>CM040758.1:21096074-22433574 GCA_022829145.1 Albula goreensis | reverse complement strand
CTGTCGACTGCCATACATAATACCTTACCTGCTTCAGCAGGGGCTGGAGCTTCTATGGAACAAACTACACTGATCTTTGGTATAGCATCATATTCCCTACAGTATATGCTGTGTATGCCCTGGTAGGTGCTGTTTCTTTCCCAGTGCACCCTCTGTCCCTTGGAGGCTGTCACTACATCCCTGGCGTGAGTGTGCTGCCTCTGGGTTCACCAGGACTGTACCGAGAGGAAGTCTTAATGTTGCATTAATGTTTTTAGAAAGTTTTTGCTGTCATCATTTAAGAACTTGGAGAAAAAAAAAGAAATTGGTTCTACACCTGCAAGTTCCATAATTCAAGTTGAGGGACAGTTATGATTTATTAAACATTAATGTATTTGAATAACATTGATAAAACTGTATAAGAATGATGTAACACCTTAACCTAGTCAATATGTCATAGGCAGATGTTATATAACACATAACACACATGCTCTTTTTCCTGTTTAGTCGGTTTTGGTTTAGACTCAATATGTTTGAGGAAGATGGACAGCATTCATTTCAAATATCTAAACAATAAAACTAGAAAATTACACATTTGTGTTTGAATCCCAATTTTGCAGTCTGACAATTGGGCTAGTATATACCTTTCTAAGAAAATGTTTTGAGATATAAATGTTGAAATGTGTCTTTTGAAGACAGCGCTCTTGGTAATGTTCAAACACTTTAATTTTCTCCATAACGACATTGGAATTTTTGGTGCTTGTGTTTGTGTTTTTTTTTTTTTTTTTTTTGCTTTGTACGCTTCAAGCACTGTCAGTTTCACACTTCTTTTATTATTTTTCTCTCAGACGAGGCTTCAGGTGTTTCAGGGAGATTAATTTCAGCATCAGCTGGCTTGATGATACAAGAGCAAAACATACCTCAGTGAAACAATTTGATGATCAAAGGAATGGGAAAAACAAACCTCTGACTTGTACCGGTTGGAACTAAAAACTAAAGGCTTCACCTCCCTACTAGAGGACCCTCATCCCTGAGGGAATTCAGCGGCATGTGGTGACCTGCAGCCCAGAAACTCACTCTCCACCGCACGCAGAAAAACAAAATCGCGCTTTAAAAAAGAAAAGGAAACTGATGTGATTTGGCACCTCGGAGGATTGAAGCAAAGGAAGGAAGCCTGAAATTCGCCACCCGTCTCATTGCCGGGAGACATTTAGGTAGCAGAGACCCTGAGCGCTGTCCTTGAGTCTCTCGCTCGCTCAAAATCAGCACGCAGCAGAGCACAGAGCCCAAGGAGCCCATCGCCTGTCTGAAAGAACAAAAAAATAAAAAAAACACTTTTCTAGTTCTGCGTTCACTTCAACTTCAGCACACAGAGTACCCCACTGCATGCTGGGACTGTCACACAAACATGGCACACTACCCCCGTGCTCTGAAGTTTTATTCTTTTTTCATGGTAACCTTTCCTGTGGCTTCCCTGCTTGATGTCATCCTGGGACAATTTCTCCTCTGGGTTACTTTTTGCACTGCCTGTTTATTTCTTTATTTTGTGTGACTGTTTTGTGATGGTATTTCTGAACTTGGAAAATAGTTCCCTTGGAAGTGAACATTTAAATATGACTCTTTTGCCAAAGCTGAAATTTTTGAAATAGTTTTATGGCACTGGGTTTATTCATCAATAACTAAAATGCTAGATTTTCCATTTAATTGAAATGTTGGCTCTTACATTCAAAAACCTTCAGATGTGCATTGATTGCCTCTATTAAGATTGCATTTTCTTAAAATGTTTGTGATTGAAAAGGGATACGACTGTGATGATCTGTGGTTAAACTCTTAGACCAGTCTTTACATCCACAGGCTGCAAGTTTTTGTTATAACAAATCTCATCATTTCTTTAGCTGGAAAAATACAGTAAGTGCCCGAATGACAGACTGCTAATCTTTGACCCTTCTGTAAAGGGTATTCTGTATGACCTATGGAGACTGAGGTAGAGTAGCGAAACATAATTTGCCTGTTAATAGTAGGTTTTGAATGAGTGCATGATAAAATGACTTGTTTCAAGAAATGAATTTCACTTTACTTGATTAAACAGAAGGTGGCAGCAGGTACCCAGATCTGCATTAATATGAATTTTATCTGAAAAAAAAAATCATACTGTATGAGAAATGTGGATAGAGTAGCATTGCGAGAGAGAGAGAGAGAGAGAGAGAGAGAGAGAGAGAGAGAGAGAGAGAGAGAGAGAGAACTCTCTCTGCCAGAAGGGAGCAGGAAGTGAAATTGTTGTCATGACACTGGTGAGGCATTTGAAGAATAAAGGAAGCATGAGAAGAATAAATGTACACAGACTGTCAGTGAAGGGACCTGTGAAGTGCCCTTTGTCCATAGCTTTAGATTCCACACTTTTCTCATTCCAGCCATGGCATTAAATAACTGCATACTCGTGTTTTATTCCTTCAATTGTAAAATAAAGCCTTGGTAACTGCATTCAATGAATTATTTTTCATTCTACCTGTACAGGAAGAACATTTGAAGGACAGGGCTGTGTTAGTTATAGCTGCCTATCATGGATATTTTGATATACATCACCACTTACAAAAGGAAATAAAATTTGATAGTCTTGCTGCACAGCACACATCCAGCCTATGTGGGTTTACCTCTTACACAGGGGGAGTCAAGGAATCCATGTCAGTAGTGGTCTCTTGAAAGTAGAAACAGGAGAGTGGAGACTTTCCATGACAGCAACATCTTTTCTAACTTTCACGCAGAGGATTTTTATTTTCCAATGGCTGGGAGAATCCGCCAAAAAAAAAAAAAAAAATTCTAGTAGAATGGAGACATATAGCCCAATTCTCTTTGTCATTCTGTGAAATGCATTCTGACAGCTGAATGGCATAATAGCTAGCTACAGGGGGCGGAATCTAGCTAGTTAGAATTCAACACATTGCAAAATCATTTCTTTTGGCTTTGGTAGAGTTTATGTTCAATGTTTTTGTGTGACTATTTCTACCATCCAATGTCAGCATAAACTACAGTAGCATGGATAACATGTAAAGTACAGCTTGTTTCAGCAGGAGCAAACAATAGGACATTTTACATAATTTGTTATTCAAAGTTAGGCAAACTTTCAAACTGAAATTATTACAGTCCCAACTGTAAAAATACTTGAAGTCAGTCCAAATTCAAATTATAAGGAAACTTGCTTACAGCTTTTTTGAAGAAACCTCAACTTTCGGGCATAGCAATCAAATTTAAGGCTCTTTTAATAGTGCTTTCTTCATCTGAGTCTCAGCACTCAGTTGTGGACCTCTCAATATAAGGAACTCTGGTGAATTACTTTACTTCTCAGCAACAAATATTTCTTCAGTCTACAAACAGACATATTGGTATGTTAAAAGCATCTTGGTCAAATTTATATAGTCTTATGTCAGTATAAAGTATATGTCAGTTTGTTTGTCTGGATACTACAGAACTGAACTGTTTCAAGAAATGCTGCTGCAATAAGAAGACTGCTAACAATCATATATCAAGGCATGTATTTATTGGACCATATACTCATTACATTTTGGAATGGTACTTGACCAAGAAAAGCAATGCTTGATATTTTAGCTGTCTGTTGCTTTAGGCCATGCTAAAGTGATGTGAATTGCTAGTTCAGTTCAAAGATCTCCATGACGAGGCTTATTGAATGTCCATTTAGCTAAAAGAGCATAGCTGGTGAGAATAAATGCATTTTTTTCCATAGGGTTTGGATGTGCTTCAGTGCTGTGCTGAATGAAGGAGAACCCAAACAATTCCTAAGACTGACCTTTACATCCATCTTTTTTATTTATGCAAGTGACATTTACTGGTTTCAGTGTAGCAAGAAAACAGAGCTGCAGGGGTGAGAGAGGAAGACAGATGGCATTGCCCTGAACATACTCTCTCTCTCTCTCTTTCTCTCTTTCTCTCTCTGCCCCTTTCCACACAGTGTTGATTACTGTTGTGAGGAGATAATTTGCTGAGCAAGCCAAAAACAGACAGAAACAGGAAACTGAAGTATTCATAGCGGTCAGTGCAGTACTCATGTATTGGTGTTCAAGGATTCTGCTCTGACCTTTACTTTTAGTCTTATAACATTTACAATTTACATTTTTTTCCATTTCCTTTGGAGGGAGTGTATTAGCATATTTCAGTTCCGACCTTTCCCTCAGTGTTATTATTATTGTTATTATTATTTTTTTAATAACTGAAAAAAAGACTATGTGCATTGTACTCCCAGATATCAATAGATATTGTACACAATACTGGTGGGAATGTAAGTGGTACAGTAGATTGATTGGCGAGATTGCTCCTGGCAGCTGAGAATGTCTCATTACTGGAGGGCTGTCTTGTGAAATGCAGCTTGTGCTGTCAAAATGAAAACATGCTATTTGAAGAACGCGTGCTACGCTGGCAGAATATGGCAGGATGTACACTCCACAGGTCAAAGCCACATGCATATGCTTGGAATTTGAGATGAGGCTGAAGATTTCAGACCCAATGAGGAGCAGGGTAAATTACCCAAATGTCAGATCTTCATTAGAGAATCTATGAATGCACTTCCCCTGTTAATCAACTGCACTGAGACATCGAGTGGAAACCTGCAGTGTTCTCTCTTGAGGGTCGTCCTCTATGACATCACCACTAAGTTTGTCTGCAGCCTTCTACACACCTTAATGTAAACTGCTATAGTCTTTGACCTTATATCACATTGTCATTTTTTTTTTCTTGCATATGACTTGAGGTATCATGTCATCAAATGTTATCGCAGCTGTCATGACTTACTGGTAATTATGACATGACACTGTCATCGTATTGGTCATAAACCACTGTGAGAACTCATGGCAGCCAATGATATCTGCCTTGGCATATGACACTTATGATGGAGGGTTCAAGTGAAATGTTAATTTATTCTCAGAGCATAATTCTCAGAGTTGTCACAGTTTGGTTCTCTTCTTTTGAGAACTGAAGTGATTTCTTTTATTCTAATTCCCCATTAATATTTCCATTTTTATAACTTTCCAAACAAACCACTGAGAATGTAACCAGAGGTTATACTTTGTCTTGTTTTAATGGCAACATTTTTCATCCCATAATGATCTTGTGTGTGGAGTGAATCACCATTCACCCAGCTTAAGATGTTTATTAATGGCTAGCATTTCAGCAAAGACTTTGATTTTGCCTTGCAAGCATATGAGGCTGCCAACTGATACAGAAACAAATGTGTTTACTGTAGCCGACACTGGGCCACGTCGTCCTCAAGAAAACTGTAAGCATTCATTAAAATTTTACAACCCGCATTTCCAACTAACCAGGCACATTGTAGGTTTACTAAGCTACTCAGTCTGAAAAAACAATGCAGCCAGTGTGTTTGGTGGGACTCGTGATTATTTCAAAGTATGAATCTGTCACCAGACTAATGTTTTTTTTTTTTTTTTAAAAGTTACTGGATGCTTAACTCAGCATGCAGTAATACAGTGGCTGAATATATGGAGATTGAAAGATAAGTAGTGTCTTGCATTTAGGGCCACAGTGATTGAATTATATAAATGGGACATGAGACACTTGACACGTTTTGAAGAGGCAGCAGATTAATATGCTGCTTAATTTGGATGGCCCTTAGAACACTCTGCAATCTGTGCTTTACATGGTCAGATGGGTTGTACGTCAGCCAGTCAAAATGACTGTCCGCGTGGAGGCTTAACATCCACATGGTGTTGAAAGTACTCTGAACTGGCTAAGGAACTGCATTTTGGGTTTGGAAAATACACGGCACTTTCCAATGCATGGCACTTTGCAATAAGCAGCTGATGATAACTTTGCTCATTATTCGGGTAGTTTACATGCTGTACATCAAGGTCATTCCTTTAGCAGTAAACATGCTCTCTGTATGATGCTAAGAAAGGTAGAGCGTAGTTTGTTTGTTCCTCAGGACTTAACTACGTCCAGTATTCAAAGGTCAAATCATCTGTTTGGCAGAGCTATGAAGACCATCCAGCTGGTGCAGTTAGAACAGAGCCAGCTGCCATAGGGCACATTTAAATGAATAAAAATAGTAACAGCAGTTTCCTGCAATGGCTTTTCTCTCATATCTCATCCTATCAGTGCCATTTCTCCTGCAATATTTGTTTTAAAGAAGCCAGGAACTTACTGTGCAACAGCCTACCTCAAAGCGATGAAATCAAAGACTAATGTAGATGCATATTTTTAATCAAGTTTTAAAATACAGAGTATGTACTGCATTTTATTTTATTATCTAGGTGAAAAACTCTGAAAGAAACTGGTTCAATGATGATCTGCTAAATACATATTAAACAAATGGGTACACATTTGAAAATGGGCTATGTTTTGTCCTATATTCAAAATTCATTTGCAAACCTTAAACACACTTCCATGTTTAAAATGTGTTTGGGTGTAATATTTGTGTAAGAATGTCAAAACTTGTGTTCTTAATCTTAAAGATGATAGTATTTCTGTTCCATTGTTCCCATGTTGTTTGTAGTTCCTAAATGGCGCAGAAGCTTGTACAATGTAGTACATGTCCCTATAAAGCCGTTTATAAATACATTATAATATTAATATGTTGTGGGTCAGTTGGTCCACTGTGGCCTTCTTTTATTAGTGTGCCTTTATTAGCAAAAAGCTAATATAGAGACCGACATAGATATAAATCTCCAAACAATTATGTGATAGTTGATAGGTAGAAGTAAACTACCAATCATGTTCCAGAGAATGGCCACCTTTCAGAGGGATGCACTTTTCTGATCTGCTGTTTCTCCGAGTAATTATTTCATTATTATATATCCTTGGGAAAATTGGGTTGGGCTTAATGGTGCCATCAAATCAATCTTATAAGGAAAATCATATCATGCCAATAGTAAGACCAGTTTAGTATTGTGTCAAATACTTATCAGCACTTGAAGTAAACTAACACTCATCCAAAAGAGCTACATTCACTGTTTATCTGAAGTGAACCATAAGGTAAACCATTTTTGTGACCTGCAGGTATCCTTTGAGATACTCCTACACTGGTGCTGTGCTGTATTGGGCCAGATTAGCCGTTATGTTGCTGTGTGAATGCTTCAGCACCATGGACAGCTCCAGCATGCTGTCCCATATCAGCAGTAGCCTCCAGGCCAGCACCTGGACAGCTCCTCTGCTGCAGTGACCGTGCTGCTGGATCCTGGGAGATAAGGCTGGCTTATGGATGGAGGCAAGAAAACAGGACACCTGCTACAGAACATTCCGCTCGAGATGGCCTCAGGAAAGACAGACAGTTACAGCGAAAGTCTGAGTCTGCTCTGGGCTTTTTATCATGGTTAAACGAACCAGCAACCCACGGAATCAGGGAAGTTTTTAAAAATCAGAAAGCACTGCCCTCTTACATGGTAGTGAATAAAGGAGACATGACAACACAGCACAAATCATTGCTATTCTTCGCAGAAAATAATTTTTTAAATCTCGGAGAATGCACTAGTCTAAAAATCCTTTCATGTAGTGTTACTTAATACTTTGCATGTAGAATAAACAGTTAATGCACCATGTAACTGTTAAGTGATTCAGCAAATAGTGCAAAGTGATGGAGAAAATAAGTATTCTTGCCAAGTCTTCCTGAATAATATGAGACACTGTGAGGTAATACCATTAGTGTTAACTGGACTGTTCAGAATTTATATCCATTAGGTTAATGCTTTTGTTGTTTGGCATGGACAAGAGTACCTTTTTCAAAGTATCCTAAAGTAAGAGAGGTCACTTTAAGCTTCCTGCTCAAGTTCAGAGAGTTGGTAGAAAATTAGTTTGGAATTTATTTACTTTTACATTCTTTTTTCATTTTCATAGTTTTTCCTTGTATATCGTTCATGTAATATTCTCTATCAACAATTCCCCATCTGGCCATCCTTGCCTACACCTCCAATATTTAGGATTATGAATGAGGTGGTTATAAAAGTTTCATTAAGTCTTTATAAATGTATAACTTCATGTTTATAAAGCCTTTATAAACACCAGGTTTAAGGTGTTATATGTAATATGAGATACACAACTGAATTACTCCTCTCCAGGAATTATCATCTGAACTGTGTTGGTATGTTCCATGGGATGTCTACATAGTAAAAGCCACCAGTAACATGCATGAGGGACTGGAGGCTTGATAAAGAACTATGTTGTAGGTAATAATTTTGGCTTAAAAATTAATTTCAATAAATTTTAATGAATTCAAAAACATGGTCAATGTTTTTGATGTGCTTGTCTGAGTGAAATTCCTAATTTACAGGATAAATTTTATTCCTTGTGGATAAAATTTTGTTTTTTTGTTCACGCTAGTTATCGGTTTCCATAATTCAAGGAGATTAGTTTGTCATCTGCTCTCAGATTGTTATATAAATCACTTAGACATGTTACATTTCAAGGTTTTCGTCTGTGCACAAGGACACCCCGGGTCTGCAGAACTCAGTCTCCGCCCCTGGCCCTGCCCGGAGACTGTTGCCAGGCAGACTCCCCTTGGGTTTCCGTGGAGATGCTGTGGGTGAGTAATGAGGACATGGGTGCGAGTTCATTGTTCTCACCCCCCTCCGTCATTTCCTCCAGGCCCTGTCTCCATAGCCCTGCACCCACTGAGCGGCCGCCATACATCACGGCTCGGCCCCATGGCCTTCCCCCCTTGTCCCCTTGTAAAACGCACCTGTCAAACATAAAATGTGCTATATCTGTAAAAGTCTGTGAACGTTTTCTCCCCCACGCCTTGAGTACTGCATGCTCCTCGTCTTGCTATAGAACAACTCTGGTTAGAGATTGCCTGCCCTGTGTGTTTTCATTCTGTTTCCCTGCATACGTAAAAAATGTAGATAGACATATGGACCGAAGGCTGGGTATATATAGATCCACAGACAGCTGGAGATACACACTGATATCCATATAAATGTCTGACTGACTCAGGGCACGGCTGTGCTCGTTCACCTGCGCACGCGCTGGATGGGGGCCAGGCAGCAGCCGCAGAGCCACATACGCTGGCTTAATTGTTCTTTTCCTCCGAGGCTGGCAGGTCTTTCAGTGTTGGATAATAAACATGGCCCTCTGAGTTGTGTGGAGAGCACAGAGGGGGAGGGGGAGGGGGAGGGGGAGAAGGATGACCAGCATTCTGTGTGCTGAATAAAGAACTTCTCCTGGCCATGGAACAGAGGCACAGTTTCACTGCCTCAATTTCACTGCCTATCTGGTAATACCAAGCTGCTGTTCCAAAGGATTACTAGTCAATGTGGACACACCATGATGAGTGTCATCATCAAGAGTCATGAGTGAGTACTCAAGCAACAGACTGACGGATTCAGGCTGACTGCTGTAATGTTGTTTCTTTATCTTTGCATCAGAAGATTATGGAAGATCACGTCAGTCTCACATTGTTGGTCAAGTAATACATTTGAAAAACAAACATGTTTATTCTGAAGTTCTACCACTGAACCATCAATAAACATTAATATATATATATATATATATATATATATATATAGTGTTGTATGCATGATGCTGTTTTCCCTATTTCGGTTCTCTTGCACCTGCAATAATCTATCAGGTGTGCAGATATTTCCTTATTTCTACTGTGATAGAATGCATTCATATTGCATTTGCATTTGCATAACTGCTCATGTGATAATACCTAAGAAACATGAACACTTATGGATTTGACTCCAGAAAGATGTTTTATTGTCAGCAGCCAAACAGCACGAAATCAGGTTTCAATTCAAGAAGACCTTTGTCCTTGTTGAATTGATTTAGTCAGGTGTCACTTTTCTTTCACAATAGTGCCTGCTTGTTTATCTTTGAAATGAAAGTGTAAGCTGTATTGAAAGAAAAAAAAATCTTGCTTGTGATTCAAATGGTTGCTCAAAGTTGAGACCAATCCCATTAACTTTAGTTGGACGTTTCCCCTTCCTGATTATTTCAACCTTTTAAGCAGTGAACTTAATTATACATGTGGGAAATAGAAATGAATGTGACACTGATAAAGCAGTACCTTTGAGCTGAATGAACCAGAGTCATACTGCACCAAAAAGCTTGGCAATCATCATAAATACTATTCCCCTATATCAAAATCAAAAGCACAAAGCGTCCAACCGTTTGAAGTGGAGTACATTTAGTAATGAAGGGGGATCTATCTCCGGCTCACAACCGCTTTTTTCTTGAGAAGACAAAGAATCAGTGACTGTTTTGTTGAAGTTTAAACTCGCAGCCCTGCAATTTGAGCATACATCATAGCTGACAGTCGTTAATTGGCTGTTTTAGTGAGTCCGGGGTTAGCTGGGAAGGCCAGGCTTGTGTGGGAGTGGGGGCTGGTTCGTGACACTGCATAAGACAGTCTCCGCTGTCATTCCTGTGGGAGTGTTAATGACACTTCACCCACTGTGCCGCCTCTTATATAACGCACATTGTTCCTCATGCAGTTTCTTCCTTCTAAAAGTAAACACACAAAATGGCTCATGGGACACGAGTGTTCCCATTAAAGCGTAATTATTACCCGATTTCGCTTGGCTGGCCCAGTTACATTCATCAGAGCTCTAAAGTGGATCAGGATGCATAGCGCCAGCACTGCTGAGCGTGGAGTATCACAGTCATACCTGCTTACATAACGTTAGGGTCATTCTGCATTTACAGCCATCTCCTCTCACCCCCATAACAACCATAGATATCACATGCCATGCCGTACATGTACTCAAGCCCTGCCATTTAACCACTTGGAAATAATCATGCTGTTGATAGATGTGTCCATGTGTGTGACCTGAGTTTGTTTGATCTCACAGACGTCCGCAGAACGATTTCCTGTGAAAAACTTGTTCACAACACAGGTGGAATGCTGTGGTTTGTAATGGTTGAAATGTGGGTTGTGAATGCTGTAAAAAAAAAAAAAAAAAAAAGCTACAATAAATTTATTATAGCATGTGATTGCTGGGATAGAAAATAAGCCATACCAGCCAGCGTGCTTGTCAATTATGGAACAAATCGTGTCAGGCTACTCTCAAGAGCATCCACCGGACTAATTTCTCACACATAGAAAAGTGCAAAGATATACCACCAAAGGAGAAACTCAGAACTCAGTGAAAATGCTTCAAGAAAACTCTCTACTAAGCCAAATATATTCCCTCTCTACTTAGTAAGAACACATGGCCCTATACAAATAACCATTTAATTGTGAGGATAATAGAATGCACTCTGCAAGAAAGCATGATTTCATTAAGAACAAGCGCTAGTAGCAATTATCTTTTCCACTGTCACAGCTCGTCTCCATGTATCACATACATGAGTAACAGGTATGTGAACTGTACCCATGTCTGACAATGTAAAATCTCCTGAAAGATCACAGTCTCGGCTGCATTCAGTCCACACATCCTGCCTCAATAACAATACTCATTTAACATTAGAAGTGTTCTGCCCAGAATTTTGTAATCTCTGATGGAACTGATTACTCAATCCAGGATACAGCTTTGAGTAGCCAGAATCTCAAAGAGGGAATGGACCTCAGGTGCATTACCTGTAATTCTGGCGTTCCATTTAAAGAATGACCTATTTGATTTACCTATTTGACTTCCATGCACCCATTAGTTATAAATCTCAAAATTTACCCATAATCTATTTATTAACCTGTGTGAACTGACCACTTGCTGTGTAATACCATAGTTGCTGTTGGACATAATAGCAGCTGCCATAATTATTGTGCCCCACATATATTTCCATGCATATGACTGATATTGCACTGAGCCAAACCATTTCTGGAGGTCCTGCTCTTAATATCTCCACAATCACATTTTCATTAAAAGTGTGTCTGAATATTTCATTTTTTTTTATCAGTTCTTATTGTGGTGCTGAAACGAGGTCTTTCTTTGCAGTCTTTCTTGGACATTGTATGCCTGGAGATAACATCGGCCAGGATCATAATGGTGCTAGACCTGGCATAATGAAGATGTGGAAAGACTCCATGGTTTATAATATGCCATGTATGTGGGAATTGGGGGGGGTTGTATTTTTTGTTTTTGCTTTGCTCCCAGATGTCTTTTTTTTTTCTTTCTCACTTCACATTCAACATGGTTGAGCCCCCCTTCCAGGGAAAAAATACAGAGAAAAAAATGCATTAAAAGCCTTCTAGTCTCTGTTTTTGCAGATAAAAAAATCTATATACTGTATAATGACAACATGTAATGAAACTATGGCTGTGTCCAGATCCTGTGAAGGCTCTATTTTATGGCACACAGTAAAATGCACCCTTAAAATGCACACTTACACACTTGGTCTTTAAATTTGCAGGCAGGTTTCTGTTTATCCTTCCCCAGGTGGCTATCCCATGTCTTTGTAAAGACCTGAAAAAAACTACCACTCCTGTTAAAACAATGGCAGCCAATGTCATGGCTTTTATCAGGCCATGTCACTTGGAGGTGCTTTCACAGGTGTAATAAATCAAAGACTTGATGTATCTGAAAATGACCACACTTTAAATGTGTCTTTCATCAAAACACACCACTCTCATGTGTAGTCTGATGTTTTTTTGCCTTTTCCATTTGCAAACTGGAAGTAGAGGCAGCTGCCTTTTGATTAAAGACAAACCCTACATATTTGACTTTTTGAGTTACTTATTCATCTACGTAAAACAAATTAAAGATAGCAGGCTCACACATGCTACTTTAGCAAAGCCTTTCAGAGAACATGTTGTGAAACTGGATTCATTTCTCTGTTTTTAATGCCATATAATATGTGGCGACTCTTGCATAAATAGTTCAGGTTTAATTTAAAGTTGTCCCCAGGAGAATTCCTCCTTTGGGACGAATACCACACCAGAGGGTTCTGTCAAACCACACATAGATAAAGCAATCAATGGCTCCCTAAGCCGACGGTTTAGGGATCGCATTTAGGCAGCCATTCCAAACCTGGAATCCCACACAGTGGATCTTATCATTCCGGGATTTGTCCTAGAGGTGATTGACATTTACATTATCATAAATGATTGAGCTCCGGGCAAATATTTCAAAAATAATAGAAAGGGAATGGGAGGCACTCTAGGGACCGGCTCTGTCCCCACCTGTCCCCACCTTTCCATAAGCCTCCTCATTTACCTTTCAATTATTAATTGTAAAATAACAGATGAATAATGAACGATAAGTAAATCTGGGAGGATTTTAAATGGAACACCTTAGCCAGAACCTGACATTAGCACCAGTAGACCAGTTCCCCTCCCCTCCTTCCCCTACCGACATCAAAAAAAAAAAAAAAAAAAAAACATGTCAAGAAAATGTGGATAACCCTGACTTGCTAAGTCTTTTTAAGGAAACTGTGCTCTAGGCAAGTTAAGTAAATAATGTATGTAGTACATTACCTAAGTTTCGCTGTCCCAGCTCTGTGAGAGGCACGCGATGTGTCCGGCCGGACGGGCAGAGACAGATGAGGACACTGCACGTCTAGCTCCGCCCACGCGAGCTGCGGGGCCGTCGTGCCGCGAGTCGCCTGCCGGCGTCTGTCATGGCCTGCTAGCGGTAAGAGGACCCCCCTCCCTGAGCTGTGTGTGGGGGCTGAGGAGTGGAAAAATTACACAGCGGGTGAACAGGACCTGGCCTCACACTGATTCCTGGCAAGATAATCTACTGGAGAGCAGCTGCTATACCACAGGCTTAGTCTTTATGGTGACATTTTATATTATGGTGCGTTGTTAAAGCATTGGGTGGCACTGACAGGCGCACACATGCATGCATGCACACACACATATACGGTATATAAAAAGGCTGATTTTAAAAGCCTCAGAAGATGGAGAAATTGCCTGGGATTTATACAATCCTTTGCACTTACAAAGCTTTGGAACAAATCACCTCAATGACTGACGGTTTAGCTATGTTGGGACTCTTCACACTATATGAGCTCTCTGTAATTTTCATTGCTTTTAATATCATTGGGTAACATCAAAATGATGGTGTAACTAAATGATCAACTAAACAAGCACAACTTCATTACATGATATACAAATAATATGAATTTACCCATTTTACATAAACAGTGTTTATTGAGAGTATTTTAAACAGTTTCAGAAACTACCTGCTCATTAGAAACAAGATTGTTGTCTTGTCCTCGGATTCTCTGTTTGCTTAGTTTCCATCCACACATGTTCCTTGTGAAAGCATTATGCAATGTCCTTTGGGGAAACGAGATATGCTCTTGACATTCTCCATGACAATCCATTTCAAGGAGAAATGGGAGAAAATGGCTTGTGACTTGGCTGTATGGTTTGTCTGCAGAGTGCAGAGTATGAGAATGAGAATGAGAGCTCTATGTGGGTAAACTGTGTGCACTGGCACTTAATGGGAGGGTGACTGCTCCGATGTACTTCCTGTCTCAGACTGAAAAGCAGTTTTGCATCCGAGATCCGTGTTTGGCTCTTCAGGGTGGATTTGTATAATATTACACAAACTAATGTTTGATTTAATTTCAGATGGTTACATTGCATTTATGATCAAATGCAGTCAGCACTGTTGAGAACTACAGGGGTATCTGCTCAGGGTAACCCCAGCAACTGCTTATCACTATGGAGACCATGCACTCTGTGCATTCTTTCCTGGGTCAGCTGAAAGGCTTGGGTTGCTGTTGAAGCTCTTAAATATGTGTTTCTATAGAATGATCATCTTGTTTATCTTTGTCTCAGCAATAGAGGGATGGAAGTTTCTTACGAAATATACATTCAATGAAGTACAGGTGGAAACATATCATGTTACAATTCAAAATCTTGTCACAACTAAAGCATTCCTCTCTCTTAATAAACATGTTATCAGTTTATTCAAAGTCTATAGGGATCCGTTCCAAACTGGTGGGCATAAACAATCTTGAAAAAACTAACTATGGATTAAATTATGGCACACAGGATTCCATTCATGTGATTACACCTGAAATTCCTTAAAACTCTACTGGACACAAAAATGAATATTACTCACAATTAAAAACAATGCACATATATTGCTATCAAACAGTTCAGCCTCTGTATCCATGTGTCCTTTGATGATAGCTCGTTCTGAAATGCGAGCATCATTCCTTGCAAGCATGAGTTACATGCAATCCAATTTTTTTTTTTACAAAAAATATGATGTAATATTCTGCAAACGTGCAGGGGTATTCACTTAGGATTTGAAAAGAAAGATCCCTTACAGGTTTGACTTGAAGTTATTGGTTAACCTCGGGTGGATCAGGAAAAATTCAAGAGATTTATAAATGCTCTGATGGGAAAAAAAAGAAAATCCATTCACCATGTCCATCATTCTTTTTACTTCAGTCAGTACACAAGCACATGCCAGTGGGCCGACTAGAGGGTCACGGTCAGAACATCAGAATCGGGACCGAAAGGCAGAGGACCAAAACCCCAGCTTTTATGTATGGTGATACAGCGCCATGTCTTAACCGGGCTCCCATTACTTTCATCCAGAATGAACATTTGTTGGGTACTATTCCTGCCTACTTTGATGCCATTAACAATAAGCAGTAGTCATACATCCTTAATAATATATCCATTCAGAACCTAAGTCCAGTAATATTGAGAATGTATTGCACTTTAGCTCTTAATAGACTTATATTAGCTTCAGTATCACAGACTAGTTCTTTGTTGCAAAAATATGGTTTATAGGCTACATTAGTTTTAACTAGCAAACTATCACTAAATAATTATTTATGTATGAAACCATACGCATAGGAATATGCATTCTTGACAGTTAGCAACAGTCTCAGTGTGATTCCTGTGTAAACTATTAAATAATATATATTTTACCCAAAGGACTATAACCTTAACTTTCATACTTGTATGAACATGCCCAGTTCTAAAGGGACGGGTTCACCTGCTTTTGTGCTGCAGGTTTCCTGATGCACATGTCATGGGCCAAATCCCCCTCCATACAGCAATGGACCTCTGATTCTGAGTGGAAAACGTCTGATGAATGTCAAAATACACAAGTTGTTACAGAAACTCCACTTTCACAGTCAGGTGTTAAACTCCATATCACTCCCAAATCCCTATATATTTTTTTTTCAATCTTGTTTAAAGCAATGCACCTCAAGCCATGGTTTAGCAGGGACTATAAGTAAAGTCATTTCAATTATTATTTGCAACAATCTGTGTATAGATTAGTAAATTATCCCTAGTATACATTCCATGTATTATTTTTATGTGATGTTACCACATTTTGGCAGGCAAATATACCTCTGGTCCACTACATGATGTCCATTTCTGTGCCATAAAATCAACCTTTTGAATAAATAGTATTGTAATGAGGGAGCAGAAAAGCAGTAGATTTAGTTTATTTTGGCAATAACCCAAAACTGCATTTTGCTTCTCTTCATACTCTATTTTTAATTGAATACCATTGTATGGATATACAGTATATCTATTTTACCTTATACTAACATTCATTCAATAGCATGTTTTGCTGGTGTGTGTGTGTGTGTGTGTGTGTGTGTATGTATGTTTGTGTGTGTGTGTGTCTGTGTGTGTGTGTGTGTGTTGTGTGTGTGTGTGTGTGTATGTGTGTATGTGTGTATGTGTGTGTGTGTGTGTGTGTGTGTGTGTGTGTGTGTGTGTGTGTGTGTGTCTGTGTGTGTGTAGGTGTGTGTGTGCGTGTGTTAGGTGCTAGGTGGGAGATGATGGGGAGAACAGTCCCAGGTCTCCCTGTAAACAAATTAAATGACATTGTTCTGTTTACTGGCACAATTTCCTTCGTTCACTATTCTCCAGTGGCTTTTTCTGAATCCAAGTTTGACCACACATATGGATGCAGCCAGACTCAAACTGCCTGAGAGATCCTTGGAGGGTGTTCTAGTCTATAATAATGAAATGAGCTGTGTTCCATTTGCATCAAATTGCATTCCGGGCAGAGAAAAAACATATCAAAGGGGGTAGCAGTGAAATTAAATGCTGTAAATATTATTAACTGAAGACACAGATTGGGTGTCATTAGATGGTGGATACCACTTTTCCATATAAAAACCCAATTAACAGTCACAATGACAATATCACACAGCACAACTACAAAAAAGTGTTAATTCAGACTCTGGAGGCAGTTTCAGTTGATAAAGCCAGGCCATGGCATTTACAGCAAACAGTAAAAGAGAACAGATCCAGGCATTTTCTTTGAATTTGAGGTATTTTTTCTCCCTTTTGTCCCATTCCCACATTGAATATGTAACCAGCTCCATCATGAATCACACATTGGAATATGAACAAGCTGGATAGCAAAAGTTGCAGTCGCTCCTCCAAAACAATTAGTTGTCAAAATCTGTTTTATGAGGCAAACAATTGGCTAGTTAATGAACACAACTGCTTAACACTAATATAAAAAGTTCAGTATTAACTGAGAATAAACTGTGGATATTTAGCTTCTTGTTTCTTATCAACACCACAAATTTTGAAAGGTGAACAATAAATCAAAACAAACCACTCGTGTAGCCAAAAATGTGTACATGATATGCTTGCTGTTCATGACTGTTGCTTCCCTGTTTAAGGATCTTCAGCTCATTTTTTATTTTTGGTTGTTTTCCCCACCTGAACATTACTCACCTTTTTTGCCTTCTGCAGCATCCCTGTCAATCTGACTTAGGAGGAGGCATCCATGAGAAACGAACTCCTCCGATTCATGTGGCAACAGATCCCTCACTTTGCGTCACACTGTGGGCACAGCACCAATTGTATACTGCCTATGTTACTGGAGGATGATAAGGTCAAGATTTCCTCAGTCTGTGCTACAGGAGCCTTTGGAGGCTAATGAACTTAACCGGCTTAACCCCTATTTTCCCCCAGTGCGGGTGGGCCAGCTGTTGCCTCTGGCCATAGCTGGTAATAGAGTGGCTCAGATTCAGCGCACACTCTTTGATCTTCTGTCTATCACTTTGTGAATATCTTTCTGTTTCTCTGGAATTTTGACATTTACTTTTATGATTGGTAATGCTGTCATATTTGAGAGCAAAAGACTTTTATTTATTTTAACTATCAGTATGCTTGTGTATTTAAGGTGTGTGCCTATGTCACTTGACAGGAACTCCTGGTGCTGCTACAAAACAAGTGTATCTCATTTTGAAATAAGATGACAATTTTAGGCGGTGGTTTCAGACAAAGGATTAAAATTCTGTACTTTAAACTGTCTTTTGAACTGACACCCAGTAATTTGAACAGCACCCCTGGTCCCACGGTCTACTGTTCCACTGCATACCAAACCACGAGCACTGCCAATGGTTACATAAGGTTCTCATTGATCCTCAGTCTTTGCCTTTGATATGGGTGATTTACCCAAATATGGTCGGTTTCCGCCGTCCATCTCTGGAATGCCTGACACTTTTGCACTGATCTGAACCACTTTGATGTCAGCTGTGAAGCCAAAGGTTATATACATGTGGATGCTTCTGTCAGGGCGCTCTTCCGTTCCTTTGATTTCTGCCATTTTCTCTCATGCCTGAGCTTGTCTGTAACAACCACACAGTTTTTGTTGAATTTTGGGTGGAATCATTTTTATTTTGGCATTAAATCAGGCACTTTATATATTGGAGCTCTGACAAATATTGTAAATTAAACAGGAGCGCGTGTGGATGTGCTTTTTTTTCATTCCAGGAGTTTAGCAGCTGTTTAATGTCCTTCGCATGGTCTGTGACATCAGCAACAGACAACAGATGGTACCCTTGCATTGTAAGTGTTTTATTTCCCTACGGGTATGGCTTGTGTCAGAAACAAGCAAGCGCAACATTACTCACACTGAATATTCATACAGCGCCTTTTGCCGTCTTTGTCTCTGCAGCCAACTCACTGGCTATGTCCTCCAAAAAAAAAAAAACAAAATAAATAAATAAAAAGGAAAAGAGACAAAAAAACACTGCATGATCTCAGAAAGTAGATGACGGTCACAGTGGTGACGCTGCCTGCTTAATTTAGCCTGTGTGTGAAAACATGGTGAGCGTTCCGTGGTGATTGTTGACCTGTGACCTCTAAGAGCGAGTCGCTGTGCCAGGCGGCTGCTGTGACGGCGGCGGCCCAGCTCATTTCTTGTCCTTGGCGAGCGTTAGCGGCAGTCATTATCAGCCGTTGGATTAACCTGCTGAGTGGCTGCTACCCCAGGCCCCAAACGTGCGTCATGAATTCAGAACTCCTTGCCTCTGTCAGCCGGCCCCTCAGGATTGCGGCTAATAAGCAGGTGGATCTGGTGAATAATAATAATTACGATACTAATTTTAATAATTTCAACTAAAATAGCAGATCACAATGGGCAGTTGTTTGTGTTTATCAAATACAATTTGAGATGCCAGAACAAACTGCATTTTAAGTATAAGTTGTCTCCATAAATTAATTATTTAGATCCTTGGAAATACTCAGCAGGGAGAAGGGACTGGACTGTATAGGCGACTTAAGGATTACATTGAGTTGCCTTATCCTGGAGACCGGTAACTGAGTCCTTTCATGATAGCCAGCAATGCACACTTGGAATACCTGAGGGAAGCCAGTGGGGCAGTGGAGAAGCTGCTTGGCAGGAGGTGGGCGGTGGGGGTAGAGAGGGTTCAGAGTTTGGGGATGTGTGGATAAAATCTTTACATGACTGCCTCGACAGTGCGGCTCTTGGGAATTTGCTGTAGAATGTAAGTGTATCCGTTGTAGCTCTCTCATGTCTCGGTGCCTGTCTTTGCTGTCTTTGCCGAACTGCTACAGAATTCCTCCTCTCATTAAAATTGCTGCTGAGGAGGTGAGTTATATTCCTTAAGCGCTCTGAGTTTGAAAAATCATAAAATTAACGCTAACCAGTGAAAATACTAACTATTTAACGATTGCTTCAGTCTCCTTCACTGGCACTCTCGTGTGGGTCATCACCTTGGATCTGCGGTAAGTATATGTGTCGTGTCTCAGTGTGTGACTTTCCTGATGCGCAGGCCATGACATTGCATTTGGGATAAAGAGGATGTTAGCACTTTGCTATTCCCTAATTACCTACAATATCAGGTTAGCATACTAGCATATAACATATGACTTAATGCACAACCATGCTAGCTAGCAGCTACCATCACACCGAGCTGCGATAGCCATGTGATCCTAATCAGAGTTAGAAAGCTAATAATAGGTGCTGGGCCATAAGTGGTCGGGCATGTTGATTCTCTTGTTGCAATTTTCCTTTTTCCCCTTGGCAAGCAGACTGCTCTCTGGTTGCATTAGATATAGAGACACTGCTGGGTCAAACTCTATTTCTAAAATAAAACAGCAGCTTGTGATTGTGGGAGCACTAGTGAAGCAGGAACTTTGCATAGTTTTTGCTGAGATCATCAATACTTTTATCAAGCTAGGGCTGTGATTTTTATTGCATTATAGTCTTGTTCCCATTGATAAAACTATAGAGTTGTGTAGGGGTTCAAAACTAGTATTTGACACTATCCCACATATCAATATGAAACATTAAGATGGAACAACATTTAATTTTGTTACAAGTTTTTATTGCTATGTACATATTTGTTGAGCCTCAAAATGAATCGTGGCTTGACACTCTGTCAACTGCCACTTTTTATAGAAAAGCATCCTCTTCCTTTACTTAATGTCAGCAAACCATCAGCAAAATTTGTTGCTCGGGGCACCATGGCAGGGTCTGATTGGTTGACTACTTGAACGATTCTCTGAAACAAAACAGTTCATCACATTTGATTGGTCGCTGAGTTATAGCCCTCTGATATATAACCCATGTGCGCAAAGGCCAGGAAAAATGCATCTGATCTCACAGTGGATAAAAGCCACTTGTTTTGCTGCCGCTGTACAGTATCGCAAGTAAGGAGTGCATTTTACTTCCTGTTGAGACTGAGCTTATTACACAACCCATTTACAATAACTACCTCCACAAAAAAGACTGGGAAATCAGATTCTTCCAATTCACTCAAGCTTCACGTTAGCCTCAGTGCCGGTATAGACAGTGTGCTAATGGATCTGCAATCGATATCCGCAGTTATATGAAAGAGCTCTAAGTCTAAGACCTGTCCTTGTGTATCGGGGTTGGACAGAACCACAAGGATTAGCCCCTCTGACAGAAAGATGGATGAATCACAAACCATAGAATAACAGAAGGTTTAGCTCTCCTTCAAAAGAAATTACATAAATAAATAAGTAAATACATACATAAATACTTAAATAAATAAATACAAATATACAGAAAACCATGCCCTTGCACACAGATCTGAACGCAGTGGCTCTTTCCCTTGTGAATTCGCTCCAGGTGGTTAATAGGCAGACAGCTCCTTCGGTGAAATGAGCCCCTGGCCCATATGGGGTACTAAACTACCCGCGGCACGGTGCCGCGCCCCTTTAATCAGCCTATAATCCAGGACAGGCCATCTCCCAGCACCCGCCAAGCAGACGCTCAGCCATTCGGCCATTCATTCTCCTGCCTCTCCACCGTAATGTTTATATAATGCACTTAGCTTTGTGTCTATTTATAATGTGGGCAGTGGTGGTAGGAATCGTTACATAAGGCAGAGAGGAAAGTTATGGCAGCCTCGTTTCCTAAGAGTGAGCCAGGCACTCTCAGCAGAAGTTGTGTGTTAGGAAGCTATTTTAGAGACTCAAATTGAAGAGGAACATATGCTGCAATGGCTTTTGGGAGAAATGCTTTGATAGGCAAGATGAAGCTTTCATTTCAAGTGAGGAGAAATAAGTCAACCACAAAATAAAGAAATAAAAAGACTGAAGTTAAATGAAAAAAAAAATATGATACAATTACTGTGTCCTGTTGAGCCATTGCACTTTGAATACAATGTTTCTGACTGTGCTTCGCCATATTGTATCAATGACTTGATGAGTAAAATAGAAATATCCATTTTTAATACTTACCATAAATAATTGTGAAGCCTAAGATCCAGATTATGTATAGTTGGCAGTTGTATTGCAAATACATTGTTTTTAATTATGCCCCACATATAATAATATGATGATATTCACACCCTTCACTTTAAAGTGAATCAATCAGTACTGTGGCATCCACTTATGTCTCAATAGTGTAGTTTGACTTTCTGGATTTCTCAGGCATTTTTTGAATTGACTCCACCGTTTAAAGTTGTCTGAGAAAACTCAGCCTCCATTGACAGATTTGAGCAAGCACAAACACCCATAAACAGAAGCTGCAGGTTCTTCCGACTGAAAGCCTCCAATAGTATGGTAGATTATTAAAATCTCCAATGTCTTTAATGAATGCAGTCAATGTGTTCTGATATACACTCCAATATTTACCCCATGGGCTGAAGTAAACATACAATCCACTCTCAAACACATATTTCAACTTTTTTTTTGCCCTCTATGATCATCTTGAATTTCTGTTTGTGCACAACTGACATTTCTATTTCTGTTCTCTATCTCTGCAGTGATATTATTGTAGACAGCACAATTGAGGGGGCACTTTCTGTCCTATGAACACTGAGCTGTACCCTTGTGGAAACACTTCCGTGACACACGCCGGTGCATGAAGGCCCGGGGCCCACACCCTGCCATGTCCCTAGCTGCGTCATTTGCAGGGGATCCATTTTTAGGCCTTTTATTGTAAATAATAAATGTTTCCAGTGAGTGAATTGTGACGCAAGTTCTGCAGACATTTTTAACTTATTCTCTGAGAAGGTCACATTTGTCCAAGCCCTGAAAAATGAAAATCACAGGCATCCGTGTAGGCACACAGACACACACATTTTAAAACAACACATGCAGATGTGAATTAACTATTATATATTTCTCACATTCGTAGTTAAAGTTGTTTGAGCTGATCAGTGAGTCATGACTTTAACAAAGCAGAATGGGGAATAGTAAGAAAACTCACAGAATGTAATTAGACTTAGGAAAGATGGAGCAAAAATGTTTATTTTCGCAATGACCTCCGCTGTGAATCTGAAGCAAACAGGAAGTAAATATTTATACACACGAGTGAAGGATCTGGTGGTTTGACGTACTGCATCTTACCCGTTCTGCCTTATAATAACATAAATGGAGGACACTCTTGGTCTCATCATATTTGCCAATTGAATTGATTTTTATGGAGCTCTATTCTTGTTGTTTCTAAAATGTGTGTTGGTGCACTTCCTCACACTGTGATTTGACACACTTATTTTATTCAGCTAGCTGACCTGCTTTTGTTTTGAAACTGCAGGCTACCCACTTTCATCACCTTAATTTACTCAGGTGAAAGGTGAAAGAATTTTATAACTGGGAGAGAGTGGGTTTTAACCTTGCTCATACATGTTTTTGTTCTTCATTCATGTCTTTCCTTTGATTCATTTGAAATTCTGTGTTGACAAAATTACTGTACAGTGCACAATAACCCTACTATCCATGGGTTCTCACACCAATTCAATTTGAAAGCCAAACCTGCATTCTTTAAGAGCAAATGAAAAATGAAAAAAGGAGCAATGATGACTTCATCTTGAAGGTTCCTTAACCCAACAACAAAAACATGAAGGCACACTGATGGCAAAAATAGTATTAAGCAAAGTAACGCTGTCTTTTAATTATCATTGACTATTGGGAACTTTATGTATATTTCCTTATTTTGCCATTGTCTTGCTCGAAATTTCTATATAGTTCTTTGGAAGTTTTGTTTGGTTATTTTGGTTTTTCTATTGTTATTTCTTTTAGTTACTACAATGACTAGATATCTTAATTCAATTAAAACCATTGTAGTTTTGTTTGAAGTGTAGATTTTTTATCTGCATTATCAGTCAAGAAAATGAGACAGAGCACATTGCAGAAAAGTAGTATAACGGCTCAGCAACACTCAGATGGAGTACTAACCTGAATTTTAATAGTAAATATTAACCATTAACAATTAAATATTATTAACCATATCCAACTATGCAATACGCATTGTAAAGTATTTTTTTACGTAAGTTTTTAAATAAAGAAGCCTGATTGTCACAATTTATTTTCATGCAAAATAGTGAACCAAAAAACTTCAGGTCACCACATTCCTCTAATTTGCAATCTGTGTAATTATAATTGTCCATAATCATTCACTTTCCTTTGCGTAGGTACTGCTGCTAGGAGTTGTGGAATGTTTTGTTCTATATAATTTTATGATTTCTTTTTTTGGTGATGTTTTTGCCCAGCTGGGCTTGGGGGAGATGTTTTCCTAAACAACACGGATAGTTCTGTCTCCTGACCTCTTTCCCCGGGGGACTGCCACTTCACCAGCACGGTGCTGTGTTTGTTTTGACAAAGATTTAATTCGCCGTAAAACCCAGAGCTCGCTGCGGTTTATTGAGAGTTTAGAGAGCTATAATTCACTCCGCTGTGCTTCATTCCCTGCAATGCGATATAATTGAATTGAAGATTCGGCACGAGTGAGAAAATTTGCAGTGAATCTGAATGTCACAATAGATCAATCCTCTGCATGGACAGAATGAGTTGGGCTGGATTGTTTGTTGAGTTAGAGAAAAGACATACTGTCTTTAATATGAAAAAGAAAGTGTGTATGTGTGTTACATACATATATTTAGGAGCATGACAACATGCTCTTATAATTTAATCTATTGTTTTTCTAACTTCCCTCCTCCCCCCACTAATTTGTCATGCCTACACATATTCACAAGGCACATTCACTGCTAATTGCCACAATGAAGACTAGCTTGCGCTCTGCTCCAAAGCGTACTATGTCATCCTCCATTGCTTTTCATGTTGCAATTCACAAACTGATCCATTGGAGACATAGATCGCAAGAGGATGATTCCCAAGAAGCTCTGTAAAAGTAGATTGAGGGCTCCCAACTGACCATTGGGGTTTGTTTTTGAGAGTTGGAACATGGGTGCTCCTGACGAGTAGTGTTGAGGGGCTGTTGGGCTGCAGTCAACAGTTTCCTAGTGTAGATTTCACACTCACTCAGGGCCTGTCCACACTGGAGCACTGCCTTAAAAGATAAGCCACCCAGCATCTTCTCTGTAAATCCTATATTTGCTGTTCAGTTAGAGCTGTAGTCTAACAGCAGCCATTCAACCCTCAACAGACAGTAAACTCTAAAGTAAACAAACTTTCATGCTGCAAGTTTTTATTTTGTGCCCACACATTTCTTGTTTAATTATTTATGTATTTAGTCATTTCTTGAATGCATTGTCCATTGCTTACATAATTCTTAGGAGGTATCTTTAATTTGTCTGCTCAAAAATGTTCTTCAAAATGTCAGCAATGCTAGATCAGAATCCAAATGAGCGATGATATGAAAATAGATGAAACACCATTTAAAATATCATTTTACATCAAAAGCACAACCTAATATTACTATTCATGTGAATGGGCTTTATTTTCCTGCCAGGGCAGAAGCAAAGCCAGTCCATCACATCGCAGCGGAGTGGGATGACTTTGTGGTGACCTCTGGAATTTTTGGGACAGTTGGCTTAATTAGCTTCTCAGTGAGGGGCACCGTTCCCCCTGTCACACCGGCTTCATCATAAACAGCGCCACGGCAACTTGTAGAAGAGGTGTCGCATTAAGCATGACCAGAGGTGCTGTGGAACTTTTGATGACACAAATAGTAACTGCCACCCACTCTACACTCAGTCAGTACAGCAATTTCCTCTGGCATAGGGTACTTAGGGAAATTGCAGTGGAAAAAAAGGTAGTTTAATTCTGCCCTCAAAAACCAAACTTGGTATAAAAGAAAATTCATTAAGGTTCATTAATCTTCATCATATGGTTTATTTGTTTTACTTTCATGTTTCTATATTAACCTCAATATTTTTCTCAGGATATCAAGGACTTGTTTTTTTCCATATTTGACAATATCTAATCGAATTATGTATGTGTGTGAGATGCCAAAAGCTTTTTATAAGCTCTGATTAATAGACTAGCCTACATGGTCTTCAAGGCCAACCACAAAAACAGGTAGGATATGATTTAAATCAAATTTCAGTCTTCAAGCTTTGTGAGATAAGTGAAAAAATAATGTAATATTTTATTAAGGACAATAAAAAGAAAATGTTCATTGTTTTGCTGTATTTTATGAAATTCATGACAAGATTGTGCAAGGAAGAAAAAGAAGTTCAAACTGATATGTAGAGCAATTGTCCTAATCCACACTTTAGAGTGGCGCTATGGGATATTGATTAGTATGGTGGCCATGAATTACATTTCTTTTCAATTCAGTTGCCTCACACATTTTATGTTACAGCGCTACTCAATAGGATTTAGACAAGAGCCCTCTAGTCAAGAAACAATACTGTAGCTACATGTACCCTTTTACATTGCATGTGTAAGTGAAAGGGTGACCACTGTAACCGTAAAAGATGTGGTTTCACCAGGTGTAACCTCAATGGGAGGAAAAAGCATTTGTTAATCACTATTATGGGATGGTGTTGTTGATCAACATTCTAAACAAAAATTTGATCCTATCATTAAAATCAGTGAGGGAAGAAGAATCACACATTTAAAACTCACAACACACACACACACGCACGCACGCATGCACGCACACACCACATACACACACATACACACACGCATGCACACACACACACACGCACGCACGCACGCACACACACACTCACACACACTCACACACACACACATACACACACACACACACACACACACACACACACACACACACACACACACACATATATATTTCTAGGAGAGCTTGGCTGTACAGATTTCTTTGCACTGTAATTGAAAAGCATGATAAAAGATAACAAACAAAAAAAATCTAATTTGTTTCCTGTGGAGGTCAGACTTCACTGAAAAGGTTTGTTACATAAATTGACGTGGACCTTTGATTTCTCCATGCACGTGGCCTTTTCCACAAATGCATTTGAAAAGGCAAAACATGTTTCTTTTGAATGCCATTTAAAAATTAAATGTTACAGCCTTGAATGTTTAACCCCCTCCATGGGCATGGGGGCAAAGAAAAACTATCTTCCCATGACTTAGTGAGAGACCACGATATACCAGAGTCAAATACATTCATCAGTAAAATACACATCTATTTATTGCAGAATGAATAAAATTGTTTATGAACACAACAGGCAATCAATCAGTGAGACGAGTGAATCCCTTTTAATTTACTGTCTGTAAAATATTGTGGCTCCAGGTGAGTCGAGAGAAGGCTGAGGTTTGGGGGACAAGTCACTTACTGCTTAGAATATCGGCCATCATCTGTTCCAAACAGGAAGGACATCGCCCTGCTGCTGAAAAGGCTCCAATCTGCAGTGTTCAATTCACGGTGATCCAGCTGAACCACCCTGAGAATTATGGGATTCTGCCATATAACAAATAAATGGCCAAAGGTAGATCTAACTAGCTGTGGCCATCTAACTAGCAAATATTACACTTACACGAGACATTGGTAATAGTTGGCAGAGGAATTCAGACAGGCGATTGTACAAATTAGTTTCATGAGGTAAATTGTTAAGCTAGCCATTGAGATGGCAAAATGCTGAGAGATAATCAGAAGGAGCTGAAGGTCCCAAAACACCCCGCTGCTCCTCAGGTGCAGCACTCAAAATTGCTGGTTCACACACCCAACAGGGGGATGGAGGAGTGTGGCAGAGGGGAATTGGATGAACATCCCACATGTCCAGGGGAACCCTGTGCAGCTCGACTTCTGGGAAAGGCAGGGGGGGCAGAACAGCCCATTGGTCAATGTGAGATTGTCCCTTTGAAAAGGGAGAACGACCTCCTTCCCCAGGTGCGATTCCGAGGGAGGTACGGCGTGATGCAGCTCCAGGATGATCACTCACAGCTGTGCTGAAACCAGGCCCGCGTTCTCCAGGGAGACGAGAGCATGTAGTCTCTCGACAGACTCCAGCTGAGAAGTTACTGCACTTCTCTACTTCCCAAAGGACAGCTAAGGGAACCCTGTTGCCTCTCCCAAGCACCTTTTTTTTGCCCTCAGTAAAGCTTGGATTTCTTGTTGTCAAACGTGTGGCACAGGGATGCTGGCCCACGCCATCTTGAAAGGTTCCCACAGCTGTTTCAAATTTCCTGATGGTATATATCTGCTCCAAGCAGCTTTTTCCATCTCATTCCACAGATGCTTGGTGGGTTTGAGTTCTGCTGACTGTGGAGGCCATAACAGCGCACGCTGGATCCACCGTCATGTTCCCAGACCCATCCCTGAACAATCCCAGCCCTGTGGCACGGTTAATTATCCTGCCGAAAATGCCCATTCACAGACGGATAAACTGTTGCCATGGATACACCTGAGCAGCAACAATGTTTCGATATCCTGTGGCACTCAGTCGTTGCTGTGCTTGCTGTATCAGGGGACCTCGCATGTACCACAGAACAAACACATCCCACACCGCTGTACCAGCACCAGCAGGCTGTGTCTCCAGCACCTGCCAGGATGGGTCCATGGACTCACACGTTTCTCGCCATATCCTGGTCTTCACATCAGTGTAAAAAAAAAAAAAAAACAGCAGGAGCTGGGATTGGTCAGACCTGGCAGTGTTCTTTCCAGTCCTCTACTGTAAACTGCTTGTGTTCGTTAGCCCACTACAGTTTCATCCTATTCTCCTGTACTGACAGTAGTGTAACTCAGCCAGGTCAGTTGCTATACCCCATTCCTGACATGGTGCATGTAATGCATTTTCATCTGCCCTTCTGTACTCCGCTGTGAGTGACTGAAGCCTGTCCGTTACACTGCACCAGTCATGTAAGCCTTTTTTATCGGCGATCTCTTTCCAGCCATGTTGTCAGCTGGATGTCTTGGGTGGTTGATTATTTTTGATACAGCCACACACTCGTTTGTGAGTCAAAATCCCAAGAGGGTAGCTATTCCAGACACTCTCATAATGGAATGAACAAGAAAATGTATACCCTGAATTCACGTGATGTCAGTGTTGCAAGTACTTTTAAAAAAGCAGGCACTATCCATGGGCTGGCAAATCCTATATGTCTCAAACATTTGTTCCTACAGCTGGTAGCCCCCAGGGAAAAGGGTTAATCTTTCTTTAGCTGAGTGTTCAGGTATCGGTGCAGTGTCTCCTGTCATAATCTTGCTGACAGCAAGCTCTGACAGTTGGATATCTTCCCATGAAAGAGCAATGCAAATCCCTAATTCAATTAAAAGGCAGTTTTTGGCAACGCTGATACTCATTAGATGTGTTTATGCGAGCTCGCCATTATGCCTCAGAATGAAATGTCTCGCTTTAAGCTGACTAACACTGCATGAGTGAAACCCGGCCAATTTACATAGCCATTGGTGTTGGAGTTGAGCAGATTATCTTATAAAACCATTTGTGCTTTGCTGCTTGGGATTGTTCTGCAGCGCTATAGGGTAGATCCTTTTGCTGAAGATTCCAGATTGAGTTACCTGATTCCACCTCTGCATTGCAATATCTTGGATTTTACTTGCTTATTGAAATGCCTTTGCATAAGATTCTTTGTAAATATTTGCATATTGTTTATTAGTACATGGCCTACACTGAGTTGACTTGACAAAAGAGCTGAAGGATGGCAAAATGAAAAAACAGAAATAGACTGTAAGAGCACATGGGCAACATTGTCATGCTGAAACTATTTCTCCATATTTTAAATTATATTCACGCCCAGCAGCACACAGTATAATTAAAATAGTTGCTCTGAGCAACATTCTGTCTTTGCTCTTTAGGTGAAAGTAATATCATTAGATATGCTCAGATCGATAGAGCAGATAAATCCAGATACTCTCTGCCTAATGTACTGTTTTTTCTGTAATGGGCAGAATGATAGTGTTTGTTGATGTCCCCATCTTTGCTGTGCAGCACTGCTACATCAAGTACTCTTTTCTACATATCGCGATATCTTATAACTTTGACTGGCAGGACTTCAGTCGTATCTTTACGTTGGCTATTACCTCAAGCATGGGTCATGGAGAAGAAAGTCAGGCCATGAGATTAATTATCATGGTCATCAAGACCACTGAGTCCTCCGTCACTATGACCAGGAGCCCAGGAGCTTGTCCACAGATTCCAGGAGTTGTCCAGTGTAAACACCAGGCAGACCAGACACACCACGACACACCACACAAGAAATAATTCAGTACAAGCAGACTTCACTAGATACCGTTCTCATAACTGTATCCCCTTGTTAGAAAGAAATGAAAATCTGTCCTTGGGGGGTATGGCTACCTGGGTGCCCTGGGCCATAGCCATCATCCCACTAGGTTTGGAACTGGTTGGATTTCACAGTCTCTGGAGGAGCCATCCTCTGGCTGTGCTGCACCACAGCCCAGCTCTGTTCCCCTGCCTGCACGGGAGACTCCCCAAGCCTCAGTGTGTGTGTGTGTGTGTGTGTGTGTGTGTGTGTGTGTGTGTGTGTGTGTGTGTGTGTGTGCTAACGCTCTAAAGGGCAAGCTAACCACATTCTGGAGCATTAACAATTCAGCATTGTTGTGGAGTCCAGAGTCCAGAAACATTGATCACTGCCAGAAACAGGATCACGTCCTTCAGATGCTTTACAAGCTAATTTCACAGGCAAACTCATTCTGGAGGTCTCCTTCCAGAAAAGTAATCATTCCACAACTCCCGTGAGCTTTATCCATATTTTTACCCCTAACTTTGCACTACACTGTTCATAAAAAAGGCCCTGTCTGTACCACATTATATGAGCAAATGAAGCTGACTTCATTTTAGACTCATGTAAAAATACCCAAACAATATTTATTACCAAGAAAACGCAATATTTATTTATTCAACTGAACGAACAAAACAAACCATATCAGACGAACGTGCATGCCACTCCACACACCAGACTCAAGCAATGTGCAGGTTTTCTTACAGGCTGAGTGAGGCCTTGCTATTATTTCTGTTTAAACATTCAGCACTGCAAAGAATACTTTGTCGGTCCATGGAGAATGCACTGGTGCGTGTCAACCAGCAGGTGTGCCAGCAGTAACGCCTGGCATCTGACTGGGAGCCAAGAACTCCATTTATAGTTATAGTTTCAAACATGCCTTATGCAACATATCCCAGAATTCTGCTCTACTTCCCTACATGCCCTAACATGACACAAAGTGGAACACACACATATACACACACACACACACACACACACACACACGCACGCACGGATATCAATAATTTTCCCTCAATATGCAAATCAGTTTAGCACTATGTATGTGATTTTCCATCAGATGTGATATTTTCATGAATGATCTAATGAATGTTTGGTGCTTTTAATGAACTATCTGATGCAGTTAAGTGGAGAGGAGAGAAAACAAAAGGTGAGTTTGCACCGGCATTCGTGTACCATTTAGTTGGTGGCACCGGAGTGATCCGTTTCCACGGCAACAGGCACCTTGGTGATTGATTCTTTACTAGTGTGGCATCGCTGCAGGGACTGAAGCCTGTGTTCTCCCCCCTCCACCCCCTTCCCCTTGCTCTCACTCACTACAGCTTTCTAATTAAAATAGGATCACATCCAGGGAGTCATCGAGGTGTATGCTGAAACAAATGCACTCCTGAGAAACAAATCCATGTCTATAAATGTCACTGCTGTTTCGTTCAACACAAAATCTACAGATAAACAGAGAAAAATCCTGTGTGGAACTACAACATGAAACTCTTCATATGTGTGCTAAAACAATCAGATAGACATTGCTGTTGATGAAAGACTGTAGATACATTTATAAATTAATGTTTTAAACTTTTGACTCATGCCATAATATGAATGCAAACACAACTGTCTTTGAATTTCAGCTGGTCTTTCTAAGGAAACCATAATAAGATATTATTAAATGTAATAAGAAGAGTTCATCAAAAGGTAAAGTAATTACTCAAAGGTAAGATGTAATAACACTACTGTAATGAGATGATGTGTCCTTGAGCAGCGTAGCCCAGTGCGGAGGATTACACAGCTCTGCTGGCTCACTGGTTCAGGGCCGTGCTGCTCACAGCTGTTTGAGATGGGGATTTGGCCTCACTGTTCAAAAAGTGGACACAAAGGTCTTTAGGTGTAAAATAATATGGCTGTTTTTTTTTAACCTTGACCGGTGCCCTGTCTCTTTATGGCTTTGAACAAGTCACATCCATATCTGCTGGTCTCCCATCTTGCTATAAAACATTCAGCATAGGGTGATATTACATACAAGATCTGAGTGAACAAAACCAGCAGGCATTTTGAACTTCACTGGCTTATTTAACAAAACCATGTAAATTATATAAACAGCCGTATTTGTGTTTCCTTAGGGTCAAGTAGTTAATTGCAAAATTGAATAATGGTTTTTGCAGAGTGAGTAATGACTGAATTTGATTTTTTTCCCCCTTTCACCAACAAGAAGGTTCTGTCTTCTTTGTAAAACAGATGATTTATGTTGAGATTAAAAAAAAAATCCACCTGCAATGCCATGGCACAACGCTGCTGCTGTACATCTCCTGCTTCAGCATGGTGTTTATGATCCTGCAGGCAGACTTTTAAAAACCTGTCCTCCATAGATTAGCATGTGGAGGATGCACCTTTTCCAACAAAAAAAAAAAGATACAAAAGAAAATGGTGAGAAAACTGACTATGTACCACGTAGCTCAGAGTCCTTTCAGTGCAGGGAATGCATGTCTTTCAGCTTGAGTGATGCAAATACATTACTGTGACCTGTGCTGAGTGATTGAAAGACATATCCATGTTTGAGATATTTGTCTGGATTGGTCATCTACTGCAACCCAAAGGAATATGAAACAGTTCATCACAGCAGCATGGGGGTAGAGTCTAATGCTCTCCCACACCATCTGTGAGCTGAATTTATTCTCTTAAGAACTTAGCACTGCTATAGTCTCATAAAACCGGGATGGTGGGTACATGAAGTATAAATCATAAAAAGTATATACGGCATTGCAAGCTGGAGAGTGGTTTCCAGTGATATATTGGTGGTGGTTAGGTATTGGACTTGTAACTGGAGGACTGCAGGCTCATTCCCCAGGTGCTGCACTGCTGCTATACTCCTGCAGTCCTTCTTCAGTAAATACCCAGCTGTCTCGGTCACATTTCTTATGGAATACAGGGTCTCTCTCACACACACACACACACACACACACACACACACACACACACACACACACACACACACACACACACACACACACACACACACACACACACACACACACACACACACACACACACACACAAGCTTGCTTGGCAGCCACACACCTGCATACATGTGCACGTGTGCGCGCACACACACACATACACTCTACATTTCTATCAATATGCATGTATTTATTCATCTTCAATGCAAGTACAAAGCTAAATATGACATGCGCACACACACACACACACCCAACACATGTTGATCATTATTGTGTGACATTATTTGCCATTATGTTAATATAGACCACTAAACATGCCTTTTCTTAAACTGATGAGTTAAAACTGAAGACAACCAGGTTTAATCCCATTGAGCACATCATACAAAATTGGGGCAAGTCACTCCACAGCATAAATTCACACCAATTAAATGTAGCTACTGTCAGAAATGAAGTCTGACCACAAACCAGAGCCTGAAGTTCTCAGATCGAGTGGGCTGAGTGTGATTCACACGCACTTTGTATATCGAACACAGCATGACTGAAATTAGCACCCATATTGTAAACTCTGACTCCTAAAGCATGAGGATAAAATCCCGTGGCCTAAAGAGCTTCAAGACAAATAGTTGCATTGCAGCATCCTGACAGCTGTCAAATCTCATCTGTGGGAAATCTGAAAATAAGATGGAGTATGTGGAGCTGGAGTCGTGCATGCATTAACTGCTAGTGAACCCTCTTTTCATAGCATATGCTGTTTGTTTATTTCAGTTTAATGTCTTCCTCCGTGTCAAAGTGTGCACGGTATAATATTGTCATCTTCACATGCAATTTCATTATACTTGGTCGTGCCGTCTCGTTCGGGCAGAATTTTGATAACGCTGTCAAATTTGCGCTGATGCTACCCTAGATCGTTGTAGCGCTGGCTGGTTTCATGGCTCACCGAGCTCTCATTCAGTCTTAGTCTTACAGAAATAAGGGAGACATGCTCGTGGCTTCACAGAGGTTATTCAAACAGGGAAAAAAGGCAGCACTGTGCCGGCTTGCCTCTGAGAAATTCACACATGTGTGTGTATAAATGGCTTCATTTACACTTCCGTGCACACGGTCTCTAAACCATCTGGGAGCGTGTTTGTGTTAAGCAAAGTGAGAGGATTTTTTTAATAGACCCAACACATTGGATTGAGGCACCAGGCAGAAGTAAGATCTGGTCCCAGCTCTTCTTTCGGCTCTGTGACTCAGAGGAAAGCAGCACACAGAGACATTTTTTTTCTGTTTTAAGAGATTCAGTCGTTCTTATATTATGGTTCTGTTAGTTTCCTCATATCTTTTGAATATATCAAACTGAGCTCATCTCTGACTTGGCTGATATGGTTAGCATGATGTCATGCATACATATTTCAGATGAAGGTACAGAGTACTTAAACATGTCAGATATGCTTATGTGTGCCCGTATGCACACACACACACACACACACACACACACACACACACACACACACACACACACACACAGACACACACACACACACACACAGACACACGCACACGCACACGCACACGCACACGCACACGCACACGCACACGCACACAGACACACGCACACGCACACGCACACGCACACACACACACACACACACACACACACGCACACACACACACACACACACACACACACAGATATGGTCTATGTCCAGAGCTGTCTGATGTGGATGTTGCCTTAGTCTGTTGCTACAGGTTAATAAAACAGAGGAAACACACATTCCTCACATTTCTGAAAGATCATGACAAATGAAAACCAAAACCAGTTAAAGGTAACAGCTGAATATTTGCAATAGTTCATGGTCTATTTGAGTACACTCTGTCCTACATGGTCAGAATTAATTTCCCATTACCACCATGACCAGAGTGCTGCATCTCATTTTGATTTTTCCGCATACTCCTATTGACTTCACTGGGCTGTGGAATAGGCTCATTACCTACTCATGAATAATATATTTATCAAAAGCCTTCTTTCAATTGATTTTTCTTTGCATACTGTACATCTTTTTATTGTCTAACAAATGCCCCTAATGTAATGTAAAATGCTATTAGAAAATGTTGTATGACTCTGTCTTTCTCAAATCTCTCTCTCTCTCTCTCTCTCTCTCTCTAACTCACTCTCTCTCTCTCTCTCACTCACTCTCTCTGTATGTGCGTGTGTGTGTGTGTGTGTGTGTGTGTTTGGTACTCAGTTTAAGTTAAGCAGTTAGAAGGAATAGGGGTATGGGTTCAGAGAGTATTTTATTCATAATGACTATAATAGTAATTTGACAAAGCAGCACAAAGGTAACAGTCTAATGTAGAACTTCAAGTACATTAGAAGCGTTTTTACCTTTTCCAGTGTGAAATGAATGCTTCCTCACTATCTGAGGATTGTGTCTGTGGTGATTGCAGCCCCATGCAACACTGAGATAAAAAAATCTGTCCTTGTGTTTACTCTGGACTCTGGATCATCTGCAGTTTCATACAGTGGTTTCCCCAATGTTTAAAAAAAAAAAAAAAAAACTCACATGATTTATTCCCTGCACTGAGAGAAGAGGTGGTACATATACTCTTTAATGGAGACATAAGTGCCCAAATTTTGCAAAGATAATGAAAAGCGTATCTTCATTCATCACTTCAAGCGCTGTCCAGGCCACTGAAGTGAAATTGTTTGGGGCGCCTGTCATCTCCTATGGTAATTAATAGCTGAGTGTCTAAATAATTCCCATCAGGCAGAGGGACATGTCAGGACTTCGTCTTGCAATGCCTTCTCAGCTGCTAGTGAGGGATTATAGCACTGTGTGTTATGGCCTGCAGAACATTCAGCTCATATTACTCTGGCTCTATGCTGTATGCGCCGCCACTGACAGAACCTGCTCATTGGGTGACATTGTTCACATATCAAACTAAACAGTTACAGTGGGTTTTTCTTTTTTAGATTAACCATTAACAATTGTATACACACACTTGCACACTCATGTATGTAAATATATTTCAGCCAAAGACATAACCTAATGATTCTTTATGTTTTGGGAGAGCAGTGTAGAGGAGAGTTGGTGGTGGGGACGACTGTCCTTGAAAGGAAGATAAAGATAAAGCAATGTTTTGAAGCCACACACACACACACACACACACACACACACACACACACACACACACACACACACACACACACACACACACACACACACACACCACTCCCTACCCACTCCAGCCCTGTTGTGGTTTTAGCCCGAGGCAGAGCGCCCCCTGGTGTCCACCTGCTCTGAAGTGCAGACGCCCCATCGTGGGCCAGCGGACCCCGCATGCAAGCAGCTGCTTCTCCAGTACAGACACCGCGGCCCCAGGGACTGGATTTATTTCCATGACTCTCTCTCTGTCTGTTCTCTTTATTCCACATTTATTTCTCACTACCTCTCTCACCCCATCAGTGTCTTTCATCTGGAGGAACGAGATGTGATGCTGGTCTGTTGGTCTTGTGTTGTTAAGGCTAACTTGTTCCTGTGGAGGTTTTTTTTTTTTTTATTGATGTATTTATTTATTTATTTTATGTGGGGGATCCACAGACACTGGGCTCTCTGAATCATGGTGTCTTCTCTCCACAAGGTCTCATCCATGACGACTCGCAATTAATACATCTCCGCTTCACTGAAGCTAAATGTTACAGAGGCCTGAAAGCTTTCTGAGATTCTGGGACGTGGCAGCTCGACCTTGGCCCTGCAAGGCCACAGCGCCCTGGAAGGCTCTTAGTCCTGCCAGGCACTTAAACACCTGACGCAGCATAATCACCGTTTTCATTGAACCATTTCCTCTCCCCTTCCCAGCTCTGAGTGCTTCTGAGAGGCAGAGGCCAGCGAAACCTGCACGATTGTGTCCTTTCTGGATCAGAGATGAGCTGCCTTGTTCTCCAGGGTAAGGAAGTCATGGCCTAGCTGCACTGAGAGAAGAGCACTTAAGAGTCCACCTGTACCGATGCGTTTATTGAATAGACAGGCTTTGATTTTTATCATTATATATATAATACATACTGTATTTGTTTAAATGGACATACCTAAAGGTTAGACCCAACCCAAGTTCCAGAATAGTTTTTTTTTTCTAAGAGCTTGCAAAAATGACCCTTAGGAATGAATATTATGTCTACATTTTGCCTTTTACCAGCACCTTACACATACTGCAAAGCAAAAAAAAGTTCATTTTTTATGTATACATACATTACACTTTATTTTGATATGTGTTTTATAATCATAAAAAATCTCAGTGATTCAGTATGTTTTACTATGTTAAAGTTCTATGACTCCTTATTTAACTGGTTGTTCCCAGTTGCCCTGCCTCTCCTCTAAACTGTAGCCTTAGTTCCTGGTTCGTTTAACCATGATAAAAAGCCCAGAGTAGACTTAGACTTTCGCTGTAACTGTCTGTCTTTCCTGAGGCCATCTCGAGCGGAATGTTCTGTAGCAGGTGTCCTGTTTTCTTGCCTCCATCCATAAGCCAGCCTTATCTCCCAGGATCCAGCAGCACGGTCACTGCAGCAGAGGAGCTGTCCAGGTGCTGGCCTGGAGGCTACTGCTGATATGGGACAGCATGCTGGAGCTGTCCATGGTGCTGAAGCATCCACACACTATTTCAATAGAAGGTCAAGTGGGACCAGGGCAGAGCAATTGTAGAAGTTTCTTTTATTACATTTACAAGCCATTTTGCTCATTTACTTTCAATATTAACTGTGAGGACTCTGTTCTTACTGAACACATCAACTGCATCTGTTCAGAATTCGATTAATCCAGGGAACATTTTAGCTGGTTTTATAAACCCTGCACAAAGTTCCTGACTGTTAAAAGGGTGCTTTTGTGTCCAACTATGTTCCCTGGGTTTAATGTCCTCATACAGCCACCCACAGTCCTGACCTGTTCTGACTCCTCTGCAGCTAAAATGACAAAAAAATATTTCCAGAGATTGTTACAGTCATTCCTTAAGATATCAGATGCTCACAAGAAACTGATGTTTCAACATACTGTACATTAGCTTTGTACCCTTGCTTTGATCTTTTAAGAACTTTCTGCAGTGCTTTTTTTCATTTGAAAACCAAATCCCTTCTTTCAAATGTTATGAGTGAAAATGGTACAATGCATTGTTGGTACAGTTTTATTTTAGGGACTTATTTGTTTGCTCATTTTCTTGTTTATTTAAGTATGCAAATCAGAGCAGAAACAATTAGCTCTCTCACTTCCCCACTCTTTAAACAATGCAGGTGATAAAATGCACTTTCAAACCTACCACAGGCAAGACTGAATCCATGGAAAGCTTTGTGCATTGTTTCTTACAAGAACAATGCAAGAAAACCCCAGTTTGTTCAAACACAAGAACAAAAAACACTGAAAGAAAAAAAAAAGTCTCTTCACATTATACATGCAGTTGTGTGCTTGAAGCATTTAAATGTTAAGCACAAAATAATATCCTTGGGAATGCAGAGAGGAGGCTGCTCTGGAGCTCAGTCTGACCTTGCTGAGTCCAGTATATTTACACATCCTGGTTTACTGTATCACTAACCTTTTGAAATGCATACTGTATCAACAGGAAAGACAATGGCAAATCAATTTTGGGAACTCAAACAAGAGAGGCTCAGATCTAGTCAAAAATAATTTCATTTTGCAAAGGATATATATGGAAAGATGTACAAACATTTTGCTTCTTCAACTCTTTTCAGGCAGCGCAGAAAAGAAAATGGCACACTTTAGTCAGAGTGCCGAATACAAATGTACTTATTAATAAGAAATAAGCTTATGAACACCAAGAGAAAAGTCTAATCCATTGAAAATGTTTTTCATTATTTTTGAATTGGAATACATTACACTGTAATCAAAAGAATGAAAAACAATAGCCAGAAAGGAGGAAAAATGCAAACAAAAAATACTATGGCACAATAGTAAGTTGTGTTCAAATGCCTCTATACAATAACGAATTGTGCAAATCATGAACCCTTTTTAAAGCTCATTCCTGTGTATGTAAAAAAAAGAAACTTGAGTGTAATATCATCAATGCATGTTTTATTCATTTATTGAAATGTGGATTTTATACATTCACATTAATATTAAAGAACCACAGCCCTGATTGGCTGACAACAGAGTGACTGCTGAACTCCCTTAGTCTTAAAATGAAGTCCATTTGTGACATCACAGCAAGGGTCCATTTCAGTTTTTAAGAAAGCCCAGATGTTGACCAATGAAAACAAGCTGGATTTCAGACTTTGCAGATAAACTGTGTTTATTTGTACTTCAATGTATGTTAACACATTACTGAATACAGGACATTGCTTTTGAAATGGGGTCAATCATTCATATAACAATTTTCCTTAGTGAGGAAAGCTGAAGACAGATCTGTGAAGGAATTCAATAGGACTCTCACAGCCCTCGTTGGGATGTTGAGCACGGACAGGACATATCGTCTTAAGCACTGTCCTTGGATAACACAACCTGCCTCACTGGCTATTGGCTGCTTGCAGAATCTCCAGCAGGCTGGGGGAGGGGGCACTTTTTTGTTGGTCCTAAATAAAAACTGTTGTTGTGCAGGTTTGTAAATGCGGGCCAGTCTCAAAACACATTTTTATCATTCAACGAACAGCTTGCCACAAACAGCTCATTATCATATCGCTCACCCAATATTTTGCTTGCTGGAATGAGACACACAGGAGGATGGGAGTTGAGCGTGAGCCCAGATTAAACACCCAGCAGAGCAGAGCACTGTAACGGCTCTGGATAACAACAGCAGCAGAAAACTTTTGGAAAGCACCGTGTTTCAATCAGCATCAATGATGGCTGCGCTTACAGGAGGCAGCTGGCCTGTAGTCAAATGAGCCGTTTGCCGACATAATTGGGCTAACGGATAAATCTTATGCCAATATTTTCAGTTTGTTATGTTTCCAGGGACAGGAAATGTATTTTTCCCTCTCTTTCCCCCTTCTTCAGGGGGGAACTGTGTGTATTTAATTCACAGGTTTAATTTTACTTTGCACTAAACCTAAGTATTTATTTCTTTTCCTGATTTCACATTACATGTTTAGGTTTTATGGAGGTGGATTGCTATCTTTTGTGCTCATATAGAATCCTCATGCCGCCATTGCTGAAGTCTCAGAGGAATAGCAGAAAGGACAGGAATGATCTGCAGGTGATCTGCCTCATCTTCTCCATTTTCCCTTCTACCCATTGCATGGAATGCCCAATGACAAGCATGTCACCTGTTCATATTGCACCTTAGACAGCGTGGGATAGCACAGACACACCAGCACCCCTGCGCATGTTCCCATCATGCACCCTGCCACCACTTATAATCAATCTCTAGTTCCACAGCTGAGTTGATCAGCCAATGTATCTCTGTACTGCTCTTCCTGTACAGCTGATGCTAACAGCCAGATGGGAGACGAGTGCACATTGAAACAGGAAGTAGCCTGCTGCTCTGAGTGAAGTTACAGGAAATGATGCACCATCCACTGAGGCCATTGACTTTGGTATGGTCAGAATTCACTTCCAGGTCATGGGGCATTCATTACATCACTGTGCTGCAAGGCTAATGTTTTAGCTACATATGATATGTGCTCAAAAGTCTTCCTGCCCAGTTGATTTCTGTGGATGAGCAAAACCTATTTTAACCACAGTTACCCAATAATCCATTTGATCTTTCTCAGTAAGACACCTATCAGCAGGAATGGATGTGCTTTAATACTGAAAGACGTTTCACACTCATATTTATAATGATATAATTCATGTGTGGTTTAATATCAGTAAAGTCAAAATGCACATATATTTCCCCTTGTGAGTTCACAGAATGTTCTGGTGTTAGTCAATCCATATTGGCTGAAAATCATTTATGTTTCACAAACAATACTTCAGATGTTGTTCATGAAATATGAGCTTCAGCATTTGCTCTGAAAGCAGTTTATCAGAAATCAGCCTTTCAAATGTATTACACATTATCGTTTTAAAACAAGTTTAGTAATACCCTACACGGTGTATGCCCCATATTTTATCATGATGTATTAAACATTATGGAAATTTGGAAATTAGCTTCATGTGGTATTGAAGGAACAGGTATGTTTCAAGAACTGAAACTCAATAATGTACCAATTACTGATACTAAAATATTACATATGCATCAGATTGTCCTTCCTTCTTTACACAGCTTCAGAGATTCATGTGAAATATGAACAAAAGGGACAAATCCATGAACAATATCCCATGCAATGAAAGGAGAGGGAGAGTGTTGAAATTGCTTGTTGGTATGTGGGTCTGCAGAGATGTCAGGATCAACTCTATGGAGACCCAGACTCAAAATGAAAAAGGGGAGCATTGAATTTTTGAGACATTTAGTTGTTTTTCAAAAATGTCTTGATAAAGTGAACGTGTTCTTAACTTTTACTTTGAATAAGTATTACTCTTTTTCTTCAATATCAGCCAGATGATTACTGACCATGGCAAAGATTTTTGGTAGACAAACATGACATGCATTTCTGTGTGAAATTTAAGAGCAAAATTTGATTAAAGAAATGCCACCCACATGTCAGCATGAAAGCTACCAAAAGGAACAGCACATTTTTCATTTACACAAACAATCACAAGCACTGTATTTCTTTAATAGGGCATGCATGACATGTAATAATCATGTAATAGGTCATTAATAGATTTTAAATAGAACTTAATAGTCATCAATAGAACTTAAAATTTCACATCATATAAATTGTACCTTTTAAAATGTGGTATAGTGCAAGGCTACGCTTCCAATGAAGCTATCATGTGATTTTGTGATGTCATTTAATTTGAGCATTTTGCTTTGCCACAGGATAAATAGTTTTTTAAAGAGCTACAAGACAGTGATATACAGAACAGTACCTCTCCATGCAAACACAGGGTTCACAAAGCCCTACTTTTCTATTGAAAAGCACCCAACAGTAAGTAACTGCATTACAACATTTGAGATTCAAACCCACAACCCCACGGCTCCAGAGTGCAGCTGGTGCATTCTGGCGCGTGCCCACGTCAAACCTGGCCCGGAAGGGGCCGGAAGGGAGTGCGATGAACGGCCGTCAGTGGGTGAAACTAGGCCCTGAGGGGATGCTTAGATCCGCAGACTTCTGCGCCAGCGGGGGCAGGCCGTGCGGAGCGAGCTGGAGAGCAGCTGGGAGCAGGGCAGTTAATTGGCCCGCAGCTGGCTGTGCCTGACTCAGCACACCCACACAGGGCTGCCCCTGGCTCTGCCTCATGCAATTCCCCCTGACACAGCGACGGGGGTCTGGAGGACCTCGAGTCTGAAAGCCATCACCATGACTCCGGATGGGCAATGGAGCTGGTACATATTATTTATTCATGTATTTTATGCATTTATTCACTTCATCATTATTAAAAAAAAATCAACAATAAACAAGCACTGGTAATGCAATAAGGTAGCAGCAGTAAGGATTTATTGTAAGGATTTATTTTTAATTTCGCACGCATTGTTATCCAGAATGAATTATCAGACTATTCATTTCAATTAAGCACGTTCTCCAAGCACCACATTTGAACAGGTGATAAGAATTTACAAGGCTAGAGGTGAAATGCAATTTAGGGAACACAGTGTTTAAATATACTAGTATGCACTGTATACTACTGCCTAGCAATTATCCTGAGAAGCAGAAGTGCATCATGGTAACACGCACATGGAGTCTAATGAAGTTCTACAATAGCAACATTGCATCATTTCTTATTGTCCACATGGTCTCAAGCAATAGTCCATAAGAGCACCATTATCTTCAATTATTCCATCCCTAACAATGATCTATAAGAGCAATATGCCATGTACTAGAGTAAGCTAAATGAAGTGAATAGGAGCATTTAACTTCTCCCAATTGTTCTCCATTATTCCCAGCTCCTCTATTCTCTCTTCTTCATTCACTGAGGAAAATGGTCCTAGTTTTTTATGTCCATTTAATGCACAACTGATTACATGCTTGCATGAAAGTGCAATCCACTGAATGTGTGGACAACTGTTTTGCTGTTATATTAAAAGGAAAGGAAGCTGGGAGAGGGAGAGACTCCTCTACCCTAGCTCCACATATAGTGCTTGAATATAAAAGGCCAGAGAACATGATTACAAATACAATAAAAATCACCTCAAATGAATTAATCAGATACACATAAATAACAGCATATAAATACGTTGTTACCCTGTCAGTGAGTCAATGAGTCCCTTTAAGTAGGAGTTTATCTTCAGCTAGAATGTTCCATGCATACTGTAAGACATGGGTTACTTTGCGGTGAGTGGGCGTGTTTTCCTACTCGTCTGTGCATTTTAAATGGCAATATGCAGGCACCATTATATTCATGCAGAAGTTTTTAATAGACTGGTGGTTGGATTCTGATGCTTGAATAATTTTTCAGATCTGTTCAACTGCTGTGGAACATCCACTTGGCTCTGTCGATCAAATTACAAAAGAGGTGTGTTTATTGACACTATCGATTTACTTTCAGCTGTTATCATTTCACTGTAGTTACTGGAAAAATTCCAGTAACCAATTATGTTTGTTATGATGTAATCACGTGAGATAAGCCTTGATGCGGCTTGTGACAACAAATGCTAGCTGTTAAGTGAAATGCAATATGTTTATATATAACTACTGAGGCTCAATCAGAGTGCCGTTTCTGCTCATTTAGTGCTATATTTTCAAACTATTTTCCTACATTAGCAATATTTTAAGACAGCCCAGAGCTAATATTGAAAATAAAAGTCTTAGTAAACAGCTGTGGATGTTTGCTTAGCTGATAATGGCTCGCTCCCAGGGCTGAAATGTGAGTATAAAAAGACATATCTGGATAAGACACCCAAATATTGTTTGAAAAGGACCTCTGAACAGTCATTGCAGCGCTGGGCCATGAGGCAGCTAAAATGTTCCGTTTTTCAAACCTGCTCATTGTTTTGTTTCTGTTTTACAAGCAACAGCAATCTGCCTATCCATTCCATGAATAATAATAATAATAATAATAATAATAAACAGATCAAAAATTTTCCTCAATTTCCTCATTTTCCTTTTTTTGGGGAAAAAAGCAGTTAACATCATAATGCAAGCGTATGTTATTAACAGGAAAAAATGATAGAGGAAAATTGGATACAGTTGTCAGTCTGTTGACATTAAAGTGCATATTCTCAAAATGTAATTTTCACAAGTAAGAGCAAATTTCGCAAGGCCTGTCTTTACCTATTATGTCCACCAATCTGTGCGTCTGTCCTCTTCAATATATTTTTTGCATGTATTTTTTGGTGAGAAAGCAAAACCATGAAACAAAATGAGAACGCTTTTGTCATGTTGTCATTTTGAGTTGGGAAGGGCCACTGGCTCCATGGCACTGATTGAACCTGGAGGCTAAAACCCTGATCGTTACAGACAATAGCAGGGCAGAGGGGACAGACACAGAGAGAGGCTGGGATCAGGAAGGGAAATCTGCCATGGAGAAATCCTTGGATCTCAGTTTTATCTCACCTCTTGTGAAATGTGTGGGACAATTTAAATGAAAAAAAATGGAGAAAACATAACGCAGAATTGTTCTGTTTTACTTCTGTGAAACATGTAAGATAGCATCATTACAGCATTATCTTGATTGATAATTTGATTGATAATCTTGATATTTTGAAATTAGGCCACTCTTAGCAAGATTGTATTTAAAGATGTGTAGAGTGAATAGATTTAATTTTACACTAGAAAAATATTTAATTGATATGCACACACATACCAAACACACAAACCACACACACACACACACACGCGCGCGCACACACACACACAGCAAAGGCGACCATTGCAACCATTTTATCCCTTTCATTAGAGATGACAAGTTCCCCTTCAGCACAGAGTCTGGCTGTCTTCATCCTGTCTGCAGAGGTTCCCCTTAACTTCATTAGCATTTCCACACAATCAATATGTAAATAGTTGAGTTCCACAAAGGAGATTTATTTCTGTCCTCCGTTTTTTTTTTTCTGATTCGCGGGAGCGGCGCTATGTTAGTGATAATTGGTGACACTGCATAGCATTATGGCTGCTTAGTGCCTTATCGGAGAGAGGAGGAATTAGAGCAGACAGCACTGCTCAAACCATCATGGGCTTTGCCAGCAAAATCCAGCTGGTGCCTCTAACTGCTCTGGTAATAGAGTGGATGAGTTATTTAAAGGCCTTGCGGTTTCCATACGAGGCATATGTGCAATGACAATGCACTGCAGATTCAAATAGTCACATGCTCGGTGTTTGGATGTAGTCTCCGGTCAGGCTGTGGTGTTCTTGATGGGACTGAGAGCGCTCCCTCCAACCTGACAACATGCTGATGAAATGAAAGCAATGTTGTGGCACAACGTAGTGTATTTCTCTTGATCTCGCCTCTTTCTTGATTGTCACCGGGTTTGACATTCGACAGGTAAGATTCGACAGGTAAGACCACCTCAGCCCCCACCTGGTCGCCTCTCTGACGACAATGTCAAGCTCTGTTCTGCTCTGCTGTAACTAAGTGGCCCACGGCAGCTGTTGGTTTCCCCATGTCCCCTCTGATCTTGTTCTGACCTTAAAAGACAGGCAGATTCACAGCTACATAAAAGACTCATTTGGGACCAATAAGTAAAAAAAACAACAACATGCAATCAGTGAAGTAATTAGCCACATACATAATAGTTAACATGTCATGTGACACGGCGAATAGGCAGGTGAACAAGCACGCAATATACAGTAACAACGAACCCGACTCGACACACACCCACCCACACACACACGCACACACACACAAACACACACACACACAAACTTCAAACTTTTTCCCATGGCGCTTTCCTTTGTCTTTGTGGGAAGGATAAAACAATAATTACCAAGAAACACTGCAAATATTATAAGAACACCTCATTTCTGCCATTTTCAATAGACTATGAGCATTTTTCATGTTTCTGAATTATTTTAATCACAGTCTTAGTGCCATGACCGTTCTTGAGCTGTCTTTGTGTATCAGAACAGCGTACATTCAGCTTTTCCCCTTCATTTACATAACACAGATCACGCAAACAGTGTTTTATATCTAACTGTCTAGTGAAGATCTTGGTCATTAATGTCAGTTGACTAATTTGGATATTTGATTTCACCAGGGGCTTGAAACTGAAGAGACTCAAATATGCCACCAGCTGTTCCAAAATACAGGAGGAAAATGATTACTTTCTTCAAAAATAGTTGTCAGTATTTTCTGCTATTCTGCTGCTGAAGTAAAATGGTCTTTGTAATAATGTTCTCCCTTTGGTAATATCATTTTTAAAAAACAACATTAGCATGCTTTCTGTTGAGGTCTGAATTAAATATTCATGATACCAAAATGCTCCTGACATATATTGATAATGGTAAAATATTAGTATGTCTCTGGTTATTTTTGTAAGCTCATTTTGAGTCAACATTTTTGTGTGTGTTTGAATGTGTGTGCATATTTTGTGTGCTTTTTCATGTGTAGGGGTGCACGATCCTTGTTTGAGTGTGTACATCATATCAACTGAATATTTTTGTGTGAAATGAAGACACTTTGTGTGTGTATGTGCGTGTGTGTGAGAGAGAGAGAGTGAGCTGTGTGTGAGTGTATGCTTATGCGCATATTTGTGTAAATGATCAGCTGAATATTTAAGAGACTGTCTGTGTGTGTCCATGTGTATGTGTGCGTATGTATGCATATTTAAGTGTGTGCATGTGTGTGTATGTGTGTTTGCGCATGTGTATGTGTGTGTGTGTGTGTGTGTGTGTGCATGTGTATGTGAGTGTATGTATGTGTATTTGTGTGTGCACACATGTGTATTTGTGTTTGTGTGTGTGCGTGTCTGTGTATGTGTATGTGGGTGCATGTATGTGTATTTGTGTGTGTGCGTGTGTGTGTATGTGCATGTCTGTGTGTGTGTATATGTGTATGGGTGCATGTGTGTGTATGTGTGTGCATGTGTCTCCCAGTCTACCATCACTCACTCCCAGTCTCCACGCTATCCCTCGCTCCTCCATATCTGCTCGAGTGGGCCAGCACGCCGTGCAGATCGTAAGACATTACGGGTGAGGAAATTGAAGTGTTGCTCCAGCCTTCTTCCCTCCACAGTCACTGCTTCCCCATTGTCAGTCAATCACCCCCTCCGGGGCCCGGGATGGCGGCACTCCAAACAGGCGTGCGGGCACTGCAGGCTGAGGGCTTACAGCAGCTGAGAGAGCTGCACTCTCAGCGCTGCATTAAAGCCCTGACTGAGAGCCCCGAGAAACGCTCCACTAAAAGGGCCATGTCATTGGCAGACAGGAAAAGCAGAGGCTGTGTGCGTCTATTTGTAATGCCTAACAGTAAAAAAAAAAAAAAAATGGACTTCTCTCTAAGAATACAGATTTCTGGGGCTGTAAAGCTGAAGACGTTCTCAGAGAAGAAAGTACAAAACATCTTTTTTTTTTTTTTACTCACCTCTTAATCCCAGTGTAGGAATCTCATAATGCCCTCCTCCCCAGCGCTGAGATCTCTTTTCTGATTTAATTGCTCACACATCTTTCTGAGCGGTGGTCGGGGCACGCCAGCACTGCCTGGGGCTTTGGGTGCCTTAGCGCAGCATTGACTTAATATTGCTGGCAGTTTGGCGTTATTTAAATTGACAGTTTTTATGTCCCCCTTCACATGCGGATTCAGAGGCGGCAGGCCACGGGCCCGTGGTTAGGAAGGATTCTGGAGCCGCAATATTGCGGGCGACGTTTCAGCGTTTGAAACAGCTGTAATGTAACATGGCACTTTAATTTTGAGCATGCATATTAATATTTGCCACCAGAGACTGACATGTCAGAGTGTGGTTCTGGCTTGATTGCAACAACAGCACTGTTCACACACGTGATAGAAATCCGTTCCCTGCAACAACAGTCTGTGTGATGTCAGTGTGGTGGAATGCTTAATCTGTCAATATGAAGCTACTGCAGTCGATATTCAGTGTAATGTCAATGATGTAACCAATGTCCCAAAAACAATAAGACGGTCCTTTGAGTAACCTTTAAAGACCATGGATGAGGGTGTTTGCATATGAGGAGGTCAAAGGTCATTAAATGGAAACCAGTTTGGAAGCGATAAGGTTGATGCTTAAAGTTATTCCAACCTAATGCTCCACCCAGCTTGCCCACTGCACTTTTAAGGTGTATTGAGCCAGTTGCATTTGTGCACAAAAACATATATGGTTTCCTTCACAGTACCCCAGCAACATCACTAAGGGTGGGGGTTTGGATGACAGAAACCCAAGTGTGTTGAATCTGAAATTTTAAGAATCATACTGTAATACCAAGTGTCTTCCCCATCCCAGATGTAAGAGGATAGTTCTTTAATGTATTACTTAGTGAGATAGGGCATCAAAACAGCCCATATTCCTTTGGTGGGCTTCACATTTGGTCGTTACTGAGCTTATTCACCCATATACTTTATCAGGGGGAATCATTTCAGCTGAGAATTTACAATCATGTTGTTAAGCAGGTTGAGGGTTAATGCTATGTGGTTCTGTTCAAGGTTAACAAGATAGCATGTATAATTACGCTGTACAAACACCCGTCTCGCAAATGCCACTGTAATATCTGTGTTCACTCTGAGGGTTGCCAGTTCCTTAACAAGATAGCAAGTAAGTACTCAACCCAAGGACTTATGTAATGGACTATTTTATACAGAATACTCTGTGTGTATGAAAACATTTATTGAGTGACATACATCCAAGAGTGTAGGGCATCTGAAATGGTGAACATAAAAAAGATTAATTGTGATGGTTTGTATGAGGCACTGTTGTTCTCACATACAGTGGCAGTGTAATTACTGTGATTTCAAAGATATGGCTACTGCCTTTGTTTTGTCTGGCTGTCTATTCCACCATTAGTATGCTTTTTCAAATAGCTTGTTATCAACTAATTAACAGCAACTATAAAAGACATTCTATTTTTGTCTGCTTATTTACTTTATATCTTAGTTTTTGCCTGAGTGATAAGTAGTAATTGAAAGGTGATTTAACACTTACAACCTTAATGATACGTTTGCCGTGCAAATCAATCACTTTAATCTCATCTCTGATTAGTAAATTGTTAATTGCATAATGCATAAATATATTTTATTTCAATACACACTGCACATTTGGGGCTTTACTAGAACGCCAAAATTTCCAGCACTTTTCAAGGATAATTTTATTGAGAATGCACCCATACACACTGCTGAATGGAGTAGAGACTGGTTTCATGGTCACCGGGATAAGTCAAATGCTGCCCATGGCCTGCCCAGTCGCCATCATATCATTGGAGCATTATGGAAAGTTCTGGAACAGAGAGCGTGGATGAGATTTCCACCTCCTTCATTCATAAAAGAACTGGAGGCTTTTATTCTCTGAGAATGGTCAAGTGTTCCACTACAAACAGCATTCTAAGAGGGCCTGAACCAGTTCTGCAGGCATAGGACTGCCCAGCACTTGTAGTTATACGTACTGAAGTGTTGCCTGTTGTTTCCATTATTTTAGTACCCAGTATAAACATATGGACAGGCATACAGACAGACAGACGGACTTAAGGACAGATAGATAGACATTTTAAAAGAGTGGTATAACTGAACAGTAGCAGCTAGGTCATTCGAAATTAAATCTGACTCACAAAAGAATTCGAATTAAAGACCTAGCACTTCTCTATGGAATATCTGACTCCACTGTGCCTTATTTTTAAACTTGATGAAAAGAGGTCAGGTATTACCTGTTAAGCTCATGATAAAAAAAAAAAACAGTACCTCAAGTTGTATGCACCTGTCAAGTGGAGTCATTTTAATGAAAGGTTCATGCCTCCCATTGTAACCCTTTAGCGAGGTTGATACTGCCGCACTGTAAATTAGAGCTTGTAAGACCCATGTGATAGGCGCTTTTGTGTCTCTTTTGGATGAAATCTGTAGCGAGACGTTTAGCCATGCACATGAAGCCATTGATGAGAGAAAGAATAAGAATGTTTTGAATGGCTCATTGCCAACAGGCTGACATGTCACTGAAAGCTCTACTGAAGGCAGTTTGACTTTTTCTACATTTTTAAAGCTTTAATTTTTTTATTTAAAATCTGAATTAGCTCATTGTCCATGGGTAAACAAAAGTTCTTGTGCTTAAATTGCACAAAGTGATTGAGTAGTTATGATTCTAACGTGTATGTCAGCCTGGAGTAGCTTATTCTCTTTATACCATTGCTGCTCCCAAAAGAAATAATTAAATAGTTAAATACAAGTTTTTAATTACTTCATTTTTTAAAATGTTTTAGAGTTACACTGTTGCTGTTAACCTTTGTCATTATAATTTGTAAAACAAATGTTAATTTAAATACAATGCCAAACAGCATTTCTGAACATTTATTTAGACTGGTGATAAGGTCACTTTCATGTGCATTTTATACATACTCTATGAGATGCTGTATATGTCTGAAACATTTTATGTTATCAAAAGACAACAAAGAAATTGATGATGAATTGATTGCATAAACTCTCTATACTGTAAAGAGGCACATTGTTAAGGCCATTGCTCAGGTAGAGAATTTAAAGAAAGAAAATGTAACCAATGAAGACCAATGAGCTGAACTATTTGGAGGTGTCATTATGTATGTGAGTGGATACCACAGTCCGGTATTGCATTTGCGCTATGCCAATGCCAGCTGTAGCTGGCAACCACTAGGGCAGTAAACACCTAACCGTAGTAGCTGGTGTTAATTTAACACTAACAGTGTACATATGAGAACAACTGGACTCATATGTATACTCTCAGTGTTGAATTAACACTGGACATTTTTTGTGTAGTGAGAGACAGTCCAAATCAATACCTTTTCACCCAACCTAGATCCTGGCGTCATGTAGGTGTGCGCCATCGACCATAACAAAGCTGCTTAAGAAGAGTATTCGACTCATGCCTGCGGTAGCTCTATATAAGGACTGCCATGTGAAAGGAAGCGGCAGGTGACATCACCCAGTTCCGAGAAGCGCACCCGCTCGTTTACACACCCCTGAATTGACAGTGGAGGCTGCCGCAATGAAAAAAAAAAACGAATGATTTGAAGCTCTGAGGCAATTAAATGTAAAAATTGTGCAAGGATTTGAATACATTTCCAAGACACTTCAAATGTGTTTCAATGTTTCATGTGTTTGACAAAGCAGAGAAACTGAAAGAAAATCAGTCTTAACTGGCATGGCATAAGAGTGTTTTCAAACGCACTTCTTTAGAAATGGCGCCGTGCAGTAAATGGCTTCATTTAGGAGAAAACGTGCTTACGGGTCAGTCGGGTCAGCGCTGTAGGTAGAAGATGACTCAAATGACATACTTTTTCCTTTATTTATTGTGTAATATTCGTGCATTTGAAAAGAGCTGTATGCAGATCTGCAAACGTTCATGGCAACAGACATGGTGTGGTAATGAAGCTTCTCAGGCAATTTCACAATGTCTTAGAGATGCTCTGTATCAGGTCACTTTGGGTGAACAGGAAGATACGCTCATTATATTTCACATGGTTTGCACTTGGGGGGTGAGATGTATACATTTACATATCAGCCAATTTACCAGACGCCTCTAATTCAAAGCGAATTTCAGGAACAGCTTATGCTCATCGACAAGCGCAACGGCAATTTCAAATCTGTGGATTGTGAAGTAACATATGCCGTTCTATAGCAGACAAAACAATGACGGCCATAGCAAGTGCTGTAGAAAGTGCATGTCGTTTTTTTTTTTTTTTCATTTTGGGGATAGAGTGAGAGGGCAAAGTGGTTGGATGGAGGTCCAGAGTACAGCCTGAAAAGATACCTTTTCTTTGGGGTCTACCTGTACCTGCCTGCTGTTGTGTGGAACAGATTGACTCCTGAGGAGGAATATCAGTGTTAGCTGTAAATGCTAATATACCTGATACCTTTGTAATTATGATATTCCTATCTGAAGTTACAATGTTACTACTGTCTTAATTCACATCTCAGTAATACCTATGTCATGGTGCGTATGTAACAAGAAATATGTATATATCAAGCTCTTAAGGGCTTGTACACATGTGAGATAGAAAATTAATTTGTGTGTTTTTGTTTTTTTAGATAAAAGTTATATTTCAGCTGATAATTTATGAACACATCTTTTGAGAGTATCTTCAAGGTAAAATGATTTCCTGTGATTTTAGTGCCTCTCTGTATTCAGTATTCAGTGTTTGACAGATAAGGAGAACAGGTTTACCAATGAAAACAGCCATGCTAACAGTGTTCCAGGACCTTCCCTCTATTTCTCTGACCTTTCCTTTTGTTCTGTTCCCCCCACCCCCACGCGGTTTACACATGCTGTTTTGAATAGTTTCCATTATATTACATTGATAGTTGATATCTCTGCCTCTGACTTGCAGTGAAAATGGCTGTGATAGTTTGTCTCAGCATTGCTAAGGAGTGTGATTGGGGGATGCCGTTTCCCATCATGTTGCCAGTGGAAACAGGAATGGGATTGGAATGGAAACCTCTTTTCTCCATTCCTCACTTTAACCTGATAGGATGATAGATTATCAGGGAAGTGAATGTGACTGAAAATCAGTATTCATGTATTCGTCAAACCGTTCAATGTGTTCAATGTTCTCTGCTGTAGAGAGACTTCGAAAGACAACCGGCTTCTACTATTCTCCAAGTATTAATAATGGAATTGGCGATTTGTTCAAGTATAATTATATTAAGGGATAATTTTGATATAAATACGATACACTGAAGAGGTATATTTAGGATGTTATCTCGGTTTAAATACAAAACAATTTATGATGATTGATTTAATATAAATCCTCCAATTTTAAGAATATTGGGCATTATTAGCAAAATCATATTTCTCATACCAATGCTGTAAGTTATTTTAACAGAGTAATCCTTGGGTAAGCCTGCTTTGCTCCCTTTGAAGTGCAGTGCATTGGCACCATAATTTATGTGCAGTTCCCCTCCTCATTATTGTTTCTTTAAAAATACGTGCTTCTTAATGTTGATCAAAACAACAAGTAAAATACATTTGGAAATGGATGGATTGATGGGGGGCTTCTGTGTGGCACATGGTGCATGCTAAGCCCTCCAGCCAAGGCAATGCGATTTTGACTCTTGCCTGTGCTGTTAGCTGATGGCCCAAATGGACTTGGGCATGCCAGTATAGCGTTAGCTATCAGCAGGTCACCCTGAGTGACCACAGTACATAGCCAGTGCTTCCTCAGGGGCAGGGCTGCCCACTGCTAGCATAAGGTAGTTGGTTATTTAAAAGGAGGAACTAACAGCAGTGCATCAATACAACATTAAAGAACTTAGTCTTGAGATACAGTTCACAGACTCAGAGTCAATGTCTTTCTTTTGACCATGGCAGTGAAGTAGTGAAGGCTAAAGAAAATGTGTGCAATCAGATGATATAAATGCAAAGAAATGCAGAAAAAGACCAAGCAGCCATCATTGCTGGCTTGCTGCTAAAGTCAGTGCTGTTTTCCCATGGATAAACAGTGAACACAGTTGGTTGATTTATTACTTTGTCAATGTTGAACTGCATACAAAATAATATACAGCTCCCTCTACCCAGGAGGCTTGTTATTGTTTCCAAGGTGTCTCCCTGAATGAAATACACTGCAAATGAATATTTGAAAAAAAAACAAAACAAAAAACACATCCTGAATATCTCGATGGGCAAGTCATCTGCTTATGAATGCATAATGCTTAGATCCGATGTTTGTGATTGAGGTTGAGTATTTAATTACAGCAATCAAGGAAAGAGTACATCTCGTCAAAGATACTCAAATTTGCATCTCTGTAATACATTAGTCACAGAAGGTTAACATTATGCTAATGAGCCCTGCTTCAATGGCTCACACTATTGTGTACCGCAAAGGTTAAGTGGTGAATATCAATGGATAGAGGTCTCTTACAGTGGGAGGAATAACTTTTGATGATCATTGACTTACAAACATGTCCAGTAAATCCCTCTGTATATATATATATTGCAATGGTAAGGTTAAGGATTTACTGGCAATGGAAATTCACAATCATTTAACTGACAATGTTTTAAAGAAAACACAAAAACAATGTTTCAGTACATGCCATTTCAATTCACAAGTGTATATTGAAACAATGGTTTTATACTTGCCTGGTTAATCCTGCCTGTAGGCTATAGTGTCCACTAATTGAATGTGTTGTACACAGCAGGTGGAAAGACTAAAGGATCAAACCAAACAACAAAGAACTGATTTTGAGGTAATTAAATATCTGTTTAAAAAGGCATCTATAAATTGATGTCATGTTCATGAGAACAAAACAATTGAAAACATTTTTTCTGCTATGAAATACATTTTAAAATCAACACTTCTGAAGCAACAGGAAAATATCACATATTGTGAAAGCGGTATATTAATTGATACCCAAGCTGCAGAAGCAGCAAAATTATTGAATGCATCAAGGAGTATAGTATCTAAAGTCATTATCATTAGCTAATATCAGCACCATTTCCCAAAAATGAAAAAAACTGAATTTGGAAAGAGGACAGTGATCAAAGAAAAGTGATTCACAGAAAAGAATTGACAGATATTTACCAGGACTCTTGCAAAAAAGAACGAAGCGCAATAACAATAAAAAAACCTAAATTCTGATCTCGCTGTGGTGTTATGTTTGGTTGTATGTTATTTTGCCGTTATGTTGGGTTGTAAATGGTATCTTTAGTAAACCTGAATGAGCTTGCGTAGTGATTTCAAATGGTGATGAGGCCACTTTCACTGGAACTACTTCATAGCCATGCCTTATTACCATGCATTCACTGGGAAATAATGCACACCACTCCAGCCAATCAGAAACAAGTATTTAACCACGCTGTGGTATAATGGTTAATAAATACTAATAAAATGATTTGAATTTCCATGTTTTTACTGGCCACATTTACTTTGTTTTTCAAAAAAAAATCCATGCATTCTATGAATTAATGCATTGCATCTTGATGTTATTTCTCTAATTTCTAAACTAAATATTACACAAATTATAGCATTTAATCAGTAATTATGGAATGCAGTGTCTGGGCTGTCTGCCCAAAAGAATGAGATTCAGACTGTTTATAAAATGACAGTAATTTTTAAAGTGAATTTACATTAGGATTCTGCAGCATATTTATGTATGTGTACTAAAATTGCATGTTGTCTTTACAGCCATCACAAGTTCAATGTTAAGTGTTTAATTGAAGGAACTTAGTTATTTGAAAAGCAACACATCACTGTCGACCTCTCACAAATAGTGCCCCTGAATTCATAGCAATTGACCTGTAAACCAATTAAGCAGTCTGGAGCTTCACCATGGTGATTCCTGCAGCACTTACAAAACATAACACTGTTGGAGTCTTAATTATAATTTTCCTTCCCTGTTTACTGCAACACAGTATTGCAGGGTCACTTACGTAAGGTGCCTTTATGGTATTCCGTTTTACAGCTGGATATTTCACATGAAGACTTTCAGGGCAAATACACGTTTAATGATACAGTACGGGGGATTCAATCCAATTGTAAAGTTAAACTGTAAACTGTAAGTTAAACTTCAAATTGAGTAGGCCTAAAGCGTGACAACAGCTACTTTATAACAGGTACAATGACCTTCTTCTTACTTATTTACTTATTGTTTACCTTTTAACAGTAAATGAGTTTACCATTAAACTTTAAAATCTGTCATAATTTTTTTTTGCTTGATTACCAAGTATAATTAATAGCATGATAATTGCGGAATTATTCGTACCCATTGGTTATGGATAATTTCTCTTAATTATGTCTCCAGTGGCATTGTTATTTTCATTCTTATCAAATAACTCCTTCCAGAAAATTGGTGAATTTTTACAATGGTTTGCAAAACTTAAACCATCCTTCTGTTGCCAGAACACTCTGTTTATAAAGAATCTATTTGCATAATCAAATGATCAGTGGATATGGCAGTGGATTCCTCATATGTTTTGATGAAAACCAAAAAAAGGGAAAGTCATCACAAGAGATGAAAGTCAGAGATAGAGAATTAACTACTGACTGGTATACCTTATTTGGGCAATTGGTGTTTAATTTTTAATAGTCATTCATTTTATGGCTAAAGATCCCCCTTATCAGACAAGTAAATATCTTTTCCCTGTCCCTCTGGGAACAGTATTTTGACAGGACCTGGGGTAAATATGTAGGCCTGGGTTTGTTTTAAAATAGTATTCCCAGTTTGACATTGGACAGTGTGGCCAACTTTGACTCACAGGGGGAAGCAATTAGCACCATTCTGCTCTGATGAATTCACATCTAACAGATTCCAAATCCAAACACAGCAGATTTTTTTTTCTGCTGCGGGAAATAAGTCATGTTCAATTTGTATAATTCTCTCAAACATGTCCAATTATTGCCAGTGCTGCAATCAGCAGGTCTGCAGATTGTCTCTTACCTGTGCCATTTGCCTGTACATCGCGGTTTGGTTTTGACTGTTCTATCCTCTCAGAGGGGAAATGAAGGGAATATAAAAATATAGAACGTTCCCTGCTGTGGATGACGGGTGAATACTGTGTGTTGATGGAGAGTGGTTATGAATTATGTGCTACGCAGTTTGTTGTCTTGCCATAAATACAAGTTTCCTGCTGAAACGTACAGGATTTTGTCATCGCTTTCCAGAGACTGGTGGGGCTGCAGTGTGTCATGCTGTATTTGACACACCAGCAGATGGAGCTTTGCAAAATCTGATTTCCACTCTGTTCCTGTTCTGTCCATGTATGAAGGGGTCATTTAGGGTCATTTAGAGATTGGGGGATGGACATATACCCCTGCTTGTGGGTTTAAAGACAAACTTCTTAGGTTTTAGTGGAGGTCAGACACCAGGTAGAGATTATGGGTGAATAAAAACGACATGACAGGCTCATCGGGAGTACTGCTGAGGTATTCACACCAACGAGCTATATGCTATTCAGAGCCAACTCTATCTGCATTCATTCTGAATGTGTCCTTCAACTCCTCTCACTGTCCCTGTAGAGCACTTCTCCATTTCCACAGAGAGGTTCTCTATGCCTGTATCTATGCTACAGGAGCTCCAGTGAAGCCAATAAGCTGGAGTTAAGTCAAAACACTCATTGATCTCAACTGAACCCCTCTGCAAGGGTATTTGTAGTTAAGACTGATTTGTGATTCCTCTGCGTGAATTGTTTTATTTGTCTTTAAGCTCGATATCTTTCTCTTCCAAAACTGAATGGCTTGTAGTGTCAATATGTCAATATGAAAAAAAATGATGATCACATAACTGAATGAGAACAATAGCACTTCATAAATATGTGTGATAAATACTGTGCAGTACAGTGGATTTCTATTGAGAACGGAGAATTACAATCTATCCCACCAGTTTTTAGATTATGTAGTGTTATGCACGGTATAATCAGAGTTGCAATAACACATGATACTATTTTCCATAGTACAAGATTCTCATGTATGCTTTCATTGAGTAAGTAGCACTGGTTCATTAATTAGTTCAATAAAAGTTATTGTGAAAGACAGGATGTCTTTTTGAAAATACTATGTTTTTATATGCTACATTGCTGTGTTATGAGTGAAAAAACAACCTCCATCCATTACCACGAGGGTTCTGGTCCTCTGCAGCACAGAGTAATAAGATCATGCTGCTTCACAGGCTCATGTATTCAAAAAGAAGCAAACATCACTCGGAACTCAAATTTTACGCTGAAATGTGTTGGCCGTATCACACTTAATGATGAAAGGGGAGGGGAGGGTCCTCTGGATGTTTGTTTTAGCATCAGACAGGCGTGGGCGGGAGGACACCGAAAACCTAATGAGAGAGAGCAGAAAGTGAGACAAAATCCCCCCCCAGAATATTAAAGATGAAACTGCCGAAAAAAGAGAGAGTGCTGAGATGAGTGGGAACTCCAAGGCTAATCACTTACCTCATCTGATGTTCGGCTCCTAATTCTTTCATCTCGTCTCTGTCTCGCACATTTTTCATGGCATTTCTTTCCCGCTCCTGCCAGTTTTCAGTTTGTCATCTGCCCTGACTCCTGTCCTCTGCGGAGGTTCATATGGGAACAGCCGTTCAGAGTGCGTCCCAGTTCAGATGCCAGAAACCCAGCCGGCTCTCCCTGTCCGTTTCTCTTCTGAGGCCTTTGATCACGTTCCTCCCCCCTTTTTCCTCTTTCTGTCTTTCTGTCACTACCTCTGCTCGTCATGAACACCCTCACTGACTCCGGCGTCTCCGCTGAACAGCTGTGAGTGACACTGAGGGTCCGTCCTAAACTTTAAGTGTTCAACATCCAGCGCAGAACGGGGGCCGAGAATGCGCACTGCTATTCAGTGTGTTTGGTTCTTCTTGCAAATGGAGTCTGAAGATTGCTTAATATGGTTAATTGTAAATATTGTACTGCAAGGTCCCTGACATTTGTTGTTGTTATCACCTGTAACATTAGGAATAGACCCTGTAGCAGCTGGAGGTGGGAGGTGAGCTGAGCAGGGTGGGGTCATTTTGAAGAGGAGGAGTAGTTTTACCTGTTAAATCAGTGGTTACTGTTATTTCATGTTATTTGTTATGTTGTTTAACAAAGTAATTTGTTCCATAATAAGTATATAATAGGTACAGTGAACACCTGTCAGCTGAGAAATTAAGACTGGAGGTAACATTTCTACAGCACAACTGACTGGCTAGTTGAACACTTAAATTCATGATTTCGGTAAAAAAAAAAAAAAAAAAAGCTGTCATGTTTTGTCATTGTCTCGTATAATAAATCAATAGTTGATAGTGAGCTTAGGAGGCTGCTGATTGGTTCCTTCAGATTTCTGAGGGTGGATCTGGTTGGCTAGAATGGTTATCATTCCATGCATTCCACCCTGTCATTGTATGTTCTGTTACTGGGCAGAAATTGTGCCGGCGAATGATCATTTCTGAACATGAACTGGCTCCAATCAAAAGTGAAATATTTCAGAGAAACTACACAATCTATCAAATGGCTGGGTAGCTCCAGTAGCAGAAAAGGTCATTTCTGGCTAATTTAAACTTGGGACATGTGACTTCTGCTCTGTACATTGAGAGACTTCTCACTTGAAGATTTCACTTTTGATTGGAGCTAGTTTGTGCTCCTGGAAGAGGCCCATAAACTTTCTGGGTAATCATTAGAAGGATTTCTCCAGAATTAATTAAGTGACTTTTTTATAAAAGTATCAGTGGGTTTCTCTACTCCTGGTAAGTAAACGAAAGAGCTTAATTGCCTACATTTTTGAGTATCCCCTCAGGTGCAAAACACATTTCGTAGCTGCTGGATTGTTAGTAGTTTGAAAAGTTTACCTTCTATATACATTACAGAAGAACTAACAGAATTTCTCCGTCCTGTGGAGTTCCCCTATAGAAGCTTCATTAGAAGTAGTAAGTGACAATTACTTTATTAGTAAAGCATATGCCTTCATAAAATTGGATGGGGTTCTGCTACAATGGAAATAGTAGTATGTCAGTCCCATAATTCACTGAGGCTACATCTTTCTTTACTGGTTTCTGCTCACTGCTCACAAATGAAAGACCTTGGTGGTACAGTAGCTTAACCGACAGTCAAGGGTACAGTTTCCTCCTTAAATCAATCCATCATCATACCTCACACACTCACAAAATGTCTGCTCAGCAACCTCTCTTCTCCCCCAGTGGCTGTACATCTTGAAATTGCCTTTTCTCCCTGAGTTCCCTGAGGGTGAAATGAGTTTCCTGTAACTATCACAAGTTCCTTCCCTGTTTAAGTATGTCAGTCATAGATATGAATTTTGAAACTTGTGCGCAATGTGATCTTCTTAATCTGCAACCCAACACAGTCCAAATACAAAATTAAACAGTCTCATTCTGCGTATTCAAAAGTAAACCCCCCCCCCTTGTAAAATATCTGGTGCATGACATAAGCTTTATATGAGATAGCAGCCGATGCTGACACTGTTAAAAAAAAAAAATTAAAAATCTTTCCATCCTTTATAACACCCACAGTCTAAGTGGATGAATGCAAGAAGGTGAGGCCAAGTAGTTTCAAGGGCATAATGAATGTTGTAGAAACATAAAAATCTAACAGGACCCTGGTGAATACAGAGGCCTTTACGCAGGATACGGCTCTTTAAGATGCTGCGTGTTGAGCAGGGACGCAACAGGCATCACTTTAAAGCCTTTAGTGGGGCTCGAATGGGGAGGGAACTCTCAGGGGTCCCGCTAAACAGATGCCCACTGAACTGAGTAATTGCAAGGAATGACGGCTAAGCCAAAATACATTACTGCAGGTTTTTAAGGTTCCGGTAAAATAAAATAAGCAGTCAGCTTTACCTTAGATACACAGGTTATTTAAATGATGTGGAAATTATTCTCTCCTATATTTTTCATAATCATCTTGCATTTTTAAATTATCTCTGTGAAATGTAACCATTTGTAGCTTTGGTATTATGAGAACTGAAATATACATATGAAAAAATAAGGAACCTAGAAAGAGACTGCAGTATGAAACTATGATACAAATTGTTTTCGTTTAGCTGCTTGAAATAAATTATACAAACACAAAGAGAAAGACAGCAGTATTGAGACTTATGTACTGATAACATCACCCTTTATGCTTCCAGCCACTCCTCTTAATCCATCGCAGAAGCACATGGGATGAACAGGGATGAGATCATAGCAACCAGCCACGTGTGCAAAAAATAATTCTTGTGGAGTCAAGAGATCTTCATTGACCCTCATCTCCACGTTTTATTTCTTTTTTTTTTACAACCCATCAGAATGTTATTTCTTCGTTATGACATCTCGTGGAGCAACGTCCCCTGCTCATTTTGCCATCCGTCATCAGGCACTCAATAACATGCAATTATGCAAATGATATTCAACTGACGGTCTACATTAGCTTTAATAATCTTGTAGTATCGTTCATCATTGTCCACCTTGCCATTTCCCTCTCCGGCATCAATCAAGAAACTGTCAATGATGTTAAAACGGTGGCTTACCACGGCATAGAAAGACAAGAAAAGGCAAGGCATTGCAATGCTAATTGTGTAGAAGTGGAGCAATTTTGCTGAATTATTCAGTTCAGGCTATTTTAGTCTAACAGTAGATATCAAAAGACAAAATATAAAGCAAACCTTCATTACTTTTATATACTGAAATTTTCATAAAATGTTTCTTCAGCAAAGTAGAGTACACAATCTCATGGCAGACAGCCTGAAAACAACAATGTAATGAAAATGTTACAATGCCATGAGGTTTTTTTTTTTTTTAATTCTTTGCTGAAGCAACATTTTGTGAAAATTCCAAAAATGTAGGTAAAAAGGTGAGGTCAATGGCAACTTTCTCCATGACATCCCAACTGCTCCTATTTTACTATTTTAAGAAATCTTCACATAATCACATTGAATGAAATATTTAGGCGCTGGCCATTCGTGGGGCTTGATGATAATGCAGTCTTGGTGCTTGCAGTGTTAATGGAAATAGCAGTTGCAGAGTATGTAATGCAATTTGCATGTTGAGAAGTACAGGAACATTGCAAGGGAGAGCCCACAACCCACACACAGAAGAAAGTTCCCAAGAACGGCATGAATCATTGCTGGTGGTGGGAAGAAGTTCATTTTCTAGCCAGACAGACCATCATTCACAGAGGGGCCCCAGCTCCACACAGAATATTAGTGGGCCCAGATATTAATCTGTTTGCAAGACATGTTCCTCCCCCCAGTGTGGGTGTTCAGAATGAAGGGCTTTGATTTTAACTGTAACATTAATCACAGACACATGGACACATACACACACATACACACACACACACACACACACACACACACACACACACACACACACACACACACACACACACACACACACACACACACACACACACACACACACACACACACACACACACACATCCTTTAAGAGGAAAAAAAGTAACAAAAATGTATTTAAAGCTCTGGGCAGGTTTTGGGAGAATTTATTATTTTATGCATAAATTGTTTTATTTGCTGTTTCCTGTATCCGTTGTGATCCATCATGCTGTTTGGGAGAGAGAGATCCTTTGCGCTCATGTTAGCCGCGTACCACTTTGCAAAATGAGTCTTCCGAGAACTACGTCCAGTTTCAGAGCCAGCTTCATATTTCAATGGGGTTTGGATTGCATTTGCATGATTGTATGTGATTTCAAAGCTTATTAAAGTGCTATGTCTCCTCCATATTTTCTGTGAAGATTTGTGTGGTGTGATGGTATGCGATGTATTCTAATAACTCTGTCGCTGTTCAAATGTGTTTTGCAGTTCTCATAAAGACCACGTTAAATAAAGGAATGGGGCTGAAATGGTAACAGCCACACCATCCAGAACAAAGTAGGACAAATACAGGTGTGGTTTAGCGCTGCCTCCATGACACAATACTCCATCTTAATAATGAAAGGTGGGACGGAATTCTAAGCACCAGCCCTGGATAAGTAAATGTGGCTTCTTCATGAACGTGCAATGCGAAAAATCTGTAGGAGAGGCAAGACTCCTCACTGTTGGAGCCATCTATGGAGGAGATGAAACAGCTATCCCCTCCACGCCTCAACACCACCACTGCCCCAGTCAACAGAACAATCTGTCTTCCTGAAGGAGAAAATCCCTCACCAAGCAATTCTAGACCAGTCAGGACTTCCTGTGGAAAAGGAACAGGATTGCACATGCAAGCTGTTTTAAAGGCCCTGCTCAACTCATTTAGATATTTTTAACATTCTTATTTCCCTAAAGATACATTTAATCATATTTCAAGTTAGGATTTAAGATCTAGTTGGGATGTATCCAAATACATATAGATAATTTGGACAGGCACAGATAATGCGATGGAAACAGATATTTCTTCTACCTGAATTTTCTTGTTATTATTCAGGAAAAAAAGCCATGATTGACAAGTCTGTTCGTTGGCCATTATGTTTCTTCAAACCGATTCATATCATTGTGGATGTCCACACAATATAAATGCCCATTCTGTTTGCAACATAGGACTTTGATTTCACTAACTGGTCATGTCATTTCCTACACGTTATTGAAAAGTGATTGGTATGAATGATTTGGTTATGAATGTTCAACTTACAGACAACTTGTACTTGCGAACGAACTGCCATAATGCCTATTATATTAAAAATTCAAGTTAAATACAATGGTTCGTAATAACGAACACACACATTATTATTATTATGTACTGTATCATTGTTTTTAAGATGTTTTTAGGACTTGATCTCGTTCATAATCTTGGGACGGGCTGTAACAGATTCAGCCATGTATCATATTTGATATTAAGGACATGGGGTTGCACAGTGTTGCAAATACATGTCAGTTGAAGTACTTTGGCTGTGAAAGGATTTTCTGACTTTTTCCCAATTTCCCTCAAGGCTGGATGAGTACATTATGGCGTATATTACAGCTGTGACATAACCACCCAGCAGTTTGCTGTGTTTGAAGCACCTCAAATTAATCCAATGATTCTCCAGCATTTACATTTTTTTTATGTCAAGTACATCTCACAAGCATTTACGATATAAGTATGCCATGAACATCCTGATCTAAATAATTACCATTTCCCTTTGTAATATCCCGTTAGTGTTGTATTGCTTTTCTGACAGAAACTGATTGAAGTTCAGAACTGTTGCTGTAGCCGAAAACCTACAAATTCAATAACATAATTGAAACGTGGAACATTTCCATATTTCTGTTGCATCTGCCAAACTCTGAAGGGTAATACATTGTAATTCAGTATCTTAAATAAAATGGAGTTTCTGGCCTCAGTTCTGACAGCTGTAAGTTTTATACTCTCCTGTATTCATCCATAATGATTTTCTCTGAACCATGGGGAGGGTCAAGCTAATCTGATATCTGAATGGTAACATGCTAACTGTCAGACTCAAATCCAAATGTTATTCAGATTCTCAAACAGTTGCATGTTTGCAGTTTTTTTAAATTTATTTTTACTAAATTCTCTTAGCATGGCATTTTATGATATATTTATTTTTTAAATGTCATCCTTTAACCTTGAAAGCCCAGCTGTCACTATCTGTAACGTTCCACACCACAGCTATAGCCCCTGGAGATACTTATTCTGAGTGATGGAGGGGGGTATGATTTCAGAGCTTGGTTTCTATGCAGAGATGAAAGCTGTATTTCATGACCGCCGATGTAATCTCCTCTTCTGCACTGCCTTTTTCATCTTTTGTCTCCCAGCTGTGTCGTTGTTTGACTCATTTGGTGAGTCACCCTTGGATATGGACCAGCGTGGCCTTTGGCTGAGCCCTGCCTGCATGTGTTTGGGGTGAACCTCGTATGGATGCAGGCTGTCTGTGCTGTCTGTACTCTCATTTTACACTGCGCTGCGCCACACCGGGCAACATGGGAATGACAAGTGAGCCCATCTGTATTTGTAGATCTGCTTTCGCAGGTGAAAAACCCTAAATAGTCTCAGACTCAAATGATCACAGACCAGGCTGCTCAGTTTGAGCTATGTTACATGCCCCCCACCTCCATTTCTGATGTGTAGACTGTCAGCAAAGCAATTGACAAATTTCTGATTATTTATTATATTCAATAAAACACACAGATCTAGTGTAAAGTTGAAAAGCAGGAAGCTGTGGATGAGTTGCACTCTGTTGTTATTAGTTGACTAGTTGCTTGAGAAATAAATGGTGAAAAAAGCATGCCTCATACTCTGTAGTATAACAATTATGAGAATAACAATTGATAGACACCAGAAAACGGAACTGTTAGCAGCAGTTGTTGATGGAAGTATGTAATCATTATATAGTACACCTTCTCATTGAAATAAAGGAGGTATACAATCAACAGTGAAATAAAATACGAAAAAATAGTATTAAAGGTTAGATAAAATATTTCAAACAGAATAAAAACAAAATTTTAAGCCAGTGGCTTTTAATCTCCATTTTTCCATGTGTAAGTACCTGTGTATATTAGTATTCATAAGCATGGGTCGATTGTGAGCGGCTTTATTGAAACAGATATTTTTCAAAGCGGAGGAGAACTATGTAGCCTAGCAACATGTCAGATGTGGAGGCAGAGGAGGAGGCAGTCGGTACCCTTTGCCTAGCAGTCTGAGACAGCGCTGCCTGCTCACGTATTGGGTATTGACATATCAAGACCTCGCTTTCATGACTGACAAATACTACTGCAATTTAGTCAGTGCTGGTCACAGGTCTGCCACTGCACTGGGCTCCTCTGCGCTCACCTACACAGGACATACCTGGGTGAATAGGGCCCTGGGAGTGTGTGTTTAGGGTCCTGTGTTACAAATTTACCTCACAAGGAGAAATGCCTGGACAGTGCACCTGCTTCTCAACTGTAGGTCCATGAGGAGCATGAAGCAGGCACAGATAGTTATCGATCAGGCTTGGTTGAGTGACTAATAAAACATTTCACTGAATTCAACATGAAAACACTTGTCTAGTGAATGGAGAAACGTTTGTGAGAACCGGGCAGAGTCAGTGTATGTTTTATTCAGCATATTAAACATTATGGTTTATTAATATATGCTAAGGGCAGGAGTCTGTTGTACATTTTTGCTGGTTTGTTTTTCCAGGCACACATGAAAAAAAAATAATGAGATAGTAATTAGGATAAAGTTTATTGTGTGCTTTTGAAAAAAAAAAAAAATTAAGTTCAGTGTTTCATTCATTTTCATGTTTTTTCTCTCTAACACGACAATATGACATTACATGGTCAAACAGTAATTTGTAATTATGTTGCTATGGAACAAATTTTAAAAATAGAGGCTCCTCTGTATACATTTTCAAAATAATTTGGATGAGTTTCCAACCGCCTCCTCTTTTTTAAAGTATTAAGTTTTGTGGTAGAGAATTATTTTTGGTCCCTTAACTCATAAGATTTACTTGTCAGTCCATCAAAACCTCCCCACAAACCATCTGCAAATTATTCTGTAGCGGTGCCACAATAGAATAAATGGCTATGTAGGTTGTTTTTACATGTATGTAACAAGCTATGGAAAAAGACAGTGATTAGCCGACACAAGGCTTACACGCAAATATAAATGTAGATATTTAAGTACATGAATTCACAACTCGTATTCTGAACATTCGATTTACACACAATGCATTATTAATTCAAAGTTGCTGTTAAGAAAACATGTTCAGAGCAAACTGTATAATGGCGTTGTTTAATTTCTAGATAAGTCTTTCCGCGCACTGGAAAATAGGGAGATGTGTCAACTTGTTTTCTTTACTTGTCAATCATTCTTTGAAATGCAAGTCAAACACAAAAATAAGTCCAACAAATTTTGACCAACAGAAGATCATTGAGGAAGTGCATCAGAGTCAGATTGCACCACTGCAGACACTGTCAGCTCACTAAATGCCCCAATGTAATGCAACAAGCTGCAAAAAAACACAACTGAAGGGAAAAGTATATATATATATATATATATATATATTTTATATATCAGGGGTGCAGTTTTGTGAGTGATGTGTATACATTATGTTCCTTCAATATTCCAGCTGATAGCAGAATGCAAATGTAGTCAATAATTATCTGAATGCTGTCTTTATGAGTTGCTCAATATATACAAGACACTGAGATAGTACCTGCAATTTTTATGAATAATGTAGTTAGTCTAATTAAGATGGAAGAAATCAAAGTGCTGACAGGATGTTATCCTTGAATTAGACATATTAAAACTACTACATCCGACAAAATAACATCTTCATTTTAATTCACTGTTACACTTCACTGACAATTCGTATGATTTATCAGCAGCGTTATCACGGCTTTAATGTTTACATCAAAGACACAAACCTGCATAATGATATGATTCTGAAATGCTTTTGCTTTTTCATTGAGAAGTAATGATTTCACCCGCCGAGTGACAACAATGCAACAAGTGCATAATTATGTTTTAAAGTATTATACTTAATGGGTTCATTTCCAGCCAGCCAAGGGCATTAGCTGGAGTACCATTAGAGAGGCCCTCTTACCTGTGAATAATGGATTCAGTTAATGTAAAACAATGAGGAGAACATCACTGAGGCAGTAGACATAAAAATAAATTATGACTCTAAGATTTTATCTTTCAGTAAGGGCGTTTAGGTTTTTTTTTTTTTTTTTTTCCTACACTTGCTCATGTTCCTTTACATTTTAAAACTATGCAGTATATCAAAACCTGTAAGAGTATTGCCTGTCAAGACATGGGATAATTGAACTTGTATATCTGAGCTGTCACAAGAAGACGGGGGCAGTGACATTGTAAATCCCTCCCCTTTTATGAAGAGGAATGAGAAAACGTCCTGTCCCTTCTGTTATGTCATTGTGAAATGAAGTTGAGCCGCACAGCTCTGATACACACTTTCTGGTTGTTTAACGAGTTTTCCTGTGGTGTCTAACCTCTTCTGCAAGTCGCATTTCAGCTCTTTTTGCAGGTCTCCTTGCCTTCCAGTGCCATTGTTTACAGTACATTAGGATTTGTGTTGGTTTGGATGATGTAACTGTACTGTAACAACAGAAATCAATTTAAAAGCATGACCAATGAGCGATTGTGTATTACTAGATTTGCATATGTGCCGGCATACATTTATCAGCTACTCAGAAATCATTCAGATGAAATACCTGCTGATTCTTTTGCTCCCATAAGAAAACAAAATTGACGAGTGCAGCTGTGGTTTGGGTAATTCAAGGGGGCTCTGTGAGACTTGTGCAACGCCTCTGTGACAGTTACCTGTATTGCTGTTTTCAGCTGTTTTAAAATTATGTTATAGCAACAAGTCACATTAAATCAAGAAAAGAAAATATCTGAGGCAATGCATTTTTTATCCAAGCAATGACCTTTGAACATAAAGTGCAATCCAATATGAATATATTGAAGTAATATGACCGTGCATGCAAAATAGATTGTACTTTGTAAACATAGCTGTACATGCCACAATATGGATACAGCCATAAATTTTGAAATGAAAATTGAGAGCACAGTGAAAAACTCCACAAGCACATCTATAAATAAACTATGATTAAGTTGAGATCAACTTGATGATGGGAAGTGATTCAAAGGATGCAATGAGAAATTAAGCAGGAAATAAGAAATAAATGGAATTTAAATGTGTGATCTGAGTTTCAGGAGCAGAACTCCTTTCAGCTGGAGACCTCTGTTGATAGCAGCAGCCATGTCATTGTCTCCCTGGGTGTGGTTATAGCCAGGGGTGGCTGTCCTTTCCACAGGACCCTATTTCTGTCCTGACTCAAATCCATGCGGAGCACCCAGGCACTTACTGTGCTAAAATCACTCGCATACACAATGACTGGGAGGACGGGGACGGCCGCGGATGTGGGTAGAGGGGAGCGATCTGCACTCAGCTTGTGTGAGTGAGTCACCCCAGCCTGACCTGCTGAGACCTCCTTCACCATGCTGTAAATATAGCACATTCTCATGTGCTTACTGTCAGAGCCCTCCTACTGGGGCTCCACCAAGGCAAACACCCGTGTAACAGTACAGGAAAGTATGGTTCTGGGACATAAGCAGAAGAAAATGCTTAATATTTTTTTTATTTCTTCCCACAAATGCAACTGTTTTTATTCCACCTGTATTTACAGAGGAGAAATGATTGAATATATCACTTTTTTCTGTGTCCTGTTGCAAGTATCATAAGTATATTAATCAGAAAAGCAGAGCACCAACATGAAAAGGGGCTCTGTGTGCAAAAAACAACAGCACTGCATAAATAGTCCAGAATGCAATTTTAGTGCATTTTCAGGTGCCGTATACAGCACTGCCAACAAAGGCTTCAATTATGTAAGTAATTATTAATAATGCCAACAGAATTTGAAAATGCAGAGGCACCTCAGTGACATGCATGTCTGCAACAGGAATATAAATCATTTAGAAATCTGAAAAGTAGCTTATAATGAGCCTTGTAATTAAACTAGTTTTAAGAATTTCAGTCATTTGTACTTACAGAGGGTCAAACACCAAACATGTATTAATCGAGGATAACACTGAGGCCTATCTTATACTATCTTGAGGCCTATTACTGGATGTTCTTAGCCCGTGCTTCTGCCGCTCTCATTACTCCTTTTCTGAATTTATTCTGCCGTCAGCCATGACTCCATGTTCCAGTCCCCCTCCGGGTGCTTAAAGGATGGCTTGTGCTTGGTTTTTATTTAAATGAAAAGCCTCCAGGGTAACAGCACACAGCTGTTGGAGGCGGTGTAGGGAGGTATCTCCTCTGGACCAAGCAGAAGAATGTAAACCAATGCCCTAGTTCCTTTTGAAGGAACTGCTGTGCTGGAACAACATTGCCTTTTGGATTACAAATTTAATTAAAAAAAAAAAAAATTCTGGCTTAAGTCATTAAAGGTCCAGTACTTGCACTTGTTTAAAAGGTAGAAGTTTTAACCCTGTCATGTCATGTTTTAAGTTATGATCAGACATTTTTTAGGTCATTACATTTTTCAGAGGTTTTATGGATAGCACTAATTTGATTTTCAAATATCTTGCTTCATAACAGTCATCAGCATTCATACATAACTAATACAGACAACAAGTAAACAAGTGTGAGCTCTATGAAAAACACCAATATACAGTACCTACAGACCCAAATGCAACAGAGAGCAGGACTGAGCAACGTGACATTTATACAGGTGAATACATTTATACAGGTTTTTTTCCAAAAAGCACTGACTAAGGAAGTAATCATGTAATCATAATGATACTGAGATCTTTTGATTGTCAGATGTGAAGTTATAGTTTTTAACAAGTCCCTGTGCAGAGAGCACAAGCACAAGCACAAGAACAACAGCATGATTCTGTGCTATTTATGCAGTGTCCCCACGCCAAAAAACACACACACAACGGTGCCCTTCTGCCTCTCTATGCTGCGAAACTAGGCAGTAAAATATCGACTCGGCTCGGAGGAATCACTATAATACCAAAGCACCTCTCCAGGTCTATCAGGTATTTTTGTTCCTGGAATGGACTGTCGGCAGAAGAGCGAATGAGATGAGAGGGTTACTATGGAAACCGATGGAGCAGTGATTGTGAATCCCCCCCCCCCCACCCCCAACTTCAGGGCATGAGAAAAAGTCCCCCACCCAAAGCACTTTCGCGATAATCATGTCCTTACACTGCCGTAGAAGACTGATGACTTTGGAGAGGGTGTCATTTCCACAGGATGCCCACAGCGCTCCCACGGGATGACGAACAACAGAAACAAATCCAGCAAAGGAAAGGACGAAGAGATGAAATGGAAAGCGTTACAGCAATTCTGGAACCTGAGTTTAGGAAAATTAAATAATAAGGCATTTAGAACTATGTACAGGTGATGATGAAGCAGGAGCAGTTGCAGAAGATGAACGCTGAAAAACTGACAACATTTTTTGACTTGGAAATGAATATATATATAATTTTTTTTTTTTTCCTGAAACATGGTACTAAACTCTACGCATTGAGAGTATTGAGATAGCATTTAATTTGAGAGCTGGAAGTATCTCCCTGTGTTGCGAACCTGAGTTAAATATTTAAACAGATATATGTTACAGGCTTCTCTGAACAGGGACTGGTATTAGATGGGAATCAGGCTGGAGCCACAGTGTGTAATGAAATCGCTCCGCTGTCTGCATATTTACACACGAACGCATGGGGATCCAGCTCAACACACTGCGATGCGTGGGCAGGTCCAACTCGCCAAAGACCCAACGGCTTCACATTCAGTTTAATTCCTCGAATCGCTGATGGTACCTCTTCTCAAAGCAAAGAATTCTCAACTTGCAAGCTAAGAGTACTGCTACATTATGTAATTTCTGGTTTTTAATTATGTCAAGAAATGTCTTACAACAACAAAAAAAAAAAAAACACCAGCTCCAAAGTGGTGCTAAAAACATGTCTTTTTTATATACTCTTATTAAGGAGTGGGCCATGGTGAAGGGCTCACATAGGCCTCGGCTAGAGCTTTGACTTCAGCTCACTGTGACCACCATTTCTGAGAACTTGCCAGCGGTGCTTGCAGTATTGTATTGTAATGTTGAACTCTAAATTGTATTGTTGCTCTGTGGCCTGGGAGAAACGCAGTTTCATTCCCTGTATGTATGTATGTATGTATGTATGTGTGTCCCATGCATATATGGAAATGAAAATAAAAGTCGAACTGAGTTGAGTTGAGTATGCAGTCAAGGGATATGAGCATGATGTTAAAAGATCCACAGCCAATGAATGCTGATGAAGCAGAGGGCCTTAACAAAGACTACAACTCTCAAACCAAGAAAGATTCACTTTGTCTGTTGTCAATAGTGCAGTGATCAGTGCAGTGCAGTTACAGAGAAGATAAATCATGACCTGGGTGCTTCATATCAACAGCTCACTAGTCATAGTTACATATGGTATGTGACTTTGAGAAAATGACTTAGTTATGTCAGTCTGTCTAAAAGACAGTTCGCTTTCTAAATCAATGTCATACTGAGCTGTTACATTCTGTTATACTTCATATGACAATCACATACAGGTTTCACCCATCAATCATTTTGCTTATCTTTGTCGGGACAGCTTCCTGTGTGAGGTGTTTTGTCCTTGTTCAGAGTCCCAGAGCAGTGGAACAAAGTCAAAATCTGAGAGGTCCCAGAATGAGATCTCCCAGAATGCAACACAAATTGCACTTTCTCTCGTCTGAAAAATCATTTTTCAAACAATTTGCTTTGAGTGTGTCATTGCTTAATGAGGCCTTGTTTTTCCTCTGTCTAGATGTGATATTTATACAGCTATATTATATCGCTACAAGCACACACATTCAGACACTACACACACACACACACACACACAGGATTGAGTGAAGAAGTTCAATCCAATGAATATTTTGTTTTTATAAATATAAAAATTTGAAAATTATTGCTGTTAGCATATATTCATACAGGTTCCACTCCACCCAGATAAGATAAAACAGAAATAATGATGTGAGTTGGAAAAATCTATTTTTTGGGTTAAAAAAACAGAAGATGGAAAATGTGGGCATTGGGCCGTGAGCACATTATCATAAAGTTAATCTGAAAAACAATTTTCTACTCTATGCATTTATAAAATAGTTCTGAATCACAACAGTGTGCAGTTGAGATGTGCTTGAAGTACACCTCCCGCTGTCTGAGCCCCTGGATTTGTGATAGCTTATTGATTTTAATTGGCCTCAAATAATGCAGCCGTGGTTCCAGTAACATGTTTGCAAAACAAAGAAGAAATAAACATACAGATGAAACCATGGTGTCGGCTGCTGCAGAGTGAGCATTTCCTCATTGTATTAAGGAGAGGCTACACTCCAGCCATGGGCTACACCTGTGTGGAACGTACCTGTGCGAGCTGCCATACGGGGGATCGCATTTGCACTGAGAGGAACTCTCTTTCTGATCTGCCAGAGCTGTACATTGCTAAGGTAGAACAGTATCAGTGTACATTCCGCCTGCTGCACTCTGCCCCCTGCATTGAAATGAGTAGCCCCGCCCACCTGATGACAGCGCAGTGCTGGGGGAAAAAGGGGAGTGGCCATGTTTTATGGCTGCCCTCCATAGCTGCTGCTGGTCCAACGCCCTCCTGCCCTCTCTGGCTTATCACTTAAGGGGTGCTGAGAGCCTCTTGGGGTGTTACATTACAGTCATTTAGCTGATGCTTTTTGATCCAAAGTGACTTACAGTTGATTATACAATTCCCCCTGGGAGCAGTGTGGGGTGAAGGGTCTTGCTTAAGGGCTCAACAGCAGTGGTGTTCTTGCTGTGGCTAGACTGGGGTTTGAACCACCAACCTCAAGGGTCCCAGTCATGTACTTTAGCCACTAGACTACAGGTCCCTGTTGGTGGTGGAGGGCTTCCTTCTGTGATGAGGACAACTCCGAGCCTATGTCCTTGTGCAACCTACTGCAATCTGTGCTCACTATGAATGGCTGTTGTCACTGCGGGTTTGAACATACACAAATCTATGTCACACGCAAGCGCAAACATGAAGCTGTATAACATAAAACACAAAATTGTTTCTTGTCAGCTCCTGTCTTCCTCATTCTTGCTTGTTTGTAGAAAAGTTCCATGGAAAAAAATGTTCTTCCTCACCACATATATCAGCTGGGAGGTAAAGACTCAACTTTCTGAGCCTTACTGGCTTGCATTTGCATTTTATTTTTTCACCATCATTTTTCCAACGATGCCACTTCTTGAAAAACAAACAAAACTAAAGCCTCTTTAACATATAAAATCATGAATGTTCTCACAAAATTAATGAATTCCAAAGTACGCGTAAGAGCCTTCAGATTGAATGTGTGCATGTAGTCCTTTGATGATAGCCATTATGCAGAGCTAAGGACATCACTGGACTGGACAGAGGTTAAAGGCCGATGGATTTACATTGCCACAAATAAACATTTCATAATTAACTAGCTTTTCCAAAACTGTATTGTGGTACAAAGCAAACATGTTCCACCCAGGTTGGCTTTTGTACCTCACGATAATTGGCTTTGCTATATCACTATCTATATTTAATGTTTTTTTTCCTTTTATATTTACATACACGTCAGAAGGGAAGGGCAAAATATATCCTGGTGAGAGAAAAGTCTTAAAACAAACCCTAGAGCAATACAGCTGAAGCCAGGAACAATTTATAACACCACGGTTTGTTCCCTACCGATGCGTCATCTACCAGCGTCAGTGAGAGCGCTACTTCCATCATACTGGCTGATAAGAAAAAACAACAGGCTAACTTTGGGCACCTTTGGAGTTGACAATGTGTGAGAGCTGTGATGTTTATGTGGCACTGAAGTGTTTGGGGAAGGTGGGAAAAAGACTTGACCATGGGCAAGTGTGGTCTTGCAACCCCCCCCCCCCCCACACACACACACACCCGTCTGCCCCCAACCCAGCCCTAGTGCAGCTATGCCTAGAAACAAGAGCACCCATCTTTCGGTGATTGAAAACAGACCAAATGTGCCAATGCCTGCTTGTAATACAAAAGCACTAAAGCATTGTATTGAACAACAGGGACATTTTTTTTACCATGTTGATACTCTAGATATCGAACCTGAAAACAGCCGACATACTGTACTGCGCCTAAGCCATCTGTTCTCTAACAAAAGCTAATTATTACCACATTGCGGCAAGCATACACCATGGATTACATTATTTTTTTGCCATTCCTCCCTGTAATGTTTGCTGAAATAATACTGAAGCAGAAGGCCTTTAGATTATGCACATCTGAAATATACTTCCTCAAAACCTGAGCTGTGTATTAATTTTGATGGATGCATTACTCCAAATATCATCGACTCACATCACAAGCAATACTTTCTAGAGTTGCCAGCAAAACCAGTAATGAAGAAACAGAAAAGAACATCAGGTGTTTTTTTCATAGTTTATACAATGTTTATATCAAATACACAGTACATTTTTTAAAATACATTTAAAAAAATGGTACAGAAGAGACAAGCCTGAGTATGAAATGCTGCATGATACTTTAAAACAAACTTTAGGTACTCAATTTATAGTTTTCATAAATACTCGACCCAAGATGTGGAAATGATACTTTTAATGGAGAAATTTATTGAGTAGAGGTAAAAGTATTTCTCCCAGAAACTGTTCCATTAAGAGTAAAAAAGTACCATATTAAATGGTATTAAGTTACTGTAGCATTACATTTTGCTCTATATTTTTGAAAAAAAAATAGCAAAAACCACTGCAAGAGATATTTGAATCAATTTACCATGAAATGTAAATAGCACAAGCACAGCAATGGTACATGAGCTTTGCTGTGCTATGGTATGTGCATTTAATTATGGTTTTTTTTTATATATTTGTAATGTGTTAGCTTGTAGCTGTGTCTGGAGTTGATTTCATTGCAATTAGCCAATGAAAATTATATCTGAGTTTTTTTTTTTTTTAAAGAGAGAAAAGCATTAAAATCAAACAGCAAAGCCTGGAGAGCTGACACGTCTCTTTGGTTACATAAGCAGTTTGGGAGGCAACGCCCGGCATGGCTGCAAAGCCAGAATAGCTGCAGCAGAACTTGGAGAATGCCCACACAAGCACCCTACAGTTGTTTGGGTGGGTATGATGCTAATCGGCCGCACCATTTCAGGGGAAGAACCCGGCAGTTCCTTTGACAGAATGGAAATGGAGCGGAAGCAGGGAATGAGACCAAAGAGGAAACTGATTCATTCATCAAGATAATAAACACTGATGAAACTTAGTTTGTTTCACTAGGGATCTGAAATTTTATATAAACCACTGTAAGTTCCATCATAGAGGCAGAACTGCTCTTATTACTAGAAGATATGGAATATGTCCTATCACTGGGAATATCCTCATTATACATTATTTATGCCTAGCCCTTACTTCAAACAAGAATAGAACTATAATTAATGCGACGTAAAATCAACTGGAAGTGGCACCAGATCCCTAAGATATGTCTGAGAAACTGGCAGTTAGTGTGAATGGTAATTTGAAGCTTTTCACAACTATATCAATTTCAACCTCTGGAAGCACCTTAAAATTAGACAGTAATTATATGTTGGTCCAAAATGAGTAGCTAGCTGCCACCAGAGTACATGTTGAAACTGATTTGAGACCTGTATGTTTTTTGACTACGTGACACCATTGTCAAAACACAAGTGTATGACATGATATTGAAGACAAAAAAAAAGAACAAAGAAAAAATCCTTCAAATCGTGACAAGAAGCAGAAACAAGAGAAACAGTGAATATTAATCCTGGATAAATGGCACAAGGCAGCAAAAGGAGGTAGTTAGAAGCTAGACTTATAATCAGAATGTTGTGGATTGGCTTGGGGTAATACCAATGCACATTTGTGTTTCTTAAGCTCAATTTAATCAGTAAATGTGAAATTCTACAACTGTATGCAGGCATAAGTCCAATTGAAATGGGAGAGAACGTAAGGTAATGAACTGAAAAAAAAATACATCATCAAACATTAACATCTGGCATGCACTTTGTATTCATATTCACTTTAAAGCACAACACTTCATAACACTGTTCTGTGCTGGTTGATTAATTTCCACCGTTAAAGGGTGACTCGATGTAAGGAACAGTGAGGAATTTGTCCCTGTTTTGACCTTTCATTTTGCAACAACAGATGGTGTCCTGCATAACGGAGTCATATGTGGCACATTTGAAACTAATGTCATATGAATATTCAGTCATTCTCAATACATGCTCATCCATTGTTGAGCAATGGAGTGTTGATTGGTCAAAAAGTCAAACCATTTGAGTAGTCAAAAAAACTGAAAAAAAAAAGTATATATCACAGAATAGCTAGTAGAGTAGATGTTGGTAGATTTTTGTTTCTTCATGGTGCAGAAGGGGATGCCAAGCAAATGTTTTAATGTATACAACTTGAGAATATAAACAGAAGTAATGTCCTGTTTGTGGGCTTTGTATGCATGCATAAGGCATGAATGAAAAAGCACATGAACATGGCATAGAAGTAGAGGTAATGGGAGTTTCAGTTACAAATTTTTCCACATGTCAGTCAAATCATTATATAGAAAAGTATTTTCAGTCTATGAAGAGCATACAAAAACTCATAAACAGATGAATTTACTGTACCAGCTACTGAACAACCTTCATGAAATTACAATACAAAACCACCAAAATATCAAGTTTTACAATTTCAAGTCTCAACAATGTAATTTTAATATACTCTAAATATTTTAGTATAGCATTTAGTTTTTAGCTTCTGTTTTTATTTGTGCTTATTAATGAATGTTATAAGTATGGTACATCATGTTTATGTAGCTTTTATAAACTTTTATAAAGGTGGTTATAAAATGTATTCTCTGTCACATCAAGGGTTTTTTGAACTCTTATGCGTCAGACTGATGCACTTTTGGGTATTTGTCTAAAATATTTCTCAGAGCTTAACCTAGATTTCAGCTTTACATTTTGTATTTTTGACAATATTCGTGAGTGCCAAACAAGAAAGTGGAGGTAAAACAAACTTTTTATTTTTCTTTTTTGCATATTTAGGAACAGCACTCTTGGTCATACAAGAAGTGATAAACAATGTGTTTGACAGTATGGAAAAACAGACAAGACAGAGGAAAAATAACAGCTTCATGTTTGCATCAAAATAAGAGTTTTTCTTTTTCTTCGAAGTCGGCAGTCCGTATCTTAAGTTCTTATTTTCATTGTAGAGTGTGAAACCTGCAGACTTCAGTTTGGCGGACCCATCTCCAGGGACTTTCACCCACTTACACAGGAGCTTTCACATAAAAAAGCAGGCCTCCCTTAAGACCCCGTCGTCTACAGGTATGTTTTATTTATTTAATTTATTTCTTTGATTGACTTTTATAGACTCAGAGAACTACACTGAGACAAAGACAGCTGGGGATTTTGGGATGTCATTATTCACATTTGATAAAAATTAAACTAGTCACCACTGGGGAGCCATTGGTAGCCCAGGTCCAAAACCCGCAAGGGACCATACAAAACTGTACATCTTTTGTCCAACCCAGCATCATTTTGGAATCCAGTGCTGTGGTACCAGCAATAATTCATGCTCCTCTGTTGGCTTTGGTTCCCCTCAATGAAATATTTAAAAAAAGCTCTCTACCTTCTGGGTATGCAGGGTATCTTAATATGCATGTGTTGGGAACGCTATTGGAAGTTGTGGGCTTTTTGAAAGTTTATGTATTATACTATTCTCATAGCCTCATTGATAATGTTTAGCCATAAACTTTATATACAAATAGAAATAGACATAGAATAGAAAATAGAGATAAAACAGAAATATAAAAGGGAGGCTGCTACTTTATGTATTTGATCGGACACTAGAACAGGTAGATCTAACCTTGGTGAGATGCTCTGATTGTGCAGCAACATGACAAGATGCTGCAAGCTGTGCAATAGAGAGGCAGATATAAAACGGACTCATCCCACTTTTAGGCAAGCAGTCTCCCCAGGGTGAACCCTGCATTTGGGCCTGACTCACACCCGGTTTCCCACAATCCTCTAAAAGCACGTCAGATGTCTTTTCCTCCCCTTTTGTCACAGTCCTCAGCCTGTACTGCTATTCCGATCAGTGGGACTGACAGTCTGCTTCTGTGTGCTGTGACTTCAGCAGTAGAAGTGTATACACAGGACATGTGTGTGACCCAAGCTTGAACAGCCGAAACATATTTGTACCATTCATGTCTTCTGCACTCAATCTTCGGCTGATTAGCGATAGCCTCTCTGAGTTTCATTGTTAGGAATGCAGTTATTGACACTACAGATCACTATGACTGACAGGTTTCTACATGTGGTATGATGTAGAATTTGGGTGGTAAGTAGAGAATGAAACATTATATAAATGGAACAGCATACATGTCAAATGAGTTTGAGATGGATGGTTTGGATGAAGACAAACAGATATTCCCCTCAGGGAAGCCAAGTGTTACATTTGAATTTGCTGCAGTAAATTAAAGTGAGATTTGAATTTCATTAAATTGGGGCAGCAGAAACTGCAAACAGATGAGAAGTTAGAGAGAAACATTATGCACTCACGAGGGCTGCTACCCAAAGGTAATCAGTTCTGATTGTTCAACAGAAACATGGCACCAGCTTCTACATATTCTTCAGAGATTTTCTCCCTTGAAAAGGTAGAAACCCAGTCGTGTCTGGAATAAGCTGATTAATGGCAACATTTGTAAACTTTTATACAATAAACTCTGAGTGATGAAATGAGAATTGTAATTAATGTGGAAGGATATTTCTAATATAATGTTCTGACATAATTACTTTTCAGTGTATAATCCCACAATGGCATACTCAATTTTTAATTGACATCTAAATTCTGGATTTTGTAAGAAAATACAGCCCCACTGATCTGCAGTGTCTTAATAATCACGAAGTGACCAAGAAATTTGCAAGAAATAATTTTAGCATTTAACTATGGAAAGCATTTCCACTATCCACTAGCTGGTCTGTAAAGTACACACACTACACAACATAAGTACATAACATAAATGTATATATGCATTTTTTTCTTAAGTATAGTCAAAGACAGATGCAACATATTGTAATGTGTAGAGCCATGATAACATGAACATTACTGGACTCTATAGCTGGTAAGCACATTAATCTATATCTTTGTCCTGGATGAATTTGATATATATGATGAAATGCCTGAGGGGGTAAATGACGGAGATGCATCTTGCTCAGTCATGTTTAATCAAGCTTATATGCGGTGGCCTGGCTGGCTTTGGATGTACCGAAATGAGGAAACTACATGTCAGCTACAAAGGTCTGCCGCATTATGGACCTGAGGACCCACCCTGTCAGTCACGCGTGATTGGCTGCTCTGAGCTAGGTAGGTCCGCCATGCTATTTGGGTCAGATGAGATAGAGTGTGTGGGAATCCTCCTCTGCTCCCCTTCCTCTCGTGTCTCTGTGGATCTGGTCTCTGTGGATCGGGTTGAGGGGAATTTAACCATAAGCGATTGGCTGTAGCCCTAGAGTCACCTCTGCACTGTTGTCAAAGCTTGTTATGGAGAACCAGGGGTCTGACTGCCCCCCGGCATCGCCTTTGCGTGGCGTTTCAGAGCGCTCTCTCCGCCAGCGGGGGGGGTATCGATGCGGACTCAGATTGAACCCGCTTGTTCCTCGGAGACAGGGAACGGCACTGTCAGAGCCTCGTCGCAGCTTGCGCTGGATTCATCCATCTTGATCTTAGGTGCTGCCGGGCGGAGACGTGGGTTTGATCACCATGGACCCCCTGGAGTGTGGAGGAGCCAGTTCTCTTCCCATATACATACATCTTAGAGTAGGGGCCCTGATCTCGGATTAGTTTCGCCTTTGAGCTTGTAATGTTCAAGGTTAAGACATGGAAAGGGGAGACCTTATCCTGATTCAGCACTGCTGCTCTGAGATGCTTATGAACACAGGCCCTGATCTCTCTCTCTCTCTCTCTCTCTCTCTCTCTCTCTCTCTCTCTCTCCCTCTCTCTCTGCTGCTCTCAGATGCTTATGAACACAGGCCCTGATCTCTCTCTCTCTCTCTCTCTCTCTCTCTCTCTCTCTCTCTCTCTCTCTCTCTCTCTCTCTCTCTGCTGCTCTCAGATGCTTATGAACACAGGCCCTGATCTCACTCTCTCTCTCTCTCTCACTCTCTCTCTCTCTCTCTCCCTCTCTCTCCCTCTCTCTCTGCTGCTCTCAGATGCTTATGAACACAGGCCCTGATCTCTCTCTCTCTCTCTCTCTCTCTCTCTCTCTCTCTCTCTCCCTCTCTCTCTCTCCCTCTCTCTCTGCAGCTTTCAGATGCTTATGAACACAGGCCCTGATCTCTCTCTGTCCCCCTCTCTCTGCCTCTCTCTCTCTCTCTCCCCCTCTCTCTCCCTCTCTCTCCCCCTCTCTCTGCTGCTGCTGCTTCCACTGGTTTCATGCCATTTCGCAGTCATGTTTATGCAGGATTGTGTACTGCTATGTCAAATGGTGGATTAGCTTAGTCTGGTATACTAATCCACCCCTCCCTTATTATGTTTGAAAATAAACACTTCTGGTTAGTACAGGGCCTTGGATACCACTGACATATATATCCTGTTTACTCAACATTTGGCTGGGCATTCTCGAAACAGAAAATTCTGTCTCTCCCATTGTTGAAGGAAACTCACGCTGTGATTCGCTGTTTCGCTCATGAATATTCATGAATAGGCATGGCCAAAACAACATCTGTGCCAAGTATACCAGAGCAGACAGCAAGGGATGGGGGGATGCCGAGCCGATGGTCTCTCTTCTATTTAATGGACTCTGCTGTCAAGCAGAGGATCCATGACATGTGCACTTGACATCTAGGCTTGTGAATCCAACGAGTATCACTCAACTATCCATCGACAGCCGAGAGGGGTCAGTTAGGTTGGGCCTACACTGGATGGGTGGGACATGACCCAGCTTTTGAGCTCTCTACATTACACCAGGCATCTGCTATTTTTATTTATGTTTTCAAAACACAAATATTATGCAGCGTTTTCAGATACTGAAAGCTGACTGTAATCAGAATGCATACAGTATGCATACAATATTGCATGGTGTTGTTAAACTGTTCCCTGTTATATCAAAAATGGCATGGGAGTATGATAAAAAAAGCAGAAGTACTTCTGTTAAACAGCAAGCACTTGTGGGTTTTTAAGTGAAGTGTCTGACACTTGGGCGTAAAAAACATTCCTCTCCTGTTCCACTTTACACCTATCGACTGAAGCCCTTTTCATTTATTATGCTGCTGGAGTGGTCTGCTCATGAATGAGGCATGGGACTGCTTCGATGTTCAACATCCATTTTATTTAATATCTACAGCGCATAGACATCTATATTGTTTCAACCAGAGTTCCCCGGCCCTGGTCCTGAGGAGTCATGCGGTTTGTTGCTCTTCGTTGTCACAACACATAGATGAATTCACAATATAGTCAAGACACCTAATATGATGATTTTTAAGTTACAAAATGACAAAATATGCTTAATGTACAATAGTAAGTGTTTCATATTTGGCCCATAGAAGTTTACTCCCATTAACTCTAAATGATTTCCACTGACAAAAATTATATGAATATCTTCAAATTCCTTGAGGCATTCCAAGCAGGACCGCACTCATTCAGCTGCAGAATTCATTAGTCGGGCCGTTAGAGGTGCTTTCAATAAGTCTTAAAAAGATTATTTGGTTTCAGAACTTTTTGGGAGATTTCTTCAGAGGTAATGTGCATTATTCATATAGTTTAAAGAGCCCAGTTATTCATGTGGTCTGACATTTCAGCCATATTTCTGGATAAGAGCAGATGACTGTCTTTGTGTGCACACATGAAAGCTGTCTTACTGTGGTGTAATCCACAAATGAACTGGCAATGGTTTATAAGGCTAATTAGCTAATTTTGCCAGAGTATTTGGTGGAAATAAAGTCTGGTTTACATTCTGGTCCTCCAGGAACAGAGTTTCCGCCATTTACAGACTGTACAATAAAGCACAAAATCATGAGTGTCAATCAAGTTTCATTGATATTCAACATTCAAATCAAACTTTAAAAAAAGCAAATATATAAGAGAACAAGGAAATACATATTTTGAGGCCTTGTATAATAGCCTTGTAATAATGACAGCCATTACAAATAAACAGTATGGGAAACATCAGCAAGGACATGCCATATCAGCTGCATACATACTGCACTGGAGGAATGTGAGGAATGAACCTCACACTGATGGGCTGCAGTTACCGTTATTGGCCACAGGGGTCACTGATGAGCAAAGCTCAGCCTTCCTTTCCCAGGTAAAGCTTTTGCTGATAAAGCAACGTCCCACAGGACTGTGGGCCACGTGTGTACCACTTCACCGTGAGCCAGTGCTTTAGCTGGATGCTGCATCTACGATTCCCAACATCTCTGCATATGCAAAACCAGTGAATGCAGCGAGATGAGGCACGGGAAGCTGGAATTATGCAAGCTACAAACAAGCCAGAAATTTGGGAACAGGGTTGGGTGGGGGGGGTGGTGAGCGAAAGCTTGGTCTTTGATGTGTTAGGCCCCCCTGCTGTCTCTTGGAAGATTTTGTAGACCCGGATAAATTATAAATAAATACAAATAAGGTCAGGAATATGATCGGCCTCCTGTGAGCTGTTCTGGCTGCGTGGTACACTTAGCTGTCTTCAGTGTCAGATTGTAACACCCGCTTTGAAGTTTTTAACTCCAAACTCAAATCCGAGCCGAGCGGGGAGCGATAGCGACGGGTAAGAATGCAGACTAGCTGGTAGGAGTGAAAGGAACATCCGCACGCTGTACAATAATCTTCTGTGCACCGAGGATTGAGTGAGAGATTAACACCAAATCGCTGCGTCTCTCAAGAGCCTGAGCTCACCTTCCAAATCTGCCCAGCTCCATGTGCCTAAAATTGGAGCGCTAGTTTGCTTTAACCAGACAATTTAGCATTTAGCAACATGGGGAAGAAAAACCACTTATCCAGTGGATTGCATAACTTTGGGTCACTATAAATATGGCAGGGGGACTATGTAAGCCTTGCTGGTTAATATGGACTGGTAAGACTATGACCCAAAACCAAATACGAAATGTTTAACCCCAACTCATTTTGATCCATTCTTTTAAAACCAGTACAGGTTACCTTGCCTAACTATCTGGACATTCTCTGTGTGTCATCACTTCTAATGACAGCATTAACTGTCCCACCTCAGCAGCCTGTCCAAGTGCCAATTAATGCACTTGGCAGAGAGTTTTTTTTTTTGTATGGTCTGTATTTCTCCCAAGATCTCAGGTTATTTTCAGGAATATTCTCCACATGAAATGTACACTTTATGACTTTTAAAAAGCATTAGGGTGCTGTAGGCAAAAGCCACTTTTTAAAAAAGTGGCAGGGACTGGGCCTTGGTGTCCCGGGCCTATCATATACACTCCTCTTTATCAAATGCTTTTGGAAATACAAACCTCGTTTGGGTAATAGGAAGGTCTCCATATCGCTGGATGTCTGTAAAACAAAATGAGCATGTTTTATAATTAAAATATAGAGATTCTGATATAACCCATTTGAGTAGATTTAATGTCGAATTACAGTCAAATCTAATGTAATCCCATTCATGACCCTAGAATACTGTGAGCAAAAACCTTAAGAGCAGTATGCTGTTTGATGCATTTATGAAATATGAACAAATGGCAGATAGGCCATTGATATGGCATTATGTCAAACAATGTGTAGGAGTGTTTTTAACAGCCAACACATACATGATGTCTTTCGAGTTAAACAGATAAATTACCTTCCTTCTGCGTGTTGACTTACTCCATTTTGAGCTGATTAAAATGAATTATCCTTAAGTGAAAATGTGTCCCTACATTACAATTAGTGCTGAGGTCATTAAGACTCATTTAATGGAAAAAAATGCTTTATGCATTGCTTTCACTGTCAAAGATAATGCATTATCCAGGAACAACCGTCAGTGTGGTTTCCATCCCATGATTCATGATCTTATTGGACACTTTCATAGAATAACAAATGCAAAAGTATAGTAGGATTTCTGCGTGTAGCCACTTATATCTTATTTTAGCCTTTTGTTGTTGGTTTATGGCCATTATAAACAACGCGTCTCTTTGGTTCAGTGTACTGCGTACTGCAAACTTCATTCCCATAAACTTGGAAAGGGTATCCTAAGACAAATGAAGATAGACCACAAAGAACTGGAAAAGGAAGAAATATAGAAGAAAAGAACAGAAGTGTTTTAGTGTAGCTGATCTCAGGAGATGTGATTTCCAGGGACAATGCACACCAGAGTACTGATGAATTGAAGGTGCAGGTTTCAATAGACCCATATTACAGTCATGCACTACATTCCTGGAACTGATCCTTTGTGAGGTGGACACTTTCTGAGTGGTAACAGGCTTACAGTTTACAGTGGCCTTGCACCTCTATGACTCAATATGCAATCACTATGTAAGTTTCATAGAAGCACATTCTGTTGCACTGTAGATCAGTGTTTTCGGCCTTGTGATGACACAAGCATGACACTCACAGATATCCAGTCATTCACATGCATCATATCCTTCCAATGCACACAGTGGATCGTGGGGTACATACAGTGCCATGTTTGATACACTGTGAACAGGATGAGCAGGGAGGTGTGGGTGTGTGAATGGGCTTCACCCCATGTTGACGCATGCCAAGCTCACCCTCGCCCGGATAAACCCGCCATTTACAGTCTTCACCAGCCTCTCTCAACCGCTTTAATAGGCTGTATAAATCAACAGCATGCAGTCCCAGCTCCCCTGAAATTGACTTTGGGTTTGGGCACAGGCTTCTTTCCAGCGCATGGAGAAATGATCTGGGTGCGTCCTGGCTGGCAGCGCATCAAGCATGGGTGATTTAATCAAATCCTCTGACACCCCAGATGAACAGCAGCAAGTGAAGGAGAAACTGCGCTCACCTGCCTTCACTCTTAATTCTCAAACCAGGACAACATCAACAAACCTCATGTGCTCCTATCAAGTAATGTTACAGGATACCTTAAACGTAATATTATACATAATAAACATGTTAATTTTGAATGTATTATATTTCATTTCCTGTTCATGTAAACGTCATTTAAATCTAATTGTGCTCATTAGCTAGAACATCACAGAGGTTGAAATATGAGATATGAGAAAATTTAATTTTGTATGGACAAAGAAAAAAATTAAGTTGAATATTACTCCAGGTACAAAAGGAAAATAATTATTTGGCAAAATCAGTATTTTTGATCACTCAGTATTTCTGATTTAATAAGCTCTGAGAGCCGATATTTTGGCTAAATGGAATCTGCTGCTTACCAATGCTGGGGTTTTCACAGGTTAACCAGTTAGAGGAAAACAGACAGCTCGGTGATTAGATGTCAACTGTTTAAAATTAAGAGCTGATGTGATCACAGAGGGAAACATTGCTCATAGAAATTTTCTCAGGCAAAATTCTGGGGGATAACTTGGGAAAGTGAAACATCCAAACCAGTGAACAGCCTTTTTTTCCCATTTAAATGAGCCTTCCTTAGTCCAGTGTCTGATACATGAAGACCGCAGTGATGAAACGCTTCAACTGAAAAACATGCAGAAACTGAACAAAATTCCTAGTGTCTGTCTGCTGGACCAGCAAACCAGGACATGCAGTACAGTATGACATATCATTTATGGAAATAAACATTTCTTATAGCAAAAGTAGATCAGCTCATACATACTAAAGTAGGGGGTCACACAGCACATCTACAAGAAAACACACACTCGATACATCTGTACTGTTTGTAGTCTCGGGCTAACCACAGTTAGGCATGTGATGTGAAGAAGAGGTCTGACTGCCCCACCCACACATAGAGACCTGTCTATGGTGTCCCACTTCTATGCTTAATGCACCTGACAGCAGAGCACTGTGCTCTCCTGCCGCTTTCGGAGGGGCGGCCAGCCTCCGCTTTGAGATGGCGATGAGACCGGGGGAATGAAAGGTTTTAAGCTGTGTGCTGTCAGCCTGCTCCCCAGCCTACATACAGCCTCAAATCTGCCCTAGAGATCTCCCATCTCCGTGCTGATACAGTAGTTACGCCTGCAACATACAGCACGGATACCGTTATGTCACTACGAAGAAGAAAGGAAATTCAATCTAAATGTAAGGAAAGCTACAGGGCCTTCCTTTCTGCATTGGAATATACATTTTCTCTGCAAGGCTATTTCCGGCTGAGTGAGTTTGACAAGACAGGTTTCTGCTGTGCGTGTCTGCCTGTGCGTATTCATGTTTCTTAGGGAAACGTTACGGCGAGGTTACGGCAGCATTGAGAGAGCAACGATAAAAAAGCAGTCAAGGTCCTTGCCACAGTTAAAAATCGGACCTACCCTAAGAACATACGATTTCAGGCTGCTTTCTCCCACTGTACTCCCTTTTAGTATGTTATCCTCTGGACTCTCCTGCTCTGTCAATCCAATATCAAAGGGAGATTTCCCTTTTTGAAGAGATGCTCAAATACATAGCCCAGGGAAGCAATTTGCACCTACAACAGTGATATTGTGCTATCTTCAGATGCTCCAAAAGGCTGAATGCTTTGAAGTTCTGTGAGCAGATTCAGATGCACTTCCCCTTTTTAGTATTCGACACCAAACTCAATTTTCAAGAATCAAGGCATGCATCTGGAACACAAACAAAGTTATGCTCATTCATTTCATTTCTTCAGTGAAAACTGTCACTAGTCATTTCTTTGGTGACTTCTAGGATCGTATGCCATTTTTGATACACTAGGAATTTTGTCTCAATGGCTTGAACCTTCCAGTCAGACATCCTCAAATATCTACCGCTGTAGCCACGGGATTTAAAAGCTACTATTCCGTTTTTTAGACTGCTTTGTGCAGCAAGACATGACACAAAAGTGTCCATAGAAAACGGCTGCACTTAAGAGCTTTTTCACTCAGGGCATCATCCATAACTGCACTGGAAAATTACCTGCAAACAAATTACCTGCACCTGCCCTACAGTGAAATCCCATTAAAACATATCAACACCACACAACAATGCGTCGACAGGGAGTGTGACACTAGAGGAGACAACGGTGACAGTGATCATTAAAGGAACATCCAAAGTGTTTTTGTCTCTATTGCTTGCATGCACTTAATTTCCTCTTTAATAAATCAGATGTCGTTGATGTTGTGATGCCTGCTATGTAAAGAACATTGGCTTGGATATAATCTACTATTAACAGTAAATGGCAGTGTGGGTTACACTAACATGTGACCTCTCACAACATTGTATGCAATACAATGTCATAATCTGTCAATGTCATCATCACTACTTTTATGGTAGGAGGTTGGAAATTGCCCCAGCATGCTATACTGTTGATGAAAGTGGCTTAGAATGAGCCTCACCACAAGGACAATAACTAATAAAGAAAGTCATTGATTTTTAGCCAAAATACAGTCTCATAAACAATGGTCAAAAGAGGCCTATTCAGACTCCCTAACTCATGACAAAAACATAGCTTTATGGACCTGCTCCTCAATCATATGTTTGAGTTAAAGAAAACAGTCTGTTCTCATTGAGAAGAAGCATTTTAAGTGCATACCAGGATATTTTTGGCTCAAAACATCCTGCCTAGAAGCACAACTGCATGATAATGAGCCAAACCATTGACTGTTCAAAAAAAAAAAAAAATAAACATCTACAAGGTCAAGGCAAAGCAAGAAGAAGTTCACTGTATAAGTGCCTGCTATAAGCTGCAGACCTCTTATCTCATAGTCAGAGAAGCAGAGCCCAAACCAGAGGCTAGAAATCCTACAACAGGCTGGACACATGCTATCAGAGAAATGGAAAAAAACAATCTTTCAAGACAGGGCTTAAAACAAAGGCAAATATGACGGCCTCAGAGCTACATCCCATTAAACCAACCTAAGAGTGCCTGCAGACACTATATACATATATAATAATTCCATGCAGTAGTTATTGGGATTCTATGGTGTGTCCGTTTAATTAATTTAATTGCAACAATTGAGAAAGGGCACGGATGAATTTTTGGGCCAAAATATAAATACATGCACTTTCTTTCCTGTTTTCCTTTCTTTTTTTCTTGTTATTGCACCATGGAAAAAAAAACAACTTAAATAATATTTAACTCTTTAAATGGAGGTTGGACATATTCCATATCCAAGCTTAACAATTAAAATAAAATAAAAAACTTTGAAAGCTGGATTTTCCCTTCAACTTGTTTATTGATGCACTGAACATGAAAAAAATACAAAGTATTCAAACACAAATAAAAACAACATGTACATCCTTTTAAATATTCAACGAAAGAAAAGATATGTTCCATCCCACCAGCCATGAACTAAGTCATACCATACCACTTCAAGTAAATATTCACTTCACATTTAGAGCTCAGCAGTAAAGTAGAGCTGTTTTTTTTTTATTTATTTATTTTTTTACACCGTGTCATCAAAGCCTTTATGATCTGAAGCTCGACCATCCAGGTAATTATTGACACTGTATCCCCACATAATCGTACTGTCACATACTTTCTCAGAAAGGATAGGTGAAGATAGCGAATGGCTGCAGTTCGCTGCTCAAAGCAGTGCGAGGGATCGAGAAGACAAGCGTGAAAAAAAAAAAAACGTGTTCACAGCGGCACACATTAAATAACCTTAATCAAAGTTTTAACTCCTCTGCACAAATAAAGCAAGAAAAGCAGTCCCAAAGATAAACATGTAATGCATATTATACTGTTCATTATGAGGGGAAACGCCACTGTTGATCTGTTTATACACAGCAGGATACCAGTATAAATGCCAGTGTATATAGGCGTCCTCAGCCTATTTTGTTCAGTATTCAGGCGTTATGGTCCTTATATTGATTTTCCCCTTCTATAAGTTAAGTAATACACTGCATATTGTTTACATTTTTAAGACAGCTTGTATGCATTTGGTTTCCATATGAAAAAAATGTTAGCAAATTGTTCAAAACTGAGGTTTACATCCATATACGTACATATTACCTATATAATTTATACACGAAACAAAAAGGTATATTGTCTATTCTTAATGCCAGACATAAGACCTTATAACCAAACCAACACATCCAATGCATTGCATTGCACTGGGTAATAAATCAAGTATCTGAACTGATAATGTAAACAACTTTAAGTCAAACTAAATAAGGCAACATATGCTCTATTTAAAATAAAAATCAATGCAAACAAAACAGATTTATAATACACACTGTCAAAAACAAAAAAACAAAATAAATTAAAAAGTCACATACTTAAATGTAAAAAAAGGACTTATTTACATGGCTCAAAAGTAATGCTTCATTCACATCACATCCTTCATCCAGACCTTCATCTGAATGTCTGGTCTTTCGACGCTGCTTTAGCAGAACTGTCCAGCTTCTTTCCCTTTTAAAAGCAGGTAAAAACCCTTAAGTTGTAATACAAAGACAAAATGGGTCTTTAATATAGCAAGTACATCACTTAACACCAAGCTCTATCAGAAGGGAATGCTACAGGAAGAACTGATTTCTTTTCCCCTTAAACTTTTCCACTTTACCTTTTTAGAATTCACATGCACTTTTGCAAAAAATGATAACTCGGTATTATTTGTTTTTAAAATAACAGACATATGTAAGCTGCATGTAGGAGTAGCCAGGACGACTGGACGACTCACCGATGATTGTATAAATGAAACCAATACCAATTAACCAACAACCATTAATCCAATCTTAAGATAATACAAAGATCTCAAAAGGTATCTTGCTTCATAAAGCTCTCCAGAAATTTTGACCACTGCAAACTTCCTGGTAAAGTTCAAAAGCTCACAAGGTGTAATATGAAGATATTTCTCAAAGTATCCAAGTCAAAATATTTGTTCCAGGTCCAGTAAAAAGATGCTCCAAATAGTTTTTTTTCCTTCTGTTTTTTGTTTTTTTAATATAAAAATAGATGCTTCTTTAAACCCATATCAAAGAGGTTTTTAGCTCTTTGGCAAGGTACTGCTTTAAGAAAAGTTGTCTCCAGTTAATCTTACAATACGCAACATTGTGTAGCCAACCAATAAACCAACTAATACAATAAAATGAGTATATAAATTAACAAAAATATGTGTAAACGAAAGCGCTTCAATTCAAATAAGTATTTTCTGTTAATCACATACAGGCAAATGCACTGAAGCAAATCAAGACACTGAGAATAAATACAAATGAAAGCACTTTACAACGCCTTACAAGACATTTCTAAAGCAGATCCAGTAAGTTAACAAAATCACAACAGAACATAACCTTAGCTGCAACATTTAAAAAAGTCCTCCGAATTTGAGGGAGGCATTCGAATACAACACACCGGGTTAAAAAAAAAAACAAAAAAAAAAAAACAGAAAACAACTTGCATAAATTGCTATATTAAAATGCAATATATCAGGAAGTTTCAAAGACTAGCAATAAAAAATAAATAAATAAAACACACTGTTGGACACTAAATATCAATTATTTTGCTCTGTAACTGACTTAAAGACACTTTTTAATCTAATATATATTATGTATATATATAAAGTTTTTTTGTTCTATAGTATGTGGAGAGATTAGGCTTTGTGCGTTTTGTTGGTTTTAAACGAGACTTGCAAAACCCGGTCTCCAAGACGGTATCCGTTCAAGCTGGCGATAGCCATTGCCGCCTCGTCGTAGTTAGTCATGGAGACAAATCCGAAGCCTTTGCACTTGTTTGTGCTGAAGTCACGGATGACCTTCACATTCGTCACGGCGCCGAACGGCCCAAACATTTGCCACAGGATGCTCTCGTCGGCGTCGGGCGCCAGGTTGTAAACGAAGATACACCAGCCAGTCCCTGCGTGTCCCGGGATGTTGATGCCTGCCAAGCTGGTGACCCCGTCGATGGCCATTGGAGAGAACCTGCTAGAACACAGAACAACGCATAGTAGACCATTTCTAGCCAAGAAGTAATGAGAGTTCCAAAATGGGTGGAGCTGTTGTGATTTACCTGTGATTGGCCGATGCTTGAAAAAACAATTGTGAGGAAACTACCCTCACTGGTACATACAAGTGCCTTAGACCTGCAATTACACAAGCCACACCCATTATGGGGTTCATGAAGCCTAATTCGCAGCCTGCATGTTTGGCGGTGAGCAGGGCCCTCTGTGGCACCTTCATGCCTCCCATTTTCAATGAATACATAAAAGAGGCGGCCATTAAATGAAGGAGGTGGGGGAGGGGAGGGCGTGCATGTGAAGGAGGACCATAGTGAAGCGATGCAAAAAGCTGTTGATCTACATGCAGAAAATTCAAAGCAGCAAATGGTCTACACAGGCACAGTAATCTGAGCCAAACACTCAAAAAATTCCCAGGTAATCTGGCTGTGCTGATTGGCTTAACCCCGCCTACTTCCTGTGGGTTACAACCAGGCCTACCACAATGGGGGCGGGGGCGGGGGTGGGGGTGGGTGAAATCAAGGCACTCATCTCCTCCTTTAAGGGAAAATAATGGGCAGAAGTTTCTGTTTTTCCCTGCTTTGTTTTTAACACAGCCGCTGGTGCTGACGAAGCATTCACTTTAAAACACAAATCTGATATTATGTAACATCTTTGGGGATTTCCTGGAACCGTGGTGTGCATTTTTATATTAGTATTATCATCATAAATTTTAACAAGCTCTCAAATACTGACAGAGCAGGAATTCATGAGTTCTCGGATAGGCAAGACTTTCTCTCTCAGAGCGTTTCGAATAAACATCCGCCCCAGTTGGCATCCCTGAGACTGCACAGTGATGGGTGTCCTTAGTGCTTCAAGGCACCTTGAAGCAAGTCTTTAACTACAAAACAGACCAGTGAGGGAAAAAAAAAAACAGCAAGTGAGCATGGCTCTTTTTACATTTAATTCCATTGGAGTATCCATGAGTAATAAAAGACTTCAATTCATGGCCTTAGAAGAGGAACTTGACTTTAACCATGGGTGCAGTTCAACCACTCAGTTTCGAAGGTAGAATACACACACACACACACACACATATGCTAGAGAAACTTCGGAAAAAAATGTGCAAAGCTCTGACAAAGTTACTGAGATCACATTCAGTGTGAGACACATCAATGCACTTAGCCTGCATATAAGCCCTCTGCTCTTTGGGTTTCCTTTCATCTGACACCATTAGCTCTACTTACATAAATTCAAAGTAATTAACAGAAAACTTGTTCCTTAATGTTTACTGGGCAAAACCTAAAAACCTGCTCTTTTCAAACCAGCTTTTGAGATATGCTCTTGTAGTGTTCTTGTTTTGTTACCTCAGCTAAGTCTTGTAGAATCTGTGCACGCCAGTGCTTCACTCTAAAAACTGCACATTTTAAAAGCTTGATAACTCATGGAGAAGACACAGTAGAGGACAGTGAGAAGTGGCCATCTGCAGATCGATGCCTCAGTTGGCTGGTGTAGTCTCCAGGAAGTTGGTATTGGCATTGCACATTGGTAAAACAAAACAAAAAAAAAACAATAAAAACCCTGTGCATGGTTCAAATGGCCAGAGTGTAATAGGGTCAGTTAAGGGCACTTCTTCCCGATCAGTGATTTCTCCATGGGAGACGTTTGACTTGGCAGTGACCTGGACACTGCCAGCTCAGATCAGGAGCTCACAGTAGTGCTGATTACCGGCTAAACCTGGCACATGGCCTGCCAAGCAAAAATGAATCCGCCAGCGATCCTCTTACCCTCCTTCCACCCACAATGCACATCTCCCCTCTGCCCCCCACACCCCCCCACCCCCTCCCAGTATGCAGTCCAATCACAGCAAGCGCGGCGTGAAATGAAAGCTGACACGGATGGCTGAAGCTGGGATCTCACTCAAACTCCTCACATTCCTATGATAATTACCTCTTAACTCCGTAGGCCATGTTTAGGAGGTTGTCCAACCTAAAACAGAGTTTTAATATGTTAGCTACTTGCATTATTTAAATTAATAGATACAGACTCAATATGCTCATTTTTCAAAAGACAAAATTAGACTGAAATTTACTGAATTGGACTTCTCCATTATATACTTCCATAAAATATTGTATTATGATGACATTACAATTAATCCTGTACAAATCTGGAGTAAAATAGCATTTATTAGCTATCCTAAACCTTTTTTTTAACAATGATGTTAACTGGATGGCAGTGCAACCAAGACTATCCTATGTGCTAATAACCAAAAAAAACATTTATTATCTTTTAGAAATTTAAAGTACTCCAAAAATGTATAATTTTTCCATAAAAAAATTAAAAGTGCATGCCCTCCTTCACAAATATTTGATTCCAAATCAAATAGTGAAGCTTATTTTCATACTGCTCTTTCCATTATGGCAGTATCTACTAAGCCAAAAGTAGGGCAAGTAAAGGAAGGGAGAAAAAGCAACACACACACACACACACACACACACACACACACACACACACACACACACACACACACACACACACACACACACACACACACACACACACACACACACACACACACACACACACACACACACACACACACACACACACACACACACACACACACCACAGTGGTGTAAGCAGATGCGTCCAGCTTGATCTAAAGTGGCACATTACAAAACACTTGCCATAGGCTGTCTCACAGAACACTGTCTGCACTTCTCTCTCAAAAAGCACTGTCCCTAAACTCTCTCCAGGGACCCTAGCTTCCTGCTTAAAGACACGTGACCTAAAATATGTTGGGGCTTTAAGCAAGAAGATGCTAAATTATTAGAAAGGCCATCCAAAAGAGCTTCAGGGCAGAATGTTCGGCATCCGCAGAAATGTCAATATTTAGAAAGACCTTGCTTGTAAGCACCTGGGACCGCATGAAAAAAATTGATCTGTGCTGTAAAAGAGCGATCAATAATCTGTTGACTGACCAAGCAAAGTTGTCAACAGTCACTTTTCAACAAAAACAACTGCAACTGTTTAAAGCATCCATCTGATGGAGAAGTGCACATGTAGACAAGAAAAAAATCGCTGTGTATACAATTCCCAGGACTGTATCTTTTTTTTTTTTTTCTTTTTAAATGTTAGCAAAGGGTCTTGGTAAGTAAACAACCAACCTTTAAGTGAATCTGTATGGAGTGTTTATGTGGCGGGTGGGATGGATCACCTGAATCGCTGGGCCTGCTGGGCCAGGGGGCCGGGGTAGCGTCTGTTGGGAGACTGGTAGAGCTGGGACAGCAGCGCCTGGCTGGTCTTCTGGCTGGGGTTGTTGGCGAACTTGACCGTGATTGGCTCTGTGGCAGCTGGCGGCTTCTGACCGTTAGGCCCTTGATGGCCTCCTCCGCTTCGATTCGCCGGTCGAAGCGGATAAACCCCACCCCTCTGGAGACACCTGAAGGCGAGGAACAACGAGGTAGTGAATTTCGATTTGCGTACAGCCGATGGAAATGAACAAACTATTTTGGGCTGAGGCAAGTGCATCAGATCGTGAAAATATTTCAAGCAACGGCTGTAAAACTGAGAGCATAAAAATAACAGGTAATGATGCTTTAATCAAACCAATAAAAACAAAAAAAATCCTCAAAGAGCCAGCTCTGTCATGGCACCATGCTACATACAATACAATTTCTGACATGTAGGAACTCTATCAGTAGTCTCCCTTGCTTGCTGTAATACCGCCTTGGCTATCCTGTGCTGCATGCAGTTTAAAGGCCCGGCCCAAAGATTAAGACTGGCTCTGGTGTATGAGCTGCCGGGCATTGCTCTCAGAGCTGGGACTCAGAACTGACACTTCTGCCAGCAAGGTTAGTCAGTTAAAACAAAATCCAAGAAGCCTGCTAGAACCACTAACAGGAGCTTATTTTGAAAAAGCTGACATTCATGGATGGCAATTTGACGGCTTCAGCCATATTTACTCTCAGCTCACCTGAGGAGTCAATCTCAAAAACCAACTTTTCTGCAGCATTGTACGAGGAACTTTGCCTTCAGCGATGCCTTTGTCAAATAAAACCTGAAAATTGCCTTAGCAGCAATTACCAGCCAGAGCCTTGTCCGTAATCCCTGCGTAGGAAAACGACTCATACATTTCAGCACCATGGAGGATGAGATTCTCTCCCTGCTAATTGAGGGGCTGTGAGATTCTGTATCGTAGCAGCATTTAATATGGAGCAGACCATCATCTCAGGATAGTGAGGAAATGCAGATGCCACTGTAAATTTGTTTTATGAAACCTACTTTAAAATTAAACTTGTAACTTTTTACTGGCGGGTTTTTTTTTTTTTTTTTAGGAGGTTGGGGGCGGCCCATTTCGCTACGTCACCCTCTATCCCCTCCTCCACCTATTTCTGTCTTTGTAACTGTAAGAACAGCTATAGGAGGGTGGGGGCGGCCCATTTCGCTACGTCACCCTCTATCCCCTCCCCCACCTATTTCTGTCTTAGTAACTGTAAGAACAGCTATAGGAGGGTGGGGGCGGCCCATTTCACTATGTCACCCTCTATCCCCTCCCCCACCTATTTCTGTCTTTGTAACTGTAAGAACAGCTATAGGAGGGTGGGGGCGGCCCATTTCGCTACGTCACCCTCTATCCCCTCCCCCACCTATTTCTGTCTTTGTAACTGTAAGAACAGCTATAGCCCCAGACTGCATTTTCAGCCTGGCGTTTGATACAGTCAGGAGCCACAGTTTCTTACTTATGAGGCAGAATATATAATCAGCTGCCAGGCTCGGAGGGCCAGGGAATCAGGCTTCAGCGCCTCCTACTCACCGGTCACCTGGTCCACCAGGATGCGTGAGGTAATGATGCGCCCGTACTGGGAAAAGAGCTGCTCCAACTCCTTCTGAGTCATGGTTTTCGGCAGTCCACTGACGTACAAATTTGCGTCTCTAATGGAGGCCGAGCTCGGACGAGCATAGGAAACCTGACGAGCGATTAGAGCACAATAAGAAAACTAATTATTTTTATTCAATCATTTAAATATTTAAAGGTTTTTTTTTTTCTTTCTTTTTTGCTGTTCTCAGATACAACATAAAAAAACTAACAATTATAAAATAAAGAAACATTAAAGGCTAGGAGCTGCTTTCTCAACTGTCTTTCATCAATCTTTGTACAATGTGGAATATTCAATATCCCAAGTTTTTGGAGGCACATTCTCTCACAGGAGCTGTCTTACACCATTATTACAGCTCTTACAAGTCCTCACTACTCCTGACTCCATTCTAAGATGTTGAGGCCTACATGGTGCCACATCAGTGATTCCTCCATTGACACTGACTGCGATTTCCAGACACTGGTTGTACAGCATGGCCAGGAGCAATGTGACTTGTCTACAGCCATTGCTTGAGCTTGAGTGCTGTGTGGAAACTGTTACAAAATGATTCTGCTTGATCAATTGAACAACATTAATGGTTTCAGCTGTACCCCTATGTTCCTTCCCTAATGTAATCCATCTTAATGTGGCTCATGGCCCATATAAAGGAAATTATCTACGATTCCAAATCTCTGCCGCAAGATCGTTACCAGCAGTGCATACAGCAAAGTTAATGGCCATACTTAATATAGAACTCAATCTACGATGAACCAATACCCCCTCCTCTCATACTACCTTACCTAAAAAACAAAAGGAAATTGTCTCATTGTTCTTTATCAGAATATATTTCCAGTCAAAAGCAGACCATATTAATATCAATCAATTATTTTTTTTTTCCTCAAACAGAAATGCAAAACTGATATTTAGCCTCAGTATTGATATGAAGGAAAAAAGATACACGCATCACTTTTAGATTCAAGCAATAGTTGGCTACACTCAGCCCCTCGAGACTGATTTCTTAGAAGAGGTCAAGCCTGCCGCTACATGATATAGGTGCATCCACACACTTCCTGGCAAAATGGCCACATTAAGGGACTACTGACCGCAACTGGCACTGAAACGGTGTGGAAACCAGACCACTGGGCCCACCCACACGCCCAGTCAGTGTCTTAATGGGATAGCTCTTCAGAAGCTCCTGTTTATAGCACTATAACAGCATGGCTCTCTTGGTGTCAGTAAAAACCAATGCTGTATGCGTTTTTGTCCTCTTGGCCTGTCACCAATGCCAGAGGGCAGTCTGGATTTGGGGGTATGTGGAAAAATTACTTATGGGCAGTTGGGATTCCAAACAGAAACTTACAAGCAGCAACTTACAAGAATCTCTTGTTTGCCCTCTCTTTTCATAGCCGCTGGGTCAAACCTTCCTTCTCTGAATGTGTGCATGTGTGTGTGTGGTGGTTTCTGCCACTATACCACTGAGTCTAGAATATAAGACTAGGTCGAACAGAGTAGAGTATTTTCCACTGTCTGTCTGTGTATGATGGTTTGCCTCTCAAAACTTCAGCCACCGTCACACCCCAGGGTGGCGTTAATAATGTTCACCTGCTTTAATTAAACCACCAAAATGATCCATTTTGCTGCTCCCAGATCAATACAGCCAGCAGGGAGGAAGCCATTGGCCTTTCTCCTCCCTCACTTCACACAGAGAAAGAGTGCTAACGTGAATACGATCAGTGACACACCATCTTTGTGAAAGCAGGAATATGACAGGAATGCTCTGAGAATATTAATGAGGCTTGCACAACATTTCGTGATGAAAAGAGAACTATAATAAAATAACATATAGAACTAAAAACGGGAAGTTACAAAGAAAATAAAAAAAAGACATGTAGATTTTTAAACAGAATTCCAGTTTGTTGTGGACAGCGTCGCTGTACAAAACAACATTGCTGTATTAATAGAAACGAAGCCCGAGCGCTGAATTGACAGACAGTCAAACTGACAACATGAGCGTAATGGAGCTGCCGGTTACTTCCTCCTGCTAAGCCAGTGCTCCAGTTCGCCAGCCACCCTGCAGGGAGGAACATGACTGGCCAGCAGCAGCACACATTTCCTACGCGTCTGAACTTTCCCCAACCGACAGACAAAGGCCTCAGCAAAGACACCACTGCACAAGCGCGGTCGGTTATTCCGGTCTGAGACACAGTGGTGCTGAATCTGATTTTAAAGTCAAGGTTTAACAGTCAAGTTCTGTACAGTTCATTTCAGCTTGATCATATCGGGGTCAATCACACTCTTCTGAAAGGTGGCAGCCAAAACCTCAAACACCGACGTTTGTGGAAATCACTCGACAGAAAAAAAAAAAAACTGTTCATGGCAATCGTGGATAATTATGCACAGCAGAAATATCATTTACATCATGCTCACCTTAATAGTTTTGGTCTGAAGTCTCAGGCCGTTCAGCGTGTTGATGGCTTTTTCTGCATCTTTTGGATCCACGTAGTTCACAAATCCATACCCTAGACTCTGTCCTGAAACACAATAAACACAATTTTAGACTGCTGATTTAGTGGATCTCTCCAACATAACCTAAACAGTCAAAAGGGTAAACATTTAGAAAAAATCTATATGAAAGATGGAACCAGACAAAATGAACTGTAGCTAGAGAGATTAGTGAAACAGACTTAACAATGGAATCGAACTGAAATGCTAGCATTCTGCACTGGATCATACTGCCTTATTTTGTGAGTTGCTCATTTGATGTGATATTTGCAAATTTATAACCAAATGGCACTCAAAGTTTTAATTTTTGAATGATGATTGAGTGGAGTGTCCTAGATTCTCAGGCACTGGACATGTGACAAACGGCTGGATCGATGTGCAGGGCAAGACAAGCATCACGAGGGTTTAAAAGGATGGGCTAAAGCACTTTTTCAAAAAGGCGCCACTTCTTCAGAGGGGTGAAAGTAACCTCACAAGATATCTTCCCAGAAACGCCCATGACAGTTTATCCTGGACTGATGCCATGACAGCTTAGGGTTTGGGTGGGGGGTTTCTTCACTCGTGTGAAAAGCTGCTTGCAAACTCAAATTCACCTCAAATTTCAGTGAATATTACTGCCAAGTGAAGAGAGAGAGAGAGAAAAAAAACTGCTTTTGAAATGAGATGGTGAGATGACACTTCTACTTGAGCCCTGAGGGCAAACCAGCTCTCTCAGTGGGTAGTGCCATTTTTAGAAACTAACACTGAGACTGCAATTAGGCTTCCTGCAGCTACCTCTCCCCCCATCGCGCGCAATCCAGTCCCTAAACATCTGCCTATACAGTAATTGGTTCCCGAGTTGTGTTGGGTAGTGGGAGACGGGGCATTCTAAAAGGTGTGGCATTTAATAAATGAGGGCCGGAACAAAGAGCTGACTCCAGTGCGCTGAGACCTGGGGCCTCGCAGAGGGGAAACGGATGACTTGAGTAAGCAGTAATGAACCACTGAACTGGGGATCAGGGGCGGGGGTGATGGGGCTGATGGGAAGGGAAGAATGCTGAGGAATCTGGGAATCTCCGCGGGCCAAGACGGAGCATGCCCAGATCAGTTTTGGAATTAATAATGATGCAGATTTTACAAAAGCATAGAAAGGGGTGTGGGTTATCCCTGCAGTTACTTGAAGGTGTTGCAAAGGTGTGGACGGCCTCTTGCCTATGTACGCTCCTCACATGTTCCCTTTGGATGAACCCAGTCATGTAATTTATTGGCATTTCCCTTGCTGATACAGCACATGCTCTGGCCTTTCCGTCACCCTCTACCCTCACATTCAACCAGCCATCATGCCCTACTTATGACATTAAATTAACTTCCAAGAGTTTCTTCAAATTAATTACAGATAAAGTTTGTTTGAGATGTATAAAAAAGGAGCTACCCACACAGTGCGAACAAAAAAAAAAAGCCTTTTCTATGGCCAACAACATCGTGACTTGTACATGCCAGATACAGCTCTGAGAAATTTGCATTTTGAAATGTGGTTTGTCGTTGGACATTTTTAGGCTGCATTCATTACACTGTGCAGGTGTCTTCCTTTTCTTAACCACTTTACCTCTTGCTCTCAACCCCCAACTTTTTTTTTTCTTTTTAGTAAGAATGATGAAAACACACATGAAATCCAATTTTTTTTCCAAATATTATTTTGTACCACATCCAAATCTGGTTCAAATCTGATACAGATCCCATTCTGGCCAATGTGACTTGTATCTGACCGATCAAAATGTATCTGTTGTCTTTTCATGTTTTTCGTAATGCATCACACAGCACAGCTTTGACATACATCATCACTAGCCAGTAGCTTTTCTGAACACAAGTATCCAATTTGGTTACTTATAAAGAACAACCATGAACATCCTCCTACAAAGAACAGATTGGAAAAACAGATTTGTGTATTAATGGTCAGAAGTCATTGATATAATAGATGCATTTCTAAACATAATTCTTGTTGTATGATATTATGAATGCAACACACTCTTTTGCATCCTAGTTTGACGCCTCTACATGGTCACAAATCTCGGCCTTCTCCCTCTGAGAATACAGCATTTTTAGCCTGTATTTTTAGCCCGTATTTTTAATTTCACATTTGCCTGAGTTGGATCATCATCTAATTACAAGCACCAGGGCTGCCGATATGGGTACAGTTTATGAGTATGCGAGAGGTCGCCATACCCCAGATCCTAACATCAGCATATGTTTACTCTCAGGGTCGAGAAAGGAGTGGACTTTTTTTTCCAAGCATCTGAAACTTCTGTTAGTAAAGCTGTAAAAAAAGTAAAACTCCACTTGTTTTACAATCAGACATATGTAAATAATAGCTTGCAAGTATGAGGTCAGGGAACAGATGTTGAGCAGAAGCCTGTAGGACTGTGCGGCTGCACCAGTTTATTAAGCACTGGAGTGTGAAGATTTATTTCAATAACAATTTGCAATTATGTAATACTGGTCTCTTGTTTATTCAAACGGATATAATTATCATGTGGAAAAAATACATAACAACATACTGTATAATATAATGATTTTTTTCCATATTTTCTGTAAAAATAAGTGTGGTCTGTGACCCTTGTAAATTTTAAAGGTATAATGCACAACTATTTCTAATTATATTTTTACCTGTGGCTGTTTGTGCTATTATATAAAAAGGCAAGCTACCTCATCTCCTTAGCTACATACACAAAAGCCTAGACTGTCTTTTAGAAAGTAATCTGAGCCAACAACTTATCCAACATAAGAAAGTTTATTTTCATACATAAATTGCAAGAAATGCAAGGGTAAATTTGCTTAAAGTAAAAAAGAAAACATTTGTGCTTAAAGTTTGGTAACAATTGAGGGAGAGTGCTTTCTCTCTACAGAAACAATTTGGTGAGTTGCTATGACTGGTGAACTCTCCAAGATAAAAAGAAAAACTAAAAAACTAACAACTGCATTTAAATGTGAGCCAAAGGATAAATTGATTGAATCCCAGCCGGTGATTGCGTATGCGCAGTGTGCTTACTGAATGTACCACAGAAACGTCAAACTTTCTTTCCCTTGCACTCTCAAAAACTCTACTGTTTCACTGCTGGATTTGTGAAAAGTGAAGCAAACCTCCAGTGGAGTGATCACAGGGCTGACTGTAAGCACATTTGGTATGAGAAAGCTGAGCCAGGCAGCTGTAAACTCACAGCGTTAAAGCAACTGCTTCCAAAGCAGGAGACTAACAATGCTAAAGAGGCTGCCTCCACAGCAATACGCTCCCAACGATAAAGCTACCACTTCCAAACCATTACGCTCCCAAAGCTAAAATGACTGCCTCCAAAGCACTCCACGCCCATCGCTAACGAGACTGCGTCCAAAGAACTACACTTCCAATGCTAAAGCTACTGCTTCCAAAACAGTACATTCTCAATGCTAAAGCTACTGCTTCCAAAACAGTACATTCTCAATGCTAATTCTACTGCTTCCAAAACAGTACATTCTCAATGCTAGTTCTACTGCTTCCAAAACAGTACATTCTCAATGCTAAAGCTACTGCTTCCAAAACAGTACATTCTCAATGCTAATTCTACTGCTTCCAAAACAGTACATTCTCAATGCTAGTTCTACTGCTTCCAAAACAGTACATTCTCAATGCTAAAGCTACTGCTTCCAAAACAGTACATTGTCAATGCTAAAGCTACTGCTTCCAAAACAGTACATTGTCAATGCTAAAGCTGACAGTACACTCCCAACACTAGAGCGATTGCTTCCAGACACACACCATGTGGTTGGCAATGGGGACTGCAGAGTAAGTGGCAGAGAACCTTTTCCCTGGAGCAGCACATGTCTCTCCCCCGCCCCTGCCTCGCTCTAAACAGAGCTCATCATGAGCAGTAGATCACCTGTGACCATTTCACCTGTAAACATTTCCCAAAATGATTTAAATTCAAAATGATGCTCAATCTGTCTAACCCATTTCAATTGTGTAAAATAAGAGTCTTCCAAGTAATCACATTGCATTTGAGCATATTTCACTTTTTGGTGAGAATGAAATCATATGTTATGAGTGCATGCAGTGAAAATTTATTTGTTGCTATTATTGGTAAACTCCGACAAATTCCAACTGCCCTTGTGTAAGACCAATCATCGACTGCCATAAGTAAGCAAAATGTGTCAAAAGAGCACTTCATCTAGATATGAAACAAACTGCAACTGCAAAGGTTCTGGAAAGGCAATGTGGCGATTTTCATGCTTATGTTTTTATTAACTTTTTGAAGATTTTACACGGGAGATAACCTATCACAATCTATAGAATTCCTAAACATCACATGATCTTTTTTTCTTCTTTCTTTAAAATGGTTTTCTGCAGTGTGAACAGGGACTATAGATCTGTAGGTTAGATGGTTGATGGTTAGCTGGTCTAGGTTAAAGACAAAAATAAGGATTACTGCATTGTAACAGAAAAATGCATTATGGGAAACGGGGTGATGTGGACTGTTTGCCAGTTGACGAGAGAATAAGTAACAGCTTATTGTTGGAGACACATCAGTGTCCGACATTTTCTCTGTTGGTGACAGAGATTGTGCGATTGTGTTACAGGGTTGGATGAGTGTAAATCGGTACGAATTCCTCAGGATACTGCCACATAACGGCATTCCAGCCACTTTCCTGGTACCAGCTTTTTGTCGGTAAAAAAAAAAAAAAAAAAATTATATGTGTGTCTCCTCTAATTAGTGGTATCCACTAGCTGTTCGACGAAATGTTCAAAGAACCAATCACATGTCTGGCGGACGATGATGCAGGCGAAAGAGTACAACTGTGTGCATTATGCTGCAATAAAAATTATAATATGATCATCTCCAGTTATTTGTGTTCATGAAATTCTCCCCTACAGAGCCTCTCCTTTGGAAGGAATCATTTGGAATCATTTTAATGTGTGTGCACAAAATCTAATCCCGCCTCGACATTTACCCCCATTTGTTTGAATACGCTGGTGGAAAGGTCCTCTGTAACTCTGTAAGTGAAAATACTTTTTTTTTTTTTTAAACATAATCTTAATTGAGTTCCACCTTCTCCACATGGCGTATCCATTAACATTTGTTCTTTTTTAAACCAGACCTCTCGGTGAAAATGACACCGACACTAACAAGCAACTCTGGGGCTTGCCAGCCGCCCAAGGTCCCCCTTTTTTTAATGATGATTACAGATAATTACGGTGTGTCTCCCCCCCCCCAAAACCCCCACCTATCTTTGTCTCCTGCTGACACGCGTGACAGCTCTGCTTCCACTCACAGCCCAAGGTTGAATGGCCTCAGGTGCATTTAGAGTACGGAGTCACAAACTTCATATGACTGGAGGGCACGCAGGTGGGCAAAAGGCAGTCAAGCACAGCTACAACACTGGGTCTCTATTGCTATTGTTTCCCCATAGCAACATTACAAATACAATTGGCATCAATAGATAAATTATTCTCAGTATTTACCATGTTCATATTTTGATGGTGAATCACTATCCATGCAAGGCAATCTTAAAGGCACTCTTTAAAATGTATGATTCAACAATAAAATTATATTTTTACACAAGTCATATTTTCAAAATAAATACAGGTCATACTTTCACTAGGACATACGATCCCAATTGCCACTGTCACCTAATAGAGAGATAGAAAAGAAAAACGCTACCAGTTATTGCCTTTTCATCTATGTATGTGAACCAAATAATTACATGTTCTTGCAATAAAGACTGAGCTTGTTTCTTATTCAGGCTCTTTCAGATATGTGCTGAAAGCTATCAAAAACATGTAGCCAGATTTAAAGGCACTCCGTTTCTTTAGGGAATATTTAATTAAATCAAAACTAACTTTAAAACACAAAGTTTTACTATAGTTAAGAATGTTTACTACAGTTGCCTTTAACTGTATTTGAGCAAAAAGTATCTCAATCTGTGCTCACTCAACCACCTGTCTGAAATTATCACATCAAGGTATTTTAAATCTATAAATATTAGGCCATGTAGGTTAAAATACTAAAATCAAAACATGAAAACAAAAATAGTAGACATCTTGTTTTTTATTAGCAGAACACTGATAGAGTTTTATTTTGGGGCTAATTAATTCAGTCAGACCCAATTTTTCAGTAATGGAGCATCACTTTACAATGTAGAGGACACCATGTCAAGTAAAAAAATTCTGCCGTATGTTGTTCATCACAACTCAATCTATGCTGCTACATTCAATCTACACTCTAATATGATAACCATATAACTTTTATTCAACCAGAAAACAAGAGAAACTCTGGCTGTCTTTTGCCCACCCTGTCCTGACAGAGAGCAGGCAGCTGAACGTTGCCACGGTGAACTCCTGGTAAAATCTACGCCTGTTCCAGGGACGTCTCAGTTTCCTGTTCCATCTGCGCACGGCAGTACAGTCTTGTTATATTAGAGTCTTAGTCTGAAAATGCAGGCCGAATGGAGAAACCCAGAGTACTTCCAGAACATGGCCACCTGTGCGTGTTAAGGCTAATTAGTATTCTAATTATATGCTTCTGACTGAGTAAATATGCAATCTAGGGCTCCAGGAACAGGGTTACTATGCCATTGCAGTGTGACTTAACGAACGTGCAATCACAGGTGATTTCATATACAGTTAACATGGAACAGACAGAGCCCATTTATTTCTGTCCTGCTTTGTCATGCTCTGTTTGGCATCTACACATTTTGGACAAAATGAGGATGACCTTCATTTCTGCATCTGCTGAGCAAAACCTACATTATTTCATAGTGAAATGAGGACCTGACTGTTTAAAATGAAAGAGATTGTGTTAAAGATACCTTATCACTGTCAGCCATTAGTTCACAAGATAACCAGCTGATGGAAACTGGTGAATAAATAAGTCACAGCAGCTACTATGTTGCAAACTACGATTGAAAAGTGAAGCACAACGGATCATATATGGCATGTACTTCTGCAGATTATGTGAAAATATACAACTAAGAATCTTTGATATTTTAGCCATACTCTCTGTCCATAATCATGTGGATCTATTAAAGAATTAGACATGAACTCAGTTGCACTCCATTGTATTAAAATCTAAAGGATGACTGTAAAGCTTGTAAACAATACCACCACATTTCATGCACATGCTAGCTGAGTATCAGAACCCACGGCTGCGCCCCACAAAAAAGAGAAAACCCGACTGTTATGCGTCTTGGCAGATTCTCCTGAGGGCACAGTTCCTTTACAGTGGCGTTATGCTGATGGCTTGGAAAAGAACTGCGGCACATGGTTCTAAAAGTACAAATTAAACCAGTGATATTTAACAATTAAATGGGTATTTAATCGAGCGGTGCGAAACCTGACTTGCTTCTGGGTGAGCTTCATAATGGCTCTCACTTACAAATGCCACCAAATTAGCATGTTTTACTCAGCGAGAGCCTCCTTTCGCCTCATTAAGTGTGCTCTGAAACCTGCACTTTCACTGGGTTGAGTTCAAAAGGAAAAGGTTGAAATCTGGGACATTTAGTCACAGGAAGGAAAAAAAATACCAGTGACAAATAGTTTTAAGACCTGGAGCAAGATAAAGGAAAAACTGTCTCCACTGAATCTACCACTTTGAGGCTTGACCTTTAGTTTTTTTTAAATAAATATAGACGGTTTTGAAATTTAGTTAATCACAACACACAATTTATCCTTCACTTTCAGTAGTGAATTTTAATCTGATTACACCAAGCGCTTACATATATAGCTGGAATTTGTTACATTGAAAATTCATATTGAAATATGCAGGAAACATGTAACACTCAGAACTGATCTGTCTCAAGATTGGCATTCCTAAATTAGAATGTCTGTACTGAAATCTCTCCAGAGAGCCAGCTACAACAAACTCTGCAGAATTGCTATAAGGCACTTGATATTATTGAGCAAATAATGGAGGTTCGTAAGAGCTGATAATAAAAGTGAACCAGCAGTACTAAACTGGAGTATACATAGAATCCAGTTAAAGGGATCTGACTGCACAGCATATGGAGACGTGGTGGACTCCAAACCGCAAACTGAAGGAGCACAATGCCAAAAACACAGCCTGAAACACACTGCAAAAGCTTTCAGGACGCAGTTGCTGGTCTCAGAAAATGGCCACTGAACAGCCAAGCCAAACCGGTCCAGTCACTGTGAAGGGAGGCATTCAGATATAGGAATGTGTTTTCATACATTACCTGTTATTTTGTCTCGTACTAATTTACAGGATTCGATTTCCCCGATGCTCCCAAACAAGCTCTTCAGCTCCTCCTGGGTCATGTTCTGAGGCAAATAGTTAACTATCAAGTTAGTTTTACTGTCTTCTACGCTTCCTGACTCTATGGGAGAGGAGCAGTTGTTGGACATTGTGGAGGGACCGTTGGTTGTGCTGTTACAGGTGGGTCCATTGGATAGCTGTGTCTCCATGGCAGCAATAACCTGCTAAAAAAATCAAAAAAGAAAAGCACGTCAGGACCAAAAGACCCACCTATCACCGAGTTAAACTAGTGATCATTTACAAAATAAAGCAAAACAAAAAATAAAAAACTAATAATAAATTACTAAATTCATAATTTACTAAGGTCAAAAGAGCATTCCACACACCCCACGACCGTTCATTTTATATTGTCATCCTATTTTTAAGCACATCTTCTGGATTGTAGAATAAAAGAACATTGGGGAGCTGATGTCAGGAAATTACGATTTTAACAAAAAGTACCATCACGAGTGCTAGTATGAGAGGTGGAAAGAAGCTGTTTTCATTTTGCTGTTTGAGAAAAAATATATAACTTATATTGGGTTTTTTTCCTTACTTAAATTAAAAGAGCCTATTTTCAGTCTGAGCACAAGGAGAAAATGTTTTTCTCTCTGAAAGCACAGGCTGTGCTCACACTACGTTATTGAACTTGGAGGCTGTCTCAGTGAGTTTCCTCTTCCACACTACATTGGATTTAAGTTAAGTATGCAGACTTTGATCCCAAATTGCACAGTAAGCGTGTTAAAGGCTCTCGCTAACAACAGGACCAATATATTTTTCTAATCTAGCCATTAATCTCAACTACAGCCAATGCAAACAAACGTATGCATAACACCACAGGCAAAATTATATTGGAGGGTAATAGCTATGTATACTAAAACTCAAAAAAATATTCCTTATGAAAGGAACAGGAGACATCTCCAAGAGATATCAGCAACAGTGATACCCAAATTACAGTGAAGGAACAGGCATTCCCGTGTATTGAAAGGCATGCCAAAGGTTGTTGAATGTTCTGTCACATGACCCTCATTTTGTCCACCATACAGAATAGATAAGATTATATAGTGTATAGATGATATATTAATTGGGTTCCACAGACGAGGAAAAAACAACAATTAGCAAAGCTGACCAGCAGAAAACTTAGTGAATATTCTGGATCTGGATTCCAGAATATTTCCTTAATAATATTATAATATATTATAATATATTAATAGAACCTGAGGGCTCTGTGAATATGGTATTATGAGGAACCATCTGCTCATTACAAATTCAGAATCTCATTGTGGAAAAGTGTGAAAATAAAGGGCTGGACAGGCCCTACCGACTTCGCTCACACGCTATAAGAGCTGACCAGGCAATATAAGCAGATAATGTGATATTAATTCAACACAAACCAATTCTTTTATTTATTTTTTATTTAATGTTCAGTTGAAACATAGATTATTGTCAAACAATGTCCGATGCAATGTATCACAGCATTTATAGCTTATGCATTCCTGATGCCTGTCCCTAGATGGGCTTTTTTTCAATTCTGATCATTTTATGTTGATATCACTTATGGATTATGGATCCTATTGTACGTTAAAGAAAGTTCATTATCAACATATTATTAAATCATTAAAATTATAATAGTTATACCACTATCACCGTCATTATTGTGTTTATTAACATTAGGGGGTGTTTCAATAACATTCAAAAGCAGAAATCACAGGACAAATGCTACATCCAACTAGTGCATTTAATTCAAACCTGCAATATAGGGGAGCACAGGGGTTCACAGCTACCCCAGTTTTATCAACATAACGCTACTCTGAATTTATCAGTAATTACTTTAGTTAAAGTAAATGTTTTTATATGTAAAATGTTTTTATATGTAGGACACATACAGGAAAAAGAACAGAATCCACGGTGAACAGAAAGCAATTAAATCCCACACATCAGTAGTTCCCTTTACATTAACACATTGGATAAGCAACGTTTTAAAAATACACAGGAATATTATGATACACATGGTTGTCAAATCAGTGTTTTTTTTATATCATTAATATGCAGTTGTTTTTGCTGAAGTACCATGCAGATTGAATAACTGTCAGCATGGCATGCAATTGAGAAAGAACAGCACTATTTATTGTAGAGGTTTTGTAGAGTTATGGCATGATAAAAGAGCATACAAATGCCACAACACATATGTTTATATTGCAAACCTTCACAAATATAATGAATTATGTATGTAACACATAAACCGACTGTAATGCTAAAGTAACATATCTGTTTTCAGCTATATTTGAAATGATCATCAAATTGTAAAACATGCTGAAAAAATCCTCCATATGTTTGAGTGTTTACCATTTTCCATTTTCTACAAGTTCTGTGAAGCTTGTGATAGAGCAGCATGTTTTACTGAGTATATAGTAGCATATTAGCTGGAGACCAATGCATGTACTAACGATGCTAATGTTAATTTATTATGTTGAAGGAGGCTCTAAGTGTATATGTATGTGGTATACACACGGATTCATTTCTATTTAAAAGAGAATCAGACACACAATATGCTCCTTGCTAGATGTCATTTCAGCAGGTTATTTAAAGAAGTCATGCTTCATCATTACCCTTCTCCCAAGAAAAGATAATTGGATGTTGAAGTGTGTACTGATGTAATCTTCTAAGCAACAAAAGGTTGAGCATAATTTGAGGTAAATATTAAGTATACATGACTGTCCTGGAAATATTCATTCATTTACATTACATTTTGTTTTGCCTTTGCTTTTCAGCCAAGATGTTTATAATACTAAAGTCATATGACAATGAGAATAAAGTAAAAATGGTAAAAAAATAAACAGGGATAAAATCTTGGGAATAGAAGGTTTTATTAATAATGCACAGGTTTCCACAGACAGGAAATCTGAATTTTTATTAATGCTAAATAAATATTTATTACTGATAGATTGTCAGGAAATACGAGCAATGGAAATTTATTTTTATTGGTTACTGTTACAGCAAGTACAGGACATTTTATCAAATTATTTACCACTAATATCATCATACGTCCATATGGTGGCTGTTGTATCTTATACAAAGGGAAGAAGTACCAATTAATAAATTTGCTTTTGTGTAGCTAATGCAACATTAATCAAAAAGAATAGTATATTAAGACCTAATTTAATAGCATCAATCTGCCATCCCACATAAACCTATTTCACAGGGCACTACAGATGCATTCTCAATCATCTTGACAGATGGATAAATGAGACTCCAGAATAGATTCTCCTTTATGCTGCCACTTACTGGAAATGTTATTTCCATACATAAAAAAAATCAATGCAGCAATCTGGAGATTTAGACTGCGTACATTCAAAAAACACATCAAAAATGGATTAAGACAATGAGAGAACAGTTACAGTTGTAGACCATACCAATATAGACTGGAGAATTGTTTTTTAATCTACTGCAATGATTTCATCAATGCAAAATTTGACTTGAGCTACAAAAAAATTTTGATTTTATTATAGGCCAATGCATTTCCACATCATCCATAAATTCAGCAAAAATTATTAGCTGAAGTCGTTAAGGTCGAGTACCTTGCTCAAGGGTACAAGAACAGTGCCTCATCTAGGGGTTAGACCCGGAAACTTCCGGTTTAGGAGTCAGTAGCCATAACCATTATGTGGCAAATGGAGCCAGAGCTCGGTGTCATTGGTATGGCCTGAATGCTGATTGGTTAAGTGTTAGCCAATGAGTTTAAGAAGAAAGTCCCACAGACCCCAGTCCAAGGCTCAGCTGCCCACGAACCGCTTCTCAGCAGAGAAGCCACATCGCACAGTCTGACTGCCATGTTAGTTGCCGTCTGCAATATGGACACAACAGAAAAAAATGTGGCATGTTAGATTGACAAATGCAAAAGCAACAGTGTTCTGAGCATTCACACTTTTTCTGTGCATAGGCCATCCACCCGGAGAGCGGCCAACTGCATTTCGTTTTCACTTGTGTAGTGGCCTACACAATATCCAGGAGATTAAGGGTGCCACAATAGGCAAAAATACATAATAGCACAATAATACTGAAGAATGGGGAAAAAAAAAACTTGTATTATATGCAGGGAAGCTCTCCAGGAAATTAAATTGAAACAGCAATATGATCCATCATTAGCTTATTAAAACACACAATGGAATCATCTTAACAAAACAATATGAAAAAGGACGGTACGAGAATCTAAACAGCCCACTCACGTCAGATTAACAACACTGCGTTTTACTGATTAACTATTGTGCATGAATGAGTCTGTCGACACTGCACCACGCTTCCTCTAGGAATCGCGGCCAAAGACTGACAGTCATGGTGCATTTACCCATGTGCACCGATTGCGCAGCAGAGCTTGATGGGAAATATTTTCAAAAACCTGAATTTACTGAAACAACAAGGTTGCGTAATGCCAGCATGTCTGCCTGTCTAATGAAATGTATCAGCATACCTTTTGTGCACCATTTAAGTTTCTAGAGCCTAAGAATTTAGTCTGTGTTTTAACAAGGAAAATCGATACCCTTAAAAAATGCTAATAATGTGAACATGGTACCACACAGCCTCCTCAAAGTCTACTACTTGGTACTCAGTACATGGTAAGAGAACATTCAAGGAAAGCAAGGTTGCCACTCAAAGAAGTCACTAGGCCTATTTGGGGGGGTGATACTTTCCCTCCCAAAATTCAGTGCATGCCATTATAGAAACAGACACATTGACAAGATATCAAAACTATGCGCTGATTTCTTGTTGCTGCCAGATATTATGCCACTCCCCTAAATAATGGCCTGGCTACAGCTGTAGACCCACTCATCCAGTCCCAGTAGTGCAGCGGAAGTAGTAAGCTTCAAAAGGGTTCATTTTCCCAACTTTTAATACATCTCTGTCATTGCTGTGCATGCTGGTGTCAGATACAGCACATTTTAATGGTGCTTGGCCAGGACAGCATCCCATCGCTAACACTTCAGGGTAGTTTTTCCGCAGGCTAATATGCATCAAGTCCTGTTTCAGTGTGTCTTCTACCATCCTCCAGTTTTGGTTAAAGGTTCCCTGCAGGCTTCAGGCCCCACCGTTTGAAAGGCTTGTCAGTTTTTATTTTTTTTTTTTTTTTGGTTTGACAACATTTGGAACAAGCAGAAACCCCAGACAGGTTACAGCTGCCCACCTGCACACTGTGTGTAGTCCTTGTTCAAATTTGAGAATCATTCATGAGTAGAGCCAATGGCAAATGCTTACAGTAAGACAATTGCTACTGAATGACATACATTTCAAGACATTTATGCACACCACTAGATAACCTTGTTAAATTATTGTTGAACTGAGTTTAACCGAGCAGTTTGATTTATACTCCCTCCCAACCCCCACCCCCAAACCTGAAATCGAGATACCAACCAACACCTTCGCCTTGTACACTAGATAACAATTACTGCTTGTTTATACACAAGTGTTTGCAAAATAATGGCAGGATAATTAACTACATAGTGCTTAACTATGTATGTACTTTACCTCAGACAAGCAACGTACTGTACCTCAGAGCTCTTTACACTGCAATGGTTTTCCATTCAAATTGGCATTGCCTAGTGTGCATAAGGAATGCCTGCAACCACTCAGTTTGCCAGAGATAACATATCCCAGAAGAACAGACCCAATGCTGGCTATAGCTGAGATTGGATTTTTTTTTCTCGTCTACTTTTTTATTGTTATTTTCTTTTCACAGTACATTCAATCAATAAAGTAGATGGAATATTTGATTATTCAGATACTTTACATTTAGATCACTAATTTATTACTCAAATCAGAATTCAAATGCTTGTTAATTAACAAAACAGTAGACAAAGAGTTGTTTTTCGGCATACATATTTATGAAACGCTGCCTCATAAAACTGAATGATATTACCGCATTTCCTGTTGGAACGGGTGGGTGAATGCAGATCTCATTACTCATTAAGAGGGTTATTAACATAGAAAGAACTGAAGTTTCACACAGGTCTGGTAAGGAGGGGGGCCATCTTGGGACCACAGAATATTTCAAAAACATGTCCCGAATTCTGTGACTGTGTCTCTTACAAATGTTTTTTTTATTTTATTTTATTTTTAAATGAGCCTTTCCTGGAATTGACTGCCAGAGTATGTAACAAAGGAGGAGTACAGTTTATGGTTAAGAGCACAGATCGAATTCACTCTTTCTCTTGTTGGAGCCAAGTGTTGTTACATGTTAGTGCTGAGTGATTCACACAATTTTTTTGTTTCAATTTTTCAGCAAGCAATTGGACAATCCAGTTGTTTTCAAGTATATTCATATTTAAATTTAGTTCTTTTAGTGAGAATTGATAATTGGCACACCACTTCAGTGAGCATGTCGACAATTTCTCAAGGGAGAAATAAAACCAGTCATTCATTGTAGGGAAACGTGGGTGTTAAGATACTCAATGCAGCTGAATAAAACACACAATTCTGAGAAAGACACAGAGCCTCCACAGACACACATGCAAACAAGAGAGACAATGTGGAACAGATTGGAACATGTGTTACTTTTACAGGAGGTATGATCTTTGCCTAACACCATGAATTGTATAGCCTGTGTTCTACAGTATGCTACATGTGCTTAAAAAAACAATAGGCCTCCTGCATAAGATGCTGTACTGCCAATACCCATTTCATATGTCATTAACAACCAGTATATTCACTTACACTTGACAACAAACAACTCCTTAATTTTGGTTTAAGTATAATTTTAGTATCTGACAAAAATGTTTAACATTTAGCAGGTTAGACAAGTTGCTATAAGGTTGTCCAGTCCAGGTTTGTCCTACAGTTCATCACTATAAAAGTAAATCTCTGCATGACCGCATAATCCCCCAAGGGGTTCTAGACTCATATGTTTCTGTTAGGCTTTTTTTACAGATAAATAAACAATTAAATATTAACTACATACACACAAGTGAATGGAAACAACAAACTAACACACCACAGCACTAATATTGATGAAACCCGATACATGGATGTGACTGTCATATAGTATAGTTTTGACACTGATATAACAGGAAATCAGGTGACACGCATGTGACTTAGTACACTTTTAGTACAATGTTTGAGATCCCTCACAGCAGGTCAATTGGTCATCCCAGCCACGCCCACTTGTGCTGTTTTTTTGGGCCCTTCCTCTCCTCTCCTCTCCTCTCCTCTCCTCTCAATACAATAGGTATTTATGTATGCAAGGTTATGGGGAATTTTAATAAAGACACAGGCATATGTATCAGACAGAGGCCATAACAAGCAGGCAGGACGGATACTACACAAACAAATGAATAAGTCAAATAAGTGAATCGCAGTTTTGTTCATCCAGCTATCCAATTCTGACGATCACATACTTTAAAACAGTTCTGCTGCCTCTTTTGGCATCTGCATCATATGTAAGAGAACAGCCCTGCCTTGTCAGCCAGCCAAGCCTCAGAAACGAGATGCTCTTATGAGCGGATGAGTAGAGGATTTAAATGCAAAACTTTGAGACAAGTGAGGATGAGCTTGGCTGTCATTTAGAAAGCTGTTTGGATTCAAAAAGAATAGCGCAGTAAGAGCACACACACACACACACAACACAAAACTAAAACTTTGAAAGACTTTTCGGCTCTCCTGAGCTTCTCTTTTGTTTTTTTCATGTCAAGATTTGAGCCGGATGGTAGCAGTGGATGGTTATATTATATTAAGGGAATTCCAGGGTACCTTATTATGGTCCAAGCAGAGAAAATACTGACAGAGTAGCTATAAACTGTGGTGTTCTTATATAGGTAGCTGCACAGTAAGAAAAATGCAAAGAATATTTCATAAATATGTTTTTCCTTTTTTTATAATGAGGGAAAGGTTTGCTGTGGATAAATATGGTTACCATTCACATTCATAAAATAAGCAGCTCTATCTTACCAATTTGTGGCAGATTTTTTTTTACTGCTGTAAAACAGTGATTGATCACACAATATACAGTACAGCTGGGCTTCACCCTTGACAAAAATACAGCTACAAAAATAGTTAGTTGCAAAAAACAAAATCATACAAATGATTGTACAGGACACATTTTATAGAACTGTAAGGAATAATGAATACTCCCCAGGTGTGTGTGTGTGTGTGTGTGTGTGTGGGGGCACAGTGGTGGGCGGGCGGGTGGTTGAAGAGAAAAAGAAAGCTGGAGATTGAGCAGAACTGGCTAATGTGCTAAAGATGATCAGGTCAGTAACAGTGCAGCTGAGACTAAAATAAGCGCTGCACCACACACAGTGATCACAGGGAGTAATTAATGATGCAAAATGCATGACTCTGGTGGAAATGATTCACTTAATCATTCAGATCCTGCACAAAACTCACTCTCATAACATCGAAATATATTAATTTAACCTCTAGATAATATCTACATGTTTGGAAAAATTAAAGCTAAATAAGGTGAAGGCATAAAGCGATCCTCACCCCAGTGAAAAAAAAAGCAGGGGTCTCCCAAAAGAATGTTAAACTGGTTCTGGGTGATAATGTTCTAGTTGTTTTTCAAATTCACTTCCAGGTTTGGAGGAAGTGATGCGCTGCTTTGTAAGAACAGTCTGAGAAAACCCCTGAAAAACAATAACTGTGAGAGCACATGTGAGCGGGAAAACCCTCATGTGACTGAGCGAGACAGTGTCTGTTGACCAATAAGGCGCCTGCATTCTACCAATGCCAACTGAGCATGCTCACTCTGATGACATAGAGAGTGCACCTCTCAGCTAGTGGATGCTACAATTATGAGATTGACCTACACACACACAACAACAAAACAAGTTTTTAAAACAAAAATGAAAAATATTAAAAACCAGCAAAAATAAGTAGTGGTGGCATAATAACTCACAAAGCTCAAACTGTTTGTCTCATCTTTCATACATCCATACATGCCATTGCCAGTCAAATAACTAATGAATGATTGTGTATGCTTTTCTTCTAAAAGTGAAATTGCATCTTTCTGTATTGCAAAGTCAGTAGGAAAAAAACTCCTTTCCTCTCTTTCTCTTTGCTGACTTTCTGATTTTGTCATTATGTTAACAGTATGCTCGTCTAATTCATTTTTAATTCACTACCCATGTTTGATTACTGCAAACAACGCATTGTATTATTGGTATTCTGTAATTTAGCCATTTCTGCCTGGGAGGGAACAAAGACTGTTGAATAGATTTTAGTTCATTATTGTCCCTTATTGTGATAGGTTGAGACTGTTACTCCAGTTTTCTGGCATGTACCCCCTACTGAGGATATTATAACCATGACTGTAATTGCTTGGAAGGTAAGACCTATAGAGGGTATTAATTATAGTAAATGGCGACGCCTGAGGCACAAAAAGGGGCTTCTGATGTGCTTAGTCAGGAGTTTCACTTCAACTCTGCGACCATCACTTTCATAACAATTACAGAGTCATGCCATATTATATACCTAAAAATAAAATTAAAGGAGTAAAAATATTGATGTCTAGAAGATATATAAATTTTGACTGAGGAGTCAGGCAGAGGTTTCTTGGGCTATTTCACCTAAAGTTCGGTTCACAGAAATAATATTGACTGGGCTTGCTGTTCCATATATCCCCAAATGAGGATGATCCATCTTTCCTGCATGGCATTAGTAAGGTGTTGCTCACATTTCCACAGCACCAGATCATTGTAAAGGGAGGCTGTAATGCAGTCCATGACCTGGTTTCACATCCCACATGAATAAAAATAAAACAACACAAGTTCCTCAGCCTCCTTAAATAATTTCACTGCTATTTTTGCATGTGACATCTGGCTTCTTTCTCTCGGGTCAATCAGAAAACATTCTCACAAACCGATTACCTATTAATCTTATCCATTATTATTTCATTTATAGCAGACAAAATAATTCTACCCATTTTACAGCTGAACCTTTCTCCAGTTATTATCATTCTATTACCAGGATGACCAAAGCAAAAGATTTTAAAATGGCACGACTTAATATGTATCTGTAGCAACACCAGACTTTTTAAAACCATATTCAAAAGACAAATTTTGAGAATTTATGCCGGCCTTAATGAGTACAGACGGGAAGTGACCAAGTATAAAAAACATAAAAGTTCATTCTCTTGTAGTCATTTTACTTTACTGGAAAAATACCTATCAGATTAATAGTACTGAGATTAAAACACAGCAAAGGCATTTCTAATATTTAACTTGCATATTCAGGGAAACTTTAACATATCTGTACACACTGGATATTATACTGGATATAGAGCTGGATATTTCCACAAACAAAAGTACCATGGAAGTGCCTCACCTGAGAATTGAACCTGCAACCTGTAAGTTAACAGCCCAACTCAGCAGTGATACACTGGTGCCGTTATATTCTTCCTTAATGGGCCAATGAGTCTAGACAAATTACATTGTACTTTTAAAAAAAAGACATAAAACACCTTTATAGCTGTTCATGTTTCAGACCCATAAGCCTAATTTCCACTGATTCCAAACTTTTTACAAAGGTAGTAGCAATCAGGATCACAGAATTTGTGGGCGACTTAATTTAATTTGATATGACTGGCTTTTTACACGCAAGTCCTGAATATTATCATTTCCAAAGGCTTCTCCACGTCTTTGAAAGATTCATTTTTCTATGATCCCAGCCTTTAAAAATTCACTGAGGTGGTGACCAGCCATGTCTCTTGTCCTCGTTACTTAGAACTGTCTCTAAAACCACTGGCACAAGCGCTTCAACCAAATTTAATAATCTGTCCTATTACATCTCCAGACTCAAACCATTTTAGATCTCTCAACACAGATGATATCCTCCTTCACCATTCAAATTCCAATGCCTCATAACACTTTTGTGTCCTGCATGAATATGAGTTATTTGGAACAAGTCATTTTATGACTAACCAGTAAGAAGATTCATATAAGCAGGGGGTAATAATACAGGATATTACAATTTGCTTTATATAATACAAAATAATGGAAACAGAAAATGAAAAACGCCTGCATTTAAATTAAAAAGCAATCTGCCAGTGGGGATCATATTAATATCACCACATTACTTACCAACATGTTTCTGCAATAAAATATATTTTAAATTCAACATTTAAATGCGACTGTCTAAAGAAAAGTGAGATGTACAACCTGATCTACACAAGTTTAAATATTTGGCACCTGCATGCCCATACTTCATGTGTTAAGGGGAACGTAACTGAGAACAATGTAGCATGTGACATGGAAGGCTGAATGGAGCTGAAGACTCCATCAGCACTGTGTCAGTAGATGTGCTCCTGTATATCTGTCCCGACTGACATGGAAACCATTTCCCCACCAGCCAGTCTTGGAAGTTCCCCACTAATGTAATGGCAATAGGGAACCACCGACAACATATGACATTGCCAACAATTTACAGTTTTGAGGTGTTTGATATTGCAGTTCCTCCATGATAAAGTGCCACAAATACACATTTATGAAAATGATGTATTAATCCACCAGGAAATTGATGCACACACAGACAGAAAACAAACACAGACTGGCTGGAATGAAGACAAATTTCTAAATGCTGGTTCCTTATATAACAAATCATAAATCTTATCAAATTATACCCCTTTCGAGTGAGACCAGTGTACACTTTGTTATAAACTGTTAATACCAAGGGGAAATTTAGGGGGGGAAAAGTTTTAATATCTGGCAACCACAGGAACAAATCCTGCTTGCTGTGTAAACTGAGATTTTCCTAAAGAAACACTTTCCAGACTCCAGACAATCGCCTCAGGGGCAGAAAACCCTGTGCCACCTCTGAGGAAATCTAGCCTACTCTCAGAGCAGCTAATTGCTGATCAAAGAGTCAAAGTCATGCTCTGGCGAATCAGGGAATACGCAAAGTATTTTCTAGCGCTCAGAGGACTAAGGCGCCACAGGCAGACAGATCTAGGGTGTGTGTACATTAAAGGACGCAGCAGAACAAATGGAGTAAATACCCTTGAAGCTAAAGTTAATCTCTGACAATACCATCAGTCACCGGGGGAAGGAAGCAGCTGCCTTTGAACGATTCAGCTTTAACAATTATGACATTATTGAAAAGAGGAAACTGGGTCAAGTTCCCACTGCAGTTCTTCTGGAACGTCAGAATGCAGGCTGATCCGTGCATGACGCTGCGGTTTGAGTGAGGAATCTGCATCCAGTCCATTCCATTCCATTTTACAATCCCAGTCTAGACCCTTAACAGGCCAAGTATTTGGCACCAAGTCTGGCACCGAGATCAAGGAAGCACTTTCAGAATCTGAGTGCAATATAAACAAATGAAGGGCCGGCCTAATCTGCTCATACGATGTAAATTCAAAAGTATTTACACTGAGCATATTCTGAATGTGAGTGCATTATATTTTTACATTAAGATAAAGACAGAACATTTGTCCTTGTGTTTCAGAACGCTGCATCCACTGCAGTTGCCTGAAAGCTCAGGTGCAGGGCGAATACTGAATGATTGTGATTGCTGCCACAATTTCATATTTAATTGCATCCACAACAGAAGAGGATTTTCAGTTTACTACATTTATGTTCAACATCCAAAGCAAAGTTAACTAAATCATTGGCATGAGTCACAGTTAACTAGGACAACATCATATAAATTTTCCCAACCATCCCATGAAAAATCAATATGATACAAAACATCACAAAGAAATGAATTGCTTATGCTGGGGAGAAGATGGTGGAATGAAATCCCCGAATATGCTCAGTTCTTTTCACAAATTTTCCTGAACATCAGGCACTCAGTTAGACAGGAGTATTAATCAGAGAGAAATCAGACTGTTGAGTGTAATCAACTTATCCGTTTTTTTTTTCTTCTTTTTTTCCCCCCAGCAATCCTGAGCCAATTGCTGCTTTGGCATGGCGGACCTCCGGCCATAGCCAGTAATGTGCAGCTGGGACGCTCACTGCCAGACACTAGATACACAGCTGCACCACAAATATGTGCCTTCAATCCCATAAGCCTCTGTATCAATGGTACTTGAGCTTCCATCCTGGAGAATGGGTGTTAATTGTGACTTTGACCCACAGCAAATATGCTGGATATCCCATGATGCATTTCTTGGGTGATTGTGGCTGTTTAAAAGTAACAAAATGAGTGTAATCCCAAAGTCAATCAGATCCTCCTTTTAAAAGCTACTGAATTTGTTGGCCTTACAATGCAATGGAATTACAGATGGTGTAGCATCACTGCAGAGTAAAACATACTGCGCGAATATTAATCTGAGGTTCACTGCAAGGGTTACCTGCAGTTAATATAACATTTCAATTATGAAAAAAATTATGTTCATGAGGCAATGAGGGTCAAAGCATAGAATCAAATATTCAGGATTGAAGGTCCACATGAGTGGCTGTGTGAAGAGCAGCGATCTATGCAGGAGTAGATTCAACGCTCCACACAGTGGAGGGAGCAGGGCTCTCTGGGTCATGGCTCAATGCCCTCCAGGGTCAGCTGTGAGCCCCTCTGACAGGATTCACCTCCTGCAGGTTGGGTTTCTGGCTGACCTCTCCCGATGACTGGTCAAACAGCAGAGGCGGAGCCAAGCGCGCAGAGTGTCTGCAGCACTTCAGGGGCAGCGCAACGCAACACGCCGTGAAAATACCCTGCGAATATCAGTGGGGCCCAGCCCGTTCCAAGTGAGAACACAAGGTTCTCTTCACACGCTAAGGGGAGCCTAATCAGGTGAATAAGGCCACTGGGTCTTGATGTCACTGAGATTTAAATAATTCTGCAGGCTTTTCATGCCCCTGTTCCAGGTCAAACAAACAAGAAAAGAACAAATATCACACTTAATGAGAGGGGTGCAGGAAATTTAGGTCCCCAGGTCAGAATGAACTGCAACGGCCCTCTACTAACACCTAACGCACTCTCCCTAAAATGCATGGTATTAAGTGGTAAATGCCAGACTGGGTATCATTTATCACTGCCCAAATGTCACATCTACACACTTACAAAGCAGCAGCATGAAGAGCCCACAGCGCAGAGCGACGGTTATATAAGCACTGGCACAATACAAGCGAAACCACGTCGCTCGGAGCTATCCAGCTTCTGCGGTCAAATGAAGAGCTACTGGAAGGACTGCGCCCTTCCCCTCTGTCCAGGGAGCCAAATCAGGGATGACTTTAAAAGGTCATGGAGCAGCAGCACATTGCTGAGTTCCAAGTCCATCACTAGAGCTTATGATGATTTACTTTTATACTTACTTTGGACTTCAATTCCCATGAGCACCCCCAAAACATTTGTCAATAAATACTCTTGTCAGATGCATGCAGCCAAGGGTTTTTGGAAATGGGAAGATACCTCATTTGGTGATACAATCTGAGTTTTCAAAAGGCTTTGAAAAAGGGGCTCACAACACAATTGTTAATAAATGCTCTTTTTCAGCATTTCAAGACATAATTATTAATTTACGAACTGCATCAATTAAAAAAACCACATCGCCTGCGGCAAACCTTCATGAGAGTAAACCTTTAGAAGATATGGCACAACTAAACTTGCACAACAGTAAGTTCTGATAACTCATGGTTGAATTATTATATTTATTTGTATTCACTATAATATATTTTCATATTATTGCATTCAACATCAATGTTCAGTGTACCATGCTTTATTCAGATGATTAAATCAACATGTAATGCAATATTGTTGAATTTAATATATCTGTTCCATCCTATTTGCCTATAATTCTGTGAGACATGTACAGTTTCAGATCAAGAAAATGCACCTCTAAATTAAACAAGTGGGCTTACGACCAAAAGTTTTAATCGAGACAAGCAAAGTTCATTCTGTCCATATACAAAATAATGATCTGTTGAACAGCGAAAATGCTAATTTAAACCAGTGAAAATATTTGAACATGCTTTAAAACTTGTCCATTGGCCAGCCCATCGCTCAGAGTGCCAAATAAGTGCTTTGAGCTGTCGTGTACTTCCTCATTCCTTAGGGGGAATCTTTCTCTGACTTCAAAGCAGCCAATTTAAAAGAAACAAGAGATTCCATTCCCAAAGTCCTGCCTCTGATAAAACGGAGAGCAGATATGCGTGATTTCGGACCACTGGAATTCACAAGACAACTCCCTACTGATGTCATGAAGCTCTTCTTTTGGAACATAGTGCGGGGCGCAACATGGTCAACTGACAAGTCCAGCTTCCACGTACGCCTCCAACGATATGTGTGGGAAGTGGTCTCAAACTGTGTGTCAACCGCAGAGTCTGGTAGGTAAACGCTGAACACTAAGGCTGAAAAGTTCCCAATGAAAAAGAAAATTGTAATTACTCATAACTTATTACAACTGATTCGTAAAATGCAATGTCAATGTTTATGCATTAGGAATTATCCTCTAAGTAAATTTGCAAGTAAATGTTCAGCTACATGTTATATATTTAAGATACGGGGAGCTATGAATGCTACGTTTGCTGTCTAGCTGTTGTGTTCTTGCTTGCTAAGCAGCATCAACATCAGTTGTGTAGCTATGCTAGCCATACTAGCATTCTATAGCTTCCTACCTCTCTGCTGGTTAGCTAATAAATGTCTGTTTTTTTACACTCTTGCATATTTTACTGTAACATTAAAGTCAGGCTATGTTTTGAATGAGTAGGGTCTAATACAGAATAGGCAATCTTAACCACCCCCAGTACAGTATTTTTGGATTAGAGGTTCTATACTTTTTCAAATCCAATTCTAGAGATAAACCGAATTTTCTTCCCCTATACATGGGAGATCACAAGGAAGTGTTAAGATGTAAGATTCAATCTCTATAAGTCAATAACTAGTGCAGTGTGCGTTTCACACTTTCATTGGCAAATCAGTTGGAAGCCAAGTCATATTGACAACCATGCCAAAAAATCATGTACAGCCAACTTCTGACTGCTAAAGTGCAATTCTTTTGAGTAGCATGGCAAACTTCCAGTTTCAGTCTTTTCCACAATGCAGCACAAGACTGTAGCCTAGTGCTTGGCTGAATTAAAGATGTAACAGGAAGGTTATCCATATTTTTTTTTCCTGTGTGAGCTACTGATGTCTAACCTAACTGAGGCCATATCATGAAAATTCAGCAGTAATTCTTCAAAATTAGGGAAGAATAACAACTAAGACTAGACGATACCACCATGTACACAGGCATCGCAAGAAGCAGCAGCCATTTTCACTGCTTCCTGTTGAAGTGGGTGAAGATCCGTAATTAGTGCAACACAACACTAGGCTTTACATAATATTGCTTATTTCTGTAAGGGAGATTCTGTGCAACTCAGGAAGGAACTGTTTGTACCAAAATAGGGCAACATTATGACATCAGCAAAGGATGTGGCCATTCACAGCCTTCACTGTGACATTGTGCACACTGTCAAATCCAACGCCCCATGAAACACTACAGGAATTTGTTTCCAGCGCTGCAGACAGCAGCACTGCTTAGTCTTAAATCTGAAGCAGACAAAACCTGACTCAGACAACTGCCACCAGTGGTTTGTATTTTCCTCTAAAAAAAACCTAATGTGTTTTCCTACATCCAGACCAAGACGAATGCAGCATTGGCAAAGAGTGTCAGAATTCACACATACATACTGTATTTTCCTTTTGGGTGTGAACAGGGCTCATTGAGGAACAAACTTTGATTACACAGGGCTACCTTCAACTGGGAATTACTAAAAGGTGGGGAGAGAAACAAGGGTGGGAGATCTGAGCAAGAGCTTTTTTACATATAGCTGCTTGGAAAGGGCTGTATGGTCAGATGCTTCAGAGGTATGTTTACCTACCATATTTTGTCATTAGATTTGTTAGATAGATGAACAGTGATGAAATGTTTTCGTTTTTCCATTGCCTTGCTTCCAATGACTGGAAACTGTGTTTTGTGAGTACAGGTGTGAAGGAAAGAAATGCATTCTGAGAGGTCTCAGTTTCAGTAAGCTGATAAGGAGGTTTTGGAGAGAATACATTCTCTTACCTTTTTAACTGAAATAATTTGTCAATCTGCACAAAGATATGCGTATCTTTTCATTCTAACTTGCTCTTATTCTGCACTACATAACTCATATATATGGAATGCAATGCTGGTAAAATTCCCCCTTTCAATTGTGTAAAGTGACAATGATGACATTAAGCTCAGGAGCAGAATGTGGAGAACGCTTTCAAACAGCATGTAGATCCATGGGCAAAATCTGTCACCCTTCCAATCCCAGCAACTGGAAATCCCTTATTTATGCTGCAGGGTAGGGGATCCTGCCCACTAATGCCCGCCCACCCCTCCCACTTACACACACACACACACACACACACACACACACACACACACACACACACACACTAACACCCGCCCACCCCCTCCCACTTACACACACACACACTAACACCCGCCCACCCCTCCCCATCCCCCTCCCACTTACACACACACACACACACACACAGACACACACAGACACACTAACACCCGCCCACCCCTCCCACTTACACACACACAGACACACGCACACAGACACACAGACACTCTAACACCCGCCCACCCCTCCCCTCCCCACCCCCTCCCACACACACACGCACACACACACACACACAGACACACACACTAACACCTGCCCACCCCTCCCACACACACACCCACAAACACTAACACTGACCACCCCTCCCACACACACACACACACACACACACACACTAACACCCGCCCACCCCTCCCCCCACACACACAGACACACACACACATTAACACCTGCCCACCCCTCCCCCACACACACACACACATACACACACAAACACCCGGCTACCCCTCCCACACACACACACAGACACACACATGCATGCACACACACGCACACGCACAGACACACACACGCACACAGACACACACACAGACACACTCAAAATTATACATGTTCAATATACTTATCACTTGAATACAATATTGTAGCATACTCACGAGTATGCCCTAGTTTCAATTCACAAATTAACATTTCATCAAAAATAACTGGGAAAACAATGCGCAATGTCCCACTTGCAGTTGCACCGCCAGGAACTGATACTTTATTGGAGCAAGCACTTGCACAGCGAGCTTGGCAGAGCTCTGTAACACCTCTGACCTGGTGAATGATTTTCTTATTGGCAGCGGCCTGCTCCATGCTGCAGGCATTTCAGAGCCGCCTTCTTCTCAGGAGCATGCCAAGGGTGGTTTGAAAAAAGGAATGCAACCCCAGGTTAAAGATCGTCAGCTCTTTTATCATCTGAAGCCGAGACGTCTACCTATCCCCGTTTCATCCTGACTGAGCAGGGTACCTTTTAAGACTCATTAGAGTGCATCAGCTCTCTCTCTCCCTCCCTCTCTTTCTGCGGCTCACTTAAATGTCCGCTGCACTCAATCCCACTGCTCCCGCGAAGCAAAAAACCTTCGCACGCGATGCTGAAACGAAAATGCCAGTCTCGAAGGAAATGTCAGCGTGTGGTCCATTTGGAGCAGCCAAGGGTCTGTGGGGTTATGAGAGGTGAGGCTGGCTCCAGCTGGGGACATGTTTCACCTCCTCTGCCCTGCTCCACCTCAAGGGGAGCTTCTACTGGTCCTACAGCACTGGAGCAGGTCATGGGGTTTACCCCATTCATTAGCCTTCCCTCCATAACAGGCTGGATTATCGGGCTGAACTAGAGGTTACTACAACTAACCAAAAAATGAATGCTGTGCAGTTTAACAGACCACTTGGATCAGACCAAATGTTTTTTATGTAAATGCACACACTTCATCTGTAAAAGCATAACATTATTAATGTTTTCACCATCTGAAGGTTGTGAGAGTGTGGTAATAATGTGAAAGACCTCAGAAAAGTTTGTTCCAGTGTTCACTCTGACATGCTCTAAAAAAAGGTCATATTCCTTGCCTGCAGATGTCAAAGCCAAATCACAGAGGTCCTAAAGAGCAGGTAAACAAGGAAAATTAACCACAAATAAAGTCATGACTGCCCTAACTGAAAGCTACAATGGTACAAATGTAACATGGGGACGATTTACATCCGGTTATAATCGCATCTCTTATGAACTGTGGAACTCTTGGCGTGAGAATTATCCACTCATCTCGTTCACACCAGTACAAACCTCCAAAGGCCAGGCACGTCCACACATGCCTACAAAGCATTAGCACGTTTCAAGGCCGGTCAGTGTATTTTGCCAATTGCTGCCGTGAGCCCATTTCATTGTGTGGAAAAAAAAGACGTAATGCTTCCAATTCAGGTGCTACTGTATACCAGTAGTTCTCAAAAAGCCATTTTTCTCAGTTGGAGGCCTAATTTTCAAACTGATAAAGGCAAAAACAACTAGAAATGGCTCTGATGTTACCTTGTGCAGTGTTACCTGAGGTAGTTATCTTCTAATTACCTTCTAATAACTTCTGTATTTTTTTTTCATTCACAAGACAATAAAGGGCTTTATTACACTGTGGAATGGACTGAACAAGTATGCGAAACAGGTCAAGGGTTGGGAACTAGTGCTTAGCATTAGGGAGAATTTGTAGTTAAGATATCTAACAGGTTTATTAAATTAGTGCCATGGTTATCTTTTATTTATTTCACAGGTTGTAATATCTAAGAAAGAATACTCTACAGTGCATACTTACATAATATAGACATGCATAACAAATAAATATGATAATTTGGTACTTACAGATTCCATTATTATTCAATCAATAAATCCTTCTTTAAGTCACTGAGTGAAACTCCAAGTCTTTCTGCTGGATGATGGTACTGATTTGCTTTTATATTCAGGCAACAAAAATAGAGTCCATTATTCTATGCAGAAATACTAACATTTTAAATGTGGTCACTGGTGTCAAAACGTTTTAATGAGCCTGGCTGGGTCTGAATAATGCCCTCACCATGTCTGTATGTACCATGAATGGTAGTCTTAACATACAATTTGTTCCAATGCTACTCAGGAAATCAACAGCCTATTCTACACCTCACGCAACAGTGCCTCCTTTAGTTGAATGGCCATGTAAATTCAGTTAGTTTTCTTTTCAAACTGCACTGTCCACTGGCTTAGTAAATCCACAGTTCTGCCAGTCTACGGCAGACTGAAAAGGACCTGGTGTCTCCTCTTCTGAATTTACAGAAGACATTGCAGACACCAAACAGTTCTACAGCTGCGATTGGGCATTCCAAACTGAATGAAAACAGACCATGGAATAACAAAAAAGTATAAACAAATATTTGGCTGAATCCCCAGTCGATCTGTTTATCTTGGTGTCCTGTCCTTACTCGGTGTTGACAATTGAGTAGTTAATTCTGAATTCCTACTGGCCAACTGCAGGGGCACCATCATGCTCTTCCAGCAGTTCCCAGCAGGGGGCGTGGCGCTGTGCTCAGGGACTGAGTCATGTTTGTCTCTCGGTTCCAGCTGGCAGCCAAAGCTGGCCTGGCGAGCTCTTGGCAGTACAGAAACAAAACAAAAAAACCCAATTTCCCAACTTATGGTCTTAACAGAAGCCCTCACAGTGCAGCTGAGTCAAGACGGGGGGTCAAGTAAAAAACAGAACATTTGATTTTGTCCATTTAAAAGGTCAAATGGGTCATGGCTTCTTCTCAAGAGGCCTGGAAGTGGAAGCGTTTGTGAGTTAAATCTGATTTTCGATATTACGCTTGCATCAGATTTAGTCCTACATTAATCTATTATTGGGGTCTCTGTAACTTCTCACATCTTTACAAGGTTTGCACACTAACAACTGGGGGTTACTTGGCTCATTTTCGCACAGGACCTGCAAGTGTCTTTATCCGTTAACACATGAAAGCACCATAATTGACAAATGTGATGACTATGAAGAAACATTTCATTATTTTCAACCTGGACGCATTCGAGCACACTTCTAAACAATGGCGATAAATGGTATGAAGCCGTTTATGCCACATAATGCAAAATCAGGTCAGCCGAATGATCGTTATCACATTAACACTTTGACTCGATCCCTTGATGACAAATCCAGCTCCAAGGGGCAGACAGAGGAGAGGGAAAATATATGGAAATTGAAGGCTTGTGTATTTATAGTGTTCCTATTATCAGAGTACTGATCGTACAAGGCACTGAACAACAGGATCCACTGAACCAAGAAATGCCCCACAAGTCAAGGGTATGCACACCCCCACATGTGGGCACCATGACATTCTGCTGGGTCACGTATGAAACTGCTGTCCCCTGGAGCCATTTTATTTGTGCTGGGGCCTGGTTTATGGAAGGTGATAGGGTGGGGAGACGGGGGGGGGGTTGGGGATAGATGGACACTGCCTGTGGCGCCTTCCATTTTTTGATTGTATGTCATTCCACGCCACAGCACAGTTTAACCTGCTGCACATAGAGAGATGTGGATGAAGGCTGATGGGAGGAGGAGATTTCAGACGATCTGCAGAAATGTTCCCACGGATGACCTGAGACTGCAACAGTCATGGCCTCTCTTTGTAAATCAAAAATAAAACTGCTAAAATTAAAACTCCTAAGTCCTATTCTGCCCAAAATAAACTCCTATTACAGACCCCTACACAATCACTTTCACTTTTATCTATTTGTTGTAGATAATCTGAATTCTGTATTTTAAAAATACAGTTCTTGAGTTTTCAGTAAATGAACATTCATTAAGTGCCACCATATTTTCTTCTGTGAAGCAGGTTTCTCTTAAAATAACTGCATGTACAATACACACACACGGGCGTGCGCGCGCACACACACACACACATATATATATATATATACACAAACTGTTACAACTACCATGACTACTTCGCATACTACTACTAATAATAAAACAATTATCATCCTGTTTTCCATGTCTGAGAGCCAGGTCTATTTGTTAGCCAGTGAATTGATTCATCTTAAAATAATTTCATATTAGAAACTTCCATACCTTAAACGTGGCACCTAAAAAGAAGCCACAAATATGGTCAAAATGCTGACAAATCAAATTATCGTAGATTTCATTTTGATTGATCGATTTGCTTTGGAAAAAATGTTTAGGTACAAAGCAACAATGCATAATAACAACTGAGTCATGTTTCATAATATCATGAGGGATATTCTGAGGTTGGTCATGTTACTTTTAATGTGAACTTGGGAGGTAATTGGGAACACGGCACTTAACTGTGAGTGAGGGGGACTGACACATGACACTTGCACATCAGCACACATATTCCCATTCATCACATCCCATTTTCACAATAGAGTCTGCACTGCATGCGTGGAAAATGCACATTACTTTCACTGAAATAAGCATTATCAATCCTACATAACATTTTAATGGCATTCCATACCATTTTTATAATATTCAAGGTCTCTCAACTACATATGGCTACTCTTTACACAATATTAGCTGCCAGTTTTCTTGTTTTTTCCCCTCAGCTATTGTTCTGCATACAGTAAACTGAGAGAAACAGCAGTGACTCTTGACTTTTCTTTAGATGCTCTTTATGATGCTCTTACTAATGTGTGTACTGCACATGGCCATGTGATCTCTTCCAAAAATGAAAATGTATGCTACTGCTGTATCTATAACGTATGAGGAAAATGATCACAAAACATAACGGGAACAAGCGCCACTTCACAATTGCTGCGACCAGGCCACTCCCACTGCCATGCCCCATTCTAGCCAACTGGCATGAACAGAAACACACACCTTCAAACATGTACACTTCACCACCATGCCCAATTTCAGCCTCCTCGGGTGAAAACTGTGGCCGCCAAAGGGTGGGGAAATGTTTGTGGACCAACCGACTGATCAACTGACCAACCAAGCGACAGAGTGAGCTATAGAGCTGCTGGTCGCAGCTAAAAAGTTCCCCCCTACAGTATTACAGTAGTGATGTACAATGGTGAAGCAGGTTAAATCACCACACCAATATCACATCTCTGTGTATTAACAATACAAACAAGCATATAACATTAACTTTCACTAAATATCAGTGAAACAGACAAAACAGCCACTCAATATCCAACATATATAAATCTACAAAATGGTAAAGAAAACTATCTAGACTATGCAGTCAACAATGCTCAGTGCTTCTACCTGTTCAGTCCCAAATCGGTGGAAGTTCATCCTGTTCGGAGTTTAACCCAATCACACACAGAGCAGCACCACCCAATCACACACAGAGCAGCACCACCCAATCACACACAGTGCAGCACCACCCAATCACACACAGCTCAGCACCACCCACTCACACACAGAGCAGCACCACCCAATCACACACAGAGCAGCACCACCCAATCACACACAGTGCAGCACCACCCAATCACACAGTACAGCACCACCCAATCACACACAGAGCACCACCACCCACTCACACACAGAGCAGCACCACCCAATCACACAGAGCAGCACCACCCAATCACACACAGAGCACCACCACCCAATCACACACAGAGCACCACCACCCAATCACACACAGAGCAGCACCACCCAATCACACACAGTGCAGCACCACCCAATCACACAGTACAGCACCACCCAATCACACACAGAGCACACCACCCACTCACACACAGAGCAGCACCACCCAATCACACACAGAGCAGCACCACCCAATCACACACAGAGCACCACCACCCAATCACACAGTACAGCACCACCCAATCACACACAGAGCACCACCACCCACTCACACACAGAGCACCACCACCCACTCACACACAGAGCAGCACCACCCAATCACACACAGAGCAGCACCACCCAATCACACACAGAGCACCACCACCCAATCACACACAGAGCACCACCACCCACTCACACACAGAGCACCACCACCCACTCACACACAGAGCAGCACCACCCAATCACACACAGAGCAGCACCACCCAATCACACACAGTACAGCACCACCCAATCACACACAGAGCAGCACCACCCAATCACACACAGAGCACCACCACCCAATCACACAGTACAGCACCACCCAATCACACACAGAGCACCACCACCCACTCACACACAGAGCAGCACCACCCAATCACACACAGAGCAGCACCACCCAATCACACACAGAGCACCACCACCCAATCACACAGAGCAGCACCACCCAATCACACACAGAGCACCACCACCCACTCACACACAGAGCAGCACCACCCAATCACACACAGACAGCACCACCCAATCACACAGTAGCAGCACCACCCAATCACACACAGAGCAGCACCACCCAATCACACACAGAGCAGCACCACCCAATCACACACAGAGCAGCACCACCCAATCACACACAGAGCACCACCACCCACTCACACACAGAGCAGCACCACCCAATCACACACAGAGCAGCACCACCCAATCACACACAGAGCAGCACCACCCAATCACACACAGCTCAGCACCACTCACTCACACACAGCGCAGCACCACTCACTCACACACAGAGCACCACCACCCAATCACACACAGAGCAGCACCACCCAATCACACACAGAGCAGCACCACCCAATCACACACAGCGCAGCACCACCCACTCACACACAGAGCAAAGCCAGATGCATTGTTGAACATACTTTGTTGACACTTCCATATTGCATTACTGTGCAGTAAATGCCCTCTATATAAGCAGTGAGATGAAACTCACCTCTTTTATAAATAAAAGTGATATTGTGAAGCTTCCATTTATATGATGGTAACCCTTTCACATCAATGCTAAGGAACTTCATGAAAGACAACAAAGTATGTTTCTTCCTGTTTCACATCAATTCAGTTGATCGTCGGTCTGTGACGGTGTCTCAAGTCTCTTAAGTTCAAATCTACTTTATCCCACCAACATTTGGTGATAAGTTCAGTAATCCCAGTGTGAGAGCATCACCGGCCCACAGTGCTTGGTCTCATAACTTTCACCCAGGCTGTAGGAGACCAGGGCTCCAATTTAGCCCAAAATCTGTGGAGAGAAAGCCCTAGAGGTCTACAAAAACACAGTGCACAGTGAACACATAAACTGCCTTTACAATAATACCACACTCCCTGAAACATCAGCCCATTTGTAGGAATTACATCCATAATGACTCAATTCAGAGCCTCAGCCATTTTCATTGTTTCCCAAAATTAATACACCGCCAACCACCGCATTTTAGTGCCATTCTAAGCTACGTTAGCATAGCACCACTATCAATATGGACAGGGTTGGGTTTAAATTGCTTACACCTCATATGCGCTTCTTCGCCATGAAGTTAGAGGGATGGATTTCTATCTGCGCCGCAATCCCCGATCGATATATAACTCATTCGATAACTGAGGTAGCTCAGGAAAACAGGCCTGGCAGCTACATTGCACATTACATGCTGACGGCATAACACAGCTGGTTAGCAAGCGTTTCCTGTAGGCTAATGAGACACAGTGACTGGGTGATTTCCCTAGGCAGCTCTGGAGGACGGCTGTGATTTGATAAGGAGGAAATTTTAGGCTACTGACCGGAACTGGTCTGACAGGCTCGGACAGAAACCAAGCACAGCATATTGGATTTTAAGGGTAATGGTTTATTTTACTTTTTTTGTATTCCCTTTAGAGAACAAAAAAACACAACAGTGTGGAGCTCACTGTGACAATCTAATTGCTGGTGGCTTTGTGTTAAAGCCATTGTCTACTGTATACTGTATCTGTCCACGGTCCCTTTAAATCCACTTCTCATCAATTCCACAAAATGATGATTTTATTATAATCAGTGACTGAAGCACGCTGAGCTCTGGGGAGAGGGTTTACAGCAGACAGCATACAGTCTCAGCAGACGTTAATGAGCTGAAGAGAAAGCTGAAAGGGAGGGGAGAAGCTACATTTACGGAGCCCCATTTTTTTCTGATAAGCCTGTCCACTCATTTCCCTTCACTCCACACATTGCAGACATCTTTTTTTCCCTCTATTTTCCATATCTCATTACCTAAGATACAGGAGTTCACTTAGACATAGGGGTTCCAATTTTCCGGTTTTATTTACAATTTTTCCCTTCTATTACTTCCACACCATAACGATCAGAGTATTTCTGGGAAGACGTGGGTGCATGTATCGTGGTGTGTGTGTATGTGTGTGAGGGGTGGGCGTGGTTATCACGTGCAGAAGGGGCTGCAGGGAAAAAGAATGCTAAGAAATGTCACTTTTGTGTTCTGCTGCAGGATTTTGAGTCCATATCACACAAACGCCAAATCTTTATCAATGGGCACCTGAGCAGACCATATGATTTACAAAGTACGCTTCTCAAGAATACATCCTAAACATGTTGCCCAATACTACATTGGACAGACCACATAATTACTTGATATTTCTTGGTCAATATTTCTGTAATACCCAACATATACACATTTAGCTGGTGTTTAACCGAAGGTGGATAGCTATTGTAAATATCTACTTTCCAGCAGGAACATACTTGTACAATTAATCTGCAGCTATTAGTCCAGAGTTGTGACAGAAAACTGTCCTCCCAATGCATGAGTTGAATGTATAAACGAACAGTACAACATTTTCCAACAGTTAAATTAACAACTGCTCTGGGAAACTGCTGCAAAGATGTCAATGTTAATGTAATGCATGCAAAACAATATAAAATGATAATGCTATATGTTCAGTTACCATTGACTACTGACTGGGTAAGTGTGACTTACAGTCTGAGACCAGCATTGAAAATGTGTCTTGTTCCACTGTTCATAACTATATCTGTTGCAATGACTTATGGGCTCTAACAAGCAAATGGGTCACTATTTAAATAAGTTAAACAGGTCCTTGTCCAGGGGTGGAAAATTTAGCACAACAATTTTTGAGAGAACATCAGATAACAAGTAAAAAGTTACCACAAACAGTTTCTCGGACCACCCATATTGAAGATAGCATGTATTTCGTTAGCTAGGCAATGTAGTCTGCGCTAGGGTTTGAGTACAGTATGTTAAGATTTGGACGACCTACTCTATTAATGTACTGCAGACAGTTTTCCAAATTTGAGTGGAAGACAACACAGAATGGTTGCTTTCCACTTGTATGTGATCTTACCATTAAAATAACCACAATGAACGTGAATTATTTCACTATCAATCAGTCTAGAGGTCACAGCAGCAAGCAAATATCGTTCCAACAAAGTGGTTGTTAATGAAGGTAGCCATTCCCTGTCAAGTCACTGCCAGCCAGTGTGATACAGCATTCAAGAGTTTCCTGAATGACCATCAAGAGAACTTGTGTGCGCAAGCCCCTTTAGCTAAGAATACCTAGCTGGTAGCCAAGACATGCTGATTAGGTCTAATCCAACTTTCATAATGTACTATATTAGTCAGATATTGGATGTTATAGTTTGTACTCCAATATATTTGGCAAGCAAAGCTGTCTACAACAAATCCATGTACCTATAATTCTTCACTAATACATTACCTAGGTACCCACTACATATGTATAGACGAGACATCCCCATACCTTCATGTTGAGAAAATATAAATCCTCAGATTTCTGTTGACAACACAAAAATGGCAGGGTGGCAGGAAACCTTTATTAGCTAATCAGCTAAGTGGGAGCAAGAATTATTCAGATAATTAAGATGCTGACAGATTTATTTGTACCTGTCTTTTGGATGTCAAAAGAGGAGCAAGTTGTGCCAATCAGTTTTGTCAGTCAAAATCTTATTTGTCCTGCATTAAAAACTAATATAGTATGAACAAATTCCCCTTAAAATGTCAAAGTCATATGACTACTGTCCATTTTAAATCATTGGAAATGTGGTGACATACACTGCATCACAAACTTACTACATTATACAGATCAAAGAAGTGAAAAGTTTTGAAGAAAAAAAAAAGACTAATATATAGCAAAACAACACGTAACAAAGTATTCGGGTATTGGATGATATCAAAGGCCCACCCAAAAGCACAGTACATTTCCTTGTTCGAAATTCTATGCAAATGTGGGTGGTAGGAACTCACTGTAAATAAGTTATTTTATGTAATACTGCATGTTTAGTTTCAAAGAGGAATGAATGAGCCTTTCCCCTGCACCACCTTTCATTAAACTATGAGCAGCCATACTCCCCTTATCGGTACTCATCTAATCTTTCATCCGTTGTTCTAATATTATGCTAATAATTACAAAAAAAGACACGTATACAACACTTGGTTTACTAGAGTTACCATTAACTAACAGACTAATTATTCCGCCCACCATGCGCACGTTGCGCTGTGGTAATGTGGTTCTCTCTGCGTCTGTGATTTATTATCTTGCGGTACACATGTAGCTATAGCTACCTGTTAGTGAAGCCGTGTGCGTACTTTTCGTTTTCAGGCACTAACTTTGCGCGGACAGCTCCCAAAATAATATTATAACGAAGCTGCATTCTAAAAACAGAGGGAGACAGAAGACAGTTTTTTTAAAATATGGATTTGGAACGACCCGATGCCGTTTGCCTGGACAGTAAGATGAATGTAGCATTGCTTTTCCAAGTATCCAGATGTAATGCTATTAAACTAGGACGACACCCTTCTTTCCTTACATCCAAGTGTTCGCACACCTTTAAATACAGCGTCGATAGTCCAACTATAATGGCTAAGGAGCACAAACATTTAGAACAGGTTATTTCTCCCAAAGGTTAATAAGCAATTGGGAAATATTTTACAACACACATCACCATGTGAGTGCTCTTTATAACTAGCTCGAAGAATACACTTTGAATATTCAACCCATAAAACCGCTTTGCCAAATAATGCCCTGATAATGAGATATGGCCATTTTGTTAAATGACAGACATTATTAGTACCACTATAAAATGAGCAGTCAGAATTATACACGTCTAAGGTTATCTGCAAGACAGCACCACGACAGTTCTCTTGCTTTAAGTAAAAACTTAAAATCCCTTACCGTCTTTAATGAAAGTTAGGCGTCCTTAGCGTTAACCAAATTATTCTTTCAAAAATGCAAAACAATAAAGCAAGATCAAAACAAACCCCGCTTTATCAGAATACAACGTGAAACTAAGCAATCAATAAATAAAATTAGGACTGACAAGGTGAAGTATGCAATATAGTAAAAAAAAGACCAAATCACACAAATACGCCCTTAACCGATAACGAATTAAGCTACGAAAATAAAAAGGAAATTAACTTAAGAAAGAAAATAAATCAGGGAATTTAAAAACTGCCGACTTCTGTCTTTCTCGTTACAGGTTCACAACAAAAATAAGCAACATCACTGTCTGGGAAGTGTACCAAAGATGGGAGGAGGTTATCTTTCAGGAAAAGGTGGTCCTGACGGTCGATATATAGAGCCGTATCACAGCAGCGAAATACCTCTCCGCACTTGGTGTGCTGCATCCCCAATGTACGCGGAAGTATACGCTTATCGAGAGCTGCCTCCACCATATCGAGTTGAATCCCCTCATGCAATTGGCTGTAACATTTCTTCTTGAGACGTCCCTTCCGAGAAACTTGAAACTCTATTGGTCTGGTATTTTTGTATATTTATTTATTATTTTATTTTTTGACGACCATGGAGATCTTGAGAATTTCATATTAAACTCAAGTGTGAAACAAAGGTTCGAAAAGCGAGAACGACTTGTCGACAAGACAAGTAATAGCCTTCTGATACCTTTCCGCTAGTTTTATTCCCTTGTCAAAATGGGAAGTTGTTTCTTGCGTATGTTGACGAACACTGATAGATTGAAGGGAACTATTCAACGGCTCAAAACATCTATAAGAAATACGTTTTCTAATGAGTAACAACAGGACGATGTTGTACATTGTGTCGTCCAGCTTACTTTTTAAAAACAGGGCAGTAAAAATTACATGGAGAAAAAGTTTGTCTTTCGAAAATTGGACATAGCCAATATAATGGAAATGTTTGTTAGTTTTTGCCATGCTTGATTTCTACCTCAGGCTATTTTATTCTGTATATTTAAGTAAGTGGGGGATATCATTGTTAATTATGGGTACCGTTCCGTTGGTTTTATTATCCTATATTGTAAGTAGCTATGTTTCATCCCATCCAAGAACTGACTATCTCTAGAGCATGTGTAACCAGACATCAGTCAGGAGAATACTGGCTAATAGACTCAGTTTAAGTGTTACTGGAATTCCTTGAAGGTTGAATTCCGGGAGTAAATGCGATAGATACTGTTTACATATCCGCCTGAGAAAAAAAGAGGAACACACATTTAAGCGGCTCGTCTTAAAAACAAAAACTAGCCACGCTTATGGGTACGTGCTTATCAAACACACTGAAATAAATAGCAACGATATTTACGAGTACATTATATATGAAAGTGCAATTGATTGTACGTAAACGCCATGCAAGTGTTCATGGGGATGAGAAGACAGTGTAATTCAGCGTGGAGCAGAATTGTGCTTGATATATTTCAAGGTACCCCCACTCATATACATAGTCTACCGAATCGCCCATACCCACTCACTGTATAATTGTTTATTTATTTCAGTTAATACTTAGACAATGTGCTTTGCAGATCTCTGTGGTACCAACATCGAAGCTCATTGAGATCAGTTTTCAGAACCAAGGACAGCGCCCGATGCATGCCGCCTCAATTTCTCAGCACTGAGCTGCCAAGTTGTGGCAAACGCGATAAGCACCGCATTATAAGAAACCACACAAGCTTACACGCAGATAAACATTACATCGCATTTTAATCCCCTAACACGCTTCGCTGGGGTCTACATTTAATTCATGTCTTTTATTCTCGTTGGAAAACCACACATTTCCAGAGCTAATTAACGTCGCTCAGTCTGGCAAACATGATCTTGAGAAATGACAGGGAAGTAACCTGCCTGGCAAACTTGTGTCTAATTATGTTGTGATGAAGGAGCTCCAGCCATCAGTTGGCTCTTCCACATTCTGCTATAATAGTTCTATGACTCAGCAATGCGTCAGGCAGATGGCTACAGATTGCTGTGCCGAAATATGGGGAGAGAATGACAGAGCAGATATTTTAAAGGAGTTTCCTTTTTTAAACTTTTATTTTAAACAAAACTGAACTTTACACCGCAACTGCCAGCATTTGAGTCCAAATGTAACCAAATAATCTCCACAGTTTATTATTATTATTATTATTATTATTATTATTATTTTGGGGTTTGTTTGTTTGTGTTTTAAATGGTTCACTCCAAGAATCTGAAAATGTATCTGTCTTAAGATGTTCCCCAGAATATGTTGGCAAGATGTTGCCCTGTGTATTTATTTATGCAAGTTGACACTTCTGAAGCTGTGAATATGTATGATGAAACATTTGTCAATAAGATTTCAATACATCCAGGTCTTCTTCAGAAAATCCAGTTGTATTGTCTGTGCTTGAAGATTCTATATGCAAAGTGAATATAGCACTGAAGTGCTTTCCACTTTTTTGCGGACTTATATATAAAAAATAATTTTAAAAAATCCTTCTACATATGCTGTACTCATAAATGTAAATATTAAGGATGGCACTGGTAGGTTGTGGGTTCTATGCCCATGAATGTTGATGCTGTTGTACTTTTTAACAAGACATGACACTGCAATTGTTTCATCATGCTTTCTTCTCTGTAAACAGAATGAATTTAAATGATTAGCAAAACAGGCCGGCCTGGACAGCAGCATCTGGAATGAAAATAGATTTAGCAAAAAAAAAAAATGTTATCTGCCAGGAAAGTGTTCCATCAGTTTATCCAGGATAAAATGGTTAATTGGCAATATTTTCTGTTCTTTATATCTCTTAATTGAAAACAATGGTCTTACCTTCTTGTTCTTCACATCCTACGCTTAACCCCACAGTCTGCCAGAGGACTTGTATGTAGTGATGGCACTTTTTTTGACCCCTTTAAAGGAAATTAGCATGTAAGAGCTTCTGTAACAGTGGATTTCCATTAGTGTTTCCAGAGCGTTAATGAAGTCACAGCAGTATTTAAAGACAACCCATACTGTGTGAATTAAAACTGGTATATTTCACTGTATAATTTTACAGTAATTCAAAATTAATCTTTGTGTGTCTTCAAATGAAAACAATAACCAGTATTTTACCATAAGAGCAGCTTAAACTCTGTAATTAATTCAACCTTAAGGTGCATTGCTCTCTCGGGAAAATACTCAAACTGTATGACGATAGAAAATGAACTTAATTTCCCATACAGAAAAACTTGAGTTTAGTGCACTCTCTAGCTTGCTTTATAAGCACTGGGATTGCCATTAAAACACAGTTACCTAGGGCTTAATACCATCTTAAGTGTGTTAGATGTACAGCTACTGTCTAACAACATATAGTCCAACTGCCGCACCTTGAGTGTGCATGGTTATCACCATGGTGACCCAAAGGGCACAACTGGAAAAAACTGTGAAGTTGTTTTTAAAAAATACTTTTTGTGGCAGAGGTTTATGATAAATGATCTTCATTTGATTCAAAGACATTTAGGCTGAATTTAGATAGCAAACCTTAAAGCTTGAAACGTGTTGGTTTTTCAAATCTGTTCTGGGAAGCTGTTCACACAATACTGTTAAAGTAGCAAGGATTTGTGTGTTCAGGTAAGTTCATCTACTGAATGACAGACATAATCATTTGAAAGCAAAAAAAAAAAAAAAAGCAAACAACTTGATGGGTCAGAAAAAAAGTTGTATGGGCTGGTATTGGATAAGTACTGGATCTTAACCACATGCAAATGTGGTTCAGGCTTGACAGAGAAATAATGCCATGTGACTATTTGCTGTTTACATATCAAGGAAAAGACTGAATACAAATTGGATATGATAATGATATTGGAGGAAATCTGATGTGAGTCACTTCAAACCGATGGTTGAAATCCAATTGAAATCTGATTTGTCATTCCACATGTGACACAGTATTGACTTACGTAAACAACAATGCCAAAACTAATAACATCTAGTATAGCAATTTCAGCCAATAGTCACAAGCGAGTAGTCTGTCTGAGCACACTTGTAAAGTATTGTGTGAACAGCCTCCAATAAAAGATTTCATTTGAAAAACAAATCAGACTTGTCTTAATGATGCCTTTTACAGGTCTTACTATCGGTTTCAAATACCTAAAAGCAACAGTCATTCATTTGCATCATAAATTAATATCTCATTCTGAAGTTGTGTTCAAGAAAAAAAAATCATGCTTAACCCCTTTTTTGAAGTCTCTAAGCCATAAATGCTTAATAAATACATTCTGCAAAACAACGCAATGTGTTTTTCTTCTTTTACATAGTGGGGACTGGCAAGTCAATAGCAGCTATTATGGGACTGTGGCTAGCACTGTTAAGCAACCCTCAGCTTTAATGGGTCGGAATTTCAATGTCATATATAGTGGTAAGAGGGACCCCCAGATGTAAGGCTTTGAAGTACTAAAACATATGTTTCCATGGACACAACAATGAGGATGAAAATTACTGTGCTCTTACACCCATCTGTAAAGAGTGTATAACTTCTAATGCAGATTTGATGAATCACACAGATGCTTGAGTTTCAGGGACATTGCTTGGTTCTTCTTTCATCCTTTATAAGCAGCTATGTCCTTTTCTTCTCAATGAAGTAAAGGCCAACTCATACTTCATATCTTCCTCGATGTTATGAATCAAAACATTCATTTTATTGGGTAAGAAAGGTGAGACTGGACTGTGAAAAGAAGCCATGCTGAATTCTATGGTAAAACAAGGATCTTGCCACATTCTTCATAATCAGCCATTTGCACAATGGCACAATGAACCGTTTTCACACTTGGGATGGATGGATCTGATTGAATTTGCTCTCATTTATTTTTAGCAGAGGTGACTGACACCTTGGAGTTGTTGAATCTCACATCCAAACAAACAAAGCCTGTGCACGGAATGAAAGGGCCTGTAAAAAGCTATTTCTGTTGGAGAAACACAACCAGCACAATACAAAACAAAACAAACTCAAAGTCAATTCTTTCATCTGCTCCCTTTGGAGGGCCTGTAAAAATAGGTTTGAAACAGATGTAATTTCAATTAAAGCATTTGTTCTTGGTTTTATTCTCCTCCCGCAAAGACATTGAGGAGCAGTTTGTCTGAAGCACCCTAATTTTCCTTTGAAATCGCCTGCCTTAAATGGCCTCATTAAACAAGGGCTGAGGAGCGGACTCACTACTGAAGTAGCTGGGCTACTGTTCACAGGGATGTCAGGGACTGCGAGCAGCTAAAGTGCGGAATCAGGGATTTACCCACCCACTTTTGAAAGGCAGTGGAAAAACATTGGGTACTATATAAAGGGCCCTGATTAACATCACTTGATCCCTTTGAAAAGTCAGTTTTACTTCTGTTTGTGTGTACATATATACCCTCAAGTATCCTCAACATTAATTAAATATTTCCTCAGTACATACACGTAATCAATAGCTTTTCTCATAACTAACTTTGTCATAGCATTAGTGCAATAATGTATTCCGTACAGCTCCCTTTCAGAAATCTTTAAAATGTGGTTTTTCTATCTTGTAAATTAATTAACAAATGAGACAATTGGCCCCTTTTCAAGCATTTTGTTTAATTAAGATGAACTAATTGTAATGGGGGATGCATTCCGAGCTGAGATCTCCATTTTGTTAATCATTACTTGGTGCAATGGGAGCCTATGGGAGATGAAAGGAGGACACTATCATACTATTTTCCCAATTTTAGGCAGAGGTTTGGGGAGTAGCTCCTGTTCAGCAGAAAGACAGTGTCTATGCTGTTTGTGATAAAAGGTGCAATCCAATGAGAACCAAGAACCTAGGGCCCAACCACAGGCTAGAACCAATAACTTTTAAGGACTGAGTTTCACCTAGGATACCATTTGTGTCAGCATGAGGCAGTGTGACTTTCTCATTCTCAAAGGGTTTCACATATCTGTACACACATAACCAAGATCATGGGTCACTCTTTTTCAACGGTAATTAATGGTGATTCATAAGCTGATCATTGACTAATGTTTGAAATCTACACTTCTATTGTGCACACAGTATCTCCCCCATCAATCAGTTTATATTAAATCTGATTTTTAATAAGGATTGTGATTTTAATATGGATTTTTAGCATTTTGGATTGTGGTGTGTTTTTGAGAGCCCCTTGAAATTCTCAAAACTAGCATAATGCTGAAACCAAAGTCTGTGGATGTTGGAAATTTGCAATGGAATCATTCAATATCACATCTTGACATGAGGATGACTTCAGTATGACTTCATAATAACTGCTCAAATGTTTTATTATGTTTTTGCAAGCTATTGAATGCCAGACATTCAAAAATGCACCTGACATGAGCATATGTGCTGGTATCGCATAAATGTATGATGCCTGCTATTTACTCTCAATCAGGCGCTGAATTAGTAAGATACAAAGTGTATAACAGCTTCCAAATTCCTTACTGGCATATGCCAATTTTCTATTTTAGTTTCCTTGTTAATGTAACCGTACCATGATAATGGCTGACAGGGCGTTGCTTTATCGCTTGTTTAAGGGACATAATAAGAATATGCTCATAAATTTCACTAATATCAATAAAAGGCAAAATGACTTCATTGTTTTTTGGCTTTTTTTTTGCTGGCATAGACCACAGAGCCCTGAATGTACTGACTCAGAGCCTGTCATTTTTGCCAAAGTCTACATTCACATTCTGCCATATTGCAACGGTCTCATAAAGTCAGGCGTTCTTTGCTGAGGAGTCATTCTCAGTACCTGGCTGTCTTATTTACACTTTTTAGTGTGTTATGGTTGAAATCTTGAATGAGGAACCAAGAACAGTGCTTTCATGCAGTTTATTTCAATCTGTTCAGCACACACCTCATTATTTCCAGAAAAGAAACTTTTTTTTCAGGTACTTTTTCAAGTCTGTACAATGTTAGACAATAGGAGCTCATGACAGCTCGATTTCACAACAGACCTATTCACTGGAACATGGCTGTACCCATCGTTTTGACTGAAGTTCTTCTCCTACCCAGGCAGTTACAGTTTTCTTCCGGCAGCTTTCTACTTACGGTCTCATATGCCGAACAAAGGGCGCCCGCCAAGCAGGCAGGTTTGTAGCACAATGTACTGAAATCAATAATCCACCAAGAAAATACTCACAGCATTAATCTTCCAGCTGCATCAATGATGCCCTTTGTAATTGGTCATATGGCAAAAAATAGCATGGGGTTCAGCAATGAATGCTGTAGAATTGGTTATGAACCATCTAATATTGTGCATCACGTAAGAGTCAGTGTTATTTGGTTGTTATTGGAAGAGGCAACCATAGGTGTGGTAGTGACAGTCTGTGATGACACATTTTGCCTCAGGTAGATAAAATAAAAACTTCTTCCCCAATTTTGTTTTATTGGAATTTGTAAGAGACCAGTGTTATAGCCTACATTTAGAGACCTGCATTTTAGTGCGCTGGCAGGAAAGAAAATGCTCTATAAAAATCTTAGTTTTTGCTATTTCTTTAGTTTGATAACCCTGCCAAGGTTCCCCAATAAAATGGTATATTACAGAGACTGCAGCAGACCTCTCCTTGACATCACATGGAGCCACTGGTATCACATACATTGACATTAACTTTGAGGGGAGTTTGTTTCTGGTTTGTCACAAGCTTCCTTGACATCACTACTTAACCATTTCAGTTAGTTCCCATTATGACTTCTGAAGCACCCTAATGTTAGAGTAGCTCTGTCAGTAGTAGAGTAGTTAGAGTAGTAAAGTCCCCTTCCCATCAGGTGGATGAAAATGTGAACCTCACCACTTGAAATCAGAGAGTCATTTTGTTGCTGAAAGTGTCAAAGGTGGGTGGTCTTTCACTGTCATCTAAAGCAACTAAAGCATTAGCTAACATTCTTGCATATCTCTTAACTCTTTTTATGAGTTAAGAAACATGCTGACGTGTGCACTTAAGCTTTCTGAGCAGGCAATAGACTGAAGATACATTATTAACACTCCATCATGCATCACAGAGTGTGTATCCATAAATACATACATGCCTATTTTATTACTGCATGTCCAGATTGCAGAAGAAGCACCTCTTGACCGCCGCAATGCTAGCCAAATGTGTGTCACTTAGCATGACCTCCAAACAGTTCATATGTTTGGCACGTCTCATACATCAGTTCTCTGCAGGGCCTTAGAGCCACAGCGCAGTAACACTTCTACATGTTGAAAATAACAGAGCGCTGCCGAAGGGTTTGGATGCGGCCTGAGAATGGGGCCCGATCATATATGCATGCCTCCTCAGAGCTCATTATCCGCCTCCCTGATCCAGTTGTCCTGGTGCCAAGCACAAAAGGACAGCCACTGACAGTTTGCTGAGGCTTTCAGCGAGACATGACATGGGAATGTGTATGTGCTAATAAATACACAGTTGCTGGTATGAAAGCGCTGTCACACACCGAGGAGAAGGTGCTGAGTTCTATCAAGCTGCTGACAGTAACTATGGAGATGGAGACATTACACACCATCTGAATATGTAAGGACCACCAGCACAGGCATGCTTAAAATACAGAAATATTAACTGCTGAAAAAAGATAGGAAAAAAAAGATCTTCTGCCAAAACACTTCACGAGAAAGAGACATGAACAGCAACTTATGATATGATATGTGTGACCAACTAAATTTAATTAACGTGTTTGTCACTCAATTGCAGTCAGTAGTTATAAACTTTTTTCTTTTAAATTAAAAGACTATAATATAGATTTCAAAGTATTTTCATCAACAATTAGTTGCAAATACAGTTCTCTTTAAAAATATCTTCTTAGCAATATCAATGGGCTGTGAGAAGTCTAGACACATATCAAAAATCTCTTAGTACAAAAATGAAATGGATATGAGATCTGCACAGTAGGTATAATCCGATTATTAGGGAGACCAGGGGTACCATAAGCTTTGATGGCTAGAAATACACATAAAAGTAAAAGACACATGTGAAAGTATGTACGTTATTGGTATTTTGAGGAACCGCATAGAGCATGACTACCTACTGAAGGCACAACTGTCCCTATCAAATGAAGTAAGGCAGAACAATGAATCATCCCTTAACATTATTGCCGCATGGAATTGGAGGTATTGAGCTTGGTGCACAGAATAGGGGAGCCTATCTGCCACAGAACACGCGACATGGAGCTTAAACGTGGCTTTTCAGTGAGATAATAAACTGTCGGGGGTTTCAAGGAACAGATCAGACGCATTTGTCATATCCACACATCCCTCTGTCTTGCCATCCCTTTTCACAAGAAAGGAGAGCAAGGAGGAATAAAAGAAATAAACCATTTACGTGTCAAAATAACTTAAAAAAAACCCCTCTTCTTTTGTTTTAATAACTGAATTTGAATCGCTGAATTTGAAATCTGTAGCCTTTTGTAACCGACTTCAACCTTTTATGAGGCATCTAACCCTCATAAAAATGAAGAAGTTCATCGCGGCTCCTATCTGCGGATTACAGCAAATTATTAAACATCATATGCATGTAACATGGTGGAAAACAAAAAGCAAACTGATTCAAACTGTAAGGATCAACAATCTATTTTTGAATTCTCTGTACAGTTGTATTTACAGCATTGACATTATTGTAACTGTTACATCCGATAACACATGACAGAAGTGAAATATTGACCAAACTAACTCATTTACTCAATATTTAATCTGCATGGTGGGGCATTTTGTTGTTCAATACCGATTACACTTATTAACAAATATTTCAAATTTGGTGTAGCTGAACTGAATGAAACCTGCCTTTGATAATAAACAGGCTGGATGTGGTCCATCAGACTTGTGAAATGAATATGGTTGTTTTATTGAATTCTTACAGTTGCCTGCCAATTGGAGTGCCACTGTCAGAGACCTGAATCACTTCTGGTGTGCCATCTGGAGGCAAACGAGTCCTCACTTCTCAAAATACATTCCCCATAATTTCTCCCTGTACATATTACATAACAGCAGCTGTAATGGACACATGGGCCCGTTTTAACACTGATTCTTTATTTTATTTCAACAACATTGCAAGATTACGGATATTTGGATTTTATACTCTCTGGGGAACTGGAAGCCCTGGTATCGTTCTGACTCTCTTTTCTCTTGAGAACAAGGGCTATCCACCTCAGAAAAGCCAAAAAAAAAACCATGTCTAATATTGTTGGAAAATCATAAAAACATAAGGGCTGTTCTTTCATAAAGACTCAGTTAATTTTCACCACTGCTATCAGGGTAGGTTCCCTTAGATGCTAAGGGTTAAAGCCTTTATATAACAGTGATCAATATTCCTTTAGCAAGCAAATGGCGAGCAGATGCCATGATGTGTGTTACATAAGGAAGTAATAGCTTAAGAAGGACATTCTGTGATGTTCACATACTTCAGGTTCACTCTGTGTGAATAAAGGTGTCCTTTGATCACACAGCCTTCAATTATTAAGCGAATAAAGGATACAAAGCTCTTTTTATAAACTGAAAGCATATTGTTAGAAAAGGTGGTGGTGGAAGGTGGTGAGAAAAATAGCTCACAACTTTAAGTCATTTCAAAGGTTTGAAAGTACAAAGCCAAAGGTATACAGGAGAGATGTGCCATAAAAGCCTTCATGTTTTACATGCTAATTAGGGGTCCAGGCAGCTGCTGGGATTCTATTGTGTTTCTTCAGAATTTAGGATGTTTCAGCTGAATATCTCAAAAGGTCACAGACACCTCTCCAAAGTGATTGTGCAGACTTGGATATGGAAGAACAAAAAATTCTGAGTTATCATTATTTTCAATTTATTTTTTGGATTTTTTTTTTTATTTCAGTAATATAAGCAAACAAGTTTTGAAATCAATTGATACCTGAAAAAGTTAACATGCTAAAAGTCACCAATAGTTGATATGAAAAACAAGTTAAATTGACAATATTCAGGCTAGCATACTGGTGATGATTTCATTTGGTTTGGTTTTTAAATCGACTTAGATAGTTGAAAACATTCAAACTCATGGTATAGTTAAAAGTTAATGCAAATGCCATATTAATTTGGGTGTCTATACATTGCACAACAATTTCAATTACTCCTATTTAGCAGTCAAAATCAAATATGCATCTCTGATTTAAACGAATATCAGAAAACGGGCTCACTGTTTATTGAATGTCTTGGTTATAGCATTCATAATATCTGTGCTTATTTCACAAATATTAAGACATTTAGACACAAACATTAAGAAATTCCACAGACACAAATAATGATCTGGATTTTAAAATAAGAAAAGAATACTGGAAACCATGGCAATGTAATCATATTTGATTTAGCATGTATTCATGAACTGTAACACATGTACCCACGTAACACACAAAGGTTTCACACTCTCAGCTCTGAAATGGAATAACTATCGATTTCATTCAACAATAACTATGGAACAGAAGATGAATGTGAATTATCCACAATATTATATCACAGACTCCCTGGTACCCTGAATGATTCTCACAAGAGATTCCTTCATTTATTAGAAACAATCAAATGTTTTATTCCTACAAAAGTTTAAAATATTGCCTGCTTTTTATTTACGTATTTATTGGAGAGCACAGCATTAATTTTGAGCTTGCTCGTCCAAATCGTTTAGCACGTTAAAGGTCAATGGAAAAATCTATGGTTTATTGTCTTGTTTTTTTTTTTTTTCCTTGTTCTCTTCCAGTGAACAGACCAGCCTTTTAAAAAAGAAAGTTAAATCCCCACACTGCCACACATCACTTATGAGCTTAAAACCCCATCTTAGCCGCCGCACTCCTCTTTGAATTCAAATGCGGAACAAACGGCTTTTCCCCCACCAGCATACCGAAAGACTCCTGTTAAAGGCCATTCAGCGGATGGACCGTCCCTCTCCCTCCTTCAGGGAGCTGCTGAAGTTCAAGGCTGGGATGCTTTTGGTGGGCTGGAGGGAGCCAGAGCAATTCAAAACGGCCCAATGTTTGGTTTATTGCTGGATGCCAGCCATTAGCCAATGTGGCAAAGTGACAGAGCATGAGAGCTGAGGACGTGTGGATGATGCTGTGCCTTCTGCAGAATAGGGGTGGAGCGGTCCATTAAGCATAGGAGATACAGGGACCCGTCACACCCTCTGAGTTTATTTGAGAATGTGTCTTGTGAAAGGTCGCTGCCGGGGGCTGGTCTTACTGCTCCGCTACTCCTGTCCGGGCTCCATTTCCAGGTCCTGATCATCGACAAAGGACCACGCCTTCGCCGGGTCCACCACACGCACGGCCGCAGAGATATTCCACCTCCCGTGTGCTTCTACGCAAATTAGAGAATGTGCTCGACTGAAGGTCAAAAAATCACGGCTCGATCTTAATTTTCCTTCCTCCGTACACACACACACACACACACACACACACACACACACGCATGCACACACACACAGACCCCTGTTCCCTGACCCACGGGGAGGCATGATTATGCATGCGCTGGATCACGGTCGGAGGTGGTTCTGCGGAGACGGCAGGCTTTTGGATGGCCCTGCTTTGCCTAATGAACTGGTTATAGGCTTACAGCCGAGGTGCTCTCCATCTAATTAGGCCTTAACTGACTGATTGGCCTGCATGGGAATGTAAACCTGGACGCCCCTTCATTAGCAGGGCTACTCAGCTCCTCTCTGCACTGCAGGGCATGGGGGCGTGGGGGCGTGGGAGGGGGAGCATATGCCCTTCAGTTGGGTTCAGCAGTAAACTGGGAAGGTTCTGGAATATGTATCCTTCTTGCTTTGACGACTTCCCATAATTGTGTGGGGTGAGCTGCAGCAGCACTGTGACCATGGTGCTTTTGCCAACCCTGAACACCTTGAAGAAATGTTTTGTTTCCCCATTGCAGGCTTTTGTGTTGAAAACCAATGTGGCTTCTGCAGCAATGTGGTTATTATATTACCATTGTTGTAAGAATATCAACAGCAACCAGCTACACAAAAAAGGATGCTTTTTTTCTAATGACATTATAGAGGATGTATTCTGTTTCTTAACATATTGTACCATACCTCTGCATTACATACCTGTCCTTTTTATATTGCCCTGGTGAGCGCATAAATCTGCAGGGAAGTATGCTTCATTGAGCAGCAGCTAGATACTTCTATATCAAATAGTTATGAAAACATTGTGTAAGTTGTGTGAATTTCACAAAGGTACAACCCAGAATTTCTGAGTGGCTCAGTATGGCTCAGTTGCTCACAAAAAATGCAAGCTGTTGCTCTGTTGTCTAGCTAGTTCTTTTTTGTGCTATGCCACTACTGTTGCCAGAAGTTTGCAATACTAGGAGAAAGTTAACTTAGTAGGGTTTGAATTGCCATTGTTTAAATTTTACCATAGGAATCCAGCCCGCCTCTGACTGAAACATTGTGGCTCGTGGATGAGTGTCCATCAGATGTATGCTTCACCTTTGATCCTCCCTGCCAGTGGCGGCGCCAGAGATTTTCTTTTGCTGGTGTTATGGGGTTGCTCAACTTTTCAGTGAGGGTGCTCTGAATTTTAGGGTATCCCATTAATGTGCCGGTCACCACTGTTTTTTCTACTGCAACACCCCCGACACACGTACGCACATGCACAAACACAGTACCCGTTCCGCAACAGTTACAATTGTAAATAAAAATTATAAATGAAGCACAGAAATTTCTTGAGGGTGCTAGGGGGTGCTATGGCTATCCTAGGGGTAGCTAAAGCACCCCCAAGCCCCTCCCTGGTGCCGCCTGTGCTTCCTGCAAGGGTGACAGTGACGGGAAGCGGAGTAAAAATGGAGAATCCAAATGGGAGAACAAAAGAGAAGCAGTGAATGCATCAGTCACTATCTGCAAATGTATAAAATGAGTCTCAGTGCTTTATGTTACATCCTGCCCAAGCCCGTCAGAACTGAACTGTCCGTTGAGCCTGAGAGGTGCTACTGTATAACATTGAGTATTTATTTAGTAGATTTATTGGTGCTGGGCAACCAACATAGTGGCTTATGCTGTTAGCACAACTTCATATTGAGCGAAGCAATTCAAAAGCATGTATCCCAAGGGTACAATAGCAATGCCACAGCTACAACTTGAACATGCAACCTTTTCATTATAAATCTAGTCCCCGGTCTAAAAATAGCTAATAATGCCTGGCTCAGCTAGTCTGACAAATAGCTTGTCATTTGCTTGTCATGGGTGCCAGATGTTGGTCTGATTGTGGATTCAGGGCAGTGAATGCTCTGCTTATCTATTCCTCCCACTGCAAGGAGACTCTCCCCACGCATCCCAGTTGACATCCCCATATGGTGTCAGCATATGGCGAAGGAGCGAAACAGGTGACCCTTTGGGGCCAAGCGGGCAGGATGTTGCTCTATACATTACAAATCCCAGATACGTGATGTGAATCCATATCTAAGGAATGTGGGCCTGAAGAGATTTCACTTTAGTGCCATTGTTGTTTTTCATCGTCATTGACGTTTTATTTCCACACGGTATGAATCGCTCTGCCCCTGGTAGGCCATGTGCTTTGAGCTGTTAGTGTCCGGTGTGGGCACACAGTGCCATGAGCAGTGTTAAACGGCCTCGCTCAGCGTATGGTGCATGTGGTGATTGTTGTTTAATTGCCAGTGAAATGATCATCCCTTGGCTTTAGAGTGACACAGCATTGAGAAGAGTTACTGACACTGAAAAGTGATGCATGTCTTTAATAGTCAATATCCATGACACACAGGGGAAATGGAAGCTTTGACCCAGCAAATGGTGACTCTGACTATTATAATCCATGTTACTGAAAAGCAGGCCTGTATGATTCTTTTTTCTAGGCTGACTGAAAAACTGCTGTTTTTATTTAATTGCTTCTGTGTTATTCCAATTAACATAAATACAATAAGGGTCATTTGGGTAGCGTTTATGCCACTGCTCAGTTTCAAGTCATTATTATTTACAGTGTAATAACAGAACCATGATGATTTAAACATGCCTTTGATTTATTTGAATAAATGAATATTCATGTCTGGACATGAATAATCCAAAGTTCTTTGGAAGGAGCATATGGTGGAGTGACCAGATGTGTCTTAAATTGGTTTTGAGGATTATTTCTTTTGCATTTCTTCTTTTACACTCTTGATTTCTTTAAACCAATTTTGCTTAAAGCCATTTGGCTTCTCCCTTTTAAAATTTCCTTGTGAACTCAAATGTTCTACTATACCTTGTGTCAATATTTTGAAAAAGGGATCACTGTATCTGTTGTCATGACATCAATCACAGAGGTTCTGGGATGGGGTTTAACTGAGTTGTTGACAAATTTGTATGCAAAACAGAAAGAAGTTTGGAAGATGATTCCTTTTTTTTTTTTTTTTTTTTTTAAATAAAAATAGACACTCTGTCAAAGGAGGGATTCAATGCTTGGGCTGGTGGGCCTGGCAGTGGCAGTGAGGCTGTAGGCCTGCGGGGAGACACAGCCTGACCAGCGCAATGAGCCCCCAGCCTGACAGGGAGGGCCTGCCGGCTGGCAGATGAATGGCGAGAATAAGAAACCAAGCCAGGATGCAGTCAGGGACTGCAGGTGGAGGGGATGGGGCTGGAGACACATAGCACAGTGAACCAGCAAACAGACAACGGTCATGAGCATATTATGAGATGTTAAGAGTGTGTGATTGGTTGATGAGTGCAACTGAGTTAGGCCTTTCCAACTCCCTCGACCGAACTTTCGTTATACTCCCGTATATACTAATTAATTGACTTCTACGAGCAGATGCCAATTCAGACTGTGGCTACAAATTGTAAGAGCCAGGGAGATCAATATAAATTAAGAGGAACATTTAGAGCATTTGTTAGGTAGTGCATAAATCTGTCTTCATTAGACAGCACTCATTTGCTTGCTGTAAGATATATTTTTTCCTAGATTTTATATTTTGATTTTTTATATTTCCTTGCATTTTCTAAATTCACAGATCCAGATAGTTTTGAGTTGCAGAAACAAATGACCCGCCTGCCGCGCAGAATGAATGCTCGCACTATGTTATCTTGGCTTTTTCTTTGCTTTGTTCCTCTCTAAATGCTTCCCTGCTTAATGTGGGGGTAGGGGAGGGTGCATTCGCTCAAACCGGAGCGCATTGACTTTGTACAGCAGGGGGAACATTCTTCCACCAAAACATAGAGACAGCCCAGGTCTGCCTGTCGATAGTCCAGCACTGTAAACTCTCCTCTCACGTTTCCCAGTCCGTGCTTCTCCTTTCTGCTCCATCCAGGCAGCAAAGCCCCCTGGGAAGTTTCCGATCTCCAGAGCACTTCCTGAAGAATTGATGACTTCTAATGTAGCAGTTAATGCTGGGGAAGGAGGGGCATCCATCACGCCTGACAATTTAATGGCGATTTCATAGATAGGGCTCTTGCATCTTTTTTTAGTTTCTCTTCTTCTCTCCCCACCCAACCCCTCCCCCCCCCTCCATATTTATTTTTCTCCTAAGGTATCATCAGTGGGTTTCTTTTTCCTTTTTTTTACACTCGGGAGCTAATATTTTCAGGACGTTTCAAGAGGCCGTTTCGGGATGAAGGCTTGATGCATTGCACAAAATTAGAGCTGCCATCCCAGTTCTGTGAAGACTAATAGCATGAGGTTCAGTCCTCAGCCCTGATAAGTATGAGAGGAGAAAGGATGTGATGCATGTGCTTTGAGTGTGACGGTATCAGCGTTGACTCAACGAGACACGTGAAATCATCTCCTCTGCGTTGTAATAAAACAGGCCATATTAAGAGTTTCAAATGGCTCCTTGACATCAGTACGATTGTGCAATTACAGCTACAGGTTGCTGAAATGGAGACACATCCCCTGTGTGTGTGTGTGTGTGTGTGTGTGCGTGTGTGTGTGTGCATGTGTGTGTGTGTGTGTGTGTGTGTGTGTGTGTGTGTGTGTGTGTGTGTGCGTGTGTGTGTACGTGTGTGTGTGTGTGTGTGCATGTGTGTGTGTGTGTGTGTGTGTGTGTGTGTGTGTGTGTGTGTGTGTGTGTGTGTGTGTGTGTGTGTGTTCATGTGTGTGTGTGTGTGTGTGTGTTCTGAACAAAATGCTATTGGCATTTCTAGGTTTGCTAATTGCTGTCTTGGTTGATGTACGTTGGGGGTGAAAATATGGCCGACTGAGACAGATGAAAGGATCTTCCACGGAAGAAAATGAATGACATGAAGACACAGAGCCTTGAGAATGGAGAACACACGAACACCATGGAATCCACATGAAATGCATTTATGGATGTATTGCGATGACTTGCAAAGTTGGGCCATCATCTGCCAGCTTCTTTCTCCTCTCTATTCATCAAAACTTTGAAGGGCGTCCGCTACAAAGTGCTGATCCAAATGCTGTGATGGGACACTATATCCCGGGCACTGTGTAATTCCCACACATGAATGATGGGCTGGAGACTTCATACAGAGGCCAGCTACAGCTTTCACACACCTTGGAAGAGCTTAAAATGTTTCTCCATCAACATAGGCCTTCTGGGTATACTTTTAGCTTTTAGCTAATGCCTTTAGCCACAGATGTTTATGATAAAACATGATTTTAAGACTGACTGAGCAGCTCTGTTTTGAAAATTAGTTATTGAAACTGGGACATTCTGTTTCTGAGCATAAGTTGCAGGAAATTGTTATGTGTGCAGCTACAGCAATCTCTGGAGTCCAGGACTGTAGCCGGGCTGTGAATCAAACTGCCAAGTCTGCAGACAGCAAGTCATAAGAGCTGCAGCTGTCTGATGCAGGTATACTCTACCACATTTCAGGTAAAGCATTTCTATTCAGATGTTACTAGAGACTTCCCGAATTTGCATAAGGATTGCATTGGGTTTACCCGAATGGTATTGTACAACAAATACAAAGGCTATTTTCAAGGAAAGGGATGACTACAGGAGACTTAACAGCTAGGGATATCATTCAGGATTTTATTGGTGTGGACCAATAAAATATATATATGACTCTGATGTTGTTGGAAAATATTGGGTACAATAGGTAATAGGCAATTAAATGGCATGTACTGTAAGATCAGTAGTTTGTTTCACTAGTTTCTTTTAACGCATGCATCTAATTGGAGCATGAAACGACTTCTCTGTTTTCAAGAAAACATCAATAAGTGTTTGGGAATAAACCCCAGGGAACGAGCTTACTGGGATGTGTACCAACTGCACACTAAGTCAATGGACCTTACAAGGCAGATTTAAAATAAAATAAATAAGTAGGTCCCAAATAAACTCTTTGCCTGTTTTTCTTTTTGCTCTCTTCTTGAGCAGCAGCATTTTTGTAAATGGATGCTTTCTTTTGTTGTTATTGTTGTTTTCTTTGTTTTTAATCCAACAATGACATTTTATGGTGTCAGATTTATTTTTCTTCAACCAAAACATATTGACTTATCTGGCTTCTGTGATCCGACCATTCATTTAAAATTATTCCAATTCTGAGCTGTCCCCTAAATAACAGCTTATAACAGAAATATTGTGCACAAATTCATGGTTCTGGTATCATATGAGAAACAAGTCAAAATCAATCAGTCAAGTTACCACTCATGTTGAACTACTGTACCCTTAAGCTACTATCAGATTTACAGGGAAAATGACTTTGTGTATTTGTACTTGTAAATTTGATTTATTTTCATGCTTTCATTTACAGTTCATATATAAGGTTTATTATCATTTTGGGGATTTTTTTTGTCTTTTGTGTCTTTTGTTGTTTGTGATTTTTTTATGGCTGCTAAAAGTAGCCTGAAATAATTTTCACAATGTGGGACTTCAGCAGTACCTGTTGTAAATTATCCAAAAAAAGAAAGCGCTTAGTGTACCTCAGCTGATTGGATAAGAACATAGTGGGGAGGGGTCACTCACTAGAGTTCTATAGACTGTGAAACCAGAGGATCTTTAAAAAGATCATAAGAGCTCATAACAGAATGAATTACTGTCCTGGGTTCTGTAATGTGTTGCTATAAAAACATTTCATCTTGCCTGTGATTTTTTTTTCTTTCTGCAGTACATCTGATCAGTCATTACATGTTACCCACAGTACTCCATAATTGAATTTGTCTTGGAAAATTGACTGAGCGAAAGCAAGCATTATTGCTAATGATGTATCTTTTGCTCCCTCACAACCACAATATATGTGTTCAGGTGTTGTTTTTTTACTTGCTTGTCTGTTGAGCTGTTTAAGGGCTGTCTGATCTCAAACGCTTCCTACAGGCCCCCCTGGATAATGCAGGGGTGGGGGGTTCCATTCCAGGACACTGCTTGCCTAAGAAAAAACGCTAATGATACGAGCCCTAAGTGCAAGTAAACCAGTTTAGCATCGAACTGACAAATGAAAAAACTCCTTATCGCCAAGCAACCAAACAGATCTGATGGTTAAACAATGCGTGCGGGAAATGAATTAGGGAACAAAATGATGCATGCTTTTGGGTTTTGATGTGTCTGTTTATCCCGTGCAGCACAACACTGCCGCTCATATTCTGCCAAATTGAATTGACTGACCCCACATCCACACCACCATCAACCCCCCCCCCCCCCCCCGCCCCGCCCCATATCGTCTTGTGCATTATGTCAATTAGAGAGAGTGAGTTCTGGATTCTGTGGACCAATTTTGCCATGAGTGGACATGTAAGCTGTAAATCAAAGTGGTATAGCTCTAAGCCTCCGTGAGTAGCGGGTCTTTAACATCAATCGATCATGTTTATTCCATGTTTATTCTTTTCCTCTTGATCAATCCTCTAAAATACAGATTTCTGCAGATTATTCACTGTGCTGCATTGCACTGCAATCCCACAACAAATGTGAGAAACCTATGAAAAGCAAATGTGATTTTAGACTGCTGAAAAAGCAGATTACTGTTTTAAGCATTCAGCAAACTATTCGCGGGACAGGGGGTATTAGCATCTGGGATACTTTATGACATGGAATCAATAAAAAGGTTTTTAACTGGAAAGATGAACTAGAGATAATTTAGCTGAAGAGAGAGAGAGATTTTTTTTTTTACCCAGCCCCATGTGTTTCAACATGCTCATGGACCTTACATTTGTCATCACATTTGTCTCACAGACATCAGGTGTCAATAGGTGAAACTATTTTTGGTATAAAAGAATCTGTTTCTTTGTTGTGGCATGAACACCAGTTTTGAGGAGAAGATGGGTTTGAGATGATCCTGTATTGGCTGCATGCAAATTGCAAGTGATCAAAGATTGGTAAACCATTTTTGACAATTACCTGATATTCTGAGAACATATTGTGTGAAAATGGAATTTGTGAAACGAACCCCTGATTGAAAGCCAGAAACATAAGTCTCCCACTGAGATGGTGATCAAGTGATATAAATTTGGTGATGGGCTGGCATGAGGCTGTGAGGGTTGATGCAATGTTGGAAAAATTTTAATAGACTTGTCAAAAATGTAAGAGCTGTTACAGGTTTGGGAATGAGATGTTAAAATGTCAGTTGATAGTTGTTAAAGGGTTGGCATATGACTGATGCACGGTTGGTGTGCAGCTGTTAAATGGTTGAAGTATGGATGTAAGAGAGTTGTTATAGGATTGTTCAAAGATTATCATATATGTGTTAAAGGGCTGAGGTAGGGCTTCTTTTGCTGTGCAAATGGACAATTATTCTTACATCAACATCCTCTTCACTACATTGCTGCAAAAATAAGTCAAGAGGGTTCATAAATGTGTTCTTTCTAACCTTCTAGCATGTGGCCTCTTGAACAGCATGTGTTCTGTCATACTGGTTTTTTTTGCTACTCTCTCTAGACAGCAATTGGTGTTTAATCGTATCATGTCATACATACAGAACATATCAATGGTTCCCCAAGGTAATACGTAGACAAAAATGTGTTAGAAGGGAACGGGAGTGTCTAAACATTAGTGCCTGATTCTCAGTAAAATCCAAGCCTTTACACTTTCAAAAACCGCTGTACAGGATTTGGAGTGCATGCAGAAATCATCTACATACAACTTGTGTTCTTGAGATATGATTACTTTTAGCATCCCTTCTTGCTGTGTGGCTCTCCAGATTCACAGTGCAGTAGATAAAGGATTCAATGAGCTGAACCACACTTTCGCCTGCATGTAAAGCGTCCCTCACCTGCCATTTCTACATCATTACCATTGAAGTGACATTAGTATCGCCATGGCAACCGTCACTGTGAAGTGCATAATGTTACATCCTTAGGTCCTCTCTCCCCTTTCTTTAGGGTATTCAGACTATTTGAGTTTCACTCGTCTTCGGAGCATGACTCACAAAGTGCCCGGGTTGTATCTAAACCCCAAGCAGTTATTTTCAGCGCAGTAACGATTATAGGGAGAAGTGGCATTGGATAATGAATTCCATGGGAAGAGAGAAAAAGATAAACGTGCCAGTATTAAAAGCAGGAATGAAACTATTAAGCCCATCGTCTCTGAGCACTTTCAAGCAGGAGTGAGCACAGAATGAGCACGACTGATATCCTGAAACTGTATTAGAGGGGGAATGGGAATCCAATGATTTTTTAGATTTGGTACTTTGGTATTATGTGTGGTGAAGGCGCAGCCTAGCATCATTACAGTGTCAGTATTCATACTCTCACAGCTCTGACTGTCCTTTCATTACTTAGCATTGTGACACTCCTCAGGGATCCGAGCTTTCCGACTTCCAGTGCATTAATTCCAGCTAGGATTATTTACTCCATTCCAGTGGTTGGGCTACCATAGGGATGACCAACACGGTGTGCTACACTTGAATCCATCTTGGTTCATTGTCAAACCTTCCATGTGTTGAATTTCCAGTCCTGTGTTAAGGATTGTTAAAAGAAATGCATATTTAATTTCATGTTAAGAAGAATAAAAAAAATATCACAAAAATAGACAAAAATACTGAGAGTGTGCTGGAGGTCTGGATCATTACGGCCAATGGCTTTCTGAGCTTTATTTCCAGTGCATTAAGGCCATGGTAAAAAAGCAGTTTCATATTTTGTCGAATAATGAAGCGCAAGTTATGAGGAACACTTTCTCTTAATGGGAAACTGATACTGGTCTGAGAGGTGCAGAGTCACTACAGCGTATTTAAATAAAATGAGACTCAAACAGCCTCTGTGGGCAGCCAGTGATGTGTAAAAATAATGACCTATACTCAACCCACACCACATTTTTAAAATGCACGGTGCAATCGCTGAAAAGTTTCCTGGACAAAAACGTTTTAATATAAATTTCAAATGCAATGTCTTTTTCTCTCTCTCCCTGAAACGAGCATCGTTGAATCATACATTAATTCTGAATAAAAGAGCTGAGGCGGGTAGATGTCACAGGGACAGATACCGGTATACACAGTCACACAGTATACCATGGATGTCCTATGGAAGCAGCCATGCTCAGAATGCCCACACAGGGTCAGAACACTGCTGCTGTTCGGGATCAAACGGTCAGCTGGTAGGCTTGAACACAGCCGTAACCCTCCAGCTGTGCTTTCAGTTCTGTGCATTCATCATAGTGGTGTTGCATTATGTATGCACAATTACTGGAATTATGTTGGGCGTTCAATTTAGGAAGGTGTTGCCTTTTTGAGAAACTTTATTTTGAAAATCAAATATATATATATATATATATATGTATATATATGAATTAACTCTTCTCATGTTGAATAGCAAAATGGGTTTGTTTGACAAAATGTTGGAACATCTCATTATAGGCTGAATCCAGTTCATCTTTTCATCCCTCAACAGAGAGAGCGGACTTCTTTCACTGGAATAAATGACTATAATTGCATACAACACTATGAACATTATGTCTTACCACATAACAATCAGAAATATTATAACATTCAGCACATTATAATAAACAGACATTAATATTTCTAGGTAGATAGGTTAATATTAGCGATATAGATTGCTAGCTAATGCTAATAATTGCTTCGGAAAGGATACGAAAACTGCCAGGGGACGGCTGAGAACTGACTCAATCTGTTCATTTGACTGTAAGGCATGAGAGAATGTCCTGAGCCTCCCTTTGAACCGTGGGATGATATTTTATTGTCTGACTGAGAAATCAAACCATTTCCTCTGTCTTTGGACCGATGCCTTTGTGTTTGACAAATGAAGCATGAAGCCATGTAGGGAAGTGGGAGTGAATGACGGCGCATGATTGATGCCATGAAGGCTGAGATATGAGAACTTTTCAGCTGAGGTCTCATGTTGATTTGTCACTTTTTTACGGTAAAAAATGAAACTGGCTGACACTGAGGATCTCCAGTAACCAGGGCTGGCTACTCTTTGCCTATCACAAGCACACGGATAACAGTAAGATCTTACTGCATTCTGAAATAAAACGTCTATAGGACTTAGGTTCATAAACAGTGGTTTATGATATCAATACAAAAGTATTTCACAATAATGTAATAATGTAATGTCTTCTGATTCAGCTAACCAGTTTTAACATTATAATTTCAATACAGGTTTGAGTTGACTCCTTATTGTTTCTGTAACATGAACATTTAACATGAACATTTCTGCTTCCTGAAGTTACGTTACAATTATCTGTTATAATGTGACTTGGATATTGGAGGCAGAAGAGCTTGTCTTTTTAGATTTACAGTCTTCATGGGTATTTCTTTAATAATGAGTGACCCTTAAATGAATCATACTCCCTTATTGGTAAACAGTATCGTACTAATGGCACATTATTGTGGATTGTAGCGGATAAAGCATAAATATGTGTTAGCAGACTTGACAACCACTCCATAAATCAAGGTGCAATTATACCTGATTAGTAATCACATAATGACTCATTGAGATGACTCTGGTTCCACATCAGGGCGAGCTTAAAAAATGAATGCTTGCTGATGGCATCATGAGGAGATTAGACCCAGATTTTGCTGCCGAGCATCAGAAATAAGGATCACAAAACCTATGAAAATGATAGAAATAGGAAAAAACTGCATGTTTTTCCTATTTCTGATTTTATAAATGATTAATTAGAGGTATTATAATATTATTATAGGTGACTGAAAACAGAGATGTTTTGTATATAGACATGATGAAATGACTTGATTTTTGTTTACATTAATAAGAAAAAATATTGTTAAATTGCATTTTATTGGAACATGCATTGTCTGAAATATTAAACATAAAGAAGTAAACATATAAAGAACAGAATTTGCAAACCATATTAATCCCCAAGGAAAATGGGCCTCAGCACAGAAATACCGAGATAATGATAAGACAATTGCATGTAAGACATTTTATGCCATATGACACCAGATTCAGACAAATGATTCAGTATAAAAAGTCTGGAGTTCAGACCAGCTCAATACAGCGTTTCAGCAATCAACAACTTTAGGCATAATTATAACTGTAACATATGGTAAAAACATTAAGAGGAGGCCTCACAGGACAATCGTAAAACATTAATCTATGCAGGCACAAATGTCCCATGGGATGACAGCATACCACTCCATCATCATGGTCATCATAACCATCCATTAAAAGAGCAGCCCCAGACCAGTAATACATAATAGCTTTAGATTTTAAACCATGCATGCCACAAGTTTCTTAGAAATAATTGCAGGGGCCGCTGAGTGGCTCGTGGGATAAATTGCTGCCTACGGGTCCTGAGGTCGGGGGCCTCACTGCGGTAGCACTCTCTTTGTCGTGCCGGGGCGCCTGTGGCGGCACAAACCGATTGTACGCTGACTACGTCTTCCTCCGACGTCATAGGCAGTGTGCGGTTGGTGGTGCGGCCGCAATGTGAAAAGAAGCTTGAGTCTCGTCACATGAATCGGAGGAGCACAGGCCTGTTTAAGCAGACATGCTAACAGCAGCTCTCTCACTGTGTAAATGTGAGAAATGCCAGCTGCCCCATCAACAGGTGCTGCCAGCACAAATGCATTATGTGACACCAAATAAATACAAAAACAAAAAAACAAAAACTAAACAAAACTAAAGAAACTGGGTGTTTTGATAGGTGGTGGGAAGAAGCACGAGGATGGAAACTCTAAGACAGCAGTCTCTAATTTAACCTTACTTAAAATCCCACCGTTACTTTCTCAGCAAAGGTCTCCCATTGAAATTCCTGCTGCGGAGCAATTCCCAGAGAAGAGGGGGGAAAATTACATTTTCATAAGTCGAGAAGCAGAGCAAACAGTGGCTGCCACCTTCCTCAACATTGTCCTTTCAAGGGCTTAGCCTCTGTATACAAACCCACGCAGGGCTCTGATTTGTGTTGCCGAGCATATCAATTTTTCATGGATCCTCCAGTACGAGCACTCACAGCCTTAAGGAGGTAATGCAAAATTGATTTGTGTATTAAAGCAGCTTTGCTGGGCAGCCTCAGTTGTGATATTTAGTGATTATGCTCCTGAGAATATGTGTGTGTGTGTGTGTGTGTGTGTGTGTGTGTGTGTGTGTGTGTGTGTGTGTGTGTGTGTGTGTGTGTGTGTGTGTGTGTGTGTGTGTGTGTGTGAGTGCGTGCGTGCATGTGTGAGACAGAGCGAGAGAGAGAGAAACAAATAAGGCAAGGTGGGGTATCTGGACTGGTTGTTGGTTGCCATTTAAAACATATTCTGTATATGTTTAGGAAAATACAAAACCTTATGTCATTTAACTTTGAGTACTTTGATTTGTTTACATAATAATCTACATGATGTACAATTACAGGTCTCCACCAGCTTCTTGAAAAATGCAAGGCTGCCAATAAAATATTAGTATATACATGTTGTTGAATATGGTTATCAACTCAAAAATGAAGATTCCTGCCCATTTAACTTTTACACAGATCATACACTATTGCATTAGCTGAGAAATCAATAGTACTTAAGGAGTAAGTTAACCAGATGTCTCATTCTTCCCAAGGCAGTCGTTTCAGCCTCTTTTCAGGACTCCCATATACTCCCATATAATGTTCCATATTTTCAGCAATGATTTAAATTCTTTTTTTTCCCTCATTTGCTTCTGTCCAAGCGTTGCAGATCTGATGAATAAACAGCAGCATCCCATTGCTCAGAGGAGAAGTCGACAAGGCAGTTTGTTTGGTAATTAGCACCCTGTCAAAGAGCACCACCAGCAAGTCCCTCAACAATTCTTCTGGTCAACAAATAAGTCACGACAAGGGCACTCACTAAAATTAAGTATTACTCACATCGAGCAGGGTGCCGGATTAATCCTCGAGAAATATGGTCACCCTAATGATGAGGGTCGTATGACAGCAATTTCATTCATCTCAAAGAGGACTTTTAATCACTCAAGGCTATTTATGACCACACTGAGAACATACACGTTGACTCAAAGCAGTTATCATATTGTATGTATCTGTAAGAACTCACATATGACATATGAAAGACAAGCATTGTTTTCCCAGATGTGAGGTCTGGGGATAGAGCTGCTATCTGAGGCTCTCTTCAGCAGCATATCCTCTATATTTAATAAAGGGAAGTGATGCAATTCTTCTCAATCACAAAAGGAAAGCAAAACAAACCATCAACAACAGACAGAATGAAAGTGAGAGAAAAAGCTTTGAAGTTTCAAGAAAATGGCAATGTAGGTCAAAGGAACAGATACATGAAAACAAAAAGCCCAGGGTACACTGACCATTTTTTCCATTTTGGTAAAGTGGCTCTGAATGTTTCAAGAATACTGAACAGCAGAAACAACAAAAATAAGTCCTTGATATTCACCTACGGTACATATTTGTTATTCCAAGTACTCATATTTCATCGATATCGCATCCATGATTCATGGGGTTCTATGTTATTTACAGTGCTGCCATCTCTCACACATTGATCATGTGACACTCCAGTCACACGGGTCACATGATCTCCTGCCACACCTCGTTTTTAACACATTTATACAACTTGTCCTATGCCTGTATTTTCTGTTGCAATACTGCGATATCTGATCTTTGAACTGAATTTCCCTATTTACTTCTCCCCATTTAACCCTCCCCCAAAACCTCCACCTTCCAACTGACCAAGAAAACAGATTAGACAAGTTAATGGTTTAATCAACTGCTTTGATTGCTTGATAATTACTAAGGAAACAAGAAAAAACCAAGAGCCCCTTTGAGCCCCAGAGAGGACCAGACTAGTCCTTGTCAAGCTCCACAAAGACCATCAACCAATATGAAATCCAGTTGTTTTGTTTGGCAGTTTCTTTCACCCTCTGTCCTTCTTCCATAATGCTTTGAGGCTTACAGAGGAAAGGTTTGGTTCATCAGTTATCTTCATCACTGGGGAATGACAGATATTCCCAATGCCATTTCCTTTCAAGAAGGCAATTAGAACTGAACTGAAGCAATATGACTACTGCTTTTTAATGGGGTTGGCATTAAAGTTTTTATGATATACAGTATGATATACAATGTCATCAAGACATGCAAATTCAGGGCAAATTGCATGAAACTTTGTGTCAGCATCAGTATGTGTCAGATCACCTGTGGTGAAGAACTACAGGTAAATATGTGATGCACTGACACAGCACTCCTGTCTTTACCGGAACACTCACGAAAACAGCCGAATGGCACACAGATAGAAGTCAAAGAAGGTGATCTTGACTGAGGTGTCGATAGTACAGTGATCGACTGCATTTGTGACAGAGACAAAGTGAGCCCACATTCCCCCTTAACTTCACGGATGCATTTTAAATGACATCTAATGTACTTGCCGTAGGAGAGTATTGATGTTGATGCACAGCGCAGTAAAAATATTTTTGCCCTTGCAGGGTTCATTTTGCTTTGTTTCCACTAGAACTTTTTTGTTCTGATCGAAGCAATAATGATACCTTCCCATTTGTTTTCTCTCTTTCAACAGAACATTCATACATTCCACTGCACATGCCATTTTAATCAATAATTAAGTTAATTATAACCATCTTCCACACCATATACATTCTGCATTTCACCATTGTATTTTCTCTATTTTTACTTACTAAAATTAAATACATAAACAAGACTAATTACATTTTTATGAATTGCTGTGTTTATCTCTCTGAGGGAAAAAAAACACAAGCTGTGTAAGGGTATATCACGAAACATTTTTATTGCAGACGACCTCATCTGGTGACAGGTCAGCTTAGTTTGGAAATGATTAAGTGGTTTCTTTTACACCAGTTAACTCATCCTGCACTGTATGGTTCTAAATACATGCATTTATAATATAATATAGGTGTTATGAGATGTAACACCTACAGGTGCGATTATAGAATGCTAACAATGACATAGTTTCAGCTCCAATACACCAATATAGCAGTAACTTATTTCGCATTTTGTTATGGCCTACATTTTGTCATTTTAATGGCAGCCGTTAAGCACTATTAAACAAGGGCACAATGGTCCTAAGTCCTAAGTTTCCCGCAGGATAACTGACCCTGATTTTCAACTCATTCACAACAATCACACACAGTGCCCAAACTCACATGTATTCAGGCTTGTGTACAGTGCATTACCCAGCTCTGCCAGGCTCCCAGATCAAGCTGCTGTCCCTAAATTGGGTAAATAAGGATACTCTACAGAGAATGCCACATTTATGAGATACTAAATCCCACTGAAAGAACTGGGGGAAACTGCTATCAGTCTGTTATCAAGGTAACACTGGCCGATTCAGAGTGAATTGAAGCAGGGTGATGTTTCTGATGTTTTTTTGTTAAGGTTTTGATGAGCTTCAGTGCGGGACCTGGGAGGTATACCAGGGATAATGGAGAGGCTTGGTGTTGGTTGACTAAATGGGAATAGCTACTACCTGAACTGTTCTGTAGGGGCGGGGTTTTGGTCATGAACATCCTCATTGCCTCTACACCTTAGCATTAGCTGATCATACTCTCAGCAGCTCCATTACGGAGATTCATAAGTGACTGGTGGAGCAGATAGCACTGGATCCGTGCTGGAGTTCTGTATTTGCAGGAAGGGTACAAGGCCTGGTGGATGTTGGTAGCTGGGTAAGAGGCTGTGCGCTGCACAAGGACTTAAGCTGGGGAGACACTGTCTGCGTTATCCTTCAGAGGGTGGGACAACACAGCTATGGTAAACAGTTCTTACCAGGCCTGAAGGTGCAGCAAAGTGAAATGACACCATTTTATCAGTCAGATCTTCAGACATGGTGGCTGATTTTCATAGATCAGAGACATACCTCACACCCAGGTATTTGTATTAGGGAGTCAGAGTTGTTTTGTTTTTTTTTTTGTTATTTATTTCCTAGTGTCCCAGACTGCTTCTTTGGCTCCAGCCGCTCTGTAGGCACGATAGCAGGGTTTGTGTGAAAGTTACGCATATGCCCTCTCTGGCAGGGCTGAGGGCTTCTGTGTGGGCTGAGCTTTTCCGGCCAGACTCCAGACTCTGTAGGGGCGCTGGAAGTCCCAGTATAAGCCTCCCATAGAGAAGCATGCAGCAGATCTGCAGTAGAAGGCTATGGAAGGGGCCATAGCTACAACCAGCCACTTCTACAGTAGATCCACCTGTACAGAGGGGTTTCCTCTCAGCAAGCCGAAGGTGATTGTTAAGCACCTTTTAGTTCACTGCAGTAGAGCTTGTTATCAAATCTTGGGCTTGCTATCAGGTTTTTATTGAATTTTTGTTTTTCTACTTGTTTGGCATCTGTGACTATATTTTGTGTTTTTGATTTGTGCCAATCAATTAATGCAAGTTTAAATATCAAATTCTCCCCCTCTCTGTTTCTCTTGCTCTTTCCTGCTTCTCTCCTTCAATTTATGCTATTCTTACTTCCAGGTCATTCAGTGTATGTATTTCAAAATTAAATATTTTAACAATTTATTTCCCCTTTTTCCCCACACAGGCGAAACATATCATCCCCATCCTCCAGGCTGTGGAAGGAGAAGCCCATTGTAAGACTTCCTCAAATTCACATGTCAACAAGGTCACCATTTTTCAAACTGCAGATAATATTATGTCGCCAGTCACACAGTGCCTACATTATCAAGGGTTCTTACAAAGTTAGAATATGCACTTTCACATACTTGCAATACTTGGATAGGCCAACAGTAGTCACTATAGAGCATTGATACTGATGAACCCTAGCCAGTTTTACTGCTATCTTGCTGTTGCCTCCATGGCCAAACGCACACACATCCTTGGCCAAAGCCGCTGATAGAGCCACTGGGAAAGGAACACAGTGGTGGGAGTTACAGCTGCACCACAGACAGGCACCTTCCAGAGGCTCCCATTTCACAAGTTAATTAACAAGGACATAAAAGAGTCTATGGTACTTTAAGATTATATTAATTATTTAAAGTCCTGAAATTATGTTACAAATGATGAATGCAATAAATGATATGATTTTAATTGGATCCCATCCCCCTTTCACTGAGTTAGCGGCATGTACTGCTTTAAAGACATTTCTCTGCAGGTCCTGTTAATAAATGTTATATCTCTCAGGTTTAATTTTTCCCTGGATTTGCCAAGATTTCATTATGTCAGAGGTGCCATGTGTATCATCTCATTTTGTAATGTTGAATGACTTAATGTTGAATGACTGCTCTTTGAATCTTTTTCATCATTGTCTGATGTATTGAGTTTTATAAAAGAAATACTTTTATTTTTTGGTTTAAAGCTGGTCCTTTCATTGCATTGCCATACCTGCCCTCAATCATAGAAGTTACAGTGATCAAAAAGCAGTAAATAGCTCAGCATTGAGGTAAAATCTGTAAGAGGCCACTCAATCTTTACACAGCGAAATTACTACAGAATGATGTGAACCAAGAACAACATGAAACAAATTGGTTCTGTATGGTTTCAAATGATCCAACACTGTAAGGAAAGGCACTTTAGCAAGTAATAGTAAAATAAATCAATAGGATGGGCTTCACAAGCAAGACTTTGGATAACAAACTGTCAGAACCAATCTCATCCCTTTCTTGACTGATGAACAAATTGACATTGGCTATAGTAATATTGAGAAGAATTAAGGATAAATGTTACCTCAAACTGGCTGCAGGGGAATTCCAAACCTTTTAATTCAGTTGTTTTTTTTTATTGACCTTCTTTATTATTGGCTATAATTGATTTAATCTGTGTACACACTCTATATTTTTAATCACACGATTGAATGTAAATTCAGATGGCGATGAAAACCATAAAAAGGAATTTATAGAATAACATTATATTTCCTTATATTTCATATTTTTTTCTTAAATGGCACTTCCTAAAATAATAAAATTCCAAATGTAAATTATATTTTTAATTCTGTGTGTATTTGCTAACTTTTTATTTACTTTGATGTCTTACTTACCCTGACCTGTGTGCATGACTGTATGTTAACTCAGTACAATACCTCAGAGCTTTTCTGTGGGGAAAAAAGCTGGTGAAAAGTCACATTTTTCAATCCTCCAAGATGTTCTGTATTGCTGTGCTTTTGGTGGATCCAAAGAAATGAATATGAATGCACATGAAAGGATGCTAGGACGCTAATGATATGCACAATTCTTCCACAGAGCACACTGCTCTGCACAGCACTGACAAGTAATGCTTAACACATAACTGGACTTCAGAAGCCTTCAGACGCCAGGTCTATTCATCCAGCAGGCCTGCCCCAGTGATCTCATCCTCCAAAACCTCACCGCCTGACGCTTGACAAAACAGCATTAAACTCTGTAGACATTAGCTCAAGCCTAATGCTCAAAAGGCCGCGGAATTAAAGTGCGTTTCTGAGGAGAGGAACCCGACCGTCAGAACTCACTTCTCAAACACTTGTGATGTTTGGTTCTCCGTCAGGAAGTTGTTGCCGCGTTACAATTATGATAATGTCAGTGGGCCTTTCACGCAAGGACGTCCTCTGCGAATGAGACTCTGTGTCGCCGAGAGGGCTTCTGGGTAAAAAATCCTCAGCTTGTTCTTTCATGTTTTATTCAGGGTCACAACCACTGGGCAAGTCAAAATGTCAGGGCTTTTTTTCTCTCTTTCCTTAACAGCCTCTGAGTAATTAGGTTTGGATTCTTGAATAAAGACAAGGCTTTTAGAGAGGGTAGTTTTCTTCCTAGTATCAGTTCAAGGAGGAGTTCTGGTCACAACCTACCAGAGATAAGATCACATTAGATTAGTTATATATATCCATCCTTGCGAGTGCAACAGAGAAAGCCAAAAGGTCTTGCAGCAACTACTGTAATAGCTAGATTTTATCTAATTTTCATAATATGAGGAACGCTATCTGAAGTATAAGCCTGGAGATTTCCATTAAATAATGACAATTTTCATCATATTTTCTACAAATATGAACCAAAAAATTTCACTGAGAGGCCAAGTGAGCAGGTACTTTGTAGAATTACCAATCAGAAATCCGGGAGGATAGCTGAAATGCTGAACACATACCCTTGACATGCTTTTGTGAATTGAATAACTACTGTGGTGGTGTCTTACACCTGTATCCATTGTTCAATTAAGTATACTTCTAATAAAAAAAAAAAAAAATTCTCAGCTTGGAGTTTGAATGTCAGAGCAATCAATGAAACTTACATTGAACACAGAGGTGCTTTTGTATACCATGTGAATTTTATCCCTTTAATTTTTTCTGTGGCAGCATGAGAGGCAACATGAGCAGAATGGGTTCCCTTGGAGAGATGACCTGAATGCACTGCCATTTAATTCAGCAATTTTACCCCTACAGCAAAAGAGCATTTCCAAATCACCTGTGGTGAATGACCTGTCATATCACATTTTATTTACATATAGTTATATGTAGCCTTTACTGCTTCATTAATTCATCAGAATTCAAAGCCTCCAAGAATCTATGTCATATAATTAGTATATCCATTAGTGTTATATGGGATAATGGAACTGCTTCAAACACTCATATTTATCCAACCCCAAATCTTTGATACCACACCAAAATAATCACTATGCGTGTATCATGCGTAATCAAATGCATGTGCCAGTTGATCTTGTTGGTGATGCTTTAGGGAACCGGATGGAAATTGCCAGATTAAAACAGTCCAGTGGCTCTGTAGGCCTCCCACTGGTCTCACCAATATACATTTTACTTGCAGGTACTTGCTAGCAGCTCTTTCCTGAGGACACCTCCATAGCCATAGTAAAGCAGCTATCCGATTGGCTGGCCCCACACGACAGCCATCTTACTCAGAGACAGTGCTTCAGGTATCTCTGCTGGTGAGGGGACAGACCAGTCACTGCTCCTGAGATGATAACAGAGACAGTTAGAAAATCTACCATACAATGCCAGTTACCCTCACTTAATATTGTATTATGATACTGATATCTCTAAAGCTGTGATTTTCAGGTTCATTCCTGGAACCCCTTTGTATGCTGTTTTTGTTACTGCCAATCACCTGATAAATTAAGAGTGTTGAACACATGTATGTAAGATCGACTATTATTTGTTTTTCCTCAAATGGATATCAAGACAAGTGCAATTCGGCTCATTGCCATTTGATCTCCACATACTTTCCTCATAGTCCATCAGATGGTTTAGTTAGTGATGAGGTGACCACAGTTTCTCTAATTCAGACTCCACTGATCCAACTGTCTATGTATAATTTATCAGATGACAATGAGACCTTTCTAAAAGAAACCATTTGCCTTTTTGCACAATAAGAGAGTGAAAGCATTCTGTGATAGTTAATTGCCCTTCAATATGAATCTGTTTCTGACAGAATGTGTCATAAGAGAGCAAACCATCCCTCACCACATAAAATGTGTAATTTTATAGAGCGATTAACTGCTTGTTATGATTCAGGAGTAGCCCCTGCATTTGGACCAAAAACCAGCATACACTGGGGAGCGGAGGACTGAGCCTGATAACCATAACTCCAAAGGGCTTCAATGCAGAACCTCCTTCTGACAGTTTAGAGGTTTCAGCAGCTATAAGGGAAAAAAGCAGAGTTCCCCAAAGAGAGCAAGCCAACAAAGAACCTGCAAGGATTTTAGATGGAAACTTTATTACTTTATCCTTTATTAAAGAGTTCAGCAGTAGTAGTATTGGTAATAATAATAATAATAATAATCAAAAAAATCCTTTATATCTAAATTCATACTATCATAGTAATAGCAGCAGTATTCATTGTGGTTTTAGTAGTGGTAGTAAAATGGTATCCCCTGCCATTCACGCAATACAGTGAAAACATTTTCCACGGCGCTATTAAATGCAGAGTATGTCTGTGGAATATTAAGGTTAATCCAGCCATGATCATTGTGCATATATGAATTCCCACGGCTCTGTGCTTTGATTGGTGGGGAGCGGGGGGGTTTACGGGCTGAGCTGCCATGGCACCACTGGCTTTATAGTTGATTTTTAACCTCCTATTGGAGATGGGTTCGAATCCCAGGGGTCCTGCCTTCCACTGAAGTGTGGCAGGGTGGTATAAGTGATCTTTCCAGAGCTGCCGCCAGGCAGGAAAATGCCTCTGGTGGGTGATTTTCCAGGTCAGCTATAAACCAGAGATGCATTTTTCAAAGTGAAATAAACTTGGCATGCCACGTGATGTTTGGATACCTTAGGCTCTTTACCCACAGAGGAGCCTTGCCACACTCTGTGAAATATTGAGTGCTCATCTGAATTTGAGCTGCTGCTCTTTTATATAGATCTCAGTGTTACAATTCAGCCAGACTAAGGAAGTGAACAATGATAAACATATCAATTTGCACATAATGTCTATGTGTGGTCTTTGTCAGGTGTTCTAAGATGTTTTCCATTCTTCATCCCAAGAATGTATTCTGATGTGGAGATGGGACTTTTCACACACCATTTAGTGCCACACCTCAATCACAACTGTGAGTCTGGCTATCGACATCATTGATCTAAATCTCCACATTCAAGCAGGTAAATCACCACAATCTCCCATACTTTACAGTTCAATAATATTACAATACAACAAATACATACCAATGACAAATTGAGTCCACCATGGGACATATAAGAGTCCACACGGGCTGACTGTTAATTGTGAGCTCAGTCTAAAGAGTGATAAAATCAGCCATCTCTGCCGTTTTCGGCTCTGTTCTAAAAATAGTGTGATTCTCAGAGCACCATGGCAATGAAGAAGAAAAAATTCAGAGAAACATGACCATGAACCTGAATATTAAAAAGGGGTGATTATTTTAAGGTGTTGATTGTCAAACAACTAATAGACATTTAATTTGTTTTCAAATATACATGTGACTAACTGATTGTTTTGCTCTCTTTCTAGGAACTGCCCCCAGCGATGGTCCTTATCTGGTTGGAGGACGTGTTTACCTCTGAGATGACCTGAGCAGGGCAGCCTGTCTGCTCTTTTCCCCTAAACATGCTTTCTTCTCAGGAACTTGTGCATATTTCCATGAAGGAGGGATGGGCTGAGTGTCTGTTTGAAAGGGATAAAGGTAATGGGCAAGAAGTCAACAGCACATCATGAGCAGTCTCATTCCTTTAACTCATTCCTGTCTCTCCAATAGACTTTCCCATGTCACTCGTCACCCTTAAACCCAAATGGCATGCCATTACAGAAAGAGACAGGGACGGTAGTGCTCTTCAAATAAAGGGTGATCTTCATTTTTAGCCTCTCGCTGACAGCGAAAAGACCAAAACGCTGAAGGTAGATCATGGCCATCTCCTTAAGGTTTTTTTTTTTTTGGTGAATGTTTTGTGGTTGATTCAGCTCTGTGTTTCAAGGCAGATGCTGAATCCATCTGTAGGACTGATTGGATCATGTTTTGATTTTAATTACAATCAATATTTGATTCTGGGTTTACACAGTCTGGAAATTCGTGAAAAAAAATGTTGACATTGCCAATGTCTATACTGTGATTAAGGTTATACCTGTGTGGGGAAAGTCCAGTTTTAAAAAGACTGGGTCTATCACACAAGTCACGATCGGAGTCACATCATTTTACCAAGAGCAAAGCACTATTGATCAGTGCTGTATCTCTTGTTTTTCCACAGAGGAATCAGACATCTCATCTCAGTATCACTGAAGAACCTTCAGAGCCTGTTTATTTCTCCTGAAAGGGCCTTAACTTAAATATTTATGAGTCAACATCGATAAAATCAAGACTTTGGAAAATCATTGAGACATGTATATGAGAAATGAGATGTCTGATAGAACATCTTTCTTTTCTGTGTCAAAGGAGGATACGCAGAAATGTATTTCTGATCTTGTTTATAGATCATTGTGAGCCATACTTGAGGGGAGTTTTGTGGTTATGTAGATTACTGCATTAATATTATTTAGAGAACTTGAAATAGAAAAGAAAAACAAAATTAAATTAAGACTGTCAAGTACAATTAAATGTGAGACACATGAGAACAAACCATTAGCTTTCATAATGTCCCACTGGGTGTAGATGTTGTATGGGAAAAAATAGAAGTGAATAAGCATAGATCTCTACTGAGATTTTTCTTACCACTGGAGAGCACTGAAGATGAAATACTTCTCAGCTTTTTATGTGAGTAAGATTTATCATTAGGTGCTGAGGTATGTTTAACATGAATTATGTATGATGGGATGCTCAATGAAACACATGGATGGAATGCGGGGAGTGCTGACACAATAGATGAATCAGCCAAACTTGCAACCTGTTGTCCATAGCATAATGTGCGGCAAAATCCACGCTAAGGGAGGGATGGGTCCCAATTCATTTCAGAAACATAGTGGATGTTAAAGTCAATGAAAAGCACCAGCCTTCATAGGAGGGCAGGGATCAGCTTTGCCAAGCTTCCTCTGATCTAGACGATGCAGAAATGTTGATATCTTCATGTCTTCATTCAGAGATGTTGCTAGACTTGTAGCACTACTGGGACACAGGCCCCCAGTGCCCACATTCTCACACTTGCAATTTCTGATACATTTTTAAAAACTAGTTATTTTTCATGATCATTTACTGGGGCACAACAAAATATTACAGGGGCATGTGCCCCAGTAAATAGGGTCTGGTGACACCTCTGTTTTCATTCATTCATTCATTCATTCATTCATTATTTTCATCTCTACAAACAAAGAAGGTATTTTCTGAACATTGCACACAGAAATGTACCAGATCCCTGGTCTACAGTCTGCAGGCCTATAAAGTTAATAGGTGTCCAAGACCTTCAACATCTTTATTCGCTCAAAAAGACAGCATTGGCCTTAAAGATATTATGTGAAAATATGCATTTTATTGAATACTGGGCCACTGTATAATGTACTGTCCACCACTCTCATACACAGTGTCAAGTATATCTAGATACTTCTGCTTGGGGAAAACTCCAAGAATACCTTAACTCAAGTGATGTAGCATCTGAGTAACCTTGAATTGTCCACGGTGAGGTATGGAAGCATATTCATTACCAACACATTGCCGATGGCTGTATGAATCACTTAGCTTGAGGGTTGCCTGAACTCCGCTGCTGGTTTTGGGCAGCAAAGTTCAGCATTGTGGTTGAGTTGCATGTCTTTCTTACCTGTGTTTTATTTTTGTATTTGAGCATGCACAGCAGTTTGACAATGCTTTAATGATAATGGTAATGCTTAGTACAGCTAACCTTTCCATCATACAGGAGCTCAGAGTCACGAATCTTGCTAATTACTTGAATAGGTTAAATAGGACTTCTGTTTAATTCAGACAATGGGAGAGCCCTGCATAGGATTCCAGTTAGTTTCATCAAATTATTTACTTGGCTTATCCTAACCACTGAAAAGCAGATTTTTAGCAGATTTAATTTTAAGAGGTTAATATTACTTTGCTAGCCAGCTAACCGATGTCAACCACTCACAAATTTTGAGGCCACATTATATTCTTGTAAAATGCAAACCTTTCATGTGAAATTTTGTTTCAAACCTGATGATTTTAACCTCTCTGCGTGATTTATCTTTTCCTGCTGTTTTACAGTTACCTGAGGTTAATGATGTTTGTAACCAGTCATATTTTCCTTACAGTGTGTTGGAGGGATATTTATTGCGATGTAAATTATACTGACATGACACCGAATCAAAGTACATAAACATAACAGTTAATTTTCTTTGTTTCAGAGCCTTATTTTTTCTCCAAGATGGGTTTTCTTCTTGATATTTTTCTGGCATTTCATTGTTATGCTCTGTAACAAATGATGTTGTCTGGCAGCATATGGAAATTGCCACAGAATAGAACATTTCTGCTCTTTGCTTTGAAGTCAACCTGAAGAACCCCTGTTTGGCGATGAGATCATTGTCTTGGATTGCCTTGCCAGGAAGCAATACTCTTAGATACCTTTCTTGGAGTCTGACATCATAAAGCATGATTCACAGAGACAAATGTTTGAGAGAGAAAGCGCAAAAAGGCTAAGTGAAAGCGCATTCTAAGTTGTTAAAGAGCACAGTATGCTCTTATGCGGTGTGAGTCACACCGTTTTTCTGACTCAGTTTGAGGTGCATCTTTGAGGTATTAACTCCTCAAGATGGTTGGGAAGCATGTTTGTTCTCTTTTTTAATAGCAGGTAACAATGAATTTGGTTCCTTTCCCATCTTTTCATGTTGATTCTGGATGGTAGAAATAGAAAAACGTCTTATTTTAACCTTGACAACCAGTTAAGCTGCAACTGTTTTTTTAGTGATTTAAAATGGACTTTATTCAAATTATAGCCATATTTGCACCCCAAAGACGTATGCTAGCATTGCATTCAGCTTGTATAACTTCTATGGGGGAAACAATGTGGCTTTGTTATTGTTTATTCCGCAGTAAATGATATGAAAAAAGGTGTTATTTTAAGTTGTCAGCAAAACTATGCCCTTTAGTAGAACCTGTTACTATCCAGGTTACCTCTCTCTATGAATAATCTGAACACTGTCCTTGAACTACTGGAAGAATGGTTGTTTTCACAGTATCTCTTTTCAGAGTTGATGCAGCTGCCATTAGACCAAAGCCAATGGAACAGAAAAGATGCTTTGGTCATGCAGGTCAAAATAAACTCTGAAAAGACATTACAGCACTGAATCAATAACTCAGAGACAAATCATTTAAGTCGTGACAACGTGGAAAGTTGTTTTTTTTTTTGCAACTTTATGTTTTATTTTTTTATCTGCCAGAATAGAGAGTGCACATTCATTTCCACTGTGTGTTGACATGTTCTGGTTTAAGATAAAGGTCAAGAGAGCAGGTGAGGAAAACCCCTTGCCTGTTGCTTCACTGCCTTGCTTTCAATCCAGCAGTGTTCCTCTAAGCACCATGGGATACCAGGTCTCATCACAGCACCAAACATAGGGAATGAAAATATGCCATTTCCATCTTATATACTTTTAGACACCCAGGGAAATCCAGGGTGACTGTATTAACTGCAAGCCTAATTTTCCAAGCCTTACAGCTATTTTGCTCTCTGGTGTTTCACCATCCCTACGCAGATCATGTATTAACATAAACACTTCTGGTGGTGAAATGTACAGAGTGATTGTAGCACGATCCCTAAGACTACAGCAGAGCCTATGGATAAGATTATCTTACAGATCAGGTGCATGTATGTCAATATAATTAAAATGACGGATGAAGTGGTATGGTATGGTAACTCGAAACATTCAGAGATGAAATGCAATAAGCTTACATTGAGATGCTGTCTTGTGGGTGTATTTTTCAGTATTGCGCAAATGGAGTTTTAACTAACATAGCTACAATGTCATGACCTAAGATTGTATAATAATTCATGAGCTACAGTTTTCATGTATATGTTTTTATGAGTTATTGTAATTAATGCAAGCTGAGGCTTATATTCTCAAGCTGTTGTTAAATGGTAACAGCGAAACTGAGGGCAGGTGGGAGCTGTGGTAAGCATGACGTGGCTGAGCACACCCTTCAGCTCGTTTGCTGTAATCATGTTTCTGCAGAGAAGGCTGGATGGCGAGGTATTCACATAACTTTGTGAATGCAGTGATTTTGGATAGAAAGATAAACAACAAATTTATTGCTATTTTGACGGCTTAACGGAGAACATAAGGCGACCATGGGAGCTGACAAAAAGTTGATACATAACGAGTGAGAAACAGATGGTGTGCCCCTCTCCCTCTTCACCCTCACCCAAATTAAAGAAAAGTACACCTAAAAATAATTTGTACTGTTTTTTTTCTTTTCTTTTGGCAAAGCCTCTTAATCTGAATCTGTCAGGTAATTTTAATGCCAAAAAAAAAAAAAACTTTTAAATGAACATTAGATGCTGTAAAACAGCCTTGTGCTGTGTTTAGAAAGTGCTGTGTTTGAGCCAATGTTGGAAAGATGAATGTTTCGGGTCAGGAAAGAGACACCATTCTACAATCAATAAAGTAGGAGACAGAAAAATAATATGAAAAAAATAGGAAGAAAATACAATATGCCCGGTTTGCAGAAGACGGGATGTTTTATAATGCCTTTTTCTTTTGTGCTCTGTCCTCTGGGAACAGAACTGATCCACTTAGCATTATCTGAAACATTAGACTAGCCTAGCAGGTGTCAGATTAAATACGCTCTCTCTGAAGCCCAGCGCAAGGAGCTCTCCCCTTCCAGACAGAGAACACCGCAGAGGATACATCACAAGCATCTCTACTTCGATATTTTTGGAGTGCTTTTAACATCACAAAAATCAATGTTAACAAGATTGCATCCACTCGCAGTGGAGCTTTATGGTGTCCAATAACAGAACCTAATGCAGACCATTACAAAAGCCATCAGGTACAAGGACTTTGCCCTGATATCCACAATTCAGGGGAATTCGTTTGATGCCAGAACAACAAAGGGGTAGCAAAACAAACATTTATAATATGCAAACTGGCACTGGAATAGCACACCTTGTGATATTATCCAGTGCTTTCAGAATCTGAAAAACAGCATATGTACTCTTCAAAACATAGAATGAAAAAAAAGTTGGTTTCATTTCATTGAAACATAAAGACCAGTCCGTAACACAACCACTAAACACGTATTTGGAAAGTCTAAGCTACAGTAGTTGTTTTGGTACATATATAGTGCCTAACAATTACCCTTGCAGTAATTTTACAACAATACATAACCATGTACCCTTCTGGTTAACATGCCAATGCAATGCAGATATCAAGGAGTTGGACTTCCAATCTAGAGTGAAAGGGAGGGCCTCCTCCAATGGTATGGTGGTAAACAAGTCAATGGAGCCCCCTTAAACTTCATGAACAAACAGGAAAACTAATTTACTTCATCACTTTTATTTTTAATGAGTTCTTTAATTATTTGGGATTGGCTGATATCAATAGCTGATAGTCATTTCTTATTATAGCGATTTCATTTACTGAGATTAACTGATCTATTTCCTTTATCTACTGTTACTTAAAATTTTTGAGTTAGCTAGCAAAGTAGCTACAACTTCACTAACTACAACATGGATTTCACTTGTTAATATTGATTTCATTTCTCTCTGGAACACAAAAAAATTGTGGGTGGACTTTGTCAATGGAATTGAACAATGTCTAGCTTATTATCAATAGATTTAATGAATTTTAGTCATAAAATATTTAGGAGGGCTGATCATTAATATGGGTTGACTGTAGCCTCTCTAAGTTCAGGATGCCCCCTGGTGGAATAAGGCCTGAGGCATTTGCCTAGTTCATGTAGTGGTGTGACCTCCAGTGTCTAGTGTATTGGCCATTGAGCTGGTATTGTAGGCCAGCCATGTGTCTCAGTCCTTCTGAACACTTACAGTGTGTGGGTGTGCCCCAGGTGGGTGCTGCAAACTGGTGCTGGTTGAGTCGAATCCCCCCCCCCACCCTTTACTCGAGGATGACAAATTATGGAGGCTAGAAAACAAATAAATCATGCAGCTGAAATGATTTATCCCTAGGCAATACTGTTACATTAAGCAGTACATTACGCTGAGCACTTTAAAAAGTTGTTTTCCCAGTAATGCTACATTCCATCTAGCAGTCATGGTCATGTTCATGTTTGTAAAATAATGTCATATTGCATATAGGGTATGTTGAGGTGAAAACAACTTAATTTTGAGTAATTTGATGATAGTAAAGATGTAAATGGCAAAGCATTGGTTTTAAAGAGAACAAACTGTTCTACAGCATATCGAATCTAATGGATAACTAAACAAACCACCCTAGCTATATGATTTTCTCCTTCCCGACTTTTTGAATGTGTATTTTTTTTACCAGTTTTTTTTTTATGAATGGATTTTTTCCGTATTTCTGTTTGAGCAAGTGTGGTTTTAAAGAGGAATCCTGACCTGAAAACACAAAGAGAGGTCATATGAATGTCTGTGCCAGTGGGCTAAAGTGCTGCTTCCAGAGCCATATTTCACAGTGACAGTGAGGCCGTATGGGGGAGCTCAGCACACCTGTCTGTGCTTCCAGGTGCTGCCAGTCTGACTCGGGGCTCTTGTCTTCGCTGCTCGACAAAAACCGAGCTGTGACCTTTAGCACAACGATGCCTTCGAATCAGCTCGGTCCAGCTGCCTTTCCTCCAGCTTCACCTCCTGATTTGTGTTGGTTCAGAGCATCAGGGGTGTTTGGCAATTTTCATTATCACAGAGACGGATCTGTGAACACTCGGCTTAAGCCAAAGCGTGGCATTATAGATCACGAAATTTGATTCTGAAGATGTTCCCAAAATGTTTTTCATCAGTAAAGAATGTCTCCAGCTTCTCACGCATTGGTAAATGTTTTCGTACTGTTGCTTAATCTTACGCTTTTTATTCAGCTCAATACAACACAATTTGTCAATGAGCATTAGAACCTTAAATGGGTTGAATGGAATGTCCCGACTGGAAAGACACCTGTCATGAAGCTGGCCGTTGCCTCGACAATAGCATAGGGTTTTTGTTAAACCATCAGAGCCAATATATATTAAAAAAGGGGTTTATTTGACGTTAAGCTTGACAATACCTACATACAGTTCACATAACGGGTTACAATTTCATTTCACAATCATTTAAAAACATTTCTTTAGAAAGGCTACAAACATCTTTATGGCATTTTACAAATGGTTGCCAAAAACCCCTCCCCCTGAGACAGCACACCTGTCATTCAGTAGGCCCACAATGACTCACATGTTAACATTCCATTCAATCAATCAATTTCAGGTAAGACACAAGGCTGGCAACTGATCATGTTCTCAAATTGACAAAAACAAATGCACCTGGCACACATGTAACAAGCAAAGATCCACAACCATTTCAACAGTGAAGGTTACTCCTTCACAACACCCTCTGCTACCTCCAAACAAATGAGTTTTGGACATGTATACAACACTTTCATCTTTTGCATGAAGCTTAAAGCATATTTAGGCCGGGTACTCATCTTCTTGAAAAATGTTCAGCTGCAAACAGATGCTTGATGTTGAAATGCGTGCTTGTTTCTATTTCATCTCATGCACTGAAGCTCTTCTTACCAGAGATGAGATCTAAAGCAAAAGCAAATGCAGTGAATTTCAGAGTGTTCCTGCTGGTAAAGTCCTCTTTGTACCGTACCTAAAAACGTCACTGTAAAACCCAGGCCAGTGGTTCCCGATTACATTTACCCTGGGTATAGATGTAAATGATAGGTGCTGTTAGGCTATTGGAGATGCCGTTGTCAGTTTCTTTGACACTTCATAATCATAACATTATTTCAGAGTCCACATACGTTTCCAACAAAATGTGTCTTGACTGCAAAAAATTAATTACCTTGCTTTTAATCTCCATCGCTGAAGGGGTAATTTGATGTTTAAACAAAGCCTTTGAGGCTAAAGATTCAAATAATTGTCTACAGAATTGATTGTGCTGCAAGCTGTCAAAAGTCATTACATTTATTTGAGCCAATTATCCTTCAGATTTAGAATCTGAGTTGTTCAAGGGCAGGAGAGCGAAGCACGGGTCTCACACAGAGATCATAGTTTGGTTGCATTCCTGTCAGAGAGTACACCATGCTGTAATTCTCAAATGCCAAGAAAAACAAACTAATTTATGTTCAATTCAACAAACAAAAGGTGCTTCTCCAAGGACAAAAATATAAGCAAGACATGATAGGTGGCATGAAGATATAAGAAAAAGACTGTGACCTTGGTATGAGAATGTGGAAACTGCTGCAAGATATAAGGATAAATTGGATGATTGCAAGATTACTCAGTAACCATTTGTTTTTTGTTTGTTATCACACTATTACAGTTTTTGTGTTGGATCTTTTCTTTGCAGTGGAGAAGTGTTCCTCTCTCAATGTCACCGCTGTAGTCTGTTTCTGGATGGAAATGAATGGAAAAAGAGCCGAATATTCAAGCCCTTTTATTTCACACTCTGCACATTCTTTTGTTTGAATGCTGCACATTCAAACTCGCAGAGTTTGGGGCTCGTTACAAAGTCACACATTAAGGTCTCCTACCAGTCCAGTAGCATTACCTATCCATTTACCAGCTTCTTCAAAATAACTACACAATAGCATTCACATCCCAGCAATTAAAATAATAACCTAAAAATGAAAACCTCTGTTTGAATGGAAATATACATGTTGTTCAGTGCCAAGCATGTGTTCCAGCCCAACTGACAGAATCTAGTGAGAGTGTAAGGGGCACTGAGAGAGCTGTGAGTACCATAGACTGTGCTTTTTTTTTTCTTTGTCATGATGAAGATCAATTTTTCATGCCAATAAAGCTTGCTCAATTCAATTGATTTGTGAGGTGGATGATACGATTACATTGCTGAGTTGACTTGGGCGGCAAAATAACTCATCATTTAACCAGCTACGTATTTATAAAAACATACATAACCAACTTTAGTGGACTCCCCTGAAGCCACAGCCCATGCAAAGTGTTCAGGACTTAATTTATACTTTTATTGAGAGTGGTACACCACCCAAAAAAACATTTAACCAGTAATGGACCTGTGGTAGGAAACAGACCTTTGATCAAAGAGGCCAAGCAGAGACTGGCGTGTCCTCATGTCGTCTGCTTCATGTGACTGCAGCCTGAGAAACATCCCTGAAATATCTCTGCCCCTCACTTTAAGAGCAGAAAATAAACCCCCCGCTGGGCCCCGCTGCCTGTGGTCACAGTGTGAACGGACCACAACCATCCTCCTCCCCATCCACTCCCTCAGCAGAACTCTTCACTGCCCGCAGTGAACTGGAACAACCAGAAGTCTTCAGAGATTCTCACATATTGCATCTCGTATTGATCGCACCCTGTTAAGATCACATACAAGCCCTTACCAGTGCTGGAATATATTAACCGTAATCTTTTCTCTCCCTCTCCGGAATATACATCACATCTCATCAGTGTCACAGGGCTCGGAATAGCAAGGTCAGTCGGTCCAGAGTGTTTTACTTCCAATCCAGCGATCATATTCATGTATGTAAACCACCACGAAAAAAGAAACAACATGCATTTCACATGCATTTCTCTCCTTGTTTGTTTCTCGCTCTCTTGTTTCTCTCAGATTTGGAATTGCCAATTGCGGCCTCTCAGTCATTCCTATTTCACCTACATTGCACACAATGAGAACTGCAGTGGAAAATCTGTGCACCCCTTCCATTCATAGGTCTGTGAGCCTGCGTCTGTTTTACGCCCTCAGGACAGACAAGCACACGCTCACACTTGCAGCAGCTGGCAGCCTAGGGGTACCAAGTGTGTGGTTAGGAGAAACTAATGGAGCAGCAACCGGAATAACCCCAGCCTCAGCCCAAACCAACTGTACTACCCTACTGGTGGGACTCAGATAACAGAGCTCTCCAGCTGAGCAATATAGGAGCCCTGAGTTCTGCTGACTGTAAAAATAAGTGTAGGAGCCGTGGTATATATTATTATATTTCTGCTTACTTTGGAGTGTAAATTTGGTTATGTTTATGTTATATTATTTTCTACTGTTAATTGTACAGTTGAAGAGGGGGTAAAAAGGTGTTTGCTGCCCGGACCTCAGATGACTGCTGGTTTGAGGGCACAAAAGTTTTGACCATGTGTTCGTGTGAACCGTGGGAAATTGTGTTTGTGTGTTTCTGCATGCATAACTGAATAAGAGTTAACTGAAAATACAGGAAACCCTGTAAATCTAGAATTTAATAATCTTTTGTTTGTTCGTGTTTTCAGTTAAGCATTTAGTTATTTTTACGTTCTCCAATAAATAATTTTTTCCCCGACAAACATATTTGGAAATTTCGTTTAGACACACATATCAGAAACCAGTGTTATCAACCCACTGCTCCAACAGTGGCTAAGGGACATTGAAAAATAGAAAGGAACATTTTAGGCTCTACAATAAGAATTAGTGTAATGCGACAGAGGAATATAGGTGTAATATTGGACATTTGCACCTGGATATTTAAAGAGCGCTGTTAGCAATCATACAGGCATTGCTTTTCATTATTTGGTTTTTGATCACAATATCCCAAGCTCAAAGCATTATTTGCCCAAGTTAATTTGACCTCCTTCTGAGTTATATTGGCATTCCATGGTTTTTTTTTAAGACTGATGTTGACATAATCTCAGATCAAGTCTTTGTGGGTGCTCAAGAAGTACATCCAAAGGGTTTTTATTCAGACTAATCAAAATTTAAAGCTGCCTTTGTACAAATCTTCAGCTCTGTGCAGGTTATTATTCTACCATTTTTTAATGTTATGGAATTCCAAGGAACTGGTTATTCTGCTGTTATTGATCGCTTAAAGGGTGTTTTGCTGTTAGGGAAAATTAATCAAACTGCAACGAATACCGTTCTCAACACAAATCGTTCAGTATAAAATTCCCATCTGAAGAAATGAATTACGGCTTGTCGTTTTTACTTCTCATTTAGTTCCCTGAGAAGCAATCTGCATTGATTTTGTCATTTTGTCACTGTCATTCTTTTTTTATTTTTCTTTCACCAGTCAATCCAAAGCTTTTCTCTTCAAACAAATGGTCACTCTGTTCCCTTGCATTATAATGGCCATTATCTTTTATTTCATATACGCTCTTGGTCTTGATGCAGCATAACATTTTTCTCGTGTCTGTTCACTTACGGAGGCTATAATAGCACTGTATAAATTTTAAATTCACACACTGCGCTCATTCAGTCAATCACCTATCCATCTATTGGGGTCCATTTAATACAAATATATGAAACAGCCCAGCTAAGATATGAGAAAAGCATTCTCTAGCACAGTCAGTTATAGGGCCATTAGTCACTGAATGTAACGTATAGGCCAAATAATCTTTGTTTCAGATTAAAAGCCCTACTTGCCTGTTGAGGCCTGTTTAGCTAGCAGGCTATTTTTCACTGGACTGTACTCAAACCAGGGGCTTGGCACATAGCTGCTGTCTACTCTGTCCTCCCCTGTCCAAATTAACTACGCACAATGGAAATATTTGATCAGCGTTTTAGCTGATTAACACATATCTACCACTCTGCATAGAGCGTGAGTCCTGTCTCAGTTCTTCAGAAAATGTAAAACATCTCAACAGTTTTAAGTTTCAAAGGGGGATTCAACAACTGTAACACACAGTCCTTAATCTCGCAAACTTCCCCTAAGATAGGTGCCCAGACTTAGTAGCAGAACAGAAAATTCCTATCTCTCTAAAAAAAAAAGGCATCTTGGTGGAAGGCTCACTGAAGCCATTTTGTCTGGCATTTGCCATCTTCCCTCTCCTCTGTGTTACTGCCCACCCTTGTTCCATTCGTCTGTGTTAGAATGCCGCAACTCAATCATAACAATATTGATCGGAATCTGGGACAGTCAATATGTCTTTTGCGCTTGGGGAAAGCAGCTACTGTATACATTTCCTAAGACTGCGTCACAAACTGGGCCACACACCCAGGAAATGAAGGGTATCGTATGAGGGGCTGGTGGGAAGGTGAGGACCTCCACAGTCCCTGATGAGATCTAATGCCCGGAAGCATATGACCTCATCGACAACCAGGCCCAGCAGTGCCAATAATGAGGCCCTCCCAATGACATCACCCTCGGTTTTTGGGAAGTGAATACATCTCTCCTGCGACAAGGGACCCGACCCCTTTTTGCCACAGTGCATTTGTCACCCGTTTGTGAGGGGGATGGGCGGAGGGAGGCATGACGGACACTCGGGCCCGAGTCATACGCAGCGGTAAAAGCCAGGGTTCAAAGCTCAATGCCGGGTGAATGGATGACAATTACACATTAATTGGCCAGTGGGGAGGAGAGGATTGGAGATGAATCATGTTTGTATCAGAGAAGACCTGTGTGTAGAACTTCAGAAACAAATCCTCTTTTAAGAAAAAAACACAGTCAAAATACGATAGTGTTCAGCCCCAGAAAGAACCATAAAAAATAAATGGCGGCACTCCATTGCTCATAGATCTCCACACAAAGAGCACAACTTAAATGGCTTTTTGGAAACAAAGACGACAGATCCGTATGGACTCAGCAGAGGCATTGTGTTAAAGCATACCACAGAGACATCCTCAAGTCATTTCTGCCAAATTCTGCCAAAAATGCTAATTCCCTCCCAAAAAAAAAAAAAAAAAAATCTCCCTGCTTTTACAATCTGCAATTCAAATTCAGAGGACAGGGAGTGAGAGACAGATGGTGAGCCCTCGATGCCGGCTCCTTTTCACATAAGACAGTCACTTGAAGATTTTTCCTCCGTGACCCACTTTTACAAACAATTCCAAAGCATTTAGGAATCACAAACTTCCTTAAATTCACAAACGCATCCATCCATGAAGTCTAAAGAAAACGCAACAGTGAAAAAAATGTAGGTACCTTTTTGGGTTTTTTTTGATGTGTCTATGTTGCAAAACAATATGAAATATATGCAAAACAGAATTTTAGCCTAGGCCATACTACAGTTGAACAATATTCTTTGTCCTTAACTTAGAAATTAGGAATTAAGTGCAAGTTTCTGTAGTAAAATAATATCATAAAGCAAGGGTTTTGTTATCCTTTATTAAGATCAGTGGCCATAGAGATAAACAGAAAAGAGCGAAGTGAGAGAACGGTGAAAACAGGATCTAATCACAAATGTTATTTTGTGATTAGATAGGTGTTCTGTTGCTCTGAGGCAGTGTATATTGATAGCAGAGAGGTTGCTTATCCATGCATGTCCTATTGAAATTTAGTATTTCAAAAAAAAAAAAAAAAACTCTTACAAGCCTAGGGCAGTGATGAATTCATATTGCTTGCTTGCCTGCTTACATGCTTGTTTGATTGATTCATTGATTGATTGACTGACTGACTCATTCATTAATTCATTCACTCATGAATGTAAAAACCTAAGACATCCTGCAGGAAGCTGAAGGGGGACAATAGTGGAGTCATGCCTTTTTTTCCCAAAAGCAACTCATCTAAGTGTGTCAAAGAAAATGTTAAATACCTCATTTCATGACTGAGACGAGATCCCTCTAAATATAGAAGCAATCCCATTAAAGCTTGAAAACAGCAGCAGCAGTGGGACTGGGCCTCGTCTCCCCGCTGCTCGTTTACAGGGAGGAGTTTCAGGTGTTTTTTTCTGCGCCTGTCTCTGCATGTCAGTGTATTTATTCAGCTCTAACTCACCTGCTTGACAGTTAACACAGCAATCTGTATACTCTTCACTGTAATCTCTTAACGGGAAACACTAATCTGTAAACTGTACAGAGCGATCTGAACTGTACACTAACCACTAACACCAGCGCCAGGCATCTGCTTGCAAGGGCTTCCAGTAATACAGACAACTGCAAAAACACACATATCAGTTCTCTCTTATATCATATTTTAACCTATTCGAACCCTTTTGTGTTGAGGTGACAGGGCTGAGCTAACTTCTCAGTGTCATAGAGGGGGATATTTAACACAGGGATATGGTGGGGAAAATGTATATTTATCTAATTTCAAGTCATCGCAAAATTAAAACAGCCATTGAAATTCGAGTGTGGCAGTTAAAGACTAATGTAAAACTGTCAACATGGTGAGGAGTTATGAATGGTATTTTTAAATTATTTTTCATTTTAAACAGCGTAGCGTGAAAAATCAGTGGGTTGTTTGTATTTTTTTAATGATGTCCAGCTACCGAACACCAAAATCGAATAACCTTGGAAATCCTTGAAACTTCAAATTTGCGCTGCAGGTCCACTGAGCTCTTCTAAAAGTATAAGAGGTGGTGCTGATCTCACAGAGTGAGTCTGAAGGGTGAAGCTCAAGGTTCAAAGCCCTTTTAAAGTAGCTGCTATTAGCAATGGGAGAGGCAGAGGACTCAGTGATAGTTTTCACATTCTGTTGATTGAAATGCGGCTGCAGCTCCTTCGCTCCCCTTGGGGGGTCGAAACGTAATCCTTCTCCATGTCGCTGCTGCCCTCTGCAGTTTACCCCTGTTTACTCAGATGAACGGAGAGCCACGGAGAGTCAAGGAGAGAGCAAAAGCAGGATGAGTCATTATTTAAAGGTGACGTTGAATCACAGTACCCCACTTACCTCTTCCGTTGTAGCAACTGGAAAGAAAAAAAATGACACAGGAGACACATGTGCCACTGTGGAAGACATGAGACAGATCACACACTGACTGTGACTGACACCTATCACAAACTGTTGGTAAAAATACAGCATCCTATGGAAATTTGGAAAGATAAGTGACAGAACATTTCCTTCAGTGTGTTCAGTAGCAGTCAAGTATTGAGATTTATCCCAAAGCATATATGTATATGTATATGTATATATTTATGTATCTGCATGTGTGTGTGTGTATGTATCAACACACTTGTATTCACATGTTCAGTAGGAATACTCTTGCCAATGGTTATTGGTACTAGCTAATGGATATTCAGTTACGTCTGTTTCTTCATAGCTGAGAAACTTAAATTTCACTGCACTGCATATGCAACAATCCATGTGGTTCATGGGTAATTCAGCACCCCACACACACACACACACACACACACACACACACACACACACACACACACACACACACACACACACACATCCCTGAACACTGCACAGAGGATACTGCAATTAATAACAGATGGCATGGGATGACCATGTCCTTGAGAAAACGCCTTATTGGCACCTACTGCTAATTGTAGCACATATAACACAGCTAAAAGCATAATAAATCTGATCCAGGGGACATTTTATGCAAGAGCTCTCCGCCTTTTCCAGATGGTAAATTGCTCAGATCTGGAAATATCTACAACCTTGTGACCTCCAAACCTGCATTAGCTTAATTGCTTTTTTCTTTCCTGTGTTCATGTTTTTTTTTTTTTTTTTTTAGTGTTGAAGAAATCCATGGGTTCTTTTAATCTGCATGTCCACTGACAAGTTAAGCGCCGTTTCTTTTAAGGAGCTTGTTTAAAAAGAGATGCCATTAAATCATACAGGTCCTTTTTATGTGTCTGTGCCAACAGGGCTCACATAAATGTTCTTGCAATTTTTTGTATTTCTACTAAATTCAGTTTTATTAGGATCTGCATGATATACAGTCCGTAACATGCAACCTTTTAGAGTACTTGTATGTGAGTAAGAAAGTGTCTTGTAATATACTGAATTCCTTGCAATGGAACTGTGTACTCTAACCCTCAGCAAATGGCATGTACAAAACTGAATGCTGCAGAAAGTGATGATAAAACATAGGCCTGGATCCAATCAACATTCTCATCCAACTTCAAAATGAAAATTCTGCTCCTCACAATCCCATTTTGGCAAGTTCAGCAAATCACCAAAATCACTAAAGAAAGAGAAATGATAGATTTAAGCAATGCCATAATGTGCCAAAAAAAAAAAAAACAACACAAAATCCAACTTTTTTTGCTCAAAGTTTCTCCTCACAATTAAGGACAAAGTACACTGCAGGTACATCGGAGCAGCCAGAACCCCATAAAGTGCACAGTCATCACAGGTGTCACCCGCCTGCTGCCATTAGCAAATTTGTCATTGAAGCCCATGTCAACAGCTGGTGACACCACAGGGCCTTATCCCTCCTTAAGAGTTCATTATTAATTAATTATCAACGCTGCTTCCAGCTGACACTGCTGGCTGATGTGGCCAGATACACCATTGGGCAGTGGTGACATTCTCCTTCTGCTGCCATTGGATGGATCACAACAGAATCCACAGCAGCATACTTCACAGTGGAGGACTATCGAGTGAAAGAGAGAGAGGGGGGGAGAGGGAGAGGGGTGGCAATGCAAGTCTGACAAGTGCTTGGCATGCATTTATTCTTTCGTTTCTCCTTCCTCCTCCAGTCTTTTTCTTGAAACTTTAACATTTTGGTTTTTATATATAGATATTCTGACTTACAATGTTCTCCAACAAACAGAGAGCAGGCCAGTCTTCGTAATCCATCATAAATCCATCTTCCGCAAGAATTAATCCGATTTGCTGTCGGAAATTTCTCCAGCAAATAAATTGAGCGGTGCACTGAAGAGCCTTCCCCATAGGAAACTTCCTGTTCTCTGTGAAGGCAATCAGGAAAAGTAATGAGCTTCTTTGTAAAAAAAATAAAAAACGGAAATCGTTTACTGTACATGCAAATTATGCACTGGAAGGTATGAAAGGAAAGCTTAAACTATCTGCAGAATTCAGTGATGAATATGTAATAACAAACTTGAGATGCTGGAGTCAAATGAAAAGAATGATACTTGTGCTTAGAATATGTTCATATCCAAGACAGCCAACATTAAATTACTTTATAGACAGTGTTACTTTATGGGAATAATATGGATTAGGCCTCTGGTAATGTACCACAGTTGTGGCACACCTGAGACTACCCCATGGCATGCATGTGTCTAAATCACACCATAACAAAGTTTATGACCATTGAGGGAATTTTTCTCCTGAGTATGTCAGACGTTTACGTTAACTGGAGCTTGGTCTGCAGACTACTGATGTCAGTGTTGAGGAAGACTGAGAACTTCATTCGCCCTGCATGTTAGCTATCATGACGAATGTGTGTCTACAATTCAAATTGGCATATGCCATTAAAGAGACTAAGCGTAGTGGTTTTAATCCTGGCCATTGTCTGCTCTGCTGGGAATAGCATTTGCAACTAGACAATCTGCATTTGGCCCTACCCTCATGATGGAGGATGTTGAGTAAGTCTGAGAGACTTGGAAACCCAAACCCAGGAGACATTTGCCAGAGAGAGGTTCAAGTTGTCCAACCAACCTGTGAACAAGCAAATGACATCACCCAGCTTCAAGACCTGGTGTTCAGCTTAGCATTAGACAAGATTCTCAACATTGTACAGTAATCATCCCAACAGACAGAGCTAACCCTCGCTTCCCCCTCCCCCAAACCACACATACACACATCCAATTTTTCCCACAGAAAACAAGGAACCCAGAAACTCTCCCTCTTCCTCCCCCTCTTCTCACCAGAAAAGCAGAGTGAGAAAAGTGGAGGTATTATTATGCTTTTGACAAGAACCTGCAAGGAAGCACTTGAGAGACCCTACATTCTAATAGCCCCACTGTAGCAGTGAATCTGTGTGTGAGTGTGTGTGTGTCAGGGGATTTGTATCAGAAGACATCTATATATCCAACATAACAAGGTAATTATCATCTGGTTACTGCTATGGGATGAATGAGGAAGCCAAACAGATGCCATGTTTTCATACTGAACACACAGTAGCATCCTGTTATCTCTGTGTTGTGCAGGCACTAACACACACACACACACACACACACCACACACACACCCAAACACACACACACACCATTTGTATCAACATGACCCAGAAAACTACAAAACAAATGTAATTTTTGGAGCAGTAAAAACTGTTCGGAAAAGAAGTTATTATCTTTGAGGTGTGAAAAACATCATTTCACTAAATATAGATGGAATTGGCAGTAATTGAGAAAAAGATAATGGGGAATGTGTTTATTTTTAACTACTTCTAGATGATTATATGTGTGCTGGGTTATTTTGACTGGGGGCATTTTTTTCTGTTCCTATTACCTGAAAACAACATGAGGGTTAATTGTACTGTGAATGTTCATTTATATGGTCATGCCCTGTGAATGGAGGCAGCCCTTGACCCAGTACTTAGGCAGATAGCTCAGAAGCGTAGAGTTATATTTAATTGCGGGCGCCACTACATGGCTAATGCTAATTCCTAATTCAGATAGTAATACTAAGAGCTCATTTAAAATTCCGTTTTAATAAGGCTGTATGAATGCTGTGGAAGCATCCATTTGAGCACCAGGGAGATTTTTTTTGTTGTCCCTAAAACTCAATCTGCGCATGCTGGCCTGGGCCCATAGGATCTGGTGGGTGACAGGATTGACCAAATAAAGAGCCCGTCATAAGGGAGAACCGTGATGTCGTGCCGATTTAAAATGACACGCTATTGTGCTTCTGGGACCCAAAATGACAGTAGTCCCTGCCAGAATGTGTGAATCTGTGACTACCAATAATACTGACATAAGGGCAATTGATGTTTCATGCTGTCGATTTATGCTTTTTCATTGTGTCACAGACTGTTTATTTTCATGTTGGTCAACCTCATGTGACTGATTAATTATAATAATATGTTATACTACGTGTAGTTTATAAATAAAAGTCAGAAACGTGTCAATTAAGTCATAACTTTGACTCTCATACAGCTGATAAGGGTAGCTATCATGTTTATCAATTACTATGTCATTCTTGTCACTTGAATTTATGAACTAATGTCATATTTTATATAATATGAAATGGAGAGAAGTCCCTCATATTAGCGTTTATACAACTCTACTTCCTGCATGAATCCAGTAGGCTGGACAGAGAATCCCATTGTTAGTAATTGTTTCTTTTCTCTGTTTTTGCTCTTAGCTGTCCTGTCCTTGTAGCTGCTGCTGTGTACACAGTCCTAAATGATATCCCACAGGTCCCTGTCCCCTGTTTTAATTGCCCTTTTAAATCCTTTCAGGTTTCTCTTTACCTGAGGGGGTGCTTGCATCCGCATTTCAAAATGGCAGGTTAAAGTGCTCCTGTGAGATCTGCCTTCAGCATGGGACCAGAGATGTGTGTTTGTTTATCCCCAGCTCTGATCACTGGGGATTATCACTACGCTGTGCGTGTAACACTCTTCATAATCAATAACAGGTAGAGACAAGTGGGAATTTTATTTTTTAAAGGCTGCATATACAAACACACACACACACACACACACACACACACACACACACACAAACACACACACACACACACACACACAGACACACACACACACACACACAATGCTAGCGTACATGTGTTTTTGTGCTACAAAACTAAGAAACGTAACATAGCTGTTTTATGTGGCATAAAATTCTATGATTTTTGCATTTTGCAATTGCATTAGTTGCAACACCACTAACCGTTATGTGTATCCTCCCTGAAGTGGTTTGGAATTTGCCTCACTCTGAATTGAATCTGATGTATTTTTCATCAGTTGCGCACGTTTATGTTACGCCCATATTCCAAGGAGATAGGAGATAAAACACCCATAAACTCTGCTTAACTGATTCAAGAGTGGTTTCATGAAGGATAAATTCAAACACCTTTCATTGTCCCAATCACAACATCTACACATCACTGAGCATTTTATGGGAAGATAAGAAATGTAGAATGCAGAATATATTTCTTCTTTCTTAACTCAAAAAACACTTTCCCTTTCAAAACAGTTGAAAACCTGAAAGCAATAAGATCTATCGCTAGCCTAGTGTTTCCATTATTGTGTAGACTTAAAAAACACTTCATGATACAATCTTGGTCACTGCTAATGGCAAAATTTCCATTTTCAGGTGAAATTACTGTTTATCAAGAGGCAGAGAACACGTGTAACAAGTGAAACCTCTGTGTTTCTCTCATAACATGCAAATGTAGACTTCACAATAACAAACATTTTCTATTTGGGAATTAATCATTCACCTGGGGCACTCAAATTCAATATGAATTACCAACTCTCTTAAAAAGGAAGTCAAGGTTTTACTACCTGGCAATAAAGGTATTTATAATGTAACATTTTTCCTTCTCTTAATGGCTGTATATGATTAGATACAGTAAGATACAGATCTCCTCATCTTTTCCCATCTCACCAACTATCTGTAAGATTCCTTACTCTTTGATTTCTGTTTAGAATTCCATTCCATTTTGGTGATGATTGACAACAACTTAACACAAATGTGTACAGCTGTAAAATCCAGCACAATTATTTTGACACACCGTTTTGGTTATATGAGCCTGTGTCGGTACAGATAAAAATGCAGGGAAAGTGTGTTCTCACTCAGAAATTTCAACTTTAATCCTGTTTTACACAGAGATTATTGCAGTCTATGAGATTTAAACGAAAACACAAATATAAATGAACACTGATGAGAGCAATCCCTCAGCTCATTTAAGTGCTAAATGTGGGAGATGGAAAAGTAACATCTCATAGTGAATGGTATTACTGGAACTCTGTAAAGCTGAGACTTTCCTCCTCTCAGATACAGTTTTGAAAAATGAGTTTAACTTTGCTAGTTGAGCACAAAGCTAAAACACCCAATGTGTCTTTTTTTTTTTTTTTTTTTGGAATGCCTGGCGCTTGATTCCACTATAGCAATCCCTCATCTGAGCATGATATAATTAGCACATTTGACCGATAAATGAAGTGTGTGCTGAAGGAGAGAGGTTACAGAATAAAAAAGCTTGTGAATTTGGCAGAAATTAATTCAAATGACCTGTTCTTCAAAGACATGCTTCTTTTGTCCCCCTGTCTCCTGATTAATTTATCGTTCCAACTAAAGTTGGAACAAATGAGTAATCTTATTTGATTGGAAATTGTGGGTGCCAAGACATGACTATGAAACTGTGCGCTGTGCCAAACTTAATGCATCTTTCTCCGAATGCAAATCTGATTAGAGCCAATGGTGGCCAGCTGGAGGAGGATTATGGGAAAGGCTGAATCTGGTCAACTCCATAACAAAATATATAGAATATATAATTTCTGTGCAATAAAACCTAGGTAAGAACAACCTACTGAAAAGTCAGGGAAATTGAATAGAGCCAATAAGAATATTTTAAGCCTCCTGCCTAAAATAAGTGTCTGAATATTTCATCTGATTCATGCTACTCTGACTCAAGTATGACATACACCATGTCTGAATGACAGATGTGTCTTCAAGTAATACATGACTGACTTGGAATGATGGACACTCATCTTTATCTGATTTGAATACCTCCATGCATGTATGATACTGCACTAAAACTGAGACCGCACAAGCCATGTATGAATCTGCAGTATTTAAATGTATTTAGCATTTAACGTAGCACAGATACACTAGGCATATTACTCATTAATGCAGCAAGGCACATCAGAGTATACCGTAAAACACCACAAACCACTGTTGCTCATGATCCTGCAGGCTGAAATGGTGCATGGCACTTGTATCTGCGATGTAAAGGCATTTCTGAAGTGCAGGTATAAAAGTAAGTTTGAGAACTTTTATGTTTTTCAAACAGTTAAAAATGAGTAAATCTGTCTGACAAATCCTCGCTCAGAGAGGCTGGCACAGCAGGACCAGAGCAGCTTAAAAAGGCACCTGTAATGCCTCCTCAGCGCAGAGTCAACTCCAAAAATCCCCCACAACGCTCTGTTTCTAATTACAAAAGAGAATAATGAATGTACTCCTAGATGGTGCAGACTACTCATTTATAAATGTGATTAACCTACTTCTGTAACACAGGGTACTAAACATTATTTCAGCTTCAAAACACTGTCACATTCAAACTAAAAATGGAGGGGGAGAGTGAGGAAAATACATATTAGAAATTGTTATGGTGTCTTGTTTTCAGTCAGTGGTTAATATTACTTTATTGGGGTTATTTTATGTCTCATAACAAGTATTACTTGTGAGCTAAGTTATCCATTTTAATTATCTTATCCCAGTTAATTTAATTGAAGTTGAAAATACACTGAAGTATAATATACTGTGTTGGCATAACAAACAAAAACATACATTATTTTTTACATTAGCTAATTTCTATAATAAACATTCCAAAAAACTGACAATGTGATTTATACCATAATGATGGAAGTCTATTTTCAAGGCTTGAATAATAGGGTTTAATTCCTCTGTGCATTTCTGTCTGATCATGTGAAGAGCATTGATATCTCATTTCCTGAAAAACAATATTAGCTCAAAACAGCCCTGACCTGGGTATGACACAACATTGATTTCCAAGCCTTTCCAACTTCACAAAGCTACTATATTCATTTTCACCCGACTGCTATCACATTGCCGAACCCGAAAGCCACCAAGGAACCAGTTTGATATGCCATCCAGTGAGTAGTCATTTCTCACAAGAAACAAGATGCACAGCTTGTTTCTTGTTTCTCCCCGAAGAGAGCAGATCGATCTATGGAAACTTACTGTGTAAGACTATAAGGCAGCAGTAGCCGCCTATTTCTGAGATATCCTATTTCTGATAGCCATAAATGGACCTCATTGAGGATATTACCGGCCCAATCAATAGCCTCACAGGCAACTGTTCTCTGAAGGATATGAGGATATTGTTTGGTTTAATGTCACGATGTCCACATATTTCTTCAGAAAACAAATTGCATGTGATCTTCAGTGTCTCCAGTTGCTTTCATGCCAGTAAAAGAGGACATCTGAATTATTTATTCACAGCTTATGATTAACAACAAACAAAATAATTTAATCCATCTGACTGAGAAGTGATTCACTCAGGCAGTTCAGGTATAGCAGAACTCCAGAAAGTGCCAGGATGTTCAAACAATCTTGTAAAAAAAAAAAAAAAAAAAAAAAAAACAATATTGCTTTTAACGATTAAGAGAGAGGCTTACAGTTTTCATTCTGATAACATAGAGGCTATTTGGCATGGACAATAAATGCATGAGTCATTTTCTTCTGAATAGTTTGTGAAAGGAAGTACCAACTGGCACAGAGAAGCAGAGATGCCTGTGTTTGGCTGCATGTTAGCATGTGGGTGTGTGTGCTGGTGTGGACCTCTTTGCTTTCCTTCCACCTGTTTGTAGGTGTGCACACATGAGTGCATGTGCTAAAATATGTGCACATTTATGTATGTGTGTGTGTGTGTGTGTGTGTGTGTGTGTGTGTGTGTGTGTGTGTGTGTGTGTGTGTGTGTGTGTGTGTGTGTGTGTGTGTGTGTGTGTGTGTGTGTGAGAGAGTGAGAGAAAGTCAGAGAGATTTTTTATTAACACTCAAGAATCTGCAGACTGAAAATTGATAAAACAATAACTGGTGCATGCCCCAGGACATTGAAAATGAGTCAGACGTCATGCATGAAAACTGTAGCTATAAAATATTTCTAGTGAGTCAGACTTCTTAATGTTTTTTTTTTTTTTTTTTTTTTTTTTAGAGGGATGGCTGTGTGCATGTTCTGCTCCAGACCAATATTATTACACCAAGGGTATTTCTCTCTTTGCTTTAGAAGAACCCGTGTTTCTAGAATAAAAAAAAACATGAATAGAAATGACATGACATAAACAGACACCTGTAATCACATAATTAAGGATAGCAAGAAATTGAATCTTACAAAAGGATGAGGTTCACTGAAATGCAATTAGTTCCTTTGAGGACATATACAATATAATCAAAATAGACTTGACAGCATGACATAATTTCCTTTCAGTAAGTTATATTTTATTGGAGACCATTATTATTATTAAAACAGTGTATTCCCTCCCCTTAAAGAGATTGAAGTTTGTTTGGATTGAATTGCATATGCCGTTAAAGAGGCTAAGCTCATTTGATTGCATCTAGCCCAAAGTGTCTTAATCCTTTTTTTTAATGTGTTAAACCTGGTTCAGCTTTTGCAATCTTCAGTAACGCTACAGTGACAACAGAAACGATCCGTCCACAGTCTCTCGCAATCATCTAGATGAAGATCAGTTTCCTGTTTACCTCCCTGATGTTTGCTAAACAGCTGAAAGCATACAGATGTAAATATAGCCCCGGGTCCCAGCTGAAAGAGGTGGATATTATTTGGTAAACAGATGCCTGCCATACGCAAATTCCCAACGTGCCAATGATCTGAAACCCACGTCACTCGGTGTGTCATGCAATCACAGTCAGATCTAAGAATAAACAGCCATGGCATGGCAGGATGGAGTCTAACCTCGCTGCCGTGGCTACAGAACATTGGGGACCAATCCAAGGGAGATGTAGGGAGGCCAGTGGCATCCTGGTACCACTGCGTGGCTCAAAACCTGGACGGCTTTTATATTCATATATATACATACACAATACACAATATGGAGTTTAAAGATTGTGGCTTATCCTTGCTGGGGGAACACAGGGGTTAAGGAGGTTAAAATCTTCTGTCTCATCGCACTCCAACAACATTTCGCAGCCAGGTACCTGGCTACATTTATGCACTGACTGTAGATTGACCTCATGTTTCTCCAGCAACATAGGCAGTATGAGATTGGTGTCGCATCTGTAGTGTGGAAAGAAGAGAGAGTTTGTCATCATGTGTCAAAGGAGTCACTTTTGTCATAGCTTTGGCCTCCCTATACTGTGCGTGAAAGTCGTTAATTTGGGCTGTTCAATTCAAATAGGCAAAAACGCAAAAAGGCATTACCATTAACATGTTAATGGTTTAGCGAGGATAACTTATATTCCCATCTACATTGACTGTGGAATATTGCTAACTAAAAAGTAAGACGTAAGAGGCCATAATCAAACATATTCACATTGGTATACTTACTATGATTATTTCAGGTTTTACTAAGATTTCTTTTCTCTGTACTGATCCTTTCCATTGCTCTGGGTCCAAGTAGGTTTCAAGTTCACGGTAAAAAAGTTCAAATAAAAAAATAAATAAATAAAAATTGCAGATGAAAGAATTGCTGGAAGCTGTAAAGTTCTGGATCTTTTCAGCTCATCAAACTGCGTTGCCTACCTACACACTGCTAGAATATGAAACGATGAGATAAGATGGTGTGGAAATTTGTCTTAGCGTACATGCAATTTAAACCTCAACTGAAAAATATATTCAAATTGCTATAATACTGTGCCATCTGGGACGATAAAAGGGCATGCAACTGCCAGCCCAAAAGAGTAATGTTCAGATGTTTGGGTGTAATTAAAATAAATGTCAAAAATATTTGTGTTCTGTCCCTGTTTCATTACAACAGAGCTCTGCAGCAGTAAAAGTGCTCCCTTCCCTCTGAGAGAGCAACACTTTCAATTCCATCTTTTTATGAGGTCTAATATTCTCCATGAATGTCAATGCCTTTCCTTAGTTAAGACTCAACAAAAATGTAATGCAGTACATTTTCTGGTACAATAAATAAAAGGAACAGAAATCCACTGACAACAATTGTCCATCTTTACAGCTTTACAGAGATAACAACAAAAACATTGCATATGCTTTATATTTTTGAAGATGTATCATACCTTATCATGTATTATATATATATATATATATATTACTCAGTGTCGCAACTGTGTTAACCAACAATTTGATATTGCAATATGAACATATGTTTGATATTGCAGTAACATATGAAAATATAATTATTTTAATAGAAACGTTGAATGCTTATATGTGTACTGTTTGTTTGTTTTTTTTATTAATTAGTTTCACAGTGTTTGTCTCTGGTTTGTAAATGGCTCTTTCATCGCTGCCTTGCTCAGATCTTGGGACGCATCTATTAACCACAAGCCCCAGCTATTGACAGGAGGGGATGAACTGATAGATGGCTCTATAATAAGTCGACAATTTGTTATTCAGCAAATGTATTTCACATCCACATTCATATATCGACCAGCGGAGACACTCATATGACACATCATCAGTCAAGGTCGCCGGCTATTTGGATGTCATTGAGCTTTTGTTAGATGTCTATTGACATCTTTAGCTATGCAAAATGTTTGATTAATTTCCCATTAACCATCATCTATGTTTTATTACACAATTAAAATGGATATATCTGGCCCATGACTGCTGCCACAAGCCTTATCTTTCATTCATTCACTGCTTTATTGCTAAACACTTGTAATTAAAGAAAGGTAATTGTAAAATATGGACACTGCCTACATGTGTGAAAAGGTTACCATGACCACAGTTAACAGATTACCTTATAAGAATATATATATAAAGATTTCGTAACTTATATGAAAATGAAGATTCTGCAGTACCAAATTGTATGTGAATGGTCTGATAGTGGCTGTATATAGTACCAAAACCAGTTCCCTCTGCATTTTTAAATGGCTTAAACCCTGTTCTTTCCCAGCACGGCTGAGCCAGTTGTTGCTTCACCAATATGGACCTCTGGCCACAATCTGAGGAAAAACAGTGAGGCCTCAACCAGGATGACTAGCTGCTTTTACTCTGTGAGGTATCCCAAATGTATAATATAATATAATATAATATAATATAATATAAAAATATAATATAATATAATACCCTTCAACTGTAAATTTGAGGACAAAGCTATAGGACAACGGCAATGAAGTCTGTTATTAAGCAAACCCATTTGCCAGATTATGTAAAGTTTATTTAACGATACAAATTACTAATGTGAAAAGGCCTTTGCTTATCTGCGGGTATAGATGTTTGACATCATGTGGACTGTGTATCACTCTGTAGAGCTGGAAGTATTTCTTGTTTTGATGAACAATCAAACATGTCCCGCTGACAAATCACTCTATGATTCTCCTGTGCTTTTATCCTCAAGAGTCAATATGTGTACTGCCATTTCATTCTGTCTTCATTCATTACTTTGCTGTATGCTGGGGGTGTATGATGTAGTTAACATAGCTCTAACATAAAACCAGCAAACTGTTGTAAATGTATTTAGTGTTTTTTTTTTATCTCCTCCATGATTAACTGATTTCCTTTTAAACTTTCCAAGCTCCAAGCTGAAATTGGAAGCATGTGTTTTATCTGTGGTTCCACTGCATGTGTGTGCTGACTTTGTCTTATTTGGCGTTGGTTTTGTGAGTGTGTCTCACCTACATAAAAAGTGAAGGTAGAAGCTTTGTATCAGTACATGATTCATCACCCATGGTGATACATCCCCATGTTTATCCAACTGACTTTTGATTCTTTAAAAAGGTCAAAGTCTCGCAGCGGGAAGATTAAATCTTTCCCGGCTTTTTTTGTTTCTGTACTTTATCTCCTTATCTATAAATACATTGCCTTTCTCTCTGCATCAAGGGCAAGAATGACCATGGGAAAAACAATCTGGTGTAATTCAAATGAGACTCAAGAAATCCCACCCAAAATTGTATACATTCTCTTTGAGGTAACAGACAATTCATAAAATAAAAAAAATTAAAATTGTAAATTTCCTACTCATTAACATTAACACAGACAGGGTGTTAAAAGGTTACGCAGTGAGGTTAAGCAAAGAATGAATTACACCCTCACTGAATTTAAGTTGGAATAGAGAAAGAACGCTATTTACTGTAATTTTAAAAGGCACCTGAAGAGGATTCTAGTCAAAATGTAATCAATAGGAATTACAGGAAGTATTAAAGAATGGGTTCGAAATGAGTTGTATGGCAGAATAGAAATAGTAACTAAGGAGGAAACGGAATCATACTGTACCTCAAAGTATGAACGACTCGTTGAATCGTGACTCCAGCTCAGAAATGGGTTCATTCATTACCATTACCCTGCCTGTCCAATTAATCAGTAATGAATTTATTAAAATCAATCTTCTTGATCTACCAATTATGGTGAGTGCTCTGAACATGGCCGCTGAGGCTGTTGGCAGCTCAATCGTGTTTCTCTTTTATGTCGGTTTGGCGTTCCCAACAATTCAAACCTTGAACTCCTACACAACATGACTGCTTTAGTTCAAAAATGCAACTCAGCTGCTTTACCAGAGTCAGTGTAATTGACACGTTGCCAGCATAATTTCCATTTTACAACAATTGACACATTAAGGTGCATTAATGTCACCTCAGAATTCCACCTAACTAGAATACTATTGACCAGATTGCAAGACTATCCCCCATGTTCAAGCCTGGGATTTGTATATTTTGTAAATCAAAGACTTCACAAGGACAAAACATTGAATGAAATGTTATATGATGGTGACACTGTCATCTTAAATCCTATTATATTATTATGGGATATTAGGAAACACCTGATCTCAGCACTTATGATGTGCGTCAGCTTTGCAACATAATGTGTTTTCAAGGACAATTACAAGTTTTGGCGTCCAAATGTGTCAGGCTTTAGAAGAGCGACCTCACTTTGAGACAAAGGAGTTTCATGATTGGATTATCCTCCCTGCCACGACCTCCCAAGATTCCTCTTGCCAAAATCTGAATTGACTGAAAACTTTTCTCTTTGACAAGTAGGAAGATAAATCAGCTGTATCACTCATAAAAATATTTGGGTTTCATTGTTGCAAGTGAGTCACAGTAATGTTAGTGACTACTGTGCTAAAGTGTTATCATTGTTTTTTCCCTTTTTAAAAAATCTGACACCACCATTATTTACAAATCAAAAATGAAATGAAATGAGCAAAGCCCTATTTTTTTTATTCAATTTTAACAATGTTTTGTTGGCCTTTTGTCTTGTTTCTTTTACAATTTCATTTAAAATGTGTCAACTGAACTTTAGTTTCAACTAAACTTTGAAAGTTTAGTTGACACATACAGAGGTTCATGACAGAGGTTTCTGCCACATATAAATGGCATTCCAGAAGGAATGATAAATAGGCAGGTATTAATTCATTTTCCATTACTGGGTAACTGCTGACAGGACAGCCAATCAGAGCACACAGAACCTGTGGTCCTGGTGATTTCAGGTAAGCCATGCTTCAGGAACACCCAATCAGCACAAAGTATGTAAATTAGCATGGCTTGGAGACTGGGTACATGGAGAAAACTATGTGCATTTTAAGTGGGAGGTGTTTAAACTGTGGCCACATAGACATTGCAGATGGAAGAAGGACTTAGGTTCCCTAGGAGTTAACGCCAACAGTAGATAGTTTTTCCTAACAGCTAAGAACCCCATACTACATGAACATGTCAACTGATACTGCATTTTTATGGCATGTTGGCCGGTGGAAGTGGGTTAATTCCTTTTCAACAGAGAGCAGTCTGTCAGAAATGTCATGTTGAGGATATGTCTGACTTTTACTTATCCTGCCTATTTAGTACGTCATGACAAACTCTAAAATGCTTTTTGGCTTCCAAGGTGATTCAGGGGATTTTGTTAGTGACATAGCCAGCACTGCAAATGCTAATTTCTTTTCATGGATTTAGCTTTTTTTTCCACATGGTTGTTTTGCAGGGAAGATGTACAGTATTAACATTTGAGAGGATACATCACTGCCAAGTCCTGCCCTGATATTCATTGGAGACCTGTATTGTGAACTTTTATGTGAAATCTCTTACCTTCAGCAGGAACTGGCCTCACTGTCAAGGGTTAACTAATATAAGTAATATAAGTTGTTTTCTGCAAAGTTGGAGGAAGACCCCTCTCTCACCTCCCTCCCAGTTACGGACAGCTGAGCATCTGAAGAGTCTCTAATACACAGACAGTGGAAAGTAGCAGTTGCTCGAGCTCCTTGCTCAAAGTGAAGGACGATCCAGGAGGCAGGGTGGAATCTATTCACTTTGACTTTGGTTCCTCAGCTGAAAACTTTTATGAAAACATCAGCAGCGATTCAAAGTGAAATGGCTAATTCCATGTGAGCTGACTCATGTGGAAACACTCAGCAATGCTCAACTCTGCCTGAGATCAAGGTCGTAGCATCTCCGTAATCTGACCAAACAAACCGGGAGGCCGGCACATGCATTTTCATGTGCCCCTGCTAATTATGTGTAATTTACAGCACAGATGACCTATTGAACCTGGTTAATATGTTATGGGTTAAACCATGCAATGCACAGTGCGATAAGGGGAAGAGGAAAAAAATAAGCGAAAGTGGTATTCAGCGCTTTCACACCAGCAAGGATATGATGTAGCTACGACAGCATTCATTCCAGCTGAGTCATTAGTTCATCAGAACATTTGCTATCTGATAGGATCTTAATTAAGAGAGAATTATGTGAGATCTCTGAAGTGTGGGTCTTTTTTTCCCTCAACAAGGGTTACAAAACCAGCTCATTACATTGTGCTTTACAGATGGTGGCTAACACTAACAATGTCTAACTTACACAGGCAGACAACACCTACAGTGTTGATTAAAGTGAACTAAATAAGCCAGACAGACAGACAGCCAGTTATTTTGTATTTATGGCATACAGACTGGTGAAAATGAATGAAGGTGTTTAGGGATTATGCTATATGGTGATAAAACATATCATTTATGCAAGGACGATCTCAAACGTACTGTCATATTAAGTGAATAAAGTATAAATAATAATAGTCTTGCTGTTGTTGTTGCTTTAACTGTCCAGTTGCTATTCATAATCATCAACATCGTCATCATAATATTCTTTCCTCAGTAATTTTATTCTGTAGATAGACTCACCTTATTTATTTTTTTCCACTTCCTTTTTATGTACTGCTCCTTGATATTTCTCTTCTTGACCAATAATGAAATGCCATGGTGACTCGATGCTAATGGCCGCAGCTATTTCAAGGTTGCAAATGGTTTCGGTTTACATCAACTCGTATTGACTGTGCAGGAGAAACACAATGCTCCGGGACCAGGGATCTGTTGAACTGACGGGTTATTTGGCAGGATGAGTCATCTGAGCTAGATCATTTTCCCCTCAGTAAACCAAGTCACCCCTCGCGTCTGCTTCCATCGATGGAAAGCATCATTACTGAATTCAACAGACCAGAACTTTGTTGGGCTGGACAGACACCCTGTGCCAAGAGCGACCCCTGAACAAACTGCCACAGAATTCTGATCCTGGCCCATTAGTTGCTAGACTTGGTTCCTTTCTGCCTGTATAATTTAAGCCAGCCAAATACAGTTAACATCTTGGTAACTGGGTACTGTGCATATAACACCCCAGGGCCAAACTATAGCCCTGTAATGCAATGGGTTGTAATGCATTAATTGGCATTTTTGTGATATAACATACAATAGATATATAGTTCATAGAGTATTTATACTGCAGAATTGTGGCCAAAGCATCTTTAAGAGCAACCACTGTACAACAGGACGTTATATCTTAAACTTGATTTCAATTTAAAGTAAATAAAGTAAAATGAGTGAAAAGTAAAATACATCAAGTAAAATAAATAAAGTAAGCAATACATCAGCCGCGTTACGCATGACACTCATGTCATCTCACCAACACGGGAAAAGAAAATCAATGCTGTAGGGAGGGAAGAGTTTACGATCAATCGTGGAGTCGGCGCAGATTTGGCACAAACAGTAATTTTGCTAGAACCTCTGGGGGAAGGGGGGGCATTAATTCTCTCTCTTCAGTTCTCTAACATCACAGCTACTAGTTTTTTTACAGAACGTATTGGCCCTTTGCATTAGCTGAGGGAGTTTTACGTGCTTCTAAGTAACAGGTGTACTTTGACACGGATTCATATCTATGTTTGTCTTTGCCAAAGTTCTGTGCTCAGTGCATGTATGGGGTCTTATTGTTCATTTGTTTATTTCTCGTTTGTGGTGGTAAGATGGTGATGAAGATAACTAACATTTATTCTTCATTAAAAGCTGGGGAAGGTATGTTTCCACTGGTACGGTAGAGGTGAAATACTTCTTTATGCATGTAATCTGTCCTGTGGCAACTATTTGTCACATAACCAGACCTAAGTCCAAATAAACACCATAATTAGTACTGATTTGATCTAAAAACGTCATTTCCCTATTTTAGTGTACAATAAATGTATGGATCTCTGTTTTGACTGCATAAATCGGTGAAGCAATGAGAAACAAATATTACAAAATGACATTAGGTTGAAAAACGTGTGCATCGTTTTAACGAAAACATAACTTTATAGGCGATCTGTCAAGGTTAGTTTATAAAGTTTGGCATGGAATGTAACTGTTGCAACCGAATAAATGTCACATTCTACTTATTGTCTTAATGGCATTGTGTGTGTGTGTGTGTGTGTGTGTGTGTGTGTGTGTGTGTGTGTGTGTGTGTGTGTGTGTGTGTGTGTGTGTGTGTGTGTGTGTGTGAGTGTATTTTGTGTGTGAGTGAGAGGACAAAATAAAATGCAGTGGTTAAGTTAATGGCTCAAAGCTGTTCTATTACTTTGTATCAGTCCTCATTAAAATGCACTGTTCACACATTTGGTCAGAAAGGAGGTCCCTCTTCTAAATAAATCTGCTAGGAAGGCTTGAGTTGGTGTCCATCCTCCTCTTACTGGCCCAGGGTGTGTGTGTGTGTGTGTGTGTGTGTGTATGTATATGTGATGGGGGGGCCAGGCTGAGATGGTAGAGATCAGTAAGAGACTGCCCTCATGATTTTACATACATTCCCCTGAATTAGCTGGGCTATCATTGCATTATTATTCATATAATTAGATGTACTTGTACATGTACATGTACTGTTATTTATGGTAAAAACATGCATGATGGTCAGTAATGATGTTATTATTGACCTTCTCAAACTGGAGGTTTGTACATGGTTTACAGAAATCCTGCTTCTTTCTCAATAAGCTCCTGGCAACACTTTCTATCCCTGCAGGCTCTGAAGGCATTTTTGTCAGTGGTAGACTCCCTATCAGACTGTCACTGATGGCATCCACCACCTACTGACCACAGCCATTTTCTCCAGAAGTCTCATGCCCATCTCCAGAGTGGGAAAGGCTGCTCTCCAGAGAGCGAAAGCAGTCTCCACTCTGCTTTAGTTAGCAGTAGTTGGCAAGAATATATCTCATTTCTCAGTGTGTCTCTTGACAAACAATCATTTTGATGCATATGTCTTTCTGGATCCCGTACAAGACTGATATGTCTTTTTCAGAATGTGTTTTTGCAGGCGTGTTTTGCTCTTTTTCTGCTAGGTGATTGCTTGGTAGTGTAGAGACGTAGGTAGGACCCAGGGGCTGCACATTTTAAACCCATGTTTGGCAAGACCAATTAATTCTTGAACAAGGTCCAGGATTGCATTGGTAAAGAATCTAGTAGCATAGAATTGATAAATATGTACAACATATATAAGCTATGTGTGTTATCTGGGTGAGAATGCCTCTTAAATAAATAAATAAATGAAGGAATTGGCTGTAAAATACCCAGGAAACTCAACTTCTCATTTGACACATGGAACCATATGTACAAGGAAACATCTTTATATGACAGAACAAAGACTACAGATTAAAAAACACATTTCTTTAGAAGCAGTATTCCAAAGCACATCTCGCATGAGAGGATAGTTCCCTTTTGGCATAGCGTTTTCCCCATTTAACATGTATAGTGCAATATCATATGCATGGAAAATGTTCCCCTGTGAATCCATCGCAACTCGATTAACATGCGATGAATACCAGAAATACACAGGTACACACAGCGTCTCTCAAATAATGTCTAAATGGATGTCTGCTTCTCATTCAAGCTGGCGACGATTGCTTCATTAAAGCGGTGAATTGTGCAAATTAAAGTAACCGAGTGAAATGCTTCACATGTGAGAAGCCATCAATTAATACTATGGAGGTAGGTGTCAGAACTGTAGGGGAGATGGGGAGGGGTGCTTCGGGCCCATACATGACATTTCTTCACAAAATAGGAAACATTTTAAATTGGTGCACTCTTCTGCTGGGAGTCCTTGGCCTAGTAACAGGTAGAAAAGCAATAAAAAACTGTAAATGTTAAAATTATCATATTGATGGATGTTACAAAACCCAAGCATCATATTATCATATGAATTAAAATTATGCATTTGTAATGCATATTTGCAGGGGTGCTGTATCGTGCCATTATGGGGTTGAGAATGGTGAAATGGAAATGGAAGCTGTTGAAAGTGGGTGATACCATTGAAATTACTGCCCTCATTCTGCATGTTATGGCTCTATATCACTGGTACACAATAAAGTACCAATTAAATTCAATGCAAACTACAGATCAGCAATGCTATGCACATGCGTACTATGTGAGTTAAAATGCCGCAGTGATTTAAACATACAAATCAAACTATAGCTAATGTCACTTTTTTATAAGAACATAAGAATAAGAACATAAACTGCACTGCAATACATTGCAATGTCTAACATTAAAACAATTAAATGACAGCTTATGATTGGTTATCATTAGCAAATAAATTTGCATAATGAAGAGCTGATTGGCTGGAACTACATATAATTCAAAACAACGTTGGCGTACAACATAACTTTTCATTCTGTAAAGCATTCCACTACTTGTGGAGACAAATCTTTGTAGAATATAGGATTTCTAAAGTACTTACTCATGTTTTGACCAGCAAGGAACACACTTTTAAAAAAAAAAAAATCCAGGCCGCAGTATGCTTTCTATAACCATTTACCAGGCCTCCCGCTCAGATCGTTTCATAGAGGACCTTTAAAAAGTATATGATTACTATACAGTCTGTGCGCGATGGCTTTCCACTTTCAAGGTGCGGCATAATAATGTGAAACCGGGAGAAGTTCACAGAGATCGTATTCATCTTGTCTCCTAAGGACGTAAAACCACTCAAGGAGTGGAAGATTGTCCCTCAGACACACATCCGTGCTTTTCAGAGCTGTGAGAGAGTCGTACAGAGGTAGGCTGCATGTACCTGAGGATTCATGGGCACCCCGCCACCAAACACATCAGTGCAGAGTCCTGCAGCAAAGACTGTGCAATATGTGAGATATAAACCAGCTCATTACCATGTAAATGTGGGGGAAACTTGCTGCTCCAGTATTCCTACCTGTTTTATCTCTCAACTAAAAGTTTAAAAGAGTTGGATGGAAAAAATGAACATATATATGACTGTGGTATCCTTATTTATAGTGAGAGTAAAGATTCTGGCAGTTATTTTTGCTAGAGATGTATGTTAGCAATTTTTTTTTCCTAGACTCATTTAACATTTGTCCTTATCTTTGATGTACACTTAAGGTGAGTGTAACTTTGGTTCTTTAATGTCATTTTGCAATCTATGTTTGGTGTGCTATGTTTCAGCTCACCAAAGAGTGGGCATCAAACTTCCAGTCATAAATAAGGCAGGTGGTTGTTTTCTATGGTGTTTTTAAATGACTGTGTAATGTTTCCTGTGTCTTTAAGGAAAAGCACCTGGGACCGTGTGAAAAGCCTGCCTCGGTAGCTCCACAGGCAGAATTAAATGCAGCAGGCAACAGCACCAGGAAACAAGGGGGGGATTCTGCAGCCGTGGTCAGTGTTGGAGGCGCCAAAAGAGATTACTGCTTGTAGTATGAAAGCCTTCTTGGGTAGGAGCGTGACACTGTCAGGCCCGGATCAATACATGCTACCTTCATGTAAAGGCAGTTTTCTGTAATCACACATGCACTCTGCCGGGGGAGAATTGCTTTCATTCCGCCAGGCCATGCGTGCATCTTGAAGGCACCAGAACAGGGGGGTACAGGAGTGAAAGTGACAGGGAATGATGGCAAGCCGCTGAGGGATCGGTCTTCAGCCCCGCCCAAGAGAAAAACTGGGGCGACTACATGGGAAATGAGGATGAGTCCATCGTAATATGAAAAGATCGGCAATTTCAGTGCACAGCAAAAAAATAAATAAATAAATACATAAAATCACCAGAGCATGTAGCTTTTTGTATGCATGTGTTTCCATTTGATTCAAAGTGTTTTCAGAGCATTCACAGCTTTGCTCATAAAAAAATGGCCTGCATTTTCAAATCAATGTACATAACGAGTAGTTATTCATGTGTATATTAGATAAATGGCTTTTGATTGGCTGCACATAAAATGCTGACCCTCCACATTCTTCCAAATAAGTCAAATCAAGTGTGAGGGACAGACAAGTTCTCAATTATAAATTCTAGCCTCATGCGTTTGTGGTCTCTTAGCTTGTGAACGTGCCAAGATTCAACCTAACTTTTTGTTAGAAAAAGCACAATTTCCGTCTCTTTCAAAACAGTTGATCAAACTTGTATGTTTGTTTCATCCAGCCGATAATGTTTTACACACGCGGCGTTCACTGCATTAGGGGCGATGGCATTGTATGAGTGCTCCACAGGGGAGTTCACCTGGACCAGGTGTGTTCCATTGAGGCATGGTCACCCCTGCACTCTTTTACCTGGTTTTACAATCTGGAAGTGGCCAGCTCTGCTCTGGCAATATGCAGTGTTCAGTGTGGCCGGATCCACTTCTACATGTTGGATACATGTTCTACAGATGCTCTCTGTTAGATGGTCTCATTACCATCTCCCCTCTACTGTACTGTGGGTCACCTTCAGGCAGGGGGTGCTCACTCTTTTTCTCCCTGGTGTTTGCCTTGGGTGTGGCTGTCAGCTCTGACTGTATTGGGGCTCCCACTCTCATACAACGTCAACGTTCTGACTGAAAGAAAATAATTTTGTTATTCTTCCAAAAGGATTGTTTCTTCTTGTTCATTGTTTCTCTGAAGGCAAAAAAAGATGTAGCATACATGGAGCTGCAGTTGGAATTTGCAGGATGAGGGTTAAAAAATATAAACTAGTACACTGTGGAGCATTGTAAGGGATAGGAAGGTCAGCCTCCTTCTGCATCCTTTTATCTGGCTCTGAAATTACAGTTGGTATTATAATGGAGTCACAGAGCGACATGGCTCCCATACTAATGTTATGTCTCCGGATCTCAACATCCGATAAGTAATGTTTCACATGCCTCTTGGTAGTTGGTAAGCATTAATAAAAAGGAACAGTTTTACTGTAGGTACTACAGCATTCACACAAATGAGGTTTCCATCCAAATAGTTTTATGCAAAAAGGGTCTTATAACCAGGGTCTTATTACATCCTGAATAAACATCTATAACGTACCTGGTAAATAAATAGTACTCTGGGGACTGTAAAGGAAGAGTCACCCAAAATCTCCTCAATCTACACAGCAACCTTTAATTTCTTCAGAATGACTGCTTTACTCTCCTGTGCTAAACGCAAAACCAAGAATGCAACATTAGCACTTCACTGACATAAACAAGCAGGATGGCCTAATCAATTAAACACAGCGCTTTTGATCAATTAGCAATCAAATTAAACCAATTAAAAGTGTGCATAGTTCACTGCCCTCCGGATTGATCCTGATAACACTGAAAGAAGCTGACCGGAGCATTGCTTTTCTCCAGCATCCCAAATGCAAAGAAATGCTTACAAGTTAAAATTTTTCTTTTCCAATTTCTCTTCCTTTTTTCTTTCTTTTATTTAATCAGGGAGAACACACACACACACACACACACACACACACACGCAAACATTCTCTACTGAACTGTGGGTTTGTCCAGGCAGAGGATATAACATTTCCTATTGCAATAAATTTAGTTTCATCATGATAAAAATGTACTGAAGGCCTTGCCGTGACCCAGGACCACAATTAAGCCCTAAGCTAACAGCAAAGGGAGAGTGATTAATAGATTTCTTATCAGTCACAGGCACCCCCTATATAGCAGTGTGGGATTGTGAATATGAGTTCATTAGTTTGGTTAAAGGGTTGAGATCTTTTCACTGCTGGTCTATTTATTGTAGACTCTAAAGTAGCAGGGCTGAAATGGCTGCTGTCCCTGACTAAGTAACACTGTTTCACACTTGAGTGATTTTACCTCCCAATATCATCAGAATAGGCTCAATTAGCAATCAACGCCTTTTCACGCTCGAGTGATCTTAGGTCTGAATAGCATCCAAACAGGCCCTGTTATCACAGGATGCTGGTTATATTGCTGGGCCTAAAGATTCTGAGGTTAAACGCTGCTGGCACAGTTGTTGGGGAGAAGCTCCCTGTAATTTGGTATCAACTTTGTTAGTTTGTGTGGAACACAGGAACTGTGTTGGTCCAAATATCTGCCCTCATGAGTCATCTTGTGGTTCTGAAACGATTGTGAGGGAATCATTGTATTTACTCACTCAGACAAAGCCTGGAATTGTCACAAATAAGAATAATACCAAGCCTTAGAATGATACCATTCATAGATTGATTTAGTTTAGATAAGAAATCTTGCTGTGTGTCTGTCTTATCACTCTAGAATTCATGTAGCTTAAATGGTAATGCAGATATCTTTTTTCCCTTATCATTCCTTGTGAGCAACATTTCATAGACACAGTGAACAGCTGGTTCTGTTTTCAATGTAAACAACAGTGATTATGAGAGAAGTATTAAGAACCGAACAGATTTTATTCCCATATTGTGGTTGCTTTGTCATTAGGAATAACTGAATCTCTAAATAGGTTTTGCCATTGTTTTGTTCTGTTCCACCAACACTGAGGGTCTCAGTGCAGACTATTTGAATTTCAACCAGCCTACCTGTGCTAATGTAAAACCATAAATAATAGCAGTATGTATGGGTTGAGTTATTGTCTTGGAATGTGGGACCATCTTTAGGAAACAATATTTACACAATAATGAGTACCTGGGAATCTAATTTTTATATTGTTTGGCAAGAATTCTACCAAACAAAATAATAATCTCAAAGACTCCCACAACATGGTAGTCCATACCACAACAGAACCAGCTGGGAACAGGCAATGAGGGCTGAAGGCTTCCTTAGGTACTCTCCAAACACAAATTTGTCCTGATGTTTGGAAGGTAGTAGAAGATCATTCAGACCATGTTACTTTCTTCTACTGCTCTGAAATCCAGGTGTTGTGCTCATTACATAATTCTGCACATGGGCCTCTGTCACATGTGCTTTCTGGATGATAGCCCTATCAACATCAGCTTCATTTCCAGTACCAGTTCACAATGCACGGCTTTATCTCCAGCTGCTTTTCAAAATTGTAGATTATATTCTGTTGTAATTCCTTTTTTTTTCTTCATTTTGTCTCGGTCTGGTCTTTTTTGCTTATTCATGCATTTATTTAGTTGCTACTCCTTTTGGAAAGTATCTTGATCTGGATAGTGCTATGCTGAATACGAAAGATAACTCATTCATTTTGAACTGAGCAGAGGGAACATATACATGGTGCAGGTGCAGCAGCATGAAGATGCCTTCAGCTTTAAAGTAGCGCCACATGGAAAGAACAATAGCTTTTGCGGCTTTCCTTATTCATTTTAAAAAGTTAGTCAGAGGTCTAACTGAGCAGTTCTGCTGCCGTCAAGGACATATATAGTAATTTTCCACATCCATTTATCTCCTCAAAAACACCTTGGCAGATTAATGTATTAATGAGGGTTAGATCCCCAATATCAGCATGGTAAAATGCATTCATTAATTTTTGATAATGTGAGATAACGGCAAACAATCTGAGACGCATGCTTCTTCCATAACTCAGTGTCTTGCTCATTATTTCAAGCTGGCGCTCTCGCAAGTTTGCTACTTTTTTATGATTATTATTCATGTTGTTTGCATTTAATTTATATTCTATTAAAGGGAGTTAAGAATGAATGAGTATATATTCCTCAAAAGTGAAGAATTTAAATATTTTTAGATATTCATAAATTAATCTTCAAGAGGAAATATTCACAATGTACAGACATATTGCATGTTTCACTGCACATATTCTGACAGTGAGAGGTGAATTAAAAGAGGATTCTTCCCTATTCCTCGTCTGCAGACAGTGATTTGTTGTTTTCGTTTGCACAGAAAAACACGGTCTCCAATGTCTTCAATGATAAACATCTCCACATGCTTTGCCCCTCATTGCTGAAACTCTAGTGAATGTTTATAAGAAATAAACTTCCTGTCTCACCCCTCACTCTTTGCACGGTAAGGCATCCTCCAGGCAACATTAGAGAAATGACGGTCCATCTCCGCTCCAGTTATGAGCCTCCTCCTGCCATATCCATCTCCTGTTTATTGGAAAGGTCTTAATTGATGGATGAGAACTGTATCAGACGTGGCAGGAATTGTTTGGTCTGTGCTTTTTTCCTCGAAATGTATCCATCATCCTGCTGGGAGCAGAAGGGCCGTTTCCAGGCCCGGCCGGTGAGACTGCCCGTTCTTCAGGCAGATGGGAAATGAATGATTGATAGCTTATAGTCAGGACAGTGCTCTCACATCTGGTATGGCTGCTGCTCGCAGTCTCCAGTGCTCCAGATTAGGGTGAATCAAACCGAAAAGGACTGAACATTTCTCCTCCTTTTGTTTCAGGCCTACTCCAAACAAATTCTCCATTGACAAAAGTCGCTAATGAAATGTCACCTTCCTGGGCTGGCTTCCAGGATTGATGCTCTGAAACTTCTGTATCCCCCCCCCTCTCTCCTTTTAAAAACTTGGAACAGAAACTCCTCTCACAATGAAATAGAAAACACTTAATATTTGATTTTAGATTCAAGGACTCTGCTTAGAATTTTTTCATTCAAATAAAAAAGTCCTCTGTATTTGTATCAAAACAAATCTAAAAGCAATGCCAGCAGACATATTCAAACCCATAAATTTTACTTTTATTATGTTCTTACAATATGCAAAAAATTAAAACTACACCATTTTGTCTTCCAACCAATGCTTTTCTTGTTCTGTGTATTTGCCGTATTACTTTTCAATAATAAAAACATTGTTTATACTAAAATATATGAAAAACCTCTTCACACAATGGTAGTAATAAAGGAATAATATGTTGTTGGCAAAATGTATTTCTTCACCTCCTGTCATTCTGTGCAATCAAAGTAGAGCATATCTTGTCCTCTTAGTTTACGTCTAAGGTCTTAATATTTTTCTGCAGCACTCAAATATTTTTTGTAATTCTGTTTATATAATACTTTTTTTCTGTAAAAATAGCTGATAAACAGTTTAAGAAAGTTATACTTGAGAGCTTTAATCCATATTAGAGCAGGCTGATATTCTAATCAAAATTATAGTAAGCTGCAGGATCCTGTAATGTTCACTAGAGACACACAAATCAGCTTTATCATCTCGGTAAACAAATATTGTTCTGCTTTTATGAGACTGTTTTATTCGCTCAAGCTACTGTTCCTCTAATTTTACTCATTTGCATTCAGCTGAAAAATATATACAGTAAAAACCTGACACTTTTATTATTGTAAAGTTTTGCAGGCTCATTATTACAACCTGAAGTCATTATTCCCTGAGATAGATTCCTTGTACAGATTCACAGTGCATGGCTGAGATTTTAATGTTACTGTTTATAAACCCGAATACTAACTGAATGAAGAGTGACTTGCTCAAGTCTTGCTGTAGATTAGAATGGCAAAGACAGTTATCCAGTTATGCAGCTGGATATTTGAACAAGACCTTGGAGTGAACCTGTCTAATGCTTCCCCACTAGCCTCTTCTGGGCCTTTTCAATATACAATAAGTCATATCTGTGATGGCTGAGCTCGAGGTGTTAAATTGTGCCAGGAAGGGTCTATCTATATGGTGCCAGGGATTGCGGTCGCCTGGCCGTGGCCAGGCCTGTTGTACTGGCCTGGGGTATAGAACTGTACTGCCAGGGTTAATTGCCCATTTGAGGTTCTTCTGGAGGTGGAGTGGCTATAGCTCTAAGTTGGTCCACCTGAAGGTTAAACTTCTGCGCTCCTTACCAATGTTATTCCCTTTTCTTCCTTTATCATTTGCTCGTTGATATTGAATCTCTGATACACACCACTTGTTGCCATGGTTATTTTCCACGTCTCGTGCTTGAGACCAGTGAAGTTAGCTTAATCTTTCAATTTTTCAGATAAGAAATTGTGATTATTTAAGAAAAAAAGATATATTTTGCTGCTTAATGGAAAGTTCAAGGTGAATGGCTCATTGTATGCTTAGATTTAAAGACCAGTCATAAATCTTCAGTATGTGTTTGTTATCTTACTGCCTGGTAATATCTTAAACTACTCTTTGGGGACTATGTGATGAATCATGAAGTCCTTGGGCTTGTGAAGTACAAATATTAATTTGAGCGATATTGAGCAGCCATTCAATACTCTTTTGAGTAACATGCAGACAGTGACATATTACTGAGCTTTTCAACAATACATAGATAAAAGTGTGTGCCCTTTGACAAAATGTAGGCTAATCATCTGGAATCGTATTTAATGCATTAATAAAATACAGGACAATGCAGAAGAGACTGTAAAATTACAGTGTCCTTAGTGACAAGCCACATTCTAAACAACACAAAAAGCATGGATTTGAAGTAGTAAATAATTTAAAACATAATGTAACCGTTCGGTCGTGAAACACACATTTTTTGTGTACCTGGTAATGAGTTCCCTGGAGTTGAACCCTCTGTAATGTGGCCCATGTTATAATGCTTATTTTCAATCGCTTCAGGCCAAATCCAGACATGCACTTAAATACATTTACCTCTTAAGTCTGTCACTCTTTCAGGGGTGAGATATGTGGAAAATGCACATAAGCACAGGTCTGAATTCACCCCTAAGTTTTCAAAACAGCTAATCTAGCAGGTGCCCTCAGGAAAACACGAGTAATAGGACAGACCCAAACTTAGCATACATCATTATCAAAACCTGCAGAAGGATTCTGTGAAATTTCATTTCCCCATACCCATGGAAGCTTTATATGGAAGCTACTGTTACCAGACAATAGCAACACCATCATATACTGATCATTTAAGTAACATTAATCATTCAGGCCAATTGTAATCTTCAGAGTCATCTCATAATGATTTAATTCCTGAGATTTCGTTCAAAATATTATATGGATATCACTGAAAGTAAATACAATTATATATAAAATAAGTGTTGGTTTTGGATTGCAGATTAATGAAGCAGGTTCTTTAGCAGAACCTCTGTCGTTCGCAGTCTTCACCCATATTTCTGTTATGAGTTCCATGTACTGTCTGAGCATTCGGTACAAAGGAGCAGATAGTTAACAGTCAATGAGTTAACTTTTTCCTGGAGAGAGTTGTTTTTGCAGGGAAAAAAAAACACTTTGAAAGAACTAAATTCCAACAGTTGGACATTGTGTCTGCTGCACTGGAGGGAAAGGGTTCTGTGTTCTCACTTGTCCTATAAGCCGAGGCCATGCTGCTCAAAGATCAACGTCTGAAATGGAAAAACCGAAAGAGCGCCCCCCCTTGGAGCGGCACATACGCACTCCAGCAAAGCAAAAATCTCATGGATAATACATGTAAATCAATACTGAAGTGTCCGGCCGTTGAATAGGCTGGAGGATTTATTCTGATTAAAGCGTGGCAATAAAGAACAATTTATAACTAAACCAGGACCGAAGATAATTAAATGCTCAGCAGGCGGTGCAGCTCATTGAGTAAAGAAAAACAGACTGGACTTTAATCTCTGTAGTGCTTTTTCAGAACCAGTTGGCAAGGCAACAAATGAAACTTTGGAAAGAGGGTTATAATACAAATGGCATCTAATTTTACTCTTCATATCCTGAAGCAATGTCATTCTGTCCTGCTGCTGTAGTAACTAAGAGGAACTCACTTCATGTTGTTAGTAAGTAAGAAAATTCTCAAAATCATGTTGTTAATGAAGAGACGGATCCCATGTTCGCAGTTGAAGACAGATACTTTATTTACACAACCGGCCGCGGGAACACAAGCACGGAGCAAAATGTTCAAAGACTACATTGTGTGGTCAACATTTATACAGTTTAAGGGAAACACATTAGCATGTGATGGCTCATATATGGTAATGGGGAACCCCTACGTTCCGTAGACGGCAGGTAACAGGTCGTTAACAGCAGGCGCCGTTTGACTCTGGTCGGATGTGGCGACATCCCTTTGTTATTTTAATTTACATTCTCATACACTGTGCCACTCTCCAGAACTGTCTACCAACAATGCACAGTTTTGCAGTTGACACAAGCAGGCTGCAAGTACCAGATTGACTGGACAGGTTAACGCTCACCCTCCTTCCCTGTTTAATGCTAAGTCAATTAAGCACTGCCACACAGGGCTGTTAGTCTCAGTTTCCACTGACACAGCAGTGATTTGGCACTTCACTTGGGTATATCACTGCACTGATACCTGCCTTTTAGCAAGGCAAGCCACCTGATGTCCTACATATCAAAATAAGCATGTATTTTTTCCAGCACCATATACAGTTCAATGTATTTTCACTTTTTACACTTGCATTTTTTTTTTCTTTCTGTGATTATATGATGTTTTCAACAGCTACCAAGTTCATAATATTTTCAGATTGTTTGTATTTACGACTGTTGAAAACTAAGGAACATGTAATAGAAACACACTTCTACTTTTTGGCTAAGTGTGGCCGGTAATCGTTCCGGAGAACCATAGCGTATGCTGCTTGTTGTTTTCACGCTAAAATCAGAAAGCAGTTGAGACCCAAGAATGTGAGCTAACTGTGTAATCAACTGCTTTAATTGATCAATTAAGCACAAAGTATCAACAAAGCCAGCGTGCCCGAGGGCTTCCTGAGCCAGGTTTAAATCATATTGCCACAGCTGTCTGCCTCTGGCTGGATTCCTGATTTACTTGCATGTAGTCACCTATTGAATTACACTGTATCGCACGGGATCAGAGAATTCATTAACACACCAACGAAATTAGTGTCAATCCAGTTTTACACCAATGTCACCATTGATTCATTCACATGGCCCCTGCCCCCATCTCCATGTTTTATGGAACAAAGACCAAATTCAATCAGCATTTCAAAGTGCTGATTTACTCTAAAAAAAAGGGGGGGCTTTCGGAATACTGTTTGGGAGACAGCAGCAAAGATTATCTACAGAAACAAGATGTCAAACCATCTCGTTATCTTTCATTAAAAATTCACTTCCTACCACAGACACGTTTCACTGCCACCACCTTTTCTACTTCAGCAGTTTCCCCTGCACTGTTTTAATAAATGAAGAAAAGGCAAACGGCAGAGTCTTGATTGTTAATGGTCTTGAGTGGCAGCAAGTAGAAAAACCTTTCCCTGTGTCATCACTCTGTCCCAGCATGCACTTGGACAAGTCAGAAGAGCCAACATCCTAATCAGTATCTGAAATGCTTGCTAGGGCACAAGCATTTCTGCCAGTTTACCCTGAATCAATGAATCTGCCACAATCCAGTGAATGCAGTTAATCTGTCAATTTTCATGACTTAGGGTGCTTTTACTTCGCTATATAGTGCCTGAACATTTTCCAAAATCATCTTTAAGGTTTTTCAGATCCTGTTGTACCTTATGACTTACTGAAATACATGATTTAGATTAAGTGCAATTAAAAACAGTAACATTTTTCAAATAGTGAAGCTATTTTTTAAAATATCATTACAATTATCTCAATTCAGAGTTTTCAAAACTCATAATAAGTGTATATTGTAAGGTCAATGAAGGTGCAGAGTCGCAGACATGGCAGCAATGATTGAAGGAGATTGAATAGTTTGAGTTCTGCTCAGACATTATGAACCAGCCACACAATGAGACTTACAATGAATGATGGAGTATTAACCCTCTTAACCTGATGCACAATCACCAAGTGGCAAAAGTACATGAAAAATCAGACAGTTTTACGTTACATTTTCTATAGACATATTCTACTGGCCTACTGATGGAAGGGTCAGTTTTGCCTATGCCCCAGTTTTACTCTGCAGGCATTGATTAGGATTAGGAATGTCCAGCAATATGATGCACAGTCCCAAATTTTAGGACAAACTGTAGTGAGGTAATCCTTGAAATGACTAGAAACTTTGGTTAGATTTTTTTTTCCTGACAGTGTTTTCCTGGGCCAGTGTTTTATTTTGACCATTAACATTATTTTGAGCAAAAGTATTTAGGTGAAACTGTATGTTTTGAGTTATTGATTGTTGGAGAAATTAGAATTTAATAAAAAATGATGTATGCTTCTAAATGTTTTGGAAATTAATGTACTTATTCACAATCTGAAGATATTCAATCTGAACACCAAACACAGGGCATTTGAAAACCACTCCACACACATTTAATTGTATTTTAAATCATTTAATATTTATTAATTTAAAATATATTAGCTAACAAGTCCCCAAATTACAATGCAGGATTACATTATGAAAATGGTTACGAAGGCCATGACAGTTACCTGAGCACAACTTCCAGAAAAGAAAAATGAAAGAAATGCCTGGTGCCCTACCTCTTTGACTTTCCCTAGATATGTGTTTGCTCCAAAGTAAATTAATTGAACTTTATCCAAACTAATGAAAAACAATTTATTGAATGTATAATGGATTTTATTAATTACAGAAACAAACAAAAAGTACTACATTATGCCCTGAAGTCCTAGTAAGCTTTCTACATTTTTTCATTTTTGACAATAGAACAAAGCAAGCCATAACATGAATGGATTAGGCCATGCCTAAGGACACAGGTAGATTACCTGTGAAATCAAGTCTTAGCTCTGCAGGTTGGATTTATAAATAAAAATATAATGTTGTATGGACAATTAAAGAGCAAAAACAAAATGAGGCAAATTTTTCAAAAAGCAATTTTAACAAACATTCTGACCTACATATCTGAGATGAAAATATACTCATGGGCTTGTAGTATCATCAACACTGGTAGTGTACCTTTAATCTGATATACTGCAGCAAGAACATGTTTGACCAGTAATTGCTATTCCACCAAAAACTAGATGAACCGCTCGTTAAAATCTTATTCATTCTATTTACTGCGCTACCAAAACCTGGTTTAACACCTGGACATGGTGGTGCAACTCAATGTTTTTCTCGTCTTTTTTTCCAAAGGGCAGCTCCAAGATCAACATATGAGGAGATTTTTTCTTTCTGATTATGGTGGAGGACATCTCAAAGACTTGTACCACTAATCTCAAGTGTACGGTAATCAAATTCCACTCCTACTATTTGCCCCAGGAGTTTTCTGCTGTGACTCTCATTGTTGTCTATATCCAGCCCCAAGCAAGCAGAATGCATGTAAATACATTTTGCTGTCGGTTTGATTGTTTAAAAAAGGTATGACATTCTTTAAAGTTATGTATTTTGACACTATGTTCAAAATCATGAACATTTCACTGATTTGAAAGACCTCCATTTCCTGTTATTTTTCCAAAATACTTTTCTTTAACAATAGTCCCAAGTCATATCCATTTTTTTCAGATCTAAGTGTAGTTATAAGTAAAAATGTCACAGTGTTTTGGTATAATGGTTATTCTTTTGCTCTTCTTGCTCCATGTTTCCATGGTTCTTGTGTATGTTCATGCTAGTCCTGCTGTTTTATGTGGATCATACCAAAACAAGAAGCTTGACAAACTATTGCTCCTGAGAGTTTGACTACATGTCCAATTGAGACATCCAGAAAGAGAATGCTAGTGGACACCTGATTTAAATATTGACCAGTCAAAATGAACTTATCATAGAGCTGTATATTTGTATGTGTCTAGTGTTAACATCAAGCTTATTGCCATGCAAAAGCAAATCTGTACCATCCATTGAATCTACTGTAATTTATATTGACTGGTGTGCCATTGCTCTCGTTCATAAATGCATTGACAATGACTGTTCCATCCACAGTGTCTGCCCTTTATGCAGGTCATGTTGTCCTATTCAAATCAATGTTAGAATGCATATGTCTTCAAGATCATACAAACATTTTTTGGCAGTGTTTTTTTTTTCTGTCCAGCTGTATAAGCTGTGGAGAGAGTAACCTCATGAAACGTACAATAGTCAGTCAGTTTTGTGAATATTTCAGGTCAGACTGCAGTAAGCGTGGGGTGCCATTACACACAGATTCTCTAACATGGCAGGTAGGGCTCAGTCAAAGGCTGCTAGCCTGACCAGGTCAAGGCCGCAGCTGCAGCAGTCGATAATCCGTTATGAAGGAAACAGCCAGTCCACCGAGGATTTATGGTTTTTAAATTATTGTGGGTTTGACCTGAGAGATTATGGGTATGGGCTCTAGAGAGCAGCAGGGCCCTTCTTTTTTCTTGTTTCGAATCTCAATCAAAGCAGACAACTGAGGCTTATAAATGAAGATGACGAATGTTAGTAACTACAAGTTTCTAAAAGATGCATAAAAGGCCCCAGAGAGCATGATGGGATACAGTTAGCAGGACATGGCACCAGTGTCTTGGAGTGTTTGCATTGATGAATTTTACCCTGCAGAAAGGCTAAAATCTGTGGTGTTTTGAGCTCAGCGGAAGGCTCTGAAAAGGGTAAAGGACGCCGTCACAAACCAAAGCAGAGAGAGAGATTTGATAAATATCTCCAAATCGATTTCCCAATCTGGCAGCACAGAATCTGAGGCGACCGTCATGCCATCGAGCATGGCGACCCTTTGACAGTTTGGTGCCCGGTGCTGTGTGAAGGTGCAGGCTGGTCTGTATAAGCTGTAAAAGTGCTCCCTGAGTGTAGCATTCTCACAGCTGCACTGCCCTGAATGTGTGTTACCCGTCAGAAAGTCTTTATATTTGTAGCGCACAGCAAAAGGACATTCCACACTACCTTTCAATAAACAATGTGTCTGTTCTGTACTGTATAATACTCGCCTATACAGAGGGGTTCAGGTGTGCTAAGGAGATGAAGTAATGTGTTTTTGTCGTAAAGTTATTTGTAATGTATATACGTATTTATGTATCTAATTTATGTCTTTGTAGAAACAATAGTTTTATGAACGCACACGTAAGTTTAAAAATACAAAATGAATGAACTGTTATGATCTTAACAGGAAAGGAGGAAAGAGCAAAACAGGAAAGAACAATACCCTTGATGCATTGGTCCCTGTAAGTAACAAAACTATGAGCAAAAAAAACTGTAAACTACATTTTTGAAAATAACACATAAAATAACTAAAAGATTTTTTTTTCTTGTGTACCTTTTTTGACAGTGAATCTGGGCCTGTTCTCTGTAGCATGGCAATACCTCGGATTTGTATGAAGCCAATTGAACCCGACCAGCCGTGCGAGCAGTACTTCTGCCTGCCAACTGGTGCAGCAGGTCACCCGAGAATGCAGCTTCATTAAGCAAACATTAGACATCTTTAATCTCCTGCTCTAAATTAGATTCTGAATAGACCTCACAGCAAGTCAGAAATACCAAAAGGACTAGGAAATAGAGACCTCTTCTTTCCTCCTGCCACTAGTCAGTGACTTGAGCTGCAGTCTGTGTTAGCTGAGGCTTGACTTGTGTGGCTGCATGTCATATCATATGGAGTTAGGAGGTTTAAAACCACATAAACCTGTTGTTCTATGAACTGAAGAACACCACCACACAGGTGGCTTGTAAATTCTTTTACTAAGATCTAAGTGGGTGCTGTGACACCCAGATTTTACAAATTCTAATTCCAGGGACTTTCAAATACATTGTACTTTGTGGCTTGTAGGTATGAAATTATTGCCAGCCATACCTGAGTGACTATGTATTGAGCACTTTGCAGTGAAATAATTACAAGGAGTGGCTGAAAAAAGGGCTGGTATGCGAAAGCAATGAACATATAGATATCCAGGTGTACGGGCATACAGTTCACTCTAGTCTAGGTATATATTTAAATTTCAAAATAACTCAAACAAAAGGCTACACAAAATATACCTATTTAGGAAATGTTAAGAATTAGTTTTGTTTGTTACAGAGAAGATAACTGAACATCAAATTGTATACCGTCAGCTGTTGCACTCCATTTTCTGTTTATGTAGTGCTTTGTTCAGGAGAGATGGTTGTCTGTGGGTATGCAGTGTGCGTTTGTAAAGGAGCCCACGGGTTCACTCTGCAAAAACACAAAGTATTACCACAGCAAATATCCGCCTCAATCCCGTGAAAATGTTGACGGAAGCTATTGTTCCCAGTAAATGAATGTTATATTAAACAGGAAGAGGGACACCTGAAGATAGCCATCTCAAAGACCTGCAGTCAGCATACATTCCACCTGTGTCATCTGCCAGATGTTAATGCATTGATTTTTTTTCTTTTATAAAGGCAAAATATGGACTGCTGAGTGAAAGTAAAAATAAAAATCACCGCTAAAAACAACACTCAAAGAAAGCAATGTCTCACACTGATGTATTTGATCAATTCCCCTTTAAAAACAGGCATCAAGGTCTGCTTGCTGGGCCAGTGATGAGATTGCTTAGATAGCGAGGCTGATATCTTTGAGTTGTGTTATTGAACTGTGCGCTCAATCTTTCCCTTGCTAGACTGCAAATGCTGCTGCATTAGCAAACATGAGCAGGACCACAGCATGGGCTGCTGTATCATTGCCGATGACAAATTCCTCAGAGCAGGTCAATTCTCTAACATGACAGCACCCTTCTTTCCTTATGGGACGGAAAGTATATCATGGCAGCTTGTGAAAATCTGCGAGTGTTACCTGAGGATGAATGCAGGTGCAATTCTCACTCTTTCTTCCCAGAGCCTCCCCATACCTCACGCTCGGACCTGCTTCAGTTTTTGTCAGTGATGTGTGACTGAGAATCTCTCTGATGGCTCCCTGCAAGGACTGCCTGCGCTGAGCACTTTGCACTGTGTTATAGCCACTAAGAGACCCCAGATGGTCACTGGTCCAAGTTTTGAATTTTCATCTTATTTGAGTACAAGCAGTGGGAAGCTTGTTTCCATGGAAATTCCATAATGTACTAAATGCATTTTCAAATATCTGGCACACAAAAAGGAAATAAGATCTATGGAATGAAAGAGGAAAAATTATATTTGATTAAAAAATGCTATTGATATTTGGTAATTTGGCTATATAATCAGGATGATTAACCAGAAATTGAATTTCCATGTGATCACTCCAAGTATATACAATATATAAGACATATTAAAAAACTGGGATATTTTTAATAACAATAAACCTAGTCTCTTTAAGGACATTTTGTATTCTATTTTAAAACAAAAAGAACACATTGCAAAGTGAATTTATTGCCAGCTCATATCGATTCACTCTTATAAAGTGCTAATCAAAAGAGTTAATATTTATCCACCAAAACATGTGTAAAATAGAGTTCTCATGCTTATGACTGGGACCACAAACTTGTTTTTTTTTCTGGAAAGCACACTGGAATAGAAATGGCTGTTTCTCCACCTGATCTCATCAGTGGGGGGAATGGTAGGTGGTGCAACAGAATAACACAGCTTGGCTTGCAACCAGAAGCTCATTCCCCTGGGTGAGGTACAAACTACAATTGCTTAAACATAAGCCACCCTAGATAAGAGTGTCTGTCAAGCAAAATAATGATAGTTTCTCCACAAAGCCTTCCATGTTGCATACATCTGTATGCCAGCAGGCTGCACACAGAGCTGTTTTTTTCTCTAAGGCAGTTTAAACAAGGTTATAAGTTTAGGGACAAATACGAACTTGCATTTAAGTGCATTTTCCACGTATCTCAGCATTGAAAGAGCGAGAGACTCACACGGAAAATACACTTGAACACAGGGCTAGATTTGACTCTAGTTTCCTGAATATAAGTCAAATATTTTTTAAACCGTCTTTATAGATTTTCCATGGCCCCAGATTCAAGTGGTAGGATGCTGATAAAAGCTGTATTTCTTAAGGTAAAAATCCACAAGTAACAACAAATGACTTATTGTATTTTCTGTTTCCTTGATGTCATTACTAATGTTCGGCCCATGAAAGTGATATGTTTAAAACTGAAAAGCCAGCCAATTTTTTCCAAAGGACAACTTTCCCAAAGGTAATAATGAGATATGTATATGCATCCATGCAAACTATGAACACTGGGCTGTGTTTTCATGATTAGCAAATGAATGAAGTTCCTGTAAAAGCCAAAGATCATTTGCATGGAGTCGTCATCCTGGATAATCTATCTTCAGCTCTGCCATGATGTCAAAGTGGGGAAAACATATTTGTACATTCAACCAGAATTTGGTTTACACACAGTTTTAGCAATGCATTTTGCATGACCTGATTACAGGCGAATGTTGAATGGAATACATTGACTTGTTAGGAAAATTCTATTAATGAGATCCTCTAAATTACTGATCCCATTAATGCACATATTAGCTCATGGGAAATTATATCTGACAAAAGGATATTCGATAATAGCATTAATTAATGTGCCAAAGGACTCTTTGTTTGCCACTGCAAACAAACAGGAAACAGGAAGGTTATACAATTGAGTAATTGCCGTGAGTAAGGCTTGTCATTTTAATCTTTCTCTATTCCTTGTGCATTAGCTTTCCACCCACTTTCATCTAAATGTATATTAATACTGAAAAACAACCACATGCAACAAGAACAATAACATTTACGTAGATATTATGGAACTCACAGCCTCCTAGCACCAAAACTTACTTGTATACCATTCAGTCTGCTGAGAGAAAAACATACTGAAATACTGCAATACCGTAAAAAGTGGCCTTGGGTCTCAAGCTTACATCTCTCCACTATAAGTCTGGTCAGAGCAGTTCATGTCAATTAACCCATCCACTTTTCGTTCCAAAATATGTTAGAACGAACTGTACACGGTGAAGACCAGAGTCCAAGCTGGAGGCAGCAGGTCAGAAATGAGACGACGATACACAGGGAAGAGGGAGATGAGGAGAGCATAATGAAATACATAATACTACCATGGATCACCCTCAGAGAATGTTTCTATTGCCAAAAGTGGCACGCGTCTAGCTCGCCTATCACTGTCAGAGCAAGCGCTGCTGATCCCCGCTGACAGTGCAGGAGTGTCTTGAGATCTGTGGCTGCCTGGGCTCCAAAAGTATCTCAATGCAAACGTTATTACTCCACACACAAGGGGAGCGAGTTCATTACGAACACATTCCTTATTCATGCAGACAGGCCTCTGCCTACAGCACTGAGCCTTACAGCAATGTACACTCACGGTGCGCTTCCCTTTGTCGTCATGTTGCTTTTTACACTTGTTGGATCATTGCGCTTACACTTTTGACATGATGGTATCTTATGTAGCATACAAACATCATTCCCATGTGTACTGGTGCCTAAGTATTTTTAGGTTCTGCAGTCAGTCCTTAAAAATTGTTGATAATGGCAACAGGAATCCAGGGATTCATCTGATAACATAGAAAAGCCATTTCATTAAAGGAGTAAACAAATGTTATCAAACTTTTAATGAGGGTTATTTGTCACAAACTGAATCGATAAACGATCGGAACCTAGCTCATGCTAGGAGCGCAAGCAATTATTAGAGTAATGGATAGAGGACAAAGCAAGCAGTGAGACATGCAGTACTTGCAGCTGAAAGGCAAAGAAGGTCAGCACCACATGCCTTTGAGTTTAGCTTTCAGTACCCAACATTTAATTAAGGTAAATCATTTTAATTCAAAGTTTGACATGAAGGAGTCAGTCCTGAATGTAGCCCGTTAATATGTAGTCTAAATGTAGAAAAATCCTTTTTTTTCAGTGCTTAACATTGTACAGATAGGGGGGTGTGACATTGTTAATCTGTGCAAATTGTGCCCCTTCGGCCCATTACGCACCCAAAGCAGGGGTGTTAACCTGCTCTAATGCATTCATTGATGTTTCCCCCGGTCTCCAGGGTCCCCTCCCTTAACACAGGCCGTGAGGAGCCGGGGCGGCTAATACGGCCATCCCTCTCTCCGCAGCCTCCTCAACCCTGCTTTCATGCGGGCTGCGATGTTAAACATTCATTATTGGGACCTGAAGGATTGGACTAATCAGCAGAACAGGACTTGGGGGCTCAGCATCCGAATGGCAAATGCTAATATTCACTCCTGAGAATATGGATCAACAAGCCAATACGGTGGAGCTGATCTATCATCTTGTCAGGCCTCTCCTCGGACACTCTATACGTTTTGCAAATGAGGGGAACGCCTGCTCTGTGAAACACAGGCACTGGGGGCGATGCCGCTGCTGCTGCGGACTGAGTAGAGGATTGGGCTGAGTTTACACGATAACCGTGCGATAGCTCGTATCTGGTTGGACTGAGCTCTGAATGTATCTGGTGGAGCGTTGTGCTGCAGATGAGCAGACGATGTCATATTTAAGGAAGTAAAAAGCAAACAAAAGCAGGATAAGCAGAATCAGTTAAATATCTATGTAAGCTGCTTTCATTCACCCACAGACACTTTTTTTTCCCGTGAAAAAAGAAAGTAAAGTTGCCATAGTTTCATACAGAACAAAAGTGGTTCAGTCAATTCCCACCAACTTATAAAAGCCAGAAACTCACCACCATGTAAAATCCTCTCTTATGTCAGTCCTCTTTACCGTTTTTTTTGGCAGACTGTGTACCTGTAAAATTACTTTTACTTTCAGTCACAGTCCTTGCAAAAATCGATTTAAGGTTGAGGTACAGTAGCGGGTACAAGGTTTTAAGAAGACTGTCACACATCCCTAAGCCCCACATTATGCTGAAGTGGTCAGAATCAGCCTTTCTGCTTAGAAGACTTAAGTTATTATAAAATAATTGGTTTATTCACGATGAATCAATACGTTTTGTTTGCTATATTTAAACCATATTTTATAATGCTCGTAATGTTTTTGGATCAACAGTGTTTTGTTTTACTTTAATCCTGGATGGTCAAAATGTTAACTATATCTGATATCCAATTACAGTTCCTTTCTGCATTCCTATTTTGCATCAGCTGGGTATTCCTCTTTAATTAAGGTAAGAAAAAGTAATAAAAGAGGAGAAAATTAATGAAAAATGGTGAATGGAGAAAATACATTACTTTTATAAATATGTGTATAATTAAATTAAAGCAGTGTGTGTGTGTGTGTGTGTGTGTGAGAGAGAGAGAGAGAGAGAGAGAGCGCTTGCATGCATGCTTGAGTGTGTTTCTAATCTAATGAAAACTAATCTAAGCTGTTGCATGCTAAGGTTAAGCCATGGTTGACACCTTGAGCTAAGGGCCAATTTAAGTATGCCCATGCTGAATTTTAATGAGGAGCCTCTAACAAACATGCAATGGCAATTAAAACAGCTAAACTGTGAATGAAATAACAATGTGTAGTAAGTATTTCTTTTATTGTTTAAAAAGTTATACATCTGTGTATTAGTAAGAACACCCTACTAAGAGTATGAGGTAGGCACACATTATTTGGTCAAGTATATACCCAAACTATTCAATTCATTGAATCTTTATAATGGCTACCAATGACTTGGTTTCTATGGTATTGTTAGATATTTTATCACCATACAATTTATCCTGTTTATATTTATATTATCACATTAATGGCATCAATTGAAGAGTCCCTGGATTTAAAATATCACACTATTGTAGTAACATGCAGATATCAATATGATCAGTTTTAGATATAGGACATAAAATATGTTGCCTTTTTGCTCATGTTTTAAATATACAGGATGCTATCAGCTTCCAGCACTTCCCAATAAATACATTTATGGACCTCTTCATATGACAATATTCCTTTTAATTCAGAATATATTTCTTCCGCATACAGTCAGTTCCCTGCATGGCTGTCTGGCACTAGAGATCAGACTCAGTTAATATTGCTGAAACAGAGAATCCTCTGTGTTCTTCCCCTTCTATTTGACCTTAAAATAATACCGCACTTCAAATGTCAGTATTAAACAACTGACACAATGATAGCCCTTCATTTACATTGTATTATTTATTTGCTTGGTAGATGTCCTTGTCCAGGGTAACCTGCCGCATTTACATATTCACATGTTCATTTATGCGTGGATATTTCCGGAAGCAATTATGGTTGTGCCCATTGCACATGGGTGCGATGACTGTGCGCCATTTGGGAAATAAACCTGCAGCCCCAGGGTTGGTCCACTCCTTTACCCACTATGCGTGTTGACAAGTCCTCAAACTCCAACTGCGCATGGAAAGCGTTAACTTGTTGCCACGGCGCCGAGGTACCACGGGTGTTCCCAGGGCTTTGCGGGGCGTGCCGGATCCATTCCCGCTACCACGCATTACAATGTCATGGAAAGTCAATGACAAGCCGGAGCAGGGCAAGACAAACGATCGTTCCGGGGAGAGGGACGCTTCCCAGGGCTACGGTGCAGTGAGAGAAGCCCTAATTAAAATGCAGAACCCGTGTAACCTTCATAGGTCCTGTGTTTAAACATCGCTTCTTCCAGAAGTAGCGACAAATTAAATCATGGCTGAGCACTGACAGCCTGTGAGAGACAAGTTCAATACAGATGATTTATCTACTGAGACAAATGAAATCAGCGTCAGCGTGTTCTTCTGAGGCGGCCGCGTCGTCTCTTGCAAGAAAGTTGGGAGAAAACTTAATTTGTATCGGATTTGGTCGGAAACTTACTCTTGACCTGGCGTATCAGGCCGGAGTGAGGGTTCAAAGAAAAGACAGTCAGAGGTACGATGACAGTTTATTTCCAGGTTGACAATGTGCTGAATAGGACAAACTTGAGGAAACATCCTGAGCATGTTTTGAAGGTCATCCTCCAAGCAGAGCACTGGGGTGTGCACCATTACTAAACTGACCCAAGACCAGCTACACCAGGCAGTGTGTACGAATTGTTTTGTCAGAAATGAATTAGTTAATTAATAATTCAAGTATTTTTCCTTTTTGGCCCCTTCATCTGGCATCAGTCCCCCCATTAAACTGTTTAGGAACAACTGCCCTGTGATGTTGCAGATAAAACATTACGCCTTGTTACACTAATGGGCCTTGTGTTCAGAAATTGATGATGTAAACTGCACACTAGTGACCCCTCTGGTCAAATGGGCACCTGCAGTCTGCCTGCACCAGACGTCCAAATCGAGCAGACCTCTGGCTCCCCCCCGAATCTGAGGAATCTGCAGTAATGAGAGGGTTAACAATGACAATTAAGTTTCCCACAGCAGAAGGAAAGGAAAACATGGGTAATTAAAAAGATTTTGTTGTCTCGTTTTGTATTGTGATCTATGCCTGTGATTAGCATTTGTTTCATGTTTTATTTACATTATCCAGACAGTAATTCAGAGAGATATAAACGGTAACGCCTGTCTATGTCATAGCAGCTTGACATTTGTTACAAATTGTGTAGTGGTGACAACATACGATGCAGTCATCCTGCCAATTAGCTCCTTGCTTTGTGGATACACCTGCTGGGAGGGGGCAGGAAATTAACCTTTAAAAGAAATTATGGTTACACTGTACACTGTGCTTTGTACTAAATAAAGTCCTTTATAAATTATGTACAGGATCTTCATTAGCTTGTCATAACATGTACGTGCATAATTCCTTAGCCTGAGCGGAATCCATCATGGAGGAGAGCATGATTCGTGCAAACATATGTTTCCCAAATGTGACATAACGGATGGTGTCAATTAACTCAACAGAATTCTCGTGTAAATGCTTATAGGTTATTTATTACAATGTTATGCTTGGTAATTAATAGCTTAAGCATGCTTAATAGAGGTTTATGCACTTTATGTGGTGACACGGTGGCTCCAAGGCACAACAGGACGGTTTCTCCATCACAACCCCTCTGCCAGGAGATGTATCAGGGATGAAGGCCCAAGATAAGGAGTGGTGGTCCCTGGCTGGTGATGCTGCCTCTAACTTCCAGGGCACTGGTGGAGGTGCGATGGGCAGAGAGCCCAGGTGAACTAGTGTCCACCTGTACAAATTATGCATTTCTGTATATGACGCTGTATGAGTTCGTTCTACCCTCAAATATAACCAATATACTTATTTTTCAACATAACAAGAGGGTTTTATCATTAGCCAAACAACCACTCTCCAATAATGACATATTTCTAAAAAAGGGGTAGTTATTTTTGATATGGGAAAATGGCACCAGAATCCAGGAAATATTTTCTACAGTACTCACTGACATAATAGAGATTGCATCTTCATGTTAAAATAGAGGAATAAAATAAATCAGAATTTTACTCTTCTTCCAAGTAAATAGTATATGTTTGTAAATGTCTTGAAATAGGGGCATTTTCAACCAATTACTAAATTATATTCAATCAGACATAAAAAGCCTGTAATCAGGAAACTCAGAATAACTCCGAGGAATAATGCTTAATCAAGCAAGGCTGCTTGAGTTGGCACATTTCCATTAGTTTTCTACCAGATAGATTGACTAGTTTTCTTGGAACATTCTCAAAAAGAAGGGTGATTGAACTCTATATTTTTTGTTTGTTAAAACAGTATTCACCTATCACCAGAAGTGCCTTTGTACCTATAGAATTGTAATAACTCACCTTTATTCTCAAGTGTAAAGGTTGGACCACCTTAATGAGGTTCTCGGGCTTTTCGGTGACTTTGGGAGTGATCTCCTTCACTGAGAAGCCTCTTCTGGTACAGGGGCATTCTGGGCCTGTAGGTAAGAGGAACTACCCTCTGTTGCCAGGCAACAATGTGCAAGATGCAGTATCATAACAACATACCCTGAGCACCTTCCTCAGTGCTATCGTTCATCTTGAATTTTCAGGTGTGCTGAATTTCATAGCTCTCCAACCCTTTGTCATGCCTCAAATTGGGGTTATGACAATAGATGTTTTCCTCATACAACAGAAAGTATTTAGGTGGCTGCTTTAGGTTAAGATGGGTAATTGAACAAGATGATTTCAAGACTTGCAAACAGACACACACACACACACACACACACACACACACACACAGATCTGTTGGGTAAAAGTCTGATAGTAAATGCATCATTTGAGTTTTTGTCCTTCACTTCCATTGATTAGATAGCAATGTAGCTAGTTTCCATTCAGTAAGTGTGTTTAGTTTATACGAGCCATGTTGATGTGTTTTTAGTTTTGCTGTCAAAATAGGACAGCAGCGTGGTAAGCCTGCGTGTGTGAATAATTTGCCGCCTATCAAAACAAGGATACCACTGGGCACTCTACAAGCAGAAACATTTTCTTCTTTAAAAAAGGAAAAAGAAAAACACTGAGGTGGCAAATAGGGTTCCCGGGGTGTCCCCGTAATTACTGTACTGAAACATGATCTTTGAAAGAGGTTCTCAGCCCAAATACATCCAGCATTATTTTAATAAATAAATACACATATCCAGCGGAATAAGTGGGCCATATATAAGCACTGTCCCCCTGGAGAAGGTGTCTGCCAAGAAGAATAAATAATGCACAACAATAACACTACAAGCACAATGATAATTCAATTATTGATATGCTTTAATATTAAAAAAGGATCTCAAAACAACTCGCCTATAATCTCTTTCCTTGGTGTCTGCCCCTCGATAAAATCCACAGAGACAGGCATTCCTTTAACACCACAGCCCACTTAAACCAGAGAACGCTGTAATCACATGGCATCAAGAAAGACAGGAATTCCTAATGTGCCATGAGAACCATTGTTTTCAATGAGGACTAGCTGACAGACATGATTTTTACCTCGCAGTCCCACATTATTTTACAATATTGTTAGTTTTAATGGTAAGCAGAAAACTTGTTGAGCAAAACAAAACTGTTCACAAGACTTTGAAAGTTTACAGCGAGCAAAATAAAATCTTCTGGCATGTTTCCTTTGTTGTCCATGTCATGAAATGCAGACCAATATACTCAGAGGACTACCATGAATAGAACAGCTGGATCACAGTAAACAGCAAAGGAGATCTACTCTAAAAGTATTTCATTTGTAATGTGTACTGTATTACTGTATAAATATATATATTCAACAAAATATTTTAGTGAGTAATTAATACTTTCTCTGGGTATTAATTGTGTCTGTCACTGTACTTACCATTTAAACTCTGTCTCAAGTAGGTACCTGTCTCCAATAAGAGCCAGGTCGAACATTCTTAAGGTGTGGTCCATGAAACTCCTGAAGCCATTGATGAAATGATGCAGAATCGACTGATGCAGTTGGTTTTATGACATGGTATGTTTACTATGTTCTATAAGGCTTTTCTTCTGGGCAAAATGGCATATGCCATACTCTGTTATATAGATGATGAGTGACTGAACACTTCATTATTCAATATTACAGACATTTCAAATAAATAGTGTCGGCATCGTTTATATGTCCATATCCACACTCAAAAGTGTAGGTGTAGCTGAGCGTGCACCTACAGACCATACACTGAGTGTCTGAGATGCATAGCAATTTTCATTAGCTAGATGAAGGCACTTTCTGTAATAGCCTAAGACCCATAAATCAATAATTCAATATAATTCATACCTGCTCTGTACTTGTAGAGGATTCCGTGGTTTGAAAAAAAAATACAGCATGAGCTTCAAGGATGATATTTTAACAAGTCACTTGGTACTGAGCGTCAGAGCAATTATTTCTAAAAGCCAGACACCAGCCTTGCTCTTCTGAAACATGTATCAGGGGATAAACTCAGGAATATCCATTAGTGTTTCAATTAAGATTCAGCGCTGCAGACCTCTTCTGCGCTGGACAGGACTTGTGCTGCTGTATAATCATGAAAAGAGTGTGGCTCGGAAAATTGATCTCTCTCACCCTCACAGGATCTCAACCCCGAGGTCTCAAAATGAACACGGTGCATTTGACGTTTGTACATTCACATTCTCCGCATGCCCCTCTCATGCCAAAGATTAACATCCAATTTATTTCTATATGCTAGGAGCACACCCACAGTCAGGAGAAAATCATTTATCTTACATCTAAAACATCTCTTTGGAACACTGATTTTACACAGGTATAAAATGGAACATACTTCTAATACCTAAATATGGTGTTCGTATATACAAAATATGAATGCTATGTAACAGCTATTACCTGTCATAAACAGCAAGAAGAATCTGTATCTAAATTCTAAGATTAATTCAACTTTAATAGAAAATTGTTCAATGCTGAAGAAATTCTGATTTAATGCAACTAATTCTAGTGTTTATAGCAGTAGATGCCAATAGAAGCTACATTTATACATCAGAATTGATTTTACACTTGCATGAAATATTCAATGTGTTTGAGGCCAGGTCACAATTACAGTTACGATGATAGCCAATTAGACTGTAATCATTTACTGCAACGCTCGATAACAGTTTGACAGTGTTACTTGTACAACTTGGCCAGTGGCCTGGTGTGTCAAAATCTTCATACAGCTAAGATTGCCTTTTAAGATTATTTGAGGGCTTACATTTTGAATTCTAAAGAAATGTGTAATGTTATATGCATTCGATACATTCATGTAACAGTTATGTTTAGGTATGTGTTTACACAATAACAGGGTCAGCATAACAATGTTCAACATTTAGTTCCTACTGGACTCATATAAATGACAAAGTGCTGAAACTTGAGGAAAAGTTATTAATTGGGTCAAAAAAGTATTCTGTCATGGTAAACTGTAACACTTAAAACTATCTTACAATAGCTGAACATTAAAACATTCACATCGACATTACTTTAAACTCAAGAATTTTGAATGAATACAAAATTCTTCGACATGTCTTGATTTCCCCCTTCTGCATCTAACTGAGGAAAACCTAAAGTCATGTCTGCAACTGTATACTGGTGAATATGGGTAACCCTAAATAATGAAGAGGCATGGTAAGGACCAAACACATGAGAAATGCCAACTGAGCTCTCATTTTTCATTTGCTGTTATTGAACTGTGAGGCAGGAGGTATTTCATGGATACTGTGATATAGGAGGTATCTGTGGGATTTACTCAAGTTTTATCATTGTGCTCTTTAAGTGTGGTGCCGTGAGATTAATCAATATATTCTAGTGAAGGGGAAGTGAGATTTCACTGAACCCAAAGAAGGAAGAGCAAGCGTATATTATCATTGACTCAATGATTTGGACCAATCATTGCAATGGCTGAGAGGAGAAAAAAAATGATTGGTTAAAAAGAGCCAATGATTCACAGCAACATGTAGCTCCACCTTATAAACACATGTGCATATTCATAAACATCTACTACTACTACTTGCCTACACATGGATGTAGTGTAGTGCATCCTGCAAGGCCACGCTAACCTTGATTGATGGTGGTCCTATTATGTCCAATTATTTCTCTCCTTTTTCCTGTAGTAACAATTCAATATAATTAATATAACAGTAGTCTATACATAAGAACACAGATAGCCAGTTGATAATGTAATAACCACACCTGGGTTCACCACTTGTTTTCACAATGGACACCTGCTCAAGTACCCTTCAGCCAGGGCCTTAGTGTCTTTCACCATTCGTCCTGAAAAATCACACCTTAACTGTTCCATTAAGATTTTAATTTGACATTACAAACAGTACATAACATGCCCACTGCCACACATACACACACACACACACACACACACACACACACACACACACACACACACACACACACACACACACACACACACACACACACACACACACACACACACACACATACACCAAACATTTAAATGTTTGAACCCCTCCAGTGTGTCATTATGAACAAATTAGTGTGCACGTTAGTCTTATCTGTAAAATAGACTGCTTTGTAACAGGTTACAGATAACATTATTCATGTAATACTAAAACCACTAAAAAGCATTTTTGTAATCATTGTCCAGGTTTCAAAGGGTGACTTTCGGTCAATGTTTGGAGATGAGAACTCAAGTTGATATCAGAAATCTAAATTGATCTAAAACTTGTCCACTGGCCAACACTGTGTATGAGTCATAATGTGTCATTATGTCAAACCTGACTGAAAAGTCAGATAGCAAGTAGCATTAAAGACTGCAAATGTGGGGTAGTTGCAGGTGCAACATTAAACAGAACTACAGATTCTATCACACACTGGCTGCATACAAGAACATGCCAGAGGGAACCAATGGAAGGAAAAAGATTTCCCACTGGGTTTTAACACCATGGAAACAACTTGTCTTCCAATGGACTGCATTAGCAAAACAGCACACCTAATCATATCCCAGCATTCCCCCAACACCACTACATGGGAGTTGAAAGCAATTCTCACTGTAAAATGAAGTCAGGAAAAAGAAACAGGTGAGCCTGATATTAGAAGGAAAGCATTCATGATGACAGGGCTCAATGTGGGAATGAAACTCTCAGGATCCACGCTGGTCCCAAATACTCAAAATTGGATCCGCTGAAACCCAAACCTTAATTTTGCGTGCCGCCCTCCCAGAAGCTTCAGTGTTAATCTCATTAATACGGAGCGCTTAGTATGCTTTAAAAGTGTCACAGTAGTAAGTCTGACAATAGTATTTGACAATACATTCAGCTTCTGCGAGGACTATGGCTGTCCAAACACATCTTGGTAATTCTGTTTACTTGCTTAAAGAAAGGTCATGCCAGGCTTGACCAAGAAAACATGGCTGACAGCCTCAGACTAATAATTTCTAATGCTTATAGTCGGGTTTAGTTTGGCATCTTTCAGTGTCTACTTTTGTATCATTTGCAGTTATTTCCTTACTATATTTTCTCTCAGAGGGATAGGGATGTGTAGTCTTTCCAGATAAAACACACTTTACAGCATTGTTCTCTTCAACACACTGGCTCTCTCTCATAAACACACATAAATACAAATACACTCTCCCACACACATGCATATACTTACAATTACTATGTCATACACACATGCTCTTTCTCATGCTCACACACATTCATACACACACATACACTCTTTTTGTCACATATAACAGAGACACACAAACACACTCGCACACACACACATATACACACACTCACACTGTCTGTACATTATCATTTCCTTGGTGATGGGGTTTAATCTGTACCTAGCTGTACAGTAAATGATGTTTCTTCCTGTGTAATGATGTTTTTAAAATCAATGACTAACGCACTGAATATAATAACAGTGGAAAATCTATCTAAAAATAAATATCAGTTATATTACATGTAAGAGTCCAGATGGATACTAAAATATGACAGATAGAGCAGTTGATACATTTTATTATTGACAGTTATTCGTATTTTGATGGATAGCTCATTTCCATAGCACTGTTATTAATCATGTTATGAGCAAATAATAGATGGGCTCGATAAAAAAACATACCAAATGCCTTATCCACGATTCACTTGGCATTCATTTGTATTGACTTACTATTTATTATCGCAATAACCCTCCTTTAATTGAAGCAGCCGAGGGTAATTTAAATGTGGCACTTCATTATCTGTTGATCATTGCCTGTGTGTGTCAGACTAGCAACAATTTCTCACTATTTACATTTATTCATTCAAGGTCATCCTATTGGTCTTTGAAAAAAAAAAGTAAATCATATAAACCATGCAACACTACATGTTAAATTTAATGAAACATGCAAACAAAACATTTATCTGATTTTTCCTTTTAAACCCAGAGTAAATGGGCTTGATTTTGTATGGTTCCAGCCAGTTTTATAATTACATTTTTTAACTGAGAGGCAAAAAAGTGATTCTTATACCACTCCTTCTGTGGTCCTGGCCTCTAACTGGCTGGAGGCAGAGTTAGCAAGCTAAACCCCGCCAGCGTCAGTCAGCACTGAAATAACATTGGCCTGAATTCAGTCAACATTTCTGCTAAACTTGTGCCCAAAAGGAATTTCAGTGTGTTTTTTTTTTTTGCTCATCAGAAACCCATAGTTTAGGATTTGCCCAACTGGGTTTGTGAAGACTGGTAGTTTCAATGGCATTTGTTTGTATGTCAAAGTTAAAGACAGTGTTGATAGAACATGGTGCATTTTGTGGGTCTGTTTAATATTTGTTCATGTTTAGTGTTAATACTAAGTAATGTATTACTTGAGTATTTGGACTGACTGTGTCTGAGTGAAATGTATTCAATCAGAGCTGATTTAACACTGAACATGTTGCTGTATTGGGAATGAGTGTGTTAGCTTTGGTCAATATTCACTGCACAAAAGTTAGCAGAGTGGACATACATGATTCCGTCTCATAAATCTTGCTGGCACATAAATCTTGCTGGATCTTTATCATCACAGAAAGTCTTATGGTTTTATGCTTAATTCATATAGGTGTAGAAACAACATAGCAATGTATTTCCATGATAAACGTCTCTTTATTGCAGGGGGTAGTTGGCAAATTTCATTATTGTAATTACCCAGCTAAATAGCATCTCACAAGTGAAACATGAGCTTGGGAGGACTTTATGGTTTTATCCTGCTGTGGTGTTTATAGTGCATCTCTCCTCTCCTATTTACATGTGAAACATAGGAGCTCAGGGAATATGATGGAAAAGCATGGGAAACTGGACAGCCTTTACCAGCTGGTTTCAGCAGCTGACAAAGTATGAGTCCATTTGAAGAAGGAAATGTGGTGAACTAAAATAAATTATATTTATTTTTGCTTTCATGAGGCCAGAGATATTCCAACAGAGGAAAGAAATACAATGCATGTGGCTTAAGTCAATATAACATTTTAACTAAAATGTCATAATGCAAGCTAATGTGAGAGAAGGACATGCAAGCCAAATGTAAAACTACAATACCCATGATCCTTGAGCTCTCTTAGGAGATTGGAGAGGGGACAGATGGGGCTGTTATTAGTCACAGAAAAAAACTGTGATGTAAAAACTAGAGCTTTGAGTTAGAGAACAGAAGTGGATGTCTTTCAAGAGATAACAGTTTTGCATTAAATCAAAGAATAAATTTCAGAATTTTGATAAAAAAAAGATGAAGGACTCCAGGTCACAGATTAAATAAAAAGAAAAATGTCCCAAAATATGCATCTCATATGTACACTGTATTACATACATCCGCTGGAGACATGTATGCAAGTACCAAATGAAGAGGGTAGGTGACAAGGTACCTCAACTGTATTAAATTATGTTTCCATAAATTAAGGCAGCATTTTCCATTTTTATTTTCCACTACAGTAAATGTTTATGGATGTGTGGAAGTGTTCCGGAAATCTAACCACGGCCCTGAATTATACCTTACATGTTATTCAAATTTATGGATTTAATTTATGGTTTTAATTACGTACCTTTATTTTTCTAGCTTCCATATTTCCTTATGCCTCTGCTGTTTCTGCCTGTGCTTCATAAAACAGATACAATAGTGATGGGGGGTGGGTTATTTAGAAAATTCATGACATTTTCGCATTTGACATTTTCTCTTATGTGGTTCCACACCAGCCTTTGTGCTGCACTTTTACTGTCTTGCACCACTGATCACATGCAGCTCATGGAATGGTCAATGAGTGCAGGACAGTGGCACAGGCCACAATTCCCAGACTAACACTGCCCTCTGTTGGACAAAACTGACACTGACACCACAGCCCACCAAGTGCATTTGCATGTGTTCTGCATAACCTGCGGAATGTCACTCATTCTGACTGGGGAGGAAAAAAACTTAACCATCCAGGACAAAACAAGCTGAAACAGGCACGGGAATGCATAAAAGCACATTGTATTTGTGCCTAATGAAATGTCAAAGAAACAAGAGCGTGTTCATTTATTCTCAATTTAATAATTGGGGATCTGTGCCAAATAAATAAATCCCCCTGTCATGTTGGCTGGGAACATTATTATTATTAAATCAAAGGTCAACATTGTCTTTGTTACTTCAAGTAATATCACACAAAACACATAATTACCACCGCTTCTTGTACTTGAAGTCTTTTCACAATTTATTATTAGTTGTCAGCATTTATAAACGAAGGACCTCAAGCTTTTCTACAGCAAAACAATAAATTATTTCACTTATTGCACTTACCTATTAGAATACATAGAGCTCAAGGACTGCATCACTTTGAACATGTTACCTACAGAATAGAAAAAAAATGTGTTTGACAGAGACAAGGTGAGAAAAAGAGAAAAAAAATAGAAGCATGAGGATGAAATATAAAGGAGGGGAAAGAGAGAAAGAAAGACTGGCATGTGGTGATGTTTGGTTAAACTGCATATAGATTAGGCATGCTGGAGGCCTGCTCTCTTTGCATTCATTTCAACAGACCTCAGCACCTGGAGCAGCTGAATGATTGTACGGCCAGTCCCTAATACGACTATGGAGTTATAGGAGGGAGAAATTGTATGGAAATGGGATGAAACTCATATCGGGAAATGAGACTGCCTAGTTTGGTGAATGTAAATGATGTACTCAGAGTTTCAGCATTTTACTATTTACAGGCTATGCCATTCTCAGCTGGAAGAGTGAGGGAGATCCATCAATTATTTATTGCAATTGTAGGCTTCACTAATGGGCCCTCTCCTATTTGGTGCCCTAGGTGAGATTACGGACTGGTGACCCCTTCCCCCCCGCTCCCCCACCACAGTCCCTGAACCAATCAACACTTTCTTCTACAAGATCCAGTAGTGGTTCGTAGTATCATCCATGTTTATGTTGGGTTTGTGTCTCCAGCAAGTTAGCTAGCTTGGTAAATGGCAAAACGTTCAGTCACCGTCTGGTAGCAGAAGAGAGGAAATTTCGAATGCTTAGATACTGCACTTTGCCTTTGTGCGGCAGTGTTCACAAACCTGCCCTGTGGCGGGCAACATACATTTGGCGCCACCTACTGGCCTTGGCAGAGTTATGCACTCTAATGGTGCCCCTCTAGTTTAAAATGGATTACTTCAGATGTATATTTAAATATGATGTCATGTTAGCCAGTTTCAAACAGGGAAGGACTTAAGTCTGCTATATCTACCCTGTATGCCCATACCTTAGCTATGGCTAGCTAACGTTAGCTATAACGTTAGCAACTTCTCAATTTCATTTGTGAAAACTGCTAGTTAGCAAGTTCAGGCACATTCTAGCACATAGAACAGTATTACTTTTTATCACTTCCGTGAATCTCCTGTATCCCATCTTGACACAGTCACTGAACAATGATTAGCTAGCTAACTAGCTAAGTTTTTTTTCTGAAGCATCTTACCAAACGGCAACAAAGACAAACAGTGAACATGACGTATCTCCGTTTTGTTCTCCCTTTATCTCTTTCTCCCTTCTCTGCCCCCCCCCCCAGAAACCAAAAGCTTTCTGTTTCATGATGTATTGAAACTGTTCCAAAATTTTTCTCCTGGAAACACTCGTTTGGGTTGGTGGCACTGAGCTGTGGATATCTGGGTTGGCCGTCATCCTTACTGTCTGTGACCCTTCACAGCCAATTATCTAGATTTGTGTGTGAAGCACAACGTTAAATTGTTATTGATTACCTTGGTGACAGGGCAGGGGGAGGGGCGCACAAGTTGGACTTTTTCCCACTTGATATTAAGCGACTGAGCGAGCACAGCAAGCTAAATAGTCAACTGTGAGCCATGGCTTGACGCCCCTAGTATGTATTGGCATTCATGGTGACTGCCTATATTGCCTATGCTTGGGGCCAGTGTGAATGTGACACAACATCTAAATCACATATATGCAAAAGTCGCTGTACAGGATTACAAGACCTATATGTTATACGAAAGTATTCTGAAATCTGACATAATTCCTGGTTTGGTTAAATACATTTGATATATGGGGTTACTGCATCTCTGCATTTCATTTCATTTCGTTTCACTAACAGAAGTCATGACAGCTGACGTAAAATCAATCCCCTGACAAGAGTTCCAGCAAAAGACTTATGAATGATTCAGAGAAATTCATACAGACTTCATAAATCTATTCCACCTGTAAGGTGTGACCAATCAGCATACCGTTTGTGTCCACCTGGTCTTCACTAATGTGATATTTCAAAAACTGAAAGTCAAATATATTGTTTTTTTCATGACTGAACTTTGGTCTGTCAGACTTTGAATTATACATGTCTAGCAGCTCTGAATCTTGTTTGAGATGCTGCTGAATTCATTTGAGCAGAAGTGCATGGTGATGGTCCAGTAACAGGTGAACATTCATTCTGGGAATGACGTCATGAATCACTCCAAAAATATTTATGAAAAAACATTAATCTGAATATCAAATTCAGCAAAGCTTGACTTTTCCCATCAAACAAGATAGACAGAGCCCTTAATTCATTCAGGTTGACTCCTGCTCCCTCTCTCACTCTGTCTCTCTCTCTCCTTCCCTCCCTCTCTCCTTCTCTCTTTCTCTTAAACACCTAAACATTCTGAAGAGTACATTACTCCAGGCTCACCAGCTCAAATAAGTCACTATCCAAATTGCAGCTGTAGTTAAATTATTATGAACAACAACCTGCATACCTACATTGAACATCCAATACCTACATTACTCAGACATGAGTTTGCAATCTGTCACAACATTAGTCAGTGCTTCCATGGTCGATTTAAATTATTCTGACAATATTGTTGATTCTGGTCGAAGCTTGATTTCTGGTATTGTGGATTAAGCTTGATTCTCCATACATGTTTCTCTGTGTGTTTCTTTATCTAAAGCAGAGCTGCAGTAAACTGCTCCTCTCCTTATAAAGATTGATCTGGGGGAATAGAGGAAATGGTAGCGGGTATGAGCTGTTTTCCTGCAGTGAGGAGCGATGATTACTACAGACAGTTTGCTTGTTTAGGTGAAGCCCGCTCACATTCGCTAGGAGCGCATATGGAATTGGCAGATGCCTGGTTTCTAGGGAACTGCAGTGTTTATTGTAGACGGGAGTGTTTTCCTTACAGCAGGGCTTGATTTCTATATCATTCTATGGCTGTCCATGGGCGTAAATGCCCGTGGTAGTAGTGCAAACCGAAAATTGTCCACAGTTGTTATAATATCCATATTTTGCTATTAGTTGGGACTCAACAAAGTCCCACCAGTCACTATCTAAATGCAATATGAAAAAGCATAAAGTAACTTGACTGGTAGGTATTAAAATGAAATGGCAGCTCCTCAAACTCAGCCCCCTGTGTGACAGAAAGCAGTGAGGCAGGTCTGGACCATGACAGCTGCTTGTTAGTGACTCCAGTCTAAGAACTGGCAGAGCTTTGGTTCCATGGAAGTGGAAATGGTGGGGGAGTTTGGGGAGAAAAATACTCACATGTACCAGCAGGAATGGATTGGATTGCTAGTCGCCTAGTTCAAGAACAGTTCATCTGAACAGTCCATCTTGATTTTTTTTTTATTGGTTTGCATGTGTTTCCTCTAAGGACAGGATCCTGCTCCTCAGATCTGTCTTACCTGCATCATTTTTTCTTCCTTTTCTTCAGAAACATTGTAATTGATGAGCATCCACTGAACGTCATTCCTCTGCTTTACCATAGCACTCTGCAGTGGTGTGCTGATGGCTACGACCTGGCTAACAATGTATGCAAACCAAATGTGTTTTGTTTTCCAAAGAACACTGCCTTAGATGTAATGAATGAAAATAATCCCATATATACAGCAGAAGTGTCTAATTAGTTTCGATAAAGAGAGCTGTCAAACCTGATGTAAAACCACACTATCAACAAATTTATTTTTAAAAGTGCCATTTGAAAGTACATGTTATAATTACATTCAGTCGTTGGCTGTTGAAAAATTCAGTTACACTTGTTAACTGGCTTTTATTGATGTTTACATTTTTTTTTGTTTACTGTTTATGGCTGCATGTTTTTAATACTGTGCCCTATTTTGCCATTGTATTCATGAGAAAACAGCTGTGCTCAGCTGAAGGAGCGCTTCAAAGCAGATGCCGGATGGGAGGGGAGGAATTTGGCGATGCAGCATCAGCACATCTCAGTGATGATGTGGCAAAGAGACTCAACATGAGGCGAAATTAAGGCATAACACAGCGCCAGGAGGGAAGCTTCTGCCTCTGCTGTAATCACCGTTCTGAGTGTTTGCTCTCTGAGTCTCCTATTACAGCAGGATCAGGACACACTGCAAACTTCTCATCCCCTCCTCCCCACCCCCCATCGCTATTACGGCACCATCTCAGAAAGTGAGACAGCGTGAAATGTCAAATCTCAAAGCCTACCTTGGCTTTCATTCACATTCAAATGTGCTTTTCTTGCAGCATTTTCTTGGCAGAGTTTTTGATGCAGCCCCATAAAGCAGCAAACAAAAGGGCATTCAAAGGAAATATCTCTCCTGCTTGTCTTAAATGAGCCGCTCGTGTCAGCAGACTCAGCCCTTTCTCAGTACATGTGAAGGCATTGATTTTCCTCCTATTATGCCATTAAACCACAGTTGAATGTGATTAAAATAAATCTAGAGATCACCCTGAGGCAGGAAGCAGGTGGCATTGTTTAGGCAGGGATTCAGACCGATAAAGAGTATCGTCTCATGGCAATGAGGCGGTTTGCTCATGCCTCTCTGTTACGTATATGTGCTCACCAAACTGAGGTTTGAACAAAACAGATTCAAATGTTTGGTGCTCAGGACTGCAACCAGTAAGTTTAGTCTTACACAAAGTGTGTGTTTGCATAGAAGAAAGAACCACACCTCAGCTTTATCCCACTAATAGCCACTAATAGCCCCCATACACACACACACACACACACACACACACACTTCCTATCTCATCTTTACCAATATATTAAGGTTCCACAGGGTGAGAGATTTAGCATCTCCAAGCTTAACTGTGTAAACCCAAAGCTCTTACCCAAAAACACTGAGTTTCAAATCGCTCTAGAATCTTCCAGAATCTTGTTTTGGGAACCAGACTGTCACATTTCTGTCCAAGAGCTCTCACTGCGTAATCTATGTGAAGTGCTTACAATAAAAAGAGTGCTTCATTACTTGTTTTAGGATCCAATTAACAACTAATTGCTGATAGTAAGAATATTGATTGTTTTCAGTTGTCTGTAATGTGACCCTATGTCAGTCCATGTGCTGACACCTAACTCAATATCCATGAGGCAAGTTCAAGCATGAATACGGTTATTAGTTTAAGAGGTAATGCAACAAATAATAATAATAATCAAAAACTATCACATTTTATTAACAATTATTGGCTGCAAAGAACCATCAGCCAAGACAGACAAGGTTAGCCTCTGGGAACAAGTCTTGCAAACTGATATTTGTCATGCAGCCCTGTGCTGGCTCATTCACTTATGTCTATGTCCATCTCCCAATGACACGTTAAAATGCTAGGCAGGCGCCTCCCTTCTTCCTAACCCGCTGATGGTCTGATGGGTGGAGATATCTTTAACCTCTTCCTCACTCTGCTGAAGTCTGGCCACTGGGATAAATCCAATACAGTGCATCCCAGATAAACAATGAACAAATGAATCAGACATACTGGCTACAGATCCCTAATGTCACAGGAATAAAATATTAATCTAAAACAGGCAATCCAAGGTTCAGTTGATGTACCTAATTGATGTAATAACATTTCTAATCATATACATTCAAATGCAATCTTTTTTCAAAGAGGATCAAGCAATCATGGCCACTCTTCCTCAAACAAATACTTTGCAAACATATTCATACATGGCATACCTTTCACATTGCGCTCAGACTTTTTAATGATTTATTCTTAATGTTATACTTATGTAGTTTTGTCCATTTTATATAATTGTACTTTGTGTTATTCTGCTTATCTGGCATAAATCCCATTTAAAACACTGTCCACCTTACCTAAACTCCTCTTTTCAATATGCTTTGGGTGTCAAACAGAATTAACAATGTTAATCCACTGACCTGCTGAGACATGAGCACATTTTTCCTCTAAAATGTAAATTATCATCTTAAAATCTGTATGTATTAGGTCTGTCCTGCCACAGGCTATGTAAATGTACTGTAGCTCTTAACTGAAATTGCTAGATTTTTAAAATCTATTCAAACTCTCACTGTCACTTAAAATCAATATTTTGTCTGTAATGTATGTAAGCATTGAGGATTATATTTGATTGTTAATCATAATGCTTTGCTTTGCTACGCATTTTAATTCTTCATTCAGATGAGACCTTTCTGTAAACGGTTACAATGGTTGTCATATTTCTGTGTTCTCGTATATTCACAGGATGCAATCGCAGTGAGATCAAAGCCAGGCAATGTAGAGAGCACGGGTAGATGTAAATGGGTAAACATGTCTGATGCTTTCTCTTGTTTACTTGTTTGCATAATTCAGCTTCATCATAAATCTGCAAAATAATTGGTAAATAATATAATTGTAAGGGTGACATGAGAAGATAAGTTCTGGATTAAATAAGTAAGAAAGTACCTGGGGGACAGATCAGGTTATCGTTCAATTAGCAAGCTAATTAGAGACAGACACTGAGAGAGAGAGTTTATATTTTATTAAACAGATCCCCTGCTATCTGTTGATAATCTTTGTTTGCCTTTTAGACAAAACCCCTGATACCAGGTACCTTTACTGGGTGGTTTTTGCCTTCAAATGTTAAAACATTGACTAAGAACAAACAGAATTCCCACATGTAGGAGAAAATGCACAGCTGTCACACCCCAAAACAATGAAAAGAAATGTTCAGCGCAGACCTCAAAGAGCTCCGAAAGCATTTTTCAACGTGCCATAAACGCAGCCACAGAAGAAGATCTGCCATCAGGGACGAACATGAGAAAATGATTTTTAAAAAGAAAAGTAAAAGAAAAATAAACTTGACAGATGAGAGACAATTAACTATTCTGGGTATGCCGTGCAGCCGTAAGACTAATTATGACACAGAGGAGGTCACTGTGTCTTCAGGCAAGTCTTGCCAACGATTCCTCAGAGGAGTTACAGAGAAAAAAGTCTCTAGAGCCGCAGTGTGGCTACAGTGGACAGTGTTGGAGTAACAGAATGCATTATGGGACAGTTTGGGAAGTGAGCGTGAGGCCTCAGAATCCCTGAAATGAGCTAAGCCTCCAGGCAAAATCAACAACAATATAGCACCGCTACATCACACATCAGATCCACCATGTCGCTCTGAGGAAAGCCGCCGTCCCAGTGCATGCGAGTTGCCTTATCCTGCACTCGAGCCTGAAAAACTAGCGTTTTCGTCAATCTGGAGGAGAGGTAAGGAGCAGATCCTTGAGTGTTGGATGGAAGCCTGGCAGCGGTGACAGCTGATGGGGGCTCCTCCGTTCTCAGAGTGGCTCACTGAGAGAACGCTCCCTTTGTGCACCCCACTCTTTCCATTCTCTCCAGAGCTCCGCTTCATCAACAATTAATGAAGCACTGAGCACGTTATATCAGAACCCAGCGGGGGGTCCAACGCGCCACCATCTCTCTGCTCATTAAAAGCCTTTTAACAGGTTCAGAGGAACCTTTCATTCCACAACAAACTCCACGTCTGTCATCTGGGTTTATTTCTCTTTAAAGGGAATGAACAGTTACCCTGAAATATTCATTGTAGCGGAGCTCCCTCCCTTTCTCCCCGCTTTAAGCTTCCATTTTAATTTCAGATTGCCTTCAAAGGCTGTATTTGCAGAGTTGTACAGTGTGATTAAGCATGTAATATTTTGCTGTCTTGTACATTTCTTCCTCTTTTTCTGAAAACCACGTGATTTTGAAAATGTCCCCTTGGAAAGTGTTTGCTTCCAACTTGTTTGTCATACTGTCTCTCGTACTTTTGGGCTCACGCTCTGGGCTTCAGCTGCCACTTAGTATCATGATGTTTGTTTGAGGCGGATAGGCAAACCAGTTGGAAATGTATATAATTTATGGGCATAATGGTGTTACAGCTTTAAGCAAATCCATTTCAGTTCCTCTATTGTTCATCCACACTCTTCCTCTCTTTACATTTAATAGAATCATTGCAGTGCTACGGATGGAATAGCCTGAAATGGTAATTCCCACCCTAAGTTTAATGTGCGTTAAATACGGTGGAGTGCAGCTTTTGTTACACTTCAGTTCATGAGCACCATTATTTATGACAATATGGTTCAGCTTGGAAGACATTCACACCAGCTTTTCAGAAGCAAAGACGGATCATTGTTAGCCCAAACAACCTGACAGGAAATACTCCACATGAATGGGTCCTTACTTTTCCTGCATGTCTATCATTCGATGCAGTGAAAATGTGATCTATTTTAGTATTTGCTGATACTATGTATTTCAATTTGATCTATTATAATGTAATCTCTCAACAAGTAACTTGAAAACATCTGCCAATCCCTGGAAAAGCTATAACTATTTGGGAAGAAATCTTATGCATTATCTCAAATACGATTTTTTTAAAACAAAGAAATGTAGCAGTTCTTTCAATCTGTGTTATTTTTAGACAGAAATGTAATGATTTCTGTACAGAAAATTGTCTTTTTGACAGTTTAGGAAAATGCTTATTTTAATGAAAAAGCGTTGGTTGCCTTTTCATAGAACAATACATCCAGTTTAAATATTTAAAAAATCAAAAAGACGAGAGTTCATACGTTTACCTAATTCAAGCTGCAAGACACACACACACACGCTGTCTTTTGGCAAACACGTCTGTTTAGGTATTAAGAGAGTCAGCTCAAAGGCAAATGTGGCTTTTTTCGTATGCAGCATAACAAAGAACTGACTGACTGTATCCAGTTCCACTCCTACAAACCTTCACAAGTTCCAGTCCCTTTTTTCTCCAGCCCACGCTCTCCTGAACAAATTTTATGACAAGAGATCTAGTCTCTGTGGTGCTTGGAGCCAGATGCGTCCCATTTATAATTCACACACTGAGTGACATGCACGAAGCACACTTACTGACACACAACATTTTGTAGATATAAGGACTGTGAGGTTAGCTTCAAAATAAGCTGAAAATGCTGTGGGGCCGACACTGGAAGAATATTTTAAACCCACAATATCAGTGTTTGTCCTTCAAAACCGAAATCTCTTTTTCAGATTTCAGTATGGGTTTGGCTCTTGGTCTTTGAATCGTGCGTTCACAGGGCTCGCTATTGGAAGGTCTTGAGTGATTATCAGCACTCAGAGGTTACAGAGAAGTAATAAGGGGGCTGAAAACAGTGACAAACCCTCCCCTCCCCTCTCTAAACATTTATTCATTCATGGCTTTCATGGGATGAACTACGCCGAGGGATGCTGATGTGAAGCCCTCGCCAGCACGACTCATTCTTTGCGGTAACAGTCAAAGATGGGGGATTATGGGAAGGGCACCACCTCCAAACCTGCTACCTTCCATTGGTCATGGTTGCCCAGGGTTACAGGGTTGATTGACTGATCTAATGTGTGGTTGTTCTATGACTGTGATTTTGTGATTGTTTATCTTGTCTGTCTTATTTGTCCACTGCACAAACTAACATATTTAAGGAAAATAATTACTGATGTTACTTACTATTTGTGCCCCAGGGCTGTGAAAATGCTGTTTTTGTGTGGTTTGACTGGTGTACAACTTATTACACCATAAAAAAATTAATAGCAGATTCAGATCTTCTGTGAGAGGCAAAAAAATGTAATAAACTTGCTTTGGGAAAACTGGCCATATACAAATAAATGGTCTGTAAGACCTGTTTGGTCCCTGTGGAGTGCGTGTGTTAAGTGTCTTAGAGTCTGCAGTGGTTTTATTGGTGTGATTTATGTGGAGAACAGGTTATCTTAAACCATCTGGCTATTTGTACCACACTTCCTGAAGGGCATTACAGTACAATAGGCCCATTTTTCAAAACTCACATATTCATGTACACATTTGCAATATATTTGTTCATTATAAATCTTAAATGGCCAAATATGGAAATCAGAATCTGCATAGTAAAATGTTCAGTGTTAAGTCAGCTCTGATAGGGATAATTAAACTCTAGTACAGCTATTTTACGGTGTAACCATATCCTTGAACCTGTTGATAAATACCACTTGAGTGTAAACTGCATTCAACATGCACACTTGTAAATGAGCCATAAGCAAACATGATTGAATATAATTGGTTACAAATATGTATGTAGACTGAATCTGAAATAGGCTGTAGGCTACATTTCATGAGCACTAGGGAAGAAATTATCAAGGACATTTTCATTTCATGATTTTCAATGGTTACCTTTATACTATGCTTCTACAGTATACTATACAAGTACAGTATACTTGTACATGTTAAAGACATGCGCAGTGTTTGGTAATATGGTAATATTTTTACTTTAAGAATGTGATGCAGTCTTTGTGCTGGGAAGTTGAGAATTTAGTTGCTTGCCTTGTCCTGCCAAAATGGGTTGGCAACAAATCTCTGCTATTTCTAATGGTTCTGTATAGTATTGAATAAAAATCTGTAAAACAGATTGTGTTTATATGTGCGTTCTCCTCAGGAAAGGGAGGTCAGGTACACATGTCACAGTCTGAAATAGCTACTGCACAGCTACATGCATCAGTGTTACAAAGGCTTATATAGAGTGTGCTCCATAACAAACGATCACTTTTTTTCTTGATTTGGCTCTGTACTCTACCATTTCAGATTTATACTCAAACAATTCGCATGTGTTTAAAGTGCAGATTCTCTGCTTTTATTAAAGCGCTTTGTTGGATAATCATGGGGAATTGTGCATCATGAGATGACCGTGAGAGTACAGCCACAGGGCAGAGTTTAATTCAGTCAGCACTCCTCAAGTTACCAGGGAAACTGTTATGAATCATGCAATAAACAAGCAACAGAAAGCGAGTACTTCAAGGTTTTTACAGCCATAGCCAATTTCATAATCATGGATTGAATACTTGTAATATATTTATATAGGACAGTATTTCATTCCATGTGATCTCATTTACACGCCATACAATCAAGATGTCATTAAGACGGTTAACTAGCTTATGTAAAGCCAATATATAAAAGCTCAATTTAGTGGCCATGTTGACTTTTTAGCAGTTGTATTTATGTAATGAGTCTTCCATGAGTTCCATGAATTCTCCATGCATTTGAGTGACCCTCAGGGCACAGCTTGAATCCACTTCAGAAGCAGATTCATGGCGGTTATAGATTTATGAAAATGTATTCCGTAAAGAAGATAGAAGAAAACTTAGAAGTCCAAAGATACGCTTGGTGTGATTGGATAACCAAACCTATAAAGCAAGACTCCCTCCTCCAGACAGCTCAATCATTAACATTCAAACGTATAAACTCCACAGATGAAGTTACTCAATATAAAGGAATGTATTTCTAATTCCAGTTGTTAGACAGGGGTGTACAGCATGAAGAGGAACAATCATATTAAATAATAATTTATCTCATTGCTTAATTATAACACTGTATATTTGCAGGTAACTTCCTTCATAAGGTATTGTTTACATTCTACAAAGGTTCTAGATAGCACCAAATGAGGGTTCTTAGCACATAATCAACGGGGAATCTTTTTTTATTTATGTAAAACCATGACTGAACCATTAATTAATCATACAGTACTTCTACAGTATTTTTTCCATTGGCCATTTGATTATCTGCATGGCAAGCACCCATAGGCAAGAAGTGAACATACAGTACCTTTCCTTTCGCATGTTGTCTAGTTGGATATTTGTTATGAAGCAAAGCAGGTAAAAGTTTCTTGCTGAAGGGTACAATGGCAGTTTTACAGCGAGGAGTCCAGCCTACAGTATTCAGCTCGCAAGGCCAGTCACCTAATCACTATTCCACTCCATCACCCAAGAAAACACAGCCGAATTTTAAACAGACTAACCTTTAGCTTAATCTTCCCATTGTTACAGCACCACTCTGGCAGAAGACCACTGCATACAAAACACTAACACAATCTGAAGCAAATAAAATGACTATATGAAACTTTTTCCAGAGGGCAAGTAGAGTATTATAATTTCACTTTTAACGTCTTTGACAAAGCCCTTCGTGATTTTTTATTTTTATTTATTTATTTTTTTTTTTTTTTGCATGTGTGAAAAATGATTCATATTTTGCACAGCACTCTTACTTCAGCACTCAACTTCTGTCACTGCAGCATTTTCTGTCCCCCCCTGCTCAGATGGGGAGAAAAGGAGCCTCACTTTCCTGTGAGGACCCATAAGTCTCAATGAGAGAGCAATTTAACCAGCAATCTATAGGCATATATATCATCCGGTAATGGTACATTAATCATGGGCCTGAAAGGCAGGACTTGTGGCCGCGTTTCCCCAATATTGTCGATTACATCTGAAAATGAAAACGCGGCAAAGTAACATTTATCTGCAGAATCTTTTGTTGGGAGTGAATGAATATGGAAGACTGTTCCATTCCGCTGACGCACGAGGTTTGACTTTCAAAGTCGCACGAGGAAACTTTTTTTTTTTTTTTTTGCAAGATAGCACAAAAACACAGTTAGCAAGATCAGCTCCTGATGAACATGTCTGTATTTAGGGTGGCAACCGTTGCTAAGGATAGTATAAATTGTCACTGCAATTATATGCGCATTGTGTGTACATATGCTGTTGCAACAACATGTTATTTTGTGCAATGACATTTTCCTCTATGATAGTGCTAATCTTCTGAGTGATATTGAAGCCACTGTAGTGTTCTTATGTGCACACCTTATGGAACACTCAAGAGGAGCAGACAAAGCAAAGGTAGACTGCATGAAAACATTTCTTTGGAATAATATGATATAAGTACTCCAAACACATTTGAAATTAGGGTTCTGTAGATTGTAGAGGGAGCTTGTCAAATTCTGCCTTAAACATTTGAATTAGCCCTCTTAGCTTGCAGACATCCCAGGTCTGAGGAACCTGAAACTTGAGGGAAGATGAGTAAGAGGAGGAAAGGAGTCAAAATCATAACACAGGAGACAGGTCAGTGAGAGAAGTCAACCACTGCATTATATATCCCATTATAAAGAGGATTTGTTGTTGACTGGCCATGGGAGGATGTGGAGGTGTGGTTTTACTTTCTAAACTGAGTGAGTCATCAGACTTTGTTGAAACTGATTGACAAATTTCATTTCATAGTGAAATGTGATGCCAAACCTTGACTTTATAAATGAGACTAGATCAGTGCTATCAACAATTCAGTTAGACTTTATGTGGTTTTACAGTATATTTATACTAGACTATAATTACTTTTGAAATATAGTATGAACATATTGTAGTTGACCAGATTTTCCCATAATTACTTTATTAGGGTACATACGTTCATGTTTTTATATACTGCAATAACGATTCCATGCAATAATGATTCCATGCTATCATGCTTTTCAATGTTTTTTTTTTACATACGAGTCAAACTTTATCATTACCTACCATGTCACTACTAAACACTGGATCCTGAATCCATTGGGCCAGTTTCTTTCTATCATGCTGTGTTCTAACTCACTGCAGTGGAGGGATCGTGATTTCCTCTTTCTCTTGGCTTTTCCTGCCCAGTGTTATCATTGACTCAGCCACCTCTCATTGACCCTGTCTTACTGCTCCTCTGTCCATGTCCTCTCATGCGTTTATTGTGCTCTGGCTCACCTCTTCTCCTCCATAACCCTCTTTCTTGCTCTTTATTGGTAATTTCTGCCTTTCAGTCCTCGCTGTGCAATCAAAAAGCATAATTCAGTATTGTAAATCCCTCTAGACTTCAGGCCAATAGCCCCATTGCAATACTACTTTATGAGCTGGAATCTACTCCAGGTGACCGATGACCCCTTGCCCACACACACACACACACACACACACACACACACACACATACACACACAAACACACACACACACACACACATACACACACACACACACACACATACACACACACACACATCCCCTGACATTTCAAATATATATATATATTTTTTAACTTTGCAACACATTCATGAAAATACATAATCAAATACACATATCAAATAAACTAATGCCAAAGAGCATGCTACTGTACTTCCAAGCCAAGTACAATGCACTTTCTGCATTGTGTACATTGACATGCATACTTGCAATTTCTGTATTCCAAAGTTGCAGGAGGCAAAGACTGAAACCAGCCCATGCGTGTCATAATGGTTCTGATGTAACACTATAAATGTATTTAAATCATTACAAATCTAACAGTTTGGTTTTTCTTGTAAAAACAGTTATTTTTGTGACCACAAGTTGGCCCCAGGCAATGTCCCTCAAATTAATGGAGGACATTGCAGTTATCGTAGAGGCCCATGATTATGACTGGGAATTACCATTTCAGGGAGAAAATTCAAATACAGGGGAAAACTGGTCAGAAACAGCCATATGGCCAAAGTGTTTAAAAGTTACCGCCTCTTCAATGTCACTACAGAGTAGAACGTCCCTTGTGGCCATTACATTTTAAGAGCTAACCATATAAAATAAGACACCAGATACGGCTTTATGAATGTGCGATAGTGCATCAGGGAGAAAAAAAATGAAATCTATTTTTCATTATCGCAGAATAGTCTTGATTTTTTATGTGAGGTGGTCCATCGGCCATAATCGATTTGATTAATGACATCACAGATTTAGCCAGACTAGAGTCAGCAATCATTGAAGGGGAACACTAGGACAAAGATGGCAGATGGCTGTGGAATTTAAACGTCTGCAAAACTCCGTAGCTATGCTGGCACATTGGAGCTTTGCCTCGTGGTTAGGACCCAAACCACCGGAGGCTGTCCTTTGTATTACGATCAGCACCATGGCACATATTTTCATCAGGATGCCATATTTTTAAAATGCCTGTGTGGAGTTTACTCTGAGGGTCTGGTGGAATTTCTGCATTACACATTTGCATATTCCCATTTTGAATACCTCAGTTTTAACCCCAATGCTTCATCTTGGTTATACAGCACATTTGAATGAGAGAAATCCTAAGTAAGTGTGTGTGTGTGTTCATGTGTGTATCAACTGATGTGTGTACCAACTGATTAGAAAATAGGAATATCATTATGACTAAATTTCAACTGTCCAATAATCATCAACCTAGTAGTACTACCGCAATAAAAACATGAATACTGTGATTTAAGTGGACGACATTGGTTCTGATCCACATCCTGTGAATTTACACAGTTCACTGTCCCTACATCAGCAATTCAGATCTCTTAACAATGGTGTGACAAAATGTTTCACCTGAACCCTGAAAGACCACCTGTTTGCCTCTCTCAGGGGTTACCCCAGACAGACGGAGTGCAGTCGATCAAACATTAGCTTTCTCTTCTGCTCCCATTGCTCTGTTATCTCTTTCACTTCAGGATTACAGCCCAAGCAACTACCTCCCCATCATTTCATGCAAATAGCTTCTTTTAAACCTGATACATTTCCAGCAGTCCCAAGGACTCTGCCAACTTTTCAAGGACATTTTGACAAGTATTACTTTGTCTGAGTTCATTAGCAGAAGATGTACACTCTTGAAAACTTCATTTCTGGTTTCAACTCTTCTCCTGTACTGATGGGTGATTTGATTTATTGCATGTGTTTGTTGGCTGTTTCTTTCAAAGTCCCTAACAAGCTGAATGAATTACTGAGGGAAGGGCCTGCTGCAGAGAGAACACTAACAGATTCATATTTTTTGGCATACACGCCAAAAATGGAAAAATATCCTGGGCAGTTTTAGGTTTAATCTGATTTATGTTTTGCTATAGCTTGCTCTAAATCTGGAGATCAGCATTTGTTTCATTTGATTGACTGTGACAAAAAACATGCACCAAGTCTGTATGTGTAAATTTCATTTAGAAAAATTACAACGAAAACAAGAGACATGAATCTGAGTTACGGACTGACAGGTCAGGCAAATGTATTATAAATCCATAGGATACAATGTCATCTTCTTTATTATTATTGTTATTTATGCAAAAAAGTCACTATTAATTCACGGCTTGTAATGCTTGACTCCCTCACTTGATGCTTTCTCTAATGATGTTGTTAAAGTCATCGCTCTTTTACTCACTGTCCGGATCATGTGGCCATCTAACCAGCTGTTTTCCTGGATGGCTAGTTTTTTTTTTTTGCAATGGTAAACTACAGGGGTGAGTAAATCTTAAACAGTACAGCCACATTACTGACAACATTAGACCAATGGGCACCCTCACACTATCTCCAAAGAATGCAATGGGAGAAAATCAAAGGTGTGGATGTAGAAATAGTAAGAAAAAGAAAAAAAGAAGCTGAAGATAGTGGGTCTCAAAACATTTTTAAGATGGTAAAGTACAACAGAATATTGGGAGAGAGAAATGAAGGCATGTTCTGTGTCCTTCATAGGCAGTTATTAAGATGGTGGTGAAACATTTTTGTGGTTTGTCACTTCAAGGTTAAAAGCTCAAGATCCGCTGAATAATGAAAAAGTTCTCGCATCGTCTCAGATATGGTATTTCGTACAGTAATATCAAAATCCTGAACTATGTATATTGTAATGTGCAGATAACAAGTTCATTGTATCACTTTTAATATCTCGAGACACTAATGTGATCTCCAGATATTAAACCCTAAGAATATTACTTTCCTGTGGACTGGAGAAGACACTGTAGTGGTGCGTATCTCAGCTGGCCTGAAAGTAAAACCCTGGGGCCTCTTTTGACAGCAGAACAAGTTATTTGACCATTCATACATCATTACCAGCATCCACAGTTATTAGGATGGCCAGGAAGATGTATAAATCTGCAACAATAGAGATCACTGCAACCTAACAAATTACCTGGGCAGTCAAGAATGGCAATAACACCAGAAAATAATAACTCTCAACCTGGCATCCTTCCTTGTTATACACTTTTGTTTTTAATTACCCATTTTCAAGTCCTCACATCAAATGAATGAATACTTCTTAAATATCTCTCGCCATCTCTCTCTCTCTCTCCCCCTCTCTTTCTCTCTCATTTTTCCACTGTACACTGCTGTTCTGAACCCAATTTCACCCTTCACTGAATCTCAGACAATTTGAATAGGCTGAAGGCAGTGGGAGAATGTGAGAAGGTACTGCAGTTTCTATATCTCATATGCAGTTTTTCTTCCCTTTCATGGGAAGAAAATAGGTCATATTTTATTTTAAAGGCCTATTTATAATGTTCAAAAACCAGTGGTAAACACTTTGCTATTGATTAATTAATTTTGATTTATTTTTGAAATAATTAATAGATAGATAATGAACAGGCTGTCATGAATAATAAACTATATTATTTATCATATATTAATACATTACTTTGCATTTCCACCCATTTTTCCATTTGATTTTGACCATATTTTAAGTACATGGGGAAGGGGCCAAACATAACTCCTTTGATTCATGTGGTGAGTAACTATTTATTTATGTATTTATTTGGGAACAGATACAATTTGAACAAAAATGAAAATGAAAATTTAAAAGCAATGTATTACAGCATTTATAGCACATGTTAATTTCTGATAATTGTCCCTAGAAAACACACACATACAGCACTGAAATACTGTAATCACAATATACAATATATTATAGCATTTTTTAAAAACAGAGTAAAAAGTTAAAAAAAATACAGTCATTAAAAGTAGACAGAGAAACCTAAGATTACCTGATTGCATATGATTGCACAGTTGAGAAATTTAAAAAAAAATTGCTTCAATTTAGGCTTAAAATGCTAAACATCATGGTCTGTTTTAAACTGCAGTGGTAGAGACTCCTTGATTCTGGTGATAGACAATAGTAACTGTGTAGCTATTGCACCATGTCCATGTGTCTTTGCTCATGTTCTCCACCTGAAAGTCCCATCATTCACTATCCGGGCCAGATAACACGCTGGTCATTATTTTCATTAGAGAGTTGATAGAGAGTGTTGGTTTTCACAGCTATCATAGCTGCAATTTGAATTGTGAATTAAAATGCATGGAATGAGATGTGAGTCACCAAACTTGGCCATTTGTTTACATCCTTTAGCTTAGGAATGTCAGGTTTATAGCTGTTTTGACATGAATGAAATTAAATGGCACTGTACAACAATTTATACCAAATGTCCTTGTGTTAAACAGAAATATTTCCTTATTGAAAATTATATAATTAGTTTTAAATATTTAATAATAGTACTCCCACAACTTGCAATTCTAATAACCCCAATGATTTCAAAAGCAGCAATTCTTTTACTTAACTGAGACTTCCTCTAAGTCATTGTTTCAACACATAATGATTTCTCCATTGTATTTTGTATCTTCCTCTCCCTGGCGTTTCAGTGCTAAAAGTAATGATTCCCCATTGTGTTTTGTATCGCTCGCAGTCTTTCTAGGTAATAAAGGAAAACTACTGCCTTCCTTATCAGTGAGGCTGGCTTTTAAAAGAAGCAGCAAGGGCCAAACTATTGTGTGTCAGGAAATTCATTTCTCATATGTGCAGCCTGTGAATTTACACCTATTTATTCATTCCAGTCAGATATGATTAAGGCCCAAAAGAGCAGTTCCTTATCACCAAGCCTCCGATAACCGGCTGAGAAATATCAAACAAACTTTGTGGAGCATTCAGGAGTAAGCAGGTATGGCATTCTAATATGGTTTCATTAGGCCTTCCTCTGTGTGGTAATGTGTTTGAAATTACTGTGACATTTTCTACTCCAAAGGGTTTAGGGCTTGTTCTTTTCTCCTCTTTGTTTTTTTTTTTTTTTATGGAACTGGCTTTGAATGAAATGTGTTTCACGGCAGTTATCTGATCCAGGCTGTCCGGTGCTCATCCATACAGCAAGCCCCTGTGATTTAATGGAAAGTGACAAGAGCATCATGGAGGAGAACACACATCATTCTCTCCAAAGCATAAAAACACCATCTCTCTCCAGGGGTGGAGGAGGAGGTTGTAATTACCCTTGGGCAAGACTTACCTCTGGGCTGAAGGCTGATGACCAGGGTCCAGAGGATGGAGGATGGCGGGAGGAGGGAGGGAGGGAGGGAGGGAGGGAGACAGAGAGGGAGAGAGAGTCTGCATACACCGTTACTTTTGTCATACCTTAGCTGCTGCTGCTGTTGAATTAACAATAACACACACTCACCTTTTATGTGTTTTTGAAATGCGTAATATGCATTTTATTCAGGGCATACACCAATACACACATAAAGACCCAAAACTTTGCCATAAACCAGAGCTTCCATATTCAGGGCTATGATGGGCTATATGTGAGCTGGATTTCACACCAGCCTCCAATGCTGATGGTATAATTAGGTTCTTGGATAAATTATTTGCTGGATTAGTGCTGTGCATTTGCACATAATGCATATGAAGTGAAATTATTCTCTTTTGTATCCAAATAAAAATGCTGCCTCAAATCTGTTTAACTAGGAAAATGGACATGGCTGAATGTGTGATGCCAGATGAGGAAACCGTTAGTATGGAAAATAAACATTACCCTCCATCAAACTGATGGGTTAATACGGTAAGATGGTTCCTAAAATAGGTAGAACTACAACAAAATGTCTTTTTTGGACTTTCAACTGATGAAAAGGCCAGAAGCTAGAAGTTAGACGCTGGTGACATAAAGTAGATTCAACTATTTTTAATGTTATGATACCTCATTCTCCCACTGAGTAGCGCATGCACCTGATTACTCCATGGGACTGAAAGCAGATTCAAACACATGGCCCCCAATGGTTTAACCCTGTTATCTATAGCAACCATGTCAATCAATCAATCAATCAATCAATCAATCAATGAAATCAATCGTGTTTCATAGGATGCATTTAGACAGCCAAGTGACTCAAGTTTTAATTTCGCACTAGGTACCAAAAGCAAATGTGTGTTCTAAAGATATGTTTGTGGTGTGAAGAAAGGCTCAGCATGGGTGCATGTTTTCTTCTATGTCTTTAATTTAGTTTCCCAGCCTGTTTAAAAATGAAAGGTGCTTATAATGTCTTACATTTGTCTTGGCAGTTGTATTTTACTGCAGGTGGGGAAATGTGTGTCCCTGATTCTGCAACTCCTTCAATGGCCTCTTTATTTAAGCATTTTTCCAGTAATCTCATTCATGGAGTCGACTTAATCTGAATTGCTCATTATATTTTTATTGAGTATTTTTATTATTATCATTATTCACTAAGGTTTTACAGAGTGATACAAATTACATGCTTCATACCTAAAGAGAACATAAATTCAATCATTTTAAATGAAATTCATTAAATAAATTAATTACATGTGCATGCATACATACTTATTTAGTGATTAAATAAACATAATTTCACTATGCAGTGAATGTAATAATGATGGCTAGTGTAAACTGCTTGATTTTATTGCACAGTGAGATTACATCCCATCATCGCTTGCGTTTTGCGCCCCATCGGCCTCTGGAGTAACTGAAGAGCAGAGCTACACGTCTCTAATATCTCAGTACTCTCACCTGACAGCTTCCATGGAAATAGATGTTCCATTGACTGCTCTTATTAGTATTCAGTAGTAGTACAAATTCTCAGACAATGATAGAGCATTTAAAATGAGTTTATTGATAAGGAATGTAGTAGAGAATGTACTTGGGCTTGGAGTGTAAAAGGGGAGGTGTAGTTCCACCCCTGAGGTGAAGGAATCTCCCCTTTGTTGGCTGGAAGAAACTGGGAGCACAGTTAGGATTAGCTACCCTTCGTGAAGAAGAAGGAGAGGATGAAGGTGGAGATGGGGAGGAGGAAGGATGCCGAAATGCTAAGCATGATGGGAAAAGAGGTATGTGGTGTTTATACGCCTGTATGAGACGGGAAGGGAGGTGTAATGGGTTGAGGGATTGTCTGAGAATTCTTCTACCGAATCTCTGTTTTAACAAACTTCAGTTACTTCCATGTGATATGTACAGATTAACTGGAAGATGCAGTTTACTATTAGAATGTGAGACTATGACTGCCATGCTCTGTGGCTTTACATCTTTACTGTTCACATTGCAGGAATAACCCTTATGGATGGGACCTTTGTATTCGCTAACTGTGGGGAAAAGCATAAAATAACGAATTCAAAGCTTTGCCATTCCGAATGCAAATGCTAATGGTATGATTTATCATGCACTTTAGGCTAGTGCAGCATGGGTTTGCATGCTGAGACCCATGTAAGTTATGTGTCCCATTAGTTATGTCTAATGTATGCCCATGCCATTGAGTCACTAGTTACTGGGCAGATCACATCAAATGTAAAACTGAACTCCCATGAAACAGGCTGAGGCGATATCAACAAGGCCTGAAGAAACTCAGGTTTACATTCCATGCATGTAAGTTATATTCTTGGATTCCTGAAGACCTAATTGTACTTCTGAACCAATTAACACCAAACACCCTTGGTCTTGTCTGTTGCACAAGAAGCGCTGACAACTTAAAAATGACTCGGCTGTCAGGCGTAAAAAAGGGTATAAACGCAATTAATATGGGCTGGTATGTCAGCAGCTGGAAATGTGGAGGACTGAGATCGCTCCTGTCCGCGTTCAGCTTATGCACAGAACGTCTTTCTGTAATGAAGTGTTTGTGTGCTTGTCTGGAGGTCAGCGACGCCATGGAGGAGGGGAAGCTGAAAGGGAAGCTCACGGATCAGAATGATGAGACTGGTCCCAATGACCAAACTGAAAGACAATGTGAGCAGGTGCAATGTCCAACACAATCATGGCTTTTAAAAGGACCACAAACATTGGCTTTAGGTCATCCTTTTCACTTATTTGACTCAAATCGTCCATGAAAGATACATTACAAATCCAGTGAAGATATGCTCATTCAGCCACTGTTAGTTCTCCTGCATCTTATTTTCACTCAGACATTACTCAATCAACTTCTTAGAGTGCAACAAAAAACTAAGAGCAAGTGAGGTGAGCAAGTGGACCTACACATGAGTGATGAAACGATATCAGTATCAAACAGCATTTATAAAATTAGATTTTTATCATACAATGACCATATGTTTATTTGTGATATTGTAATATCCATTTTTCTACCTATAGTCAAGTTATGTGCATGCCATTGTCTTCTCAAAATAAGTTGTGAAACTTTCATAAGAGCTTAACAGTTTAAAATGGCTGAACTTCAAATTGGCTGGACTCTCATTCCACAATACGATAAACATCTCTGTTTAACATTCAGTATATTTTGCATGGAGACTTGTTTACATTGAGAAAATGGTAGATAATTACTGTAAAAGATTTTGTCATGTCATCCAGAACTAAACAGACATTATGCTGGGTATGAAATATATAATGACCTATCTCTTGGGAGTCTGGCCTCCAAAGTCTACTGTTTGAGATGTTGAGTTTCTATGAGTTCATTATAGCTCATTTTGTCTCATGGCCATATTTTAATAAATACAATGGCTGGGACTTTGTTCAACAGCTCCAGTGCTTAAATGATGTAATCTACTAATTAAAAAGAAAATTAACCCCACACCCTAAACAGCATCAACAACACTCTATATTTTCAATGTTAATTAAACAATACCCCAAACAAACACTGCCCCAGATGCACTGCAGAAATTCTGCATTAACAAATGTATGTTTATCCAGCAAAATTTTGACAATTAAAGAGTACAAGGTGAGGTATGATGTCAAATGTCAGAGTTGTGGTGATATTTTCTGACCTTTTTGCTGGAGCCTAAAAAATGTACACTAGAATGAATCATTCATGAAGCGAAATGTCCATATTTCCTCTTTTTTTGCATCTTTTTGACAGTCACTTACATAATTCCATTCCCCTGCCAGCTGACTGGCTGCCTGTTGACAGTTTTTTCACAAGTTTGACAAAAGTAATTTTCTCGTTGGGGTCTTTGAGGCAGGTGCTAGCATATCGTGGTGAAATCAAAGCCCACGGGCTGTTTACGGTGAGGTGTTTGCCGACAGTGGTGTGCGTGGTGTGATTTTCTCATTGTCATTAAAGTGAAAACAGGTCCTCAAGCTAGTCTGATGTATAATGCCTGTCTTACCCCCTCCCACCCACCCTAACCCCCTCCCCCAAAGCCTATAATGTATGCTCTTTTAGAGGACAGCTGGAGGCCTAATTAAACAGATGTTTGAATTTAATCTGCCAAATCGTTCAGTACATGAAAAAAAGTCAATGACACTTTTGTAAGCCCCGCCCTTGCTTTGTTCAGTGTTCCTCTGTCTCACTCAAACTTCTGTTGGTCTCAATCTCCCCCTCCCCCTCTTCTGTCAGAAAAGAACCCAGATGCTTCTCGCTTTCTGTTCTAGTGGCATAACTGAAACATACACACTCATTTTGCCAATACTCATTCCAGGGGTTGCCATGGATGATAACAATGAATGTCAGCATGGCATTCAGTGGATTGAGACCATGTTAGTTTTATTTCTGGAAACGGGGAATAACAAGCTGCTAGACTTGACTGACTCCTCACTATTGAAATCCATTCTTTGACCTGAATATGAAATGCATTACAATGACTTCACAGCTGTCCTCCTCAGATATTTTCAAAGAATATAAATTAACATCAAGTTCCAGTCTGTTGCAAGAGAGAAGTGATGACTGCGTGGCAGTCTACTGACAGCCCTGTGCGCCCTTTAGCATCATATTCTGTGATATAAAAGCCAGGATGACCAGATGCCCATTTTACCTGATCAGCATTCCCCATGTGATCCAAACCTAATTGAAAAGTTTAAATGCAGAGAGAGACTGGATATCTCTTTTACCCTGTTGATTCTTGGTCACTCTTCTTGGCCACCAGATCAATGATCCTGATTGCCTTTCAAAGCAAGTCAACTTCAATATGTTCCCATCACAACATCCCCCCACCCCCATTTCTCATTTCAGATTTTTTGATAACATCCTCAGTTCACCCATCATTCTCACAGACACCACAATTTGTCTCACTGACATTTTATCTTTTCCTCTTACTTCTTCTTTTTCTGAAATGCCAACATCTGTTCAGTGATCTCTCTTAGCTCAGGACAGCCATCATTTCATGCTTCTGTTGTTATCTGACTCTTTGAATTGCAAATAGTTGTAAGCATTATATACTAAATTATTGGTTCAAAGTAATGAATCATTATGACAGCCGCACCCATTTTTGGATTCATGAGCCCTCATGAGGTCTCATGATTGGCAGAAATGCCCAAAAGATCAGTGGTGGGAGTGGCCTTCTCTTTGGTTACAAAACTCCTGCCAGTGCCACGATTTTACATGGTCAATTTGATATATTTAGAGGTATGCAGTCGCATAGTTACATACTTTCAACTTATTGCATGCCAACTTGGAGGAGTGAAGTGCAGGTATTGCAGATAAACTGATGTGGAATACTGTGGAAAGCTGTGGAATACTGTGAACAAAATCTTGATCAAAATATTATCCATTTCTGAAGAATGCTGTTCTCATGCTTTGTCCCACCTGAGTTGGATTTACTCTGAAGTTATTCAAAATAGCAAAGCTGTATTAAATTGATGTCTCTATGTGTGGTCTGTCTTCTTTCAGTGTGAAATATGTGTATTCAAATCACAAATTTAAAATGTAAAGTATTTCCAGTTGCAGAAAATGGCAAGGCCTCAAATAAAATTGTTTATTTTGATGTGAATAAGAAAAGTTACAGAACTTCATTCCATAGACATGGTCAGACTAAAGACAAACTAAATCTAAATCTATCATCAAAGTATCCTGAAACAACGTATTTGTCACAGGCTAGGGGGCTATAATTTATTTCATGTGTAAAACTGCCCACTGCACACAAGACTTTTATAACGTTGTTAGATTTTATTTGATTTGGTTTTGTTCAAAAAACATTGTATTCTGCTTCTGTCGCCCTCTGAATACAAAAGACTTTTGGTTTTTATTACTGCAACACCACAGCTTACAGCCTAGCATGAATATCAATAAGCTTGTTATATCATTGTGTTGCATTTGAATACTCCTCCTGTTTGGTGTGCAAATCACATGGGGGATTATGTGTGGAGGCCATAACTGAAATACCACTGGAATAAAAATGGCTCAGAACCAGTGCTTCCATTAAACATGGCTGGAATTTCCGGGGGAAGTGAGGGTGGAGGGACTAATCAGACGACACTCCTGCAGCTCAATATGGCTTTTCTGCTCTCTTTTCTCAGTCATTTTAATATGGCACGCAGAATGCAATCAAGATGATTCAAAGCCAAATAACCTCATGTTAGTTCCTCTTGTCTTATTTGCAACGATATGCAAAACAGAACTCCAGTATTTTTCCACAGGTTCATCACCCAAGGACCTTCTGAGTTATTTATTATACTCTCATGTTAGAAAACAAACCAGAGAAATTCACTCCTCTTGACTTGTAATGAAACAGCCTCCAAGATTTGATGCAACTACAATTTGAGCTTTTGTGGTTACTAATTTAAGGCTTCCTTCAAAGCTCTTTTTCTGGAAAGAAATATATTTAAATGACTGACTGAGGATCATTTGGTGAGCACGCATAGTGAAATGATTGGGGTGGTTTCCTCACCCTCAGGGGTGTCACCAGAACCTATCTGTTGTGCCCCAGTAAATGATCATGAAAAATAACTAGTTTTTAAGAAAGTAACATAAATTGCAAGTGTGAGGATGTGGGCACTGGGGGCCTGTGCCCCAGTAGTGCTAAAAATCTAGCAACATCTCAGTCACCCTCCTCTGTAGACCAAATGATCCAAATCATAACAGTATCTCAACAGATAGTAATTCACCTAACAGGAAAAAAAAAACATGTGAGCCACGTAAACTGCTTTGCTGTTCTTTTATTCTAGGTTGTATAAGAACATGATGATAATGTTTTTACCTTCATATACTAATTGCTCAAATAACTAAAATTTCAGGTCAGTTGCAGTGATGCACCTTACCATACAGACAGTTCTGGACATTGAATATTGATTACTGAAAATACATACATACATTTAAAAAATCAATTAAGCAAGACCTGTAAAATGTATATCACAAAACATATTTCTGCATTACTCACATGTGTCATTTCCTGAAATTTGTGCTTGTGTGATGTTAACTATGCATAGAATCTTACTGCTCAGTTCACACCGGTCAAATACCACACAGTTGCACATTTCTGAAATATAACTAGTGATAAATATATACATAAACAATGTGTAAATACAGCCACACAAAAAACAATGAAGGTGTAACAGCTTCAGAGCAGCCAGAACGTGCTCTTTTTCATATCTGAATTCACACCTACACCTGTGACTCTGAACATGTCACACATTAAATTCCCATTGCACGACACAAAATGAACAGTCAAAAGAAAACAACACACTAAAAATAAACTATGTTGTTAACAGCTCTGCAGCAACACTCCTATAGCCTTTAAATTAATGATTTGTGTGCTTAAGCAGACTGTTTTTAGAAGTCTGGTATTAAATGTTTCTCTGTTGGTGTGATAAAAGAGATGCTGTCTCTCAACCCGATGAAAATTAAATGTGCAGGATGAATCATTGCTATTGCAATTTAGGCAGTCACTCGCAGCTACTGTGTTATTTATTACTCGTCCGACCATGCTGTTAGTTCAATTTAATTTCATGAGTAAAAAAGGGGGAGGCCTGGCAGAGGTGCACATGGAAAGAAAAATGACCCGCAGTGTGAACAGGCTCTCTGGGAGTGTTTATATCGCAACCCCTCCTGCCTTAAATATGCGGCATCTTCTGCAATCATGACTGAAAAAAGTGAATGCAAACTCCTTATGTCTTGAGCGTGAGATTTGCCATCGTTCATCACACAGGAACCCACAGCATCAGCAAAACAATGTAAATAAATGAAATAAAAATTACAAAATAAAGAGAAAAAAATACCGCATGGAGGGCTGATCTCATGTCCCAAGACAGCAACGTCTGGAATATGGAATGCAGCAGGATTAAATATGAATTGATTTGGCTAAATCCAAATAAATCAGCATTGGAGTGAATATGCAAGCACCATGTTTATTCGCTGTGAATTTATATAATAAAGTCGCTTTTGGTGGAGGTGTCAGATACTCTGCTTACTAACATTAATCTGAAATCTGCTGAATATTTACGGCTCAGTCAGTGGCATTGTTGAATCCAACAGAGGGTCTGATTTGTGGTTTTGTCATGGCGTTCTTGAAGGGGCTCATCCATAGACAGAACACTGCTACTCTGCACACCCACTGAGCTGTACCACAAGCTGTTATTACCCCCCAAACCACAGCATCTACACATCCACCAACATCTGTCCCATAACATTGAAAGTTCAGCCTCCTCTCCTGTGAAGCTGAAACATTTGATGCACCTCATAAAGTAGAGTAGTGTGACAATAGATTACAAACTGTCCTTCTCATACTTTCAAAAACATGCATAAATCGTTTTACAGAACCAGAAATGCCTTACGGCCTTACGGACCAGAACCTCATCTGCTTAAGAAGCAGGGAGGGTGGAAGAAATGTGAAAGCTGACCATCTGGCTTGTCTATAGGAACTGTACAGCTCTAAGATATGGTGCAGATGACAGGAAGAACACAGAGCCATCATTCATGTATCTGGCATCACTTCCAGCTACCTTTGCATGAAAACAAAACAGAAAGAGTGTCATTGAAGAGCACAGAGGCTCTATACAGAAAGAGTCAAAGTAGCTGTGGTCCCAAGTGGGCTTTAAAAGAGGTGCAATGAAGAATGATTCTAACCCTATATATACCATGCCTGGGTAGTCTTAGAGGTCACTGCTCATGTAGGTCAGTCCCTGTTTATGTGTTGTACATAAATGCAATGGATGAACCTGGGTTATAATTTCAAAGGTTGCCATGGCTGCACAAGCTTCCTTTTTGCGTGATTGACATTGACAGCTGAATGAGAGATCGATTGGATTTGGGGGCCACTCTTTCCCCAACAAATGGCAAAGCAATAGAACCTATCCAAAGACGGAATGTGACCGCTGGTTCTCAAGTGCCCACATATGAGATGAAGGAAGGCAGAAAGGAGAAGAAAACTGTTTGCTGTGCCAGCACAACAGAAGTCTTCCAAAATCAATGCTTAAAATATACATCAATATACAATGTATCATTATGACTGCACCAGTATTGGGGTCAATGCCATTTCTATTCAAGAAATGAATTTAAATTAAATGCCTGAAATATCCCCTAGAAAAGTATGAGACTTTTCAATTAATTAATGAAATTTCTGGTTATTTTCTAAATTGAAATAACTCCAGTCTTCAGTTCTACTGTATATCATATGTGGCTAAACTGGCAGTTCTTTCCATGACTATCAAATGATTTGTATGTATTTAGTAAGAGTGGTTTATGTACTTTGACCAGTGTTCATAAATAGTTTAGATCTACTGCAGAGACAGGCTTGATATGTTTGATATACCCTCAAACAGCTGCTTTTTGTAGCCTTGCAAAGTTATGTCTTTGTACTCTAGTCTGATCAACTAAACCGAGATCTGTCCTTCCAGTTCTTAGTTTTGTTAGTTTCTAATCCATTATACATTTTTGATTGTCACTCCCCATTATGTACTATTCAGTATAATATCTGAGACTATCAGGTGAAGATCTCAATTATTCCAGACAACAATTCTGCCCTGTCTATCAAAAAATGTGTAATGTATCAGGTTACTGAGCCTTGACAGGTGTCTGTACATTGTAAACAAACAAACAAAATAAATATAGAATTACATGGTAGTACATTGTAATTATTAGTTCTAAATCTATGAATGACGCCCCTGTTAAAAGTAAGCACTGTGATATGGCAAGGTTGTATAAATTACTCAATCTGGTCATCTTTGCAAAGCTATATGTTTATCTTGGAAAGATGCCCTGCTTTTCTGTTACCTAAGGAAATATCCAGGCCATCTGAACCCCTGCTGAGCTCCCCGCTTCCCATGCGGAGTCGTCTCTTTTTGAAGTGAAACGGCCCTCCATCCTCCCCATATCATCAAATAAATATATAAATGAATAAAAGCATCCAGAAAGTCTTGTGTAAGTCATTGCATAAAAATAGATTATGCCAATAAGATACACCCACCTGAGCTATGTAGAATTACTCCAAAAGAATATTCTACTTAAATCTTGTCGAGGCAAACCTCTTGTTTGTAGAGCTGATGACTGTAGGCCTACTGTTTATTTATGCAGCGCATCTTCTCTGTGGAATTGTGAGCTGAGTCTATTGATGTTTCAGTAGGCCTATATATCCTGCTAGCAGACAGCTGAGGTGAGACAGTTCAGATGAGGATCAGCTAATACCATTTTCTGACTGATGTTAATTAGCAGCTGATCCTCATTTCAGCTGTTTTTAGAACCATCTGATCCAACCATAGTGGAGGACTGCAGTAGAGAATTATAAAACAGACACATTAAAAAAATATTTTATAGCAGATACATATTGGTTATTAGGTACATAATTAATTAATTAACAGATGTGTCTACCCCTTTTTCAGTATCACTTAGTTACTTCAGAATTCGAGTCCTATTCATTTGGAGTTTCCCTTATTTTGTCTAGATCCCGCACATATTACGGTGATAAAAATGACAAACCTAGAGGTATGAAATACTGCATGAAATACCGTTTTCACAGCCTGGGGCAGAGTCCAAACGACAGCGATACCCACTGGGGATAAACTCAGTACGTTAATATAAAGTTGAAATGAAAGTAAATAAATTCATAAATATAAAGCAAAATGAACAAGCATATATCAAATACACCAAACTGTGTAGTGAAGCAGAAAGCTTTATTTTCCAAACACTTACTGTACCTCTCATCTCCCAGGCATAAGAAGTTACATTGATCTACAGTGTTGTAGTGCCACTGAGTGGCTTGAATAGGAAATGCCTGGGGAGAACGGAGAAAAAAATCTGAGCTACTCATGTACAAAATTAACAGAACTCTAGCAATAGCTAACGCATTGTGGAGCCGTTATTTCCACTGCTATATTCACTTAATGTGAGCATATCGACGCCCTTGCATACATCAAAGTTGATAGTAAAACATTATTTTACAACACTAAACACCATGTGTTCATCCAATTGTATTTAGTGGTGTTCAGTGTAAATTTTGCATGTAACAATTCATGTGGCTAATCACTCCTAAACCTGACCGTTATCATCACCATCAAAGGTTTGTACCGATATCACGTTTGGCTGTATTTGATTATGATAAACTAAGTTATCACACACACGTTGTTTCTTCAATAAGCTATGCAAGTGTCACAAAGTTCGAATTTACATATATATTTTCGGTAGCAACTGCGGACGAGCACAGATAAGTGAACTCAAATTAAATTCATCAAGATCCAGCACGGCCATCACTACATAAAACAGAAACTCCGTCAGTTGAAAACAACTCGGGAAATTCCTTTTCTACGTACAACGCGACTTACACGTAATAAAGAAGCGACTGAAAAACAAATCAAATTGGCCAATCAGAATATTTAATTTTGGTGACGTCACGAAAATAGCATTTCGGGCGCACAAATGATGATACATGAAAACGGTTGTCTGGCGCCAAAATTTAAGTTCAAAAACAGAAAGGGGAGGTAGGATTCATGCGAACGACTTTCGTCTAAACCGAGTTATAATCGGAGTTATTGTTTTTAATCAGCCGCCCAACTGCGAAGAAAGGGAAAGAGGACTACTGGCCGTTGGATTTCTTGAATTTTGTTTCGGCCGCCTGCTCTGCTTTAAGCTACGATGCATATCAAATCTATCATCATAGAAGGATTCAAATCCTACGCCCAGAGGACAGAAATAAATGGTTTTGATCCTCTGTTTAATGCCATTACCGGACTGAATGGCAGTGGGAAATCCAACATTCTTGATTCAATCTGTTTCCTGCTTGGGATATCCAATTTATCACAGGTAACGCTGAGAAATAGTTATTTAGTACTTGGCTACTGATTTGTAATGCATGACGAAGTAACGTTTGCTTTCAAATGTGCATGTGCTATTTGGCAAGCAGGCTAAGCTAACGCTACAATGAAGTGTGACTTGTTGACATTATTTAGCATACATGCTACACGACAAATGGGTACGGTTTATAAGTAGAATGTATCAGCTAACTTTACGTTGCTAGCTAATTTGCTAACCACCCACTTGTGGAATAACCATTTTAATATTTGCTTGCTGACGTTACCGAATTTGAACTATCTGGTTCTTGTCATAATAGCTAACAAAATTATCAATTTGCGATTTTCATGCTTCTACGTGTGTCGACTGTAACTACTGTTATTTAGTTCTAACATTAGTTGCGTTAGTAGATCTTCTCAGTCGTTGGTTTTCCTGCAATTTTAGGTACGTGCATCAAACCTTCAAGACCTGGTTTATAAAAATGGTCAAGCTGGGATTACCAAAGCCACAGTTTCAATTACCTTCGACAACTCTGACAAAAAGCAGAGTCCTCTTGGGTTTGAAACACATGATGAAATCACCGTGACCAGACAGGTAAAAAAATATCTGTAAACTTTTGACTTCCTTCGAATGCAACATTTGCAACGTTAACTTAAATCATTATCTGGTACTGCTTTACAAGTTTTCTAAACATTTCGTGTTCCCTTTTACCTCGTAGGTAGTTATAGGAGGAAGGAATAAATACCTGATAAATGGTGTGAATGCAAACAACACTCGGGTGCAGGACCTTTTTTGCTCTGTGGGGCTCAACGTAAATAATCCCCACTTTCTCATCATGCAGGTAAGATTTGACTACATTCATTGGTTGTATACGTTTGAAAAATTTAAAGTGTCTGAATTAAGATTAAACCATCTTTAAAACGGAATCTGTTCTAAAATCTGCTTTTAGGGGAGAATTACCAAGGTCCTGAACATGAAACCTCCTGAGGTGAGCCAAAGCTTTCAAAACCACATGTATTTTAGTGATGTACCCTATTTCATCCCATGATTGGTTTGTTACTTCTATGTTGTGGTGTTGGATACACTGAGTAAAACAGTACTGTGTGTTAGTACCTTACATAATGTAAGCAGGTAATGTCTTAACACACAAACAAAAACGAAATGATGAATTAATACCATACAGCTGCAGAAAAAGTGAAGTTTGATGGATTCATGAGACTTGTTCATTTGAGTGAAAAAAGATCTTTCTACTCTGTTTAATTCTAGCGTTTGATATCTCTTGGGTTTTTTTGTGACAATAAGATAGGAGTTATGAAATTTGTTCGAAGCATATTTACTGTTTTCACCCTACAATCCTGTCATCTGTTACCCCTCGAGAAACACCAGAACTAATAATAACAATATGCTTTTGTTTTTTAAGATCTTGGCTATGATCGAGGAGGCTGCTGGCACCAGGATGTACGAGTGCAAGAAAATCAGTGCCCAGAAGACTATTGAGAAGAAGGAAGCCAAACTGAAGGAAATCCAGACTGTAAGGCATTAGTTCTACATTTGCTTGTTTGATTTGGTACAGCACTGGAAACCTTGGCTTGCTCAACCAGTCTCTTCACCTTGCTTATCCCATAGATTCTCGAAGAAGAGATCACACCTACTCTGCAGAAGCTAAAGGAGGTCAGTTCTATGTCAATTTTCTTTGAACTCTAAAGGCAGCGTTTGTAAATGCTGTGTAACTTGTCTTTGCTTAGGACATCTGTCTAGTACTGTATATAGTAGTGATGAGTGGCCCTCTTGAATGTCAGCTGAGTCTAATATTTTCAGCAGCATTATGTTGTGCATACTTCCTCATGCATTTGTGGGAAATGGTAAATGAATGGGTATGTTTACATTGTAGATACAGTGAATGGGAAGGGCCTAGAGAATATGAAACTCCTGTCAACAAGATGATGATAACTACCATGGCAGACTGTACTGATTACAGATACTGAAAAGGGTTCTACTAATAGGATCATGGCCCAATACCTTGATGGGTGCGATTCTTACACCCAACAGTAAAATGCCGTCTTGGTCTTGCAGGAGCGCTCCTCATACCTGGAGTATCAGAAGCTGATGAGAGAGATCGAGCACCTCAGCCGCCTGTATGTGGCCTACCTGTTCGTGTGTGCCGAGGAGACGAAGGTGAAGTCTGCGGACGACCTGAAGGTGATGCAGGAAAGCATCGGCAAGCTGCAGGAGAGCATGGCCGAGAACGAGCGCAAAGTGCAGGAGCTGTCCCTGGAGATCCAGCAGCTGGAGAAGAAGAGAGACAAGGTACTGCAGCAGCCTTAAAATCACCCGTGCCTCTGGTAGCCCTGTTCAGCTGGGGCATGGCATTACAGAGGAAAAGTAAAGATATCATACCGTTTTTCACCAGTTAGGATCACCATAGGACTGATATTCTAAATTATCCCTTATCCCCCTTATGTAGCTAACTCTGGGGTTATACACACACCCTGTCATATTTATTGACCGTGTTTGTATTGTAGGATGTGGGTGGGGTCCTGAAGTCCCTTGAGGATGCCCTGTCAGAGGTTCAGAGGGTCGACGCGAAAGCTCAAAGCGCGCTGGACCTGAAGAAGCAGAACCTGAATGATGAGACGAAGAAGCGCAAACAGCTTGTCAAAAGCATGGAGGAGGTGAGCACCTGATCAGCAACTTCTTTGGTTTTGGTTGGAGAACCTTCAGTTTTATTGGTAGATGGCTATGGAGGTTGGACTGTTGGTAAGTTGCTATGGTCATTTTCTCAGGTTGGCAGCCTGTTGGAACAGCAACAACACATGCTTTATTAAACCTTGATATTCGTGCTGTATGCTTTATGTACAACAAGCTTGAAATTTTGTGATTGCAATAAGGATGTCGTGTACTTGTGATTTTAGTTTGTTCCTGGTAATTTTTGATCAGAGTAACTCTGACTTACATTTTTTTATTTTGGCTGTAAAGATACAAGTCTTCTGGAGAGGATGAAAAAAGAACATTAACAATCATTGAAGTGCAGTGGCAAGGTTTCTTCAGCTGTTCACTGTTGCATAGCAAAGATTGACTGCCATTACCCATAATACCCCTGATGCATTTTCCTCTGTCCTGGCAACCAGGATAAGAAGGTGATGGCAGCAAAGGAGAAGGAGGTCAGTAAGGTGATGGAGAAGCTTTGCAGCGTCCAAGAGGAAGGCCAGAAGGATGCGGAGGCCCTGGTCACTGCCCAGCAGCACTTCAACGCCGTGTCGGCCGGCCTCTCCACCAATGAGGATGGAGAAGAAGCCACGCTCGCCGGACAGATGATGGCCTGCAAGAACGACATGAGCAAGGCCGAAACAGAGGCCAAACAGGTGAACGCCTTCGTCTCTGTGTGTCGGGTCAGTGATGTCATGAGTGCTCAGCTGTACCGTTAACCAGGAAGCTGCACGTTCAGAACCTAGGAAGGGCATGAACTAGAGACACAATGATCTGGTACGGCGCCTTATCAGGCTGTTACTGGCTTAAAATAATGGATAGAATATCAGAAACAATAAACATTGCTCTCTGATACATTGATGCAAAATGCACTGAAACCTGTGTAAACGTGCAATGTATGCTTGACAGAAAGTTTTGGAATTGCCTGCACATTATTCTTAAAGCAGAAGAACCCTGCAGTATGGTAGAGACGAATCTTCAATGGACATTTCTGGAGTTAACAGAATGGCGGTGTGTTTGTCTTTGGTGCGTTTGTGTTTGTTTAGGCTCAAATGAAATTGAAACATGCTCAGCAAGAGCTGAAGACCAAGCAGGCGGAGGTGAAAAAAATGGACAGTGGCTACAAGAAGGACCAGGATGCTTTTGAGGCTGTGAAGAAGTTGAAGGAGAAGCTGGAGGGAGAGATGAAAAAGCTCAACTATGAAGGTTGGGCCACAACCTGCACAGTTTGGTGACGATGCATTGAGTCCCATCCATGCTCGGTGTTGACTGGTTTTGACCGTGCGTTTTTTCGCTCCCCAGATGGGAAGGAGGAGAGACTGATTGAGATGAGACGGACCCTTTCGCGTGAAGTCGGTCAGCTGAGGGAGACCTACGAATCCCTGATGGCGAAGTTCCCCAATCTGAGATTTGAATACACGTAAATGTTCCTCACCTGTTTCCCCCGCACTCTGCCACCACTTAAATTATTTCAGAATGTCCATTTCTGCCCTTTAAATAGGGCTTACTGACAGTAACTGGTGTATTTTTTGTGAACCTACTAACTGCATATTCTGTTGTTCTACAGTGTAATTTGTATGACTTTTGGCACTTTACTTTTGGAAGGCGCTTCTTAACAACACAGTTTTCTTAAAAGTGACCTAAGTCTGCAAAAAGCTTCCATGCACCCATTATGCAATTGTTTGTTCACTCAAGGGATCCGGAGAAGAACTGGGACAGAAACAAAGTCAAGGGCCTGGTTGCCAATCTGATCACTGTCAACGATGTCTCTAATGCCACCGCACTGGAGGTGGTGGCCGGGGGACGTCTTTACAATGTGGTGGTGGACACTGAGGTGAGCACAAGTGTTTCTGAATGAAAGGTTGTTTAAAAATGTAATGGCAGGACAATTTAAATAGGCTTTCAGGTGTGCGATGGTCTCTCCCAATGACCTTGTATAGTGAGATAAATGTTCATTGTAAGAATAAGTTGCTAACCAGGGCTGCAGCCTTTTACTTTCATGTCAGTGCTGTTTTGTTCTGTGAAGGGTTGAATTCTTATCTCTATTCAAAACACACATTCTAGGTTACAGGAAAGAAGATCTTGGAAAAGGGAGAACTCAAACGCAGATACACAATCATTCCCCTGAACAAAATTTCTGCTAGAACCCTGAATAGCAATGTTGTCAATACGGCCAAAAACCTGGTAAGGATTTTATTTTATTTTTTTATTTTTTTGGGAGTACGAAAGCCGATTTTGTGGGTGATTCCTTAGTTGATACTTCATTCATTTATTGTATGTATCAGGTGGTTTTCTTGACAAAGGTTTTAAAAGTGAAACTCTTAAAAGCAAATCCATAGCTAATTTCATGAGCAGTTTCTTGTTGAACATGCACAAGCACTGTCTTGCTCTGTTTTATTGTAGGTTGGCTTGGGTGCTTACTGTCTTTAATTCACTGTATTCTAGGTGGGAGAAGACAATGTCCACACTGCCCTGTCCTTGGTGGGATATGAGTCGGAGCTGCAGAAAGCCATGGAGTACGTGTTTGGAACCACCCTGGTGTGTGACACCTTGGACAATGCCAAAAAAGTGACCTTCGACAAGCGGGTCATGACCAAAACAGTCACCCTGGGAGGGGATGTGTTTGACCCACAGGGAACTCTGAGTGGAGGTGAGTTTTACCCTTCGAAGATGAAAACCAGGTTAATAAAGGGGACGTTTGTATCGATTGAGAAGTCAGATTTGCAGTAATTATTCAGATAATCCGTTTACATTGAGAGGAAAGTCCATACACTTAATTATCCTTGTAAGTGTTCATCTGATCTGGACTTGGCTTGCGTTTGACTTGTGGCGTCCTTCACTTGTTGTCAGACAGCTGATCTGCCTGGTTTAAAAGTCCTGAAATGTATATAGAATTTTTTTTTTTGATGTTAATTCTTGCCTAAACAGTGTGGAATTTAGAAGGGGAAAAAATAACCTTCATTTGCAATTACATGTCTAATTGAATTTAATTTACCAGTAACATTGTCTTGATATCAGTCTTGAGTGCTGCCTTTTGTATTGTGAGTCACTTTAGCTGCCCTTATAAAATAAAACCTCCCACACGCATTTATACAGCAGGCTTGTGAGCGCACCCTGAGCGTCTGTAAGAGCAGCCTTCTGAGGACTTACTAACTATATGTGCTGTGGCTTTGAGGGCATTAATCAAGTGTGCATAATACAACATACTGAGAGTAGGTGTGTGTTTGAATAGTTTACATTCTCTGTAGATCCGTGATCTTTTTTTTTATTATATTGCCTTGAGTAAACATTTATATCTATGAATTCCTGTAAAGTGGTGCTAGCTGCAGTGTGACTGAAGCCTGTTTGCCTGTGTCTCCCAGGTGCCCGAGCACAGACCGCCTCGGTGCTGTCCAAACTCCAGGAGCTGAAAGACGTTCAGGATGAGCTGACAGCCAAGGAGACAGAGCTGCGGTCAGTGGAGAGGGACCTGGGTGCCCTTAAGGGGACAGCTGACAAGTAAGTGATTTGAAAGCCTCTACCTCCTAGATGGTGAAGTGAAGTCACTTACTCACCCACTCAGAGAGACTGTCTGTTCCTGACATAAAGTAATGACAGCTATCTAATGTTTCAGTTGGTTGATGGAAGAGAGTGTACCTATAGTTCCATGGCCCGTGTACTGGGTAAAGCTTAGAAAACCCCATAGCAAGCAATCCTCCATTGGTCAATTCAGACTCTTTAATTAATATGTGCCCATAAACTCACAGGCTGTAGTTGTGACACGTAGGTTTTGTGTCCTTTTGTAAACCAGGTAAGACCCGATCAACTGCCAAAGTTTCAGTATTGAATGCATAATTTCTTGCTTGAAGTGAACTGCTCAAATTCTGTGTACATTCATTTGTTATGAAATGTGAAGCATTGCTCTGTTGGTGATTCCAGGTATAGGCAGCTGAAACAGCAGTGGGACATGAAATGTGAGGAGGCGGAGCGTCTGCAGGTTAAGCTCCAGCAGAGCTCCTATCACAAGCAGGAGGAGGAGCTGCAGACTCTTCGCAAGACCATCGGTAACCTTTCCCTGCTCAGTTTAGCAGAGATGCATGCAGTAACATAGGGCTGGTCACTTACTAATGCGGTCAGTCACCCAAGATGTTATACAATCTGTCTAAATTGACAAAGACAAAACCCAATCACCTGATGATCTTAAACAGAGTTTAGTGTAATGTAGACTGGCTGCTGTCTGTTTGATTAAATCTTTAATCATGATACTGAATGTCAGTGTCATGTATTCTGTGGAACAGTTCATTCTTTCCAAAACAGAAAAGGCAAAACATGTATTGTGGTTTAGTGTTTTTAATGTCTAATGAAACTAATGCATGGTTGTTGGGACAGAGGAGAGCGAGGAGACCCTCAAAAAGACGAAAGAGGTGCAGAAGAAGGCAGAGGAGAAGTACAAGGTGCTGGAGAACAAGATGAAGAACGCTGAGGCCGAGCGGGAGAAGGAGCTGAAGGCTGCTCAGCAGCAACTCAACGCAGCCAAGAGCAAAGCAGATGCCTTCAATAAGAAACTGAAGGAGAGGCAACAGGTGGAGATCTTTAGACTCTAATGTTGTACCATCAGATTGGATAACTGGCATGTGTTACAGTGGCACACCAATGCAAACACAGATTTTTAGTTTTTTTTTGCCATTTATTATTTGACCATTACAGTGGATGAATTCCATTGTTTTTGAGAAAATGCACTGACCACAAGAATTGCCTATATGGAGGTTTTATTTGAATAAGATCTTAAACCTCATGAAGAGGTAATTGGGATGCAATACATTTTTTGTTTCCCTGTGCACCAATAACTTGCTGGATACGTATTTGCTTGTTAGAATGTTGTGTGTTAATTGTGGTGCTGTGCTAGCTGAGGGGCATTATTCGTTCTCATTGGGATGGGCTGGTTAGGGTAGCAGTTGTGTGTAGATGGAGCTGACTCCAGTAGGTAGCGCTGGCTCATAGCTGTAAGCGGCCTGTCCTGGTGTGTGTCCCCCAGGAGGCCGATGCCCTGGCTCTGGAGCTGGAGGAGCTGAAGAGGGAGCAGGCAGGCTACCAGCAGCAGATGGACGCTGTGGATGAGGCCATTAAGGCCATTCGAGAGCAGATCGACAGCATGGCCGCTGAGGTGTCCAACAGCAAGGTCAGTCTTCTTTTAACATTAAAACCACTCTAATCAGAATTATTGGTGTTTGCTGTTATCGTATGGATCTCTGTGTGGCCACTTTGCTGTGTATCAGGAATATCTTGACAGTCGGCCCCTCCTCTTCCTCACAGGAAGCGGTGAGGAACGCCCAGGAGGAGCTGTCCAAGCAAAAGGAGGTGATCATGGCGCAGGACAGGGAGATCAAAGGCAAGACGGCTGAAGCCAACGCACTGCGTGAGCGGAACAACGAGGCTCAGCTGCGCATCAAAGAGCTGGAGCACAACATCAGCAAGCACAAGAAGGACAGCGCAGACGCTGCAGCTAGGGTACGTCCCCCACCCGCCCCTGGCTGCCCGCTGGGTGTCCGCTTATCAAAGGAGGAACAGGGTAACTCCCCTGTGAGACAACCAGCCTCCAGGGCTTGTTTACCTTGTTTGTCATTTGTCTGACATTTGTTTGTAATGAGGATGGCCCCCCCTATGCTATACTGACTAAGAGATGTAGCCCTGCAGAGACTTGTGTTGTTAATGTGGTATTGATGGGAAACATGAAACCTCTGCTTTAGAGTTGTAAATGAGACTTGGTTCGGACTTGGGTGGGTGAAGACACAATATAAGACTTGGAATTTTTAGCAGTGAGTTCTGAAAACAGAATGTCAAAACTTGGACTTGTCTCATGTACATGTCCATATGTGTCCAGCTACTGTGCTGGTTTTTAGTATGTGTTACCTGAAAAACAAGAGAACCTGTCACCACCAAGACTTGGTTATTTGCATAGACACAGCATATGAGCATTGTCTGTCACACGGGCAGGTGGCCAGAATGCTTGCTGAGAACGACTGGATTGCACCCGAGAGGCACCTGTTCGGGCAGCCCAACACGGCCTACGACTTCAAGACCAACAATCCCAAGGAGGCCGGGCAGAGGCTGAAGAAGCTGGAGGAGGCGAAGACCAAGCTGGAGCGCAACGTCAACATGAGAGCCATGAACATGCTGAACCAGGCTGAGGAAAAGGTTGGGCTTTTCAACCACACACAAATGCACACACACTGGATCATACCAAAAACTGAAAGGAGGAAAGCACCGTTTTCCACATTGAGTTTAATACAGTTCAGAAATGAATGTAATTCATCATGGCATTGTCCAGGAAAGCTTCACAGATTTTGGCCTGTAACAAAAACAGGTTTCTAGGAGGCATGTAAATTAAAAAGTATTTTAATGTTTAATTATTTGTTTTAATTTTAAAGCAATTATTTGAAATGTATTCTTTAATCATTTTCTGCTCTTGATTTCAGTATAATGATTTGATGAAGAAGAAAAGGATCGTGGAGATTGACAAGTCAAAGATCCTGAAGACTATTGAGGAGCTGGATCAGAAGAAGAATGAGGCTCTGAATATCGCCTGGCAGAAGGTAGATTGCTCTCTTTGAACAGCTGCCTTACAGGAGCAGAATGCCAAGAAACGGATTGCTGTGCAAACTGTTCAAGGTCCTGAATTGTAATTAATAATGTATGTTGTGCTTTTATGTTTGAGTGGTTGCTCATAACCGTGTGTATCGCTGTGTCCAGGTGAACAAAGACTTCGGCTCCATCTTCTCCACACTCTTGCCAGGGGCAAATGCCCGTCTAGCACCCCCCGAGGGCTGTGGGGTTCTGGATGGTCTCGAGTTCAAGGTTGCCCTGGGCAACACCTGGAAGGAGAACTTGACAGAGCTTAGTGGAGGACAGAGGTCAGTCCCAGCCAATTGAAACACACAAAGGGTTTGTGGAAATCGCTGGTGAGGTAGTGTGGGCATGCAGAACTAACTGTCATGCCCTCCATGCAGGTCTCTGGTGGCTCTGTCCCTGATCCTGGCCATGCTGCTGTTTAAGCCAGCCCCCATCTACATCCTGGACGAGGTGGACGCTGCCCTGGACCTGTCCCACACACAGAACATTGGCCAGATGCTGAGGACACACTTCACCCACTCACAGGCAAGCAGGACGTCATGGTGGCATTGACCAGTGCGGCAGCTCAGAGAGCACCCAGTCAAACGAAATGCAGTCTGTGACCGTAGTAATTCAGTAGTACTGATCTAGGATCTGGTTACATTCAGCCATATTTGTGCCCTTTCTATTGTGAGCCAACTGCGAAACTGATCTAAGATCAGGACTTCAAGATCTACTTATCTTGAATTTTTCAAATTGATCTTTTTTAATTTAAAATGAAAAGTGTGTGTGTTGTATCTAAAAAAAATAAAGGGATATAGCTTAAATGTATCATATAATGTAGTTTAATCAGGCCTGTTAAACCACTTTCTGTGTGCTCTACCACAACTATTGCATTTCAGTTGGTGATGTGTTACGTACCATGTAAACTGATTTTTTTTTTTTTTTTCTTCCTGCTTTAGTTTGTCGTGGTCTCTCTGAAGGACGGAATGTTCACAAATGCCAACGTCTTATTCAAGACCAAGTTTGTGGATGGTGTGTCAACTGTGTCTAGAACCACACAGAGTCAAAATGGTGGCAATATCCCAAGCCATAAGGGACATGATAAGTCCAAATTAAAAGACAAAAGGCACAAACAAGTCATGGCCAATTGAATGCTCTGCCATTTCTGAATGTTGTCTGTCTTTGAGTTAAGCTTGGTGTGTCTCGAGGTTTCTATTTGTTGCTGATTATCCCATAGTACTATACCATTTTGGTAAATGAAGCTTCTAAAAAAGTGCTTTTGCCTCTATGCGTTGTCTCTTGTCTTTTTATATGTCCTATATATCCTAAATAAATACTTCCTGTAAGGGAGACTGAAGTCGTATTTTTGGTACTTGCTATCTTAATTTTGCTTAAAGCCCATTCTATTATGAGTGAGAATCTTTTTTTTTTTTTTTTTTTTTTTAATCATTTTATCATCTCGCATCAGGGATTTTTGCAGAGGTTGCTCTGCCCATTCTGTATTCTGTAGTCCTTAACAAAATGACTTTGAATATTGGTATATAATAACCATATAATTAAACTATTTTTTCAGTGCCACATTGCATGGTCTTATGTTTAATTAAGTGATGTAGTAATTAGTGTTCAAAATGGCTATATATTCAATTGCCTAAAAAATAGCTAGGATTGAAGGTAGCCCCGATGGGTTCAGAGGTATAAAACACAAGATATTGATGCCGGTGGTTAAAATCCGACTGGGGACGTTAGTTGATTTATAATTGGTTGATTTATGACAACGTACTGATAACTGGGTTATTTGACACACACTCGAGCATAGTCAAACCAGGTTAAGTTCTTGAGTTAAGTGATCTTAAATTTTGTCCTTTTTTTGGTTTGACGTACGTAAGAAACGGCATAGTCAAACCAGGTCAGCACCATGGACAGTGTCAATATTGGTAGTTTCCCCCCACATTTTAGTTCGATGTCACGAACTTTCATTTTATATGACAGGGATCCAAAAGTGTACTTTCTCCCTTGACATTTATTATTTAAGTCAATTCCCTATGAAGTTTAGAAGTGGAGGGGTGTTACATCTGAAGGCTGGAGAGTGTGTTTAGCTGCAAACGACGGGGGTCGAAGGTAAAGATGCGGACCTCTAAATTATATTTGCTTTGTCTCTTGCTGTTTCGGACAGCGTTTGGGTTTGATTAGGCCAGTATGTATTCCCCATCCCATCTTCTTCCCATTCTTTCATAAAGTGGTAAAAGAGCCAAACGCTCTGGCCACCGACTGGTCTGTTGCGTTGTTGAAATGGTTTCTGATTTTGTAAATATAAGATTTAGTTCGGGGTCAGATTATATTTAATGTGTATCAAATTAAAGATTCTGAACCAAAAGATTCTGAACAGATGCGACTTGAGAGCAAAACTTAGCGACTATCATCTCATTATAGTTTTTGGTTCGTGCAGCTGCCAAGAGAATTAAAACAAGGTTAAGAATTTGTTTTCCTGCCGATAAATTTTTTAATCACCTTTCTATAATATATTTATCGTGACTGAATCATTCATCTTTGCGAGTGCCCTGTCAGTGTGTGGTATAAAATAGCTCTTTTTACGAAAACTGAGTTCCTCGGAAATTAGAACACCCGTCCAGGCGCCTCTTTTATTCCTTGTAGGTGCGTCATCGACGCACGCCTGAAATTTCTGGCTGTTTGAGGGCATCATCCTGCGCACAGTCATGGAGCGGTACACCGTTCTCTAAACCACGCGGATACATTCCCACTTTTCTCCTCGCAGCTCTCTAGCCGATCTGCACGACATAAGGATCAGTGCATCTGCGCAGCATGACACACTCGAATACTACATAGCTGCTCTGTTGTAGAAGCAGTTCTAGAGACAGCCAGGCTCAAGCTGTCACCAGGGCAAAGGACTTTAACTTGACCCAACACAACATCACTTCTGTCAGATTTTCAACTCAGACACAATGGCCGAATTGTTCCTGATTTTATTTGCTAGTATTTTTGCCTTTTAAATCGCATCAGCCTCTTCTATGTACAGCTGGGCTGAGCAGGAATAGTTATGGCTGTGTATGGTATCTTGGAGACTAGTGTATGGTAAAGGGGCAGTCCTCAGTTTTTCTTTCTTCTAATAAAACGAGGTTTTTCCTGGATAGTCAAGATTTTGGTTCTTATTTCGGCTGTGTAACGTCATGGTTTTCCCTTCCTTGGCAGACAGATGACGTCACGTTGGATTGGGATTTTAAAGTCTGTCTGGCAACCCTGCAACGTATAAATAAAATTTAAAAACTACAATAAATTCATACACCACCAAAAATCGGGGTAAGTTAAACTGCCGTGTCGAATAGGTCCGAAGCCTGTCAATTTCCCCACAAAACCTCTGGATATCTTGTTAGCAGTACGTGCAACCCGTTGTGTTATGTCTCTCAGTGTAAAATAGATGTCGTTTTCAACTGCATCACGGACATATCTATTTCTGGCTTGTGGAAATATATACATTAGCTTATTTACCATATTGGCCTACAGCTGTGGGTAAATAACCACTGACTAGCAGTAGCGGAGCTGCTTTCAAAACGTGCTTCCTCCTGGGGGAAAATGAGCAGTGGTCGCCAGATATGAGCCATCATGAGGAAGATGGGGAAGTTGATTTTTATATAGGAATATTCATTAAGAAAATCAGTGTCATTGTCTTATAACGGGCCTATGTCAAGGCTGAAGTCCTTAGTGCCAAGAGCCTGACGTTACTGTGCATGCTAATGTTAACGGTATCTACCTAGCTAGCTAGGAAGTTACATTTGTAGTCTGGTCACTACCTGAAGCACAGGTATCGCCAGGTAGCTAGTGTAGCAACTCATTAAAGTGTGTTTATACCCATCCATCTAAATCGCTAGCTGGCTGACTGTCTGTCTATGATAAAATTGTATGCATCATAAATTGGTATGTTGCCTGGCAAATTATTCGTTCCGAAAGCCAGTTAACAAGCTCCCTCTAACAGCAAACAGCAGGACATTTCAGAGCGTATGATCTTATGAATGTGCATGTCTCTGTTAGGAGCGTGAAAGCGAAACTGAACGTGGACAGGGTATTAACCCCCATCTGCCATTGCACACAATCTCAGCAGAACGTACACACTCCGACTTGTGTACTTCACTACAGCTATAGGATTCACGCTAGCTAGCAATGATGTAGATGTGAAAGGGTATTTAATGTTAGCTATCAACGTCAAATCGGTATATCGCTGTGTAGCTAACTTATGTAGCGTGTATAACGCTAGTTTCACTCATGGAACTTATTTCTTTCCTGCATCGGTGTTGTAAATGTGATTAGCGTAATTATATATACAGCGAACCGGCTAAAGTAAATTTGCTATCGTTAGCTGGTTAGCAAGGTAGATTAACATTGTTTGTGAACATTGAATTTCCATACTGTACTCTCACTACAAAAATATTTTTTTAAAGAATGCTAAAGTTTTTTTATTATTTATATTGCAAGTATATTTTATATTAATGAACTTGTCTGGGTTTGTGAATTTGTAGCCTACTTAGGTGATTTTTAAATTAGGCGCAACACAGAAATGTTTGAACATTGTTTGTCCTTGTCTGTTGTATCTTTAAAGAAAATACTTCCTCTTCAGTATAGTTCCATTCCGAAAGGTGCGTAATTTAATCACGTCATGGAATGTGTTTCGGGAAACATTCCTAAAAATCACTTTTTGATGTAGGGAGAATGTCCCAAAAATTAAATGCACGGTTGAAAAGCGAAAAAGGCTTTACAGTTCAAGAAATCCAATTAGAAGTTATCGGACAGGACGTTAATGAAATTATAACAAAATAATCATTAACGATTTGTTGATCATGTTATTGACTTCAAAAAGTTGTAATATTTTGTTGTAATTCACGTCTTTCCATATTTCTGTTTTCTAAAATACAGAGGAATGGAACGTTTAATCATCTTTTTAGAAAAACAAATCTATTGCTTTAAATAATTGATGATAAATGCTTAAATATTTTATGTAAGGCAAACGTTTTATTGGGAAATCACCGTTGAAATGTTTATGAAACCATTTTGTTTTAAGTTGATGCTAAATAAAGTTGGTATGTCTGTAAGGACAGTGAAAATAATGCAAAGTTGTTATTTATACTATAGTTTTCCTTTAAACCTTTACCCAAGCTGTAGATCCAGAAATTACTTTATTTGAGCAATATCTCAATGCCTTTATTGTGAATGTTTTGCAGGGGGGGGTATAGGGTATGGAAATAATGTAGATTATATATCCAACACTTGTCACATCTTGTCATGAAAGTTCATTCCTTTATTTCTTATTCTAAATTTTAGTACATTTTGCATCTTTATTTTTCAAACTTTACATCATGAAGAGTGGGTCATGAGTATATTTTGGAGTATTATTAATGAAACGGAACTGAGAAGTCATACTGAACCTTAGGCGAACCAAACCTCATTTTTAATGCTTGGGTGCCACCTTGTGGGCGTTTTGAAAGCGACACTTTAAATGAATGAGATCAAATGAGCTACTGGTGTATTGATGTCATTCTGACACTATAATACGGATATAAATGCCACCTTGTGCCGAGGGAACCCAGTAAGGCTCCACAGAGCACATTGGTTATCACAATCTATGCTCGTTCATCTCAGTTTGTTGTTAACAACACGTTTGTGATTGGTTGAGCTTCTGTTTGTCTCCTAAGATGCAAATATACTGTGCCTGTTTTATTATCCCTGGTAATACTCACAAAATGTCTGGAAGTACAGCCAGAAAATACACTAATCACTGCTTGTGTTGGTCTGTTAGGTTTTACCAGAATGCTCTGGTGGGGCTCTGGTTCTTGGCATGCAGAATGCTTGTTAGAATGATGCTCATTACCAGAAAGTAAGGTGACAGTTGTATTCAGATCTCCTGGGATCTTACAGTCTGGACTCTAAGCCACTCATGGATTATTTATGGAGTCGATTGACATCATTTTTTTCTTTTAAAAAAGCTGTGTCACTTGAAAATACATAATGGTCACATCTTTATTATTTAATTTATGAAATTTTTTCCACACATTGAGCACTTGACTTGGATCACTTTTAATAGTAGTTTCTATTTATGATAGGGCTTCCTCTCTATTGTATACATTCAGTAACCTCTCTCTGTCCTGTTTTATGAGTGTTGTAACCTAAAGTTAACATGTGCCTTTTGCACACAATGTAACACACTGAGGTTGCGTCCCTTAACTTAATGTAAACTTTGGCTTCCCCAAACAGATGTTGTCTGTGTTGCCCATGAGTGCTGGAGCCTGATGCCCAGTGTTGTCATTGTTCAGGCCTGCAGGCGCCATGGCAGGAGAGGAGGATGCCCCTGCCAACCCGTCCTGCAAAATCATCACCTTCCGGCCTACCATGGAGGAGTTCAGAGACTTTAACAAGTACCTGGCCTACATAGAGTCCCAGGGGGCTCACCGTGCTGGCCTGGCCAAGGTAGGTCAACTGCCCGCTCTCCCCTCCATTCCACGTGAGTGCCTGTTCATACTGAGGTTTATGGAAGCTCCTCAGTTACTCATAGTTGCAGATGAATGGGTTTGGTTTTGATTGGTGATAGGTAGGTTACCTGAACTTCCCATGGATGTCTAGATTTTGTGCTAATGCTAAGTTCTGGAGATATCTCAATGTATTTATCAAATGTAAAATGACTCTCTTTTTTACTCTCTATTTGCTGAGTAAAATAAAGGGCTTATTTTCCCAAAATGTCAGGAGCATCCCTGTCATACCTCCGGTAGGTATAAACACACACACACACACACACACACACACACACACACACACACACACACACACACACACACACACACACACACATATATATGATTGTTTATTTAAATTAAGGTAGTTTCCTTGGTCTGACGTGTTGGAATGTGATATGACTTTCCAGGAAGTAAACATGTAAACCTGATTGGCTGCAGTAAAAAGTCCTGGAAATGTAACCACAGATTAAATATCATTTATGTAAATATGTCTGATTTGAAGTCATTATTGACTCTGCTGCACCATCTTGTGGCCAAAGTTGAAATTGAGACAAGAAAGTGAGTGCCAGTGAGGATGATGCTATTCATTTGTGAGTGGAATTATACAGCATTTACATAATACCTTATGGTGGCCTAGTCTGCATTCTCCACACTCCTCAGCCCTGTATCTGAGTGTTTCTTATGTTCCTTACCCAGTAGCCGTATTATAACTGAATGTGATTCTCAGTCTCTCCCTTACTCCTCTGTCTCTTGGTTATCCTGGTTTCCTCATTCCTTCCCCTCCTGACTCCCCCTTTCTTATTTTGTGACTCTACCTTTCTCTCTCACATTTCCTTGTCTTCCATTTCTCTTCTCTCTCTCTCTGGCTGTGTTTGCCCCCCCCCCCCACCCCGGCGTTCTGTCAGGTCATTCCTCCTAGTGGCTGGCGTCCGAGGCGCAGTTACGATGACATTGATAACCTGGTGATCCAGGCTCCCATCCAGCAGATGGTGGCGGGGCAGTCGGGCCTCTTCACCCAGTACAACATTCAGAAGAAGCCCCTGACTGTGCAGGAGTTCCGCAGGCTGGCCAACAGCGACCAGTGAGCTCTACCTTCCTGTGTATACCAAATAGACACCTGTACGAATACACAGAGGCACAAACTGTGTACACACTCCCAGAGCCTGTACAAATACACGGAAACATAAAAATGGACACACAAATATGTATACACACACACACACACACACACTGTGGTGAAAGCTGAATTGCACACACAGGGGATTTTATTTGAAACTGAAACCCAAAAAAAGTTATAACACGCCCTTCTTTGTATTACTAACTGTAAGTGTAAAGTCATGCCTCTTGAGCAAAATTATAGATTGTCAAAACTCAGGCCTGTCCTCCTGTAAACAGATACTGCACACCTCGTTACCTCAACTACGAAGACCTGGAGAGGAAGTACTGGAAGAATCTCACCTTCCTGTCTCCCATCTATGGGGCGGATGTGAGTGGCAGCCTTTATGATGAGGTAAAGCCACTGCTCAGTCAGTCTGAGGCACTCTGACAGGCTCACTGCAGCAGTATTTCTACAAGGCTCCTCCTGTAGCTGAGCAGCCTGGTTTAAAGCTGCTTTTCACACACAGTTTCTCTCAGCCACTCATTAAAGGTGTATAATAGCAAATGTTGACATTACTGTGATTTGACTTTTTCGGGTTTTATGGGTAATTTGAGTGGCCCAAGTATATCTCAAACACTTAGAATTTCCAGCAGACATTGATCATTTATCATACCGTATTATGGCAATGCAGAACATTGATTCCTCTGTGAATCATGCTGTGTCGGTCTTGATTTTTCAGTCCTGTAAATAATTACATTTCCTTCCCAGTGCATGGATAACGGCCAGTTGACTCTGTTAGGAGATTTGTCAGAGGTGTGGATATACTAACGATATAATGCTTGTGTCCCAGGGCATTGAAGAGTGGAACATCGGACACTTGAACTCAATCTTGGATGTCATTGAAGAAGACTGCGGGGTGTCCATTCAAGGGGTCAACACCCCCTACCTGTATTTTGGGATGTGGAAAACGAGCTTTTCCTGGCACACAGAGGACATGGACCTCTACAGCATCAATTACCTTCACTTTGGGGAGCCAAAGTCATGGTAGGTGGCCTTCCTTCTCCACTCTCAGTTGTGTTTCTTATTAGATCACACTGACAGAGCGGGCTTCAGCCCCAGCTATCTGGTGTGTATATGTGTGTGTGTGTGTGTGTGTGTGTGTGTGTGTGTGTGTGTGTGTGTGTGTGTGTGTGTGTGTGTGTGTGTGTGTGTGTGTGTGTGTGTGTGTGTGTGTGTGCATTTGTGTATAAGGTAAGCAAGAGAGAGCACTGTAACTTGGTGGATGGGGAGGGACTAAGGTAACCACTTTCATGAAAATGATCTGTGTTACCTTCCTTTAAAATGGGGTCTTTGGGGCAGGTCAGTGATGTCTGGACTTCCATTCAAACAGGGATGTTTCTGTGGTAATGCGGGGAAAAGATCACTCATAGGGTCATTCTGGTAACCCTATACACATAACTAACGGAACAGTACAGAGGAATGAGAATCATGGCAATTATTACAGAACGTAATTTATCTGATTGTATGGTTTAATTTATGCATATTACTAAAGCTGTGTGTTTAATGAACCACCTGAGCCATTGTCAAGGGTGTAGGCACTTTGTGTGGTTTAATTTCTCGCATTTCTAACAATTGTGAGTTGAGTAAAACTCATTTGTCAGAAAGTCGAGAACAAAGTCCTCACTTTCATAGTGCATTTGCGCTAAATGAGCTTTCTCTCTGCAGATAAGTCAACATTAGCCCCTATCGAGCTGCTGTGCACCTTGGCATAACTTCCATTTGTTCTTTGCCCGACCCAAGGAAGTCAAATGCTGTTGGTATTGGTCAACAGATGGTCTAATCCCACAGCTAATTAACTGACTAAATAGTTTCCACAGAGACCTACCTGATGAAGCAGTAACTGTGTGACACTGTGTAATTTATGGGCACCTGCTAATTACCCTGGAGACACTGGCGGGAATACTCCGCTCAGCACCTCTCTGCCATACGCGCAGCCCTGAAGGTGATGGATTCAGTTATTCACCATAGCATACTTTATTTCTCTTATGAGTCATACTCTTTTAATTTAAAAAAAAAAAACTTTAACTTAATTTATCAAAACACCATCGCTTTGGCACTCAGAGTTCCGCATATTTGCCAGAAAAGGCTCTTAATGCTTATTGAGTCATTTACAAGGTGCATACGCCTAGTGTTGTTTTGTACAGTGATGCATGGATGGATAAATCAAACATAATGACATATGATGGTAAATGCAAGCTTATTTTCACAAAATGTAAAATATGTATCGAATGACTGTAACAGAAAAAAACAACTGAAACAAATAGAGTGAACAAAACAGGACAAATCATTTACACTTCCATAAAGTAAGTAATATTGGAGAGGATATTCAAAATTCTATTTTCCACAATTAGAATAAGAAGAATAAAGTACACCCACTATTTATTTAATTGGTCTTGAAGGTAATACATTTATATATTCAGATGTAAATAATAGGCCTACATGTATTCACACTCATTAAACAGAAGCTTTCCTCCCTCTTTCTAATTCACACTTCTGCAAGCAGCACCTCGAAAGAAAGTTCCATGCCCACTCCCACTCCTCTGTATATTTTTGTTGTGCGATAAAATAAATCAGGTGGGTGCACTTATGTTCTCCACTTTTGAGAAGAGTGTCTGGTTTATGACTAATGGAATGTCCTCCGCCACACTCGTCCTTCAGCCAGTCATTGTTTCCCACTCTGCAGGCCGAGTAGAGCTGCTCAAGGATCACTAGTGAACAGAGGATGGGTGTCTCTCTTATTGACAGCAGCCTGTAGTCTGTGAGGGCCTGATTAGCAGGGAGGTAGAGCTAGCATAGGTGTAATCTGAGGACCATAGGCCAAATTACAGCCACCCTAACCTTGCAAGGACAGAGGCATGTGTTCTGTGTGTTCTGTGCCAGTGCATTCTCTTGGTCACACTGAGCCCGTGATACGGCCTGGGCTCCAGCCTGCAGTTTTCAGGTTAGAGGGTCAGTCTGTACTGAAGGTCAGTGCCTATACTGACAGAGCCGCTCTAGAGACCTGTGTCTGTTACACAAAATCTGTTGTTGCGTCGTGTGTGTTATTACACACCAGTGGAGATAAGGAATATTACTGCCGGTACTACACCAAGACGCCTTGAGAAAAAAAGAAATAAAAAACAGTTAAGATCAAAAACTGGAAGAGACACTCAAAACAATGAAATATCGTTCTTCAAAGTCACTTTAATGGGATAAAAGGATGTGAACAAAGCGTTTTGCCATTGCTTCGTCAGGCAGAACTGTTTATGTACTTAAAAACAGGGCCATCTGTTGCAGTCTGTAATCATGCTTGCTATCGATCTGCACAGTTCATGCTTTTGTAAAATGACTCATGGTTGGATTGGTCTTTGTGCACTTTGCCAACAGCCTGCATCATCACCTGTGGCTTGAAAGGCCATTATTACCTCTATAAAGGAGCAACCTGGACCTTTATAGAAATGAATCTGGCAAAAGAAAAACACAAAAGAAATGGTCTACTACTGGCAATAATGGCGATAACATAGTTATTTTAGCCGCACTACACCGTGTGTATTGCAGATTCATGGCAAGGTGCAGTAACAGCGTTTTGCCACTAGAGGACAAGCCGTACCTTCAGAACTGCTGTGCCTCTGTCCAGTTTCTTGCAGCTCTTTTTCCTCTTTGTGTTCCACTTGGATCACAGAACACAATATATAAGTCAGAATGGATTGCCATGCATCAAACGTGTCCTGCACTTATCCTCAGTTTTTCAGAAAATCGGATTGGCCTAACGGGAAGATAGTGTGGGCTTTAATACGACGTAATCAAAGTCAGAGACGCATGCAGTGTGTTGATTCTTCGAACGGCGGGGTCTTAAACAGGATGTAGCTGGGACGGCGGCCCTCTAACACTGCCTTTCTTTTCAGGCCTTATCTCGCTTCTTCAAAGCTCAGCAGCTAAGCACCAGTGAACCGCTGCCGCCACGTTCCCTTTCTCCAGCCAAAGCCCTCCATAACGGTGACCAAAAGCCGACCCAAAGCCGACCGCCGGACTGTGCCCGCGGCATTCAGCATGAGAAGAAAGCAGTACAAAGTTGTGATTTAGCTGGTAGCCAGGCAGATCATTACAGTGTCCATGATAACCATCAAATTCCCCCCAGAACTCCAGAATACCTTCGCGCCCCCTCCCCACCCTCTCTTTCCTCCCCCCCTCCCGCTGATTGGAAAACGCCTGGGAAAGATGCGACAGGAGTCCGTTTAATAGGTTTTCCCAGCCGCGGGGAGATAATGGGACGCCAAAGCCGCGGTCACGTTAATGCGATTCGGGGCGAATTTAAGCCCATATTTGATACCCGGTCCGGCGGAATCAAAAGCGTGGCGTGGTTCATTCATTGGATATCGGCGGAGTTATCTGATGGAGTGCCAGCGCGGCCCATGAATCACCGGGTCTTGGGCCGCGATAAGAGGCACCTCGCAGCGCAAAGCCTGGATCCCTTTAACCTCTTTCCCCCGCAGGTGACTGCCGATAATACCTGAGGTGAGTTTCCACCGCGCCGCTTTGTTTCTGTCACGCGGTTATTTTTGCTGGCTGCAATCAGATCACAGCAGGCCTTTTCTCCCCCTTTCTTCCTGAGCCCCTCAAAGCAGACAGACTGGCTTCTTGTCTTGGCCCCACATTCGCTGCCTAAGAGTAAGATCTGGGATCAGGTTTCTCCTTTCCGAGTCTTATCCTTATCAATTATGAGCTAAAAGGCTGAGATGATCCTGGGTCAGCACTCCGTTTCTGAGACCCTTTATGCAGGATCAACATCGGAGGCCAAAAATAACTGAATGACAGAAACAAAGCAGCACCACAAAAACTCGCCTCTCATTTTATTGTAAGTCATCTTGAGGAGAAAAAAAAAATAAAGGGAATCTTGCTTTATGTTACAAGGTGTCATTTATCACGACTGAAGCTGAAGGTATTCACGGGGAGATGTGCCACTCCATCACAGATTCTGCCGATATCAAATAGCCGGCAAATCCATTTAGCCTTTCAGCTCATAATGGATAAGGTTAGGATATGGACAGCGGAAACCTGATAATAGATCAGCACTCCTACTCTTAGACGACATTAATATGTGCTTTGGTCTTTTTCCTAGTGCTCTTTTTCACATTCACAGAAGAGCGTGTGGTAGAACGTCATTTTCTCCTCTCCCCTCTAGGGGGCAGCATGGGCCCTCCTTCCTCCAGGCTCACGCAGGGAGCTGGCAGTAGTGGAGACTGCCCACCTGGAACCCTCAGCGAACTGCTGTTAAATATGTTAGTCATACCGATGCAAATTCCGCCTCCCTGCATGGATATTGCCTACTGTCCTGTCTGTCTGATTATTCCTCCTTTATTTATTTGGCGCACAAGCGCTGCGGGCCAGCTCAACCCCAGCCCATTTAGCAAAATCACATGTAATCAATGCACCCGTCTCGCAAAACGTACATGTACTAATAGGGTATCGATTGCAGTCGCTCCTCCGGCCTTGGGCCCCTGCCTTGAGGCAAGCCTCCGACCGAGCGGTGCTGCGCCCGCCACCTTCAGCTGTGTCCCTGCTTTGTGCCTTTCACCCCCAGATCGGAAAACTGTAAGAAAAGCACAAACGCTTACCCCAAACTGGGGGGCCCGGTCCTTTGAGCGTTTGCCAAAAACATGCAATTAATTTCTGGTTTATATGTCATTCTTTTGAAAGGTGGCTGAGCTGATATCGCGCTTGCTTCCACCTGGCCAAGCCTGTCCCTCAGGTGCAGGTACAGGGACAAAAAAAGGTCGCTACTGTATCGCTGTGACTGATGGCGCGCATTACCGAATGACATTAAAGTGTTTGCTCTGATAATGCTTTTCTGGCTGAAGATATCTTTCAGGGCACGCAATGAGGACAGTAGAGCTGACGGGCGTGAAACTGTGGGGTGCGTTTTGTATTCTGGGGAGACTGCAGGTTAAATTCTCGGCTGCCGGTGTGTGACGATTCGAGCGCTAAGCCCCGCCCTTTCATGCGTCATCTCATCAGCGCATCTCTGTCCGTGCAGTGTTGTCTATCGTCTGATTTCAGGTGGGGCGACCTGGCCCCCCCGCCTCCTCCTCACCTAGCCCCTGTGCCAGGCCTTCTCCCTGCTCATTAGAACCCATCAGCCAACCCAGGGCTCACTGTCACCGGCATCCACCCCCCACTCCCCGATCCCCCAGCGCCCCACCTCCACCTTCACCTCCTCTGCCTGACAGCTCGTCTCAGGAGAATGGAGGCGCACACCAACCCCCCCCCCCCCCCCCACTCCCAGAAACCGGAGCCGCCACTCACATCCAACCCTGTCTCTCATCACTCTGTCACCCTGACAGGGACCGGGAGCTTCATTGTGAGAGAGAAGCTGTGAACTCCAGGGGAATAGGGTTTTCAGAGCGAAACAGTCTGTGTCTCTCCGGCTGTCTGGAGATCGGCGAGTGCGGAGTGGCATGGTGTTGCACCTTATGGAGCAGGGGCCGTGCTGGGTCGGAGGGCTCGGGGGAGAGAGGGCTGGGGGTTGTGCGGCAGGATCGGAGGGGATGCTTGAAATACACAGGACAATAAGGTTGTCTGTAACAGAATGTAGGCAAATGGCGTCCCTCGACTGACCTCCCGAGTTTCACTGCAGGGCCTTTTGATTTGACAGGAAGGCTAATGGCAAGAGGCTTCCACTCTGATCGTTGTGCAGGCCGTGTTTTTCGCACCTGACGCAGCGCTATCACTCGCGGCAGCTTCTTATGCTTCCGTTTTGATGGATTACAGACTGCCGCTCTGTGATCGGTCAGTCTTTTTCGTGTCAGTCTCGATTCAACCGGCATGTATTGTGGAGGCAGTTTGTCTATCAGCTATGCCTTTTGTTCTGCAGCCAAACGGAAGTCGTGAACCTTGCTGTCTATTGCATCTCCCTAACCTGCATCCATTTATTTCTATTTTGTACATTATGGCCACTAGAGGTCAGTCTTGCATCGCATGTCACTACATAACTGTCTAAGTTTACTATCATGTCTGCAACTACACATGAATGTGTCACTCATTAATGTGAGCAAAATCAAACTTTTCATAACTATGCCGTGTAGAGACTGCGGTGTTAGTTATTTGGTTTCTTATCAGAATGTGCTTCATTCAAGCATCATTTGTGCTCTGTCTAGAATCTTCGGCCACTTTTTGCTCGAGTTAAGTTAGTGGTACATGAGAAGTGCACTTTACCAGCAGACCTTTGGAAAACACGATTGGCACAGTGTCGGAAAAGGGCCAAAGTTTTTCAGTCCCTCAGAAGCTCAAAACCGCATCGTTCCCTGCACATTATCGTCGTACTTTAAAGGTCAAACCTTGTCAAAGCGTTTCTGACCTCGCCCTACGGTTACCGAAAACGCCTGGGAAACCTGACGACGCGTGAACTTCATTATTCGCGAGGTGGAAGAACGACCGTGTAGTTAACCTTTTCACCACGCGCGTTTGAAACAGCACGGCAGCACTGCCCTTTTTTTTTTTTTTTTTACCATGCCCCCCTCCCCACCCCCAGAAAAAAAGGGAAGCCAGGCACCGCAGATGGGATTACTGAGAGCTAGGTGTCAGATTAGTGGCATTTCACCAGCTTTTGATGCTTAAGGAGCACAGAAATCCGTCTCCCGGCTTACTGCGTGGTGTCCGGCTTTAATGGCTATGGCGGAGTTTGTGTCCGTGAAACGGATTGCTGGCCGCCCCGTCTCAGAGGCTGGCTGTAACCATCCCATAATGCCTCAAGTTCAGACACCTGCCTCTCCTGCTGGGGCGGCTTTGTCATTTGTCACCTCTTTGGAGCCACAAACGTGTACATTCCCCTACTACATTGTAATACACTGGAGTACACCACATCTAGGAAACAGCATTTTGTTTTTATTGAAATGATGTGTAAGTGTTTATCTAAAATGGAAAAGGAAAATGAGTACGAAGATGGACGATTGAATACTGATATTGTATCAGTGGCGGGGAGGGGGGAGGCTCATTGCTAAGGCTGACAAAAGCTTGAGTCTCTGTGTGCCTTGATCATAATATTAATCTAGCGATCGACCCAGGCCTGCGGAGAGATTGATTGTGAATGGGCTGCGTGTGAGAAGAGTGGCTCAGTAGAACTGTTTACTCCAGAGTACGGGAGCATTGGATGACGCTCTGTGACGCAACGGAGAGAATTAAAGTCATAGTTGTCTGGACTGTGCCTTCCGTAATGACTGTAAGGTCCAGACTAATTTTAGCCCTGAGGGAAGGGTGCTGCTGTATTTGTCTTGTTGGTAAAAGCTGGGTCTGAGCGTTGTCTGCCAGTGCTAGCCAGCCGCTGCTGGTCTGCCAGGGTTAGCCTGCCAGAGAAGGCCTGCCAGTTGGCTTGTGTATCTCAGTGTCCTCTGTGCTGGCTCTGTCAGTGTTAGTTTGGGTAGTCAGTTTCAGTGTTAGCCAGTCAGTGTTAGTGCAGACACCTGAGGGTGAAGCAGCTCTGTTTCATAGTGTTGTTTGCTATTTTCTGCTATTTATTACATGTGGTATGACACCATGCATGCCACAGTCATTACTAACTGCAATTACCAAGCTTGAACGGTATCAAGAGCCACAATACCGCTATTAAAAATGACATATTTCTGCTATTTTGTATTTACCGTGGTTTATGTGATGTTCTCCACCATGATATATCAGTGAGTGTGAGTGTGGCTGCCTGTCAGGAATGAACCCATTCTCGATAATCGCCTGGCATTTGTATCACCATCGGGCTTGTGCCTGACAGCGGTAGCAACAGTTGATTTGAAACTGATCACTGCCTTCAGCTGCCGCAGTCATTTCTGCTCTCTGCTCCCTCTCCTCCTCTTCCTCTGTCCTTCATTCGTCTCTCTGTTCCGCAGGTACTCCATTCCTCCGGAGCACGGGAAGAGGCTGGAGCGCCTGGCCACGGGTAATGATGCTGTCAGCTCTCCAGCCAATCACAACACGCCAAATCCATCAGCTGCCCTCAGCTCCAGCTGCGCCTTGTGGGCCAGGGTGGATTGTGGGCTTTTCATTAGGAGGGACCTGAAACAACAAAACATCACATCTGCAACATTACCGTTTGCTTCTGCAAATGATTTTAGGCTTACAAAGACAAATGTAATGTCTGTTTGCTGGAAGCATGGTGTTAAGCCACACTGGTCACACAGAAATGGTACTGCAGGGAGCCGTATCTTTTTAGTGTTTTGTGTTTTTAAAGTGGTGTATTGAGTTAATTAATATGCTTAACCCAGCTTTTGCTTGCACTGAAAGCTTTGTTCTCAGACCTGTTATAAGCAGCAGAGAAAATATGCAAAAAGGAGCACCCCCAGTTTAATCTGTTTTGAACAGATGCTCTCAAGCCAAGAGACTTGCAGAATCAGCGTGTCAGAAAAACGTGGCAAATCTCTCTCACAAATCCCAGGCTAGCCCCTGCCATTGACCAGCATAGTGATTGAGGCTAACAAATTAGCGTAAGTGCTGGTGTGCACAGACGACATGGCAGTCTCGGCTTGAACATGTCATGAAAAGATTTAAAAAAATAACTCACAACAAAACAAACAAATGAATAGAACCTTGGTTTTAATTCAATTTCTTTTGGTCTTTCTCCTTTTTTAAAAAAAAAACATAATTTCTCCACTGCTAATTTAAATTTGATTCGATAAACGCATCGCACACTCGCAGGCTGTCTGTGTCTGTCAGCAGTCAATACACAGAATGGCTGTGAGAGCCTCCGCTCGTTCTCGTCATCTTGTCCCGGTGTTGTAATTATCCCGGGTGCTCTTTATGCTCCAGCGCTTTCATCTCCCCTTCCTATCGCCATGGTGATCGACCGTGGAACCAGCAAATGTTCCTTTTGAAAGGCCTCAGACTGCGAAACTCATAAACGTGCTGATTTTATATCCCCTTTGGAGACCGCAGTCGCCCCCGTAGCCCGGCCCCCCAGTGCACTTTGTCCTTAACTGTGTAACCCAATTTAAGCCAGTGTTTGTTTTTCCCTCCTTGAACCCCACACACACACACACACACACACACACACACACACAACTTTAATGGGTGGTCGGCGAGACAAAACCGATATTGTGTGAGACACAGAAAAATCATATCCACCACTCCGCTCTTGCTCCTCAGAGATGAAGACATAGCAGGCGGAGGTCCGGCGGCAGAGACAGCCTGCGTTTTCATCTTCCTTTCGCTCTGAGCTTAGCGTAGGTGTAGTGGTAATGCACATGTGAGCGTGCACAAGGCCCAGTCCTCTCCTCTCCGCGCCCCATGCCTTGCAGGCAGGACACGGCCCTGGAAGTAGGCCTGAAGGATGGCCTTTATCTCGTCAGCAGGGGAGTTGATCGATCTGCGGGGCCACTAATCCAGTAATGCACTAAATTCATCCCCTCTCCCCCGATAAGACCACACGCCGGGCCGACCTCGAAATCTCTTGCGGCGAATTCCTGACAGCGCACCTTCCGAAAAGCCATGGGCCACTTTGGGGAAGGTGCTGGTGGAGAAGGACGACGCTGGTGAATCTTGAGAAAATCAATCACCACTACATTGAAGGGAAATTCTTCTTGATGGAACACTAGACAGTTGTCATGTGTTTAACTTTAACAAATGTGTGTTTTTAACCTTGAGAAAACAGGCTATTCATGTCTCGTCTAAGTACACGTACCTCTTTGTGCTCTCAGATGACAGCATTCACAAAGCAAACGCATGGTTCAAATGCAGCACAAGTAAAGGCGATATGAACTGATTGATGGATGTGTATTAATAATATTAATACAAAAAACGATTGAGGTTAATGTATTTAGAATGTGCATGTGTTGCACTTAATACAGTAAACTGAATTTCACTCGTACATACTGTTACACTAATGCAGGCTGTCCACAGCCTTCTGTCATGGTCATTTTACATGAGCGGATTAAAGTTACAATGCATGTCACAGACAGACGAGAATGGCTTTTCCTAGTCTCCATCTCTGGGCCTGTCTGTCTATGTGGCACAATCCCTCCATTTTGGCTTTCTTTCCATTGGAATTACCGTAGTTACAACATCACAGGTGAGCTTTGACTTGGGGTCCATGCCAATTCGGGATGTATTTATAGAGCGAGAGTCCACAGGACTGAGATTGGTAAACCTGCCAGAAGGGAACTGTGGCTTGGTGTTCATGAATAACTCAGAGAGTAATGTACATCGCTAAAGTCCCCGCTGAGATAGGAATGGCCTTCTGAGGCGTGCTATGGGAAAGTGAGAGTAAACAAGGACAGTAAATGTGCAAGACACTTTACAGCAAATGAGATGATTTGACTTCCAGACTCATCCTGAAGTGGTAATACATCAAAAATAATTCTGGTCCAAAACGGCGGAAGCTAAAGCAGAAACACATCGAAACACGTTAATATTTTAGCCGCGAGCCTCACCTATAATGGGCACAATCTACAATGTTTAATATGTCTGAAAGAAGTACTTAGCGGTAATTTGTCTTATGTGGTGCCCCAGGGGCTAGCAATAAAAACAACAAAAAAGAGCTGCCAGTTTGTTGTATGAAAGGATGAGAGAGAGGGATTGAAGTGCCTCACACTATTTTCAACCTGAAGAACGAGATAAGAGATGTACACTGTATCGAGAGTGGAAGAAAAATCTGATAATTTCAGCACTGAAACATTATGAAACTGTCTGTCCATTTTATCTGAATTTACATTTATTTCATTATCTCCATTTCTAAGTAGCCCCATGAGTTTTCATGCCTTTTGTTACATCCCTAAGCTGGAGGAATTTCAGTCAGTCAAACGCAGTAGCATTTTCAGTCTCCCAAATCCTCAATATTTGGCTTTGAAGTGTTCCTTTATTTTATTCAACAGGTCAGTGCCATTGTAGGTGCTTCTCCTAAAAAGCACTGCAAAACATTTTCCCTTTATTCTACTGTAGGTGATCTGAATTCCCCACAGAGCAGCAGGTGCTGGAGTTCTGGTTCTGTTTGGACCATCAGCTTGCATCTTTAGCTGATTTCATGGCCTCACTTAAGTCTGTGTTATGGACCAGTTGTTCTTGAAATGCCATTTGGTTTCAGTAGTTAATTAAATGCAGTTGGCATACTTAATTAAATCAACTCACTAGATAAGCATACCAATAATTTCTACAATTACTAATATAAACATACTACCCTAGTCCACTGTGTGCTATTCATTTAACCTGAGTGTTTATAAAAGCAACAGGAGACAAATGGTTATGCCAAGTTATTGCTTATGACACTAAATTTATGAAATCCTGAGAAGTGTCAAACCCTTGGTCGTAGATGGTCATGGGGTCTGCCCCAACAAGCTGAAACTTGACAAATGTTGTACTCACCATGTCGATACTTACAGACAGTTCCTTGGTGATTCTATATGAGGGACAAAATGTGTTCCTTTCACACATATTCCAGGCCAGCTAGCACAATGCTCCAAAACTGCATTGCACAGACCTTTACTGAGAGCCTTAACAAAAAGCAGTCTCTGTATCCCTGCCCACTCTGTTTGTCCAGATTTTGATGTGTGAATATTGAGCAGGTCACTACCACACAAAGTTTAAAGTTCTTTTTCATTACGAATGTTTCCTTTGGTCAATGCTTCTCATGATTTACAAATGGCAAGTGGGTGGCCACGGTCTCTATCCTCTTATTGCAAATGAGAATTCAATAATGAATCACCAGTGACTTCAAGCAAAATGATAGAGAGTGGAAACAAGTGAAGTGTTCCAAACTATTGTAATATAAGTGCATTATCTCGTTGTGTGGTGTATGAGGCAGGAAGTGTGTAGGTTCCAGTTCACCACCATGCTGCAAAAGCAGACAATGGATCTTTGTGCTTTGTCCTTATTATTAAACATATAAAGCTCTTTGTTTCTAAGCTTAAATTCTTGCCAAACCGTTAATAGCATGATAAAAAGAGGTATGTTTTTTTCTCAGTTGAAGCCCATTATTGAATGGACGCTTCTGAAATCAGAGTATGTATATGTTGGGAGCTAAACTTCTACTTTATAGTACTTCAAAATACACATGATAAAGTAGTTTTCCGTTTTATTTTTTTTCATCATTGTCATTTTTTTTACAAAAATGGGTAAAGTTATATTGAAAAGCCAGTATAAGAAAGTTGGAAAACTGTTCCTTTTTTGAAAAGATGGTATAAATGATTTAGTCCCAGCACAGGTCAAAGTTCTTTGTCTTATGAGATTACATGTACACAGGGAGTCTAGACTCCATTTAATGGCCCGCAAAACACAGACAGCCTTTGACTCTATCAAAGTGAAAAGCCTTTTGTGGACTTCAGAACTAAACTGTCTGCACTGCTGATTCAAGAGTGAATAGAACAGCTACAGGTCACCGGGGACAGAATTACTAGTTATTAGAAGGTTGGTGGTTTCTGCCATCTTTTTACTTCAACCTTCATCTGAGAGCACATAGGTATGAACTTACTAATCTATTGTGTAAATGTTACATAAGACAATGACACTGTCAGGCAGATCAGTCCATGTTTTTATTATATATATCATATCTTATGCTTTAAATATTAAACTCTGGCTTATAAAAATACAGCGCAAAATAAAATTAGGAAGACTTGAGTTGTCAAGGTTAACCAGCATATCTAATAATACCTAATAGCGGATGGCTATAATAGTATGCCCCTTTGCATTGGTAAATAATACTGTTGCGCCATTAAGGTTCCTAACTGTATTTGCCGGAAAGTAGAAGAATTGTGGAAGACATTTGACAATGTGAAATCTGCTCTGTGGGCGGACAGAATACGGTGAAGAGAAGTTAGCCTCGGGGAGGCGGGGGCTGCAGGCTCTAGCGAACCTGTGTGGAGGGGCCTAATCTCTCTGGAGGGAATCAAGGGCCCTTACATCTGAAGGAGGGACTGCTTAACACCCCCCATCACCCTTTTACCAGCCCCTGACAAGAGCCCAGCAATCAAATGACAGAGGTGCTTGATTAGAAGCAGTCATTAGCGAGCTGTGGCTAAACCCCACTCACTGGCTATAAAATCACTGGGACCCCAGTATAATAGCACCTGAAACTATGCTGGAGTAGGTCTAGACTAATGGATCAGTGAATGTAGGATGTTAGTGCCTGACACATTAGCTCAGTGGTACATTATCCAGTATTAGTCAAATGACCAGCTAAACTAATACTTGTATTTCCATGCTGATTGTGACATAGAAATTAACATAATGGTGTATGAATTTGGAAAACTGTTCAAAGTTACCCATATTGACTCAGTTTGATGCCCTTTATGCAATGAAACACTGCTGCAAAGACTATTGAAGTGAGAAAAAAACAATACATTTTTGTAAACCCAACAAATCTCTGTTTTTATGGAGTAGTTGTCATGATTGCCCTTACTAATGAGTTCAGCCCTAATCATCTCTTATCTGTCACTAGGCTTCTTCCCGAACAGCTTCAAGAGCTGCGAAGCTTTCCTCCGTCACAAGATGACCCTCATTTCACCCTCCATACTGAAGAAATACAGCATCCCCTTTGACAAGGTAGGCCATTTTGGGCAACGTACGTATGTCTGCGTTTGTGACGGACCCATAACCGATCACCACAGTGCACATTGTTCTGAATCAGGCAAATATTCATCGTTTTGTATGATTCTCCATTCATTTGCATGTGCCTTTTTAACTTAAGCAGATGCCAAGTTTGCAGCAATGTGTTTTGGTACCACAATAAGTAAAACACGCTAGATTTTGTTATGTAGAGATAAGGATTAGGTACTGCGGTCAGATCGAATACATCCCGTAGTCCACTGTGGAGTGTGTGTGTATGTGAAAAGACTAAGCACAGGCGGATGGAGAAAAACAGGATGGAAAAGCATAATGCAGCTCCCTTTGGCAGCCCTCTTTGTTCTGTATCTTGAGGAGAGCTGCAGATGTCTTGGCAGGGGTTGCCTGCATTGTGGAAGAGACACAATGCTCCTGGTCTCTGTTCTTCCTCTGGCACACATGCTTTAGTGCTCCCCTCCTCCCCACACACACACACACACACACACACACGCATGACCAACTTCAAGCAGGTGGCGGATCCCGCCCGATGGCTGCCGTCGACAAGCCGCTGGCCGCACCTGCCGCGTGCAGCTGCCTGTTACCTGTCTCAAGTTACCGACTGGCACGTAATTAGACGCAGCCTTGCGTTGTCCCGGTAACGGATTTCATAAGTCATTGATCAAAGTCAGAATTGCACCCAAGCCCAAAATTATCCAATTAGCTTTTTTCTTTTTTACTTTTTTTACTTTTTTTTTTGCAGAGGGAGCGCCTCCAATCAGCCGTATGAGATTGCTAGAATTTGGCTTTGTTAAGTGTGAGTGCGTGAGGCGGTATTATGTGCGAGAAAATGCATCTTTTCAAATTTGTGTGCATGTCTCTCATTATGAAATGTAATCTATCGGGTGTAAGACTAAATAATAATAATAATAACAATATTTCCCCTCTGTTCTGATGGTATTTTGTGCTTGGTGGGGGGATTTCCACACCTGGGGCTTGGTCATCTCCACCTCTGAACACTATCCATGCCTGAAGGGAATAACATTCATTTCAAATGAAAGTGTCACTCCTGCACTCATTGCATTAACAGAGGGGAATTCATGTTTAATATATGCCCTAAGTATTTCTTTATTCATCCAGATTATTCATGTATTTATGCGATAATAGGCTGTACTGGAACAGAGACCATGTGGAGAAGCAATTAACAGACAAGGAGAGTGAAAATAATTTTTTTTTAAATAGAGATTAAAAGACATTATTTTGAATATTCAAAACTTATGTCAAGTAACTGTAATTTCTATATGTTTCTGTGTACCAGGACAGAAGTATTTTTCTGTCCACACTCATTTTGCACTCATGTATCCACACTGTAAGAAGCCTGACTGGAGGGAAAACATTGGCTCGAGGTGCGGAGCCCCTCCAGGACCCCCTGGCATGTTTCTGTGTCTAGCGGGCAGGGGTTTTCCCGCACACGGCAAGGAGCCAGTCTCTCACAACCCCTGAGTGTGACTGCCGCCATCGGACTGCACTATTATGAAGCTGCTGCAGGGCCGCAAAGCACCACTGACACTCCAAGACCACCCTGCTAGTCCCAGTCCCAGTCTGGGACAGTCACCCACTCAGCAAGAGACCAGACCGCTCCCCTCTGTTCACCACACTCAAAACTTAACAGGCCCCAGAACACACCGGATTGCACCAAGAACAGTCCTCCAAACGCAGCCTGGAGCTGTTCTCTCAAAAGACTATGAACGGTATATAGTGCAGTTGTCCTTTATAATGCAATATTTAGCTTGTAATGCAATTGAAATGAATGAGAAATCTTCCAGTTTTCTGGATAAGAATGCCATAACTGTCTATAGTGAACTCCGGGGAAAACTTAGTTTCATGCATCAAGCTAAAACTAAGTGGCTGACTCTTAAAATACAGAGTACTGACTTAGGATTTAGGTAAATTTGAATATCAATAAATAGGTAGACCATAGGTTTACCTAATACGCCTTATGGGGATTCTGAAAAAGGAAGGATTTATTTGTGGTAGGGGAACTCCACAACTGTAACTAATAGTTGAAATATGTACAATTTCCAAGCCAAATATAGCTGGTAATTTATGATAAATTCCTGTGCTCAATAACCAAATAAATTGTACAGTTTGCTTCCTGACAAAGCTTGCACTGCATTACTGATGCCTTAAGAAGAAATTGAGTTGCATTTGCTTAAAGCTTATCTTTTTCACCTCAAGAGCCCCCAGACTTCTCAGCTGTTGCTCAGAGATAATTAAATAGTCTGTGTATCAGATTGAAAGGTGTATGTATGCAGCAGAATCTTTTCCACTGTTTGCTTGGATAAACGGCAGTCTCGGTTAGGGGATTTGCACCAGTGTACCGTTTTCCATTTTATTTCATTCCCAAATTTGAAAATTATTGGAGGAAGGAGACTGACAAATCAGAAATGGAAGTAAACATTAAGGTCAGTTCATAAAAATATGAGCGACTACCTAATCTCAAACCCTCCATAATTTGGCCCGGCTCTGGGAGGCTTGTGTGTGTTTCTGCTCCAGCTTGTGTCCTAGCATGTTCATGTCTGTAATGCATAGGATAAGACAGGCGTGTGTAAGTGTACATGTGCAAACAGATGCGTCTCCCCCACTGTGTGTTTGCGTGTAGCGGGTAGAGTAATTGCAGTGGTGGAATCGCAGAGTAGTGTGCTGAAGAGGAGCACATGCAGCTGCACATCCACACCTGGAGAGCAGTTACCTGCGAAAACCTCATGTATGACAGGCAGGCATGGTTAAATTTGCTTATAGGGTCCGGTAATATTCCCTGCTGATTACTGACTGTTTGAAAAGAGGCAGCTACGTTAATGAAAATCCTAGAGAGCTGCAGGAGTTTTTTCAGGTCGTACCTGCATCTAAAGAGTTAACATATCGCACATACTGGACCTTGTTTGCATTTGCTGTATACAAATGTATAGCCATTTGTCTCTTTTTGATTAGTCTCTTTGACTGCCCCCATGGTGATGGTTGTCATGTTACCCCATTTTTATTCTGTATTGAAACAGGAAAACGTAGAAGACAACAAAAACTGAGCGTTTATGAAGGATTCAGTTGCAGATTTAACTTTGACATATATTAAAATAATCTTTAGACATCCACATAGTTTTTACACTTTTTCTTGAGAAAGAAAAGATTAAAGACATTTAGCATAGTCTTAGAATTAAATAATATACTTCACCCCTATATGTCAGCATAAAATATAGATATTGTTTACTTTTTACAGCTTTTTTATTCATCTTCATCAGGGGTGCTAATAATACTGTGTGCACTATATGTGATGTGAATATAGGAGAGGCAGTGAGAGAGTGTGGAAACTTTCAATGTGAATCAGAGGAGCCACGTGTTTATCTGCTTCCTCCGGAGTTAGTTTTATTTATTTATTATTTGACTGTGAAATGTAATTCATTGGACCACTAGCTTACAGAAATTGGGTTGACATGTGATTAGAAATAGCAGTATCGTATGAATATGTATAAATATTAAATTCAGTTAACTCAGGATGATCTTTACATTCACTATTATTTAGCATTTTGTCAAATGGCACATATCCTGAACTTTTTATTGCTGTGACTGATTAGTTGTAAAACTATGCCATTACCCAATGAAATTTGATCATAGTAGTCTTAATATTCTTTCATCAAGTTCCTTTCATGGAATATTGTGGAGTCCCTTTAGAAGAAAAAAATAAACACCCCCCAAAAAAAAAGAACCCAAAAAACAAACAATGACAAATCGCTGGTTTTGAAGGGGCATGTTGTTGTTAGTTTACATGTGGAATGACTTAAAGTCCAAAATTCTCTTTGTATTTTCTCATTGACACGGAATGCAAACGTTAGTCAGTTGTCAAATTTTATTTATTTTGGGCAGATTCCTCATTAGATTTAAATGATCATTCCAAGGAAAAACCACAGTTTACTTTTAAAGGCATTTCATTGTTTTGCAGAAAACATCAAACACAGAATTGTGGGTAATTATGGCTCATGGTCAGTTTGCCAATATTTTATAGCCCAACGCATGCCTTCTAACATTGCCTTTATTCTCCCTGTGGTATCCAATGAAGCATGCAAACTGGATATTGTTAATTTGTCTTTTATTTCAAGCTATTTCATCAACGTAGTCAGCACACACACCGAGAATATCTTGGTCTTTTAGCAGGGAATAGATCCCTAAACAGACTCAGTGGAAATCACACAGGCTCTCACACAGAACATAACACAACCCCAAATTAGAAATGTTGATTAAGTTGAAATGTGAATTCTTGGACTCTCTTCTTGTGTTCTTGCATAATGATCAAAAAAAGAATTAAGGTTATCACGGTTTGCACTAAGGCGACATTAGAACATGACGTTTGATGGGTAGCCATTAGTTTTCACCAGTTAAAAGAAGTAGAAAAGGCAGATTCCTGGAAACATTATTGCTTAATTTATTTGCGTAGCAGACATCCTTTTCAAAGGTGAATACTTGCAGTTTATAGACTATCCATTCATACAGCTGGACCTTTATGAGAGAAGTAAGGTTAAGCACCTTACTCGATGGGGCAACAGCGGGATTCCAGCCTGCAGTCCTCAGATACCAACACTAAATGACTGTTTTCAGAATTTTAATCTTCACTTTGTTCTTGGCCAACAAGAACCTTCAAAAGCATGCTCCCCATGTCAACGTTTTACATTTTCGCAAGGCAGGCCTGTTTCAAATATAGGAAATGTGTTTTTCCAAGTGCCGAACCCCCGTTTTACAAAAGCATATTGGAACAGAGGGAACATAATTGAATTCTGAGATTAGAGTGAGCCTTTTCAGACAGACTGGCTAGCCTGCGGTGAGAATGTCTGGTCTGATTCCGGGTGGTTGTGGGTTCAGTCCCCGTATGAGTCATTCCAAAGTCTTTAAAAAAGACTAAATTTTTCACAGTGTGTCAAAAGGGGATTGTGGGTAATGGCCTTGTGATAGTCTTGTGATCCACAGTGCTTGAATCGAGATAAATTCTCAGTGAACCAGTTATACCAAAGCACTGTCAATGCTTATTTAAGGACACTGATACTAAGACAAATGAACTTGAACTGGAATCCAGTAATATATTGTCACATAGATAGGTACTTCATATAGGGAAACTGTAGCATGAACAACAATACCTCAGTATTTGACTGCATGATCACTGCCTATAGACTATTTTAAGAACAGGCATTGTAAGAAGTATCATCACATTTAATGTTGTACAACTAGATTAAGATGAAGCATATCTTTGCCAGGCACAGCCCCTCTACTTCTACCTCAGCTTTGACCTTTGACCTTTGACCTGACATGAGCGATCCATTCTCGATGCATTACAGATCACTCAGGAAGCAGGGGAGTTCATGATCACCTTTCCTTATGGCTACCACGCCGGTTTCAACCACGGCTTCAACTGTGCCGAATCGACCAACTTCGCCAGCGTGAGGTGGATCGATTATGGAAAAGTGGCCACCCAGGTAAGACATTCAGTAATGAAAGAAAAAAAAACACTTGTTACCATTCTATTATTCATACATGCAATATCATGTTGTTGCTAGCCGTTATTAAGATATACAATCTTAGGGAAAAAGAAGCCATTAGGAAGAGTGTAGATATCACCATGAATTATTTGATGCTGATTAATACTGATATATACAGTATCATGTTGATGTCTGTCCCTGTTTTATTGATATGCACAGTATCACAATGTAGCCAGGCCTAGGTAACACGTTTATGGCCATGCTGTTGCTGGCCAATCTGATGATCTCATGTAGTTATTTTTGCCCTCTGTTGCTTGTCCCATGGATATACCACACAGAGTCCTAGCAGTAATTCACTCTGCCTGTTTATTACGAGACCTCTTCACCGGATGACTGAGTTCAGTGAGCTGATGCTGCACTCAGCTGAGCTTCTGCTCGTGGGGCCTAGGCGATAGAGGTGCATTGTCCCGGCCTGTGCTTCTGTGCCATCAACAGCACCTGAAAAAAAAAAAAAAACATATCCTATTGAGATTTGGTTCGCATTCTGTGGCTGCTGATTGAATCTGTTCCCTGCAGTCCTTTTGATTTTTGTGTTTTGGTTGGAGAGTCATCGTGGTGTTTTTAACCTTGCTTTGAGATCGGATCTGAACAGTTTCTACCTTGTGTTATCATTGGACCTCACCAGCTTTGTCCTTTCAACATTCATGTTGTGATTGGATCTCACCAGTTTGATCTCTTCAACCTTGTATTGTGATTGGATCTCACCAGTATGACCCTTTCACCCATGTGGTGTGGTGAGAATGAGACAGCCCACATATCAGAGGGTGTAATGGGAATGGAGTATTCAGTAGGTACTGCTCTGAACCTGGTTACATTTCCTGTCAGACCTTCCCCTCAGAGTGTTTGTGACATAGCCTCACTCTTCATTTGCTGTTTCTCATAGCATATTCCAGTGCACCAGGTGCTGTTTCGATTGAAGCGAAGATAAATAATCAAGCAGGTTACATATTGCTTCTCTCTTTTGTTATTATCTCTGCGGCTCCCAACCGCTTGACCTTGCATGGAGATGTTTTGATTTATTGCACTGTTTTCACATCCACATACATTCCTGCGTTTGCGTGTAAGCGTGCTCAGTTGTGATGAAGTGAGTCAAAATATTGATTAACAGAGAGGGAATGATGAATGAAAAATGGCTGAAAGAGAGAAAAATAATAGGGGCAGAAAGAGTTAGGCTCCTCCTGTCCAAGGATGTGTCACTGCTTAGTGTTTGTGTACCATCATTTCCATTTCCAGAGCCTCTGTTTTTGTACCGCTGGAGACACTGGTGGCGGCTGTCGTGGAAACTACAGGAGGCATCTGCCACGCTTTTGCTTTTTCTGTTTGGTTTGCTTTTTTTTTTTTTTTTTGTAACTTCCCACTGATGCAGCTGTTCACTCTCTCTTGTTCTTCAGTGTGTTTTGTTAGTGATTCAACGAAAACCACCTCCTCTTGAAGGATGTTGCGGATTAAAGCGAACGCCAGCGTAAACGTGGCTTGCGGAGAACGAGTTTAGCATATCCGCGCCCCTCTGTCATTCTGAGTTTCCAAGAGTAGGCAGATATGCTAAGGGAAAGAAATCTGTTATTTCTTAAGCAAAAATGAAAAAAACAAATTCTGGGGAAAAAAACCATGAACTCTGTTTTGTCATGTAACCCTATGTTAGCTGTTTTTCTCCATATACTGGGCAGCCATTTTACCTATATGGAGCTTGACACTTGATACTTCATCAAAACACCATTTCTGTCAGATGCGTGTGGTGTGGTCATTGAGATTTAGGTGCTTCGATTGTTAAAATACTTCAAAATGGCTCGTTGGATTATAGTGCAATGTGCATTTCTGTTCTGTTTGTTTAAAGGAGTTCACCTGGGAACTCAGGGTGTTCCTTTGTTCAGTGCCAGGTAAGGAGCTCTGGGCCTCAGCTATATGCAAAGGGAATCAGAGGGATGGGGAGGGTATCATCTTAATGGGAATTCTCATATAAAAATGATTGCAAAACTAACCGCCGCTCTGTCACTGCATTTTTCATCGTCAGCAAAAACGGTCCACACTCTTTCCACACAATCCAATGAACTCCAAAGAAATTTATGTCTATTGATGTCTTTCCCCCCCACCCCCAAACCCAATCTCCCCTCCCCAACACACTTTGAAATCAACCCAAGACTTTAATTTCTTTAAAGCCATTATAGATGCAGTACAGTACAGAAGAATAAATAATCTGTTATAGGCTTGAGTTTGTGTATATATTCTTTCTGGGGCCTGATTATAAAAGCTAGCTTCAGTCTGCATCTGGGTGCATTAAAATGATGGCTTGTGCCCAGAAGCCTTGTTTATGCCATTCATCAGCTGACTTTAACAGTCCAAATGAACAGGAGACCTGCTGCAGGAGACCAAGATGGATGGCATCATGCAGGGAGGGGTAGGGGAGCAGAGAGGCGGGAGGAGGGCACTGCGTGTGGGTGTTCGGTTTATGCAGGGGTCCTGCTGACCAGAGCGTGTGTGCCTGCATGTAGCAGCGAGTGTGGATATCCAGTGTGTCGTATATATCACAGATCATAAGCCACTGACATGTATGCCGATTCGCCAGCGCGCCTCGATTTGCATCACATTTCCATCTATTGAATTACTTTCGATTTTTTAACTCTGATGTAATTATGGTAAAATCTAAATTTAAGATAAATCTCTTAAATTTTGTGCTGTCATGTTACTGGGAATCTTACAGTGGAAGTAGTTCTTATGGGGAATCTGAAAGTGGTTTTTAATGCACGACTTTTAATGAACAGATGTGTCCCCTGACATTAATTTTTTTTTCATTTCGTTATTTCATCACAGCAATATCTATACATAATATTGTAAAGATTTTGGCCACATGGTGCTGGAAGTCCTCGCAGAAGCTATGCCTGGCATAGCAACAGGGGCTTCAGTTATTACTCCTGCTTATTTCACAGGAAGCAAACATGAAAAAAAAACAACTCCTGGAACACTGTGACGGGTAGGGTTTGTATGCAGAGCCCGGGCATCGCCGTGCAGCACAGGAGCGAGTGTGGCCAACCGGCCGGCCGTCTTGATTCATTACATCTCTCATCGTCCCTACCCCTGCCTGCTGCCCCGCACTAAATCTCAGCTCCTAGATCGATGAGGCGAATCCACTAAAACAATATGATTTCCTAGCAACGCTGTTATTATTTCCTGTCCAGAGCCCCCCAAGGAACGAGAAAACGGTCTGACGAAACAATGGAATAAATCTTGTTTTTTTTTTTCCTTTTTCTTATTTTTTCCTTCGGTCAAACTTTCTCATTTTGTGGCGCCAAGGCATTGTGGGACACATCAAAAACGTGTACTGTCAGTGAAACATTTCTATGTGTGTGTGTGTGCCTGTGTGTGTGCGTGTGTGTGTGTGTGTTTGTGTGTGTGTGTGGAGAGACTGATAGAGAGAGAGAGAGAGAGAGAGAGAGAGAGAGAGGAGAGAGAGATGGAGAGAGACCTGTTCAAAATAAAATAGAATTACAGATGTGCCTTGTGCCGTTGACATTTTACAAAGTTTGCACATTTTCCTAAGATACAGCATATCACGAGAGCGGTATGGCAAAGGGGACTGCCAGCATTATTTTCACCCAGATTGCCCTGGCCTCTTGAGTTGGAGTGATTTCTGACTCTGTCTGTCTGTTCCAGAGTGTTTGCTCTCACTCGTCCCGCCCAAGCTGCCTCCCGCTCTGGGTTGGTGTTACCTGACGGTGGGGTCAGATGGAGCACATCGGGACAGCTCGCGCGTGGTATCACTTTAAAAATCACTGGCCCGCTGTATAGTAGGAGGGCTTTTATGGGGTAGCATTAGCTGTGAAGTGTTTGAGAGAAGAAGTGGATAAATCCACTGAAAAGAGTGTTCCAGGCAGAGATCGCAAAAATATAATATTTATTAGGACATAAAAGCTAAGTGCCCAAGTGCAGGGGGCTTACTAAAGAGGAGGAGATGGAAATGTTTTTGGTCTAAGAGGTCTTCATCAGTGTTAGGATAATCACAGAGCTGTAAAGCGTAGAAAGGATATCAAGCAGGCATTCTCTGCACCTGCACAACCGTTGCAGCAGGTTTGTAGAGCAATTACAGCAAAGTATCATTTAGCGATGATAAAGCTAAAGGCATATTAGGGTAATGACATTAAGGCTAGGGCTACAGTTGAACCTTCATTCATATTACTCTGCTGTGCATGAAAGCTCAAAGCAATCCTTCAGTGAAGAGAAGAGGTAGGTGAATAGGAGGAAACAACCCTAACCAAAACAATAACCAATAATTAGCTTGTGCAAGTACATCCCAATTATCTGCAGTATGCAATTTTTTTTTATATGTATAACATGTGATTTTCCCTGGTCACCACCATTTCCCTCCAGGTAGAGAGGAGTGTTTGGGAATGACACCAGAGGGATTCTGCATGCTTTGGACACCTCCTTAATCCTCTTAGCACAAGTCCTGTGTAGGTACGATTATGTTCTGTGTGGTGTGACAGCAGCAGTCGCTCGGTACGGCCGATCTCCTCTCATGCCCTGAGTGCCTTTTGACTCAGTGTTATATGGTCTGCTGCCATATATCCTGCACACAAGGTCAAGACAATCCACATCACCTCCGAAAGGCCCTGTGGGGTGTGGTGCAGTCACAGCACTGTCTGTTTAAAATGACACATTAGAGCCAACAGACGAGGTGTGAATCATAAGAAAAATATGATGACGATGATGATGATGATGATGATGACGATGATGATGATGATGTTTCCCAAATAAACAAAGTTGAACTCAAGGCATAATCATTTATAGGCCACCATTTGTGTAACATTTAATCAAACTTCGTATATGATTTACAAGGAGTTATTGTGTTTACTATGGGGGAATATCTTCTGTATTAGAAACTTAAATGGAGAGAGCTCTGGCCATATTTGCACGCGCTAACTGATATATACCAAAGATGTTTTCCTCTTGTGATTTGTTCTAGTTGCTGAAAAAGTTGTTCTTTTTCTCTGCCAATGTTTGATATTATTCTCAATTTTAGTAGAATAACATAGCAGAACAATGGAGCAGATGATGTGAATTTTGGTACACAAACTGTTTACCCAGCCTATGTGTCTCACCACAAAGGAAGAAAAAAAAAACTGTTTTTCTGTCCTATTTGGCTACCAACAAGTACATATCCTGTCTAAATTGCTCATATAACAAATAATAAACAGCAATTTAGAATCAAACCATCCTGTAAACGCATCTTGGACGGGACGTGCGGTGTGAAAGTAGTGAAGTAAGCCCAAAAATAAAAGAGAAAATGTGTGGCTTTTATGTTTTGGGTAGGAAAACCCATTACTTTAGTTAGTGCTGTGAGAGAGAATTATGTTGTCTTATATACTTGTGAGGTGATATCAATCCTGATAAGACTATCTGCAGCGAGCCTGTTCAGCCTGACCCACTGCTCCTGTCCATTGTTCCCTCAAGCTCAGTTTGTTCTCGCATATTGCGAGGATGGATTTGAAGACAATTCAATTATGTGTGTGAAGACCATTGTTTGCAAAGAAAATGTTGGTTTAGAATCATGTGAAGGACAAACACAGTGAAAATGACAGTTCTTGTATTTTTACTTTAGTCACAAATCTGGATCAGAGATCAAACCACCTACGTGATTTTCACTTTTTTTTTTTTGCGATGGGAAGTGCCAGAAACGATATTTGGACAGATGGAAGAAAGGGGGCTGGCTAGGTGACATCACTTTGCACTCGGTGGGTGTAGACGTTGGGTGGGAACATATCACGACTCTGTGTGGAGATGCCCATGTTAGCATGTGTCAGATTAGCCAGCCCACTACTGTTCAAGAGTCCACTAGCCTTGGCTACCAGCTTCCTCTGCATCTAGCCACAACCCAACTGAGGTCAACTATTAGATCTTAGCCATAATTATGATATCGGTAGCAAAATTATACATCTTGTTTTAGCTCATATTACAACTAATGCCCAAACAACATGCATATAAATCACACTTTAAAAAGTGGCTTTCAAGAAAGTTAAAATATCTGAAGTATTTTCATCTTTTTCATTTTGAATCTATTTACTGTCATATAGGCTCTTGTGATTCTGGACAAGGAAGTGTGGCAAAGACACTCATTAGCTTGTCATATTGTAGACAGGTAGCCATTTGCTCTTTATTGCAAGTTCAGGTAGCACGAAATTGACATTTTGAAAGTGCTGAAAGTCATGCCTTGGTGTCTGTCCCGACGTGAATCTTGGGTGTGTTAGTGTTATATTACAGCGAGATGAGGAGAGTCGAAACGCCCTCGCGCAGCGAGACAGTATGGGCGGGGAGGTGCGCTTTCTGCTGTCGGTCGTGAGTCATCCGCAGTGAGGTGGAAAATAAGCAATAAAGAGGCCAGACTAGCCCGGTGCGAGTCCTCCCTCAGATGTCGATGGCGGCGGGGGGTCACGCGCTAATTGCTGAACATCAGATACCGCTGCCCTGCGTCGACGCTCCGTCTCTTTCACCCACCCACCCAGTCACCGATCGCCCTCCACGGAGAGTGACTGTCAAAGTCACAAATGGCATTTTCTTCTCCGCCGTGCTCTCCACATCAGCCACATCGTGTACTTAAATTACTCTCTGTGTAACCCCCATTTTTTTCCTTTTTTTCTGGAATCTCAGCTAAACCATAGGGATTCTCCATCAGTAATTGGCCCCCTCCGGTCAAATGAAGTCTTTTACGGCTGCAATTATGACACTTGAGATTCATCGTCCTCAGGTTCATTCGAAGGAAGATTCCGTAGGTGAGACACCACCCCCCCCCCCACGTAACCCTCCCTCCCCCACACCCATTCTGTCACTCCTGGCCCTGCCTGAACCCCCCCTCTCCAGCACTGCCCGCCTCCTCATCATTGTGATACAGCACCGCTCCTCTCGTGTGGGATGATAGATTTGTTTGCTTCTGCGTTCATTTGCTGTATATCAGAAAACTGACAGGCCGGAAAATGAAACTTTACCTCAGATTTGTTTGGGGACGTTTGTGAAGGTATTTTCGTTATGGTAGCACTGGGTGTTGTAAAGTGTTTAGTATTGATAAAACAAGTGTTTATTTACGAGTGTGCAGTATGTATAGGTTTGCACACATGAAAAATAATATTGACAAGTGACTGGAGGCAGCTGTGCAAAGTATGAAGGGCCTGCAGCAGGGTATAGGGCCTACAGTAGACTTTTACTCCTCAACCTGACTGTTATACTGATATCGGACAGTATTTATGTGGAAACAAATATGCATATTGCCATTGCATGCAAATAATAATAATAATAATAATAATAATAATAATAATAATAATAATAATAATAATAATACCACAGAAGAACATCGTTATTAGTTCTCATTTTAAATGATACAGACTCAGTTGGCTTTAACTGAGGAAGCTTAATACCATGTTAACATGTACTTCTTGTGAAGGATCATATGCAGTTCTCATTAAGGTAGGGAAGTTAAAGTTGATATGATTTTAGCAGTGCGGCACAGTGGCTCAGTGGTTAGCACTGTGGCCCCTCAGCTGGTTCCTCTCGTGGTCCAAAAACATGAGGTGAGGTGTACTGGACTTGCCAAATTGCCTGTGTGTGTGTGTGTGTGTGTGTGTGTGTGTGTGTGTGGGTGTGTGTGTGTGTGTGTGTGTTTGGGGGGTTCTTTTTGCCTTTTGCCCAGTGTGTGCTGGGATAGACTCCAGACCCCCTGCAATCCTGCATTAGATGGGGAGGGCGCAGGCAGAGGATGGATGGATGATTGTAGCATGGTTATTGTCTATCACATCACACAAAGCTTTTCGCTCTTGTCACATATACATTGAATCTCCTCAACAGGAAGGAGAAAGCGTGCCAGCATTGTCCCTTGCCCAGGGTATTCAGTGAATTTCACTGCTTTCTGAAGTGACCCTATGATTAGAAAGTGACATTAATGGATTGAGTCTTGTTTATGTGATAATTGGTTTCTATTAGAATGCTCATCCTCTCAGGTAGGCCTTAACGATCTGTCTAATTAAAATGCAGCAGGCAAGAAACAGTCTCTTTTTCAAATTATATTCTGAGAGAAAAGCCATGGAATAGAAGAGCAGATGAAGCCCAGTCTATAAATTGATGAGGAAATACTGTGTTTTTTTTTAATGTGTGTAATTACAGACATACGTACATGTATTACATTGTTTGAAATGTATGTATTGCAATGTAAATATGTAATAACATAGATAAGTTATGGTTTGTTAGTTTAGGATTGTTCCCCACATTATTCAAGTGATCATAAGATGTTTTATATTTTATCCTTCAGGAGAAAGTCCAGCATTATTCTTTATACTGGCCTATATATCTTGTTGGAACAAAGATAGGAAACTGATCCCTTTACTTGTACTGTAATAGACAGAAAGGGTTTAATCATACTTTGGGCAACTTTGCTTTTCAGTCCACTGAGAGCCACGATGTGAAGCTTTTGTTCGCTTGCTTATTTGTTCAAGGACTACGCTGATGCCCGATGACTTATGAGTTTTCCTGTGGCGGATATTCCTGTTTTATGAGTTTGGGATGGAGATCTGAAGGAAAGGGCTACTCTCGGGGAGCTTTGGAAGGGGAACATGGCACTCCATTGCCCTCTCGCCCCTCTCTCCTCAGCAGGTGTCATGAAACGCGCCGGATGATAGAGCACTCTCCTTCAGGTCGAACCCCTGCCGAGTCCCCGCTCCTTAAATTCACTCCCACTGCCGCCCGCCTCACTCAGCAAGACAAATGACCCCCTTTTGACGTCCTCTCAAAAAAAAAAAAAAAAAAAAAAAAAATGGAGCCGGGCGTCGCCTCTGTGGGTCGCGCGGCGGAAACCTATTGTTTCTCTCTTTCCACCTTAGTGATGGCGGTGGGTCAGAGCGCCGGCTCTCCCACCCGATTACCCAGCGCTGATTTGCGCTGTCGACCGATTTAAGTTGCGGATGAAAGCCGGCGAGATTGAAAGGCGTCCTGTTCATTTGTGGGCTCTACCCGCGGCACCCTGGCTGAGCACCCAGAGGACAGTATCAGGCAGGCCAGCTCAATATAAAGACTTATAGATATATAGCTGTGATGTATTTTTTTTGTCCTCATTATCAGCTAGGAACACTGGGCCCACCCCGATTCCCAGTTTGGTGTCTCATCAGCTGGTGGCTATTGGAGAGATAAGTCAGAGCTGTGAAGCTGTGATAAAAAAACTGAACGGAGTGGAAAAACAGAACCAAACAAAGAAAGGTAATGCTTGTCTAATCCATTGCTCAAAGGTAGTGCACTGTGCTTCAACTGAATAGAAGACTGTGTACCCTGTGTACGTCGTTTGAGTGGAGAACAGGTAAAATCTTTTAGCATTGTATCACAAAATGGTGCATATTGTCGAAATGGATTTTGCAGCCTAATTATAGACCCATAATTATGTGTAATAGTGATGTCAAGATGGACCGGGATTTGACTGTCCATCACGCACCGCAAGCGTTTTTGTTTTTGTAAACAGAACATGTGGCCTGAGGCATAATTCTAACTTTTTAAAATACAAAATACAGGCCAATAATATGAAAATCGGTGTGTACTGACAAGTTACATATGTTCTGTAGTTTTTCAAACCATAGGATCCAATTACATCAGACAGCCAGCACCTGTGTTCACTAGGATAATGCCGTGAGAGCATTCTGTCCGTCATTTTGACAATTCCTGATTTAGCTGGCTGCCGGTTGTAGTGTAGCTATTGCTTTTCTCTGCAAAAGGCAACAGGAGGGAAATTGTCTTGGGTATCTGTTAATGTAAACTGTCATATTATTGTTTTTTTCCCCTAGTTCTTAATTTGCAGTCATTCCAGTCATTCTCAGAGTAACAAGGAAGAAGTGGATACTTGTCTGCAGAAGTATACAGGATGTGTACAGGGTAATTTTGTGTGGAGGGTTCCTTTGGAGTTAAGTCACAAGATTGAGGCTGTTTTACCTCAGATTCGCCTCCAGGTTCTGCCCTTTCATGCCCCTGCAGAGAAAACCTTGTCTTCCCATCTTTGTGTTTATGGCCACTTCTGTTTTTCAGTGAGCCAACTGCAAGTTACTCTGGTTTTCATTACACTTGAGTAAATAAGTGTGATTGTGTTTGAAGGCTAGCTTTATGTTCCCATACCTACACACGTAGCCACATCTGAAAAAGCACAACTGGGCAGTCATCCTTTTTCCACACAATTAAATCCAGATGAAGCCGTAAACACGTTTAAACACAGACAGTAACCCTAATTGGAAAGTGAGCTTGTGTTTATAGAGAGTCACCCATGTCTTAAGAAAGGGGGGTGGGGGGGGGGAGGGGCAGTCATGAAGAAATAAATGGGAAAATAGAATAGGTACCCGAGTAAATGGAGGTCTTAATGTTGGCCGGGCTTGCCGGCCCCAGATAGGCTTCTCGGCTTGAATGTAAATGCATTTCATCTTCGGGGGTCAAAACGGCAATTTAGGCCGTAAGCTCCAAGCTCATCTCCAATCCATTATGCCATTCTCTTTATCGAGCTTGTGTATTCCCCACCATCGAGGGTTCTCAGCAGGCAGCCGCAGTGTAAAAAGTCCATTTTCGGTATTCCCTGCCCCCTCTGATAGACTGTCAGCCTGCAATTTACATTCTGGGTGAAATGGTTTTCCTCCCTGCTTTCTAAGTATTTCCTGACAGGACTGTTTGATGTTGAATGGAGCATTCTGCTGCTAACAAAATAAGAGAAAAAACAATGTTACAGTATATATTTTTGCAGTAAAATAATTGTAAAATAGATTTTGGGAAATGGTTCCAGTGCTCTATGTTCCAACTGCGTTATCCTTTTGGTGTCACAGCTCAGAAACTCTGGAGTCTTTGTTTTCCTGAGTCATGTCCATGAAAATGAAACATAGCTTCAGTATTTTTTGTTTCATCAGATAGTATTTTTCTGTTGAAGAATCTTTTAATGGTATCTATTTGTTTAGGATTACAGTAGAGAAAAGTATGTTATCTTGCAGACCTTAAATTCACATTGGCCTGGTTTGTTTGTGTACATTTTGTGAAAACAGCTGTGTGTGTGAAGAAGGAGAGAGAGTTCAAGGCACTGGACAGCACTTACACGTGGGGTATTTGCTCTTAGAGTTTTCCCTTTTCCTTAATAATCCCTTTTTTTGAGCTTGTACAAAACGGGCCGTTTGAAAGGTTGGAGGTACCACAGTGGAAGTGTGGGAGGTTAGCTGCAGCCCTCTTTATCCTCATTCTTCAGTACAAGGTGTTTTGTAAGCCGATGGTGTTATTGAAACAGGGCCTTGGAACAAAATGTTCCAATTATCTGTCTTTTAGGCAGCGGGACTCATGCTAATGGCACAGGACTTTCCTTGCACCCTTTATTTCTGAGTCTTTTTTTTTCCCCCATTCCTTCCCTGCACAATGTGTGTTTTTCACTTTCTTGAAGCTCTGTTTATTTCCTAAGGGCAAAGCATGGCAATCACACGAAAAAAAAAAAAAAAAAGGCTTCCAGTTGCAACAGGTCGTTTTTTTTTTTGTGGTCTTTCAAAAACAGAGTGTGGTTGACAGTGCTTGAGTTTTTCTGTCCTGGAATGATCTTCCCAGCTTTGGAGGGAGGCTGTGATAGGTTCCATCATTTTTTCGTAATTATTATTATTTAAATGTCTTCATCCAACAAGAAGGCTTTGGTGCTCTTGCCCATTTTTTGACTTTCTGCCGTCTCCTGCAAGCTCCTCTCTCTCTCTCTCTCTCTCTCTCTCTCTCTCTCTCTCTCTCTCTCTCTCTCTCGCTCTCTCACTCCGGGTGGCATTTAGCGAATGCGTCATGTCGGGTGCTCTCACGCGATGACTTGGTGGGCGTGATGGAGGTTGATGAGGGGGAAAATGATACAGGTTTGAGACAGCAGGAGAGGCAGACAGCTCTTGCCCCCTCATGCCCCTGATAGGGGGCGTGAGATTGATTGACGGTGCGTCTGAACCTGCCATAGGGTGCATGTGGTGGGGTGGGGGCGGGTGGGACGCTCCAAGCCTCCAGACTGGGGGTCCATGCCCCATGGACTCACAGGGAGATGGGGTGGTGGGGGGTCAGTGGTGGAGCTCCAGCTGTCTGGCAGAAGCATTGTGGGTAAGACCTGGAGAGGAATCCAGGAGGGTGTGTCACACTCGGCTTTTGACCATTCTAAACAAGATGCAGATGGGCCCCTCAACAACAAAAGCAACAAAGAATATCCTTCAACCAGCAGCAACGCGCAACAAAAATATTGACTCCAACTGCAACCAAGAGTGCAGAAAACTACAGCAAAAAAAAAAAAAACACAATCAGCAACAACAACAATCCACAAACAAATCTACAACAAAAGCAGCAGCAAGGAGCACCACACACACCGCAACCAAAAGCAACAACAGCAACAACCAGCAAAGGAAGTGAGAGTCATGAAAATTAATACTCGAACATAACTGACATTGAGTTCGTATACTCATTGTTGCACTACTATGGAAGCACAAACAAGCCATGCTGTATTCTTGAATCAACACGTGTCAGTGTTTTTCACAGTATATTGGCAGGTAGGAACTTACTTGTAATCATGGGCCAAGAGGCTGCAGTCTTGACTGTTGTATATACAACACGACTGTTGTTATATCACTGGGCAATTCAGATATGTATTTCTGGACCTATAGAACCCCAAAATTGTTTTCCAGTAAATGCATCATTCCAAATGGTTGACATGGCTTTCATGTTTGTTAGTATTTGAGATTTGTGTAATCACACAATGTAGGGCAGTTGTCAGTGAAACCTCATTCAGTTTAATTCAACATTAGTCAGCAATGCAGATCGTCTATAGATAAGTTATAACACACACACACACACACACACACTTTGTTATCTTTTATACTGTGGCATTATCATTGTCATTCGGTGCTTTCTGTATAATGGTTATATTTAATAGGAAGTAATGTTCTCTCTGAAGTGTTATCAGAGCTGGGTTTATCGCCTCAGTCTCTTTATGTATGATTGATTTACTCAGTGTGCTGCTTCCATGTTTACTCTCCAGTTTTTGGAGGGTGGAAGCGAAACATTGATTCATTGACGATAGATGCTTCTTATGGGGTATGGGAGGGGCCTAATGGTTGAAGCCTCTCAGTGCGGATGTTAGCCTGCAACTTGGCGCTTGGTAGTCGTCACCATTCTTCGCTGCACAGCTGAATTGGTGGTATGTCGGGATCTCCACTCCCGCACGCTGGGGGGGTCAGGGCCTTTTTACTGGTGGGGGCTGAAGGGTGAGGGGTGCGAGTGCTTTCCAGAAAGTAATCATTTCCTTTCTGTCGCCCACTCGGCACCATGTGCCGGCGGGGTCAGGACCTTTGACGGCATCGGCCTCATCCTCCGTTCCCGTCCCCCGCGTGATCTCCCAGCGACACTCGAACAGCAAGCCAGCCGGGAGCCCTCTTCTCTCCGGAGGAGAGATGGGGGGGTGGGGGTGTGGGTGAACGATGAGCTGTTCAGAATCAGCCCATGGCCACGTGGCTGGTTCGGTTCACCCCCCCTCCCCCCTGTCTAAAAATACAGGATTTGTATGTGCTGTCTGTCGTCCAGTAGCCTTGGCAAATGTCGCTAAGACAACCGATGATTCAATGCTCAGATTAGGCCACTGGGATGTCAGAAGTGACTCAGTGGTCTTGATTTTAGAGCAATTACTCATTTTCACAGTGGCATGGAGACAATAACCTTTGTTTAAAATTGATGAATGAATTCATTTTCCTCCTTTGTGCCTTCATTTGGAATAAAACGCTGTCATTCTGTCCTGCTTAGTCTTTGTTTAGAGTGGGCCGCTGCTGTCTGACCTTATACTTTACCAAAAAGCGTAGCATATTGAAAAGACAACTGCTGGACCTATAGAATCCCAAAATTGTTTTCAGGACTTGACAGGGAATTCAGTCCATTCACTATGCTGTAATATCCTTGTCAATCCCGATTTATTTTCAGTCGTAGTAAGATCTGCTCATGGACTTATCATAATGTGTATAAAGAATGTAATAAATATTTTGAGTGCATTCGTTACTCAAAGACTTGATCGTGGTGCTCTGACAGTTAGATTGATCACACCCAAATATATAAAGTTAAACTGAAGAGATTCCATGTATCATTTATTTGGTAAATGCCACATGAAATTTTGATGTCCTTTGATTTTGAAGACCACACATTTAGCACTATTTGAAATATACTTTGTGGTTACTTGGTGGTCAATGCTTCCATCTCATTTGGATGTGTTCATATGCAGGATTAATTACCTTGGTGTGTGGGCACGCTGACATTGCTCAAGCATAAAAGCAGCTTAAGCTCACGACCACTTCAGCTTATCACTGTCAGGTTTAAAACATTGTTTGACAGTTTTTCAGTTGCAAGTCTCGTCCTTGTACTATATCTGTGGAGTGGCAATGAGAATAATCTAATGTTTAGCTTGAAATAACTTGCTGTGTTTCTCTGAAGCCATAAATGACAGTCACATATAATAATGGTATTTGTTTGCAAGATACTGCATCGGTAACATCGCTGTGGTTTGCAAAAACAAGACCAATTTCATTTAGATATTACTTCATATTTAAAGCCTGCCCCAGCCAAGATACTTAACCCAGACTGTACTTCATTTTAAGAAACAGAACCAGACACATAACTTTATTGATGATGACAAAACAGTCTGGCCCCTATTACTGTCACTTGCCTTACCTCATCTTACCCCATTATCGTTAGCTTTCTAGCAGTCTGCCATAAGAAATGACAATATCCTCTGTAAAACAGGACCTAACTTTCTGCATTCACCCTCTCCATTGTGAAAATACATTATTCATGGTCGGCCACATATATGTGGTGCGCACTGTACTTTGAGTTCCGTAAAGAGGAATGAGTATATTCTCTTAACTGGGCTATATTTAGCCTTCGATTACAATTAACAGGCCATTTCACAGCTGCCGCAGTGGAGAGCAGAGGTGGCATGGCGGGCTACTAATTGTGGTTTGTTTGGCAAAGCCGGTCCTTTTTTCTCGGAGGCCTCCCCTGGGGCAGAATTGTTTCCACTGACGTCCATTCCCGCCCTCATGTTTTGGCCCACCCAGGTCCCAAATTAGCACCCTCATATCCACGGGACGGACGATGGTTTCCCAGGGAGTTTTCGGACTTTCTTTATCGTAACACCTTAATTACAGAGTTGTCAAAACGCCTCCCTCATACGCCATTGGAGTCTGATGGCCAGCATGTTATTTTTAACTATTTTTTTATGAGGGTTTTATTATGTTTTTAAAGTTGCAGATAGCCTCTGAATTGATTTTTTTATTTCATATTTTAATGTTTTCTTCTCAGAATCATTTGAATTATTGGATCATCATGGCAACTGGTTACACTCTTTCAGTACATACATTTTATATGAATAGTTGAATGAGCTCTATTTAAATGAATGCAGTTTTCTGCCACTTTAGCAAACCTTTCAGGAGCATCACTTGCCTCCAAACCCCGAGACACCAAATTATAATAAAGAGCTTCATCACACTGCTCACATCCTGCCTGTTTATCTCCGTTTCATTTCCATTCATTTCCTATGCAGAATTTGCCCAGTCTTAATCAAAACGCGGTGATGAAGCTCTTCATTACAATGTAGCACTTCCATGCAGCGTGTTGCAGGTGACACTGCTGAAAGACTCTCAGCATCGTCCATGTTAGCACATGGTCTCGGCCCCTCAAACCCCGGGAGAGGTCTCCGGTGAAACAGACTGTCAGCGCCCTGCAGATGGGAGGGGAGGGGAGGGCAGTGGCAGGCCTATGTGACACTAGAGCAGCCTGGTCATTTTGAACAGCGGCATACGTTCCTCCGCATCTATTTTCACACATTCATTTGGAATACCCGTGGGCACATTGGGGTGTTTGCGAAGGATGCCAAAGCCTACAGAGTACCTGTTCTCAGAAAACTCAGATATTACATTTCCCTCTCCTTGGCTTTTGTTTTATTTCGCAACATAATTTATAATCCTCCAAAATAAAATGCCTGTTATATTGATAAAGTATATTTGGAGCGACAAAAAAAATAAATATCGGGGTCAAGACTGGATAGTATCTTCAGCTTGCAGGCGATGGGGTGAAAGGGAAGGAAGCCATCACTGGGTCCCCATCATAGATATGGATTGATTCCCATCATTCCAAGTTCACACTTTCATTCACAGCATTAAAAGCATTATAAATCTGATGGCGGTGACACTATTATTGAAATGCTGTATAAATTGTTTTCTTTATTGCTTCTGGGGAATAAAGCCGCAAAGTTTCCAAACGGGAAAAAAATAGGGACAGGGAAATGCATCAACATAATGGAGGCCAATAACAATTTCCCATCTTGGGTTATTGTGTTCCCAGAGGAGGAGAGCAGTTGCTGGTAGCATTAACGTCCAGCCAAGCTAATCATGCTGTCCTGTTGTGAACTGGTGTACGTCTGACCCGCTGGACTTTGTCTGGGTTCTGTAATTAATGTGCGCTTCATTTTGTTTTGTGTTTTTTTTTTTTTTCAACAGTTTAATGTTTTAGCCTCTGCCGAGCCATACAAAGTTCTGGGTAATTACACCGATTTCGGTTAATGTAAAGAATTCACCTGTGAAATGGCTCGGACGCTTTTGTCTGTACTAACAGGAAGGATCCATTTTCCCCATTCTTGTGTAGGGCTAAGATTTAGAGACAAGGTTAAGAATATACTCCTGTATATAAAGCACCAACATACACACAGGTATGGGTAGAGGGATCGTTAAGCCGCTATCTTTAATGAAGAGGTCAGAATGGTTCAGACACCTGCTCTTGTCTCAGTTGTTATGTATGTTTTGTGTGTGTGTGTGCGTGTGTGTGCGCATGATAGTGGGGGTGATGTGGGAGGCACCAGGTCACATGTCACGCTGTGTTACTCTCTCTGTGCAGCTGATAGTGTGGAGTGTTACAAGCCTCTGCTCCGTGGTGGAGTCGCATGTGACAGGGTGGAGCAAGTGGCTGGTGGTGGACCATCAGGGCCCACACGGAAACACAGACCCACAGCCACCATGAACCACCGCTAGCACAAAGCAAGGCTGACTCCACATGGCCCGGCCACTCCGGCCGCGATCTGGCCCTCCCGACCACGCGGAGCGGTGAGGTTTGGGGCAGAGGGGGGCGTTTGCCATTCCCTGGCCGGAGTGCCGGTCCTCCGCCTCGCTGAGTCCACCTGGCGAACAAGCCAGATTAGCCCTGCCGATCGCGAGCCACGTGGCAGCTTCTTCTGCCGACAGGGATGACTCATTTTCACACCACTTACTTGCTATGAAGGATGGCAGGGAGAAAATAAACGAGCTGGCATTTACATGTAAGGTAGCTGAAGCCCAGAAGACAGATATATTCCCACAGAAAGAACCCACTCAACATCCTTGCTTTTGTGTATCATAAAACTAGGCCTAATTGGCTCTCCCAGGATTGTTCAGCTGGTATGTTTTTTTGTACTTAGCAAGTGCTTATTTGCCATTTCTCAACTGAGTGAGCACATATTTGCTGTTTAAACTACCTACTAAAGCCTTCCCGTTCTAAGGTAAAAAAAAAATATAATTTTATCTTTTGAACAATATCAATATGAATGTTATTACAGGAATGTTTGGCCTTGTGAAGAACGGCAATGATAGAATGAGGTTTCATGGAATCCGTAATGGAGCTAAAATGGTCGCCCAGTTGCTGGCTTTTTTGATTCAAACAAAAGGTTTTGCTCTCTGTGGCCAAACATAATGGTTGGTTCAACTCATTCTGCTGAATGGTAGCCGCAACCATTTGTGATGTCATGAAACCTCATTCTTCCATCATTAATGAACAGATTATTCAACCTACCTAGCAGCACCCTGTCCCATACAAATTTACCAACATCAATTTACTGGAGATACCTGTAGATGGATGTCCAGCAAGAATAAAGTAGTCTTTTAAGTGGAGTGATGCACTGTCTATTGTAGATGACCTGGTGTCTGTAACTGTTGCCTTACATAACTAGCGGCTTAACTAATGTCTAATTAGGTTTTTTTAAAAAATGTTTTGTAGTGGCTGGTAGACACAGGGGGGAAACATAAGATTCAGAATGTTGAGTCACATGAGTTCAATTCAGTACATTTTTCAAAATTTACATTTATTCTCCCCATTTGTTTTTTTTTTTATCTGTAAACAAATGATAAGTAAAATTCCCATTGCTGTATATACCTGCAGTATAGGCCCAGACCTGGTGCCTTTGATATTGGATGCAATTAAGGCTTTATTGGATTAAGCTTGCCAGTAAACAGGAGAGATCATGCAGGTGGGTATTTATGTTTAAAGGAGGAAATAACTTCAGGGAATGGAAACCTTGAATTCTGAATACTGTGGGAGTCTACTGAATATGTTATATTGTAGGACTGGAGCTAATATTGAATGAGAGACTGACAGAGAGAGAGAGAGAGAGAGATGGGGAGACGTCAAGAGGAAAAAGAAAGAGAGAGAGAGAGACACTGAGAGATGGAGAGGCAGTCAAGAGGCAAGAGGGGGTAGACATGGAGAGAGAGAGAGAGAGAGATTAGCGAGATGGAGAGGCAGTCAAGAGGCAAGAGGAAGCCCTCTGCGTTTGTGGGAGTGCCAGTTGGCAATAACATAAACGTCAAGTCGTTATTAGAACTCTGATTTATACTGCATGGTAAACAGCAGGCCCTGGTGTGCCTGGAAAGGAACCGCTGTAGTATTGACTTCTGCATCTGCAGCCTGCTTAAATGTGACCAGTCCCTGGGGCTTTAGTCTGATCAGCTCAATTCATCTTGATTTAATCTCTTCATTTGTAGGAGCGCAGCGAGCCGCCCGGGCTGCGTGCGCCGCGCTCTGCGGCAGCTGATCCGCGCTCATTTCCCCCGCAGTGGAACACTTGTCACCGTAATAGGCTTTCGGTCGACTTCAGACGCCGTGCTCACGATGCTCCGAGGCGGCGGCCGTGTGCGGGCCGCGGTCGCCGGTGCACCTGCGTCCGTTCAGCATTTGACCCAAGGGGCACGGAAGACCCCGACCCCCTCGACAGAGAAACTTGGACATCTGATTGTTAAAAAGCGGGCGCTCATGATGGATTGTGAGCCTATGCCGGGGCGTGCCTCAGTGCTACTTTGGCACGAGCCCTGGATGGGGGGGAAGCGCGTGATCCAAGCAGAGGTGCACACTGAAAGAAGGGGAGGAAAGAGGGGGGCCTACCCGCTCCAATCGATCATCAGCATAATGCTTTCCAAAGGGGAATCTTGGGAAGGGTAATTATATATCCTGAGTGTCTAGGTGGGGGGATGAGGGAGGTGTAAAAGCCCCATCCCTTCAACGCTTGCCGTGTGAGCGGTAGCGGCTGCTTCATGGATTCCCCGCTCTCCGGCCTCGGCCGTTGCCAAAACAGGGAACCCCAGGCCGGCGGAATCTGCCCCGTGACATCAGAAAGCTCTAATTGGCCTGTGCCAGTTACGGCGCAGGGCCCCTCTCCCCTCTCGCGAAGCGCCGCCGAGCCCTGACGACAGTCAGACCCTATTAAAGCGCGAAGGAGCGCAGCGAGGCGAGGGCGAAGCTCACCAGTCGCAGGGGTGACAGCAGAAGCAATTAAGCACTCCTAAATCACAACGCGCTCCTGTCCGCGCACAACAGGACGGGAGCTGGAAGTGACATAGCAGGGAAATGCACTCTGGTTCCTTAAAATAATAATATGACTGTAGGACCATTAGCACTCCTCTGCTTTGCTGACAGAGCTGCTCTCCCAGCGCCGCAAAGGGTCGGCCCGAACCCGCTCATCCTGGCGGGGCTTAATGAGCCTCCTACATACAGCACCGGGGACTCAGAGAGGGGGGGAGCCGCAGTGACGCCTAGGGGGGAGCAACGTAATGATGTAATGTTGACACATCGTGGCTGCCGTTGTCACTTGAAATCCGTGGTAACACAATGGCCCAGTGCTTGTTTTTTTAAGCCCAGATTTTTACTTTGAGTAATATGTTTTTAAAAAAAAAGTGCTTTCCAAACATGGGGACTGTGACCCTGTTTAAGGAGCTCCATGGTAAACCAGCCCACGTGACCGTTTCCCTACGAAAATACACACCCTGCCCGGGAAAGCAGAAGTGTGTGTAGTAGACATTCCCATGGCCCATTGTATTAATTTACCACTGCACAAAGACTGAAAGGCTGGTGCAGTAAGGGGGTAGAGCAGCAAAACAGCCTTACATTTTAGTATTTCATGTGACTGTCTCAAGGTCAAGGTCAACACAACTCACCCCAGCACATAGGATGTGGGCATGAAATTTCAATGAAGATTTTGATTCTTCTTGATATAAAACATATAGAAAATAAATTCAGGCATTGTAAAAAGGTTATGTTTCACAAATTCAATAACATGTTTGTTTGGTATTACTCGTTTTTAAGGAAAGAGAGCATTTGTAATAACGCCTTTCTCCTATCATCATTTTCTATCTCGGCTAACGCTGGCAGCGCCATGCTTTCTCCACATCTCCCCATTAAGCAGTAATGAGAGCCAGCTAAATAAGAGCCTGGTGTCTGGACACCGAGAGCAATCAAATCAAGGTGAATGACACCTTAGCAAAGAGAGAGCCGAGAGGGAGACAGCTCATTTTCACTGCTTCATTTGACAAGGCGCTTTACTTCCTGGTCTCCGCTACACTGACAGTGACATGCTATTCTAAGTTAGACTAAATGAGAAGGACTGGGAGACACTCAAAAGGCCGCCAAAAGCCACTCTGTTGCCTGATCAAAAGGCACCTGTGCTTCGGAGTCTGCTGCAGCACCTATTTCCGGTCTCAGGACCGAGGCACTACATCTACATTTGAATAGTTTTCATTTTGCACGTTGTTAGTTTGTTTATTTTATTTTCTCATGGTACAGGCCTAACATTGTACAGGCCAACGTTAATGACTGAAGCACCTCTGGCAAATGAGTGACTGGATGGCCGATGGAACCTTTGCTTACGTACATGCATTGTGATGTCATAACCCCAGAGTCATGACCTCTGTTGGGCAAAGTGAAACATGCTGATAATCGTAGATGGTCAAGTGCTCCGTCAGCTTTAGCCGGTGGTGGTGGAGGAAGCTCTTTCCCCCTGATGAGCACGCTGACGAGGCCTCTCTTGCTCTCTCGTTCTGTCACATCTTCTTCCTAGGCTTCGGTCAGGACAGCTGGCTGCTTGTCAGCACCCCCTGTGAAGAAAGAAATGTTGTGTTGCCCTTTCCAACCGGGCGGCTATCTGAGGAGATGTTCACTGTGCGTACATTTTGCATACATGTGATAGAGCTGGGAGCCATTCTGTGAAGGTTCTAGTGCATTTGCACCCAATGCAGCCTGCAGGTGTTTGTTTCAACCATACGCTGCTACACCACCACATGCTATATGTCCTTAAAATGTCTTTGATAGGGTAAAACATTATATGAGCTGTCATACCCTCACTTTAATTGATGTTTATTAGAGGCTGTATCCTAACATGTTACTGAATATTTATGAATTGTAAATGAGTTTGGTTTCAGAAAGATAATGTAGAGTGGGTTAATTATGCCCCCCCACACACACATATCGAAGTGCATTTGTTTGTTTTTCTGGTGAAATTTTGAATTTCCTTACCTTCTCATGTGAATGCATTTTAGTGGAGAATATCTGAATTATTTCAGTTGTTCATTTGATTTACATTTACAGTGGACACAGCATCAATTATAAAAATCAACTTACCTTGAATATAATGAACTAATGTGACACTATTGCATATGATGTAAATTGGTTTGTGTCCTATCCGCATACATTAATTGTGCGTGAATGCATCCACAAGGTAGAGTGATAATTTTCATAGCAAGAGGGCAGTGTTGGGCTTTTTTATTCCAGTGCAGCATATGAGACAATTTGATTGAATCGTCTCTTAATGTATGCCTGCAGTAGCTCAAAGCTTGCTTTACACGCACAAGTACACCAAGAAATGGAGGCTTGACGTATATTAAGGGTGAGAGTTTGTCCGTGAAATAGGAAGCAGTGCCTGGCCAAAGAAAAAAAAAAGCGGGGGAGGTAGAATCAGTGCTGTTTTATGGGCGGTAACACAGAGCTGAGACAGTCCACCATCCTTAAACTCATTCCTGCAGCAGAGGCTATGGGGGAATTCCTTGGGGGCGGAGCTAAATAAAACGTGTTGTGCAATGTGTATGCTTGTGAAGCGTGGGATACGTCGGCCTGTTGTGGGGTTTTCGGATCGTTGCCGTGGGTGGATCTGTGCCGGGGGCGGGCTGTTTGGGCTTCAGATGATGTCATTGTTTTGCTGGGTCTTAAGGACAGTGTCAATATTTATAGCAGTACTTTCTCCTCATTCTTTTACGTCTACAGCAATGTGGATCGGTAGTTGAGAATCATGTAAGATGGCAGGAAACATAAGCGACACAACACAGTCACATTCGCATCACAACTAAGCACATCTAATACAGGATTCAAAAAGAAAAAGAAAAGAGACATAAGACACATTAAAAACCTGTCATCAGATCATTAACTAGAGGGCTGATTTGCTTGATGCTCTGGCAAGCTGTACCCGATGATCATTTGGGATATATAGTGTGTACTCAAAAGCATTTTAACACAAGACGATGTTTGCGCTCACATCAAAAAAAAACTAAACCAACAGTTGTCAACAAAAAGATTTTGTTGTTCCTCAGTGAGAGATGGGTTGCAGATCTGAAGCACTGTTCAGTGCATGCAGATTTTCCCTTACGTGAACCTCGCCTCTTGTGTGGGTAAGAGTCCGTGTTTGAGCTGAATTCCAACGCGGTGCCAGTAGCGATGTGGTCTGCGTCTCACACGCATCGCGCTCTTGCGTGGAGATTGCAGTGATGTCATCCCTGCAGATGTTTCGCCTTGGCGGGCCTGGCAGATCTGGTTGCTGGGCAAAGACTGCCTGGCCCGCGTGGGCAGCCTCTCTCGGCCGACACTGCGAAGGGGGCCGACCGAATGGGAGTCCGCTAGTTTCGGTGGTGCTAATTGCTAAAAGGTGAGCTCATCAAGACCTCCGGTGCAGCATGAAAGCTTTTACAAAAACTGTTTTTATTTTATTATTGCAATGCCATGACTGTCATCCTTTGGTAGATTACTCAGGCAAAGGGCACATCGACACATCCACTTTAACCCACAGTGCTAAGGTCCACGTTAGCATCTTAACCCTGCAATTTTCAGTGGCTTTTAGCATGGCAGATGCTAAGAGGAAGAGCATTTTCTGTATGATTCACAGATCTGAACTCAAAGCTGCGAGAGATCGCAAGATTATTAACCTGGCCGGTCTGATTTTTTTTTCTCTTACTTTCTCTGTTTATTATCCTGAGTGTTCTGCTGACAGTTGAGGAGGGATTAATGCGCTGTCAACGGCGGTGCCGAAGAACAACGTACAGCAAATAACAACGACTGTCTTTCCAAAACATGACCAGACCGCTATGATAATGCTATAAGAGGTTGACCGCTGTCATTAGACTGTCGTTAGGGCATCTGAAGAGTACATAAGCGATAAGAAACAATAATCTGTGCTTGCAGTACACTGTTCTGCTCCATATTTTAAAAAAGGAGAGGAGTGCAAATGCCTTCCTGAGAGGTGGATTTTCTAAGACCGAAATTTTGACCACAAATTGCCTTTTTTCAAGTGTCAAATGTGGTCGCGGTCTGCGAAACAATTTACGACCAATTCAGTAAAATACTTATGCAAAGCAGGTCATTACACAGTCAATCTAATTAAATTGTGGTCGCAATCAGAGAAGAGAACTCCCTATAAAAACCAAAGTTTAACCAAAGCATCATTCATTCCACCGCTCAGAAAAACAAAGGGAAATACAGGACAAGGCATGGGCAAGTTGAGTGAGTAAATCGGGTGCTAGTAGAGGAAGTATTATCATATTGGAGCATGACATCGGCATACCTCACCCGGGGAAAGGAAACCAGCGTGGAATTTATTTGTGCATGAAATGAAGACTTTTCTTCATGATGCAGGACACATGGAGAATAAAGTTAACAGGAATAAAGTCTGATGGTGATGTCTCACATAAGCGTCACAGACAGAAGGCAGGTCACTACATGACTGGCCGCTGTCATTGTACCATGAGCATGGACCGCAGGCATAAATGGTGATGGGACTGGATGTCGTAGAGGCAGGTCAGCCTTGTATCATTTAATGATTTGTTTTTCGGCCGGCTGGGAATGTGGAATGTGGAAATATCCATCCTCGGTCTGATTCTTTTGTCATTATTTCTGTCTTACAGAAATTACAACCGCCACTGATAATGCTGTAATTCACAAAATCACATTAGCTTCATGTGCTTCCAGCCAGATGTTCCCAACATCATAGTACATGGGGTAGTCCATGGGGCCCTTGAAGTACATTCTATAATGGAGACTTTATTAATGGACATGAATGAATGGTGACATTTTTCTTTTGACTACAGCCTTTCCAGTTTTATAACAAGATACAGTAGTTCAAGCTTCCTACAGTTAACCAAAAACATTTAACAATGCCTTATTTTAAACATAGCTAGTGATACCAACATTACATGGGTCTCAAAATGGTTTAACCATACATAGTTTACCCCTTCCTATTTGAGTTAGTGCAGTCATTTAGTTTTTGAAATCGCCAAGTTAAATAGCTGGCATAACTTGTCATATAAATCAGAAGGATATAGTGCTACAAAATAAACCTAAGAAAGTTGGTTGTCATTGGCAAGGATCATATAATTAGTGCTTATAAACGAAAAAAAAAACAAAACAATAAATCCATTTCCTTACAGACATACAAAAAAAAGGGGTACTGGATTTGAAGTTGTATCAAATTAATATTCAGTTGTACATCTCAGATTCTTCTAAATTTATGCAGTTCATGATTTTTCTTTCTTAAAGGATAAGAAAAAAGAGGTACAGAAGTCCTTGGCAGTCCTGAAGGGTAGTTTAATGAAGCTGAAATAAGCAGCATTTAGGGAGATATCGATCACCGGCAGCAGGACAAGTAGGCGTATCAAGTAAAGTTATCAAGTGTGCACTAAAGTGTGAGACATTAGCTATTTGCTCACTTATAACAACACATGAAGGAGCTTAGCCATGGACGGGTGGTGGACCTCTGGGCCAGGCACCCATGAACTTACACTTTACTGGGAAAACAGGTTAAGTGGTCTCATATTATGGTCCTGCATCGATCTTCTGTACGACTGCAGTGTGGAACTGTCAACCTGCTCCTGAATGTTTTATTTTGCTTTGTTTTTCAGTGAAATCATCTATTTGCTTAAGTGATCATAAGTCTCAGTATGGATGTCAATCTCCCGGGGGGTGGGAGGGGTTGGGGGATGCCATGTCCAGAGGACTCTGATCTGCTGGGGAATGGCAGTGCAAATGGAAACTACCAGCTGCCGATTTCACAGCACGGTCACGTGCGGAATGTGTTTTTCCCATTCCGCGTGCATTCAAACCTGGCCCGGTGTGGCGTGTGTCGCGGTTCGCCGCCACACGGCCGGAGCTCGGAGACGCTCTGTCAGTGGACCGGGCAGCTGAGACGTATGAATAGTCAGTGGTTGGCTCGATGCCAGCGCGTCCAGCACGCCATTTGTTAATAGCACACGCATGGCTGCGTCTCCTCGGGGGACTGGTACCGTAGATGCGCGCAGAATGAAAATGTTATTTATCTGTCATGAAGTTCCCTGCGGACAAGCTATTTCACCCCACCATGTTGGTCTCTCCAGAGTGTCCGGGGAAGAGGGCTGCAAGGGGCAGCGATGGTGTCGTTTCTCTTTCTCTCTCTCTGCCGTTTACAGGGTCAGTGGAAGGGGCATCGGGGCACAGCGTGTTGCTCTTCCCCTCTGAACAGCTCTGAAGCATACCGCGACCCCGCTTCCCACTCCCATAAACAATCACAGCCTTTCATTTTTCACACTGTAAATCAACAGGATGAGGCTCCATGCTATTCCGTGTGTGTGTGTGTGTGTGTGTGTGTGTGTGTGTGTGTGTGTGTGTGTGTGTGTGTGTGATGTGTGTGTGTGTGTGTGTGTGTGTGTGTGTGTGTGTGTGTGTGTGTGTGTGTGTGTGTGTGTGTGTGTGTGTGTGTGTGTGTGTGTGTGTGTGCGAACATGCTTTTCTATGTGTGTCTGTATGTAGGGTGGTTTTGGGTTATTCTGAAGGACACAGGTGAGGGTACAGGTGGCTGCCCCAGCACAGCTTGCAGTGATTTATTGCTCTTGGCTTCGATAACTTAAGAGCCGGAGGAAGCCGTGTTTAACATATGAGATAGTGAGAATTTCTGCTTCACCAAAATGCAAATGTTCTCATTCACAGTGATGGGTGTAGATTTACAGATTTATGATTTGTGTGCAAACACATTCCTGCAGTATAAGAACTCAGAGCAGATGCTAGCTCTTACCCATGATCCAATGGAGGGTAAGCTAGCATTTGATGGTCCCTCATCTTTCAATCAAATCCTTTTGTTAATGTCAGTAGTAGCTGAGTAGAAAAGTCACCCCAGCTGAGTTTGAGATGTTTTTGGGGTCCTGTGTGGAACACAGTGGCCCAGTCTTTCCCCCCTGCCTCCCCCTCTCCCCACCACTCCCTGTGATATGCCTGAGGAGTGCTATTTCAGCGCAGCGATGCTCAACCTCGTCCACATTCAAGACCCCCACACCGAGACAGTGTTACTCGCATAAGACAGAAAAACAATCCACCCCCCCCCCCCTTCCACCGAAACTGCCTGCCCGTACCGGCAATTTATAATGCGCAAAGAGCCGCTGAGTGATGCGTATGATGGAATGTTTAAGAAGGCTTTGCGGAGGCGCGCGACGGGACCATCGTTTTTCACAGGGGTACCCTGTGTCCGATCCGCTCCGCTGCCCAGAGACTATCTTCCCCAGCCGCACGGGAGACGATCGTAGCGCCGGCATGGGGCCCCCAGACACTGACAAATACCCGCCGTAAAACTACATCCACTTCAGAATGCGTCCACCGTGAGCTGCAAACTCCCAAAACATAACTGAACCTTAAACGGCTTTGGGGCTTTCTGTGCAGGCCTACGTCTGTGCGCCTCACAAAGAATCTATTGATGAAATATTCTGCTGACAGATTTGCCCTCCGGCATCTCTACTTTTGGACTTGTGAAGGGAAGGAATGCGTTTTAATGCAGCTTGTTATTTCCATTTCAGTCTTTGACAGTGCTCCTGGATTGGCTGTCATTAATTAACACAGGAAACTTTGTGTACCTTTCAACACCAGTCTTGTAAGTCACTCTGAATAAAAGTGTCTGCCAGATAAATTAATAACTAAATAGACACTAGACTATTAACTTGGCAATTTTGATGGTCCAGCATAGTGGCCTGTCTGGTTCAGGAATTTTAAAAAGGAGCCATGGCTGTGTATTTAATTCGCACTGAACCTGAGACCAAAGCGTTGTGTTAACTCTTCTCTGATTTATCATGCAAGCTGAACTTATATGGATGTTCCCGATTCAGAGGAACAGTCTTGACATGACCTGCAATCTGCGTCTGTGTTAGCACTGAATGGTATGCAAATCAGGTTGGCACCGGTCCGAGAATCACAACCCATAGTCTACATATGCATACAAGCTTTTATGTATTTATTTATTTTTAAATGGAAACCATTGAGCTGTGCTGTGATGCAAAGTTCAACTGCACATTACTGTGTTCCAACCCACCACTAGAAAAATTGATTCCTCCATTAATTTCATCCCTGTGCAAGCCTGTGTCTTTGAGGAAATGGAGGAGTCAAGGTGTTTGGTGAAAGGTGTTGTTGATGCACGTTGCCGCAGACACCTGCGATGGCAGGTTGCGTGTAGTGGAACTGAGCGAGCTGCACGCACATGTTAAGGCAGTGCATGCATCAGCGGGGTGTAATGGCTGCTGCTCCCTTTGGGCCCAGCCACCGCTAACATCCTTGACATGCGATAACCGCCCTCATAAAACGCACCGCCTAATCTCTCAGTGGTGCCGTTTGAAGCGCGTATTTTCAGTGCGGAGCGAGGAGAATGCCCCGAACCTTTCAGTTTCACAGGGTATCAGAGGTGGCGCACTGAGGTGTAAAAATGGAATGCGAGGCAAATGATCTTCAGGCCTAGGGGGATCCGAGACATATGTGTGTGTGTGTGTGTGTGTGTGTGTGTGTGTACATGTGTGTGTGTGTGTGTTTGTGTGTGTGTGTGTGCATATGTACGTTTGTGTGTGTGTGTGTATATATGTGTAGCTCTCAAATTACTCCTGAATCCTTATTTACAAAACTCCAATTAATTATGTTTGAAGCAATGCAGAACCTTTGTGATCCAAAAGAACAATTACTTAGACCTGATGCAGTGGGTGATTTGAAAACCATTTTCTCATATCATTCTCCATAATTGGAAATAATGTTCAATCAGTTATAATTCAAAGACTTATATTTCCATTCCTTCTATAAAGAATATATCAGTCACCCATGCTGATACTTTGCATTATATTGATAAAAAAGAATGCAAATTGAGAAGGGTTTTTTTTCTGTCAGATGTTCAGTGGCATGAAGGCTGAACTTTGTATAGGGCCAGCACTCAGGCACTGCAGTCTAGTTTGAATAATGCAATGATCACGCTAAAGGGATTCCCATGTAATTCACTTCATAATGCACATTCCTTATGTTTAATGCATACGCGAGCATGCCCTGGAAGGGAAGTGACAGACCTTATGTATCTTTAGGTTAGGATCTGCTGATGAGACGAGCAGTAATAACGCCGGTCTCTCTCCCCAAAAAAAAAAAAAAAAAAAATGTAATTGCAGAAATGGTAAATTAACTGTCAGTCTCGGTATTGATGTTGCTGTGCCTGAGCAGGCTCCTATCATGCGTGGTGTGATCAGCACTTTGTGAGCGGAGGAGAAAAGTTGTCAGCTCTTAAGCCTGAAAGTTCAGGTCCTCACGTTTGATGGAGAAGTTTGGGCACTGGGATTTCTGCTTCAGTCCACCTGCTGTAGTGCAAAACACAGAGTCCACATTTATTATTTTTCCGTGGTTCGCCGATGCGTCTGTGTGTCCGAAAGATCCGTTGTCGTCAGGGACTCTTTGCCGTAGCCGTGCGGTAAGGGGGAGGGGGCAGGTAAAGGCAGCATTCGGGCATAAATCATTCAGCTAGTGCAGTCAAGGTTTTCAGCCTAATGCGGGATTCTGCGGTGCACCGTGGGTTCATGGTTAATGACAGGGTGATGTCATCGTGATCTGGGTGTGGTCTGTGCTGCCTGACCTCCGTGGGGCTGAAGAGGCCGGGCCGTAAGCAAAGCTTTGAACATACCCCTTTCTACAAGCAGGCATCTGGGCATGTTCTCATCCAGCGCATTCACTTTATCGTTCAACCCCAGCAGAGTATGATCCATAACTGGAGTCAGCAGAAAACCTTGAGCTGGTTTTTAATGTTCAAGGTCAAATTCATTGGTGGAGACAAAGACCTGGGCTGTGACATGCTTCACAAAAAAACAAAAGGAAAAAAAAAAGTATTGTCTGATCTTTATTGGAGTATACAATATAAAGTACCACTTGCCACTCAAGACTTTGTGCTATCCAATCAAACCGAAGCAATCTATCCTGGATTAAACTTCTTACTAAACTTCAGCCATATCTCAATGATGTTTGTTTGATGTGCTACACCTCTTTGTAATGGATGAAAGAAGACATTCTTTTTTTGTATTTTCTCCCACTTTTTATTTTTTATTTAAAGTAGATATTACATTTTGTGACAAACCCAAAATTTGGCCTTTGTATTCCGACAAGCTGTACCAGCAATGTTATGTTATCAAATGCACAAACATCTGCAGGAAAGAATTTGAATTATATCCTGACAATTAATTAATTTCATTCTCTGGCTAGAAAGATATTTAATGGCTGACCTGTTACTAAATGCTGTATCTAATGTCATTGAGCCTATACATGGAATAAAGTATACAGAGTATGGCAATGAATTTAGTCAGTGTGGTTGCAAGACTGGCATTAGGTTGGGTGCCAGATCACAGACTGTCCATATCTGAGGAACAGGCCCTGTGATTGTATAAATATAACATTAAACTCAGTATCAACCTTTAAATTACATAAGTTGTAGCTTTTTGTGGATCATAAAGCATATATCATGCATTGAACATGCACTTTACCAGATATGAGTCATACAAGATATTGGATCTGGTAGTTTGTAGCACATTGATAGCACATTGAAAAATTATCTGTCACAACCAATTATTTATGCCATAGCTTCATATCCTTGTATTTGTCAAGTATAATAAAAGATTACATTTGTTTGTGATATGTAGGTCACCTCTTTTCGGCAGTTGTCCATAGTCAGCAAGTGGAGAAGGTAAAAATTCATCCCTGATAGACTTATTGTATTCTTTCAACAGTGACAAATCTGTGTGACCTCTAGAGAGTGTTGACCATAGAGGTGACCCAAACAATGGAGTAAACAGTTTCAAACTGTGTACCTACAATGACAAGTATAAGGGCTTAGGTCATTGGCTGTAGGCATGTTCAAACTACCATTTGTGGTACCTTCTGTGTCCTTAGAGCAGATATAGTATCTGAATGTAATGTACTCTTAAGAAATAGGCAGGCTATAGTGTATTTTTATTTATTTTTATACCTGTATTTTTTTCGCCAACTCCACCACTAGGGAGCGAAACACTGGGTAGGCTCATGCAGACAGCCAACTGTAGGGGGGTAAATGGGCTCCATCCATTATACTTCCCACTCATTAATCTGTAATTTGTCATCCTGATGTCCTCTAATGTGCTGACAAAGTCCCTATCAGTCACTGGATTTGCATAAATTCCTTCAAAGGTATGGTGATTTAATATACCTTAGGCCTGCGAGACCAGCCGCAGCAGTGATTGAGTTCCAGCGTGTTTTTTCCACCCGGTTTTGTCTTTAGATGTGTTGTTAGGGTAATTAATAGATTGCAGGGATGCCATACGGGATGAGGACTGATTAAATTCCCATGGGGACCCCGGCCGCCCCCTGTCCGGCTACAGCACACGGGTACAGTGTATCATCCCGTACGCACAATCAGATTTGCGTTATTTATGTCTTTGTACTGGACGTCTTTCTGTAATAATGTCAAGCGCGGGGAACAAAAGCGACATTTATGTCCGGGGACAATAGCAACACAACGTCTTCGGAAAATCTCATCACATCAGAGCTGCTCTCACCCACAGGAAAAACAAAATGTAATTGGAAAGCCTCTGCATAAAAGATGCCAGGATGACCTTAAGGCGGCAAGGGCTTTTTTGTGCATGATTTATAAATCATTGCCCCCCCCCCCCTCCTCATTTCTCGAGTAGATGATTTCTTGATGTACTTCTCCTTTCAATAAATCAACAGCGGGGCTAATGCATTGGCCCGGCTCCAAACTGTGCTGATTCTCTGTGTCCATCGGTGGAGAGACAGTGATCCTCTTAAAGTGCTCTGTAAGCGGCCATTTGTCATCTCCGAGCCTGGGCCGTGCCACTGACACCCCCCTTTAGAGGTAGAGTGGTGGGGGTGGGGCGGGGACAGGGCGGTGGGAAACCACAGTCACGTTCCCTTTTTTAATGGCTACCTCTGAACGATAAGGAGCTCCAGTGCACCGTCTCCTCTAATTGTCGGCGAGGGCCCTCTCCGCTAATTGCCACACCGACACGAAATGTAATTGCTTGACATTAGCGATCTCTCGGGTGTGCAGGTGAGATAACCTGACGGAAATCTCCAGCGTAATAATAATAAAAAATGGAAAATGAGAGGGATACGGGCGGAGCAGTTTGGGATCCACGCAAGTGGAATAAAGTGACCTTTCCAAACCTTGGGAAATTTGAAATATTTTACACCTTGTTGTAACTGGGAATCTCCATTTGGAAGGTCATAGTTAGTCATTAAAGATAAATAACAGTGTTTCATTGTTTGCCATTTAACCATTTAAATTTAAACTTTTAATTTCTGTTTGTTTTTTTTTTTTTTTTGAAAGATGAACATCCTAGAAATCCATCAAAGAGTGTTACTTTTCATTTGGGAATTACATCATTTTATGGCCTTACAGTCAGGGGACTGACAATCGGAACATCCTGACATATCTCTTCTCTTATTTTGTGCAGTCGCTTAATTTCTTACAGTGTATTAATGTGTTTTTCTCCCCAGGAGAACAGCAATACTAATTAGCATTGGGCTGCAGGGTTTACCTGTGTTTACCTACTTCATTTTTTATTGAATTAGATAAATGAAATATCATCCTAAGTGGAAGAGCATTATCTAAATGGCTACAAGTCAAGTACTTGTATTATTTCTGTAATTTAACTTAAAACCACAAAATCACTTGTTCTCTTATGATAGACATTTTCAGAAATTTTTGTGAACATATTTAAATTGATTGAATTAATCTGTTCACTGATTTTTGTGCGTTTAGTGTCCTTAGTTGACATGGCCTCTGGAGTTCACAGGCAAGAGATTCCTCCCCAACGCAAGGCCATACAAGCTCTGGGCAGTCACAGTGCAGAAAATGCTGCCGGTTGTCACCATTAAGATAATGTTATGAATCAAACATCTTTGATTCCTCTACTGTCCTGTGATGCTGCGGCTTTGATACTCCTCATTGTCTGCTGATGAGATGCTGTAATCAGTGGGACTGCAGAAGAAGTTGTCATTTAACTCAATTTAAATGCAAATGCACTATATTCAGAATAATGAGCTTTTAGTGTCATGTCTGAGTTGGCGGGTTTGTTTGCTTCACTGTACAAAACGGTAACTGCAATCAATGTCATTTCCTGATTTTATGGACTGCTGGATTTGCATAACTTAACATCCTTGCATGCAAGCTCCTCTCCGAAGCACAATGAGGACACACAATGGAAGAGTCTCTCATACCCCCAGATCACAATTGTTTCCTTATGATACACACTGACACAAAGCTGTCACCAATGGACACACAGTATAATGGCATTGTTATGAATGTTTGGAAAGCATCGCAATCAGTGGAAACTGTTTATTTTGCTTCCTTTTCGCCCAGTGGCTCTTCAGATTCAGGGAGCTGGGGCTGTCTGCTGTGCAGACTTATTTTGCGGGACCTCGGTTTTAATTGTAGTGCGTAGGCTTGTAATTCACGCACATGCATCATTGTGCAATAAGCCAATGGCCCACGACTTGTTTACACAGGCTGCAAGTCAGCACTTCACAGCGTGTTTAGTAGCACCATGCAGGGGGACGCAGAGAGAGAGTGACGTGTTTCCAGTGCTAATGACACAGCCAGTCCCAGTGGACACTGTTTGAGACTCTCAGGTAGTTTTAATTGCCCATATCCGAATGTTAGCTGGGCTAACTTGTATATGGCTAACCTCAGATTGGTTATGCACTGTGTATTGGTGATGGTGGGTTTATAGCAACATCTTTGAATAGAAACTTAAGTTGAGGAAGAGTCATGTTCCTCCTCCAGTACCTGGTAGTTTTGGAAGGTTTTACTGTATAAACTAAACAAACAAACAAATAGATAAATAAATAAACAAATAGTGTCCTGAACGCAATCGTCCTCCATCCTCCAAGCCGTAATGATGCATCTGACCGAACAGAATCATCCCTGCGCTTGAACTAAATCATGATGAATGCTTTCAGAACGTTGTGCTATGCAGTCGGACTGATAAAGCCGGAAAGCTCTGCCATTGCTGTCATCGAGGCTAACTAAAAGAGCGTGTTCCTCAAATAAGAATCTATGGTGTTTTGAATGAGCATGCCCAGTCAATGTGTGTGGTAGCAAGGGTTTGGGCAAACTTTCCCTTATTGGTGGGTAATGTGTGTTTACAGCGGACAAAATATGATTGATTTGATATCCTCACAACGTGACAGCCACATTTAGCCTGGGCGGTCCCGCGCAAAGGAAATTCAACAGTCAATCTGTGAGGCGTAAATAAAAATCTCGTAAAGGAGCAAATGACTCAGCATTAGACTTTACTGGGATGCTTCACATTGCTGCTCTTCATCAACAAACATGGATTGTTGCACAGCTCACAGCCCAGGGATTCGGCCCTGTTTAAATGAAGACAGATCTGTAGAACATTATGTTGACAGTGCACTTCCCCATAAGCACATTTTCAATGGGAAAAATACATTCTGAATTCCAAAAGTTTGCATTCCTGAAAAAAGTTATTTTTTCTGTAAAAAACTTTATTTTATTTACCCATTTATTTCTCAAAAATGTCTTTCTCCAGGTAACCACATGCACACATGAACAGCTTGCTTTTATTTTAAAATGAAACTTTTCTTTTTTTTAAAAAATCTGTACCATTTTGAAGTGATAGTATGTGTGTGTGTGTGTGTGTGTGTGTGTGTGTGTGTGTGTGTGTGTGTGTGTGTGTGTGTGTGTGTGTGTGTGTGTGTGTGTGTGTGTGTGTGTGTTTGTGTGTGTGTGTGTGCTCAGACTATAGCCTGCATTCAATTTTATCACAGCCTCTGCTTTGTGTGAAATATTTTTCTAGTCTTTTATTTTCTTTGCTGTTTATCATCAATATTCTGTAAAACACAATACTCAGATGTAGAAATATATATCATTATTAGTTCAAATCCGTTGTATTGAAGATTTAATTAGATTTCTTGTGCTGCATCTGAACTTGAGTTTGTGGAGCATAGCTTTTATTCTTGTTTCACCACATTTTTCATTCTTTTCAGCTGTCAGCTAACTCACAGTGTTGTGAAAGAAACACGGAAAAAGTGACACTTGCTTAAATTGGGTACTCAAAGCACATAACTAATGCATTTACTGAACAAGGGTTTTTTTTTTTCCCAAGAGTTTCAGTTCAGTCTTACCACAATGCACAATATCCTTAACTTGGAATTATGGAAATAAGCACATTACTTCTTTTTGTTAATGCTGTATTTTGAGGTTCTTAGTAAGAAGTGTTCTCACTGACTCCACTGGTTGGTGCAGACTTGAATGAAACACATGTCTGAAATACTTGAACTGTTTCGATACTGGTAACTTCTTAAAATCTTTCAGTGGATCCCTGAGAACTGTCAACGATAATCACCGCAACTTGTGAATGTTCTGAATATTGATGAATGTGTTTCTTTCAAGATTTTCCTCATCTGCAGGGATAAATGAATGGTTAAACTATTTCAAAAAGCTGTTTGCTGACTCTCTCTATCTCTGCACTTCCCCTCCAGTGCACCTGCAGCAAAGATATGGTGAAGATCTCCATGGAACCTTTTGTAAAGAGGTTCCAGCCGGATCGCTATCAGGGCTGGAAGCAGGGCAAGGATCCGTGCACCATCGACCACACCCGCCCCACACCGGCGTCCACGCCAGAGCTTCAGAGCTGGCTCAACCGCCGCAAGAGGCCCCGGCCCACTACCAGAAGGTGAACAACGGTCCATGTCTGTAGAACCAAGAGGATAGGCCACAACTTACCTGAAGTCAAGACTGTTGTTAAAAGCAGGCCAGGTGTAGGTGAGGGCTCAGGGGAGTTGGTGGTATGAAAATGGAAGAGGGGGTGGGAGGCTACAGAGATGGGAAGCTTCGCCAACCATGCTCTTATCCTGTCTTAGAAAGAGGTCAAGCCAATTTGTGAGTCTGGGCAGGGAAGCCAGTTCACTACATTATTCAAACTCCATTTTCTCAGAGCTAGTTCTGCTGGTCTGTCTGGAATCCATGTGAAAGCAGCACACATGTGATGTATTTCTGCCACATGCATGTGAGTCCCAGAGACCAAGCTGGTTTCTGAAATCCAGCTGCTTTTATCTAATGACTTTGGGGGTGTGGACTGACTTAGTTTGTTATAGAAACATAGTGCAGCTAAGGAAAAACAATAATGAAATACAAAAATAAACCCAACAGCAGAGAATCACAACAAAAAAAAAAAATGTAGATCTAGCTTTGACAAACTGCCTGAAATTGGTTAGGATCGTGAAATTGCTAATGGAATTTTGCCCTTTTGTGAATCAACCGACCTGGTTAACGTGGAGCTGAATTGCTGCAGCCGTCCCCCCCATCCCTCTTGATCCGGGGGTGTCAGACGCCCCACATCCACTCCACCGGGCCCTAGCCGAGCCGGGGCACCAATTGTCCTCCCACGCCCTGCCACTCACCTGCCACTCTACACTTACCTACCTCCTCAGGTGGCCGCGTGGGCCATTTTACCCAGCATCCTCTCCACCGATGCTCTGTCTGTGCTGCAGTTACATCACACTGTGAGCAAGGGAAAAACTCCATAGCAACTCAGGGGGACTCCAGGGTGTATGCTTTAACTCCGGATGCCTCTGCCTGGAGTCACACCATGGCGTCACTCCTGAGTTTGAGAGCACAAGGAGCATCTTACTGGTGAAACAGATTGTATCCCGTAAGGACTGTATTTTTCATGGAGAGATCATCCATGACTGTTCTTAAGGATATCTCCTCTCAGTCTAACGGCTCTCCGTTTTTTTCAACAGAATATGAATCTGTTCCCTTTTAATGTACAACATTTCCTTTATTTCCTTCATTTCAGAGATTTCTGAATCCATTACGTTCTGTGTAAGAAACTGAAATCTGCCGAGTTCAGAGGATGGCTCAGCATACCTCTTACCTATACGGCACAGAGAATGTGGCCTTTTATTGGGTTTCCCAAAGAAAATATGAACTGTCAGTGCTTAAAACATCACCTTCTGTACCCTTCCAACTTGTGGACATTCTGACACAATTTAAACAAACCAAAAATTCACTCAGCCAAAATCCCCATTATCTGTTTTTTTCTTTATCTTCTTCTTTCCTCACTGTCTGAGACAATAGGTTTGTCAGCAGAGGCTCTTTCTTTATCTTCTTCTCCGCCAATGACATCAGAACTTCTGTTGACATACCCGCTTCTGACAGACTGCTTTTAAACAACCTCATGAAGTCAATGCATTCTATAGATTCTTCAAAGCTTTATTAAAAACAATGTTGCTTATCTCCATAACATATTCAGCAGCTAAGAATGATAATAATAATAATAATAATAATAATAATAATAATAATAATAATAATAATAATAATAATAGCCTTTACCTTATAAGAAAAGAAAAAAAAAGTGCTTTTATGAATACATCCCTGCACTGTAGAGTCAGTATTGTGGTTGTGCATAAGCACCATCACAAAGAACATTATCAGATCAGCTGGTTCCATACAGTACTAAAATTATTAGTATGAATGCAGGAAGTGCTCGCAGGAAAAAAAAAACACAAAGATACAATTATGCATTTCAAGATTCCATTGTTATTATTGCACAAATAATCATGTCCTGGAGGCAGAGGTGTCATTAGGTATCTGCACTAATGATACAGATGTTTTATTGATGGCTGGTCGTTTGTGCATTGTACAGTTTGAAACAAGGGTGTGTGTGTGTGTGTGTGTGTGTGTGTGATTCTTTGAACTCATGCCTAGAGAATAATGCGATGCTGTAGGACATTTAAGGTCGTAATAACACATGTCATTCAGCATGATTTGGCAGATTCACATATGTTTCATGATGGATGCTGTTCAGGGCCAAGTTATATGAAGGAATGTGGGGGGTATTGCAGCACTGGTTTCAAATAATGGTTGTGTGGTTTCTGTGAAATATATTGACGGAAATAAAATTTTAATTTGGCCTCGTTTGATATCAATAGTGGTGACAGCGAGGCAAAATGAAGAATGTTTTTTTTTTTTTAACCTTAAGTATAGCCTCACATCTGAGTAAACTGACATTATTTACATTTAAATTGTGTTTGTTGAGATCAAAATTAAATTGAAAACAAAAAACTTAGATCTGTTACTGAAACTAAAGTGCAGGCAGTATTACTGTGATACCAGACTAGAGGACTGTGTCTCCTTTAAGGGCCTGAATGCTCTATACCGAGCTGCACCACATTTAAATGAGTATCTCACAGAAAGAGGGAGAAAGAAGGGGAATAATGAAAGGAAAAAAGAGGCCTGGCATCTCCTGGTTAATCCCCCTCTCGTCTGCATGGGAAGCAAAACACTGTAAAGCTTCAGGTTACCGTGCAAGGAAGCAATTACACCCGCTGCATAATCTGTGGCCTGCCTGCCAGCCCCCTGCTAAACCGTCCAGAAATTACCCCGCTTTTATTATGAACTCGCAGCGCAATGCCTAATGAGAAAACAGTTGCGAATCTTGGTGGCGCACGATCCGGCTTTTTTCAGCTTGATTGTTTGCGTGCGGATGCTTCGAGTAACTGGAGGGGGTGTGTTGTTTTTTTTTTTTCGGGGGGAATGGGGTGGTTACATGGTCAGGCAGTGGCAGAAGACCTATTCATTTTCCAGGGTCCTCGGATTTCTTTCTGATTGGAGCCGTTGCATGTTCTCCTGATTTGAGTCACGACAGGAAGTAACATGTCATCGCTTTTCAAAAGGCCCTTGACCCCAGCGCACCCAGGGGACTGAATTCTTCTCCACTCAGCTGCCACTCTGAGCCATTCATAACAGCCCTGGCTGGGCCTCGGGCCTCTGGTTCACACCGCTGAAGCGCTGACCTCTGTTACTATGGGGACAGCTGTTCCTCATCAGGCTGATTTCATTATTGGTGTTAATTGTTTATTGGTCCATCAGGCTGCCTGCCCAACAGGGAGATACAACAGCTTACCTATCACCTGTGTACACAGCTGCATGTTTATAGACTAAATGAAGGCTAAGTACCAAACTCAAGGGTAGAAAGAGCGGCCCACCCTCTATTCATACCATTTGGGTTTCTGTTCAGCCCTTGAATGCTCAGCACTTAACAAACACATGCCCTAACACTGGGGTACCACCGGAGAAACACATGTGTGATTCTGCCATCAATCAAGGCACCAGAATGAACCAAAAAAATCTGAAAAGTGAAAGATTAAAGGTCCACTCCACAGGCTAAACCAACTACTTTTTGGGAAGACCTATTAAAAATTCACCCTGTCTGATGAGATGAGAGTCTGTTATGTATAAAAATAAAAAAAAGGATTATCGTACCCCATGCTCTTTATGCTAGTGCTGTGAATTAGAAAGTAGGAACAGCAGGGCTGCTTTTAGTTGTTTTAATTAAGAAGAGACATTTTTTTGTAAATTATTAATTTTGTCTGCTGTCTGCTGGGAAGCGTTCTTCAACTCCACTTTATATATTCAATTTTTTTCAGCCCTCATGAATTTTAGACAATATTTCTGGTTTTGTTGTCAGAGAATGCTAACAATAATATTATTGGTAAAAATATTATTAAAGTATTTTGTATCAGGGTGTAACAGTTCACCAAACCCACAGTTCCGCTCTAACCTCTGATTTGGGGTCACGGTTTGATCCATTTTCTCATTTAGCTAGCCAGACCCACATAAATATTCTTTAATAAGAAGTTTTCTTTGAGATGAGTCATGATAGTTTTTACTGCTGCAACCCACTGCCGCGCATGGAACTGCACCTGACATCTGTGTAGAGTGAAAAAATCTGGACGCTGCTTTATAACCCAGGGAGAACTCTGGAATGATGCCATTGTGGAAACCCTTTGTGGATGAGAGTACATTCAGTGTGTTTCAGGCTCTGGACTTGCAAAGCTGAGAAGTACCAATAAACCATCAATGTTTATAAGTTTGCAGTTTCTTTTTTTTCTTTTTTGGTATCAGACAAGTATGGCATAAAAATGGGAAGTGAAGTTAAAATAAAATATCAAAAGAGTGCAGTGTAGCTAAATCTTTATTGATCAAATAAAGACTGTACTGCTGCTGCTGTGTTCTTCACTCCTGGTCCACAGAGGTGTGGGTTGATGCTCAACACTTAATTGATCCATTAAAACAGTTGATAGTACCGTTAATTCACCTCTCCTGGTCTTTTGGGTCTCTGCTGATTGTTGGCCCTCAGGACCATCGCTGTACAGTTGCTGATATGCCAGTAGAAAGTGCCATGACTTGTTTTGAGACAACTAAGGTTTTACATGGTTCTTGTGAACCAAGGCCAGGCCTGTGTGGATCAAGTGTGGATTACTGTCTGATGCAGATGTCATAATATCCCAAATGATAGAGTGATTTTTGTACCTTTGAAAATGGGGAAAGTAAGCAGTTGGCCAGGCGTCATGCGTTTCATAAATCAACTGCAATTTGCAAGGACAGATTATGTGGGCACGAGGGAATCCAGAGGATGGAGGCTCATGCACTTATTTTCAGTTGAGTTCATAGTAGGAGTGATTCACACTCTCCATACTCCCTCTCTCTGTTATTGTGGTGAGGAACCTTTGGTAACATGTGGTTTCTGATGTAAAAAATGTATAATAATAAATAGAAACCTGACCATACTGTACTGGTATTAGTTAGCATACTTACTGTGTGTGTATGGGAGTGTTTATATTCAACATGCAGCACCCCACATTTAATATACCGGCGATGATGTGACTTGTGATGTTGTTTTGCAGCCAGGTGGATGTAACTAAGAACATTGGTTTGGAACTGAGTGCACAACAAATTCTCATCACATAGAACTTGTAGCAAAATGTGACATACCACGTGGGAATCAGTACAACAGACATATGTCAAGAGATCTGGCATTGAGTTTGTAGTAGATAAAAAGGTACCTTGGAGAACACTGAGAACATCGTATCGGACAAACCGACCACATGTAAATCAGCTTCATAAGGGCTATTGATTTATTATGCCAATTGGTACACTCAACTAAAGACTTTGCCTCAGGTCACATTCTTAATACATATTGATGCTCTCCAGAACAGTTTAAAATGAACAGTTCTTGCATCTCAGAAGGTGAATGTGCTTGCGTGCAAGTTTGTCCTGCTAAATTTTTAGTGGATGTAGCACACATATATATATTATGCAGACTTGTGAAAATGGTGCCAAGTGCTTTGAAGTCTATTTATCAAATAATAGGCATTACTATTACAGTTATTTAGCTGATGTTTTTATCCAAAGTGAGTTATGTTTGATTACCTAGGAGGAGCCAATCCCCACTTGTAGCAATGTGGGCTTAAAGGTCTTGCTCAAGGGCCCAACAGCTCCGCTGATCCTATAGTCAAAAACCTTATGCACTATGCTATGGGCCACCCTGATATTATATCTTTATTTCCTTCAGAATGAAAGGCAGGATAATTAAACCCAAATGGAACAGTATGCTGCATGCGCATTAGCCCCTGTCTGAAAAAGAAATGTGTCTCATTCTCATCCATAGCTAAAGTCTGCTGTGATCTATAGGACTGATGGAAATTAGAAATCATTCTCACCTGCAAGCATGACTTAATTTGAAATGGAGAGCACAGTTTTACATATGGGTCTAATTTGATATATGTGGAATAATGCTTGAGTAGAGATTGACAGACAGTGATATTTGAAAATGGTAGAAGGCATGATCTTACATTACATTACATCACTGCTGCCTGTCACTCAAAATCTTTTTTTCTGAAATTTCCAGAAATTGGCAGCTAGTGTAACTTTGGACTAATTTGGAGAAAAAGTGACACTACAAAGAGTCAAATCATAAAACTTAACAGTCAAATTCATGTGCAAAATTATTGTTTCCTAGTTTGTCCATACAGTAAACTTAATGTCATAAGATCTTTTTATTTTTGTTTTAGTGAGCATTTTGCAAAATGCCATCAGCATTTTTCAAAACCAGTATAATTAAAAAAATGTTTCACATTCTAATAATTATTAGAATATTTATGGCTCTCTCAAACTTGCTATGATACTAATAAGGGCAGCTAATGGTATGGGCTCTTTATGCAAGCATGGACATGACCAGTCAATCACTGAGCAACAAGACAGGGTCATGTATCCACTAGCACCATCTTAAAAGTGAGGCATTGTGGGTAACTGAGAGACACTCTCTTAGTCCATAATCACTGAGACAAGTTTACTGACCCAATTCACTCCCTGTCTCTGATTCATCAATGTATTTCCCTGCAGAGAAAAACAGTCACGGCGCAATGAACTCTCCAAACAAAGAGTTCTGAAATCATAGGTTGCAGATTGTAAAACTCTTGACTCTTTTTTTTTTCTTTTAGTTTTTTCTCCGATCGACTCAATATAATTTTTCATGTGTTTCCTCTCGGTGTTGTAAATGCATGGTTTAAATTGCAGGGAGTCCTTTAGGAAAAATGGCTGTGTCAGACTGGAAAAAAGGGTATCGCTCATTTGAGAGCTGTAAAGCAGCCAGGGTGGATATAGATGTCACCTGACCATCTGGCACAGTCATTGCATAATTTGATACACTGCTGGATGAATATACAGGTGTAGATTTTTGTTTTATTTTGTTTATATAATATTTTCCCCTTTATTTCCTATTTTTCTGCTATTTTTGAATCACTCCACACTGGCTTGTATGAGGCACGGACTTGCTGCCAAGGCTTGCTTTAACCCTGAGTGAGCAGTCATTGCGTTGGATGACTGTATAGAGACTGGCTGGACCCAAACCAGAGGACTCTGACTTGTGTGATGAGGAGAGGATAACCTTGCTGACTAAAGCCCGCCCACTCTTAACAGACACAGCCAATGGCGTGTCTCCGTGGGAGGCTGTTGGCCATGATGGTCAACACTGGCACAATCAGGATTTGATCTGAGATCAGGGTGCATAGTGCTACACCGAAAAATAGTTCTTTAGAAAGACAGGGTTCCCTACAACCTTACAGATGGTATGTCGTCTCAATTTTCAATGCTGAAATACACATTCATCAACTGTACAAAAGGCTGGTTGTTCCAGATTTGCATGATTTCATCCCATGGAATACGCAGGCTCATTTTGAGAGTTTTATCTGTGTGCAGTGCTAAGGGTGCCATGCATGTTTTTTGGTGGTTGATAAATCTGCAGTCTCGTATTTATCCCCGGCCTCAAGCACCTTGCACTATGATTTAGTCAAGCAATTTTCTCAATCGCAAGCCAGTATTTACAATTTTAATCTTGTTTGTAAGATATGGCATTCCAATACCTTGTCTTCATCTCTTATTCACAGACCTTTATGGGGGTGTCTCTAATTTATGATGCTAAGAGATTTTAAAAGTGCTTTATGTGTGTACTTTGACTCACGCTGGGGAGTTCTCCGGTTTCTGTCTTTTACGATGCATGCAGAAGAGCCTGTAATGCCGACAGTTGCTCAAACCGTGCATGATGTATCACTGCTGTTTTCAGATCCACCTTAAAACTCAGCTAAAGCTACCATGGGTGATCTGTTACCTTATTTTCTGTGGAAAATGTTTTCTTGTTTATTTTCCAGTATTAATAATTGATACTGAACTCTAAATACATTTCAGGCTTGAGTTAAATATACAGTCGATAATGACAACGGTAACTGGTTCGTAACAAAATCCTTTTTCTTTTTAAGAATAGGCATCGAAGTTATTTAAGTTGTGGTATGTTCATGGTTTACCCATTTTTGTGGCCGGGTCTTTACCTGATCATAACAATTTGCTTTCACTAAAAGGTATTGATTCCCGTACTCCTGTTGCTCTTCAAGTCATATAGCTGTTAAACTGTGTGGTATAATGGACTGAAACTATTGCTCTGTATCTGACCTGTATCTGCTGTGCCTTTAAACTATCCACGTCTGGAGTGAAATAGCTGTACTGTAATGCATTAGGAATGTGAAATATAGAGTGTGGATGTGAAATGGAATACAAATGTTCATTATATGTTAAACTTAAAAGTATAAAATGTTATTACAATGAGAAGAATTTATAGAGGACAGGTTTTTTTTTTAAATCTCTTTTTTGAGAGATGCCAGACTGTTTTAATATTTGGATATGGTCGACTGTATCATTAAACTCTCCATATTGGGCCATGTATATTACCCTGTGTGCAGGTAATAGGATAAATTTATATGGTTGTTTTGCTGCCAGTGATTTTTATATTTTGTTACTTGATAATATGAGTATGTCTGTCCGAGATCGGGACATGGATGCCATCGAGCGACTGATCTACAGCAGCCAGCTCTTACCAGCTGTGTGTCCTCTCTCTCTTTCTCTCTCTCTCTCTGTCTCTCTCTCCCTCTCTTTCTTTCTCTCTTTCTCTCTCCCCATCTCTAACAGTAGCCTCCCTTACCCACGAACACGCTCCAAGAAGCTAAAGTTTGAGGACGAGCCGTCCGACACGGAGATCCCTGCAGGGGTGGGATCAGCCCCACGGTCACCCAAGGTTCCAGGGTCAGGAGAGAGCCAGGCCGGGCGGGCAGGGGGGCGGCGGGTAGGGTGCTGGAGCCCGAGCCAACAACAGAGGCCAGGTCTGGGGGAGGGGAATGCCACCGTCCACCCCAGCAGGCTCAAACGCCCCCAGACCTGGCCTACCTCTCAGGTAAGGCATTGTGTTCACTTTCCATCCATCCATGTCACACCATAGCTGCTTGGTGGCTATCATGAAAAGCTACGCCCTTCCTCATATTTCCTGCCTCTAAACTCCATGTCCCACTTTTTGCAGTGAGAAGAGGGGAATTGCGGGTCTGTGGATAAAGTAAAACAATTTGGGAGCTCTTTGATACGTTTTTATTTCTCAAATAGTTATCTATACATGCTGTTCATGTATAGGCATTTAGATGTTTGAGGTCGGTAGGTTAGTAAACATTATGTGCATGTAAATTTGATGTCCATGTAGCTTGTAAGTCATTTTGAAAAAAAAGGCTGATTTTGTAGAATCCTTTCAGCATTTATATAAAAATAATTCTAAAAAAACATCAAAGTAGAAGCAATTGTTTGGGAACATTTGAAAAACAACTAATGCTTAAAAAAGCTTATGTGAAATTTTTCTTTAAATTTTTACTGATAAAAGGATGCCGAAAAAGCACTGTTTTGGGTGGTCAAAGAAGAAACAAAAGTGGTCTTTGTAGAGGGAATATAAACTACATCATTTGTAGACTAAGGCCGCTCTATCTGAAGACTTTATTAGAGGGATAGATCATGATAGAGTAGCATGTTTTTGCCCAATGACCTTCATTAGTGGAGAAAGCATGACAAAATGTGGTCAACATAAAAAATCCTTTTTGATGTTATTCCAAAATATCTCAGATGATATTGTGTGATATTGTCTGTTGGAAAAATAATATTTTAATGCAAGGTTTATTTTTAATAATCTTAACATTTAATAATCTCCAAAAGCAGTTTTATTAAACTGTCACTTACCAGTTGAATTAAGAGTGTTTATTTGGAATCCATCCACCGATGTATTGCTAAGCTAAGTTTTTTTTCTCTCAGGGGATAACCAGATGGCTGTGTGCGGGAAGATATGCACTGTTAGCGTGAGCAGGATTAAGAGCGACTGTTTAGTGCAACGAGTGGAGACCCAAGGGGGAACCCCTGCCACGGGTCAAAGCTCTGTTTGCCCCAAAGAAGACAAGCCAGAGCGAGAGGAAGAGCAGGAGGAGGAGGAGGAGGAGAAGGACGAGGTAGGAGAGGAGAAGCAAGATCCTCCTCCAGGAGAAGATCATCAGGGAGGAACCTCAGTCGTGTCTGTCCCACTTTCTGAGCTCATGTCTCAGGCCGCTGACCAACCAGACAGCCAGATCCTCGAGGGCCTCCCGGCAGGGGAGGAGGGCACGCCCACAGCCAGAGACCCAGCTTTGCCACGCAGGGAGAGTGACGCTGAGTCACGAGCGCTTAGCGCGGATAACCATGCGGCCTCGTGCCTCAGCAGCACTGAAGCCTTATGCCTCGGCAGCCCTAAAACAGAGCTAATGACCACTGCATTAGGAGATAGAGACTCGCTCCCAGTAGACCAGAAAGATCATCCCCTCCCAGTTGCACCTAATGCAGAGGTATGTCCTAGCTCTGTGGAGCCTGCTGGTGCATCCCTCACCATGACGGATGACCATTCCACCCTCCTGTGCTGCAGCCCCGCTCTCCTCAGTCTCCCCACCCTGGGGTCTGGACCTGGCCCTGGGTCTGAAATGCCATCTCTGACCCCAGAGCTCCCAGACGAAGGGCATTGTCCGTCACTCGCCCCCGCCCTGGAGATGCCGTCTCTGACCCCAGCGGTGGCTGAGGATTCCAAAGCACCCTTGTGCCCCAAGGCCAAGTCGCTGGAGGACCCCCTTGCACCTGTGGTCTGTGGGGAAACGGTCTCACATGCAGGGGAAGTGGATGCCATTCAGGGTCAGGGCCTCCTGCAGAGTCACTATGCAGAGGGACTTGTGGGTCTCTCTGCACAGCCTGCTGTCCTTGTCCACATGGCCATGCCTGTGTTTCTCACTCAGGAAGAGGAGAAGGATGAGATGGCAGAGCCCAGAGAGCTGCAGACTCTCACGACAGTGCTGTGTGACGTCAACACCGATCCGCTAACCTGCAGCCTTGACCCCCGCTGTCCCATTACGAGGCCTACCCCACTGCAGGACAGGACACGCCCTCTTGCTGCAACTCCCATCGACTCAGCCATTCCTCCGGTCGAAAATAACGGGTTCCTCCTTTCAGAAGACCTGGCTAGTAATGGAGAGACAAGTCCCCCCTGGAGCCCATCGAAGGACGGGCCCTTTGGCCCAGGAATCTGGGAGAGCCTGGATGCCCGGGGCCCGGCAGTCGTGATCGAGAACGCGCACCCGGAGTTTCCTGTGCTCCTGACTGAAGGGAAGGACGGGAGGTATGGCCTCAGCTCCCCCAGCCATGCTGGCTGGAGCCGGGAAGTGTACCCCGAGACACTGCCACATGACCCTGGAACAAGAGCCAGCCCGGGCAGTCAGCACTGGAGACCCAAACAGAGGCGTTGAGCAGCGACTTCAACGGGATCGAGATGGAGGAGGCGCCGGATTCCCCAGCTCCACACAAGGAGCTGACGACGCTCAGGCTGGCCGCCCAGGAGAGGGAGGTCCCGGGGTGCCGCAGAGACAAATGCTCCCCCCCCGGGGAGGGTGACTCGGATGCTGACCTCAGCACCACGAGGGGGGGGGACACCAGCAGCGAGTCAACCGAGGGGAACAACCTGAGTGACCTGGACTGCGGGGACACTGAGCTGGAGCCAGGGGAGATCTGTACTGTGAGTACCGTACCTGCTGTTACGGCCTTCCAGAGCTGCCTCTGCACACACACCTCACCGCCCCACTTTCCTAATACCACTCTTACAGGATCAACAGGGAGCGCTCACGCTCCAATGAATCAGGGTCAATCTCTCAGAAGCGTTGGCCTTCTGAGGGCTATTTACTTGCTGTACGCTGTGAACATCAAGCCAAAACATTTTCCTGAGGTTTCAGTTACAAATAATTACCTTTTTACTGGAGACTTTCTGTGTCCTCTCTGGCTCACGTATGTTCACCTTAGGTCTGCATCACATTTAACTCTTTCCTGATTGCTATCCATTGACATAAACACTCCATGGTAAATTATTTAAATCTAAACTGAGACTTATGGTGGATCTAAAGGCGGGTTAAGCTCAGCGGCCATTTTACCTCTGCCTCACAGAATCCCAGTCAGGTGGTGATTAAGATGGGCAAGAAGAGAACCACGAAGAGCTGGCGCCACCCGCTGAGAAAGCCCACCGCCCGAGCTGTGCCCAGTGCTGTCAAACAGCAGGCAGCCAGTGATGAGGGTGAGTCTGTCTGCTGCCTGGCAGCCATCGCCCGGGCAACAGAGCAATCAGCGAGGCACACAGTTAATATCAGTGTGCGAAGATCACAGCCCACAGAGGTGAAGTGCCTCCAATGCCAGCAGTCGCCTTTATCATTATTTCTTTTTACTTCAGCCTGATTTTGTTCACTTTGTAATTCCCCGCTGTGTTTGTGTGTTGGAGTGTCATCACTGCAACACCATCTGTCAATGTAGGGAGAGTAAACAAGCATGCACACTTTGTTTTAAAACATGGGATGTTAGCCTCTGCTTATTTTCACTCTGTAGTCAGCCAGCTCAGAGATACAGTGGGTCAGAAGCAGCTTGTGCAGGCAGACTGTACCCAAATGACCGCGCAGGGTTTGGGGTGCAAGATGAAACGCACACGTCCTGCCAACTAAAATCCCACCTCCCCAGGCTACACTACACATAATTATGCTTTGCCATGCGGGGCTATGAGCTGCAGCCAGATCTGTTATGAAATAGTCATCCTTATCCTATTCATCAATTGTCCGTTCATACCAATGCTCAGCCATTGCAGGCCGAAGAGAAGAGCTACTTCCAAGGTCAGAGGTCGCCCTCAGTGTAATATCAGTTGCCTCTCACACAGAGGGTTAAAACATTTTAGCACAAGGAACCATATTTTCAACCCCATATTGAGTGGTGGTGGTGGCTTTAATGCAAGTTTCAGACTGACACAGCTCGTCATTTTTCCCCTTACTCGCCAATGTTCTAAAAATAGATCATAAATTTGCGTTCTTTTGCCCGGGTTGGTCTTAAACATAAGATGTGGTCAGGCACATTATAGTCCTATTGCTGTTTTGATTTAGCATAAAGAAGATAAGTTAATGCCAACCAAAACCATGTCTGATGTCAAATTTCGTTAGTTATATTGTTACTTCAAGGATGCTATTGAAACATAATCTGTGCCTACTTATGCAGATACTCTTGGCACACACAATCTTCTGTGTTACACACATGAGCACTCACAGACTTGCCTAATGTGGCACTTGTGATAAATTATCAAGATTGACAGTGATTGTCAAACTGTGTGTTTGACAGTCATCAGGATTGACACTGATTGGCTAACTGTGTGTGTGTTTGCCCCCATGACACCCTTACAGGTAATTAAACCATTAAAACCAACCTCTTTTACAAGTGCACCATGAACACACTCCCAAAATCCTACAGTCAAACAGGCAAACATTTTTGGACACACCCTAAATGTGCCATGGGATGTGCGCCATGGATTGTGTATTCAGATTATTAAAATATGGCCCGATGTCTTGTATGGGTTTATTCAAAATGTTCAACATCACATGTGAACTAGATCAATTCCAATTTTAGAAACTTGCTTACATTACCTCATACTTTTTGCACACACAGAAATAGATTTCCTCCAGATGTGTGTTAAGGTATTTATGATGATGTATTGCTTTCTATAATATATAAAAGCGATTAAAGCATTGGTGTTTGGCAGTGTGCAGGCCTCAATGTTTAAAAGAAGAAGTAAGAGGAGAGAAAAAAACCCTGTTCTTTTATTTCTGGTCTCTAAGGAAAATATGCACGGTTTCAAATCGAGCAGTGCGTGTTAAAAAAAAGGCGTTCATGCATTGTGAGTTCACATTTGCCCACATTGAGGTGTGCATCCAATTGCAAAGATGCATAGAGTCAGCCAAGCTTGCACAAATATACACCTCATTGAACATAGAGGCTGACAAAGCTTGCTTCGGCAGGGCAGTCAGCTGGCTCAGGTCTCTCACTCAAGTAATGCTTCACTTGCGGTGTCTGCTGTTACCTGCAGGCTCCTCCTAATAAAGCCTTCTTTAAAAGGGCCTGAAAACAGGGCAGACTCGCCGCGGCTAATTAACATCTTCTTCATGTTGTGCCTGTTTTTTTTTTTTTTTTTGTGGTCTGTGTGGAGATCATTAGATCATTTTGAAGGTTCATTAGGAAAGCTCTTAATTGGCTAAGTGCTGAGCTGTTATTGGTGTCCTGCTCAAGGAAAACAGTTTTTATTTAACCTGATGGTGCTTGTACTCATATAGCCTGCTTACTGTATCTATTATCAATTGAGATTAAGATGATTAAGACTGCTTCAAATAAAAGAATCATATGTTTAAAAATAGCAGGTATAAAATAAGGGATGGCATAAAACATTACAGATTTGTCTCCAGTGAAAAACCAGTGAAACAAGAGATGAGAAATAATTCACCTCCATAACATCACACATGCATGCACACATGTTCACTCTCATAAAACTTTGCACTGCACTCATTATTTTACATGCACTCGTTTTTACACTTTAAACACAAACACACACACAGATATACCCATACACATCATTACATATATTTAACTTCAGCATTATTGTGCTCCATTTCATTGGTTATTGCAGGTTTTTAAAGTGTAGGGTTCCCTCCTAAAGGCTGGCATTATTGAAGAGTTTTCTAATGATCTTTTAGTGAAAATCCATCAGTAAAATATTTTTTTTTTAGAAAAGAAGTCAGTGACTTACTGATCTTTGTTTGCACTGATGAGGAAATGGCACAAAAACATTTCTTTTGCCTCAGCGATGATCAAGGGTTACATGACTTTTCAGCACCAGTGGTTAAATTAGTTTTTGCACCACTGCTCTGTAGAATATTATTATTGACGTTTTCATCTTTTCCATATTTCTTCACAACTCGTTTTGGGGATGTTGATCGATTCCTTGAGGCGATAAGGTGAAATCCACTGGTTTTGATCATGAGCTGTGAAAAGCAAAAAAAAAAAAAAAAAAAAACTAAGCAAAAACAAAAAATCCATCATTTCAGCTAAAGGTTGGTGAGAATAAGCCTTCATGACTTTGTGTATGATATTGACTGTTTGTGTAGAGAGATTTTACAGGTTTGTGCTGATACACAGTTTGTTTCTGACTGGTGCATTGGAAACAATAATCTTCCTTTGCAATAGAAATTCATCATAGATACAAGCTTCTCATTTGCCAACTTTACCCAGCACTTAAACTTTGGCACCCACTAATTCAGTGATATTGAAGTGTAACTGCTGAACATAAATACAGTGTGAAACATAAGAGGCCTGCCCCATTGTTTGCTTGTTAATTTTTTCCTGAAAAAAAAAAAATCCTTAGTTAAACAATGGCTGCTATGCTGCACAAGAAAAAATGTCGATTTTTACAGATCTGAGAAGTACCTCAGTGGGGTTTTTTTTAGTGTTGCCCGGCTCTGACTGGCTCTTGGAGTGTGGGTTTATTTATATATTTATGTATTAATTTGTCTTGAAGAAGGATGGCAGCTGGGTTCAGCCCGTACTTTTTATCTTTAAGTAATGCCCCCTCCATGCTGCCTGCAGTCATTCCGGCCCTGTCCAATAACTCTTCTTGTGTTTAACTAACGCTCCCGCTCCAAAGATGGATCCAGAATCACACACTGGGGAGTTGTAGAGTGAACTGCTGCGTCGCTCTAAATTTGTCTACATTTTCCCGGGCCCCAGCTCCATTCTTTAACCTTCCAAAGGTCAAAGCCCTCCAGAAACAGAGACGCTGAAAGAGATAGGAGGGAGGGGAAGAGGGCCCGTCGGTTGTTGTTGTTGTTATATCTATTATGGCAGGTTAAAGAATAGCAGGCCGCTGACTCGGTTGTGTTTACCAGAGTGTCAGTCCAGGAAGAAGGGCTATGCAGTTCATAGTACAGTAAACAACCCGCGGTGGTGTGTGAGAAGAAATTTTGTAAATATATCCTTAGGTTTTGTTTAAGGCAAGCCCGCAGCATTCTCAAGTCACGCCCCGTGCCCGCTTGACTGGCTTCACGGAGGCGTGAATCGACACCCACGCGCACGTCAGGGGGCAGCCAGTTCACACGGAGCGAGGCGCGTCGGCCGGGCCGACCCAAAACGTCACAGCAGCCGCTTCCATTGGGTGCACCCGGTCGGACTGCAGAGCGCTTTCAGACCAGTGGCCGAGGGGGGGGGGTGGGGGTTGGGGTGTGGGGGGGGCATCAGGGGTTGATGAATGCAAGATTTTGACGCAGTCATCGACGAGCCAAGCACGCATCGAGGGCTCTCAAGAGTTACAGCGAGCGTGAATCCTGCGTATGATAACGGCCATTAATTATCTGCATTTTATTCCAGACCAAAGTGGCCCCGAGACCTGCATGATAGATTGATGGCTTGGCGCACCCAAACGACCCAGGGCAGCTTGACAGAGCTTAGCTTGACGTGCAGAGTTCCCTTGGCTGAAATCCTGATTTATTTTATCTGGTATCAGACCAGGAAGGTGGATTGCAAAATCCAACTTTGAGTGAATTATCCGCCATTCTTCATTAGACATCACACAAATTGTGGAAATCGTCCTCTGCTTTAGGGGCTTGCTCATATTTAGCTTTTTGTGTTGTCAATAAGTGCGTGAGATACCAAGGACATTGTCTGTCATCATGCCACAATATTTAACAGTGGGGTCTGACATCAATCGATCATTTCTTATCTTAACTAATTTAAGAGAATGATTTTCTTATTTGATTTCCTTTTCAAGAATAGCAAAAAGATATTGACATGTAATTTTATAAACTGGTTTTAAAAAATGGCCATTGAGCAAATGTATAAAATCCTATGCCATTGCACGCCATTAAAAAGTGCATGTATTAAATTCATCAAGGGTATGTAGGAATTTTTTTTTTATTTGAGCTAATTTTGAAACTTAGACCTCAAACCTTTGGACTGATTAATATTTACTTTCCAGGTATTTTTTCCTGAAGGCTCTGCATAAAACACAATTTTGAGTAGAGCAGACACAGACATGATTCTCACCTGCACAACATTTCAGCAAAAACCTACCTGGGGCATGCATATGTCTTCAGGCTGTAGCTTAACCGTGTTTTTTCTTTTCTACATTTTCATGTCTGAGCACAGGTTTGCTCCACCGCTACCTGCAGTTTGTTTATCCATCAGGAGTCAACTCAAGCTCAATTCAACTTCTCGGTTCACAGAAGCACTTTACTTCGTGACAGGCTACACATAGTGTGGGAAGAAATTTGTGTAATACTTGCTGAAGGCTGTGCATAGGCATACAGCAGCAAGTCTGGGGGTCAGAAAGTTACCAGGTCTGAACAGAGCCTCTCTCAGGCTTATGTCTGTTCCACCCTTTCCCAGAATGCACCATCAAAGCCCATGTAGACTTCCAGGAGCTACACCTTCTCTGAACCCTACTTCAGCTGGGGCCTGTCTATAGGTGCCGCTAGCAGGGCCTCTGTATGCTGAAACACTTGGTTGAGTTTCATGGCTGTAGCTGCAGTTACATCATTCTTCCTTAGGTTGAAGCAGTTCGCCATGGCGCACCACCTTTGCCAAAAAAAAAAAAAAAAAAAAAAGTATTCAACAGTTATATAAAAGTTCAATTTTTTGTGTTTTAAACAGTGTAGCATTATATGACCACATTGCTGACTTTGTTAGAGCAACAGATGAAATATGAATTCTCAGAGTTTCATCAGTGGTCCATTGAGCTAATCGGCGCTGACAAAGAAAGGCAAGAGTGTTAGATTGTGGTTTTACCAGTCAGGCTCAAAGCCTTAGCCATACAGAAAGCTATATAATTTGTGCATGTGACATGCATATCGAATCAACACCATATAACAAAAATTATATTCCTAGGTATGAAATGCTTATTCTGGGTATGTATCCTCATGGCTGTGTTATGTTAAAAGTGAGAAATGGAAACATTTATGAATGGGAAAACATGGCAGTGAGCAAAATTGTTTTTCTTTTCAGCTAACAGCCAGAAAGTCTGCGCTGCTTACCAATTTCAAAATCTCATTGCCTCCTACAGTGAGAGCGTGCGAGATAAAACACAGGCCTGGCACTGTCAGGAATGATGTCCTTAACTTACGCATAACACCAGAGGAAGAAAAAAAATGCTTTAACACGATACGTGCTGAAAGATGGCAATGGAGAAATTGTTGAGACTGGCAAAAAGTAAATTGTACTCTGAACATGTCTCCAGCCTGAAATATGCTCTGAAATGGCATCCTGCCATCCAGAAAATGGCCCTATTATATTTGCTTTAGAGATCTCCGATTGAACAAGGTAAGCGAAATCCCTCTGTGTCAAGCAGTGTCGTCTGCCTTGTTCTTCACACTTAGCGCACCACCTTTCATGCCCTGATGTTTGCCATTTTTCTACTGACCTTGTGTACACAGGCTGTGCTTTGCTACCTGGGGGTTAAAAGCCACCCTTAATGAGCTGAACTGCCCAGCTGAACTGAGGATAGTCACTTAGCTACTTGCTCTGTCTTGCTCTGACAATGTTGGGTACTTAAAAAGGTGTAACACATTCATTAATGGGATTGTTAGATGAAAGTCTGTTTTAATGCAACATCAGGATCAAGCATAGCATTACGCCTAGATCTGTACATGCCAAGCGTTCATGTCGACGCTGCTTTTTGATCCTTCAATGTCAGCTCTTCCTATCATTGTGAAGCAGAATTCACAAAGCGTTGGATTGTTCACCCATTAATAGGGAACGTGAGCTGGGTTTAGACCGTTGTGAGACATGTTAGTTTTACCATACTGATGACGTGTTGCCGTGATAGTAATCTTGACATGGCGTTCCTCTAACACACATGGCTATGAGGTCTTTACAGCAAAGCCCATGGTTTATATTCTATACAAAGAATGCCTTTGAGCTTTTGATTATCTTTCTACCCTCTCTCCCCTTTTAGAACTTCCGGATGTTTCCGTGGCAGACGAGGAGGCGCAGGAGGTGGAGCCTTGGGCCAAACACCTCCTTCACCTCTGGCACAACAGGAAGCCAAGCTTCTTCGCCGAGAGGGAGTACAACGCCGCCGCGGCCAGGATGGAGCCGCACTGTGCCATCTGCACACTCTTCATGCCGTACTACCAGGCAAGTCCATGGCTGGCCACTGTGCCATCAGTACCCTCCTCTTGCAGCCGTACCAGATAGGCCCACAACCTTACCGACACTGACAAGCCCTGGCCAGCAGCTCCCTCATTCTGAATGCAGACGGAGAGTATGTGAAATGAATAGAGATTTGAATGAGCAAAGCCAGGGTCTATTTTTTTGCCTGAAGAATACATGTGTCCTGTTTTTTTTTCATTAAATCAATGTCAAACTTATTGCCAAGAAAAATCCTGCCCTGCAGGCATGGTTCTGTGGTGCCTGAATCCGTAGACTGTAGATACTCTGTCAGAGTTTCATTTTGAAAACAGCCAACGTTTCCAGGGTAATAACTTGGGTATTTCACTTTGGGGTCGAGGTGCAGTCTGTGCCCCTGTTGGTTCTAATGGCCTACCAACACTCGGAGTTTATTCCGACACTGTGCTAATAGCTTTGGTGGGATTGACACAAACTTTTTGTTCGTAGCCAGAAGACAGGTCTGAGGAGAGCAGGGTGGTTGTGAAGGCGGTCTCAGGATTGTCAAATGCAATCACCGGACTCTGCACCAAGCCACTGATCCCAGAGATCTGCTTTGTGTACCGAGAGGAACCCTGCCCGCCCCGTGCCCTGCCGGAGGAGGACGGATCCAGCCCCCTCATCTCCTGCAGCAGGTGCCTAGTGCAGGTACATGCAAGTAAGTGGTGCCCTCCATTTTCAGACAGTCCACTGTGCATATCATTATTTTACTAAATACAGATTATGATTTTTCAGTTTCTCTTTTTTAGTTTGGAGTTTTGTTTATGCATAGCTTTTGACCCTGAAGTTAATGGTATCATCAGATGTTTTATTTCTTTGTTTCTTTCTTTTTGCTTTCTGTCTTTCTTCAAAAGTTAGGAGCAGGAAAATGAGATTCTATTTTGTCAGCCACATTCAACAAAATCACAAAGAAGTTCCACAGTCTGATGAAAATTTCATCTAATTCTAGATTTTACACGTTGAAAAGTTGACAAAATGTTGCCTGGCAACTAAAGCGGGCAACATTTTATTGGCGGACTCCGACAGGTTGCCCCACAAGGGTCATTCAGCAGGTTGCACCAACTGGAAACAAATTTGTTTTTCAATCAGGCAGGGGTGGTGAATAGGACTGAGGAATGTTATGAAATTCAGGGTAAAAAAAAAAAAAAAAAATGCTGCTTTCTTCCAGAAAATTTTGGATGGAGATTCCGATGCTCTCCAGTCAGAAATCCACTCCTGATTAAGCCCCTGGCTGCAATGAGCACGGTCCATGTGTGTGAGCGCTGTTCTCGCTCAGCGGTTTTCTCTTTTTCCGCTAACCATCGCTCGGGTGAATCCCCGACACAAACTCCGCTCTTCCTCTGCAGCGTCATTTGCCAATACCGCACTCTCACCACTTTTCCCTGTGCTTCCCTGAGCACTCCAACCCTTTCCCAGGTGAACAGGGGTTGAGTGGGATTCTCAGTGACTTTATGGAAACCAAAGAAAAAATAAAGACCTTTCATAGAACATAAATATTGTCTGATCTTTTTCTTTTTTTACCCCTTTCCATCTCATCTTTCCCAGCACCGGATCTGTTATTTGAACTTGGTGGAGTGCTACAGCAGCCGTCATATGTTTGGATTTATAATTAACAACAGGACTTGTTTGCGAAAGGAAAACATTTAAACGTGACAGGCTACTGGTGAAGCCGTTGAGCTGTTATATTTCGTCCTTCAGGCTGTGGGTTTGATCCAGCTGCCAGGGCAGAAATTAAACCCATTTGTCTTCAGAATATACTTATTTTTTGTAAAAAAAAAAAAAAAAAAGGAAAATAAATATATTTTGCAGGGTGGTTTATGGAGATGAATCATCATTGGACGTTTGGAATGCTTGAGCTGACCAGGAGAAAAAAAGGATACTTTTTCTGGTGTTTTGTCTGGAACCTATGCTGCAGGCTCCACGCTTGCTTTTGTGCAACTCGTACTGTCTGATGAACAGCCTTGGTACACATCACAATCCAGGCATTTCTGTGGCTAACCGATGGGTGGCAGGGGTAGATCCGTAGTACCGATTCTCTAAATTGCAACCAGTGAAAGCTTGAGTTACAAAAAAACACACTAGACATTCACTAACAAGAAATGTGTAAGAGCATTCAAAAAATATATATTGGTGGTTACTATTGATTTGTTGGAAGAACAATAATACAATAGTATAAAGGTCAGAGATATTCCTTGTGAAAGTCTGTTTGATTCATGTAGAATTGTTACTGGAGGAATATTTTCTTCAGCAAAATAATAAATAAAATTTTCTTCTGCGCTGAGCACCCAAGGTTTTACCGCCTCCACGTTTTATCGGTTTCATACAAGAATTGCTTTACCTCCTCTTCAAGCAATAATTATATTCCCAGGCAATGCGCATGCTGTTTAGGCTTTTAATACATAATAATAGCCAAAGCCCACCTTTCTGGCTTCCCTAGCCTGATAATTAAAGTCTTTTCAGCTGCTAGGCCTATCATTTAGTTCTGTAAGACTATGTTGGCCTGTAAATCAGGTTTATATTTATGCCAGCCGCTCTGGAAAACTTGTTAGTTTTGTGAAAAGTTTTTTTCATTAATTTTTTTATGGTTTAGGTACTAATATCAACAAGAGGCCCTAGGCTAAAATATTCTTTATAAAGCCCTGTAAGCTCAAGCCGACATCTCATGTATAGCTTGTGCAGGGTGTGTACAGTGATGGTTAAATGTGTCATGAACCCCATACTGGGAGGAGCTACAGAGAGCTGACTGTCTATCACGGATTTATTTGGGCCAATCAAAAAGGTTTGCTCTCCAAAAAAAACACAATGATTTGTTCAACTCAGTTAAGCACTGGTAGCATATGATAGCTCCATCCATGTGGGCAGTCATGGTAGTTCTTTTTCCCATTGCTAACTGTGGGGACCTGACTGACTACAGTGAGCCATGGACTTTCTGTTGACTGTGATTCCGTTCTCCTCAGGTGATCATGTAGATAATTGTGCGCCACCATGTAGGGTAGAATTGGGTTTTTCTGCATTTTAAAAATCAAAAAAATCTGATTGCTACATTGGAGCCTAACATGATGCTAACTGGTCCTGTGTGGGCAGGAGGCTTGGAAAAGACGAGGCATAATTTCCATGTAATGGGTCACTTTTTGAGTTCATCGCCAACACAGAAAGTCTTCAATATTAAACACATCATATTGTATTTTTTTCTGTCAGGAATGTATTGAAACACAACATAATGGATTCTAATGGCATTTTCCTCTGCGCATTTCATGAAATATACCAATAGCTTTTTTTTCTGCTATCCAGATGCACTCTAGTTTGGAGCCATTTATTTTGCTTTGTGTCCCTCTTTGTCAATTGCTGTCACAGATAATGCTTGCTGTGAGGCTCATCCTTTAATTACCGTTTCAATGAATAAAGTGTTTTTTTCTTCTCCAGTTTGTTTATGTTTGACAGTATTTCAATGGAAACAAATACTCCCTTGGTCTATTTGTTTCTGCAATACACTGTCAGACATGATGCATGATAATAGCATGCATAATTCAATTTGCATAACCCGAAGCAAAAATATGTATTAATTGTGAAGCGGAATATTGCGTCGGGAGGGGCTTTCATCTGGCAGTGACCAAAAATATCGAGTATTTCAAGAGTCTACCCAGTGAATATAACAAAATACAGCATTCCTATGGCCTGTGTGTAGCTTTGGCAACGCACTGAATGTTTAGTGAATATTAACTGCTGAATTCACGGTCTCGGGTACAGGGAACGGTGCTTCAGGTGAGGATTTAATTGGGATTCTGATTAAAATTAAGAATTGAAATCAATAACTTTCACACAAGAATGAATCCAATTTGAATTTTAAAATATCAGGCTGCCTCGATGATTATTTTATAACAGGTTATTATGGTGCCCCCCAAAAACCAATATTTGCTTTTAACACTTGAAAAGGTTATGAAAAACCAATGTGGTTGATTTGATTATTAGTGTCTCGTCACATTATCCCATACAATGAAGGGAAATTTACATATAAAAAAAGACCTAAAACATGACATATAACTGGTGTTTGTATGTGGATCAAACTAGTTGGATTCTGATTAATGCAGGGAGCAGCATGTTAAGCAGTGCATTTTGAATTTTGTAAACCATGCATCAGCTGGAGAAAATTGGTAAGGCATGATAAATGAAGACCACTGAATAAATATTATTGGAAGTGGTGGTTAAAATGTTATTTCCAATGACATTTGAGAATCATATTCCATGGTCTTTATGTTTGGGGATAGTTTTAGAAATCACTGTGCATCTTTTCAAAATGTAATTGGTTGGCATGAAAGCTATAATCAGTGTCCTGATTACTTGCTTATTTTGATGTCTGTAGGTTGTTATGGAATCCATGCACAAGACGTCTCTGGGGACTGGTCATGTGACCGCTGCACAAATGGAGATATGGCTGCAGTAAGTATCATTTCACCTAGACTAGTATGTTGAACAGGGTTCTCCAACATGCTTTTGAAAATTATATAAAAGCAAACATTAAACCTTATTAAAACAGAATAAAGCACAAATAAAGTATTATATTAAGCAAGCAAATACTTGCTTATTTTTCTGTTTTTTTTTTTAATAATTAACCACACATTTAATAAAAGGAATAATTATCCACACATTTAAAAAATACTGGTCCTGTCACCATGGGAAACAAAGACCAACCTGCCTAATTAAATGCTTATAATGGAAAATGAACAAATATTACCAAATGTTACACATTATGTGTTTAAAATTGAGCATAACCCCACAAAGAATATATATAAGCATAATATTATTTTAATATAATCTTTCCTATTCTTTCCTGTAAATGCTCACATTTTATGCATGAAATCACTCATATGTGATCACAAAGTGAATTTACATGAATTCATATTCACGTTTGTGTCGTCTGTAGGGCTAGGTTTGATGTCAAACCAAATAAACTTAATGTACAGAATAATTAGACATGATCAAGATATTTATTTTGTTAAAATAAAATAAAAGTTGTTACTCTGAGAGTGACATGAATGATGTATCAAATTATGAGTGTTACTTTGTAGCTGGAAATAGTTAACTTCTTGTTGCATTAATATTTAACAACCAGTGAAATCATTTTAAACTTCTGACTTACTTGAGAAGAAAATTATACATTTTTATTAATGTAAGTAAATTATAAACACAAACGAAAGATACCTTAAGGCCTCATTAGGAGTGAAAAAAGAGGAAAAAAGACGTTAATCATGACTGAGCAAATAAATTGCATTTTTCTTTGTAGTGAGCTGTAATGTAGAAGCTCCTTATATATTCTTAAATATTTAGTATATTCTTATACTAAATATTTCTAATATTCTTTGATACTTCTTAAATTTTTCATGAAGACAGAAGCCATGTGCTGACATGTGTCAAGTTTATTTTATTTTATGCTTTTGCTTCCATGAGTGAAGAAAAAAGAAAGAAATACATGGAATCGACATAATGAAAATGGCCCATTGGTACTGTTTCATTGCTTTGTTTTGATTCTACTTTTTAATGAACTTTAATTAGTGCCCGGGGCAGGAGCTCGTCAGGCTAGAAGTCTGGTCCCTCTGCCAGCTTTCTGGGGAGAAGCAGAGTGCAGCATAATAAAAGGACCCTTCCAAGAGCTCCAGAAATTAATAATGAAGCTGCCATAACGTGGTTTTAACAAATTGATCTTATGAATATGAATTATGAAGTGACTCAGAACATTTTCAGGCTCACTTTTTTTGTTCCTTTTTTTGAAGGGGTTGGGTGGGGAAGCAATTGTATGACATATTGCTTTTTTATTACAAATAAAATCTGGCCCTTCTGCTTTCTCATAAAGTAATCCTCAAAGCAGTGGGTAGCTGCTATTATGAATTTGTGCATGGGGGTGAAGGTGACCGAAGGCCATATCCAGTCAAAGGGTGCGTCATGGCTGAAAGTGATGGTCCTCTACAAGCTCATTTTCAGGCTGGCCGCTCCTTCCTTGTTTTAAGGAACACTTAACTTTAAACCTGTCTCACCATTCAACAAAATCTGGTCATAATTTTTGAACAGACATGCCATAATACAACAAAGTTGGAGTTTTAGTTGTGGCATTTTTTTAAAATTAAAATAGGGATGCTTCGGAAAAGGTAAATGGAAATAAATACATCAAGAGTTAAGCAGACCCTCTCCACACATGGGTGGAAACAGTGTAACGTTGCTCTACAAACTCATTGCATTAGTGTATAATGGAAGCTGAATATATATGTAAACATGTGCTAATTAACTGTGTTGCAGGGGCATTCTGCACTTATCACCATGTCAAAGCGAGAGGGTTTTTCTAATGGATGTGTGAATATACAGTGACAGCTGGATAAACAGCAATAGCCTGTAGCCAGGGGAGTATCAAGCATTCTTAAAGTGGGGTGGGATGAAGCTGTGAGTAGCTCACTGTTCACATGCTTGACCCACACAAACATGAATGCTATAACTAGCCTAGCCTACATGTTATAAATTTGTCTCAAGATATCTGCACAAACAAGCAATTGCACAATCGTTTTGGAAATAAAGTAACTGCCCTTTCTGAAGGAAGAAATAAGAGCACAATAATATGCTACATTCTGAGTAGGCATTGCTCTAATTAACCCTTTGACTGCCCTCTCCCCTATTCAAAGAAATAAATCATGAGATTTTCATATTTCACCACTCAAAGTTCACAGAGACAAATATAGCACAGACAGACTATTATTTTCATGCAGGACTATAAAGTATGTAAATAGGTGTTGGTTGTCCGCAGGCTTGCAAAACGAGAAAGCAGAAGTGGTTAGCAATTCCGACCCCTCGACCTGGCACTGCAGGTCCGAGTCCCGATGCTGATGGAGCGTTAGGAGGACAGCTGTACAGGCGTAGCTTGGGTTAGATAATGACCCAGAAAAAGTGTGGGGGATGCCCAGGCCTGAAGCGCTGCCATTCCTCAGTCAGCTGATTTAAATGCGTCTTTGGTCAAGATGTTTTGCTGATACTACAGCATGTACAGGATGTGTGTGTGGACTCTTTGGCCTGCTGTCTTAAGGAAACAAACATCTGTGGCAAGGTGTAGCCTGGATCAAGAGCAGGCTCCTAGCCGTGCTTTTTCAGTATCCATTTATCGAAGGCTGTGAACGCAAATGGCCTTGCTCTCTTGGAGTTGTCAGCATTAACACTCCAAAAGCCTGCAGAGAGTAGCACACCTGCTGTCCTGTGATGTCCCTTCATTTGTCGGTTTACAATTAAAGAGTGTTGGCGATCCAGTGACAGAGTGTTTTTTACATGAATAAAATGGAGGTGTTAAGAGCTTAATATATCCTTTTTATAACTCTTTTTCTTGCTTTCTTCAATTTCAGGAGTGCTGCCTGTGCAATTTGAGGGGTGGCGCGCTGAAACAAACAACAGACAACAAGTAAGGATCCATATTTATGACGGTTTAATGGAGAGAGCCGGAATGCACAAATGGCGTTTAGGCAGCTTTAGGCGTATACCATGATCAATGGACAAACACACACAACTAAAATGTTTTTTTCCTCCGTTCGATGGAAAATTTGCATCCAAGCTCGAGGTGCATTTGTGACAGTTGAGCCATTACAATCTCTCATGATATCCACTTAATATCCTTGAAATATTTTTCCATGTTCTTCTGAGGTTATCGGGACAAAAAACTGGAATTTTACCATTACCTATCCCGCAGCCTTTCCTGTCTTATGGTTTCAGTTTTTATTGCATTTTTTTAGACATTATGCAAATATATGATGATCTTTTCATATGGAAAGTTTGTTATTGTTATTGCATGGACAACTGACTTACATTTCAGAAGCAGTCAACAGCTGTTTATAGTTCAGTAGAAATGTGTGTTCAGTACGTACACCTGGTAGTTCACTTATATCACATCTTTGTGCTTTGTGTGTATGACTGATTTCTCTTTTTATCATGTCACTCATTTTCCATGTTTTTAAGTGCAATTTGCTGCAGATGATGATGCTATAAATGAGACTGTTTCTCAAAATTTAGAGGGGAGTAGGGACACAGTTTGGCGGGGGCATTTTTGTCCCATCCCTTTCATTTTGTTTCTCGGGCGTTAGCTTTGTTAGCTTTAGCACACATCGCTAACAGCACTGACTGTTCCACAGATGGGCCCACATCATGTGTGCTGTGGCCCTCCCGGAGGTGAGGTTCAGCAACGAAGCAGAGCGGGGCCCGATCGACATCAGCAGAGTCCCCCCGCAGAGGTACAAACTGGTGAGTCACATTGTCCCCACCCCCGGCCCACACGGTCCCCTTGCCCCGACCTGGACGCTCGGCAGGGAATTACCGCCGCCATCCTTGCGGAAAAAGGCAAACTAATCAATTAAATAATCACGATAATAATTAACAGTCTGTGAAATGAACAAGTCAGAGGATGTGTGAGACAGTGCTATAATTAAATCGCTTTTCATATGTCGCCGGCAAAGAGCAATTTGCATAACGAGGGAGCGGTTTTGAAGATGTCGATGTGGATGATGTGGTCCCCCTGTTGGCATCAGTGACAGATGCTGAGGAAATGTTGTAGTCATACCCAACATGCGTGGAAGCACGGGTCAGGTAGCATGGTAAATTACATGAGGGGTGTCTTGACATGCACTGAGAAAGTCTACATGCTAAAATGTTGCTCTGAGTTAATCACAAAGGAAACACAATGATTGAATGACAGATAAATCACCTGTGTTAAATGTCTTGTCCAAACCATCATTTCATGGAAATGAAAGAATTGCGTCCCGCATGTAATATGAAAATATCCATTCTCTGTCGCTGAGATGCTTATAGCATTCACCCTACTCTATTATCTCTGGAGGGCAAATAGCTTCCATTCTATGGAAAGCCATTTTGGGCTATGGAAAGAATTTAAACTGTTGAACAGTATGAGGTTTCACAAGTCTGGTTGGTGAGTAGGAAGTGTTGTGAGCATTAACATGCATGGAAATGTAATGAACCAGCACGTTGCATTCATGCAGAGAAGGATTGGCAGGGAAATAAGAGTGAGGTTAAGTGAAGTTTATGCGCTAAACTGATTATCTTTCCTCATAATTTGATGTTCATTCTGTCTTCTTGCCACTAATCTCTCATGCATTTACATCTTAAAGGAATGGGTAGCCTACGTCAGGCTGGTAATGAATCCTTTTATTCACATGTGTACTGCACTGCCAGAAATGATGACCGTCGCAAGTCATCTAAAACCGCTATAAGTCACACAGATCATTCTAATAACCATGACAACACGCATCGTTTCAAGACCAGTCATGTTCATGTTCCGATCTCTTTTGGGTGGACTTGTTTTAAAAGTATTGATGTTTTGTTAGCGACCTTGCAATGACCCCCTAAAACTATTAATAAAACTATTATCATCAATGTTCATAATGTAATTCATTCTGTTGCTGTTGAGCATGCCTATAAACACAGGATTTTATAAATCTTTCCCTTTAGTTTTTCTGTAATCGGTGCAGCATTCGCTACAGCTACATTGTGCAGCATGCAGATCTGCTGAAGAGAGCGTGCCAGTTGAAAACCGCTTTATGTTGTGGTCAACCGGCTGCTCTGCACAGCTAGTACTCCGCACAGACATCTGCACTTGCTGCGCAGCTTGGGGCAGGCTGAGTGCAGATGCCCAATCGGACACCTTTGGGGTGTCATACCCCACCGTACCCTGCCAACTATGAGCGACTCCCAACCTTGGGCGATGCTGCGGCCAATTATTTTTGGCCCTGATGGGCTGCCATCCACAGTGGACGCTGGCAGCATGGCTGTGATTTCAGACTGCAGGGCACCCCGCTACACTGAGAACAAGTGTTTCGCTGGGCATGACACCACCCACCACCCTCCGCCCAAAGTACGCCCATGTCGTGGTTTCCCACTCTCTCATCGGCCCCCATGCTGAGTCAATAAATAGCGAGCACCAAGCCAAGCAATTACATAGTTTACCTAGCGAGGCCGTCGGAGGCTGCACAGCGCTCAAATCACCCGTGTTTTTGAGCAGCTTTTCTGAAAGCACTTAAAGCGCACCGCACTTTCAGGAAGGCACGACCCAAAAGGCACTCCGCTTTTCGCTGATAATGTCTCCCATTGTGCCCCGGCATTCAGCCTTGAGAATGAGGCCTGGAGTAGTAGCTGGAATTGTGTTTGTCTGTGTCTCTCAGAGGCCGTTTTGTTGTGCGCAGTGGAGTGGAGCTGGCCTTCCTTGAACTCTATCTCTGTTTCCCCATCAGATTTTTTTCTGGAGAAATTACAGAGTCAGAGCTCAGCTTTTGGTTTAGTCCTGCACTGGTACTGGGTCTAAACTGAACTCTTCACCTGCAGCTTTACTTACTGTATTTCAGGATGTCGGGGTTTTAAATACAGATAATCACTTGGTAATAAGAATTACCTAATGGTAACATAGTAATGGATTGTAGGTTTTAAAACCCATCTCCTCTTTTCGCTAGTGAATGGCACACATCTGGAGGATGCACAACAGGCATTTTGTATCAGAACACTCAAGTGTAGCTGAGGTGGGAAGTGAGGGATGATGAAGGAAATCAAAGTAAGAAAGATGAAGAGACAAGCTGAGAGATCCATCTTCGGAATTTTGTCAAACAGAACCTTCTTAGGGAACTCGGTTTGACTCTGAGAGACTCATGGGGGCGGGGCCACTTCCATGTGTATGTGTGCTCATACAGCACAGTGACTTAATCATGATATTAGCGTGTTTGGGTTTATTTTATCCAGAAAGAAAACTGGTGCCTACTAAAACAGGCTGAGACAGATCACATTATGGTATTGTTTTTGGAAAATGCAACGGTTTTCACATCAATATTGAACAGTTGTAAATAATTAATTAATTCGAATTGATTGTTTTATACATGGTTAATGGCTACTACCGGATGGAAATCAACACAAACGTTTAAGCTGGAGATGCATCGCAACAGTCCTTTTGTTTGTTGTCTTTCCCTCTTGGTAAATTGAAGTATTTCACTAATATTTGTCTGTGTTTGACTGAAAGTAAACTGTGTTTTTTTGTTTTTTTAGGAAATGTATAAGCACATATAACTAAATATGAAATCAGTGGGTGTCATTGCATAAAAATAAAAATAAATTAAATCAAAAACAGGAAAAAAAATAAGTGAAAGTCAATCGGGATCTGCTGCCAAAACCAGTGGTCAAAGAGAAACGGTGGAGCTGAAATGGTGCGATGCTAGGTACATGTGAAAGTAACACTTATTCCCCCTGTCATCTCTGTGTTGCTCCTGCCTTTGTGAGGCTCCACTCTGCCTCAGAGCAGTTAAATGTCGCTGCCCTCCGTAAAGCTGTTCCACAGCCCACAGAGGCCCCCGCTGTGCAGATAAACAGATCGCGGCCGTAGCCATGTCCTCGCCACGCTGGTGTCAGGCCCGATAGGGGCTGCCCGCTCGCACCCGCACGCTCCTTCTTTCAGCACTGCGCGATACCACTGCCATGAGAATACTAATGCTGTATGTCGCTGTCAAATGTGTTTTCCAATGTCTTTATAAGAACAGGTCCTCAACACCAGAGGATATAACTGCTTGGTAGTTTTGATATGGTATGTCTGCTTTGGTGTGTCTTTCCCTTGGCCGATTTATCCTTTCTCAGCCTCGTCATTGGCGTTCATTTGAAAAGAGACTACAATTTAGCTAAAAAGCACTATTCAGTCTCGCCTTCTCTCTCTCTCCCTCTACACACACACACACACACACACACACACACACATATAGAGAGAGAGAGAGAGAGAGAGAGAGAGAGCGAGAGAGCAAAAAGATGTGCGTCAGACCTTACGGGAATTTACCATTGGAGCCGAAACCGGTTGTGCATATTTATTGCAATCAAGATGCCATGTAATACTGCAATTAACAGCTTGAGGAGGATCTGGAGGGCCTATTTATCACTGCACTATGTGCTATATTGACAGAAGAGCCTTAATGAGTCCCACATAAATTCCAGGCAGAATGTGGAGGGTATTAGTCTGGAAAGCCTCCAGGCTGCACTTCTGCGTGCGAAAACCGCACACGGTATGGAATCCATGGTGCGAAAAGATTTTTTTTTTTTTTTGGTTTTGTTGTTCAGCACAGGAAATTGGCTGTTAAAGTGACAATCCAACGATCTGGGCCATTCAGATCTGATTGGAAAGGGAATAAAGCGCTTGTCGTGGCCTGTTTATTGAGGAGATTGCTGCAATGTTTTTGCGGTTGTGCTTTCACTGAGATTGACAGTCCTTTTTGAGTCTTTGAGAGAGCTCTGATAATGAGTCATGATTCACACTTTCAGTATAGGAATGCGTGGTTCTGCTATGTTATGGTGACATTAAAATGCATCAATGATCCAGCACCTACAGGCTAGATGGTATGATGTCTGAAGATTTTCTTTAGTAGGGTCTTGGAATAATGAATGCATATGTGATTATAAGTCACACAGATGAGCAGCAGAGAGCACGTCAATCTTTACCAGCCTTCCAATCTGAAGCTCAGACAATGTGCTTCCTCTGTCTGACAAATCAAAGTCATGTATTTCTCCAGCATGAGACTGTGTTGATAGAGCATGGCTTTCTGCCTGTGATGTGAAAATGTGTTTCTGCATGCTCCGTGCAGTCAGTCATTTTATTTACATCTATTTTGTACATCAACAGCAAAACAATTTCTTAAAGTAATACGAAATATGGCGACGACAATAACCGTGCACACAAAACAAGTGTGATGTTTGCTAATTTTGTCCGTTGCTGCTTTACTGCACCTCCAGCACCACGGCTGTTAGATTTCATTGAGAATGTATGAATGAATTTTCACAATTCTTTAGGCTAAGCAGTTGGCCTCAAAAGTAAGACAGCATATTTGCATAATTTTTCATTTGCAAAAAGTGGTGCCGGCACACATTCCTCATTTTCAAATGTGGGAATGGCCTGTAAAAGCACACCATGAACTACACAGTGCATAATGGAATTGCTCCCATTAAGCAGCCAGTTAAAAACGACGTACTACTTCTGCTTCTTTCAATGAAAGTAGTCTGAGGAAATGAGTTTGTAGGTATGTACATTATAAGGAAAAAAAACTGTGATTTTGGCATCAGTTAATTAAGAAATGCTGATTCCTAATTGGTTGGCGGCAGTTATAACTTCATTAAGAAAATACAATAGATACATGATATGCATAAGATGTTGATTTTTGTGTTTTTCAACAAACTGTAGGAAGAGGTAGAGGAAACAAAAAAAATGGCAGTCAGTTAACTTGGGCAGGAGCTTACTTGGTGGGGTCAGGGATCATTTGCTTGTTTGTTGCCTGGATGGTGAAAAATGGCACTTCAGCATTGTCAGCTGAAAATTGAAAAGGTCCTCTTCCCCCTCACCCCCTGCCCCCCCACCCCCACCCACCCGTACTTTGTCACGAAACCAGACAAAATCTGGAAATGAGGTTTTAGAACATCAGTGAAGCTCACAGACTCCTGCTGGCTGGTAATTTATATTTGACGAGTGAAGCGAGCAGGCACAAGTGGACTTTTTTTTTTGTGTGGGGAACATCATTTTGAAAAACGAAATGCACCAACTGGAGGGAGGCGTGTCTGCCGGCCGTGATCAGAGCCGGCTGAGACCGGAACATTACATGTCGCTGGAAAACAGTGAATGTTGGGGAGGAGGAGTAGAAGGACGGAACAGAAAAGAACAGTTACCTAAAGGGAATTGTCACCCGGATTCAGAGGGCCAGTCTGTGGGCCTACAAGGCACTTTAATCAGAACTTTCTGTGGTCTAGGACATTGAGAAAACCGATCTGAATGTGGTTTTAGAGAAAGTTATACTAAAACCCATTTTGATTTCATCTGGGAGTGAGCAGGGTTAATTGATTGACTCCATAAGACATACAGGGAACATATCCATCTCAGCTATGAAATATAGCTGAATATTTTAATCATCACATGGGGGGGGGAACAAGATTTATCTGTATTTTATAGGAGAGGAATTGAAGGCATAATAATCTCCACACTTGCAGACTCCAGCTTAATTATTCCTCTGTACAGCAGGGCCGGTCCCAGAAGAATCAAATGGAGTTCAGTAACCTTTCAGTAATACTTCTTTGACTGTCACTGCACTCTCTTTAATTTTTTTTTTCTTTTTCAAGCTTTGCATTGAGTTTATGCTTCATACATGGACCACATTTGGTCTAAGTACAAAAAAACCTTTTTTTTTGAGAAAGCACTGTTCTGTCAGAGCCTGTAAGTTGGTGGACTTGAGTGAGTTCTGCTGTTTGATCAGATCCATTGGCTGAATTTCCCGGTGTTGCCAGCCTAAAGCAGAATGTTCCTCTGTGCATTATGCTTGTAAAATCTAATATTTATACCTAGTGGCTCTTTTTTTTGTTTTTATTATGATTATTTTTTTTTTTTTTGCAATTGGGTCCTCTGGAATTGAGTCTGATGATAGTTACCGTAGTGAATTATCCCCCGAAGAGAATGAAAATAAAAATGATAATGAAAATATTGGCGCACCGCAAAAAATGCAGGTAAATTGAGAGTTTCATCATGCAGGCATAAGTACAAGACTAAGTTTTTGGCTAGACATGGTGAAATTATAAGCGAGACAGCATTGTACTGCTGATACTTAGCCAACAGGCATTTGACTAACATGGGGGCGGGGCCACGGATAATGAAAGCATATAGCCATCCTTTGTTTGAAGTAAAGTTTGTAGTCACAGTGTGACAAGAGCTTCTGATCCTTAGGGGGAATATGTCAGATTTTTTAAGGAAGGCGGTGAGCGGTGTCGGCGGGGCTGAGCAGCCTCTGAGTGTCTGTGGGAGGGCTGGGGGCACAGGTGGGAGGGGGCTGGCCCTCTAATGGAGCACGGGAGACTACCACGTGTCCGGACACCACGCTGTCCTCACAGGAGCCCGGCAGATCCATAATTCATAGCAGAGTGATCTTAATGCATGACTTAGGGCTAAAACAGCAGCTCCAGGCATGTTTTCAAATCTCTTCTCAAGGCCTGGAGGGAGGCAGAGAGAAGGTAATGCTTAGACATCAGCCAGGAGGCAACTGCTTTAACTGTTTCAGACTCATGTCGCATGTGTGTGTGTGTGTGTGTGTGTGCATGCATGTGTGTGATAGTACATTTGTGATGGCGTTAGCCTGGTCTCCTTAACCTCCCTAGCAACTGCAATCTGGTGTTGGTTTTTGTTTTTCACAAACCATGTGTCTAGCTCAGCAATCCCCAAAACAAACCCACAAGACTGTGTTTGTGAAGAAAGAAAATCAATGGCATGTTCAGCTCTAAGCCAAAGTTAAGGACACTTGTAGATTGAATGTTGGCCGTGGCTGGCTTAATAGGCAACGTCATTGATCTGCTGCTAATCAGAAAAATCCACTTCTCTGTACCCGTGTGCAACACTCCAGGTTACTTTTATGGCACTCATTCCACAGCATAAAGAAAAAACAGCATTACGGAGCTCAGGATTTCCATTTAGGCTTGCTCATGTGACACTGTGTACCCTCATAAAACCAATTAAAAGCTGTCAACCCCTGCTCCAAGAAAATTCTCAAATCACCCTGCTGCAAACTGACTGTGTGGTGGTACCGGGTGGTGAGATATGAGCTTATTTGTCTGTTTTATCTTTTGTAAAACTGTGATTGGAATGGTAGCGATGGCACCGGGGCCGGACGCAGAACCGTTACTCTCATTCATTTGCAGGGAAGCGTTTAACATCGCTCCTCTGTCTTCCCACCAGCCTGTGGCTCCGATGTTCATTTCACATCTCAGAGCACACTGACTCCCTTTTAAAGTGTCCAATCCAGCTTTTTTGACATTGACAGACTTCCCTCTCACCACAGAGGGACAGGGTCATTTTCCCCTGTGGAAAACACAAAAAAAGGCAAACTCCAAAGCCGTCAGTTTGTCTCCATCACACTACCATATGCATTTACATATTACATGTCAAAAAAGGTGTTGGTGTGCTGCTTTTTTACGCTGTTTTTTTTTTTTTTTTTTTGTTTGTGCTGCTGGTCTACACGTTGGCCCTGTCGCTTCACACAAGGTGGCAGGCGCTGAGATGTGAAATCGGAGTCTGCATCAGCACTTAATTGCACTGCGGTTCTGTGACCAGAGAGACCAGCAGCAGGGCCGTTATCGCTGTAACCCAGAGATTTTCACCCTGCTCTGAGCCTGACCATGTCCCGCAGTCAGTGCCGTCGCAATGCGCCTCGCTCTCCTCTCTCAACAGCACAACAAAGCCGCACTCCTCCTGAACTTTGTGAAACAGTTTGAATTCAGCATCACTGTATAATGGAAAAAAAATTCCAACCCTTTCCTTTCAAAGTTTGTTTTTAGCACAGCAGAATATGCAGGAAATAAAAACTCATTAGTTTCATAACTATCGATGCAAATACTCTCAATGAATATTTACACAGGTCATTTATGAAGAACTGTTAGAAAGCTTAGATTTTGCCTGGAGAGTTGTTTGGCAGTTGTTTTAGCACAGCAGTCCATTTACTGGGCATTATTGCAATGTTACAAAAAGATAATAACTTCTCTCTGAGGTGCTAGTTTAATAATTCTAGTTTAGTAAACATTCTCAATCAGGACCAAGGCAGAGCTGTCACTTGTGCATGCGCACGGAGGCATGTCTCTGAGTGAAGACACAGAGAGGGTAAGATATGAAAGAGGTGGAATGGGAAAACTGGCTTGATTTCATCATTGACCATTGTCACAGTCATCAATTACTCATGTACATCTATGTAATTATTCAATAAAATAGGGATTCCAGTCAGGTAACCTGTCTCTATTGGTTCTTGTGTAATAAATGAGAATGACACAAGATGGGAGTGAAACAGGAATTATACTTACCCTTACTATGCAGGGTTAGAAAATCAATCTTACACACCAGAGGAACTACAAAAGTAAAGAATAAATTAAGTGCCATCCATGGCGTCCACTTGAAAGGAAGAATGACAAGCCTAGCACATTACGATCACACTGATTCATATTGTGCTAATGTGTTTATGTGTTAAGGTGATTTTCTTTGTTAATCAGACAGGCTACATGCATATCTCCTTACCTAGCTTCACAAACAAGTTTTTGAGTGAAAGTTGTTCTTCTCTCTGCAGCTTGAATAGTGCAGAACGGGCATTTTAAAAAGTAAGTAAGTAAGTAAAAGTAAGTAAGTAAGTAAATACATATATACATACATAAATATGTTCACAAGGCCCAAAACATCGAAGTCACTATCAGACCTGTAGCCATGTAGTCCCAGCCCCAGACAACCCAACCAACCCCCACCCCCACCACCACCCCTGCCATCACCAGGCCCAGCGGCTGTCCCCTGAGAGTGGAGCTGTGGAAGTACTGATAATGAACAGGGTGCTGTGGAGCACTCTCCTGACAGCTCACACCTCTGAGGGCCAAAGTCCACCCCCCACCCCTATCCAACCCTCGCCCAATCTGCACATGGAACTGCTTACTACTACCAGGGTCCCACGGGAACATAGAAGAACAAATAAGCACATAAAAAGTTCATCTTTGGTTCGGAGAGGGCTTAGCAGCCAGTCACTCTTATTTACACTAATATTTCTGGCGTCTTGGGTCTGAATTTAAGGTCAGGCTCATAAATTGATTAGACTGATATACTTATGTTTATCATGTGGTCCCTTTGGTAATTAGATTTGGACCATTATGGTTGTATTCATGATAATGATGAATAATTATTGTTTTGTGTAAAAATATGTACGGTATGCCGTATGCTTTATGTGTTTCTTTGTGTGTGTTGAAAAGCTCCCATCCTCAAATGATTTGCAAGAGACTGCGGGGGACTATGGAAGTGAAATGTGTCATGAAACAACAAATATAGTTGAATTAGGAAATATTTCATATCTTATTTTTGTATATGTAAAAACAGAATTTGTCTGAATTTCATTGTAAATGGACACAGAATATCATCTGCTGGTGCCATAAACTGCCTTGACCATCAATCAGAATTATTTATTGCTTAAAAAAATTCTGAAATATAACATTTGCAGTGATATCTCAATGCTGAATTTTTAATAAGTCTGCAGAAGTTTTCAGCAACAAGTTTTCACTTTTTAATTATGGGGTTTTATGTGTGGATTGATGGCAAAAAAATCAATTTTTAATGAAGTCTTTAACACAACAAAGTGTGGAAAAATGGAGGGGCCTGAATACTTCCTGAACCCACTGTATGTGGATTTTTAAGAGTAAATTACAGGCTTTGAGAGCAGTCATTTTGACACAAAAACACTTTGATGAAGCCAGAATTGTAGAGCTATATGAAGGGAAATTTCATTTCCGGGATTGCAGAGTTGTGGATGTGTGAAGATGTGGCATACCATGAAACCCCTCCCTTAGCCATGAAAGATATGTGGAGTCTCTGGTCTAGCATTACAAGAAATAATGAAATATAGAAGCATGACGCTAATGTTATTAATTTTCAAATATAGACATATCACCTGTCACATGAGGTGAGCACAGTCATGCAGAGGTAGAATTATGAAATTCAGTTGTTCTTTTTGGACAGGACAGCTGAATTAATGTGCAGACTTTTTTTTTTTTTTGTTAATTTATAATGTGCCGCAGAAGTCTGTCTGATCTTTTAGAAATGGCAATTTATAAGATTAATTGAATCTATTTCAGTTCTACATCTCCCGTGACACCTTTGGCTGTGTATCAGTTTTCAGTCATTAAGCTTCCTGGCATGGAGATGGGACTGTTGGCTCAGGGTAATATACGGCCCTGGCGCTGGGGTTTGAGCTCAGCGCAACCTGTAATAATTCTTCATTTCTACACCCAGCCTTTTCCATCTGATTGGTGGCACACACCTCATGATCGTCCTAATGGCCCCAGAAACTGCAGCCAGGGGCGCTCTGTACAGCGCATGCAGAAACCACACGCCTCCTTCTTCCCACGGGCATCTCTGCATTTACACATGCTTTGTATTCCTTGCTTCTTTCATGGCCCTCATCTTGCCATCTGTATTAGGCAAATTCACGCTGGCAATGCTCAAATGTTGATGTCATACGTTTTAAAAATGAAGATTTATGGTTGATATGAACAGGGAGGGGCCGGAATAATGGAAACACCAGACAATATCTACATATTTGGCGACTAATAAGCATTATGGCCAGGCCACACTTTGCCTTGGAATATCATTCCTTTGTGAAGTGCTGTTATACAAAAACTGTCTGTAGTCGAATACTTGGCCATAGTTTGAGAAGGGAAGCATCGAGTCCTTAGATAATGAATGATACCTGGTGATTAGACTGCTTTTGTTTTTTGTTTTTTTTTTTTGCTGAATTTACAGTTATTTGGAAATGTTTTGTGTCTTTTTAGCTTTTATTGTTTTTTAGAAGAAATTGTTAATCTGTCAAGTTGTAATTTTGTCATGTACACACCTGGAGTTCAAATAGCAACTATTGGACTTCTTTTAGAATATGCTTGATCTCTCATTTTGCTTTAGAAGCTCACATATTGAAGTGTTCATTTTAAAATAAATGTAGTAGCTGAATAAAATATGTGTAATCAGTACTGACATTAATATAAAGCAAATGTGTAGAGTTTTGCAATTTAGTTACTTCAAAGTACCTTTTTCATTTGATGTTTCCATTATTTTGGCTATTCCGTATAATCTGTTCTTTGTTGGTATTAGTATGGTATTATGCAAGGGGGGTTTGGATTAGGACAGTGTTTTGATGACACAAAATTTCCTTTGGATGCTCTTAAATAGTGTGCTATTCTTTAGTGGTATTTGTGTATAGAGAATGTCATTCCTAGCACTTACTCTTGAGAAAAACAGCGTTAGAAATACAAAAGAAATAGAACATGAAGTTCTGCCATGCTGGGTGGGGGTGGGTGGGTGGCGGGGTGGAGGGGGTATGGAGAGTTGTAGGGGGGTCAAAAACCTCAAATTGAGCTTGATGACTTCATATGATGTGCAACAAGTTGTGCTTTTCCACCAGGAAGAGTTGACAGAGTTCATGTGGTTTTGAGAAAGTTGCATTAAAATTCTCGAATGACTGAAGACAAAGGCGTTTCTTTGCTGCTGGAGGCAGCCCATCAAATACATTTCCTGTGTAGTGGTTCGGTGTGGTTTCCCACACATTGGGGAAACAATGATCACATCCCCACTCCATGTCCCCGGCTCGTTGCGTGCCGTCGTCTCCACCCTAGATATGCATTGTTATCGTTCCCAACACGAGCGTTTTTGAAGAGGAGCGGCTGGACCGCGCCATGTTCGGAGAGCTTTTGTGGGATGGCCACACAGAGTTGAATCAGAGTTCTGCGGTCATGGAAACAAAAGGGCGAAGCAACCTCTTGTCCTCCCAGTCACCGATTCTTCGTCAGCACAGGTCACCGCAAACCTCAAGACACCCCCCCCACACCACCACGTCTCACCACCACTCCTTTCACCGAACCTCCCCATAACAACAGATCCAGTCTGTCGTAGCTTGGCGAAAGATGTCGTGAGATTGTGTTCAATTATGAAATTATGAGTCAGGAATATTTACCGTACATGCACGCGATACAGTGGCTGTTTATGCTGGTTTGGGGAGGAATCCCCCTCTCCTCCCTATCCCCCCTCCTCCTGCAGGGACATTGACAGTTATAGACTGAGGCAAGCAGAGTTGAGGTTTTGTGCAGGTATTCCTCATATTCTGTACCTGCTTTCTAAGTGTTCCCATTTTCCTCTGGCCCATGCCAAGATCATACATTAGATGTCATTGGCAATTGTAAGAAAAGCTCTTCAGGTCAGTATTTATTTTGGTTCAGTGGCTCGCTTGATCTTGATGTGACAGTCTTACGAGGAGCTCACAGAAGCAGGCTTTCGTCTCTCTCTCTGTGAAGCTGCCTTCAAAAGACCCCATCAAAGGCCTGACCGCAGCGCTGCAGCCAAGCTTCCCTGGTGAAGGGTTGCAAAGGTCAGCCTGTTTGACTCCCCATTGAAGGATCCGCGAAGAAAGAAAACACGGCCCCGACCATTTCGTTGGAGCAGCCTCTGTCTTCTCCCGGCTGAAACCACACGGCCGTCACTTCTCCGAAAGCTTGCGCGGAAGCAGAGGCGGAGCGCCTTTTTTCTTCTCTCTCTCTCCCCCTCTCTGCCAGACTGCCATTAATGCTAATGGATGGAGCCCAAAAGTAAAAGCAGCGTTTTGCGCGAGTTCATTTTGTGAGCCATTTCCCCACATCACTCATCATAATCCGCCGCCTTTGCTGTGCATCGCATCATAACACGTCGCGCGGTGACACCCCACCTTGACACAGATGCAGATATTAAACAGAGATACATGAACATAATGCGCAACAGCATAATCTGTCTGCTGTCCTTTATTTTTTTATTTTTTTTTTTTTTGCCCCTGAGCCAGATGTGAGTTTTCAGGAGCAGCTTGAGGCCTGTTTTCCTGAAAACAACAACTGTGCTCTGTCTGGTCCGTGGAGAGCTGTCTACATAATTCTGTGGTGACAGTTTGAACCTTTTTTTCCTGTTTTGGCCATTGGGGGAGTGACAAAGTCCCAGCACTATAGCACCCCTTGCCTTAGCCCAGCCAGCAACCAATCAGTGGCTACGATTCTGTTTTGTCCTGTGTATGCATCTCGTTGTATAACAGCCCAACAGGTCATGGTATCATCTATCTGGTCAACAGTTTAAGAATTTATAAAGGGCAGTTTGAACCCATTTTTTTCAGAACTTCCCAAAACTAGGACACTGTCCAAATGTTTGGTGGTAAAGGGGCTCTGACTTCATGCTCATAGAACATGTTTTTGATTTACAAAAGAACATTCAGCGATTAAGGGGGATGCAATTACAAATGGCAACCAAGAAATTACTTTTGCGAAGACACCATTTTCAAGTGACCCATTTTAATGAATGTCACTGTTTACAATGCGCTATGCTGGCTCTGTGATGAATGTGTCTTTGTTGCATGTACAGATTAGCTTTTTGAAAAATATTTTAACAAATGTATTGACAATTTCTGTCATTGCCTTGTGTAAGGTCCTGCTTTAATGAGAATGCCTTTTAGCTTACATTTTGGATCAAGGCATTCAATAAAACTGCCCACATAGTTTTCAATCAAATAAGTTATGAGTACCAAGGGGAAAAAACAAAGACATAAAAAATAAGCTAATATCTTCAGAGTGCAGTAGAAAATGGGTGAAATGTGACACTACTGCTATTCGAACAGGAAAGTGGTTGACCATTAAGTTTTTAAAAACCCCATTCAAGTCCAAGGTGTGAAATCCTGCAAGGCAGTGTACTTTGCGGGGCTATTGGCACTACCAATGTTTTGTCAGGTGGATCGATTTCCTTACATCTGTCAGCTCCAATCTTGTGAAGTTTTGGAGAGGGTTATCCTCACTGGTATCCAGACTTAGCTTAACACAGCACCCTTTTCAGTTTTCAGGCTCTAGAAACAGCCTAATAAGACCAGCATATTAAATTACCACTAGGTAGCAGGCTGAAATTGTAAAAAAAAAAAAAAAAAAAAAAAGCTTTTGAACATATTTTTGTAGTAGATTAACAAAGGTAGAAAACATACAAAGGTCTCCATTGAAACATGGCAAGTTTTTTGTTCTTTCAGACAATGTCTGAGGCTTAGACTCACAAAAAAAAAGAGAAACAGACTTTTTTCCCTCCCTTTCTCTCACTTGGGTGTAGCGGAAATAGCACTTTTTTGTGTCTTTTCCATTATTGCTAATTTGTGATGCTCAGTGAGTTAATTCCATGCACTTCAAGTCGTCAAAGGCATGAAACATTAATGATATTTATGGAGAGCGAAATGTGAAATCTTTCCGAAATAGCCCTCTTCCCAGTGGAGCTGCAGTATTGAACAGACCTCCTTATCTCAGATCAGGAGAGCAGCAAAATGGGATCAACGCAAGCATGACGGGGTTATGGGCCCGCGAAGTAAGCTAAAAAACAGGAAATTAGACAAACAGACTCATTCTAATGCATGCAAACAGGGAGCGTATGAAAGACAGACTGAGCTCAATTTACTGCACTTTTCTGGATCAAACCATTCTCCATGCTGTTTTTAGCTTCCCGTTTTTGTTTATACAGTGCATTACTTTTGCTGTAATCAAACAGTTACACCTGAAGCTCTGGTGTCTCAGCCCTCATATCTCAAGCCTGGCCATCTCCATTGTGCTTCATGGCCCCTTCCACTCTGTGAATGGGGAAAACAAGTATTACAGTTCAGAGTATTCTGAGTTTTTTTTGCCCGCTAAAGATCATAACAGTGTTTTCCTCATCCATAGACCATCCACATCCCTCCAACCAGAAGATTTAGGGGAAGGGCCTTAACCCCACACTGCTCCCAGGGGGGATTGACCCTTGGTTAGCCTTAACCACTTTGGATAAAAGTGTCAGTTAAATGAATGTAATGTAATGTAAAAGATTTCTGAGTATTGAATATCACTGACTAAATAAGTGGGTGGTGTTGAACCCCTGAGGGAGCAGAGGTGCCTATAGCCATCACCCTCTGAGCATTTCCATAGATACCTGGGTGCTTTCCAGCTGGATTCAGCCCAGCTAATGTAATGTCATGAACAAAGTAGCCCAAAGGAATCCTACTTTTAAAGTGGAAGGAGATATTCTCCATTTATGATGAATTCAAAGGTACAAAAACATGATTTTTGTCTGCCTTCTGAAAAGAATCTCGCTCTCCGTCAAAAGTGCATCATAATGGAGACAAATCTGTATAAATAATGTAATCACCATATCTGACTCCCCTATCCTTTAAGTGTCAATGCCCATGTATAAATACGGTCTCGCGGTTCAGGCTGAGAGGGTGTCGGAGGCGGCATTGGGACCCTGGTCACTCGTTCCTGGGTAAACGCGGTTTGAGATTGCGGTGTCATATGCGGTTGTGAATGATTTCCACCTGGGTGTTCATCAGCCTCAGGTAAGTGGCCTGTCAGTGTGTTGGATTTCCCGTCCTCCCGATGATGAATCGGAGCGCTGAACGGCGCATTGTCTGTCATGCAGCGGGTCTAGGATGAGAACAGAAAGCTCGGAGCTACATCTGACATTAAGGATATGAACTTTGAGAGGTTAACTGACCCAAGGTCTCAGTTAAACTGGGCTGAATTCTTGCAGCAACAACAACAAAAATCACATTTTACCCATATTCTTTGTTTTATTTGTTGTACTCTGTATGTGTTTTAGTATGAATGCTGACACTTGAGACTATAATCTTCTATTAATCCTGCTGAAACGACTGTCTCCCATTTGGTATTTCTTTCTCCCATGCCTGCAACCACATAAAAGCCTCACATTGTAGTGTGGGCGAATGGGGCCATTGGAGATGAGAAAATTATGGATTAAATTTTGTGAAGTGTTGTTGATGTTGTCATGCTGACTGAGGTAAATCATCCAGTCCAGCTGAATCCACGTCGTAAGACCCAGCATAACACTCAGGCAGTCCGGACTTGCTGTAGAGAAGGCAGTGGCAGAGCACCTATTCGCAGTCCTGTCTCTTTGGCATGATAGGGAATGATGGTATGTTTCTTCTTTAACCCAAAAACATGCTGCTGTGATATCTAGAAAGGTTGTGAGATGTAAGAAATGAGGTTTCCACATTTTATTTTTGAGGAAATAAATAAAAAAAAGAAAAACATTATATGTCATCACTTACAATCTGTTGTGGCTGATGTATTCTCAGAATTATGAAATGTAACCAATATTTGAATCTTCTCATATGTTCTGGACGATGTCAGTGATTTCACTGAAAGGGAGTAATTCCCCCACCAGAAACGTGTCCCATGATGGCGCAGTGATAATAGTCCAGTATCAATTTTAAGCAAATTGAATGTAACCATCCAACAGTGATGCTCAGACTTTCCCCCTCTTTGTTCTGGTTTTTTCTGTTTGTTTACTTTATTCTCATTTTGAATGAAAAACAGTTTTGCAGGAGGAAATCGTAATAACATAAACATCCCACAAAGTAACAAATGGCCTGTTTTCTAAATGGATTTTTCAGAATGCATTATCGGGTTTGCTTTATACTGAAAAAACCCAGTGCTGCCTGAATGAATTGCATAAAAGCCTACACTGATAATGCATTCAATTCACATTTATTTAATCAATGTATTGTTTCATAATAGAAAGAGAAACATGATTAAGCACTGACAATTAGAACATGTTTGACAAAACCGATAATCACTGGCAGTTAATTGTGCATTAGTGCTAAAGTTAACAATAACATTTCTAGTAAACCTCTTTCTCAGTGGGATATATAGGTGGAGCCTGCCTGCATATCCCTCTCATGTATTTTCAGAGTGCACTTCAGTTTTTCATTCATCAATAAAAGAGCACACAATCAATTAAGGAATGTCGACATATTGCTTAGATAAACAAGACCAAAAACCTCTGCTTGTGACTTATTATAACTATTAACTGAGCTCTGGAAGACAGAGATATAGGTGTCCTCTTTGAATGTATTATTTCTTAGCAATTCCTTCATCTACATGATATTATATGAAGTATGTTTAGTAAAATTTGGATATTTACCAAAGCAGTTCAAAATAAGGGTTACACAATAAGGTGCAAGAGCAGTTGCCATAAAATGCTGGCATATAATACATAATTAATTATTAACTAAATAACTATTTACATTGTGAAAAGAATGTTTTTCACCTCTTCCTCTCAACCACTTCACACCTTGGCAATTCCTTTTCACAATGTAAATACACGTTAATACACTGGTTATAATGAGACCAAACTCTTACCACACTCACAGCAAATGTATTCACCTCAAACCGATCTCTGTCGTAACTGATACACACGCGTGCAACCATCCCTTTTCACAAAATTACAGAATTGTACAGGAAATTGAATTTGACATTATTCTCTTGACATTGTGCCTAGACAACAACACTAGAGGCCTAGGAATTAAATCCTAGAACCCACTGGTTACATACCCAGTTTCCAAAACACCATACCCCACTGCCACCCCTTAATAAGGCTGAATCTCCGTTCCAACCAGTTAACTATATGAGGATAACATTTTTGTTGACTTATAATTACATTTAGTTTTTTTCTTTTTCTCAGCAACTGCTTTTCTCCTCTGTCTGAAACACACGTGTTTCTGATCTGATAAGGTAGTAGCGCATGGATTAGGCCAGTTTCCACAGCTGGAGAGACTGGAAGGCTCAAAAGTTCTGTTGTTTAAAGCACATCTATATGCCTTGTTAAATATTAGTGATAAAATGGACACTAAATGTAGGAGTAATGAGAACTGAGGGATTTTTATAGTACTGGAATAATAATGCACACTCATGCACAACATTGAAATCCTTAACAAGTGTTTTCGACACTGCTTATCACCATGCTGCTCCTGTCTGTTCTCACACTAGGTGCTCATGGGAAATGTCACAGCTGCTCTTCATCTCAAAATGTCTCTTCGTATTTGAGAGTGTAGCAGCACCACAGCGACCGCTGCACGCATCAACTCATGCCTGTGAAATGTTTTGACATCAATCAGCGCTGATGGAAATATCTTTAGGAGAAGCCTACTAGGACTATGTTCCTCCTTCTTAGTTGTCTTTTGCTATGTCAGTCAAAATTTGTGTACTCAGCGCAACAGTGGTTAGCAGTGGAAAAGAAAAGAGAATTCCTGTTCATTTGACGAGTATTGATCCTTCTCATGTGTGGTGGTCATCTCATTCATAGAAAGTAAGACAGAAACGATTGTTACTGCACTAAATTGGGCCTTTTAAGTTTTGGCAAGCTCGTGGGAATGGCAATGATGTTCCATGAATCCCGTAATATGTGGAGCTACCATGAGCAATTAATCATGGACATGTTTGAACCAGCTAAAACATTGTGCTCTCCAGACAAGAACATGATTGGTTCAAATCAATTTTGGTTTCATGACACCCCATTCTGCCATCACTAGACAGGTTGTCAGAAGGACTGCCCTTTTTTCTCAGCGACAGAAAGCAAATTGGGACTTTCTCTGTCAGCTCAGTGCAATTGTCAATGGGGGGGGAAGAGTTCAAGGAACCCTTGGTGCAACAAAACACTGAATTATTTGAGGACACGTCATTCCACAGAGATTATTGCTCTATTAAACATAATTCAAGAAGAAAGGTAGTCTATACAGCAATCATTGCAGAGTTCATTCCTATGCAGAAATAAATGCTCTGTAAATAAAATGTTCAATATTGTCTCAGAACACATCCGTTCATAGCTTTTGTGGCGGAGTTGTAATGTTATTTATGTGTGAGTATTTATGTGTTGTGAGCTTTAGTGTAAGTCCCCTGTGATATGTTGGGATTTTGTGGTTTGAGGACAGAACCTGTTACAGTATGGACAGGAATCCCAAGTGGTAATCGACAGTTGTCTGTACACTAGCCTTGGCAAGATGTTCAACCAGACAGTGCTTTGGTAATCAGCGTGTTGTAAAAAAAAAAAATAGATACAATACTGCAATGCAAGCTGAGGAAGTAACTATGGATAATGTCATTCACTAAGCCAAAGTTCAGCCAGTCGTAGCTGATTCAGGCGATATTTATACATGAAAATATCAAGAACAGATAATAAACTAAGATGTAAACATAGTTTGACTGAGCATAATTCCTTTCCTTTAATCTATTTAAGCAGAATTTAGTTTCTAAGCAGCACTGTATGGCAGCAGAATCATTTTATGTGATTACATGCCATCTGTTACAATCTGAAATCACAAAAAGTAATTAGATCAACAAATGTACCGCAACAAAATAATATTCGCTTGCCATATACTGTATAGCTAAAATATTATCCTGTAGATGTGAACAATGGAAAACTGTATTCAAAGGCTTTGCCACCCTCATTGAAACGTATTTGAAGAAATGGCAGTAAAATAACCTTTAAACGCAAGCAGTGACAAAGCAAACAAACTGTAGATCACCCACATAAAATAAGCATACAAATCAATAGTATAGATTTTTTTTTTTCTTCCAGTGAAACAGAAAGCCATACTCATGAAAGACACCTCTTCTCTGTTTGGCGAAGAGGGGAGAAGGTGTAAGTGTGAGCTATTTCGAAAATGTAGGCGGTAAATACAAACCTCTCAAGATGTTATCGAAGGCAGTGGCCGGGATGGTTATTAAGTGGAGTGCCACTGGGCAAAACGACAAAGATTACTTTCACTCTTCAAGTGTAAAGCAGCCTCACAATGGGATCAGATACAGAGGAACTGCAGAGCTTCTTCCAGCTACCGTGAGTGTCCACCGCAAAATAGTTCCAGCCGTGCGGATTGGACGGTGGGATTTTCCTCTCTGCCGTCGCAGGCCATTACGTGTGATGTCATCATCGACGAGTGGGAAAGAAACCCCCCAGCCGCCTCAGTGCCCCGTTACAGAGATCTGCTGCAGAGAGATCTTAATCAAGGCTGTGTTTCATCATCGTTAATTAGATTCATGCTCGTAATCTTCCCAATACATCTGCCCCTAGTCCTCAGTGGTAATAAACAGCACATAAACTCCCTCCCTCTCTTTCTCACTCGGTCGCTCTCTTTCTCTCATGAAGACAGCCATGCGCATGCATACATGCTGTTTCAAGTCAAATGGATAATCGAAGACTAGCACATTATGCAGTCCTGATTGGAAGCAGAAAAAATGACATGACACCCAAATGAGTTACTGGCAACTCAAGTGAAAAATCTCATAGCCTTTATCATTGAGCTGAGAAATATGACGTAAGGCTTACTAGTGACACTCCATTCAGTTTGTTACCCTACAACAAGATGCTGGGCTCTGCAGGCTTTTCTTGCCTTGTTTAAGGTCAGTGGTCATGATACCACCTTAAAAAAGATTCCAGGAAAAAATATGATTTGTGCAACAGTAGCTAGGTGGAAACCATTGGTCGCTAAGAAGACCATGAATACGCAATACTCAAGGTTTGCCAGAAAATCACATGCATGATCCTCAAGATCCCAAAAAGATGTCATTTTTTAGTGACATTAGCATTGTAATTGTAATAAAATTGTACTTGACAGTATGAACCTCATGTCAATGGTGAACCAAGGTGGTGGTGTCATGGCCCAGGGATGCATTAGTGCATCAGGACCTGTTATCATTGACTTGTTATCATTAAAGGATAGTGAACTCTGCTCTGTGTCAGCATGCCACTGGAGAATGTCAGGCCGTCTGAGCTGTAGCTGAGTCACAACCACGTCATGCAACCAGACAACGGTCCAAAAACACACAAGCAAGGCTACATCTGAATGGCTAAAGAACAAGACTTTTCTGTTCTTGGAAAGGGCCTAGACAAAGTCTAGACACAAACCCTCATGAGATGTTTTGGCAGGACCTGAAACAATCAGTTCAGACTCAAAAGCCAATTTTTTTATGCAAAAGAGTGACCCAAAATTCCCTGCACAACACCATGAGAGACTGATCAATAACTACTGGAGGTGTTTGTACAGTCAGCTAGTAACATTGCAGCTTGACACAGCCAGTACAGTCTAAGAGGGTGATTAATTTTTCATCTAAGGGCATTGATTGCTGCATATCCTTCATAAAAATTGAATAAGTGTCAACATTCTTTTTGTTATTTGTTCACTCAGAATCTCTTTTACCTAATATTAGGTTATGGTTGGAGACCTGAAATTATGCAGTATATCATACACGATGTCTGCACAATTATGTGAATTCAGCAATGTACTTTTGGCAATTTGCATAATGTTTTCTATCTGTGAAGTTTTGAATGTAGCCTCCCAATGCCCCCTACACACCAGCATGGGCTGAATCCTTAGTCCACATCCCGCTGTGTGTCTGCCATGGATTCAAACTCAATGCTCTTTGATTTGCTGTCTGCATACCAAGTCTGTTATCACCGCCATACATTCTCACAGCATCAGACTCTTCCACATTGTTGAGAACCCATTGGCCCACCATGCAATTAGCTTTGTGTCTTTTTAAAAAAAAAAAAATAAGTAAAAAATGTTGGAATTAATAAACGTCAATATGGGGAATCTTATTTTAGTGCAAAAGGTTCTGATGGTATATCCTAAATGTTTCTGCTCCCCAGAGAAGAAATTAATTTTAACAAGCACACTTTGAAACTTGCCTGCATTGATTAGTCATAATCGCTCCTTTCTACACAAAGATAATGAACGACAGTCTCTTCATGTTATTTCCTTTTTCTCTACTTTTTTTTCATAACCAGCAACCACTTGTCTAATCCAATTAAAAATAAAGCAGATTTAATGCATATTTCATTGAATCCGGTTTGCGTTTCTCTGTCCTTTTTCCCCCCACTCTCCACAGAAATGTGTCTATTGCCGTAAAAGAATTAAGAAGGTTTCGGGGGCCTGCATCCAGTGCTCATGCGGCCGATGCCTGACCTCCTTCCATGTGACATGTGCACATGCCGCTGGGGTCACCATGGAGCCTGATGATTGGCCGTATGTGGTGTTCATCACTTGTCATCGCCACCAATCAAGGAGCCTCAGCACAGTGAGTTATCATACCTGTGATTGGTTCAGCATTAATGGAACTTTGCAAAGGGAGCCCAATACACGTTAGTAATCTAGATAACACTGGCTAAACAGTGTGCTCCTTTATCATATTTGTCCATATATTTTAATTATATATCTGATTAAGCATACTCCAGAATATTTTATGTTCTGTGAAATCAATGAAATTCTCATTTCCTGCTTATTGGAAGAAACATTATGGCACACGCATATTTCGGTTCGCATATTTCTTCAGAGAAGTATTCAGAAAGAAAGCACAAAATTAAATGTTAGAATTTTTTTAGCAGGTTTCATTAAAGAATTTTTAATGCAGTTTTGTAATTGCATATCAGTTGTATATGATATACTGGTACAACAGTTTGCAGACGTGCATGCGGTAATAATGGCTGAAAGTAAAATGTCGTGATTGCTTCAGGATCGATGGAAAATGGTCACTGAGATGCTGAGTGTGGGAATGTCAATGACCAGGGTCTCCAGACACTTTTCTGAGCCCTGGCTGACATTATTCTGTCTGCAGCCATGATAAAATCAGAGAGATTAATCCCTTTACAGGCGTCCATTTGAGCAATTATCTGGTACTCCACCATGTGCGAGATCGATTGTGTCATCTCAGAAAGTAACGTTACTGCAACAGAATCTTTCATGAATACAACTTTTTTTTTTTTTAAAATGCGGTCACCTGGTCTTTCAATATTGCAGTGGTTTCATATTCAGTAGTCATGGCATACCGTGCATGCTGGCTTGCTGGGAAAAATGCAGTGGAGCACTTGGTGCCATGTCATCAAGTACGGAACAAAAATGGACACAACAGTTTTCTAACAGTGAATGCTGCGGGTGGTTTGGTAAAATTGCAGGGTGCATCCACGCATGGATTGTGTTGACATAAGGTCATTATCACTTGCCTTTAAACAGCCATGAGCGATCTTCTTCATCTTCTGTTGAAGAATTTTCCATCCAGCAGAAATTGTTTTCTTCCAAAACAACAGTTTCCTTGTCCACAGAGCACAAGTATTCCTTGTCTGCATTGGTCAGGTCACCAGCTCTAGACTAGCTGTGAGTGTCTCCTCTGCTACACACTGGTGTGAACCTCTCCAAAACATTGCTAACTCAGATATTATTCCTCCAATGTATTTTTAACAGAAGAACAAAACTTGCAAGAAGGATGTTGTCCTCGGGCAAACAGTCATCACAAAGCACAAAAATCTGAGGTACTACAGCTCACGTGTCACGGAAATCACATCCCAGACCTTCTATGAAGTCATGTTTGACGATGGCTCCTTCAGCAACGACACATTTCCGGAAGACATAGTGGTAAGTTCCTCTCTACGAACCCCCTCCTTTGACCTTAAATCATGATCCTCTCTCACAATCTGCTCATAAAACTTCCTGAATGATGATTTGTGTGAAGTTTGTGTTCCCCTGAAAATTAATTCACTGTAATTAAGCCATACCAAGTTAATTAATATTTTAATGAATGCTTATACAAGATGATTTTCATACGTGTTATGCTTTGTACATATGCCCATCTTCCAGAATTGGCCATTGTAGACATCATGGTCAAAGCATTCAGAAATGTTCTTCTTCGCTTCAAGTGGACTTGTCTCTGTCAGTGCATAAGACATGAGTCATGAATCTCCTTATATTCCATATTGTCTGTGTTACTGTGTGGTGTCTGACCCTGCTGTTTGCCTCAGCCGAGGTCTGTGCCGTATGCATGAATGGTGACATGCACAGCGTTGATTTGGGGTGGCAGAATGAAGCCTTTCAGAAATCACCTGAACTGGCTTCTCGCCTAGCACACATCAGGATCCTTATGACCGGGTACGCCACAGATGGCCTGTCACAAAGAATCACATTGGTAGGTCCATAACTGGTGCCCACCGGAGGATGTAGAACGGGCTGCCTCCGGCGGAACGGGTACCTTTGAATTGGCTCCACCCACACATGTAGGCAAGATGGCAGCTTTTCTCATGCCTCAAGGACCTTCCTGGAAAAGACTGATTTTTTTTTTTTTTTGTTTTAAACAAAAAAAAAAAAAGACACATGGAAGCCTTTTCATCTTAAAAGTTCAGTGTTTTCAGGCACTCTTCGAGGCTCACTGTCACTCGGTTTTGTGATCAAGAAAGAAACGCAGTATATCTGACTTTGATGTGTCAGGGAACAATGTGCCATCCATAACCTTAGCCACCCTCATCAAAAAAGTGTTTGAGGCAGAAAATCTGGAAGATTCCGTACTGGCAGGCGGTCTGTTTTTTGAATTGAACAGGAAGGATAGAGAGAGACAATAATAAAAAAAAATAATAAAAACCCCAGAGTGTCAGGGGGAAAGGTACATTGTTGATATTTGAACCTGAGATTAAAAGACTACTGGTCAGTCATGGCCCTTGACTTGTGGAGAGAATTATGACCCAAGATGACCCAGCCGTGGTTTTTGTAATATCCAGCTGTCCAGCATACTGTCCTGCAGCCTTTAGGTTCTTTTTTAACTTTTTTTCCTTTAATTTAAATATATGAAGTGCCTTCCGAGACTATTCATCTCGTTCATCTTCTGTTCAATTCCAGACTTACACTGGGCAAAATAAGGACAGTCACTTACCTTCAGCTTAAGTCACTCGATATGTTGTAGGTCATTTTTGTGATGTACCGTGGATTTCTGTCTTGGTCTTAATGCTTTAGCAGACTGAATCAGTTTCATCCTCCAAACACTTTCCACACTATTTAAGCATCACGTACTTGTCACTACTGAGAAACATCCCCATTATGCTGTAACCACACATTGAAAGCATGGAGTTTACCTACATGTTTCATGCAAGAATCTGTCATGGTTTCCTCCTTGCTACCATCACACAGCTAATTTTTGTGCAGGGACCAGACTATGTCTGGCTCTGGACATTTTTCCCATCTCAGGCAGTTTCATTAGTTAGGCAGTGACTTCTTAATGATTGATTGGATTGTGCCTTAGGGAATATTCCGTGTCTCTGAAATTTTTTACAACCTCATCTTGGAATTTCACTTTATACAACTTCATTTGAATTGTTTTGAAAGATCTTTGCTTTCCACTGTTAAATCTTTGCTTTAAAAATCACCACCTGGCAGTGATACTGTACCGACAGAGATAGGTATATTTATTCTGTAGCTATGCAAACCAGTTTTATCGCACCATTAGTCCATTGTGTGAATTTAATATTTGGCATTGCCAGAATTGGAAAGGTTCCTTTTTAAATCTATGTATCATGATGCTCTCAGGCAACAAAATGTACAAAAAAAAAAAAAAAAAATGAACAAGGTGAATACTCATGTAAGCCTAGAAGTACAAGGACTGTACATCAAATTCCTGTAATTTTAGCTTCCCAGGACTAATAGAGGAGACAAATACAGGAAACATCATAAAAGTGAGGCTGTGGAAGGTTTATTGGGAGGAGCAGGGAGGTAGGGACTGTAAAATTGTAAAATTGTATCTGAGAGGCTGAGATGCCTGACTGTCCTCTGTGTATACTTTCACAATAATATATCCACTACCAAGTTGTTACTTCATTCAATAGTTCGGAGCGGGAAATTACATGTTGTTGGTTGGTACAAGCACTAAAGCACCATTTTTCTGCTTTATCTAATCTTAGCGCACAAAATGTTTCCTCTTTTTTTTCTTCTTCTTTTGCACCCACAGCATCTTCCTCTCCACAAAAGAAAAAAAAGATAAACTTCAGTCAGTCTTTTCTGCACCTAAATGAGGATGTGTCGTAACTAAAATTCCCGCTCGCAGAAGCATCTTAATGGGCATGCCGTGTACAGCGCCCAGAGCCATGCCCATGTGTCTGAGCGAGATGCAAAATATGCTACCTGTGGATCCAGACGTGGCGTCTTTTTGATCACAACCTTGTCACAAAACCTGGGATTCTGAATGCAGAGAGCTGCACATGGTATACCTATTCCTGTGCATATAGTATGCTGTCTTTCAGCAGAAAGCTATGCTCATGACACATGGGTTCCTATAGCATGCTGTCCATACAGACAGTACCGTATTAGATTTGGATTTAACAGAGTACTGGAGCCAGTCCAGATGAGATTTAAATTTACCAGAGAACCGGAGCAGACCCACTGAAGATTTCAATTTAACAGAGCATCAGCACTGATTTCATTACATTCCATTCATTCAAATGGTTGCACATGTATTAAGGGCAGTTAACCATTGCGTCAACTTTTGTGATTGATTTGAAATGTTTAATGCATTAATAATTCAATAGTAATTAATTATGATGATGTAGTAGTTAATGATCTTACCCACTATGTCTAAGCACACTAGCACCTTGTCGGCCTTCTCCTGGGAGAGAGGTGGACTTCGAAGTGAAAAGTTTAATTGCAAATGGTTGTCTGATGGCTCTTTAGACAAAATCTTTAGAGGTAATCATGCAATTTTCAAATACTGATTGCACTTATTGTAGTTCACAGCAGTGTTACTTTTGTGTTCAAAGTATTTGATTTGGTGTACTTAGATTCTCCATAAATTTAATAGAAATACTCTTAAGAAGTATGAAGATGTGATTAATCACAATTAATTTCAGAAAATCATTTGTGTGAGCAGTTGCCAGATGTAATAACTTCAGCATTATGGAAATGAAACGGGATGCATCGCAGTTTAAGCAAGTTACGCGGTGTTTGACAAAGCTGGTGCATGCATATTTTTATAGAAAAAAATAGAAAGTGTTTCGATTCATAATGCATTACTATTATATTCTTTTATAGATTATTTGTCATGACCTCATTGTGTGTTCAATTGTACTGAAACAACACAATTAGATACAAAAACCGATACAGTATGTATGTACCAATTTTCACTTTTGCTTAAAATTTTGAAGCCTAGTTCAGGGTTATTTTAAGTGTCTTCAAATATAATCACAACACAGTCAAGTGCTACCTAACAAATTAATTTACTCTGCAATAATTGGCTTCAAAAATTCAAAATTAAATGTTTAAATGATTACAGTTTTTTGCAGTTATGTAACAATGTGCAAATGCTCTGTAGTCACAATGCATCTAAAAGGCAATTACACAGGATTTAAGGCAACTTAATGTAAATTGGCATAAAGTGGGATGAATAATTATTAGTATTTTTTTCATAATCTGCTTATTACAGTGGGAAACAGTGTGTTCTAATTATTCCCTTATTGTAAAACAGAATGCTGTTCAACAAAATGTGTCACCCTGGTCGTACACGCACATCAGTATGTATGTTATAAAATGTCATTAGGACCAACACACTCCAGAATTTTCACTGAAACACAAGATTCAGCACCATTATACGATATACACCTGAAATACAGTTTTGTATTTCCCTCATTGAATCAGCCACTTTTTTTTGTGAAGCTACTGCAAGAGAACTGTGTAATTGTTTGATCTCTGAGCTCCGGAAAGTTATTTATGATGAACCTGTCTATGAGTATTAGTCATATAAGGTCAGCCATCTTAAAATGAGGCCACATAGGCAATTCACCCACAGACCACACATCCATTTCACTAATTATTACTGACATAAAGCTAATCCCTAAGATATGAGGAAACAGAGTACCCAAAGCATTATCTGATATGATTTTCGGCAACTGAACAGTACTTGCAATCCTTGTTCTCACTTAAGCCTTATGCAAAATGCAGAGGAGAAAAAACAGATATGTATCTTGTGTAAATTGATTCAGGCAAAGCTTTTGACCCTAAACAGCCTCTCTTTTTAAAACTTGTGAGTAGTTTAACTCCCATCTTTAATTTATTTAGTAATACCCATTACCTCCTTTCTGTTTTGATGGCAAGAAAGTCCTACAATGTTAGCCTCTTGGGTATGAACATTAGGAACAAACATAAACTCGGCTTGATTACATATTTTTTGATGATTACATGTTAAACGTTTCATACTGCAGATCAGAACTAAGCACATCTTTCATAATTCATTTTTTTTTTTACATTAAAGTGTTAATTTAAATGTTTCTCATCTCCATTTGTAGTCGGTAGTGTTCAAAGACACCAAACTCCATAGACTCTTCAATAACTGGTAATGGAAGCACCACTCCTTAGCATAACTGAAATTGTCAGTGATTTTCCAGGTCATCCACCTTGCAAATTACATATGGTTGAGCTCATGATAGAACCTATGCATAAGGATTTATCCTCAGAGATGTTATCGTTCATTATCAAGAGGTTTTATCAAAAGTGGAAAACTTTTCACTTAAATGAGTGCAAATCCTCCTACATCAACAATAATGATTTCCTGAGATTAAAGCGAGCCCTTTAAGTGAAAGGCCACCCAGGAACATATTCTGAGGATATATCTGTTTTCCTGTTTATTAAGAGATTCTTATTTTCACACACTCACACGTTGAAGACCAAGGTGAGAGGGTTTAGCTGAACAGGAGAATGCAGCAATTAGAGACTGCTGGATAGCGCATCATTTGAAAGCACTTCTGTAGTGTGTGGATGGGCCCCTTGTGGTCTGATGTTGAATCCAGACCATGTCAGTGCTAGCAGCTCTTCAGGGATGCTTGTAATTGGCCAGACCGTTTGCTGTGGAGGGAGGAATTTCAGTTGTCAGGATGTCCATCTGTCTCTCTCTCTCTCTCTCTCTCTCTCTCACTTCTTTTCCACGACAGCCCTTTGCGCAATCAGGTGTTCACAGTCTGCCAGCATACGCAACATACAAAGAGCCTTACCTTCCCAATAATACCATGTAACTGGTGGACTATGAGGAGAAAACAATGAATGGTTTGACACTACAGGAGTGAGCATGCCTGGCTGAGCTCTCATGGATTGACAGTGGAGATCCTCAAAATTGGGAGAAAAAAAATATATGGTACAGATAACAGCAGTGTCTGAGCTTGACCAGGTGAATTCACACCTAGCTTGTCGACCCAGACATTCTCCCTGGCTTGCATTCCAGGTCGCAGGAAATAGTCACAGCGGTGTCATCTCGGTTAGTCGTGTTCATCGTCAGCTCTTGGCAGTTTCCAAATGTGGTTTAGACTGAAGCGCTTTAGAAGTCATCAAAGCGGTGCAATGTGTGGTAGCTGTTTGCTAACCACAGTCAATGCTCCTTGATGGGGAGTTTGTGGGGAAAACAGGGAATAGTGCCAGGAGGAAAAGATTTCTGAATTTAACCCAGAGAGACCTCAGTGGGGAGCCATTGAGTGAGGCAGATCTGAATATATATATACATATGAAATTCCACTTACTGCAAAATTCACCGCCATGAATGCTGAAATATGTCTTGAGGCCTTCAGCAAAGAATGACTTATGGAATTCAAGCATTGCAAGGGCACGCATGGACCTCTTCTGAATTTATCAAGATTATTAAATGCATATAATTAGGAAATACAAATTGGCCCGTGTCCAAGTCTGGCTTTTACTGCTTTTCAGTCTTTGCAAATTATTACTTCTGCAGCATTTGGCACACTACAGTCCTCAAGCTCATGTGTTGCCTCAATGAAATGTGGGTATTGTAAATATATCTTTATTTTTTTTTTTTTCAATTTTAAGAATATATGTTTTATTGAATGGTGTATCCATTTGAGTCATCTTAATGTGCAGAAAAGACTTATCGTCCAGCAGGGAACTTCTGTCATTTAACACTTCTCTTTTTCCTGAACTGATATTTACAAAAAATGTGGTAGTCTTTTCTTCCCAAGTAGTGTTCACTGAGTTCAGGTATCACCTAAATTAACCAGCTAAACTGTGTTTATGAGAGCAAAAAAGATTACATATTGAAATATCTGTCAGCCAGAACTGAGGACAGATGTTGATTGAGTTCAGGCCAGTAACTATGAAAAGATATTTGAAAAAAAAATTCTCATTTTAAACAATCGTGACCGATATTTCAGTCCACTATTTTTTATTAATATATTTTAGTTCATTGTCAGTACTCCCAAATGTTAACATTATGTATGTGTGGGAGAGAAAAAAGCACACAATGAAACTATGATTGAGTCTTGGAACTATGCAAATTAATATTTTATTCAGCATGTAGGTTTCCAATGTATAAAAAATTCACTCCTTGGCACAAGGTCGGAAGCCAGTTTGCTAAAATATATATATATATACACACACACACACACACACACACAGACACTCCTCCTAAGGATACAGTGCTTAAGTACAAAGAAAATAAAAACAGTGCCTGCTGCCAGACAGAATAAATTGATGTATAGAATGCAGGCTTGTCTCCTCCTCTTCGTTATGAAATAAAATTCTGTCTTCTAGAAGCTGAATGTGAACTAATTAGTTTTTTTTTTTTTGTGTTATCTTTAACCATGGCTTGGAGCCCTATCAGACTGCCAACTGGGTGCAGATAAGAGCTTGTGCAGGGAAGCAGCTGATGGTTTATCGTGAATATGGTCGGCTCTGTTCATCAAAGCACCACTGAAGGTGATTCTTACTCCCACAAGACCCACTCCCAAAGTAAAGCTAAATGCTAAATGCTAAAATTACAAAAGCAGAGCTCACTGAGAAATGCATGTCTGCTAAAAATAGCTCCCAAATTCATGCGCATTGATCGCGCTGTATATTTTAGTAACATTATGTGAGTACTGTTTTCCCTTCATATCTACTCACTCTGGGTATTATTTTAGTATGAGCTGGAAAGATTTGCATTCAGCCACCTAACTAAGGCCAGTTCAGTTCTTGATTTCATAACTTGAAAGGAAACTTTTTTTTTTCTTTTTTACACTCGCATAGCACCCTCTGTCAATTCGGCATGGTGCGGCCCAGCACCCGTGTCCTCTGAAGCACGTGCTGCCAGCTAGCTGCTGTCTCCTCTGGCTCTGCAGTGCAGGAGCTGAGCTGTGCAGCCCTTGCAATGGACGACTGCACAAGTGACTTGGGCACCAGTCAGCAGGGGCTCAGTAACTCAGAGGAGTCTCTAACTTCCAAAGAGCTGGGGACCGCTCCACTGTCAGAAACCCTCGCTCCATAGACAATGCTATAAGCAATTATGTGTCTCCCCTTTAGGGTAGGTACCATTTGCGCTGCTGGGATTTTGGCTGCATATTGTATGGTATAAGACTGCACTAGTATGTGACTCAACAGCCCTAAGATTGTGATTATTGTGATTGTTTAGTAGGAAGCGTGTTTTGCTGTGACTTCTATGAGTTTTAAAATTGATTTTTGTCATGCGGCGGATGCATTCGTGTCAACGGTTCAAATGTGAAATCAGTCCATCCACACAGTAAAAGCATTCTAATCAATACGGGGATACATAGAGGCTCTGAATGGCAGCGGCAGGAGTTATGCAAATGGTTTTTGGGGGGGATTAAAGCTCTCAGTAAACTTGTGTTGCTGCTAACGTACTCTAAACGGGGTAATGCGTATCACATCCTGCACTGATAAGGTCCAGGCACACAATCGTGAAGGTAGCGAGAGCGAGCTTGGATGAAGTCCGTCATCATCCCACTCCCAGTAATCATATCTGGGAGTGGGTGATAATGGCCCATAAAAGTGCAGGATTAGCGGTGAGCTTGATGAATCAGTGGCGGTGTGTGGGGTCAGGGGTGGTTGGGAGGGGGCCCGACACTTTGGGTGGTATCCTCAGAAAGGGGGGGCTCCATAACCAAAGAGCCCCCACGCTCAGCAGTTAGAAGAACCCGGATTAGTCTGTGCGCTAGCTGGTCAGTTTGGTCCAGGCTGTTCCCCTTGGCACCTGGCCTGCTCTTGACGTCAGCAGCATGTGGGCGGCTGTAACCTAATTCACATCCAAAAACCCAAATCTGTTTTCCCCCAGGATATGATTCACTGACTATACTGTATTTCTTTCTAAATATTAAATGCCCAGCATTGTCTGTTTTTGGCAAAACAACAGCTGATATGAATTAAAAAGGCTTTTACCACTCAGCAGTTATTAGCTATAATAATGATAATAATAATACAACTGGTATTATATTGTCTTCTGCTTTGTTTTGTTAAAGTTTGTCAGTGAAAATAAAAAAAAAAAGTCAGCTAAAAGAATCTGTACATGTCTTTCTTTTAACAGCATGTACCTACTATTCCAGGTCAGACCGAAGACGTGCCAATGCATAATTAATTGCCCTTGGTGGCTTTCTTAAAGTGAACTGAAAGGAACAAAATGTTATGTTGTGCTTGCATAAATGAATCATGGCCCAGGGTGGCACTCTATTACACTGATGAAAATGCTGATGTTCAATAGTTAATGACGAGCACCTGCTCTTTTACTTTTCTGTCGCTTTGTTCCGAGTTTTACATCTTTGAATTATCTTCCTTCAGGCTTTTTCTCCATGTTTTAGAACTTGTAATCTCCTTGACATTTATTTTATAGTATATCTGCAATATGTACTTTGATTGGTCTGCCCTCCTGGAAGTAAGTGTGTCAATTTGCAAATTAAAAATGTCTCTTGCCTGATGGAATATGTTTGTTGTGATTCATAAGAGAGAAGGTCTTTGGAACCTCCTATGGAGGTGAACAACTTATTGATCTTAACCTCCAATTCAACAAATGTATCTTTTTTTTTAATTGAACTGAATGTTTATGAAATCCTTCATTCATATATGAATTTAGCTGTAGTTTAGGTTTACAGTAATGAGCTTATTTTTACAGCTAAAGGAGAAGAAATCAGTAGATTCAATGATTTTTTCCCATAGCAATGGATATCTAGAGGTACTTTTTAAATTGACAAATATCTTGAAGTTAAGGACCAATTTGTATTGAATCCAAGCCTTCATCTAATCCACTGTTAAGCAATATTTACACCTCCAAATGTCAGTTCTTGCAAAATCCAGTACTGAAATGTATAAGCCTAAAACAGTTTTAGAGCTCTTTTTTGAAGTGTAGCCCTTTTGCGCATTGGTATTTCATCACGTATTTATTACTTAACATTTTATAGCTATAGTCTTGTTACTGCAAACATCGTGTGGAGTCATTTGTTTACCATGGCGTTAAAGTCACTGTCAGAGAACTTATCATTCATTGGATTTAACCATCCCATAACACCACACAATGGCAAGTGTAAACAGAAGTCATTTTAAGGTGTTTGTTTAAATTTTTAGGTGGCTCTAAATTTTTTTAAGCTTTAAAAATCTGTGGCACTTAGTCTGTTTTCTTGCACATTAACTCATAGCTTGGGATGAGGGAGTCTTGCAGGGGTGGTGTTGAAAGTACACCGTCTGCGTGCCAGTGGCTCTTAGGGTTTCTTTGGCTGCGCGAGCTGCGCTTATTAAATGAACTGACCCTCTCACTGTCTGTCCAGAGCAGGGACTGTGTCTGCCTCGGCCCTCCTGAAGTGGGTGAAGCCGTGCAGGTCAAGTGGCCTGATGGCCTCTTCTATGGAGCCAAGTACCTGGGGTCCAACACCTCTTTCATGTACCAGGTAAGCACTGCACCTAGCCCATCTAAAAGGTTTGAATTCGATGTGCTCTGCTAAGAGCCAATGAAACAGAACTGTGCTTCGGCCGAATGGCTCCTGTTTCTCAAGCCATGCCTTGTATAATAGAGAGCAGGTCTCCACCCTGTGTTTGATGGATAAACCCGTAATGGGCAGTGAGGGGTTACTCTGTTCTACTGAGAGTGTGAGGAAAAATAAAAACACAGCTTGTCTCTGGGAGGAAAGACTATCTAAAATATTTAAACCTATGTTTAATTATTCATGTTCCCATGAACTGGGGGTGGAAGCGCTAGGCTATATCTATTCTCTCTCTAGCTTTGGAGAGTTAGAAAGAATGCTTGCCTTTATTTATTTATATCCCCTCCCACTCACTCTCATAATACCCTCATGGTAAATCAGTGGGATGGTTAATGCCATTTGTGCAGGAATCTAATGCCTTAAATGAAGTGGGTAGAGTTCCCATAGTTCACAAGTCATCAGCAGTTTACCTGTATTTATTTCTGACGAAATGTGTTTGGCTCGTTGCTGTTTGTGCAAACCATATTTAAATGGGACCTATGTTTGTTCAAAGAGTTAGCAACCCATGGCTATGTTAAAGTGGTACCTATATTGGCAAATGAGTTTAGTAAAATTGGAAGTAGCAAAGACAGTTATTATTATTATAAGCTATAGTGTCATAAATGCAAGAGGGTAAGCTTTAAATTGGAGCCACACTTTCAATCAAACATATGACCGTTTTTATCCACAGTCTAAAAGATTAGATGAGATGATAAAAAACACAAGATGATAGTACAAATTCAAATCAGTGGGAAGAATCCAGTCATTTCCTTCCGATCAAAGGATTCCAATTCTTTAAAAAGTTGATTTTCTGCATGTAATTCAGATTTCAGATTTCCATTTGACCTCCACTGCAGATGGTTTGCACTTAATAATCAAAGTGTAGTATTGTGTGAGAGAAAGAGATTTGTACAAGTTGAGTAAACATATTTAAATATATAATTCTGAGAGAATTCTAGAAGTCTTTGGCTATCGTTTGGGGTATTTTCAAGGAGAGAAAAACACAATAAAGTTGTGATCTGCTGTAGCTGCACATTTTCAAAATATATAAAATTCTGCAATAATAAAATGTGTTGTGCTTACTATAAGGCCTAAATTTAGAGTTGACCTCATTTTATTAGTTTTGCCTCACCCACTCAAACCAATGGCACACTGAGAATATGCCAAGTGAAATGTATCTTTTAATCCGGCCCATTTTCAAAAATCCTAAACTTCCTCACACAGCCTAAATAAAAGTACCAAAGAAAGCAATTTGGCAAAAATGATTGCAGATAGATCCAATCCACAACCCAAATAAGATGTATTTTAATTCCTTTGAATTAGTCTGAAGGCCTTTTTGTAGTAAACATATTCAGCATGCTTCAGGAATGGAGGTTTTTCACAACTAAAAAGTCTGCAATTTGAACGTGATATCAAAACACACCAATCTGAATCCAAATTCCCTGTCTTATTTTATTATTATTTTATCCCTTTTGTTGTAGCTATGGACCTTAGTTTAAATTAACTTACCACTCAGTCAACAGAAGGATCACCTGTCAGCTAACACTTTAAGTATACATGTATACTGGTAGTTGTCAACCTCAGAGTATAAAACATTGATAAAAACCATTGATTTACAAACAATGTGAGCAGAAATCTTGAAATCTATTAATGGCGATTACCAAGCTCAAATTGGCTCATAAGCATTGTTAGGGACCGAATTCAAACCTGGGGTACTAGCTGCTGAAATACATTTTCCAATGCAGTCCCTGACTCTCTCAATACATACATAGAAAATCCACTTAAGCATTGAGTAACTCAGGTTTGAATTCAGCCCTTATACATAAATAACTTTGTTGCACTACTCCTTTAAAACTCACTGCTTTTCAATGGATCCTTAACACACGAGAGGGAAAAAAATATATTTTGAACTTTTATTGTAAATGAAAAGTATGATTTGTCACCTGGCATATTGTAAATTCCCTTCAGATCCCAAACCATATCTTTTTTTATTATTATTTTATGAACTTCAGGCAGTGCTATTTTGTTCTGTAAGCCTACATTTAGAATCCCCCGGAGGGCACGAGTGACTGAGGTACTTTGAAGCTGTCAGCTGGTAGAAGTGATATTCATTGTATTATTCAGGGTTCAGGGGGGATTTCTTTGTCCGATTTACCACCATGGAGTCATTAATGTCTGCTGCTTATGGCTGCGGTCACGGCATAATAACTTCAAAACTCAATAATTTCAGGGAATGAAGAATACCTACAATGACTGAATAAAAACATGTTTAAAAAACACATATTTCCTCCTGACCACCAAGAGGGAAAATGTATCTGTTTTATATTTTGGCTTCAGATGTGTCAGAACTGTCCTGATTCGTCTCCAGATTCAAAAGCCACTGAACTGAGAGTGACCCTTCAAAAACAGCGCTAGACAAAACAGAAAATAAAATAAAAACAAACCGATGGATGTTGCGGGATTTTTGGAATGTATTACACGTCACAGAAAGTGCAGTGATGTCTCCCCTCCTCCTATGCTAAAAGTTCACTTCACAGAAAAACAGAATTGTTTTTTAAAAGCCTGAACACAATGACTTCATTGTGGATAGAGTAGCGATTGCTATTCTGTGTTTTTATGCTTGCTTACTTATCTATCATTTATGGAGACCCCAAGCAGTTTGTTTTGTACACGGAATCTAAAGGTCTACAGTCAGTCAAAACATGTTTTAACTTTGATTCACCATCAAATCCAAGTGTAACTTTTTCCTTCACAATCATAGTTTGATGAATTCTGAAACTACTAAAAGCAACTCTTACCTGTGATAGTAAAGAAAAAAATATCAGTTGAATTAATTTTATTAAGATAAGATAAAAAATGTATTGTCCCCAAGGTTAAATTTGCCCATTCTGCAGGTTGATCTGTGCTTTGTGCATTGCTGAGTGGACAAAAGGAAAAGAGAATGCCTCTTTAAAAAAGAACAGGTTATTTCTGATATCTCTTAAAAGTAGTGCATGATGCCTTCATAAAAAATAAATAAAATAAATAACCACAGTGCCAGTAGGAGAGTGGAGTTGTTTTCAACTGTCCTTTATGTGAAACAGATGTTTGAATTTCACACCATACTTATACACAGCATTGTGAGGGATGGAGGGTGGTTTGCAGAAAGTTGCATGTAAGGACAGATAATACCTTGAAAATGATCTTAGCACCCTGTTAAATCTTTCATGACTTTTTACTGACAATATTGAAGGTGTACCTTCTTGCTCATACTTGTTTGAACTCTTACTGTTTCCTCAATAAACTCACAGAATTGCATATCTTAGAACGCAAAAACACCCCAGATAAAAAAAAATAAAAATGTTTCTTATGGGGGTTGATACAGTGTTTATGTCCTTTTCATGATGCCAGTGTTGTTTGGAGTCACTGAAGGCGAGGAAAATTTGGTTCATATGATTCAAAGAATGCATCTGAGCTATCAGATTCAAACTATTTATGTAGTCTTCTCTTTGTAAAATGCCAGAAGTACTTTTATGTGAAGCATATTGAACTTGAAGCGGTTTAGTTCATGGGCGAAATTTGGGGAAAAGGCTTTGTAAAAATGTTTTGTTTGTCACAGATGAAACAACTCTGCCATTGTTTGTATTTCTCTTTGTTCACCAGATACAGGAAAGAAATCAGCATTGTATTTGACTCAAGGAAATGTCTGGTTCATTGTGTGTATACTTTTTGAGTTTTCAATCAGCATTCTGTACACATACAGTAAAACGTTTAGTATTTAGCAACAGATCTCGCACCTTTTTCATTGTTGTAAAGAATTTATTTGGCAATAGACCTCAAATGGCATTAATTTTGGCACTTAATGGCTGCATGTTGTTATGATGTCAGACGTCTTTGATTTAATGCACAAAAGACTAATTTCATACAATTTATACTTTCAATTTCTTCTTGTAAGGGCTGCTAACTTATAGCGGGGCTTGGTGTATCCAATTTAACACTTGTTGGATTTTATTTTTAAATTCCATTAGTTTAATTCTAAACCTTGAAGCACACCTCAGGATCAAATTTGATACGCACATAGACCAATCACTATGTGCAAGGTGAAATCTAACATTTCCTTCAGCTCTTTTTAAGTTCTGCTTTTTTAGTGCAGGTATATATTGGTTTAAGGATAAGCCATAGGTGGAAGATGACTGAGGATGAGCTGCAAAGAACTGACTGAGAACTCCATGCCTGCTTCTTAAGGGAATTACCCGAGGCCAACATATAAGAAGTATGATACAATGAAGGGATATTGTTCATTTGTCAAATTTTTTTGACATGTGAATTATATTATGCTCTTGTATCACTCACGCCTGCATCCATGCTAACATGTGTGCTAATTTGAGTCATTCCCTTCTATGATTTATTCTTTTGCTAACTGCAGGCTATCTTGTGAAGGTGCAGAGTATTTGCATCTACTCCTCAACATTAAATGATGCATAGGTTTTGTATGTGATACACCAGATTCACAAAAATTTTTTTAGACATTCTGACTGATGATGCTGTTGGGATAACAGTGAGACCTACCCTTGACCATTGAAGTCTGCCTGTGTTCAGCTGCGACGCCAAGCAAATAGAAAAAGCAATATTACATTTTGTTGTTCACCAGTAATGCACTGATTTACATAAAAAACATGTTTTTGTACCCAGCATTTTTACACTATGATTTTGTATTTATAGCTCACACATATCATATTTTGGGGTAGATTAATGTCTGCTTTGCTTAATCTCGTCAGAAAAACTAAGGTGGCAGGTCCCTCCTCTTCCTCTGATGTTACAATAGTACCCCCACCCACCCCCACCCGGGAGCCATAGTCGATAATGGCTCCAGCTTCGTCTCTCTCTTTCTCCGAACCTCGTTCGGCACTGCTGCTCCTCTCCCACATCGGCATTCTCAAACTCCCTCCACGGAGCAGGGAGATAAGGCGGCTTTGGTGTCTTAGAATACCTGCAGCCAAATACATTACTCTACATTATGCACAACAATGTACATTCCCTCCAAATACAGAAAACAGAAATGTTTTTTTCTCTCTCCACAGTTGTAGCAAAAATGTCTCTTTGATTAAGATTTTTTGTTTCCTGCAGGAAGTTGTAGTTATTATAAAATGTCGTTTTCACAAAAACCTCATACTCAGTGTTCCTCAGCATAGTGTTTCTGGAATTTGACTGATGAAAGTATCAGCAAGTGGGGAAAAGTTCTGTACAGAACAGTGACTTTAGGCATTCCAAGGAAACATTAACCATTTGCTGACATTCATCCTGTACATTGTGTACAAATTCTGCAGTTTAAAGGAAAAACATAAATGTGTTTATAAATCCCTGTTGTACATTGAGGCCTTTGTACATTGAGAGACTTTGAGGCCTCAATAAACCATGAATGAAGAATGAAGCTACCATATCTGGTTTTTATATTGAATCAATGAGAACTCCTTGCACTCCACAACATTACAATGTGATAGGTACCCATAAATCTGTCACTGACCAGGTCAGACTATGTTAGTTTTCTCTTAACTGTTTAACCAATCAATTTGCTATTTCATCATTGAAGGTGGAGTTTGAAGATGGCTCTCAGGTATTAGCGAAGCGAGAAGATGTATACACTCTCGATGAAGATCTCCCCAAAAAGGTGAAAGGACGTCTTGTAAGTATCTTGTAAAGAATGTAAGTATCTTTTTTCTCGCTGGGACTTAACCATGTGTGCATATTTCATACCTTTCATATCCTTAGACATATCCTTTCTAGACAAGATATTAAAGTATCTTCATTTTAGTGAATAGCATAATCTATAGTAAATAGAATACTCTGACAACAGACATTATGATGTATAGAGAATGGACCACAAACTTATTTTTTGTTATCTCTGAGTCTGTACTCACATTTGTATTATTTGAAAACTAATATCTGAATTGTGGATGAGTTTTCTCTTATTAATAGTTTTAAAGTATTAAAGTATTAATATTATTTCATGCATTTTATTTCATGCTATTTTAATGTACAATTTGATTCCACTTTAATTTCATCTTGATTACTGTAGGAAATGTAACACTTCAGTTTCATTGCGTCTGTAACATAGAGGATCTGACTCAATAAAAAAAAAAAAAAAACTAAAAAAAAATCCCGCTGGCAGGAACAATATGAATTTTGAATGACAGGTTGTCATTTTTGCATGTAATTATGCTTCATGATGAGGTTAAGGTTTATATCCAGCATCCTCTCCTGCTGAGACTGATGCAGGACCTCCATTTCTTCTTCATGCATGCAGTCACTGACTGAGACTGCTACCTTTTCACATTTACAGTGAACAAGTTGTTCCCTTTTACATACATAGGGGCCATATTTTTTAAAGTTCCCACTTCACGGTGCATATCACATCGCTAAAGTGCATGTAATCCTGTCTGAGTGTCATCCCCCATTCCTTTTAAAAGCCACCTGCATTTTCACAAAGGCTGGTGCATCTCCAAACATAATTTCCTAACATGGTATCCTGTTGCAGCAAAGTTTGATCATTCTTGATAAGTTTGCTGTGCAGGGGCAGCTTGGTCCTAAACCCATAGGGTTGTATTACTGCATGGACAGTCACCAAGCTCCAGATGTTTTTTTCTTTTTTTTCTTTAATCTGATGCTGTTATACCCTCACGTCCATGGTGTCCACAACACCATTATAACCATGCATCATTGCCAATGAAAAAGTATTTTATTTTATTTGTTACTCTTCGAAACCTGGTTTTCTGTTGAAGAAGGGGTTGAGAATGCTGAAAACCTGGATAAACAAGGTTTAATTTTTTGCCGTTTTTGTATTCATTTGGACAAATACCACCTAGCTTTAAGCACAAATAATGCAAATGGGTTTTATTTTTTATTAGGTATGTGTTGCCATATAACTCATTCTTCATGGTAGTAATACTCCAAAAATGTTAACAACAAAAGCATGATTGTATGAAATAAAACAGTGCACAACACCAAAAATTCACAAAAAAGCCAAAGATATTGGTTACTGTAAAGGGGGAATGATACTGAATGGTCAAAAAGCAAAGGAGATTCTACTTACTGCTGGTTGGATGACTGGTTATATTAAGTATACAGCTACACCGCAAGAGCATCCTATATAAAATGAAGGCAACGGCAATGTAGATAATGATCCATTTAAAAGATCCCACAAAATAGCAATCCTCCAGTAATGTTTTTAAGGCTAACCTCCAATAGACACAAGTTGCTTTGCTAGAATGTTGACACCTGTGAGGGAAACCTGAAAGTGTGTCAGTGTAATACTAGCAAATCTACTTATACAGGGCTACCATAGCCAAACAGCATGTAGAAACTAGAGCTCACAGTAACTGAGTTTGTTCCTTTCTACCTGATGAGTAACCTACTGTGGTCATTTTCACAGTTACACAGTGCACAGTTACTTAGCTCATTCCTTCCTTATGTAAATACACAGTAACTTTACACAGCAGGGGGAACTTTTCTTACAACTTGGGGTGTGTATATCCCTCTTCACCCTCTTCTTTTATCACTATCACATACAAGACATGTTTTATTTTCAGGTCACACATATTATTTCAACCATAACCTAATTGTACTTACTAGTATCTGTAATGGCGTGATTCATCTCCCATGCTTTTGTGCAGCTGCATTAGGACACAATGCAGTGCTGTAATGAAGTTTGCCATTGCTCTCTATTGATCTCCATGGGTCCAGCTTTGTGTTTATCGCACAGTGTTAATAGAGGAGCTTGTCCCAATTTCTGTTATCCATGTTTAGATTTTTTTTTCAATCCAATTTATGGCTCTAGGTACCCATTTTATTCTTGAAAATATTGTATGAGAAATGGATTCTCCCAGCACTAAGTACATAAGGAACAGACATGGTGCCTGAAGGTAATTAAAGGCAGATACTGTAGAAGAGCAGACATAAATAGGTCCACATTGCTCACTGCCCTGAACCAAAGATGCCCAATTCTTAATTGACCGTCCACTGTGGGTGCTGCAGTGTTATTGTAGCCGCATCCCACCTGAATCATTCTCAACATTAACTGCATGTAAAATGTCCAGGAAGTTAGGCAATGAGCCTTGACCTGTGTTTCCAAACCTCTTGCTTTCATTTTCTACATATTGTACGCTGCATAAACAACAGTTGTGAATATTTAAAACTGCAGGGTGTGCCATAACCAGGGGGGGGGGTGCGGGGGGGTTGGGAGGGGGAGGGGAAGGGGGGAATGCAAAAGCAGACTGGTGCAGATGGTTAATTGCCACATCAGCTCCGAATCCTTAGTATTTTGTTAGCCATTTGGTTTAACAACCCAACAGTTACCAATCTGAATAAATATATACTCAAGCACTGAAATTAATCCCTTTTGGCAGAAAGTGAAACCGCTGTCTCTTACAAATATGCTATCTATATTAGCTGCAGAGACTAGTATAGAGAGCATTTCAAAATTATGAAAGTATTGCCTTTAAAATTATGATAATTGAATAGATACTTAGTAGACCAGCTAATCTAATGGAGTGCTTGTTTTTTTCTGCATGAGAAATTGGCCAATAAGTGGTTTGTGCTCAATTTTGTTATTATGTAATTGAAAATGTACACTGATGCTATTTTGTTGCTTGATAGTTCTTCATTCTTAAATTATTCCCCAGAATCTCTGCTAATTGTTTATTATGTTATGAAAAAAATCACATAAAATGTGCTTCCAAACCATTTTCCCAGCATGCATGTGCAGTTTACTTATTTACTTTACCTACAGTTTATCATAACATTGGTAAAACATCTACTTAATAATGTGCAAACTGAACTGTCACAACAATCCCTGTCATTTTTATGGTAAAATGCGATTGACTGAAATTGGGTTTGTATATAGAACAATCCATTTGTGTCAAGATACATTTTCATTTGCATGAATTAGATGAGCAATTTGGAAATACCTCCCTTTCTAGGAGTTTTGCACATGTCTTGAAGCTGTTGTTTTACCACTCCCAGGCAAATGCAAATTGACATTCTGAAGATAATGTGGCTTCCCAAGTGATAAGAATGCAAAGTGAATTTTTTTCCTTCTTGTCATTGTCTCACCTCCATACTCTTTCTTTTACAGTCCACTGCCTCTAGCATGAGGTTCCAAGACGCCTTCCACATCCCCATGATACAAGGAGAGGCCAAGAGACAGAGGATGCCCAACTCTCGCTTCCAGAAGGACTATGTGGCCAACCTGGGCTGCCGTTCATCATCAAGGAGCACATGTGAACCAAGGAGTGGGAAAGGAAAATAAAAATAAAAACAAAAAACACCGGACGCTCCCTGAAAACCAGGACAACAAGCCAATGCACCACAGACGCAATGGAAGAAGAACGAAGGATTTTCTGGGTAATGTTCCAAAAGCAATTATGCACCCCATCATCAACCAGTCGTTACCTTGTGCTTTCAGAAGAAATACACCTATATTTGCTGCGTAATGTTTTCTAAGTAAATTATACATCATACAGGATTGGTTTTTTTGTTTGTATATTCCAGGACTTTTCTAAACTCCCTAAGCTTTCGGGCAGACTATGACGCTTGTTTCTTAATGATTAACATAACGTAAGCTCGAGGATTTCTTTTTATATGCTGAGCATGGGAATCATTACCCACTACTTTTGCCTGCCTTGTCTGAGGAATTTGTGATTATTTGATATGTGAAACTATGAGATGTTAAAGTTACTGTTGGTTAAATCTCATCTTCAGATTTTGTATATTACGGCAATCCTCTTTTGTAATAAGTTATTTTGGTTTACAGTACAATTTACATGTATTGTTGACTGACATGTGCAATTAAAATATTCAGTTCTACCTTTTACTCCCTGTCTAATTTTGGACTCCATGTTATATTAATTAAATATTCTTTGAGTATCTTTTAAAAAAATAATAATAAGAAGAATTATTGTAAACTGTTTTCATTCCAGTAGATCCATATGTAGTCAACTTTATCACATTCCACTCTTCAAAATGTCCACCTTGATTGCAGCTCAACAAAGTGTATTGGATTTTTAGCATTATTTATGGGAGAAGTGAAGTCTCACTCAATCTTTCACTCGCTCGCCCACTCTCACTTGCTCACTTGTTTGAACTGTGTCTTCAGGGAATGAGTGCGAGCGTGATTGCAGGTCGGGTACTTTCAACCACTTGCAGATGAAAAAGAGCCAATTACCCCTGTAAGAAGATGAACAGTCATGTGCTGCCATGATTGAGCCCTGTGTTTTCATCCTGTGCGTCTTCAGATAGTTCTGTTGAAAAACTGTCACATGACATGAGTTTTGATCAGAACGGTGGTAATAGTTATATAGCTGGTGTGTTTTTTATCAGAGAGTGTGTGTTCTTTCAGGCGTGCTCATATCACTGCACAGCCCAGGGACAGTAATGCCTAATGGCAGTCACAATGATGATGCTGGTGTTTTGATGACAGAAAAGGCAAATGGCTTTCAAACCACAGCAGGCCCATCTTTTGAACTCTTAATTAAATGTAGTTGTTGTGTGTAAACGTATCAATCCAAAATTCAGTATTATTATGGGCTGTCAAGCATGTTGACATAGGAAAGTAAAATAATATTGTGTGCACTCTAATTTGGTGCATATAATATATGGACATATAATAATGGACATATGAATGCACTTACAGACAGTAAAATGATTACCCCAATATTTGATTGAATTCCTTTGGGAAATATATAGTAGAGAACTTTACTTGACATACATGTTTTTCTCAATTCCTTTCAAAGTTATAAGCACAGAAATTTTCCACATTTCCCCTTTAATGTGGTGCAGATCTTACTGCGTTTTTCCCATGTATTGCAGTCTCAATAAACGGAACCCATTTAGAGAGAAAGTGGGTTGATTTGACTTTAAAGAGATTAACTTGGAATTTTGGACTTGAAGTTTGCTTCATAAATATTCTGTCCGCAGTCATGACAATTGGTTATTTTATACTTACATCCTACCCAAAGTTATCTGAGGGTTATTCACAGTAAAGATGTACTCATAAACTTCTGGAATCAGGCTAAATAGGAACCAGATGTCCTCAATATTACTATGTTGACCTTGAAGAAAATCTTTGAAAAACTCAAAGGGTTTTCAGGAGCAAAGTTATACAAACTGCAAAGTAAGTTATGAATAAATATTTTACAAAATGGGGATTAAGGGAGATATCTGATGACTGAGGGCTTGTGAACCGAAGCAGGTATGATCCCGATAAGTGGACACATTAAATACTGATATCAGCAGAGACTTCTGTTGCTTCTATATTTACATTCGGAATGGGTATCCGATATTGAAATCCTCTCTGTTCTGATTATTTTCTGTTGTGCTGTTGAAACATTTCCCTCTTGTAAAGTGTAAACCCCTAAGTCGACAGTGAGAGGAAAAAATCTTCCACCATACAGGTTGTCCTTTCTTTGTAACAAGTCTGGAACAAAAGGGCATATAAAATTCCAGTTATGCCAAGTAACCCTGCCTCTCTGGAAATAAAGGGTTAAAATGTTTGTACAAGTCGTGCATTGCGAAGGGGCCTTTGACACCCGTGATTCATCGTGTGCTTGGTACGACTTGTTCTAATTTAGGCCGATCTATGAGGTTTGTCAAAGCAAAGAAAGATACTTTTGCAAGAAACTATTACTGCAGAATACCGTGTAAGTCAAGGCTGAAAAACTGTGGAGGTTTTTCAATATATGTATATGCATGTGTTATTTAAAGCAAGAAGAAATATACATTTTCTAGGACATCCTGTGTTTTACATAAGCAATCACCTGTTTTCAGCTTTCACGGGGCCAGCTAAATCTTTTAACGTTATTGTCACTCTTCAATCCAATGTCAAGCATCTCTTAATACAACACATTCTGCTCTATTGACATGTTTGATTCTATTATCTGATCATAATGAAACATTCAGATGATTGGCTATAAACAATATGTTACCCTTCTACAAAAAAAGGAAAATGTAAATGTGAAGTGCCATTAGTTATCAAACAGACATAAATTGAAGGAATATGCCAGAAAGAACAGCCTGTAATGTGTAGGTCAGGGGTCAGGAACCTGCTTCTCCAGATTCACATGTGGCTCTTTTGCCCATCTCCAGTGGCTACCTGTGGCTTTGACAAAAAATTATATGGAAATGAGCAACAGTTGTTATTTTTACTTTGTAGCTGTTTTAAGTGATTCTTACTGTAACAAGTGGGAATTGAACCTAGGTCTTAGAAGTGAAAGTTCTGGGTTTTAACCACTGGAACCACCAAGGAACACAGTTAGAACAGAAGTTAGATGGATTCAGGTGTGGAGAACCTCCAAGAAGAGTCAAAAAACCCAGCAAGCAAATCAAAGAAATCAGGTTTAATGTAACTCAGGAAACAGTCTTGCCAAAAACACAGGCAAGCTGAACTCAAGACTGAGCGATTAGACTCAACCAGAGCAGGGTTTAAATAAGGTGAAAAATAGGTGCAAAAAATCTGCACTAAACTAAAACAATCAGCACTAAACTCAAGATTTGATAGGGTCATAAATGTCCTGGTGGTGTGGAGGAGAACTGCAGGCAGAGTCGTTACATTCTCTAATTGTAACAATGTGTAGCCTATACACCAAATTAAACGTTTTTAAAAAATATTTTGTCAACTAAAATGTGCATCATAGCCTACATCTAAAGTCCGGTGCCTTTTCCTCTTAATTTTGCCGAACCTTAATAGCGTTGGCTAGCATGGATGTATACACATAAATGGCTAAGTTTTTCCTTCACTATTGATTCCAGATCCAAAAAAAGGAAAAGTCACAGAGGAAAACAGATAATTTAATAGTGCGTGGACAGATTTATTTGCTTTTACCGCCAATGCTAATGGCTTACCAGGACACTTGATCTGCGGCGAGAAATTTGCAAACAACAAAAAAAGTAATATTGACAAACGTGTCCAGAACAAGCACACTGCATTTGCTGAAAATTATCCGGCTGGGGATGAGAGAAAGAGAGCGATTTCGGAACAGCTGCAGAAAGCAGAGCAGAGCAAATGTACTTTTAAGAATTGGATCAAATCTCCAAACTCCGCTACTGCTGCTAGTTTAATGGCAGCTCCGGGGATAGTAAGGCATAGAAAGCCATTCACAGACAGTGAATACATGAACAAGTCATTCATTAAAATATCAGAGCATCTATTCTCAGACTTCAAAAACAAAACTGAGATAGTTCAGAAAATTAAAGATATACCTGCATAGCTCTTTATAGCTACCCTATTTCAAAGTAGGCCTACACATGCCAGTGGATGTTTGCTCCACTTCACAATTGTTCTGTATTGTTGGTAATAGCATCCCCCAATAAAAATAGCAAAAAAATGTACACAGTTTTCTTTATTGAGGTTCTGCACTTTAATAATTGCAACAAAGCATGGTATTCTTGTAATAGAAATGCAAAATACCAAATAATCATAAATAGCACACTGCAGAGTAGTCACATGTGGGAAGACATTTTGAATGCTCATTTATACCTATGAGTAATTTTGATTGGCTATTTTTGACTTAATAGGCTGGTTACCTTCATTATAAGGCTCAAATATGTTTAGCGGCTCCAGACAAATAGTTTTTTTTTTTTTTTTTTTCCAAAAATGGCTCTTTTAATGGTAAAGGTTGCCGACCCCTGGTATAGGTCAACCTAGCATTTACCTACCAGTGTTTTTGTGATTTGTGTGATCAAAGTGGGGACTCATTCTATGACTTTTGAGGTACAATTGCTGATGAATAACAGGGCCATCACAAAAGGACCTGGTACCTTAAGTGCATTGGAGGAGCAGGTCTCTCAGTACCATGAATTGAACCAGCCAGTAAAATGTTCCTAATTCGCTGTCTTGAGTTTCCAGGGTTAAATTGGCTCCATGTTGGATTCTGTCAATGTTGCACAGTTGGATACACCTTAAAATAGTGAAAATGTGACTGACCATTAGGAGCCCATCATTTGCCAGAGATAGGCACTTTGTAAAAGCCCATCAATTAGTCAGATTTTTTTTTCTTTTTAAAAAGAAAACCACACAAAGGGCCAGTGTAGATGATTTCTGTGTTTAGTGTTACATTAGCGGCCAGTGCTAACAATGGCACCCCAAAGAAAACCTTTACCTCAAGAGGTCTGAGTTATGCTGCGCTGCATGTGAACCAATATAAACGTACCAGCACTGTGTGTGCTGTTTGGATAACACTGCACAACTGTAAAAGCCCACTCTCTGGGCAGCTCCAATGCGTTTGTCACAAAGATGACTGGTTAGAATGTTGGTAGTATGTGGCTTTATGGGCTGCAGTAAATTGTTCAGTGAAGTTTATAATTTTCCTTTGTCTCTCCTTCTGTCCTCTGTTGTTTCCTTGGGGGGAACAAATGTGGCTACAGTGTATTTACTACAGCTACCCCCTCATTCACACATAATCACACAGAGCGTTCTTTTCTGAATACTCATTAAAGGATTTGCATTGCAGGCTTAACAAACATGGGGGTAGCAGGGCCATCTGAGCTGCCTGTACCCAGAAAGGGACGGAAGCATGTCATACTTCATTCACTGACATTCTACCTCACATTAACCAAGCTCTATACATGGACCGTATGTGTGTGTGTGTGTGTGTGCAAGTAAGAGTCTCTTTCAAAGGAGCCAAAAATGTCCTAATGTAATCCCTGTGCTCTCTGAATAGAGAGACCCCCACATTAACTTTACACATGTGCATTACACAAGTTGACATAACAAGAGAACTAAGTACAAACTGGCAAGCAGGAAAGAACAGCTGAAAGTGGAGCGAGGAGGAAACCTTATTCCAAAGTTGGTGGTTTTATTTATATTTTAAGGCCTCAGTGAAATCAATTCAAATGACCTGACCTCTGTTCATATAACACACAGCCTACTGCCTTGACCCCAATTTAACAGATAATGGAGCAAAATAACTTGACCCCTGATTTTAAGGTTTGGAAACCACAGCCTTTGCATTTTGCTGTCCTCCTTTTATGGTTGTTGAGGTAAAGCACCATGATTTGAGTTCATCTTATCCAGAAAAGCATTTGTAATTAGATGCTGGTTGTAAAAGGGTCTTTTGTAGCATCCACAGTCTGTTACTGTAAACATCTCCATGATTCACATTGTGAGCAGGCACAGGACATTAATGACGAACTGGAACCTGCAAGAGGACACATTTAAATGGAAAAACAGAATAGAGAGCACAATCATTCACATACTGACTGTTTTAACTGTTGACTATTAACTACTGTATGTTTTTATATAGTATATAAAAAGATGATATAACAAAATAAATTCTTGTAAGTGCAACTGAACACCAAATGATTCATAAAAAAAAATCACATGACAGAAAAACAGGTAAACCTGATTAGCATTTAACTGTAGTGATACTATCTGGCTTGCCACAGGTAGACAACAGACCTCCAACATTTTAATAGGAATGACTGTATTTTTTATATTCATGTCCACAGGAGACATACACAGACACTGAAACAATGACGGTAACAGGAGGTTTTCAGGATTCTGAATTGCCAAACAATTCCCTCGAAGGCCTTCTGTGGCCGTCGCCGTTGTGTAAAATGCCATGAACAGGTGGCCCAATGACATGTCACATCTGAATGAAAACAGCCATGTCTCCCGAGTCGAGCCATAATCTTTTCCATGGGAAGACTGTATTGTAGCCACATGTATATAAAGGGTTTATGGTAATTCTCATCCAAATTCCGGCACTGACTAAATACATCTGCAGCAATTCACTTCTGCCGTAGTTGTTTTTTATTTTTGTTTTGAGTTTTTTTTGTTCTTTGTCATGTGTTATGCTTTTTCGAGCATTTGCTTTCAGCGTTCCAAGAGAAAAAAAAAAAAAAAGTGATTTTGCTCCAGACAGTCGCTGCTTCAGGCGGCTGCTTCAGACAATGACCCGCAATGTATTCATGTTTATGTGGCTGTCCCCCGAGGGACATATTGATGTCGGGCCGTTCTGGGCCCTTCTCTTTCAGCTGTTTTTTCCCGCTCGCCAGAAAAACGCAGCCTGGTCAATTGGACCTAAGACATGCCAGACTGCCAGTCATTCAGCAAGCTGGACAGTGATCTGGACATTTCCTCACCTCGGAAACTGCTTAATCTCGCGCTCGGCCTTCTGCTTCTCTGAGAGGGTGATAGCACAGACCCATGCCACCGGGTAACAATTTGTTTATCTTGTGTCTCTTTTCAAAAGGACAATTTAGTGGGGATTTGAGAGCAGCAGGCTTTTAATGAATTGGTTTTTAGATTGCTACCACTGAAATAGGTGAACAACATAGGAGGATATAATTGCTCGCTACTTACCTTACACAAAACAACACATTTAACAGCAAATTGCTATTTCCATGCTTGCCTAACAACATTGAGAACAAACTGTTCTTGTTCGCCGCCTTCAAGTTCTGTGACTTCATTTGAAGCAAATGTGACTGTGATAATAATTCTATACAATAATCACATTATTTTCCAAATGTGCATAAACATTATGCAGAATGCATTCAGTCACTGCACCAAAATTCTGATTGTTTTGCAGTCACACAGTATGAATAGATAGAGCCAGAGGCTATTGCCCCGTTGTTGAACAGCCGATTGACATAACTGTTCTCTAAGTTATTACACCTAGTGGAGTGAAAACAAAATGGATTTTAGAGTATGACTTTGGAAGGCATAAACATGAGCTTAGGTGTTCAATTTCTTAAATTATTTAATTCTCTTTATGGCTACTTGTATTCCATACAAGCAGCAATATTTCAATGAAAAAGAAAACTGCCATTAAACAAACTGAGGAAATGTCATTATAAGCAATCTACATCTATTGGAATGGGTGTATACATAATGTAGAAGCAATGCATACAGGATTGCAGTATGATTATATCCATTTTCATTTGTTTTGCTGTCTATGCATACATTTTCATTTATTGGTAAAACATAACTGATAACAGTTTTTCTGAATGTGTCTTTAGTAAATAAAAGCAGTTACCAATCCCATATGTATCTGTTCCCGCTCTGATTCTCCTATGTCCTTGCAAAAGAGCTGTCTTTTTTCAGATATCTGCCCCTAGCCATAAAAAAATATCCAATTAAAATAAAATGTCCCTTTGCTACCAATTATGGAAGGCATTTAATATTTTAAACATGTTAGTCAGCAAGCTTCCCACCACATGAAATTAAGCATGTACTGCGAGTGAACAACGTCTCGGGGTGTATGAATTTTAAATATGATTTATCATGTGAACACATGCTGGTCAATTTACATATAATACGTTTGTTTTGGAACTGAAATGCTGAGAAAAGACACTTTAATAATGTTCATACAAGCCGTTTCACCATTGAAAAAGTTATTACCTCCAGTTTTAATATAGTTGGGTGAATTGCTTCATCTCCAGAATAAAAAGATGACTCATGTATTGCGTCTCCAGTTTGAATGTAAATGAGTAACCATACAGCCCGGTAAATCCCACCATCCCTCTATCACCTAATAAGAGTCTGTTTGCAGGCATATGAAATGAAATTGTAAGCTTCACAGATTTTAGCAAAAGTTATATGAATAATTGTGGGACGTGGGTGATATCTTCCTGCTTTTGTATGATGTTTAATCTCTACTTTGATGTTACTTGCATATCAAATTGTGAAACAAAGGTATATCGCCACTCTCCCTGGCAGACTGTCACACATCACCTAATGTAAAGCAATCCCTAATCTGTACGCATTTGTAGTTTTAAGGGTAATATTAAAAACACTTTGTAATTACATTGTAATAGATGTGTAAACACATAGTAACAACAAAGTAATTTGCCTATCACAATGTTAATTTAATTGCAAAACTTACCTGGATACATTTTTTACAGCATTAATACTTAAGCCTTACAACATCGCCTTATCTGGTCCTGTAATATAAGTCATAAACACAAGACAGACTTTTCCACAATGCAACAGTTAAAATGACAAATCATCTTTTGTAACTGCTGTATTGACATCACTATAGCATACCTTGAGATATGGATATCATAGATTTTATGGATATGAAAGTGTAGTATTTCAAAACAGATTTGTGTTCGCAGTGTAGGATATGTAGCCCTGGCTTCTCTCAGTTTTCTCAGTTTGATCTGCAGCTGAATCAAATAGAATATCTGCCGCTCTCCAATACCCCAACATCTATCATAAGTGCCTGAAGCATTTGGTTGTGGAAGCAAATAAGTCTCCTGACGATTATTGGAAGTTTTGCGGCATACATATGCAAAATAAATAAATGTATTTAACCACTTCAGTTGCAGAAGAGATCAAGACCAGAAGAGGTCTTGTGTATTTTTCCCTATATTTGACAAACTAACATTTAACATTTTGTGTAAAAAAATCAACAACAAGCTACTTTGTAGAGTCAAACATTTATAGGTTTAACTCCTCTCTGGTAATGAATAAATCAATAAATTGGCTGGATTGTTCCCCTAGTAATGTCATTTTAGTGTTGACAGCAACAGTGTTTGCAAACTGAAGTTGAAAGCTGTATTCATTGACAGTGGAGTGGAAAAGTTCTGGGTTTGATTTATGCTGAGAATAGTTCAGCATGGTTATTTTTTCCTACATTATTACCTTTCCCATGTTTGTAGAAGGTATTGAGTATTAAATCCCAACAGCCCAATAAATCCCAAATGTTGTAATAATTAATAGGGCTGGATAAATATCAAAATGATCTAAGTGGGAGTATGATAAGGTTATGTAAATATTTAACCCTATCTTAGGTTTCCAGTGTAAAGGCTACAGGAGGCCCCTGAATCTCAAATGAAAAGATGTGGTTTGTTGGTCATGAGGAAATGTACGCTCATTGGAAACAACCTCCCAGGCATAAAAAGTAAATATAAACATTATAAAGGGGTGGTATTAATCACAGCATAATGTCAGGAAAGCAGTCATGAAACAGTGTTTTTTTTTAATTTTTATTCATATTCAGATGAAATTTCCCAGGGTTTCTTATTCCAGTTCAAAGGCTGCTCGGCTGTCAAGGATACAGAACTTTGAGAACTACTGAGTAGGAAAAACAAACTCAGTTTTGTTGGAAAAATGAAGAGCGTAACGCTCAGATCTTGGATGTAAGCCAACGCAACACAGGGCCATTGGAGGCTGTGTATTGGCACTACGCAGTAATAGATCATTATGCCTAGTGTCTAGGAACCTACATGAGCTTCCGTGTGACCAAATTTCCAATGAGACAGTCACCTGACCATGACTCCTCATAACATGGATAAAGAACAGGAACTTTAGATTGGATCTCAAGTACAGTCTTTCCTTAACATCAATCTATAAAAATACTGTTGCGTGTCACAAATTTTACAATTTACTGACAAAAGTATTCTATTGGGAAATTATAATGGATGAAATGATGTTCTCTTTATTTAGCAAAACTATACCTGGGGCTCTTTTTTTTTCCTGGGGCTGGGGGGTGTCCTACAATTCAAGACAAAATTTTCCATACATATTACAATGCAATTGTAAAGTAAGTCACTGACAATTTGTCTGAGAACATCTCTGTTGCACTTTATCATTTGAGGTCTATTGCTCTTGAAGGGAAAAATCACTTGAATTCGGTAAACAATAGTACTGATGCTCGTCCCTATTCTCTGGCGAAGTTCAATGTTTTAGAAGTCTCTTTATCTTCATGACATGACATCAGTTTTTAACATGCCAGTGCACAGAAATTGGACACACTCATTTTAATATGGTACAGGCCCACCGAGTATTATGTCTATTTGCAACATATCTGACAGCTTGCAAAGTGTGAATTTCAAACTGCCAAATTCAGAATTAAAATAGATCTCTCAAAGGACTGTTTTGCATTTTAGAACATTATTTTCCATTTGTGGCACCAACAGAAAAACCAAGTAAGCATTATTCAAAAAAATTGTTTTGAAATATTGATGTCAAGAAATTATGACATGAGAGAAAGCTCTGGTTTTGAAAATTACTTCAAAACTTTTTACTGTGACTTGTTACCTGGAATAGTTTTTTCAATGTTATTTGACAGAACTGAAATTATTTTGTTTTAGACTCATTTGTAAAACTTATTGTAAAACACACATGAGGAAAATGTTGTGAGTTTTCTTATGAAGAGATATAGAAATAACACCAAATCTGAGCTGTCAACATATTCACTGTGTGTCATAAGGGTTATTAGCATGTGTAGTGACCTCATAAAATATTTTTCTGCTTCAGAATAAATATGAATGCATTATGCTTAATTAGAAAACATTACATCTTAGAATATCCATTTTATGTGGTTCCAGTATGAATCATCAATAGTTTCCACAAGGGTGTCTCCACCATGATCTTCACATCTTCGTCACACTTTCCATGAAGTAGAGGAAGCGTATCTCAACCACCACTAATGTGCAACATTTGGTCAAGCACAAGGCAAAGCTAATTCACACCAGAATATTTACCACACATCAATTGATGTGGAGGGATTTTTTTTTTTTTTTTTTTTTACCAGGAGAGTAATTAAGTAAGGAGTAAGGAACACATTTTGTAAATTGGGCCAAGATACCACTGAATCTCTTGCTCTTTGCAATAGGTGCCTTTAGTAATGACAGTGAGTCATGACCTTAGCACAGCATCCCTCTCTCTCACTCAACTGGTTTATTGTATGTTTTATTTTATAATGTTTTATTAGTATTGCTGTTTTTATTTGTATATGTTTTGCTTGTTCTTGAGGAAAGACTCCCTCTTTCTTTCAAACGAAATCAGTTCCAGTATAAAGTTTAGTTTGAAAGGATGTCTACCATCCAAGTGTTAAACCAAGCATCTCCTCTTAGGTCATCCATTAGCAAGTTACATGGTACAGTGCTTACTGGCTTCATAGTTTATGTAAGGCAAGTACAGAGCTCTATACAGGAACACACTAAAGACCATAATAGTTTAATGTCAAATTAGAAAGCAATTTCTTGTAATTCCAATGATATACTGAAAACAAGATAAAACTCTTCAGACAGTCCCGAGTAAGTATGTTTGAGGGAAAAGCTGCCATTGGCCAGCACTGCAAGATGAAATAATCTGCATCATTCAAATTAGCATTGATTTGAATGGAATGCTACATTCAGATGTCGCACTTTCATTTTTTGTTTAAACTAAAAACTTTTTTCCCCCCCCGAGCAAGTATATTTCTATTATGTTTATTTCTGAGAAACAGGAAGCTGGAACAGTAAAGAAACTTATTTTTGCTGCCTCTTTCATATTTGTGATGCTTATTTCATCATGTTACCCATCCTAAAAAAAAATAGTCAGCCTTTATCGAACCATGCTCCGTGATTTTCAGAACATCCTGAGTCAACTGCTGCGTTATCATCAAAGTGATGAAGGGACAAGGTAGAAAAACCGCAGACATTACGCATGATTCTGGCTGTCTGCAGACCCAGTGACACAGCACACAGGATGCGTTAAGCTGACAGTCTTGAGCATGATTGTGTGCAACAGCAAGCCTGGCACCCCCCTGCATACAGCTCAGACAAAGGCCCAGAAGTAGAACAGCATAAATTTCCCATTTTTCATGAAGCAATGCACATTCAGCGTGCTGACATGTAGCCACTGCCCCATAGGGAAAACTCATTAATGACTCTAACCCCAATTATAATTCACATGACTAATTGCTAAAGGGTATATGTTTCTCTGCTTTTCAAATGCTGCCTTCAATGGCTTCATCCACAGACACGTGCACACACACTCTACTAAATATGCAAAAACAACATCAGTGTCTGCATGCATAATTAGCCTGTGTGGGTTATAAAGGTTATCAAAGGACAGCACAAATACAAAATGCAAATGTGACTTTGACTTACATTTGGCGAACCGCAGCAAAAGTACACCCAGCACTCAGTAGTTTCTATTTTCCACACATGGACAACTAAATATGCACAGCAACATCAAGATATGTGTTTTGGTTAATCTGAAATAGTGAGAAATAATTAATTCACATTTTTCACGGCCAGTCAGCTCTTTGGGGATCTGGAAAACAAATATTGCTCATTGAAACCTGATAACATTATTATATGTTTGTTTTACATTAAAAACTGCACATAATTGTACTGTTCTTTGGGTACATAAAAAAACCATAAATAAATATAAGCACGCTAAATAAGAGAAATAAATATTTCTAATAACATCTCCTTAATTTGATGTTATCAATGAACCCAACTGACCTTGTATTTATCATTTTAACTGAGTGTTTAACTCGCTGTGAAATAATGCTTACTTGTTGATGTGTGGTGTATGCCGCTAAGCTAATGTGTGCGGTTACAGGACTCAGTGATTCACGCGCCAGTCCAATGCACAACAGAAATACTCTACAAAGTTCATATCAGGTGAGGAGGGTGGCCATTTTGCATAGCACTTGTTTGCAAGGAAAATCTGACAGATGTAAGCAACGTGTTTTCATTGCTTCATTATGTATACATGCCATGGTATTACTGTGAACAGATGTAACATAGTGTGGGTGAGCATTTCATTTGTTAATAAGCCCTTAATAAACCCTTAATAAATTGTTAATTCCATCCAACTCCAGAACTTTTGTGTCCATTTGTGTGACTCAGCATGGAGCAAATCTTATGACCACTTTGGTTCACTCTCCTTAGTTGACTGTACTGCAGTACAGAGTCCTGAATACAGTCCAACCCTATCTTTGAAAGAAATCGGATTAGATGAGGGGAGTATTGTCTCAGAGAACATTCTTTGAAAGTGTACTTTATTTTAAAGTTTATAACAATCATGAATCATTGATTTATGTATCTGTGTTTCTTTTAGTTTCATTTTACCTTAGTTGAGATTTTTATATTTTACACTTTTAGTTCACAAGGAGGCTACCAGCTATGATACTCATTAAATCCCTCAAATTCATTTGTTTTCTGTTTGGTATTGAATGCAGGGCTTGCTCAAATCAATGGTCTTGGCTTGGTTCAGAGGGAAAAAAAACAATCTGTTAAAAATGTTCAGTTTCTATATTTTACTGGCATTAAAAGATCCAAAGGCTAGACACCAGTTCCCCACCAAATCTTCTCTTTTTTACAAAACTGCTGGAAAGCAGAAGTCCATTCTAATCATTTGGGACTGCTTTTGATTGGATGTGATATGAATATTCAGTCAATTTGTTTTGATGTTCTTTTTTGATTTTTTGACAACCTCTTAGCAAAGAAATATCATTTTAAACCACTGTTAAATACAGTGTTGTTGCAGGGTATCATGAATCTAATTTTAAAGTATTTTTGACAGACATGTTGTGTGCTCACTGGATCCAATCATGCTGTTGACAAAATAGCACAGCTTACAGTCTGACTTCACATCTGGGGTTAATTGTAGCTAGCATAGTCCTCATTTAAACCATTATATGGGTCTAAATTACACTCTAATTCAGCACTCAGAAAGCTTGAAGCAATTAATCGGTTTAATTCGACACAATTAGTGGTATTTTTCAAACCAGTTCGAGGCCAGCTGTATGTTAATTCTTCATTGTTACACATTACCACATATGACCAATAAGCCCAGATAGTATAATGAATATTTACCATGGAGGTCCCAGTAAGAAACCTCGATCGATGACATGTGAGCGCAGTGGCACTGAACTGCTGAGGCAGAGGTTATGGCGATATAAAAACGGTTTGGCCTCGCCCACAGCTCCCATTACAGCTTTTATTCATTATATTCTATGGGTGCCCAGAGGGCACATTTTGAACCATGAGGAACCTTCAACAACACATTTACAAGATTTACAAGGATCTTTTTTTTATTATTTAAATGTGGAAAACACCCACTGAACTTCTCTTCTGATTGGTGTGATGTTACTTACAGAGTAAATTGCTAGATGTGTTATCATTAGGTATCTGAGAGTGGTTATCCAGATTTGAATGTGATTTGTTCTGTGAAATAAAATGCTAGTGGCATTAGCCAAATAATATGAAAGAATCTATTTTGAATTTTAAAGAAATGACCTAGAAAATACCCTGCAAGTATTTTGAAGCTTGATCAAAGACCTGACAGAAATCTAGGCGTGGTATCAGTCTGTCAGCCATTGCATGACTTGTTTAATCAGAGATTATATCATCATTTCTGTCAAAAGGAAACAGATGAAGTCTTCTTTTTTGTCAAATCTCTGCTTTATGCCTCAAGAAATCTGAATATTTAACTTTTTTAAACATAAAAGTAAAATCACAGTTTGACTGGAAAGTGAACTCCCGTATAGCCAGTCAAATGTTTTACTAAATGGTATGTTGGGAAAGAAAGTACAAAATTAAGAACGTATTTTCCTCACATCCAGATTATACGGTTTCTTAAATACTATATTAGGAATACATAATACTTGTTTATACCTTGATCAGTATAACAGAGTCTTCTAATAAAGTAAAACAGTATTCTAATAAAGACAAATACAAAAACACAATTCTAAAAAATGATTGGTATTGATGACCAAAGTTCATTCACATGCAGCTGAAAATCTATCGTTTTCCATTTTGTTGAAAATATAAAATAGCACATACCATTTCATTTTCGGTTGATTTACTTTAATAAATATTTCGTAAATTACATATTTCATTCAAGTTTCCTTCTTAAATGCTGGTATCAGTGATGTCGATTGGATCAGTATAAACTACATCCTTCACACTCAACATTCAGCATCACATTTTCTTATGTTCTTTTAACACATTTGTTCTTTCTATTACAAAAAATGAAAAAAACTTGAATATAAAAAAACATATTTTCATTCTTATTTTAGGTAACACAACTCAGCAAAGGTTATTCTCGAGATGAGTGTCAGGTGATGGGGGTACCTGACCTAGAAAGTGAGAGTGAGGACCAAATAATTACTTAATTATGTGAGTTTTTCCCCCCATTTTTAATAAGCACTTGCTTCCAGGAAAGCCTTGGGATACATATTTTTTTGAAAAAGAAATCTAAGCAGTTTAAGGAAATATAATCCAAGGTCTATATTTTGCCAGGCCCTTGGGCCGAGTAATTCAATTCTTCTGGCCTTTGCAGATTGTTTGAATGTTTGTCATCTCTTCTGATCTGCCACAACCTGGTTTTTTGGAGGGGTCGGAATAAGAGGTTTGGCAATCTCGCTCTTGGTCGTAAAATGGGGTTTGGCAGGGACAAGGCCTCACTGTTTATATGTGGGATTAGAGTCGATTCTCTTCTTCCTCCACAACTTCTTGTTGTGAGTTCTGTGAGAGTACTGCCCCAATGCTGGCTATAACAATGGGAAAACTTAACAAAGCAAACCGCATGAAAAGACTGCATGATAACACATGTCTGGTGCAGCCCAAACAGGTCAAAAAGATTACATTTCCATAAGAGGATACTCTAAAATTCAACTGTGTGTGGGTGGTACATTTAACCTGTTTCTTTTTTATGAATCCAGCTACACTGATTATAAAATATACACTGATTACATTGTTGAGTTTGCTTACCTGAATTGTTGTTACAGTATCACAAATATATATGAGGTAGAACATTTCACTTTACATTTTTACTTTACCCACCTTACCACAAATAAAGTCTCGCAAAAAGTACATTTAATATTTCAAATCTAGCTCTTCCGAAGTTTGTGAGAAGTCTAAATAATCTACAATCAGGTCTGGTAGTTAATGTAATTATTTAAATAGATGCAGGATTCCAACATTGATGAATTTATTCAAAATTTGATTGCATTCCTTGCTGAGGCTGTTTTGATTAAAATGCTCCTGATGTAGCATTTTGTTTGACCCTGCCATCTTTACCAGTCCTGATTTCTGGGATTTGTATATGCAATTTGCCATCAGCAACCATTTGTGTTTTTTTTCAGGAAGGGGAAAGAAAACTACAGGTAGGTAAACAGTTGATATCTGTACAAAAGGACGATACAGGCCCTTGAAGTCACAGATGTTTCTTATTATCAATATTAAAAGACCAGTAGGTAGGTTTTATACACTGGTGGATCCTGTGGTGATGTATATCAGTCCCATTCATAAACAAGTATCCCTTGCTATATTGCTTTATAGCTCTAGATTTAAAAAAAATTATTGACAATTACTGACTAATTTATTCACTGTGTTGTGTAAAACTTACAACTTATACTTAGAGAAATGCAGAGCAGTTCCAGTAGTACTAGATTATGAGCAGCTTGTACACAGAAATGAGGAGAGACAGAGTTTTAATGCTTAATAACTCAATATTCGTCAAACAGATGATTTGTGGAAACTAAATCTAACAGTGAGATACCTCAGTTTTCCCTGACTCTCCCACACTGCCAGTGTGGATCTTCAGTCCTTATCGTAACCTTCCTTGCCTAGTTTGAACTGACAGTAGGACGAAGTTTTAGCTCATCTCTACTTTTGGAAGTCTTGAATAAGACATGAGGACTCCTAGCCTGACTGTTGCACTTTCTGACAGGCGAGAGAAGCCCTTCACCAGAGGCGTGCGTGTCCATCTGGTCCCATGTCTGGATAGTGGATAGTTTCAGAGCTGAAGACCAGGTCTGTTTTTAACCATCCCCCTCCTTCTTTTACAGCATATTTTATTCCCTAGGTTACTGCACATATTTAGAAAAAGTTTCACTTCGCTGGCGGGATATGAGGTCAGATTGATAAGCAATCTGAATCACAAGTTAACTCCAGTGCTAGACTTTCAAGCCAAACCAGTCAAGCACATACACCACTAATGTATCTTTTCCACTGCAGAATCCTGTTTCCACACTAGTGGAACCAATGCTGGCTGACAGCACACAGTACATTTTCAGCTGAGCTTTCCCCAAACAGAAATATAGCAGATGAAGTCATCCTGAATTTACCGGTGTAGAGAAAACTAACTGCCAGACCTCAGCAGATCAATACCAAGTTCTGCCCACTAACCTAAAAATAAATAATAAAAAAAGTATGAAACATATACACTTGTCTCTTCACCTGGTGATCATATTGGATTGCTAAAGGTAGCATTCCCCTCTATCCCTCCCATACTTGTGTCCTCAGTTAGCAGAAGCGTGCTGCTGATGACAATCACCCCACACAGTTGTGCAGCTCACTGAGTCTCTCCCAGCTCAGCGGTGAAGCAAGTTGACATGATGGAAAACATAATGGAAAGCTACCCAGAACCTGAGCTAAATAAGTCTGATCTCAGCTGTGTGGTGGAAAAAACACAGCTCGGAAATTTCTGTCAAAGCCAGAAGGTTGCCTTTTCCGGTCCGAGGTGGGGAATTACAGTAGTGCCCATATTCAGTGGTGCTTAAGTACAAACACCTGAAGAGCTTCAAGAAATATACCCGTAGTGTGAATGCATATTATGTAAAAAAAAATGCAAGCTGTGTCAACTGAAAATGATGTGGGTGGCCCTGTGACTTGACAGGACAGTCAGCAGGTTTTTCCAGGCCTTATCAGTAAAGAGCGAGCCCTCTGGTGACCTATGGCCAGCTGTACAGGTGCTGCAGGATTCTGGCACAGTCGCAGCACAGCTGCTGACAGACTGCAGAGTGAACACTAGTGCTGGCTGTAGCAGCGTGCACGACCTGCAACTGAGGAGGCTACAGAGAGCGAGTGGTGGGACAGGCTTACCGTTATAATTTAGCATTCCCAAAATCTGTAGGAAGTCATTCCAAATGTATTCAGAATAAATAGAGAATGCATTAAATTAAGCTGTGTAAGCCGCTAAGTGCTCAGCAAATACTGAGTAAAGATAACGCCACAGGCATTATCCTCCAGAGTGTACTGCCTATGAGTTGTACATTGCGGTGCGATGACTAACAGTTGGTGGCTGTGACTAAGATGATCTGGACTTCCGGGGCCCTCATTAGATCTGTAGGCCCACTAAGACTCCCAGTCCCACTCAGACTCTGTCTGCCGGCCACTCCATCCTCCACACCAGGGTCCCTGTCAGCTCCAACCCCACTCCCACTTCCTCCTGGATGCCACCCGCATGTGTCATACCATACAGTCACACAAGCACCCTCCGCTAAGTCATCCACAGCAACCTCTCTCTTAAAAACTGCCAGCATCATAAAAATACCCTGTACGTCCAAAAGGACAACTTTTCAAACAAAGACACAAAAATGTTTTATTATTAAATTTGACTTTCTAGTTTAAGTCACACAGTGGTTTAAATACACTCAGTAATCCAGCCGTAATATTTTTTAAAGCTTTACATTCATAAAATGTATTGGTACAAGATACAGTGCCACTTGAAATTTTATGAACCTCTTTAGAATATTTTAATTAACATATTTTAAGCTGAAACCATAAGCAGATCTTCATGAAAACTTCATTTAATTAGGAAGACGTACATGATTATTATTAATAATGGTGATTGATAATAATCATTTTGTAGAATGTGTAACATTTAAAGGTGTACTTGCACCATAGTGTATGACTCTCAGTCAGAAGACATCTCTGGCAACAGGTTTTCTTCAACTAGTTCACTAGAAACTGAATAAAAAATAAAGTACATAAACCAAGAAAAACAAAGAGTGGTGCATCAATAAAAAGTGTTCAGAAAACCAACTTATAAACTAAAAACAATGACCTTTGCCTGAGTTATTTTCAGGGCCCATAGTCTTTTTGGGGTGAGCGCCTCACAGATTTGTGTTCTGGCAGCAAATCCCATCCTGAATACCTGGCATGTCAGAGCAGGTGCCATGGGTTGGATTTCCTTTGTTGCCTCTGGACTTTGCTGGCCTCTACAGAAACAACGACGAATTCAGCATTTTTTTCAGCAAAAGATTCTACAGGGAGTATCAGGTCCCCCTTTGTGACCTGAAGCTGTGCCAAAAGTAGGTCATGCAGGCAGACAGGTACTCTAAATACCCAAGAAGATCTACAACTACTTTATGTGTAGGGTTGTCCTACATTGTGTTCAAACAGTGTGTCAGGATTTGTAATAACCTAATAAGTTATAAACAAGAATATGCTAAAATTACTTACAGCTGTTGTAACATACTGATAGGAAATGGTGGTGATTTCTGCTCAATGAAGTGCCATTGCAAACAGAATGTAAATGTCTGCATAGTTTTACACACACAGACCAAATGATTTAATGTTGAATTATTCTGTTTAATATTCAAGTCCGGTTTTTGTATGTTTTTCATTAAGCAGTTTATCATGTATTCATAATTGAGACATTTACATTTTTATGCATTAAATGATACACCCAACAGCTTGTTTTAAACTGAATAAAATCTTATTTTTTCAGGTGTCAGACCACTTTTCTGATCTTCAAAACTGGTATTTGCATCAGAATATAGATATTGTATTAGGATTATGTACCTTGTAATTAACTTGTAATAACATGTCTAACTTCATGCCTTAAAATAATTGAGGACAACGCCACAATACACGAGCAGTCCTGAGAAATATCAGAAACGACACGCCATCTACAACCACTGCTGTTTTACTAGAGTGAGATATTTATCAAAGTGTGACCTCGGCCTCTGATCATGGAGACTTACCTCATTTAAATACAACTCATTCATGTGTTTTTTCTAGAATACTTAAAATGGGGACTGCATTCCTTGCACTCTCCTGGCAGTGTGGTTTGCTCCAGGGAAAACATTTGTTTAGAGCTGCAGAATTTGATCTCCACTTGAGATGACTTCCTGCAGAAATGCAATATTGAAAAATGTATTGCTCTTGATGTCAGGAGGCCAGGGCTGAAAACCAGACAGGACATGTGAAACACCAACATGTGTTAATGTCTTCAGGACAAAATAGCATGCAGGATATTCACTAGGGGGATCTGCTTTGTGGGAAACAGTCTTGAACTTTCTTTTAAGTCTCCTTTTTCAATTTCTGCCTCAATATCTGTCACACTGAAGAGCTATCCAACATACTATCACCATCACAGTACCTAGCTCATTTCATTTATGGCATGGGTAGATAAACCTTGTGTTTATAGTAAGTTAAAACCAGGACCAGATTAGCTGAGTTGGGTTAACCAAACCACTGTAAATATCAAACAGAGATTTCCCCCTCCTTTCTGTCTTAGATCAATGATGATGATGTGTTGAAGATTATTTGTAGCACATACCTTTTTAACTCAGAAATTCAGCACAGTGGTGATTCAGGTTTTAATTGCAACATCCAAAGATACTTTGAAAACAATTAGCCCTCCCCCTGACAATTAGACAATATCACCCTGAATGCTAGGCTGTAGACCATGTAATAAGTGTTATATAGTTGAAAGCATTTGCAGGGGGTCTGTTGAGAGTATAGACAGTTTCCTTATGCTCCTAAGAAGTGTAACATATAAATGTCTCTTTTTTCTCATTTTGTTTCCCAGCAGAGCTGCGGAGAGATCCTGTGATGTCTTTGAATGAAGAGTGCCTTCATGCTTCAGATGTTTAGCTTCCCTTTGCTTGGTGCTGTTTGTGAATCCAAACCCAGAAAGCGATACAGGATCCTACCATTTTTCTGTTTCAGCCCAAGCCACGAGGTACCTTTTTTGTTATTTATCGTTTTCAATTCACCTGAAACTCGCTCAGCTAATATGGAGCAGAAAGACTAATTGATCCCAACAGATTGAACAGACCAGACAATGAATCAGAGGTTAAGCAATTGCAGTTTCCTACAACCTGCTATTGTGTTTTGCAGTTTCCCTCCTATCATTACAGCCATTATAAAAAGCCTGGGAAATAAATATGAGACCATACATCATTGTAGCAAGCCATAGTCTCAACACAGAGCGCACAGCTGTGGGCTGAGGGATATTTTCATTCAGGGGGTATTTGCCTTTGTGTGAGCCACAGTCCCACACACACACACACACACACACACACACACACACACACACACACACACACACACACACACACACATACGTGAGTGCACACATGCACACCCATCCACTCACACAAACTGCAGATATTTTCCATTTCCCCATACTCTCCGCATTAAGGATGGATTCCATTAAATTTGCAATCAGTAATCTAAACCACCATGATGTCATAGCTGCGGTACATGGAAGCATTACATTTAAGGAATGCTCAAGGGAATGGATGACAAATGAATGCTTTGGTGGTATGGCATACATGTGGAGCCATTTTCACTCATGATGTAATAGATTTGATGTATTGTTTAAATGAACTAATGACTTAATTAACCATTGATCAGTTTATGTATGCAGTGAGGGAGCTCACAGTGGCATTTGTATGGATGAACATTTAATAAGTAGACAAAACAACATGTTTAAGTTAAATTAGGATCTTTTATATTTTTTAATATGTACCATAATACAAAGAATAAATTATTCCATAAAAGGAAAGGAATGAATAACAGTCTTTACGTTGGCTGGATTTATTTTCATTAGTGGAGATGAAATCGGTGGCGTGTCAGCTATACTTTTATCTTAGTTTCTTGGGAAGGCTTAATTTTTTTTGAGCCATAGATAAGGCACCCAATTTCAAATTGAGCTTTTATGATGTTGGCAGGGAATATCCTTGCGATCATTTTCTCTGTGATAATTTCTGTGTGGAGGAAGCTGGGAGAGGCTGGGATGCAGAGGGAGGAAGCTGGGAGAGGCTGGGATGCAGAGGGAGGAAGCTGGGAGAGGCTGGGATGCAGAGGGAGGAAGCTGGGAGAGGCTGGGATGCAGAGGGAGGAAGCTGGGAAAGGCTGGGATATGGAGGGAGGAAGCTGGGAGAGGCTGGGATGCAGAGGGAGGAAGCTGGGAAAGGCTGGGATATGGAGGGAGGAAGCTGGGAGAGGCTGGGATGCAGAGGGAGGAAGCTGGGAGAGGCTGGGATGCAGAGGGAGGAAGCTGGGAGAGGCTGGGATGCAGAGAGAGGAAGCTGGGAGAGGCTGGGATGCAGAGGGAGGAAGCTGGGAGAGGCAGGGATGCAGAGGGAGGAAGCTGGGAGAGGCTGGGATATGGAGGGAGGAAGCTGGGAGAGGCTGGGATGCAGAGGGAGGAAGCTGGGAGAGGCTGGGATGCAGAGGGAGGAAGCTGGGAGAGGCAGGGATGCAGAGGGAGGAAGCTGGGAGAGGCTGGGATATGGAGGGAGGAAGCTGGGAAAGGCTGGGATGCAGAGGGAGGAAGCTGGGAGAGGCAGGGATATGGAGGGAGGAAGCTGGGAGAGGCTGGGATATGGAGGGAGGAAGCTGGGAGAGGCAGGGATGCAGAGGGAGGAAGCTGGGAGAGGCTGGGATATGGAGGGAGGAAGCTGGGAGAGGCAGGGATGCAGAGGGAGGAAGCTGGGAGAGGCAGGGATGCAGAGGGAAAAAGCTGGGAGAGGCAGGGATGCAGAGGGGAGACTGCCGGGGATGGGGCTGATTGGGGGCTGCGTTTTCCACTCCTCTCCATGTTGTCGCTATGTGCTAATCAGACACCTGCATGCTGTTGTTAAGTGCTGAATGTTTGACCTCTACAATTATAGAGCCAACTGTAATTCAAGCGATTCCCGACATGATATGATTTCGCACAATTACATGGGATGGATTTCAATAGTGCAGGTCAAGAATGTTTAATTGTGTAAGTGGTCTGTCTGAATCTCAATGAATTGAGTTTTTAAACCCAAGCAAATGAATTCCCTCCTCATCAGTAGGCAACATTTACTTTGACTATCAGCTGCATCATAAATCTTACAGATGTAAATGGAGAACACAGATGTCTGTGGATCTCAAGAGTCTTTACAAAATAAATGAAATCCTCTGTCTAACCTGAGTATTGGTGGACTGGATCAAAAATAGGTGGCTGCAGTGATGTAATGGTGATCATTTACATGATAAAGAGAATGAGGATAAACAGTATTTTACAGACAGGGCAACGGGCTTGACCAGCCAATCTCAGTCATGCAGGTCAATATAACACCCTGTCCCAAGATACATGAGATCACTGTGCCAATCCAGAATAAACTAGGGTCTTCCTCTGCTTCGAGTCAGCAATGTCAAGTGGGAAAAGTCATACACAAAGCATAGTGTTTATAGCCTACCCCTTACCCTGTGTCCTGTGAAAAGGAACCCTTGGGTTCAGGACAAGGTTGTTCAAGGAATCCATAATGGCTTTCAGGTAAGGTTAGCACCTCAATCAAAATGGAACCATAATTGCTCGAGGGTAATATGAGTAAAATTGGAGTTGTGGGACTGTAGGCCATAGACACAGATGTACAACACCGAAGGGGAAATGAGCATTGTGACAATGTTTTTTCAGACAGTCACACAATTCCACAACACACAACATATTCTCCATGAATATGGAGGCAGCCTATAGCCTAGTGGCTAAGGTACATGACTGGGACCCCTGAGGTTGGCAGTTCAAGTCCCAGTCCAGCCACAGTAAGAACACCACTGCTGTTGGGTCCTTGAGCAAGACCCTTAACCCCACATTGCTCCCAGGGGAGATTGGCCCTTGGTTAGTCTACTCAACTGTAAGTCGCTTTGGATAAAAGCATCAGCTAAATGACAGTAATGTAATGTAATGAATACAACTAGTATGACTATTAAAATGGAATGCGACTCTGCAAAACACTTGCAGACATGTCAAAAATGCACATACTGTACATTTTGAAAAGATAGCTCCAGTGAACTGAGGTGATGTAAGCGTTGTGTTCTAAAGAGGGGCAGGTTTTTTGTCACTAACTACACCGCCTCACCACTTCTGTATTTGATGAATTAAACTGGATGTGAAGCTGAAATTACACAGTATTTTTAGCAGGATAAACCAAAGGGAAATCCTGCAATTCGTTGACTACCAGGTACATTGTCATGGGATCTGGGCCCGATTCGGTTGTCCCAGACAGCTACCCCGCTTATAGTTACTCATTGGTGAACGTGAGTGAGAACTATACGCGTTATTCATCACAAAGGAGCATCTACTTAGACCCCTCAGTTAGACATTTACACCATGTACACAAAACATAAAGAGTAACATAAGAATCACAGAGCAAAGTACCAAAATAGATTTTATGTGTATTAATGACTTATAAAGCAATAGTATCAGACCAATAGGCACTTAATAGATGGTAACAAGGTACTAATAAATAGTAGATTAATTATGTATTAGGAACTAATAAGCACATAATTAGGGGGCTTATTAGCACACCAGTTTATTTTAATAAAATGGGGACTCACTTGTTTTTCCTTACCAGGTGTGGTATCTCACAGTGAGGAGCTCAAGAGGAGTGAGGAAGCCGAGAGACACTTAGACTGTCAGAGAGACACTCTGCTCTTCGCCATGTTGTCAAAATGTGAAGGCGCACAAGGTACAGCTTAATAATGGTTATTATGTTTCTGTTGCTGTTCTTTATTAAGTGTCTTCTTTTGGCAAGAAGAAAACTCCCGCCTCTGCAGCCTAAAAATGTCAGCAGGATGTTGCCATATTCCTTGAGAGGAAAACAGTGGGTGAAATTCTATTTTTTTCTGTTTCTATTGATTCTGTGAAGACAGATCCTTCCAAAACCAATGCAAAAATATTTGCTTTTGATTTGGAGACTGTAAACATATGCAAGCACACACACACAGACAGACACACAGACACACACACACACACAGATCTTTCCAGGGTGCAACTGCATGGTAGGTGGACACTAAGGACTTGTGAGCTCGATCACTGGCAAGTTTAAATGATGTTCCTTGCGAGCACAATTAACATCTGTTATACATTTATACACACATATTAATTCTCAAACTCTGTTTTTTGGAACAAGGAATAAAATATGAAATATGGATAGAGGAAAACAACATCCATAATTAATTTTGTTTATGGAAGCAGGTATATTTTTAACCATCCAAGTGGTATGGGATTGTACCAATCAGTTTTTAGAATGGCATGAGAAAACAAAGGTGAGCTGCAGTGTACTCATTAACTGCTCACATGTCTTTTCTTAATAATCTGATTTGCACAGATGTCTAATTTGATCAGTGGGGTTCGTGTATTATATGTTTCTGTATGGGTTGAAGGTAAGTTCTTGGTGGAACTGAAGACTTAATTTGGTGACATAATTTTTTCAAATTTGTAGGACAAAATAGCAAGTTAACTTAGTGCCATATGTGTGAGATTCAGTCCAAACTACCAAGCATTTGGTCATCTGTATGCATGCAACAATAAATCCAGTAAGCTTTTTCCATTTTCAGAATCTACCAAGCCTATCGCGCGAGATTTATATGATTAAGCATACAGTTTCCAACACGTGTGTATGCCTTCTTCACCCCACTCCGAAGACAATTGTGTTGCTGAAGCACTATCCCCATTCGACATTAGACACCATGCACTATTAATTTTTATATACACAGAAATTACATATATGTGTAGGTGTAAAAATCCCTTTAAAAACATAGAGTTCATCTCCAGAGGTAGGAGTAGGGAAATGGCTTTCCTAAGTACAAAATGTCTCCCAGTGGCGTATCAGGAGATGAAATAAGCTGCCACATTCGCGACGGAAGTTATGTCATGCTTCGCTGCAGCCGTCTTGGGCTTCATAACTTCTTGGCCACGGAACAGTGGCCCGGCATTTCTCCCTCAAACAGCAGATAAACGGAGAGACAACAGAGGTCATAATCCCCACCAATATACTGACCTCAGATTCATCAGCCTCCCCCACAGTCTTTCCGCAGGTTTTTCATGCTCCATGGATGTACTCCAGGACATCATATGAACACAGTATAGGCTTTTTGTCTTCAGGACAACATTTGCTCCTTTGTAGATCTGTGAACTAGAGCACGGAGAAGGAGAAGCAAATATCCACATTACCAGATTCTGTGAACATCAAGTTAACGGCATGTGTATTTGTTTGTGTGTGTGTTTGTGTGTGCGTGTGTCAAAGAGAACTATGCTGTTTATATGCGTACGAAGGAGAAGAAATAATTGTGTTGAAATTTAGATCAGGTTGTGTGTGTTAATTCCTTTTAACTAGATCTGCTCAAATTCAGTTTCATTCCAGTTAAGATGACAGCAGTGTAATTGCAAGCGATTGGTTTGCTGAGTATTGTTTGACAATATGTTAATTTGACATGTCTAATTTTCTCAGTCAAAGAAACAAAGGTAGCCAATTAGCTACATTAATGCCATTTCAGTTTCCCATTGCTGTGCAAACCACTCCTGCTCAGAATTCACTGTTGTTCTGGAGCATACCTGTAGAACATCTGGTTGAATCTACTTCCCAACTACTAAACATCTGCTAGATAATGAAATTACCTATGGTTTTCTGGTTTTACTTGTAGCAATGTAATTTATTATATTACAATTTTCTAGACTGCATTTGACCTTCAAGAAGCTGTGAGTGCAAATACAAGAGAATGCCTGGTTAACTTGAGATGGGGAGTGAGCTTGAGATTGTTAACTGAGCTGAGCAAGGAAAACATCGTTTTCACAAGAGTCAAGATATGACAATATAAAAAGGAAATATTTAGGTAATAGTATACAAACAGTTAGCAGTAGCTTATGTCCAGTTTTAATATTATGCATTTGATGGAACATTGTGCACATAGGCTGACAGAGGTAAGTACCAAGTTTTGGTAAGTGTTTTCAGGGTGCTACTGTTTTTCAAGAGTCTTGCATCTGCTCATGCCAGGGTCACTTGCAGGTGAAAAACAATCTCCCTTCACCAGTTAACTGTTCACCACATCTGTTATGCCTGAACAAAACTGGAAAAAACACTTGTGGCCTTTTGCCCCTGCCTCCAAATGGAGGGTCTCTAGCAGATTATCGATCCATGTGTCCTATCCGGTGGTTTGGAGAGGTTAAGATACAGTGCTCATCCTCTTCCACCTGGCCTCTGGCACCTCTCCAGGTCATGCGGTCTCTCCCTCTCTCTGCTCCTCTCTGGGGGGAGACAGTGGCCTTTTACCCGTCCATGTGACCCATAATTACTCCGCTCTGGGGAGCACAACACATGCAGGAGCCTGTCATTGTGTAACGATGGATAAAAGTCACAAGCCTAACAAAAGGAAGGATCAATGACTGACTCAATAATTAAGGATGAATATGTGAACAAACCAACAACAAAAAAAAAAATTGCATAAAGCAAACTGAAATATAATGATAATGAAAATATATTTATTCCAATTTTAAATAAATCTATAATGAATGTTTGAATTACTTACAGAGAAAGATGCAGTTTTGTGCCAGGATCAAAACTGAAACAACATATATAATGCAAGCTATATTTGTTTCAATATTCAAATTATTTATAGTGGTATATGCATTATGACATAACATCATTAACTTGGATAATTATTAAGTCAGACACTATATAATAATTTCAGAAAAGTTTTGTTCTCATTAGGATTCTATCTTTATGCATTTCGTAATTTGAGGTCTGTATTTATTCTGTTCTGTGTATGTTTTCTGAAGAGAGTCTTTTGGGTCCTGCTGATGCACTGATCCACAATCTCTCCTCTGCAGAACAGCCAGACATTGTGCTGGATAGAGTGTTTTTTGCTGAGGGCTGAAGCTGATGGAAAATCGCTAGCTGGTTCTTCTTAACAGTCTCCTCGTCTTCAGAAGTGTGTGAGTTTTAAATGAGCTCTGTCAAGCATTGCCAAGAGTGTCTTGGAGTCACAGGTTCATGTGCGGTACATCCCTCCAGTCTTAGAAGCAGACCGTCCCTTGGCTAGCAGGTGGGTGCAACGGCTGCACGAATCCAGCAGCGTTGGGCCTAAGGCCACAGAGGATACGCTCTAGATGTAATGGTTGTGAAAATGCTTAGCCAAGGGAAAGGTAAAAATGTTTCTTATTTACAATATCAGGTCACTGGAAGTTAACACACAATACTCCATACACTCCACACACAACTGGCTGGAGGCGCAGTCTTTTCCCTCGACAGATTAGAGCCTCTGACTGATCATAAATAATTGTACTGCCATGGATTAGTCATTTAGTTACATGTTCTGAGGCGAGAATACAGTGAGTATATCACACATGTATGGGTATTTGTCTGAAGCATCTCAGCGATGTCCGCAGGCATCTGTTTTGATCATTTATTCTGAAAAAAAGCAAGCTATTGGAAAACATATCATCTGCAGTTGACATTTTGTCTGCATTAGCACACATGCTAACCACACACACAGACTCATCTGGGAGCTGGACACACTGAAATTCTTCCATTCAGCATTACATGTCCATGTGGCTCTGAATCTGAATAAAGCACTGCAATGTAATGGGTATTTCATCAAAACTATCCTGTGGAAAAATTTCACATACTTAATGTATTTTTATCAGAACATAAGTTAATATAGTAATTTTGTTTGCCTTTGTGTCATTTTTCTTGAATTTTGTATGTAATCAAATGGTACATATAGAGGGGAAAACTGTGTGATAAGTATAGTAACTGGTAAAGTTAGGATAAAAACTGGTAACGAAAGCAGTTTATGTAACTGAAGCTTAGCTGCATCGTGTGTAGACCTTGACTTCTGCATATGGGTACATGTAATAAATACTTTTGTTTGGGAGTCATTTTTCTGTGCTGTTCACAATTGTTTCTCTCCTTTGTTGCTGATGGCCTCAAACTTTTGACATCGCGTGACTCTCCCGTTACATATCCCTGTCCGCTGCTTCCAGCTCGCTAACTGCTGTGGTTAAAATCAAACGAACAACATAATACCAAAGGTCAGCTGTAAACAAAATGTCATTATATCTCCAGCAACCACGTCTGAAAGAACAATCAACTCATCTCATGAACATTTTTTTTTTTGTTGTTGTTGTTGCTGTTGATATGACTAAAAGAGGACAAGGAAGGAAATGGGCGAGGGGGGCTCTCGTGACTGGCTGTCATTTCGGGGGCATTTGGCAGCTCAGCCGGGAGACGCTGCGCCCCCCTCTTCCACAAGTGAAGCTGGGGTGGTCACGATCCTCCTGTTGATCCACACTGGCACATCTTTACAGCCTCCCACTTCCATCTGGTGAGGCACACTTTCATTTATTATTAAAATATTCAGGATTTCAACAAAAATATTGTTGTTACTTTTTTTTTTTTTTTAAATTAGGCCCTGCATTTCATTTTTAAATTTCCCCATGCTGTGATGCTATATCGTATCCTGCATTTACATGTGAATTAGGAAATGACTGGATGTTGTATAATGTGCAAAAAATTATGAGATGAAGAACATAAAACAGAAAAAAACGGTTTACATCTGTTTAAATATCACCAATTTTAATTATGTGAATGAATGTGCTGATGCAGTAATATCACGATATCAGGCTGGAGAACGGCTGTTATGAACTTAAGATACCAGCTAATGAAGTGATTAAGGCTGTCATCAAAACAGAGTGATCCTGATCCTGCTTTGTACGCAATCATCCAGAAATAGGACAGGCCCACAACTATGACTGACCTCTTCAAAATATATCAATCAACTCTTAACATATACTTATAACTAAGATTTTTTTGCACAGCATGGAAATGACATTTGAGAACGAAATGATTTTACGTGTTTGTATGTTTTGATGTATATAATGTTGGTATATAATTATGTTATAATCTTTTGATGTATAATAATCCATGTTATAATCATGGATTCCCAATTATTATCATTAAGGAGGAGAGGGGGTGGTACATTTTAAAATTCATGAGAATCTGAAAAGTATTTTACATTTTCATATGAAAAGGAGATCATGGAACATAACGATCCAAAATTAAAAAAAAAGTGAAAATGTGAAAACTCAGTGAAAATGTGGTGAAAAGGATTTTGAAGTTCCAGGCGCTCCCTGGGAATGCTATGGTTTGAAAAGCCTGTGTTTGGCTACAGGAGCCTCTGTCATGAAGAGCACTTAGGCTGACAGACATTCACAATGTGATAACCTATCATCAATTAATCATTATATTACAGCATGCAATATTTCATAAGTATTTGAGCCTGGCCTGGTTCTGTATGTTAATATTCCTTGGGTCATGTTGCTAGCATTGAAGGAATGTGTCAATGGGTCCAGAGGAGGGAGATGGGTGGGGGGCAGTAGCAGAGCTCAAAACCTTAAAAATTTGTTGAAAGAACAAAGTGTTAGCCACCAGTGTGAAACTCTCAAAAACAATAACAGAATTCACTTGTCATCATGCGAATATTTGTTCTTTTTATTATTCAGAATTGTTTATTGAGGCCAGTGGACTGCCTGTCTGAAAAAGAGCACCAGTGTGAGGAAATGAGTAAAGGATGGCCTCAGTCAATACCCAGGGCAGAAAATGGGTGAGATGTGGGTTAGGAGGGGAGGGGGTGCCGAGGGCTGTGGAGTTCCGGATCACATGATGTCACAATGTTCCTGGAGAAGAATAATTTGTTGTCAAGGTTACTCTGATTCCGCAGATTGGGAACAGGGCACTGCTGAGTTCTCCCGGACGAGAATGGGGTCCTGAGCTGGGGTGAACCAAAGATAATGGAAACAAGATGGTAACACAGAAACAAGCCCCACACTGCCTCGCGCTCCATGCTGGACTGCAAAATCAGACTCTGTTTTCTTTTCCAAAGCACAGTCGTGGAAAACTGCTTTCTTATGGATATTATAATTTATTATTCAGGAAAGATAAACTGAACACTTTTTCCCTAAGTAAGTTTGCAGAAAAATATGATTCCGTGCCATTCTATTCCCTCCTGATTACTCAGTCACTTTTTACATAAAATAACCATGGATACTGGTACTTCAATGTAACAATGTGTGTGCTTTTGAAAAAAAAAAAAAAAAAAGCTTAATATTTTGGGTTCTTTGTAAATGTTATTTCACACAGCTTGCAGATCTGGAGTTTATAACTGTAATTCCAGAGAGGAAGAGATAAAGTCCACTGTGGTCGTTATGCGTTGGCTTTGAAGTCTAGTGCTCGAGTTCTCAGGGAACTTTATGCTGTAGAAATTCAGAATTTAGATACACCAGAAACAGGCAACAGCAGGGAGGGAAACAAAAGCCAGAACAATGTAACACAATAATCTGCACAGGGCAATGTGAAAATTGCTTAAAAATAAAGGCCAAAAGCAAAGTGCCAGCCTGCAACAGGCTGTGGTATTTTCTGTCATGCCTGAATAACTTATCAGCTTTATCCTAAACTAAAAGCTGAGAAAATGAAAGCTGAGAAGAATAAATGTCTCTAAATGATTAAGTGACAAGAGAGGTACAGCACATCACACCCCATTACTGAGTCGGCGTAAGCAAACCTCATCCTGACCTGTTCTTTCACAGGACCTGAGAAAACTGTAGGCTGTGATTTTATGGGGTGCAATTCTTGACACCAAGCAGCAATATTAGGGAAAAAAAAGCTGTTGAAATTACATTGCAACCGATCCAAATTATGACATAAATCATATTTAGATAGAGGGGGTAAACACTTAATCACATGCCCCAGGTTGCTAAAACTAATGTCCAATAGGGAGTCCCATTCAATGAAAAAGCAATATGAATGTTCTTAAACTCATTGGATTGGAGGTGGGGGGTGAACTTTCCCCCTTTCACAGTTAAATTCGGAGCAGCTCCGGGTGGCTGGGGGTTGGGGTTGGGGGTGAGGGGTGGGGGTGGCGCTGTAGCTTTTTGTCTATAGTTGAGCCAACAAAACCACATGATGAGAAAACGGTCTGCGGAAAGGCTCCGTAAGCCTCTCAAACGGGAGGCGCTGTTTGGATGAGGGAGAAAGACCTCGATCTGTTTGCATACCCTTCTGTTTTCTTTCCCATTCTTTCCAGTTTAACACCTTTGGACTGTGGCCTTTTGCAACAGGGCCTCAAACACAAAGACGGGGTCACAGTCATAAAAAAACTCACCACCGTATTAAACATTGGGCAACGTCTCATTAGAACAGAGTCTGTCACCCGGCGCAGGAGAAAATGGATGCCATTCCCTGCCAAGAGAAAGGTAATTAGTGGCTTGTGTGCTGACTCTATCAACATTTCCCAAGAACAAAAGCCATGCGCTAGTTGGAATGGATTTGTCTCAGATTTTGACATTTGTAACCTGAATGGCTTCTCATTTTGTTGTATATGTACAACCAAAAAATTATTTAAAAAAAATGCCTCAAGGTTATTATTCAAAGTTTTCTATAAGAGTTATAACAGCATTCTGTCTGTAAAAACTGAATTCTCATACTTGACATTCTTAGAAAGAAACTGGACAGTTGTCTGGACAGTTTCTTTCTATAAGATATTAATACACGTCTGCAGCATTGGATGGATAACTTTTTTTTGACTGTCTGTCTTTATCACTCTCCAAGGCTAGACGAGTCTTACTGAAAACAGTCTATATGAAAAAATGGGCAAAACACTTTTTTAAAACCCTTCATGCCTGTTAATGTTCGGGTGTTTAAGAAATGTTATGTGGCCAGCAGTGCTTACATCTCCAGAGGTTTGGAACAATGCAAATGCATGTATGTTGTCTGAAATTAGATAGATAGACAGACAGACAGACAGATAGATAGATAGATAGATAGATAGATCAATCATCTCTGAACTGATGATAGTGTAGCGTGTGACTCTTCCCATATGCATTCCTCAGTACACAACCCTCCACAGATGGAGGCTCCATTAAGTCAGTGCCATACATATCACAAGGTCCAAGGGACAACTGTGAGCCTTCTGAACGTTACAGCCTCCATTAACTGTCAATGTGAGGCAGTGTCCTAAATTACGTCAGTCAGTAAATATTGTCTGTTGCAGTGAGATTACCAATGCAGCAGTGAGTGTTTTGTATTTTACCATCTGAGTATATTTATGTATGTCTTTCCTTTATATATCATTCGTATTTTTAAGTTTTGGGTCTGTTTATCCCTCCTTGAGGGAGGTGTTTGTGGCCTTTTCAACAGTTTTTAATCATTTTGCTGTATGGCTGCATTTAAATGAATCACCAGTCAGCTCTCAATTACCTTTAAGTGCAGTGATTACTACGTTTTGGAAAGTACAATAAGAAGCTCTGCAATCTATCATGCTATCAGTCACTCAATCACGTCCTGGATTCTTTTGTACATCAGCCATTATTCATTTCAACGATAAACTGAGCATAATGAAAAGGGAACTGGAAAACCTATATTTAATGTCAGCCACCAAGCACTAAAAGGCCAAACTACAGATAAGGATCCGTTAGGGTTCAGTGAAGAAATGCATTGATTTTCAGTGCTCAGCGATCAGCAGAACTCCACAAAGTGCCCAATGAGAGCGGCTGCATGAAGCAAGTTCTCCCCTGAAGGTTTTTCCCAAATTCAGCTCCCCTTTAACATTTTATTTCTTTTAAACAGTACATTTGAGAAAAGTGGGGGAAAAAAAAAACTATGTAAATCCAAGTCTTGTCAGACCTCAGGTCCGAGCTGATGAAATAGCAAGCGCACAGAAAGACAGGTTTCTGCAATGTTTCAGCACCAGACCAAGTCCTGGGCCCCACTAACGTAGAGATGTTTTTTTGGGCAACAAGCAACAATACAGAAGTTATACGAAGTTGATGGCCAGACACATCTTTGCCTGCAGAGGTTATATGGTCATTTAGCAAATGGAGGTAGTAGAGACTGCCATGCCCCGAGACCTGGACTGAGATAATTGACAGGTTGCTGGTGGAAAAATAAGATAAGGAGGAAGGAAACTGTCAAAATGTCAAAGCTGGGGCATGTTTTTGCCAGGCCTGTGTATTAAGAGGTATTGCAGTGGTTTGTGCATGGATGACCTAGGAAAGCAGAAGAGTGTAAATTTGAAGACATTTTGACTTTGGGGGGTCATTTATGATTGTGTGAGGTGTTGAGAAAAGTCTAACTTCTGGTGCTCTGCCATTTGTGGGGCTGGCCTGTCCAGTTATGCCAAAGTATTCCAGCACTAGCTGGTTTATAACAAAACCACTTTGCCTTTTTGTTTTACGTCATTTGGATGGACGCCATAAGAAAATTTTACGTCAAGCTCTGATTAGACTCACATCTTACTTGCTTAGCGCTCCTCCCCCCGTCATGTTGATCCTCTTGGGTTAATGATTATCAGAAATATTACTTTTCCTGGAAAATTGCTGTGTTTAATATCTTATGTAAGACAGAAAATCTGATTCAGCACCCACTGAAAAAAAAAAAATGAGATAAGATAATAATATAGGCCAGAGCTGATCTGAACAGGCCATTTCCAGGGGGGAAACCTCTTTCTCTTGAGCTGATTAAAAACAGGGCTTTCCTGTGTGTATTTCCTGTAGCATGATAAAGCTATGCTCTCTGTGTCCTGGCGGTGTTTGTCTGAACTGACGTGTTGATACCTGGTAACATGCCAGGATCCTCAGTGCCACAGATTCTATCTCCCACTGAGCCACTCAAACCCCTGATTTCATTACCGCACATACGTGGGAGGGGCACTCTGCTTAACGTAACCCTGGATTCTGCAAGCGTCTCACTGACAGCATTGACACGCTGCATTAATGTAACCACATGCATGGCCTACATGCTCCACTTTACTAGCAAACCTTTGAATATTTGGTTCGCTTTGGTCATGAGAATGCTGCATTTGCAGATGTACTATAGGCGTTTAAAGGAATTACGTCAGGAGGAAAAGGGCCAGTAATCATTGTGAAAATAAAAATGAAATATTTTTTATATCATGTACCTTAATAACAGTCACATCTGGCCCGCACATTTTCTACTACGTTCTGTAAGGAAACCCACACGTTCGACGCTGATGTTGTGGAAACAGCACTATTATGCATATTTTGCCATAATGGTCCACAATTCAGCTCAGTTTCTGCTGACATTTACACATACCAGCTGTTTGGTTTCATTTAAAAAAAACCTCAAAAGCTCATTATTCTCACAGGCGCAAATTAAACCAAACTGAACCAAACCAGAACAAACATCGAAATAAAATCAGATTTCATCAGCACTCACTAATCCAACAGACACTTGAGAAAAAAAAAGCTCTTGAGTGACATTTGGCTTGTTCTATCAGATGTAAAATCTTTTCACCTCACATATCCTTAGTATGCTTGGTAATATGAAAATGCTGAAGATGAGAGGAAAGGACAGCATGTCAATGAATTTTTTTGTTAACTATGCTGTCAGAAAGATGATCTGGGTTCGAGATTCAGTGTAGGTTCAAAGCAAATTATGCACATAATATAACACATACATTCGGATCAGTCAATTAATATGCCAGTGTTTGTAACCCTGTGGCCTAATTCACTTGCAAAAAATTCAGCGGATCCATTTAATATTTGTTAACAGATAGTTGAATACCAGCTATGGCTTCCGTTTATACAATGCAAACACTATTGCTGATCACAAAGTCTTAGAGTTGCTTAGAGTTTCGTTTGTTTGCTATTCCTATTGAAATAGCTGCAACAGCAGACACCAGGCAACAGTTGCATTATGTCATATAAGCCCAATGCTTCTCCTACAGCTAAAACATTTAAATGGTGACCCACGATAACCTGTGATGGTTGGCAAATGATGGAAAACGATAATTTACACCTGTACTTCGCCAAATTCTTTTCATAAACACACTCATATTAATACAAAGGGCAAATGTGCTAGTCTCATGGGATAAGCAATACATTATCTGTTTGCCAAAATTTAAGATAATATTGCATTTGGGGTTTGTGTTACTTTACACTGGGCCTAAAATAAAATCCTAAATGTCTGAAAGGAAAGCTATGGCACCCTTTTAAGGTCATCATAACACTGGAACTCATGATGGAACTGCAGTGGTTTGAGCGATTTTGTCTTTGTCATTCTGTGGCTTTCCATCTCTTCCACAGAAAATTGATAGTAACATACTGTAACACCTGTCCTGTACTTTCCTTGTTGCTGTAAAATATAAAATTATATAACTGCAAACGTTAATGTTTATGCATGGGTATGTGTATCTTCAGGTTCCAAAGGGATATATGCAGCAACAAGAAATGTACAGTATTGACAGAAGTTGTCTGAGACAGGTGTTACAGTATGTAATTACACATTTTCTGAGGCAAAGGTAGAAAGCCACTGAAAGTCAAATTACAAAATTGCTCAAACCATTGCAGTTCCTTCACAAATTACAGTGTTTTACATATATATACGCACAATGACATATGTACATTATGGCAGGATCCCAAGGGTTTTGCATGATGTCAGAAGACATCCCCTCCCCAGTGTCAGGAACTAAACTGAAATGGACCTGGGTGTTTTAAATAGAACATTGTATAGGGTTAAACTTTTCTATAATACTGAGTGGAATTTTAAGAGCCAATGAATACAACAGCCACAAGGCAAGAGCTGCCCTAATGCTCCTATCTGATTACATGTCCTGTGAATAAAAAAAAAATGGTGTTAGAAGATTAATTTTCTTTGACCTTGAACTTGGCAAGCAAATTGTGCAGTGAAGACCGTTTCACTTTTTTTTTTAGTTAACTTCAGGATAAACAGAGGAGCTTTCATTATTGTGTGAATGTAATATTGTATTACACTGACATTATGACAGTTATATTGTGGCTATTTGAGACATAGCAGTGATGAATGGCTGGGCACACTAACCTAGCTATTCAGGACCTAAAAGGCCCTTCTTCAAAAGCTGTGCGACTGAGCCAAAGTCATTATCAAACACAACCAGTATTTTGCTGTTACTCCACAAAAGAGACACTCGATAAGGTCTGACTTGTGGCCTAACCTTCAAAAACATTTATATATTTATAGGATCAAATGTGCCCACTCCAGGTTTCAGGGAGAGTAATACATTTTTGGATATATATCAGGAATGTGTAATTTAAATTAAGCCATACAAGTTAATTGAACATTAATTGAGGGTGGAATCTGAAAGACACCCTTTCCATAGAATATACCTGAGTTTATGTCCCCTGTACTTTGATTATGCTCCAAGACAAAAATGTGTTTTGAATACAGAAACAGCTCAGTCATCCCTGCCTATTTTTCCCATAGTAATTTCATAAATGAGGTTATATAAGGTTAAACATAAATTATGACTAGTATATGATGGAAAGGATGCACATTGCTAACCAAACTCATGTTTTATTTGCGTATGATTGACATGTATACTACTTGTAACATAATAAAACTGGAAAATTGTCTGCATTCAAAGGTACCTCAAACCCAAGACAACATTCAGATACCACAAGCTTGCATACTGCCTCTTACAATGAGGAGGACCATGCATGCTGGCCATAGTGGTCACCAGCTGCTGAGCGAGAAGGAAAGCATAGTTGGTAAGCTGTTGAGTCTCCTGCTTTACGCTGAGGGGTAAAATGCAGGGACTCTGTGGAGGAGATGTGCGGAGGTCTGACAGCAGTGTGCCTGCAGGAGGGAGGGGTTCTCCGTCTCGTGTGGCAGAAGAGAGTGTGTGAGGAGTGGAGGGAGTTGAGGTGGCAGGTCTGGCCGTTAGGCCCGGTGGACCCAGAGCATGGGTCAGCCATCTGGCAGCCGTCTGCAGCACTGACAGCCACACACTCGTCTTAAACGTCATCCCAGGCTGTTCCCTTCTCCCTGTGAATCGCTGGTTAGCGCTGTGTGCTTCCAAGGACCTGGGTTCCAGAATGGATCTGGGGCATTTGGCAGTCTACAACTTCAGCGTCTCAGCTGGAGAAAATATGATGATTTGACAACATAGACAATTAGCTATATTTTATGCAGAGACGTGGGGAAACTGTAAGTTTATTTGGATACAGTTGTTGTTAATTTATCAAAAATTAATCAATGTGTTATATGTTTTAATCAAATCATGGTGTGAAATTATTAGCACCTTAGTTTTTAATAATAGGTCAACCTCCATCTGAAGGATAATGGCACGAGCCTCTTCTTATATTGCTCTGCGATATCTAATGATATTTAATATCTTCCTATGATGTTTAATAAGGTTATAGGACACATCAGGATGTCCTTAGTGCTGAGCTGACAGGCTGTCCTCTCTATGTCAGATCACAAGTTTTCATTAGGTCTACAGTCCAGCGACTGAGATAGCGGGTGTAACACATTGAATTCCATGTTAATCAGCTATTTCTTCGTTGCTTGTGAGATGTGTTTGCAGTCATTGTTGTGCTGGACATTCAACCTTCTGCAAAGTCTAAACCTCCTCAACAGATGCAAATGGACAATAGTTAGCTAAATTGCAATTAAAAATGAGAGACTTGCAATGTGGGAGATAATTATTAATATTCATTTATATTTGAGCTGCATTACCCACTAATACTTAATTTCATAAAGTAATTACTTACCTATGTCAAGGTGTGCTGTGATTCAGCCAGCCTACATAACTCTCAGATATTCCAAATTTTCTGCTAGGTATTTCCTCAGGCAATTTCAATCAGGTTCCCTTGCTCAAGGGCACAACAGCACTATTGTACCTGGGATTTGATCCCATCCCCTTCCGGATACATTTTGTCACGTTCAGTGGATACATATCCCACAGTGGCACCTCTGCTTGTGCTCATTGCTTACATCCAAAAGAACAAAGGGTGTATGGGAATGAGTAGCTGAGCACAGGCAGTTTTGTAAATGATACAGTCTCCTCACACAGACAGGCCTCGTATCTCAGCTCTGAGGCAGACAGGTGTCAGGTGTGGTCTCATTACCCATGCGCTCCCCAGCAGAGTGCGTTCTGGGTAATTAGGGCTTTCCTCAGTCCCTCTCCTCCTCACGTCTCTCCTCCCCGCTGCTGTGTTATCAGCTTGAAATCAAAGATGTGTTTGCAGTGTGCTGCTGTTACAAAAAAAAAAACAGGGTGAATGCAAAATGAAATAATTACACATACAAGTTAAATGCACGGTAAACAAGGTAAAAATTGCACCTGCACACAGCTCTTGTTATCGATTCTGATGTTTTTACAACAGAGGTATTACTTACGTGAGGTAAATATCACAGGCAGCTGCACTGCCAGAATATGAATTTCGTCATACATTACTGAACTTTATCTTGATCATAGTCTCAGAAAGGTATATCATTCTACATAGCACTATATATATATATATACGTTATGCTAAAATATGACTTGACTGTAGGTTTGAATGATTACATACATGTAGTGGGAAAAGTTCAAACATTTTCACGTTGCAAGGACAACAAAGTGTGATGGACTGTCTTTACCACAGAGGCCATCATTTTGTGTGTTATGCTTGATGAGTCATAAAGTAATGTTAGAAATCTGACACACCACAGCTGAAAAGAGTAATTTCACTCAGAACACACTGAGATGGCTCAGAATGTATCGCTCCAATGCCTATGGGAATTTATAATGGCGATAAAACAAATACGAAATATTAATATGTGGAAAATTTATTTGAGCCAAGTAAATTAGATCCATCTATATACGTTTCATCAGCATAGCACACCTTTGTTTAAGAACAGCTTGCTGTTGTTGTTTATCCTACTGTTCTCATTCTCACTGTATTCCAGATCAGTTAGTGTGAAAAGAGGTTTTGCTCTTTCTGTTTGGTCTCTCTTTATCTAATCTATCATCGCCGGTTGTTATTGTGATGTGTTCATGACTGGCTAGATTTCATCTGAATTATAGGCCAAAGAACACAGTCACCAAACACAAATTCTGAAACAACGCAGATCATAGGTTGAACACCATTGCTAGCCAAAGAGTGAGACATCAATAGCAGCCATTTGATGGAATTATGAGGACATTTTGATATTAGTAGAAACTAAGTAAAAATGCAGATAAAGTATGACAATGTTTCTCTTTTGATATTGCGATGAGAGGCTCAGAAGAGAAAATTAATTTAATCGTAGCATTGTATAGTGTAGATGCCATGGACAACCTGAGCACTGCTGACAGCACAAACATTACGGAAAGGAGCCCGGAATTCACAGGCCTCCAGTCTGATTTGCAGTGGGTGGGTTCACTCAGAAGTTAAGCATGTTGAAATATGATTGCAACACTTCATTACGTGCATAATAAAGCTGCTGGCACTGAGGAATGTCTTCATTAAAGAGGTGGTCCTGTCTCCGGGCCATCTGAATCCCAAGCCACATCGGCACTACGGAAGATCCGGAAGATCCGGAAGGTGCTCCTCTACAGCAACTCAAAAAACAACACCTTTAGATTCCACCGCAATTCTGATTAATGCCAGCTGGCAGAATGCTGCAGTATAGCAGGCAGAGGGGTGTTTACCAGGTTTTCTGCTTAATTAGCTCACTGGAGCCCATATAGAGATAATACACCTTGTCAAACCGTTCATGCTTATAGACTGTGATGTGTGTGTACATACATGCAAAGACTGCCGCAGCTAATAGGCGTGGTCTATCAGACGTGTTTAGCTGTATTTCTCAGCTGCTGGACTGAACAAGCAGTCTTCAGATGTCTAGGTTAGAGGAAATAGCACAAGCAACAGATAATGACTTGAATAATAGATAGTAATGGCAAACCTTCATAACACAGCTGTGTTTATGGTCTTGTCTTGGTGCAGAAATTATTGTTACGTTGATTGCATTACATCGTGTTGCTAAGTGAGACTTTTTCCCAGTGTATCTGCAATGTAAATGTTTGACAATGCTATGAATTGTCTTTCAGATTTACATTTTTTGATAATAAATGCTTCAATAGTCCTCTTATCACCAGCTAATAATGTAACATAATTACTGTGGGAATACTGAGAGCAAAAGCTGACAAAATGACAAAAAATAATATCCCTACATTCCTTTATTTCAGTGTTAATGGATTGATTTTACAAAATGATAAATGAAAATAAATCATACTTTTATTCTGATAATAAATATTTACCCTATCACCACAGTAAGCATTTTTCTATAGAGTATACAAGGTGAATCCCACTGTGGGCTTGAACTCAACAGTCTCCCTTGTTCATGTTACCATATTCGGAGAATTAAAACAATCTATTTGTTTTAATTACTCAAGCAAGAAAAACAAGGACACCATGGTCACTATGCTTGCTTTATTTTCACACAATACTTATGGAGAATTTAAATTTACAGTGAAATGAGGCTAAGAAATTGATTTGAAACACATTTTGTCTTCTCTGGTAATTACCCTTCCAACACCACTCGCTGCCCTGCTAGGGTCAGTAAGCCGGTGTGTTTGTGCTTTATAGCAAAATTGTTGTCCTTAATTACAAATAAGCAGTGCAGATTGTAAGCCTCTTGACCATCCATAGTATTTTCAAGCATTGTGTTGATTTAAATCTTCAAATAAACTTCAATTTATGTTGAAATGAAATAAGGAAATGCTTTTGTGTAAATTCCTCTACCAACACTGACAGAACTGTGAATTCTAAACTGTGTTGATAGGTCCTCTTAATAACCATTTTTTAGCTGTTAATTTACAGAATTTTATGTATTTATTAAATTAATGGCAGTGTATACACCAGATGTCTAACCAATATGTCTGTTGCATTTCACATTGAAATAATTAACCCTGAAAATGAAATGGCAGTGATTCTTATCAATTTTTCAATATTAACTGTATTGAGCTGACGTCTAAAGAAACAGATGTTTAACTGCTTTCATACACATGCACACAACATATTGAAATGCTTTACTAAAACACAGAAAATTGTTTTAAAAATACGAGCAAAAGACAAATTTGCTTGAAGAAAAGAAAGTCTGTATTTAGTTTGGCTGTATGTGGTAATTGGCATTTAGGTGCCAAATTTTTATTTTTTTTTTAAGATGGAAAACTAAACCAAAAGCATACATGCTCTGGAAGTAATGCTCCATGTTGCGTATGGTGTAAACTGTTCACAGCTGACCAATGGAGTCTGCTGCATCCAAAAGCAACAGGCTGTAAACGTCCTTCACACTGACACTTCCCATCAGCTATAAGCCATGAAAGACAGACAGCTGAGCTACATACAACCCCCCCCCCCCTCCCCATGCAAGCCCCAGTCTGTCCACATGAAGCACATGCCATTGCCTTTTAGGGCTGTTCTGGGTACACGGCACACAGGGAAGGGGCTGTCACAGCCAAAAAAAAGAAAATAAAAAAGTGTATCAAAACTCAAAACTCTGTCCCTGCTCTTTTACAGCATTTTGTGCCAGGCTGAGGGAGAATGAACAATGCGCGAGTCGCCGTCTGCATAGGAAGGTGCTGTCCATCACAAAAGCACAAAAGTGACAGTCCTGCTGTTGTTTGTGTGCGTTCGCATTACGGCAGAGGGGCCCGTCCCTGCGGCATTGCATCTGTTTTTTGGGTTCTGGAGGAGGGGAGGGAGCTTACCGCAAGGCTCCCTCACACGGCCCCAGCCTTGGCCACTCTTCTAGCGGGTTACACAGACACCCCATTCGCTGTGGAGATACGGAGGGAGGAGAGCGTGTGAATTAGCCGCTGATGCTAACGTTTGGAGATGGTAGTGACGATGTAAGGGTTTGGGATCTGCCACCTGCAAACACACCTGAGGCACAAAGGAACTGCTCCTTTTGCCTATTAGAAATGTAATATTTCTCACCTCCCCCAGGTGTGCTAGTTTCATGGTCTGCAATGAAGGCTACAAGGTACGTGGGGCAACATGATAGTGGTTCAGGCAATAAAACATAGCAGGTAATATGCTGTTGTTTTCATCTGTTCAGACCACCTCTTAACTCAAACACTAATGCTATGTGCTATTTAGGTGGCATTATTATAGTACCCATATGGACATTGAACGGATGGGCCAAGTGAGCCAATTCCCCTTTGCAGAAGAAGAAGGGTATGTAGATGTGATGTATTTCACCTGATTCTGAGGAAAATCGTTCAATCAATGGCTATTTTAAATGCAAGCTCCACTCCAGGGAATTTAAACATTCACAAGCAGTCAAGATATTGGCAAAATAAAAAAATAAAAAACTCCCTTTTCATGGATTGCTAGTGCATGGCAGTGAGTTTTACAAAGAGCAGAACAATACAGCAAAAACAATGGTAACTACTTGTTACCATGAATTACCAGAGAGGTGTAGCGTAATGGTTAAGGGACTGGCCTAATACGGTGGTGTGTTTGATCCCCTGGAAGGGTACTGCTGTACATTTGTACAAGTATTGCTGCTTTTCGACACATACTGTACATAAGAAAATGTATGTGGTTGAGATTTTAACCATTGGAAGTGGCTTTTCGTTGTAAAAGAGCGCTAGCACTCAAGGCCTGCACTTATTTTCTAATCTCATCCCATCTTCTTTTTCCACTTGGTCTGAGAATATAATGTCTTTTCCAGTCACTGCCAAGGGTGTAGAGGCAGTGTACCTCCAACCAGATGTCACCAGCTTGACTGTATTGCTCTTCAGTCTCGTTACTCACTTGAAAAAATGTTGATAGGACCCATTAAAATGGCTGCGACTATGCCTTTTGGTGTCATTGAAATTTGCCCCTCTTACCCATGTGTAAGTGTTGTCATTCGCTGATCATCCTCTTCTGTAGGAATAGATGGCACCCACTGTACCATATTTTCCATTAGCGATGCAAGACAAGAGGTGTATCATTGCCCATCCTCGTAGCTTTTGATCTTGCACTCTACCTTAGAGAGTGGCAGAAATCATTCTGAGTAAAATCCAGAGCTGCATGACCAAGCGTACTTCTCCCTCTCACTTTTCCTCCCTCTTTATCTTATAGAAATCTGGATTAAATCTTTTCTTCGTTCTTAGTCCTTGTCCTGCCCACTCAGTGTTTGACAAGTACTCGTAAATTTAATATGCTGAGACACAGGGCGGTTTATCATTACCGGGGATTTTCAACTGCCCCTAAGGACTTTACTCTCCAGATTCAATCTAATCACAATGTGCATTTGCTTCCTTTGAGCTTTAACCACAGCTTGTTTTTAGAGAAACATTTTATCTGTGAGTTTTTTTTTTCTTGTTACACAATATGAAATGTAAGCCCATTCCGTCATTGCCACATACTCTGCAAATTTGGGATAGCAGCCTCCAAAACTCCTGCAGCCAGCCATCATAACTTTTAACTGGCATACTCCACTATCTGATCTGTGTGGAAAATGAAGCAGAAGGGCTGGAGAAGGAGCTGATAAAGACCTGTCTGGTCGTATTGGCTATTGTGCGATAAGTCAGGTAAAGCTCAGTTTATGCAATTCCATACCCAGTTTTAAGTCAACCTTGAATGACTCTGTGGTCCACCTTGAATGACTGCGGTTTGAACCGTAATGGTTACTATTTTGAATCAAGACCTTGAGCTCAGCAGCACTCAGCACTACCCATTTCACTTGGTTAATATTTGTAACCGTAAAATTTGTACATTTGGTTATTACGAGCAGCAAAGCAGCTGAGATATTTTTTTGGTCAGCTTCCAGCTTCTGAGCCACACCACAAAAGGCCAGGCTTAACATTCCGATGATAGAATTCATCTCGAGTTTCAGACCTCAGGTTACGTCAGTCGCCACTCTCCGTGAAACAGACAGAGATACAGAAACCGCAACCTTGTCAAAAACAGTGAATGGAAAACAAAATCCTCACTGAGGGCATTTTGATCTGAGGTGCTGCTTTGCTAGCACATCCTTTGGCACACACGAGCTTCCTTTCAAGGAAATGTTCATTATATGTTAAATGGTCACATAAAATGTTTGACAAACTCCCCTTGTAGGTTCCCAGCATGGTTTAAATACCATAACGGCCTGATATTAACATTACTTTGGCCCATTTTCTTGAAGTTAGGATCTCGCTGAAATGGTGTTCATAGATTAAAACCTTGACTTGTCATCCATCTATCAGTCAATCCATAATCACCCACCTTGTCCAATCTGGCCTATCCCAGCATACATTTGACGAAAGGCAGAGAGACAATCTGGGAGCCCGCCAGTCAGTGCAGGCCCCTTACCCTCAGCGCTGTTTACAATTCAAAACACAAACAAGAGAACAAATGCATACACCCACATCCACACACACACACACACACACACACGCACGCACGCACACACACACACACACACACACACAAGAACATACATGCACACACACACACACACACATGCACACACACACACCACACACACACACACACACAAAACCATCATATATATACACATACACATACACATACACATACACGCACACACACACACACACACACACACACACACAAACACACACACACACACATACACGCACACCCACATCCACACACACACACACACAACCATCATACATATACACAGACACACGCACACACACACACACACACACACACACACAACCACACACACACACACACAGACATATCATCATGTCTAATTTTAAAATGATTTGGTTACTATGGAATTGGAAGGTGTGGGTGGAGATAGATGTGCTCTTGCAGGCCTATAGGCAGAGACTCATGTTCTTCCTCTGACCTATTTCTGTAGAGGGTAATCATCTCAATTTCAAGCCATATTAACTAAGTGGCCCCTTAGGCATAATGATAAATATTTATACACACAACAACAAATCTGTCCTTAATATCAATGAAGCTGATTTCCTCCATTAAGTTGTGTAAGTAAAATATATATATATATATATTTGTTTATTGATGATGCACATGTGTATCACCCATTCAGCACCTTACACTGGATACACAGATCATTTATCTGCTTGTGAGAAAAGAGGAACTCATTGGTCCAGTACACGCTATGTATGGCACATTTTAAAAATCGCTTCCCAGAAAAAAGGACATTTTTTACGAGGTAATGAATATTAAATGCTGTGTCACAGCCTATTAATATAAACACAAGTAGTTATTTGAAAGCCATTTAGGGCCAAAAGTATCATTGGCTTTATGCATAATTTAGCAATTAAATCTTATATTTTAACATCCCTATCACACAAATTCTGTTGTCCCATAAGTCATTACTCGCAGGATCCTTTTTTGTTCGCCAGCTTGGAGCCGCTCGATCACTCCCCGGTAATACATCACGCGGACACACGGCACGCGGAGCCGCGCACGTCGCGCCGCTAATGAAGCCCCGAGTCCTGAGATGCATTGCCAGGCATTAGTGAGGGAAATGCTTTTAATGATGCGTTCAAGTTTACTCCATCATGAATCATCGTACATGCTATCTTTCCTGTCGCCGAGCGTGAGAGCCAAGATGTGTGTGCGGATGTTCCCCAAAGGAAGTATTGCGCAGCAGCAGACGGGCACTATACAACGGCATTGGATTGTGCCAGTACCGTAACGCGGGGCGAAAAGCATATCCTGACAGGGGCCTGAACCCGGGCCACCAGCATTCCCTGCAGGCAGGCCACCACTGCTGTTACTAGCCCAGCACTTTGATAAATTCCGCTGGCAATAATTCCTGACTACTGAGACAAAAAAAAAAAAAGCCTGGCGAGGGAAATTGGCTGTCTTTTTTTTTTTTTGAAGCCCTGTGTGTAATTGCCTTTTTGGCTGAAAGCCCGAGGAAAATATCACTGCTTTCATTCCTGGTCGCCAATAGGAATGCCTAGAGCCCTGGTAGAGAATGGCTGCAGTGTACAGCGTGTTCATTCTGTGTAGGGTGATGACAGGATGAACGTATACAGAGGGACCCTGTGCTGAAATTGCATATTTCACATAGACAGCCTCTACTTGAGCATATCTGCTTCTAGACTACCATCTCTGTTGCAAGGCCTCTGTTTTGGTTAGTTGAAGCGAATACGGCGTACCAAACCGCACGGTTCTGGTGGCAACCATGAGCCGCAGAAATAAAGATTAGCGTGGGCTCCTATGCCTCATTTGGAATCAAAAAAAGCTTTGTTTAATGTCACCAATGACAGAGAACATCAAGTACATTTAAGTACATCGGCCGCCATCCAAATATTTTCTCACCGCCTACATGGGCTCCCTGTTGAGTTCCCCCACCGTCAGCCACAACAAACAGACTTAATTTGCAGAATCTCATGAAATACAACAGAGGCTCACAACTGAATTTCAACTGGTTTAGTTGAGAGGGACTAGGCAAAGGGTGTAGTATAACACAAGATTTCAGATGATAACACTCATTTATCACTAGACCATATTTACTAAGAGAAGTGAGTCATATTTTTGGAAATAAGCACAGGTCTCAAATAATTTCCAGGTCGAAAAGTGTTCAGTTCGGCATAGCTAAAACTCCTGAAGCCATTGCAGAAATGCAGAACACCATGCTTACCACAGTCTCCAAAGTTTTCACGTTTATCTTGCTGTTATAGCCAGAGATGGAAGAGCCCAGAAAGAACAAGTAATAGCATGTAAAAGTTCCACCCATGCACTAAACCAGCTCATCCTAATGAGCACAACTCTTCAGCCAGGTATTTATGTATGCTAGGTTTTTCCACCACTGGTTTTAACACAAGGCAACTATTGGACGTTTTGTAGTATGTATAATTATTACTGTTTGTTGATTCCATCACAAATTCATTAGCAAAACACTTCTAGATTTTAAAGTAATAAAACCAAATGGGCATTAATAACTGTAATGATTCTAAACTGAGTGGTACCATAATACTGTCTAAGAATAGTGTTACATGCTACAAATTAATTACATATTAACATCTTTCAGAGGGTAGTACGGTAATGAGATTTCACTGGTCATAGCCATGTTTCATATTGAATTTGTATACAATGGAATCATAAGCACTGAGTCGCTGTTATATTTTATATCCTTCCCCAACCTCGGAGACCTTACGCAGTAAATACAGACTGCTGGGCTGTATAATTAGTGTCCCCATAGAGGATGAGGCAGGATGTCTGAGAGATGAGAAACATTCCACAGCCCCCTCATTAACCTAACCACTTCCACTGTTTCCCTGGCTGACACTTCAATTAAACTAATCCTGCCCGTTCCGCTGCATTTGTGAAAGACATACACGTATAGAATTATACATTTAAATGACGTCGTATTATATAATGCACAATGTCTGTATTTATGTATTATCGCAAGGACACCCTGCATGATCACCGTTGTAAGGTACCAAAATGTGCTCTCAGTATTGCTTAGCAGGACAAACCGAAACACTCAACCTAACTGGGGAACACTCTCAGTCAATTTGGCAGGATTAGCTGTAATCACTGAACAGAGAAACACGCAGCTTCGCCGTTGCAAATGGGTGAGGTGGAAAGCGTCATCCTTACAGTGGCAAGAAAAAAATAAACCGCTATAGGAAAAGCTTAAATTGTTGTGGTGATGTAGCATGGCAACATGTCCATATAAATGAACACCCTCTCTCTCTGTTCCCTACTAGGTAGGCCATGTCAAGGAGCCTGATAGGATGTACTGATTGCTCTGACGGCTTCCAAGGTGCTCTAATGCACTGAAATGAATTACCAGCCCCCCACGGCTCTGCTTTTTAGTGACTCAGGCCTTACTGTCTCCATTAGTGTTGAATATTTCAGGCAAATGCTCCTAAATGATCCCTCAATCTTCCCACCCCCCCCCCCCCCCCCTTTATTCTTCATTTCAGAGGCTATTGATTTCTTTCTGCTCCTCTCGTTTTGATTTCAATTGATTACCTTTGTAAATGCAGCAATAGTAATTAAACATGACACTGTGTAAAGCTGGTGAGATGAAATGGAATTTTGAACAGGGGTGACATCATCGCGATTCAGTCCAGCGCAGCAGTTTCTTTCATCCGGTTGTATTACATTGCCTGTTCCTAAAATGTGTGCTTTAAGACTGAATGGTGGTTGAAATATTTGTTAATTGTTCTTTGGTCAGTTATTTGTTTATTTTTTTAAGACAGTTATGTGGACCACTAAATATTGAAAATATTTTATTTATGTCACAAAAACTCATTTTTAAATCAATATTGCCCATCTTTACAGGCTATTAAAATCAGAAATTGATTTGTTACAATTTTAACATGAGCTCAGCTGTTATATATTTATATATTTGAAAAGTTATGTCCCATAAGCTTGCCATAGAGGTTAAAGGTTCAATGACCTGATTGCTTGGGAAGGCCAAAAAAGGTGTTTTACTTCATCTTCTTGTTCATCCAGTACTCTTCCATCCAGTATATGAGAGTATCATCATCTTGGAAAATAAAAACCTCTTGAGGAAACAAAGTTTGGCTGTGATTGCACTATGCAGAGTAATATGACATGACTGCCCAAACCATCACAGATCTACAACACTGTTAAGTGGTTGGGAACAGGCAATGTTGGTTGAAGGCTTCTTCTGGCTTTCTCCACACATAAAACCCATCCAGATGTAAGAAAAAAAAAGAGAAAAAAAAGATGATTGTATGACCATAATAATTTATTATAGCACTCTGAAGTCCAGGTTTTGTGCTCATTACACCAGATTATGTGTTTTTGCAGTCTGGGCTCAGCTAAACACATTTTCCAAATGGAGGTCCAGTGGTAAACATCAGCTTTATGAAACTCACAGAAAGTGAGCGAAGGAGGTGTAGATTGAGTTCTGAGGTTATCCTGTTAAATATTCATCTCTCCCTGTCTTTCATCATTCACTGGCTACCACTGCAGCTTTTCCTTGCTTAGTGTATGCTGTGATGAAGTTAGTCACTGTTTCCCTTGACATGATAAATCATTCTCCCATTTTTGGGACTGCATCTGCAAACCTTGCTCACCGACTATTTGACTGAACCAACTATGAATGGATATGAATGTCCTTTAATGCTATTTGAATATTTTTCTTTTATGCACAGGAAGCTCTTGGATAAGGAGGAACTGAAATGTAAATCTAAATGAATTTAGTGAAGATAAATATGTGCCTTAGTCTCACTTCTATCCAAATCTCTGACAAGAGCGACAGAGAAAGAAATGATCATGAATGTTAACGCTCAGAGGTAATCTTATTTATCTTGTGTCAACAACAATCTGCACAGTTGGGAGGGGGGGGTGGGAATCTTAACAAGTGTATCTATAGTGTGAGTGTATCCCATTTAATGCACCCTCAAAACCCTCTGTTGTCACCGCTCCTGAAACAAACAGATCGGCAAGCGTAATATTTATATTTATGCAGACAGGAGACACGCTATGTGGTTGCAAGGAAGGAAATGAAACCAAAACCAAATTGTATTAATTCTATTTAAAACAATGCATCTGCTCAGCATGTTTAGTAAAAATGTCACAGCCTGTAGATGTTCATCTCAAGTAGCTTAACCACATAGCCCCAACAATCTCATACGGTAACATCATGGCACACACAGCCAATGATCGGACCCTCACCCCACACACCTCCTTTACCATGTACAGTGTTTACATTGTTTACTGCTTACATTGCTTAATATTAATATTTATATATATATATTTTATTTATATCTCCTTTATATTTTTATGTCTTATCTGCACTTCAGATTTTTTATTGTTTCAGAATTTTCAGATTTTTATAACTATTATTTAAATTTTGTTTTTGTTTTAATAAATATGTCTTTTTTACTTACTGTGCAAAGTTGTGTTGGCTCAGAGATGAAGAATTTCATTACTGATTTTGGCATTGTTATCTGGTATATGACAATAAACTTGAAACTTGAGATTAGAGGGCCAGCTGACTTCAGTGTCATGTGCAAAGAAACCATAAAAAACATGCCACACAAAGAAACCTGAGAAAAAATGATCATTCTGGATTTCCACCCTTTCAAACTAAACATCTGCTGTGTGTTGATGCCTACTCATGGTGCCTAGCATGCACACATTTTGCTCTGAACAACAAACAAATGCCAGCTAAGAAAATATTGAAATATATTTCAAATGCTCAAACTACTGCTTAATTTGCTCTCAGGGGCACTATCCTTGCAGGGAGGCACGTTTGTGTACACATGGTTGATTCATCAGGCCCCACAGGTCTTTTCACTGAAAATATGATGTCTTTTCACTTTTTCTAAAATCTACTTTTTAGATGTGTAGCGCTTCAGCCATAAAATACATAAAGGATTTAGATGGACTTGTGTAAACTGTCAGCTCCTCTCATAAAATATTTAGAAGCAATATAATTATACACCTGTTTCCAGCCTCAAATGGCTGTGCAGTATTGTATATCTTTCAGAGAGCTAATTAAGGAATCACTGCAGAAAAGAATCCCTTCAGCTGAGAGGCGCAGAACACTTTCCACCAAAAGCTCATGTCAGTATGTAGGGTTCAAAAATACATTTTGTAAGTTATAATCTTCAAATAATCTTATTAAAAAATATAGTAATAAACACATTACTCTGCTTCCAAAAAACATAGGCACAATGCAACCAATGGGTATATTGACAGACTGCAGCACCCCAGTTTCAAACGTTTTTCCCAGAGACATTGTGCTGAGTTTGGATGTCAGATTTCTTCATTTTTTCGGGAAGTGATACAAATCTGTCACTAAAAGCCTCTGACTGTTGAAGTGCACCATAAGTCCTGACCTGTTTAATTCAGGATAACTTGTTTTAGACATAAACTTTCAGGGAAAATCAATGGGAAAAATGTCACAACAAGTATAAAATGGTCTGATGAATGCAATTTAAACCACAGCAACGTAGTCTACAACAAATAGCAATTGTAATTCCATGTCTGAACAGCTTACTAAGTAGTTTGTGGTTCACTAAATCAAAAACTATAGAAAAATCAATAGCAATTGCCCTGGAGGCAAAATTGTACAAAGAATCAAAGTAATTTAATCAGAAGGTTGTCTTTGTGCCAGAAACGTCAATGGTAAAATGTTATGCTGCACAATGAACAGTGTGAGTTTTTAAGTCTGAAATCAAGAGAAATGTGCTACACAAAGCAAATGAGTATAATAGTGACTGATATCAAGAACTGGCTCAAAAGTGAGAAAATTATGAGAATGTGAACTTAGTGAAAGTGTATTGAAGCTTAGCAGCTGTGTCCGCTAATTTAAATGTGTCTTTAAACTACATGCATCTCTAGTGTCATTTTGTTTTTTTCATTTAAAAACACAAGATACTGTCATCAGGTGTTAAGCCCGGGGAAACCTTTTTGAGTGACATGCTAACAATTTTCAAGTCACAATTGACTTGCACTGGGTGGATCCAAACACAATTGCTGATTGATTTCAAATATTTGGACATTTTCTTTCTTTCTCAGAGAACTGCTCTATACAGCCATTAAAAGGAGGCCATTTCGTAGATAATTTTGTGCTCCTATGTGGCTTGTAGAACTGTCAAATTGTACCTCTCTCGTTTAATCCTTAGTGCTGTATAATAGTCTTGTATGTCGAAGAAACAGCTACCTATGAACTCTTTCCAGTTCCTTGTGAATTGAAGCAGATGAAAGTTTTTTTTTTCTCCAGATGTAAGGCAGTCTGGCAATTTCATTGACATGTTTTTTTTTTTTTCATCGCTATTAGAACTGGCAAACTGATACCTCATCACCATTTCTCAACATTCAGCAGCATCATGAAGCCAGCCAGCAAGTCCCAAGACAGCACAGACACTGTGTTTCATCATTCATTCTCCACACAGCCTGTTCACTCTTGGGAAGAGACTGTTATTTTTAGGTTTTGACAGGATCTTTTTTTTTTTTTTTTTTTTATTACTTATAGGCTTTTACATGCGACTACACGGTTATAGATTGTGTGGCATCTGAAGTGTTGGATGTACAACTGGAAGCTTTTATTTCCAGGTACCATTCAGCTGTTTTCCATACATTTTCCCAATACATAATGGAATAGAATGGAGGCCAGACACCTGTGCCAGCTGAGGTATACACACCTGAGAGGGTGTGGAGAGGTACTATTTGAAGCAGACCATACTGGTTGCAACATGTTGCTGCATTCCGTGCTGAGGGCAAGCAGCTGTACCCATTGATTGTTTGTTTGTTGGCCATCTGTTTGGAGCTGCCCACACACAATTTCTATTATCACACACACGCACACACATACGCACGCACACACACACACACACACACACACACACACACACCACATTCACATACAATTTCACTGTTATTGATATTTTGTGCACAAAATACCATTAACAAGACAGTTATTCTTTGTTCATCTAATACTCATTGCTCATCTCATTTTTGTATGGTTTATGTCGCAGCTGCATTTGTACCAGCAATGCATCCACCATTTTCATTGTTCTTGAAATGGCTAACAAAAAGTTTAGTCGAGTGAGATGCAAACATACAATTTTGCCTACAACCAAGGACTTTTTCTTACATCTGAGGTTCTGAATATGAACATCAAAAGACAGGTAAACCGTAGAATAAAAATGGCTGAAATGTATACACTATGGTTGTGCAAAGGTAGATGGGACATCTGTTTTGTGATGTTGAGAATAGGAATTTCAAATGTCCAACATCTCTGGACATGTAGCTGCTTACTGGTCTATATTATTCTGGTCAGGCAAGCTAAGGTTCTCCCCCATGTGTAATGCATTGACTGTGGAAACTCTGGGATTCACAATGCCCTGTTTCAAAAGGATGCAGCTGCTGCCAGATCACCTCCTATTCAGCCTGTGATAGTCCCAGTTCACATTTACAGAGCACACAGTGTAAACCAATGTAATGCAGGGCCAATACACACAGGAAGGTGCAGTGTACACTGCTTTAATACTAAGATATTTCAGTTGAAACAAGAGCACTTCAGAACACCTACGACAATATCGGGACAGCATCTGGCCAGTCTCTTATTTGTAGATACACTCTATAAATAATTTCAAACTACAAACTTGGAATGGTGTGAAAGTTCCCCTCGATGAGTTAAGCAAATGAAACATAATGATGATATATGGATTATTCATGTCAGTATAAATGTCAATTAAAACCACTGTGGAGGTGAGTATATCTCTGCAGCTCTGAGCAGATGCCGAACTTTGGACCGTGATACCATTATAATCATTACTCGATCAGAGAGATCAAAAGTGTACGACGTTAAACCTTTACCGTTTCAACATATTTTATCAAACTTTATTTACAAATGCAATATGGACAAGTTTAACAAATTGAACAAGTTTGATATACATGATATACTATGCAAATTCCAAAACAATAACTGGACTCTACACAGAACCTTCATCCTCATGACCCACTTTATGCAGTGGTTTGATGTAGAGCGTTTGAGTTCGAGCAGGCCATTACAAAACATTTCTTGCTCTAGTTACAGCACTCCCTCGCCTCTTTGTTCAAAGTACATGAATGATAAAAGCTAAAAGCTGGATACTTGGTTCATGGGGGGAAAGTTTATTGTATCAAAAATAAATGTTGTGATGTCATTGAAATCTGTCAATGCGGACTTGCAAAGTGCTTGTTGTGAGGCTTTCCACTTTACCTGTGTAACACACTGAAGGCAAGAGCCGTTCAGTCACTAAAACATCTTTTGCCATGTTACCGACATGCTCTGGGCTTCGGTCATTGCATGTATCAAAGCACTTTACAGTCTATATTCAATGCAAAGACTGCAAGCCGAATGCATCCTTAATAGTAAAGGGCAAAATGTATTATGTCTTAATAAAGCATGTATAACACATTTATTACAACCGCACAGCACATTTATCAGTCATTTATAATCCTGTATGCAGGACATTAACCCAAGTCAAGTGACATCACATGTTGTGTCAGTTGAGAATAGCATTTTATATACCAAACAATATGTTAACACATACTTCATAAAGTGCTGCACTCACTTGTCAATTATTTATCATGGGGTTATGACATGTTAATGACGACTTCATAAATTCTTAAAGCATTTAGGACAATGCCGTTAATGGAAAATGCTTCCTGGCACTGTAATGTTGAGGAGGAACACTCAGAAATGAGGGAAACAGATGAGACTGTGCTTTATGGTAGTAATTGGGGCTGTGATTCCCTTCCCAGAGATGGCTGGACCTCACACCTCACAGGAAGATGTTATGTCCTTATCTCTAGTTTTCTTACTGCATTGATTGTTAATATGTAGACCAGCACATATCTCTCCATTTTTTTAAAGGGAGAACACAGATGTGAAGTCCCCTCTCACTGTGTCTGTGGGAATGCATATATCCACAGGGTACAGTAGACTTGAATGGGGTGATGAACTTTCATCATGTTCATTTTCGTACAATTTTGTTCAACCAATTGGTCTTGCTAACAACTTTGCCGTGTGAGCGAAATTCCAATTTGCGGTTAAAAATACTAAACAAATGGCAAGGAAGAAAAATCAATGAAATCATCCCATACAATGGTGAATCAGGTGCTGTGGATACTTTTGAAATATCATCAGCTCTGACATTACTCTAACACAGAGAAAAGAAACATGAGGAAGAGGAAATTTGAATACGTTTATTTCTGATTTACCAAGTGCTGAGTGGTAATTTGCATCATTTTGCAGTCAAACAGTAAATGAATGATGTGTATTGTGTGTAACAGCACAGGGGAGATTATCTATCTGCAAAATTCTCTATTGCAGCGACTTGCCTTGTGCCCAAGATTGATTGGATAACTCCACAAATTTTCTCGGTGTAATTCGATCTCTCGTACAGCGTTCACCAGGATCGTTATCATTTAATATTTCCTACTCCCTCAAGTTTATCTCAAACACAGGCATCAGCAGTCTTACAAGGGCAGTTTGTCTGTGCTGGAAAGGCCAGGAGTGATCGACCAAACAAGGTCAGTTTCATTACCTCATCAGCCTGGCACTGCTCCTCCATCCCTGCCTCAGTTCAAGTGCCATCTGGTAAGCCCGTCTGAAGCTAGCATTTTTATGTCCTTTTACCCTCTGTGTGTGGAGCCTGCTGCTGCCCATCCTCTCTGACACAACACTGATTTTAACCTAGTGACATCCAGCACTCTCCCTGCCAAGGGCACGGCACCAAACCCAGGCCATATATCAAACTAATGACTAATTGCAACAAACTTTTTAAACATTGGAAAAGGGAAGCCAGGGGCCTGTGACACACAGTGTAGTTTAATTGGTCAGGGGCTGGCATTATACCTCAGTGGTTGCAGGTTAAATTCCCAGGAAACACACATTGTCATTGTACCCTGAGGCAAGATACTTTGCCTGAATTGCTTCAGTAAATGTCCAGCTGTACATCAGCTAAATGTGTGAATGAAATTGGCCACAGCATCATTAAGGGATAATTACAGGCAGCATGGGTATTCCTCACCTCATTGCTCAACAGTGACCCCTCTTGTCAATATGGGAACTGCAGTCTACCTGTGGCAATCCAGGCCTGTAGCAATTCAGGTTCTCTGGTGGTAGTTTTCAGGGAGCAAAGACGCAACAGCTGGATTCACTCAGAAGGACATGTACGTGAGCATGTGCCCTCCCGAGTAGAGGCAGGAAAAGAAAAATGGGAAATAAAAAGTTATTTAAAAAAAAAAAAGGATTTAGAATGTCATTTGTCTGACAAGTGTTTGGCCTGGTGACAGAGAGAAATTCCTCAGTAAATCCTTAGAGTGAACATGCAGTTGGATGTAACACATTAATTTCACTACTTTTGGCTTCGCCCCGAAAGCAGATGTCTCATAGCTTTCACAGGGACATGTTAATGTAGGGTAAGCAATATCTGCATGGAATAATTCACGGTGAAGCAAAACGTTCCACAGCTTTCAATAAACGGCCCCGGAGTTTTGGGAATAGTTTCCTGGCATGTTTTCATAGTTCCTACCATGTTATGATATAAATAGTCTTATCCTTGTTCATAAATTATTTCCCAAGGTCTGGACACTTACATGTTGTATAATAAATAGTTTTCATTGTGAATGGATGAAGTTAAGTTTGATTTTATATGCCTACGTCAGGGATCAGCAAGTTCTAAAAGGGCATCTTCGGGAACATTGCTGTCAGATGAAGAGCTACAGCATACAGTGGGTCAGAATATCCTTTTCAATGGACTAGCCTTAATTCACTGAGGACTGAAATTATTGGCACATGATGATACAAATGGTACATGAAAAAAACAACATTATGCCAAAAAATTAAAAATTATTTAAGCTTACAATTTACATAAAATGTAAGTACAGCACAATCACCAATATATAGTCCGTGATTATATGTGAACTGAAACCAATACATAAGCAAAAAATCATGGAAAATAATACAAATGCATGTGACTGGTTACCTTAGTATGGTCCATAAAATCAAAGGAATGACCGATTACTGACACAGTCAAAAAAGGAAGGACTAATCTCTGAAGAGTCTCCTTATGGGGCAGCTATACTGTATAACACATCCCATTAACACACATCAGCTCTTCCTGAGAACCATGACCAACCCTAAATTTGAATACTTGCAATAATAATTATTTGCTTAATTGATTTCACTCTCTCTCTCTTCTGTCTGGATAGGAAAAAAAGTGAGCCACCCTGTACCCAGCAGTGGATCCTTGGATACAGCATCATGGAGGCCCAAGTCACATGCACACAAAACACTTCCTGTGTAGAAAAACTTGTGGATACATTTCCAACAAAGCTGGACAGGAATAGGGTAGGTGTTCCTTATCTAGTACATAAAGTACTTCACTGACTCGTGTTTCCAGGGACTTTCCAGACTGATCTAGGTCACAACCATGCAACATGGATTGTTGACAATAATTTCAGAGTCGCACAGCAGCGATATGGTTAACACATATAAAGCCTGCAAGAAAAATGTATTAAGCTCTATGAAAGCCCATTTTTCTTTCAGCATGAAGAGTATGGATTTTGTGTCTGGCGCTTTGCGTGAGAGGTTAAATGGCCTCATCGGTCTCTCAAAGTCAATGTGAGATGGGAAAAATAAGCAAGACTATAGTGCATAACACTGACATTTTTTATTAGAATTCATTTGTAACAAATGGAACTTGTGTCAGCAAAGAACTGATTTTTATACAGACTTCTTTCGCCACCAATGTAACCTAAGTAAGAAAATAAAAAGCACGCCTTTCAGTCTGGAAAAAAAAAGAAAAGAAAACAAAAAAACATTTACGTTAACTACTGATCAGAGGTAATTGATTCTTTTAACAAGCCTTTTTTTATTGGTAGTTTTTAAAATTTTTTTCTTTACAATTTATTACTTTCGGTCGACGCATCCAGATGAGATAGAGAGCAGAAAACACGACGTTTACGTTCCGCAATGACACTCCGAGCCTGATCGGCAAAGCCACGTAAACAGATGGTAATGACAGGACCTGTTTGTCTGCTGGAGTACCATGCCACCAGAATGGATGCTCTTTTTGACACAAACTCTTTTTTTGTCTTTTTTTTTAAGCTATATTTTTCTGTGTTATTTACATACACACAAAGTGAGCATTAAGTAAATTCTTACAGATGGGTTCAAGTAACATTATTGGGTTTAGAATCAATAGGGCAGTGCATAGTACAAAGATATAGAAAGTGCAATTCTTCCTAAAGGGCCTCTGACGGCCATCTGCAACGTTTTACACATGCATATAAAAAAAAAAAAATATGGAGATGAAATAAAGATGGAGGGTCAGTACAAACTGTGCACTGAATGCTGAAGAGAATAGAGCACAAGAATGATACATGACATCTACACCTGAATAAGACTAAATCATAGCACCTTACTGGTTACACTTATGACAAGGATGAAAGAAAGAGTTGGGAGAAAAATGCATTTGTGGTCAATTAAGTCACTGTGATAAAATGGTTGAGCAGTCAGGGAAAGGGAAAGAAAGAGACTGGAATGCACATCCATAAAGCCCCATGAAAGCAAGTAAGGGTAGACTCAGAGGAGTACAGACTCAATGTATCTGTGTTAAAAAAAAGAATGAGAAAAAAGCTGGGAACTGTGAAGAAATCGCAGACGTATGGTGTAGGGGAATTGTTTCGATTGTCGGAAGGGGGAGGTTGGGTGGAGGTGGGGGAGTGGGGGAGGGGGGGTGTTGAGCCCTAACCTGTTCCTGCCATTCCTTCACTCCAGCTGGTTCATGTCTTTGTGCAAAAGGTACGTGAGTGGCATCTTTCATCAACCGTAGCATGCCTCAGTCATCCCTAAGACCCCTGTCAGCTTGAAGAGTATGGAGGAAAGTGCTTCTCAATGCCACCGTTTGGTCTTCCAACCGCCAAAGTGTGTTTAACTCCACACTGATGTGAATCCTATTCATCAGGGAACACTCTCACAACACTATCATCTAACGCTCCGCTATTTCCATCTGCACTTTCCCTACACCTGCACCATGCCAATGGACAACATAATACCACTTTATGTCAACTCTGCGCTTTTAAAAGTGCTAATACTATAAGGTTATAAAACGAAAAAAGCCTTAAATATGAAAAACCCAAAATATGACTAGGGTTTGGGGATATACTCAGAGATCAGTTCCAGATCCACAAAATCCTCCTGTTTGGTTGTTGTTTCTCTTAATGTTAACTGGCCTTTCAATGTTCTGCCAAGACAACACAAGATCAACACCAGGATCATTACGCCAGCCTTATTTGCATATATATATAATTTCAAATAACATACTAAAAATGAATACTTCAGGTAAAAAGAAATATACACATATAATACACAAACCTTTAAAGGAACTTTATATAAAAAACAGGCATTCAATATAAGGCACTCTAAATGTAAAATCAAAACAATTTTATGCTGTTGAACATATCTGACCCCCCTGGACGGTGATTCTGTCTGCTGCCTTGCCCCTACTGCAGTGGAGGATGAACTTGAGATTTAGGCAAACGCAGCTGTCTGCACAATCCATGTACCGAACAGTGAGAGGCGGGCGTCACCGAGCACACAGGTGCGCCCGCCGATACACACGACAGTCCCCTCAACTACCCACATGATCACTGTGCGCCGACTCACAATAAACAACTACATCAACGACTAGCTATTATACACCTATTTTATTGCACGAGAAAAGATGCACTGAATCAGAATACATTTCGTCCTACTGATGTGCATTCCAGTGACCAACATCTTAATTTCCCCCCAAAATACAGAAATCTCTTTGTGGAAGCTATTTGAAAATATAAATAATCATCTCTCTATGTATAGATATATTTATATTATATATGTATCTATATTTTTCATATTTATATATATTTTTTTCTTTACTATATATGGGGAATTCATTCCAGAGGTTATTTTGGCAAACTGTATGTGGTCTTAACATGGAAGAACTAAGATAACCGGTAGCAGCAGCTTCATACTGTGCGCATCCCTGTTGATTCCACAGAGCCCAAGATAATCTCATGGTTGTTATGGGCATTCATAATGTGAATTTTAAAAAAAAAAAAAAAAAAAAAAGTAAACAATAACCCTGTAACAAAGTTTAAATTTGGTATTGAACATAGAGGACTGTACAAAAAAAATGTTCAATAAATGAACAAAAATAGCAACAAAAACATGGAAAAGAGAGCTACGTTGACAAAATTGAATGTTTCCTCTGCTTGATGGTGCATACATTAGAACAGTTCTACAGCTTAAAAAAACCTCGTCAGAACAAAATAAAAATGAAAAAAAAAATGTTCAGCAAATGTTTTGCTTAATTCACCTCATCAAATGATAAGAGTTTGTTAAAAAAAAAAAAAAGGAAATACGTTTACACGGTTAAAAATGAAGCACAGGTCAGCTGTATAATAAAGTACTAAAAAACTAAATCAGTTAAGTTTTACTTTTCATTTTCTTTAAACATTCCCCACTTTTTCCCTAAATGTTAATGAACCATAGTGGTGTTTTTTTACTTCTGTGATGTTCAGTTTTGTTATCATTTTCCAAAAACTGGTGTCCTTTTATTAATGAAAAAACACACTGTGTACTTGATTGCAGAACGGTCAGATTTGCTTTACATTGAGTACTGAGTTTCAGGCATCTGGTTGTCCGTTTCTGCTCCTTCAGTGGTTGTATTGTTGCTGTGGTGGTTACCGATGATGCCATTTTTTTTTTTTTTTTTTTAAGTAAATGTTTCTGTTTGAAAACAGGGCGAATCCAGGAGGCAAAGAAAAAATCCACAGGATGCCCTGACAGGATTCCTCTGTTACAGTCCGGGAAGTTTATCCAATGAGTCAACACTTGGTCCACCTGGAATCATTTGTGTGTGTGTGTGTGTGTGTTTGTGTTTGTTTGTTTTTGTGTTTCACATCCGACACTTAATTTGTTTATAGCTTGACATTAAGAAATTTTTCTCAAGCAGGTATTTATGGCTCAGAAGCGGCTCTCTGTATTTCTATGGGCCTGCTGTCTTCCCTTCAAGGATGGGAATATTATGTTGCATAGTGATCGAAACTTCCCAGGTATTCCAGTCCTGCCCTGTAGCAAAACTGGTACTGATCCTGTGGGGAAAAGAACAAAACAGACTCATTACAGAACGCTCATGAACCCAAAGATAATCACCACTTACCTCCAAAGTGTTCACACAGCAATGCTTTTTGTATTTTACACTGTGCCACTGCACATTGTCTCTATATTTTACATAGCAGATTAACTTTGTACTTAATTATATCATATATAATATAATAATGCATGGAATACAATTTATTGCACTAAATTGTGATGCATACCAGATAAGAAATAATATACTATATACTAATGTAGCATTAAATTATTTTGCTAATCTTTTTGGTCACAGAATATACACGCAAATGTATTTGGGATTTGTAAACACAGCCAGTAAAATATAGATTCTACATTTAATATTGAAATTATTGTTGAAATTGATTCAACAACTGTTAGGCTTGATGAGAGGAAGGACCTGCTTTGGACTCCATAACCTTGTAGGCACTGCAGTTTATAAGGCCGTTTTAACATATGCACAATCTTTATTCACCTCTGTCTGCACCATCGCTGGCCTCTGTGTCCTCAGCATCTTGACGGTCTGGAAGATGTCCACCACGCCCTCGTACCTCATCCGTTCCAGGACGATGCTGAGCGTGATGAAAACCCCGGTCCTCCCGACACCCGCGCTGAAAGAGGACAGAGCAGAACGAGAGCTTTAATGAAGTGACAGTCAAAGCTCTGAAATATCTCCCTGTAATGGTCTCTCACCTGCCAGGCAGTAATTACAAAACAATAAACACCGTCTAGGTTTTTTTTTCTCCCTGCTTAGCCTTGTGCAAGTGCCAGACCAGCGTTTCTGAAGGCCATTCAGTGCTGCTGAAGCTGAAGTGTGGGGCGTGTGCAACTGAATTGAGTTATCCAGAGTTTTCCCTCTGGTCAAAATGAAAGCACCACACAGAGTACAGAAAATGCACCAATAAACAAAATCCTTACGTTTTTATTGAAGTGAGAATAGAAGTTCCAAGCACAGGCTTTCCTGACAGAAGTATAGAAGTTTCTTTTTTTTTTAACTGTTGGTTAAAGTAGAAAACGTGAAAGTTGTTTCTTACCTACAGTGCACAGAGATCGGCCCATCTTGGCCAAACTGTTCTTTCGTTTTATGCACTTGGCCGATGAAGTCAATGAAGCCTTCACCTGACTTTGGCACTCCTTGTTCAGGCCAATCGGTGAACTGGAACTGCCGCACTGTTCTCGACTGTCCATCCTGGAAATCGAGTTCAGACCAAACGGAGAGTGATTCATTTGACGCGGTATGCTGAATCGCTAAGAAATAAATTCAATTTTGAGACAAATCCAAACAACCTTTGTTGTCAAACAGTAAAGCAAACTGTCGTATCCAAACATGTCCTCAGTTGTTAAGTTAAAAATAATCCAATTTCCCTCATGAAAGTACAAAAAACATGGTGTAAATATATTTCTAAGTGCAGAGGCAGACGATAATAACACTTCATCCTTAAAAAGCCTATTTATTATGACTGCCATTTGCCAATCCACCCAAAAGAGTTTATTTAAATATCTGAGATAAGACCACTTTGATGTGCACTGTTTCCACGGCTGATGGAAGGACAGCCTTCACAGTGTACATTACTTAAGTAATATTGTATATGCGTGATAAGGAAAGCAATCCCACTGAAGTACTTGTGTAATGTGTGCGACAAAAGTAAAGCCTGAACCCTTTATCAGGGTAAACCTTTGATGGAATTACAGTCTCACGCTCTCAGTGTTTGCTCTCCTCGGTTTGTTTCTACACATTAGAGCCCGTCAAAGTTCATTGCGAGCATAAGCTGCTAACAGGCATGGTGGATAGAACATAGCTTGAGACTTGCTGTCTGTTTAGTAAAATAAATAAGTAAATAAATAAAAACGTAAAAAATACATTTGACATGTTAAATGGTCTTCTGAAGGATTCTGTTTACTTGGGCAAATTCACACATAGAAAATATCCGCTTATATGCAGACAACCGCCCTTATACTGGACCTACACACAAAGCAGCAGGGCCAGTTCACTTTAATCCAGTTTAAAATGCTCTACCATATCTCTTCATGCATTATCATTTTTTATTACCGTACTTAAAACAAAAACAAAAATCATATTCCAACAGCTCCTTCACTCTCAGGAATTCTCCCCCACATGCTGGGAATGATTTAAATAACAGCAAATGAGCGGGTCTTATTTCAGACGTGTTGTTTTCCAAGGTCTCATTAGATCAAAGGCCTCGCTGCGCAGCTCCCTCCCCTGGCAGCACCTTGTGCAGCCCCATGTGTGAGATGGAGCTGTAGAGGTGGGGACACAGTCATACAGCCTTAGCTTGATTAGCACTGCAGTGCAGCACGTCGCGGCGATAACAGCACAGCCCCGTGCGCGCGCTAAGTACATTACCGCAGAACCAAATCCACGGCGCTAAGCTCTCCCTCGCTTTATTGCACACAGGAGATTTTTGGGACCACTGTAACACTCGTGTTCCCCGCTAAAGGACTCTGAGGAGAACGCGGTTTTTCAGAGACACAGCGCTTTCTCCCACCCGCAAATGTCCCAAGCTTGGGTTAGCGTACCCTGGCATCTGTGACTTTGAACTCCCTCAGAATGTACTGGGGCATGTTGTACTCTGCCATGGGGTCCACTACAAAGTACTGGTACCGGGCGGACCTCTCTGCGGGCCAGTACTGGTGGCATTTTTCCTGCAAGGGAACAGGAAAGAGAGAAAAAAAAATGAGGAAGACAAGCCTTGCGACTTCCACTGCTCATTCCCAGGGGCTGTACATCAGACCATGTGGTAAACTAATATAACTCATCCTTTAAAATCATAGAATGGTCTATAACACATTTGCCTGGAGTAGTGGATTTACATTAATATTCCATAAGCTCTGAGAAACTAGCCTCTCTGCTGTTAACACAAGCCTGTGGTGTGTGGAAAAGTGGAGTGTTTTAGATTGAAAATTGGAAAACATGATATGCCAGGGAAAGGGAGAAGCATGTACACATTTTCAAATACAGCTCTTAGCCTAAATTTCTAAATAGCTAATATGCATTACCATGTTAAATGCTGCATACATTAACATGCGAAATGCCCTGGACGTGGGGGTTTGTTGAGTGTATGATAGTAATGAAGTGCATGTGATAATTAGGTGCTGTCGTAAACACACGCTCACCCTTCCCATCTCTCTAAGCTTGGTGAGCATCACCACAATGGTGGAATTGTGTTCCCACAGCATCCTCCAGAAGTCCTCGGTGGTCTCCGCTAAGGGCCCTTGTGTGGAGATGTAGGCCTTTTGTTGTCTGAAAGAAGACCAAGCAAAATCCTAGATTACACAACAACTCGATTTTGCACCGAGAACATTTTACACTTCATCCATTCAGCCACTCAAGCTGGGTGTTTGAGTTCACACATGACTTCACTGATACAGCAGTGCCAGTGTAAATGTGCCTGATGACTTCAGAAATAGAGGTGAGGAGGAAAGATCCTCTACTGGTTCATCATGCATATACATGGTATTCAATGCCAAATACATGAACATATTTACATTCATTAAGATAATACATGAATGTTTTTTTAATGTAGGCTACTTTTCTTGCATATTCAGGTTCAGATCAGCCTTAAAATATTGCATGTGCACATTGTGGTGTTTTGTGTTCTTTGACTAGACTTTGTCGATCTAACAACGCTTTATATAGACATGTCATCTTGTTTTGCTCTGAAAGCAACCCCGCAATCAGTGCTGAGCATTCAGTTGAATGGGCCATAGCGGCTGAGGCCAGTTGTTTTATTTAGGCCCGGATGGCCATTAGCACCTTCCTGATTGACACATCATCCTGCATTACTGTGCATCACTTATAAACAAATGGTTTTAAGGACCACTCATTTACTGCACGACCCAGCAACAGCACAGTATGTGCTGCGCAGGAGATGATGGATCTACCTCCACACTCATTTTCCCCATGCTTTTCCCAGCGTGCCACAAAATAGCTACTCAACAGATGGCATGGGTAAGTTCTGTTTGGTAAAATCCTGCCCATGTCATCAGTTTTCTTTTGACAGCAGCAGTGGCATAGTATTTTGCATTGTGTAAGCAACTTTGGAGGACAGAACATAGAGCTAAGGTAATTGCTGCTGGCAGTGTAGATCAAGCAACTGTAAATTGTTCACATGGTATTTGAAATATGACTCTTACGAATGTGCTACGTGAGGTAACACCCTTTCCTGACTACCTTTTGCAAAGGCTTGTGTCTATTTAACAATGTCAATATGGAGTTTATTAAAAAAAAAAACATGCATAAAATTCAGATTATTGCACTAAAGATCGCAAGCAATCAAACACGGAATCAATGTTTTGCACAGCTCTGCTAACACTTTTAATGAGTAGATAATGAGCACAGGGTATGTTGCCAGTAGGTTTGTATTTGACGTGCCCAGAATGTTGCTCTGTGACAATGACAAAAGATGCTTGGAACAATACATATGTTCTGCGCTCGTTTGGGGAACATCATAAAATTATCCAGGAACAAAACAAGACTCTAACAAGAATGCTTCCTGGTATTAGTGGAGTCTTTTGTAATACCTGATAGAGAACTCACACAAACAAGAAGGCCCTTTCACTTGTATGGTAAAACCTTTGTACACACAACATCCACATCACTTCCCGCGAGTTCATGTTATTAAGAAAACCATGCTTGGAGCTCTTCAATAGGAAAAGGCGTAACCTTGGGAACAGAAACTTTTTTTTTTCATTTCTCTCATTCAATCCATGACAGTAAAAGCTCTTACCTATAGCCATCAATAAAGCTGGCGTTGATGTAATCAGAGCCTTCTACCCCACGAATGGGCTGCAGACACAGTCTGGTGGATTCATATGGCATTATATTTACAAGGCGGTTCTTGAACTTGTTGCAAGGAAGATTGGCACTGATGAACCGAGACGTGTGAGCCTTTGTGTTGGCTAAACGCTGCAGGGGGAAGAAAATCATACTCGTTAAACGAAGCCCTTCCAACGTCATCCAAACAGCATTTCACATAAGATAATAGAGCAGACCGTGCGGTGAGTTCATTTTGCTGGTTGCTGCCCTTTCTAAACTGTGTTATTGTATCGAGGGAAAGCATTTGTCAGGGAAGAGAGAAAAAAAGAAAAAGTCAAAGGACAAATGTTGACCGTGTCCAGGTCTTTGTCCTCAGTGAGGAAATTGAGGCTCTTTTTGCCTTCCAGGGAAGTATGTGTACAGGGCCAAAACAATAATAATCATTTTGAAAAAAAAAAAAAAAGATGAAAAAATACTAGGTGTGCAATGATGGTACTCAAAGTGATCTGGCTGACTCATCTGGTCCTTGTGTTCAGTGTCTTATCTGTGCCGTGACGAAGCAGAGGACAGCCCCACCGGTGAGTGGATGAATCTCTAATGTAAATATACAGGGGAAGGACTCGAGTGGTACGTAGCACAGTGGTGAGTACCTTTTTGCTGTGCAATTACACACACCCCCGCTCTGTGCTCCGGGGTACATTTCCAGGCTGGAGTGGGGGGGGTGTGGGGAGTTTAGGGGGGTGGGGGTTGCTGTGCTCTCTGCGGCAGCTCGAGCCTCTTTCGAGGCCTTTTTCCCAGCCTCGGGAATGTGGCCGTGGGGCCCGGGGGAGGGAGAGACTGCGTTTCAGCGTAAAACGGAGAGCGGCGGTGAGGAGGCCCCAGGACCCGCTTGGTCCTTGCTTCAGCTGATGCCAGACGGGAATGCGTCCATATGCAGCCAGGCAATCAATGGAGCAAGGCCTTTGAAATACTGGGGTTGGGGGGCGCTTTCAACGAAACGATGTTTGACCGATTGACTTCCTTCGCAAAAAATAAATGCAATGGGAAACCACAGTCCTCTGGTGAAAATCTGCAACTGGGCAAAACGCAATTCTGGATGGACAGAGGCTGAAAGAAGTGCCTTTTGCCAAAGCCCTGACATTACCAGTGTATGAGCACGTTTTATCTCACTTTGTAGAAGGGGGATGCTAAAATACAATTCACCACAAACTTTAGTTTCAGTATTCAAGTATTAAAGGGTAAGTTTACTCAAAACATTCTACTTTTTATCTGCCCACTTTAGAAATTTTAAAAAATTCCAGAATTTTCTAGATATCTTATCCGGACGTTCCTGTTAAGCTGTCCTGAACCTTCATACCAATGAATAGATATTTGAAATAGTGTTCTACATCTACAATCTGGGGTCTCTCGATTTGTGTGTGTGAGTGTGTGTCTCTGTGTGTGTGACAAAGAGAGACGGGAGAGAGAGAGAGAGAGAGAAAGAGAGAGAGGGAGGGAGAATATCCAAGACACATTCACTTACATCACAAAGAAAACCTCAATACATAATTAGAATTTATGCAAGATGGACGGTCATCCATTCTTTTCTTTTGTCCATTGCTTCATTGCTATGTTTGGTTTTTGCATGGTTGCAAAATTGTGGGTAATTGAATGTTGAGTAAGGAGCAGAAAAAAGTATTTTGTTCATTCTACCTTGAATAATTCTTACCTTTGTTAAAATTTAATGAGGGTAAAATTTTTCTCTAATGACACACATGAATTTTGGATTATTATTTATTTTAGCTAAAAAAGTAATTGTATAAAAATGAACGCCTGCAGAGTCTTTTGACCTTTATTGATTTTTTTTTTTTACTTTTATGGCTCATCATTTATCACTTGAATACTCTGGCTTACCTTGAATTCCAGTTCCATCCCGGTCACGTTCTCCCCAGACTCTATTTGGGTCAGCTTCTGGATGTATGCGTACAGGTTCCTGGCCGGCACCTCGGTGTTGCCGCAGGTGACCGCCTCCAGCAACGCATCGTGGATGAACGTGTACTGGTCCTCCGTCTGAACCATGTAGTTCCTCTGTGCTCGCATGAGCGTGACATGACCGTAGATGTCCACGGTCTTCTCGTGCTTTATCCTCTCCAGCATGGCGTCGATGACGATGAAGCAACCTGTCCTGCCAACGCCAGCGCTGAGGAACAAAAAAAAACACGGACACGGTGTTTGGTGCGCAATCAGAAACAGGACCTTATTTGATATCCACAACCACTGACATCATCCTTAGTATGGCACAATCATATATAATATACCCATATATAATATACAGAATATTAGAAAATACTTTTAGTATTCATACGCTGGAGAAGCACCTAAACTGAACCAGTTTTAAGATTGGCATTGGATAGATAGGGATATGTATTCTCAGAATAGCAGGGTATTAAGAGATGAAGGTGCTGGGCTATGCAGGGCTGGGTGCTGGGAACAGCATGGATGAGCATTTGTCAGCACTGCAGCAAGGCATGCCACTCCACTGACAAATGCCACAACACTGACAACCTTGAGCCCCATCCAGCTGGAAGCAGCCCTCAGATCCAGCTATCGACAGCCAGTCCTCCTCAGCACTGCTTCCCGCGAGTGTTCTTAATGATTGGTCGGCTAATCATTCTTCCCCCCCCCCACCCCCACCGAAATTATTCAACCTTTCACTCCTGTCTGCAGGCTTTGTGTGATTTAAAGAAGCCTGCACGTTGCCAGCTTTCAAATAATAAAAAAAGAAGTTAATACAAGCTCTGATTACTTGATAAATGCAAGACACTGAATGGATTTGTAAAGACACAAATTCAGTGAAGTGACAGATGTTCTTTGTTAGTTTAGGCTTCCAACAAACTGGGGACTTTGGCAAATAATAAGAAAATGCTAATTTTACTTCAAAAATGTGTTATTCTAAATTAGGAATGAGCACAGGGGACTGAGGCAAAAGACTGTAGGCTGGGTAAGCTCTACACTGTTTGAACTGTCATTTGAATCACCAGCATTACCAAAAATGCACTTGTGTTTCCAGTTTATGTCATAACATAGCACTAAAAAATTTCTTAATAAAAGGGACATGCTAACTGAAGAGGGTGCCTCTTCTTCTAACAAATAATGGATTCCTGCTTAAGCCTAAAATGTGTTTTGACAGCATGGTGACTGTACGTAAATGTCCCAGCTACTTTCCTTGTTTAACCTTGGTTGTGAAATGTTATCACAATCTCTCCTCTTATTTGCTTCCGCTGTGAAGATCAGAGAGGAGAAAAACAAAATAAGAGGGTCTACGACAACCACTGTGACAGTGAGAGGACCTAATGTGAACACTTTTGTATCAGGAATGGTGGTGAATTATTGTCTCTCTTCTATGTTCTTGTATTTTGCATCGGATGGAGCAAGAGTCCTCCCTATAAACAACTAATAACCATACTAAACAGACGATTCACCAGCCTAGTCTCAGCTCTATATCGGAACAGAGGTAAAAGAATCCAGCTTCGTGCTATTTATATAGTAAGAAAGGGGAATGGGTGTCCTGGAATGATCCGCGGATACATCTGTGAGACAGTTCTGATGAGTAAAGCCGGAAATTCGATCCATTTGGCCAGTGTGCCTACGAGACATTGGCAATACAGGCCTTCTCACATTGTTCTTCCAGTGGCACTATTCGTTTTCCATTTATAACATCATGACTGAGCTGGTGCCCCAAGAACAAGCACGCCTAATGTCCCGTGATGTGATGTAAGACTGCAGAGATCAAATGAAGGCGCATACAGGAGTCCGTCACCACACAAAATCATCATATGCGTGTGTTCAATGGCTGGTGCTGCCTGATTAACTTGATGGTACTTTTAGGGGAACTTTTTCTTCAAGCTTGAGTGATCCTGCCAGCAATAACGGCTCCAAATGCAATTCAGCTTCACTCCAGCACAGACTCAATGCATTATTTTAATAAATCTTATCAAAATACTCCATTCTACGACTCTTTGTGCAGCAAAGCCGATCTCTGAGACAATATTCGCTTTTGCGCCACAGCTGTTTCCAATCCTTGCACAATATCATATTTCAACATCAAATACAAGAAAATTCCTTTATTATTAATAAAAGCAAAACAGCAGAGCAGTATATTTATCTCATAAACTTTAATGCTATCGCAGCTGTCACAACGATGAAGAAATCACAAGCACTTTTGTGTAAGCAAGCCCTCAACGATATGTTTGTGCCAGACTCTTCTTGGTGAGTTTCTTTGACACGTTGGCATTTCCAGTGTAACTGCATCCTCCATCTCTGTCCTTCTCTGTGTTCATAGCAGTGATATTGAGAATAAACATCTCAAACACTGTTCTGTTGATTTCACATGCTTTTGGATTTTGCAGTATATATTTAGTCCAGGAGCAACAGAGCCTCGACCCTTGGACTAAAGTAGACTAAAGTCTATTATCTCTCTTCCACAAAAAAAGCATGAGAAAATTTCTTCTTTCTACCTCTACCACCACTAGAATTTCTGCTGCTATTTCTACTACTACTAGTACTATAATAATAATAATAATAATAATAATAATGTAAAGTGCACACCCACAGAATATGCTGATTGTCCCAGTGGATGCAGCAGGTGAGCTGGTTTGCTGGTTGTGACTGAGGACCCAGTGGATCCGCTACAGCAGAGGTGCCAGGGCAGCTAAGGACGGGGAGAGGAGAGGGTTCTAAGGGCTGGCACACGGCGTGGGCTGAAATGGCAGCCCCTGAAAGCTGGCCATCAAACTGGGCCAGGAAAGCCTACAGTCAGCCGGACAGCGCATCTTTCCAGTGCAAACCTACCTGCAGCGGGGCGACTTAATTACCCTCCATGACTTCCCTCATTCTGTCAACGTCATTTACAGGAGCAAGGCGTTCGGAGCGGAGAGGGCCCCACGTCCAGACGAATTAGTGCCGCTCATTTTCCAGTTTAGTGTTCGCCAGCCAAACGTGCAAAATGCATCCTTCAACCTTAATTTCCAGGCTTTCAAAAAGAGCGACAGATGATAGTTACGTTGAATATGTGTTCCTATAGGGACGACTGAAGGGTGAAAAGCCAAGTTGATATTTTAACAAGGGGGGATCCCACTGTTGCTAGGGGGCCATCTGAAACCGAACCGCTGGGAAGGAGATTTCGGGGATGACAGCCACAGAGCGATTCGCCCAGTCGCATTTCTTTTACACCCAATTACTCCCCGGCCTGCAGACCGAGAGGCGCACCATGAGAGATAATCCATACCGCATGGCAGGAGCGGGCCGAAATGTCCTCCAAGAGTCCCACACTGCATCCCCGTGCCCCCCTCCGACCGCCGCTTTCCCTGTGTGCCGCTGAGGAAATGGAGCGCTGCCTCCTCGGTGGCGGCGCGGAGCTGAGGTCACACGGGCAGGCATGGACCCCCAGCAGATGGTCGGATTCCTTCCCCTGCAATGTCACTCCGCGGAATCACGCTACAGGGTCCCGCGCCAGCAGCTGTGAGCTCTCAGGTCGGTTCTCCATCACGTCTGCTCCAGACGTTTCAGGCCCGCTTGTTTTACACTTCCAGTTTGTTTACTTCCAAGCAAATGGGACGAATGGTCTGATTTGCGCAACAATACAAGCGGCTAGCCCTGCTATGTTGCAATTTGGCGGCCTTGTGTTGGTGATTTACTTTGGCTTTGCAAACAAACATAAGCTGCTTGAAAAACAACTTTTACCTGGAAGCTATTACTGTGTATTGGTGCATTATTTTGAAGCGGAATATGCAACAACAGTGATTGCACACCAAGGGATTTTGACATGACTTTTTTTATGAGACACTGAGGGGGTTGCACCTCAGCGGCATTAAATCATGTTTATGGAAGGACTGGGTTCTATTACTCCTGGGTTATATTAAGGCGAGCCAGAGTCCACATCCAAAAGGAAGTAACTGCGACAACACCTGGGCCATGGAAAACACTGGGCAAACATAAAACCCAGTCTATGGCTCTGCGGGGGCCATGCTTTAACAATGCAGGAGAAAATGACTTCAGCTCGAAGAGGTCGTCCCCCTGAGAGTACAGGAGGGGGAAACGGGCCTACTTTTATACATTTTCTTTATAAAAACCTCATGCTTATTAAAATTAAAAGGATTATCTGTATGAAACAAATTCTGCTGCGCTCCTAGAAGACATCAGCTCTTTTACTCTGAATGTGTTTGGAGTCATCACATTATTTGGCCTCCTTGGAATAAATCCATATCCAGTGAAGGCATCCTAAAATACATTACCGACTGTACTACGGAGATATAAACAACTCTGCAATCATACCAATGATGTGAAGAAGAAGTCTATATTCCCATGCAATCCACCGACTGAGCGTGGGCTGTCCTGCTGGGTTATACACTAGATTGGACAAGGCAGGAACATGTTCTGTCACTGTGCTACTCTTGGATCTTTTCTCATTTTTATTGACCCACAGCAATCAATCTTAGGAGATGCACTTTCACATTATCGCATTTCATTCAAATTCAATGTACTTGCCAAGAAACTTCCTGGAGCTGGAACGTCAGGAACTACTTGGAACAATTAATACAAACATAAAAATCCAACCAGATGTTAAAAACTAAGGCACTCAATCACCCTGGTCAAAGCACTAATTACTTGTGACATTTCTATATAAATAATACGTATAATTAAAAACAAAGTTCCTCTGACTCCTGGGTTCAATTTTCACGGTCGACGACAAGTCATGCTTTGTCTAGCACGACATACATAACAGTGTTGAAGTGTTGCTAGCTTTTTTATATGCAGCGCGCTAAAAGTGCTGGGTAATAACAGTAATTAATGATGAAGAGGTTCAGAAAATTACAGTGTGAGAATTTGCATTGACAGCACTCTCATGTCAAGATGCCATTCCACTGTCCCTTTGTTAACGCTCACTTCCCTACCTCGCCTAATTGGGGTCTTTTGTCTAGGTGAGAGGGAGAGACCAAAGTTTCAACAAAACACTCAGATCAATACCACTTGAGGTATGGTCCAGTCTGGTCCTTCACAAATGAGAAAAAGAATTTTTTTGTCCTGAACTGTAGCACTATTTTAAACAGAAAACCATGTTTGAGGTATTTGAGGTATTTCAAAAATAATATGCATGTTTCAAATCTTGCTGCTCAAATGATGCTCAGACTCCGTAAATCAGAAGGAAATTACAGGCATAGGTACTTCTGCATTCATTTCCTGGTGGTAGCCAAGCAGACTGGACATACCATTGCAGGACAGACTGCAGCCAGTCATCTATATGGGCACAGAGACGTCAGCAATCAACAGCAGAGGTTTCAACTGACACCAGAATGCTGGTCAAACAGTCGCTTTTGGGTTTACCTGCCAGATTTTTAACATTATCATTTTCACTTATACCTTTATTGCCATACTTAAATGTAAACAGAAGCCACTGTAGTGATGTCAAAAATGTATAAATATGTGATGAAAACCCTTTTCACATAAAACTGAAAATCCCTAATTCAAGATCTAAGCCACCTGTGGGTACTGATGCATCTCATTTAAAACTACAGCCGATCAAACAGATGCACAGACAATTGCATAGTATGTACTGATACACAAGCAGTAACTGAGCAAATAAGAGACTATCAGAACATCTTCAGAAATACCAGGTATTTCCATTCCAAATGATCTAACATTAATGATTGAAAATGACTGATGAAATGATTTTCAAAATGGTGGCTTTAAGAGTTGGCGGGTGACATTACTGTCTTTCCCCAATGATTTTACGCTTCGCAAGCTTTCATCTGATGCATGGGAGAAAGAATTTAGAAGACCCATCTGCCAAATGATATGAACTCCTGCATTCTGCATGGTACAGAAATCAGGATTTTCAATTAAAACCGCTACTGTGAGTGACTCTATTTAACGTCTGCATGCGGTAATTTAAATCTTCTGTAATCCCTTTATTTCACAGTCTCGCTGGCAAGTTTAACCCTCCCTTGCTGTAAACGCAGTCAGCCGACTCCGTTTCAGAGTCTCAGTGTGAGACACCACAGGGAAATCTAACCATTTTCTGCAGTTTCAAGTCATTCTTTTATTTGTTTGAGTTTCAATTGCCCTAGGGACAACGTGAGCAAACAAGAGCGCTTATACACAGTCTAGGTACACCATATTACAAGTAAGAACAGGAGGAAAGAAGGGAGCTGCCAAAGGGAATGACATCAGGAATCTTTCCTCACTTATCAAGTGAAAATGCTGGGGCCAACTACTGACTAAAACACTTTAACCCCTCGGTGCATACTAGAAAACCAGTTTATTTATTCTATTCATTACATTTCAACAGTATACACACACTGGGGTGTTTGAAATGTCATCATTCTAAATCTTCAATCATTGATATGACAATGCGGCTAACTATAGTTGTGATCACTGTATTGTTTATAAAGACACACCAGCAAATACAAATCATGAAGACCACTGACATGAATCAAGAAATCCAGACAAATAAAACATGTAATGCTATTAATGGTGTACTTGACTGATGAGCCATTGAAATACCACTGCTGGCATTAGACAGGATCGAGAGGAAAAAAATATGCCGAAGTCATTTGTGCTTTACGAATGAAACAGGCATAGCTAACAGTTCTGACAAACGTCCCATTCACCTGCCAGATAGGACATTCTATTTAACAGCATGCGAAAACAAAACATAAACACATCACTCACCCTGCGCCATTATTATTTTCTAGAGCTAACTCCCAACAAGCTTAAACATCAGCCTACCTTTTCCTTCACCTTGACGAGGTATTTGAAGAAGTTAAAGCCCAAAAAAACTCAGCCACATATATTAGGAGTCTTGGATTTTAGCTGTTTGCAGACCACAGTAGTCATACTGAGTTTCTTGCCTCAAAACCCTGGGCAACATGTTTGTTTCTGCGGGATGGGGAACATTGTTACCTGCAGTGCACAACCATAGGCCCAGCATCTGGGGGGTTACAGGCTTTGACCCTCCGGAGGAAGGCCAGGAAGGGAGTGGGGTGCTCAGGGACCCCATGGTCCGGCCAGGCCGTGAACTGGAACTGTCGGACCTCTCTTTTTTCACTTGACCCATTCTGGAAAAAAAGGTTAAATACAGAAATGCAGATTAAAGAGAGAGGCAAGCTTTGCAGGTAGGGCAGTAATTGCCTGACCCGTCTGTGACAGCCTTTGGTACAATGATAATGCATTTTAGAACCTACTTAGAAATGACCAACAAAAAAAAAAACTCCACTCCATCAGATTTCCTTATACAAAATGATCGTGTATTATTACTTACCTTGTAAAGAGCGAAAGTCCTTACGCAGTATGTTGCCAGCTCCACTGTGTCAAGCAATGTGACCTGGATCAGACCATATGTTTCTGTGCCTCGTGTGGGCCAGTACTGGTCACATTTGACCTGTGACAAGTGAAATTTACATTAGTATGCGGTTAAAATGACATGAACGGGGGGAAAAGGGAAACATTTACAAACAGGGAAATATTTATGATTTTTTTGATTATCCATCCGCTAGTCTATTGCCAACTTTTTTTTAAAAAAAATCACGTTTTGATTGCTTTTTTTAATACTCGCCTATATTGCTGGGTGTTTGCAGTATGTCTGCCCTAAGTCATGGAAAAAGGCCATCTGAGCACGGCGAAATGGGCTGCCAATAACTGACTCTGCTGATTTATACATTTTAACACTGGAGAAAACAGCTTACAACATTCTGCTGATCCAGACAGCATTATTTATTGGACTGACAGACTCTATAATTACTGCCTTAACTGCCGTTTTCAAATCACATTTAAGACGCTAGTTTATTGTGATTATACAGTTCCGTTGCCCAGTGAACAACCAATAAACCAGTGCTCCATTACAGTATTACTGTTTCACCGCCAAGTGGAAACAAATTAATGCCTTAGGTAAATAATAGCCCTTTACAAAACAGTCTGTCTTCAAACCTATACGTTTTCCTCCTTTATATACAAAATATATCCCCAAAAAAGGCCATACTGTGCAAACTCACAATCAATACCTATCTGCTCAACATCAGTCAACACTGGTAATTCCTGATAATTAAACAGAGGTTAAATTAATTAAGTACTGACTTCACTCGACTCAAATGTTCAGGCTATTTTTAAGCCCATAAAACTCCTCAAACATAATCAGACTAGAGGACCTCTATGCAGGCCTCTTACACAACAAGACTAGTCATTACTGCAAATGGGTCCTAAGAAAGAAGCGAATCTCCACTTATCTTTTGACGATGTGGGAAGTCATTTCAAGAATTGGCCTACAATGACTTAGTAGTTTTATGTATTTTTAAGATGCAAACCGTTTTGGCATTTGTAATGAAATACTCTCTACTCATTACAAGATATTAAAGCATAAAACACATAAAAATAAAGTAAACAAGTTCCATCCTGACCCTGCTCAGTTATATTTCATGGCAGTATACAGTCCTCTCCTAACGGTCCTTCTAGCCTGAAGTTTCTGCTAACATTCAATACATTCAGTCACCAATCATTTGATGCAATATTAAAAAAAAAATTCAAATTCTATTAAATTGCATTCTCTCTGACATTCTGGATATTATTTTGGACATTCTCAGGACTAGTTCATTACATAACTCCTTCATCTTGCAAATAAAATGCTGTCATTAGTCAAAAAAGCCAGTACTTTAAACAGCAATTAACACTGTACATTCCCCTCCGTACTGTATCATTGCAGATATCGGTATTTACTCTTGGAAAAATATCTGTTGAATGGAGTTTTGCTTTAGATAATAACCACTTAGGGAAACAGTTGAAATGAGTTTTCACCCCGTGCATAAACCACTTTACTTAAGCTGTTTACTCTCTGTGAACACTGTCAAGGGGGGGGGGAGCACAACTGGGGACCAAGTATATCTAAAACACACTCAGTATGTTTTCCTTCAGGCAAACCATGAGCTGTTTGTGTAGGCCACAAGCTGTTATCACTGGAGCCCAATAAGAGAGAAGAACATTGGAGCTGGAGTTTTAAACCCATGCATTTTGTTTGGCATCTCAGGTGGTGGCACCCAGGGAGCATGGGTTCAGTGTGGGGACAGGTGAGGTGTGAGAGGAACAGGACATGCCCTGCTGGTGATTCCCAAACATTGGGGTGAAGAGGTTAAGAATAATGTGCTTAATGGGATACTTCATCCAAAAAATTACATGTTCATTCATTTTACTAAGCTCAAGAAATATCTAACCACACAACCTCCATAGTGTCAGTGTCCAGATGTGCGTCATCCATAGAGGTCAGTTAATGAGCTTTCACCGGTTAAAGTGTCACCTTTAAAAAGCCCATCAAAATGCCATGAAAATGAAAACAAATTCCATTGTTTGTGGCAGAGTCATTTGAGGGCTGCATATGTATCTGCAGCTATATCCATAACAACATATCTATAACCTCTCATCTCATAATCAAGTTTGTAATGAAAGCCACATAATTTAAGACAATTTATCAGCGTGGATATGACTGTAACTGCAAACAAGGCCTTCAAATAATTCTTTGTCACAAAAAATAGAATTGCATTTTATTCTTTTTTGGTATTTCAAAGATATTTTAATGTAGAAGTGTTAGCCGGTCAAACTTCAGTTATAGACCTCCATGCATTTAGAAATGAGGCCAGATGGACCACCCAAATCTGGACACACATTGTACACAGATTTTGTTGCCAGGCAAAAATATATCAGAGTAAGAAAATAAAAGAACAACCTTAATTTTCAGGGTGAACTATCCCTTTAAATGTGAAAAAGCGTACAATACTTGAGTAGAAAACGAAAAACATTATGCTCCTCTTGCAAATCATTTCTGCTGTCATGGTTTCTCAGGTAATTGCAAAATAAGAATTAATTGGGTCCACTCATTTGTTCTCTACTTCAAATTGCCACTTTTAATTTAAATTATAAACTCTCTGAAAGGGAACATTTGGAGCTTGTCAAAACCATGCAATTATGTGTTCAGACAGACACTCCAGCATCAATTCAGTGTGCTTTACATAAGCAGCATGTGAATATGCCAGACTTATTATTTTTAGAACTTTAGTTTTTTCCCCCGGTTGTAATATATGGTTATTTGATCATTTTTTAACAGCATGTATCAAATGTATAGCATTCCCTGTGTAACATCTATTGGTGTGGTGTGTATGCTAGTAGGACATGCTTCTATATTAAAGAACAGCATTTCATGTGAACTTAAACATGTGAAATAGACGGGTGACAGGCATGTGAGCATCCGCCCAGTGGAGAAGAATGAGAGATGTCTTGCCTTGGAGAAGAAATAAGAGGGCATCTGACAAATGACATTTAAAATAAAAAAACAACACCGTGATGAGCTAAACAGTCAAGACGTTAAAACAGGAAACTATATTTAAGACATGAGAGAAAATCTGCATTCTAGAATGAAAGAAGTGTTGAAACACAGGCTGTATTTTTAATGAGCCAGGTGTAAACACCGGACTTTGCTTGGCTTAAGAAACCGATACATTAATTTGCATACATACACCTATTAATTTCAGTGCAAATTGAATTAAAGGCCGGGATTAAATTCATCATCTGTACTTCATTTTGACTCGGGCACTAAATACATGTGTTAGTTTTTTCTTCAGACACAGCCGAGAAAAGTCACCAAACACTGTGTGTGAAGAAAAACATAAAAAAAACCTTCACTTACAGCAAAAGCTAACAATAATTGAAGCCATGGAATATCTTGTTCATGCCTCACCTGCAGTTTAATAATTTACAAATGTCAAATTCTGGAGAGTAATGTTTAAGGCAAAACCTGTTTCGTTATGAATAATATTGCATCTGACATTACTCCAAAAATATGTCGGCTCCATTCTGTTATGCATATGAATAATCAAATGTTCTAATCCTAATTGGAAAATGCCCTGATAACAATACAGAGTAAAAGAAAAGCTGGCAAAACAAAGTCACTTAACATGGGCACTTAAAATATGACATGATTATAATATGAGCAGATTATTGGCCTACCCTTGATCTTTCCTCCAGCTTGGTCATCATGACGATATTGGCCGTGTGCTGCTCCCAGATCATCCTCCAGAAGTCTCCGAAGGTCTCGGGCAGGGAGCCTTGGGTAGCGATGTAAGCATTCTGTTTCCTGTACCCATCGATGTAGTTGGCATTGATATAATCACTTCCTGGGATACCTGAAGGACAGCAGAGCAACTCCGTTCCTATGAGGCTGTAGAATTATTGACCCCTGTCTCTGAACCCAAAACGAGCGAATCGACATTAAAAAAGATGTTTCCACCCTGAGCGATATACTGCAGAACTGTCACTATCACGGGCTTAGGCCATCCAGAGGGAAATTGTTCCCATGTTTTTATCTCTACTTTGTCTGACGTGTTTGAAGAACTATATGTTAAAACTATGTAGCAGTTTTAGTTACTAGAGTGTGTCACTTACACTACTCATTCTACTTTAAAGTTAACTTTTACTTATGAGAGGGGAACAAGATGAATTATTTTTCTTTCTGTTACACAAGTACAGGCACAGCAAACACCCGTAACTTATTCCTTTTAAATTTTGGTCTTGGAGACCAGCAGAGCCAGCTGGATTAACCCCTATCATTCCCCTGTGAGGCTGGGCCAATTGTTGCCTCACCAATGCTGTCCTCCAGCCATGGCTGCCAATGGCACAACCGGGACTCAAACCCCCGATTACAGGGCACACACTGAACGGCAGAACGCAGAACAAACACCCGGAGGCGACATCCACTGCTTTTAATGCTGACACATTTGAAATGGGTAAAGCATTTATCCTCCTACTTAAAGATACAGAGACAACAAACAATGTCTCCACAGAGAGGAGAGAGAGAAAAAAAAAACAACCTCTCCTAGGTCATGCTTTGTCTGGTTGTCTGGCACTGTGGTCTTTAGCCATAGAAAAGAACAAAAAGTGATATGTTTCTCCCCTCCATCTTGCTGCCGGTTATGAGCGAGGGTGCTGGATTCCTCCGGCTGCTGGAGGAGGCCGTGCTGACAGCTTGTCAGTGCAGCAGAGGCGGTGGAGGCTGCCGCTCTGGAGCCCCACTCACACATGGTGCACCAAGATAAGCCACGTATGCATGGAATTCACCCCCCATCACCGCCCCCATCAGCCAGCCTCCCGCTCTCCCACTCACAGGTATTTTATTCGCTGAAAAGAGCCCTTTTTTCTCTCTGTGGACTCCCTTTGGCCTCTGCAGGTGGACTGGCTGGGGATTAAGGCAATTAACTTTCAGATGAAAAGAGAAAAGCGTTATGCTTTAAAATATGGAAAAGATAAAAAGGTGACCTGTGCAAATTAGCTGAATGGCGGTCACTCAGAATTTGTAAGAATTCGTCATTTTAGTAGAAGCTTCTGCCTGCTGGGCCAATGAACCAACCTGTCTGTTTATTTTTTTACTTTTGTATGCTTACTTACATATCTCTGATCATGTTCAAGATACATCTTGCATTAACAACACAGGGGTGCCACACCCGGCAAGATGAGCATGAATCAGACAGCTGTTCACACACTCAGTTACAACTATAAAGCCTATTCACACACATGTAGAACTGTGCTTTACAATTAGAGTATCTACACAAGACATATTTAGTATGTCAAAAATATATATAGTACTGAATGAAAATGGAAGAAATCTGTGTCACAAATATTTGTTAAAAACCACCATGGCAACAGGTACCAATTTACAGAAATGACTTTATGAATATACTGCTCCTTTCACGCTCAGCAAAGAAATCTTTCAATGTTAAGCTCTCCTTTCCATGGCTGTTGTTGTTAAACTGGGAATGAAATAGTGCAAAGGGATTCAACATCTTTATTTGTGTGCTTTTGTTAGGTCTTCCATGCATTTTACATTCATATTTATTTATTTATTCATTTTCCCATCCACTGCCAGAAATCTATTTTACTACACACTGGCTTTCCTTTTGTGAAGCTATCTGGCTTGTGCAGATTCTGTTTTTTGGTTTCCATTTTATTGAAAGGCCAAAATTTTAATTACATGACTTACGCAAGCCAGCTAAATATCCATTTAAACCAACAAATATATTGAGAAAACATTTCCACAGTTTACAGTTTATTTAAAATGAAGATATATATATTAACTGTTTAAATAAATTCCGTTTTTTTTCTCAGTGTTAACTCTATGATATACGGTAAAGTTTTTTTTTTTTTTTTGCCTTTCAACAGTATAGAGTATTTGGAGATTTAACAGCATGAGTATTATTTGATTTTGTAGCCACATGCATCATTTGAAAAGTAGTGCCTGTATTCACTCTGCTGGTGCTGGAGTCGGACACGGTCTTGTGAGAGGTACATCATACTTGTGAAAGTACATCATTGATTTTTGGTGAAAAGGTTCAAAGGGGGATGAAGAGCATGGGATAGAATGAAGAGCTCTGGACTGCAGGGATTTCATTCCGTTTTGCCTCCGGGAGCCAACAACAGAGGAATGACTTTATTTGATTACAGCTCCACATATGGGAATAAGACCAAACTCTTACTAATGTTTACTAATGTTTCAGCCACACCTTTCCTGAGGGTGCAGAAATGTAAAAGTTGATATTGAACATTAAAATGCTATGGAATGATGTTAGGATCTGACTGCTGTCAATGTTCAATGTAATCAATATAGTTAAATATAGAAATGGTAGTGATGGGAGAGAAAGGCTGGGTCGAGGCAAATATATGCAGTCAGTGATCCTCTGATTTTATCAAACAAATGGAATTTGTGGAAGAGGAAAAACCTTGATCAGTTTAATCAAGTCAGTTATTGACAGCTTAATGTTAGTCCCCCTGTTGTTGGGTAAATGAAGCTCCAATGTGTTATTATTAAATAAGGGCCCTGCAGTTTCCCACCATGAAACTACTGCAGATCACTTTACTTCTTCTTACTGAAATTTCTGAGTCTCACTTTTTTTTCCCATAGGTCACAGTCAAAGATAGCCATGCAGAACAGGGCACGCACAGTCAGAGTGTCAGAGTCATCTCCCACAGGGGTTCACTCACCTTCAATGGCAGAGAGAAGGACTCGCGAGTGGTCATATGCAATCACATTGGCGTATCTGTTCTTTGGCTTGTTCACTTCCAGGTTGGAGTGCTCCCATGTAAACTGCTGCCCAGGATCAATGGACTGTAATGAGGAGATACATTTTAAAATCCTGCTGAAAGCAAAGTAATAATGTGGAAAAAAAACAATAATAACATGCCAAGATTCTCATCCGGACAAATCTAACAAACATACAAACTTCACATTCCTGAACAAATCACACTGTCACTTAGCAAAAACCTGCTCATACAATAACATATATCATCATACTTAAGGTTATAATACCATACAGCTGGTGCACACCTGAATTTCACCATAACACTCAAACTGAAAACATGTACACTGTCAGATAACAGACTCAGGTGTGGCAATAATGGCAGAGGAATCATAGTGTGTAATATTGGTCCCTTTTAGACAGCATTTGTTGCTATTTTGGACAATGTGTGAGCCCCGTTGGGTTCAGTCCTATTTCAGCATCACAGCCATTTCACAGGGGCAGCCAGCGTTGTCAAAATTGACCCCCTCAGGGCTACACTCCCATTCAACAGCAATGAGTCCATCAGGTGGAACAAAGTCAACAGAGAACTAGGACTTTTCATCTCTGTGAACCCTCAAAGACTGGTGCTGTGGATGTGAGTTCAGATGGGTTCTGGTTGAGAAACAAATGTATCTACTATCTACTTTTCACCTTCAGTGGAAAAAAAATGTGTGTTTTATTGATCATTTATGAAAAATTAAAAATAAGCGGTAAATGTTTATTCAAACAATCGAAATCAAATTGGTGATAATTTGGATCAAATTCCTTCTGACTTCTTGGCATACTTGAAATAATACATTCTGTGTGATTCCAGGTGACGTAAAGTAGAAAAACTGGAAAAGAGAAATGGTTCTAAACACGTTTTTTAAAGCAAATTACAACAATTACTCTGCAGTTCTCTGTTGAGTGCTGACTGAAAAAGGGCACTTGGTTTGCAGGTCTGATCCATCTGGTTTCCTCGGTACTATTTTTGCAGAAGGAGATGCATCTGGGTCTTTGTGAAACTGATGTGAAACAATTTCTAATTGAGTTCTGTTGATACATGGGGAGATTTTTTTCCCTCACAGCATATGCTGAATTAAAGTTTGACGTCAGATGAAACGGCTGCAGGGAGATGTCTCTTTTATGAGCCATTGCCAGGAAGAAAGGCTCCATCACATCTGCTCTCTCGGTTTGAAAACGAAATTTTGAATACCTTCAGCGAGAGGCAATTCTCTGATTCCAGTCCCTGCATGGCAATTAGAGCATACCAAACACTGCGCAGATTGGGTTTGTAGCGATGCTTGCAGAACAGGCTGCTTGGACGGCTCAGGAAATGAGGTCACATGGAAGCCAATGGTAAAAGCATGCCGTCTTAAACATGTTTACAGTGCATAATTATGGCTTTGGAAAAAGCTTTAGGGCGCTTTATCACCATCACTTCTGGAAACCCAATGCCATGTGTGCCTGTGTATCTCACCATTACTTACAGTCAAGCCCCTCTGGGTTTGTTTATTAGCATCAGACGGGACCCAAGCCCAAATTAATCCTGCGCAACGTGCTGCTTGTCCACTCGGTTCTTTGTTAAATAGCATCTCCCTTTAAGTGGTTCTCCCATTAAAACCACCTGCATGGTAATTCTTGAAGAACTTTATTTTAGGTGATCATTAATAAGCCACTAATTAAATACTCATTAGCTGTTTATAAATGACTAATTGATTTGTATTAATAGCCTAGCTACTCATGCCCAAGCTTTGTTGACAATTAACATTACATCATTTGATGTCATTAGGAGTTAGTAAGGCACACAATAGGCAATTATTGTGCATTGTTATATAGTTAGTTAGGAGTAAAAGGCAAATAAGTCGTCTCAAATGAGGCACATTCTCATAAATTCATGCTCAATGTCATAACTTTTATTTGGGCTCAGGAGCTATACTGCAATGTTAAAACCATTTGATCAACTAATTAAGGTACAACTGCTCGATGTGGCTTTTTGGTTAGTTACGGTATAATGCAACAGCTGGCTAAAATGTTTGGAGACTTTGGATGCCAGCTAGCTTCCTAGATTAGTTAAACTGTAGTTTAAAAAACAAACACCCCATGAATCCTTTCTTTTTTCTGTACATGGAAGTTAATTCTCAGCTTTAAATAGGCAGTCAAGATGTCCTCGATGACAGCCTACCTCAGGCAGAAGACAAAGCAGGAGCATTGTCAACACAGGCCTGAGGCGCTGCTGGTGAGGCCTCAGGAGTGACACGCTACAAAATCCCAAAACTAGACACTTGGAATCAACAATCTGAAAGATAACGGTGCTTTTGAAAGCCTTGGGAATACAAGGACATGATTCTCCGCAGTCGATAAGTAATGGTGATTGGCCTGCAGCTGGGCGCTATGAGCAGTTTTTATTGGTTAAAATAGATCTGATGAGATGATATTACGGACCAACATTTGCACCCACTTCATGTGCGCGCAGTCAATTGGTATTTTCATTCCACTGAAAAGATTCTCTCCATGTTAAAATGAAATCTCAGTATACATTTGTCTATAATAAAGCTCTCTGGGATTATATATTTCATTTCTTCAGTGGACTGCAAAACAAACAGAGATGAGCATTTCTCCTACATTTAATAGAGCACAACTCAAAATGGCTCCGAGAATAAACAATTAATTATGTATTTATTGACTTTGCATCTTCTTACATTACAAAACATGAGCAATGGCATACAAAAAGTTAAATCAAAATACACGACTAGGCTCATAAATTCTATCACACACGCAACACACTCACAGACCAGACTTCATTGTTTTGGGCGAACATGTTGAAACAGTCAGCTCTCCTGGTTTCTTTGTGTTCGGGAAAATTGCTTTCCATTTAACATATAAACTAGCATACCTCAGAATTTCAATTTAATGTGCTTCAGCCACAATAATGGTATGGTGGCCTGGCAGTGTGCCATGGTGTGACCTCATTTTGTGGAACACTGGAGGCCTGTACGCCAGGCGGTCGTGGGGTTATCCGCGGGTCCTTGCATACAATGGCCTGGGGGGTTTCATTGTATGATCTGCCTAGTGCTCCGATTTTACTGACAGCAGTCAATACCAGATTGGGAGTTATATTAGTCACACTTAGGGATTTACTGGACAGAATGGCCCTGTGCTGAGCCTCTAACTTAGCCATATGCTTGGATTTAGATAGTGTTTGCTTAGCAGAGGGGGAATCGCCACAGGTGTAAAGTACCCAATCACATTTGCTGGCTGTGCATTTGTATTTCCTGGTGATGATTCTTCAGCCACCTTTTCAATTTTGGACATCTTTTTATATAAATTGCCATAATGATAGAGGGACTTTCCAAGAAGCCAATTGATGGTGCAATGTGATTCAGATGAAATTGTAATCTTTAGACAGTCATAACTCTGCCCTTTTTCAGTCATGAAAGGCCTTCAATTAGATCCCCTCCCTCCTGGCAAAGTAGAAATGTGCCACAAGGACAAATAATGCCTGCAATACTGGCTTTTCCACGTGTTTTTAGAATTGGAAAACACAAACATCCAGATATTTTTCCAATGACATTTGGTACAATACAGGAAATCAGGAATTTCTAAAAGTTTGACCAAAAATCCATGTAAAAGAAATGTTTGTATCTCAATCAACATGGCTGTCATGAGGCAATTTACTTGCTGAGGGTAATGCTTCCCACAAACCTGTGCAAATCCCTAAACAGATGACTCTCTGAGTATTTCACACTCAGATCTTATCTGCTTTTTTACATCTATTGAAAAGATGTGAGGCTGATGGGCCACTTCCGCTCTCTGTCTGCCCCGTGGTCAATCACATCTCATCATACAGATAATGACATCATCGCTCAGGATTAACTCTGTCCGAATGCACGGCTTTCCCATTGATAGCCTTCTGGGAATCCTGCGCTGTGTCAACGTCACAGTGAGATTACCCTGCACAAGAGTACCCTCTCTCTGACCCCTCCAGACCCTTTCAAAATTACATGTGGGGGATGAGGTGTGGGGGTTCTCCATCGGTCGGCAGTGCCGCGTGACTGTTTCGATTGTGACTTTGCATTAATGCCCCTGGAGATTTGACCTTCCGTGTTTACCATCTGGCATGATTCTATGGGTCAGTGCACCCACAGCCCTGCAGATACGAGCATATCTGAGATGCAGGAGCAGGTAGATGTCATCTAGGTAATGACAGGATTTAAATTACTGAGAAAACTTCATTTCGGGGACTTTGCATGCTACCTGGAACATCGGAAGCAATAATGATATTAAAAGCCTCCATCAGTGCCCAAATTCCAGATTATTTGTTTTACAATTTGTCCTAAATCTTACTCCCTTGTATCTGAATAATACATCCCTGGTTCAAATAAGAAATTCATTCAATAACAAAGACATTCAAATCACCCACTTTAAAGACAAACCATAAGCAATCGAACCAGATTAGCCAGATATACCTACCTGATGCACAACAGACCAGAGTTATTCTCATGTTTATAAGCATCACTGCTTCTGTAATTATCGACTTCTATTTGTTCTCAGAATGGCTAAGTGGTTTTGACTGACTGCAGAGGAATGTATGTAACACAATGCTATTTGCTTTTCCACTGTGCGGCAGCACAACATGTAGTATTAATTTCTAACTCCAAATGACAGGACCTTAGATTAGAAACACAACCAAAGTCAGCTACGTTACCTCATACTCTTGAGAAAACTTCAAGTTGTCATTGGCTTTCAACCGCTCCAAATGGTCTGCAAGCTCTGTTATGGGAATTGGTGGGTGACTGGCCATACCTGCAAATCAGAGAGAGAGGTTTTAAGTAATAAGGGGAAGCTGACAGGGGCAATGTAAAAAAAAAGAGACTTATCAGAAGCAGCAGGTGTGTAAAGTAGTAATGGAAACGTGAATCTGGTTAGGCAGTCGAGTTACTCAAAGCAATCGCATGCTCACGGCACATGACCACTGAAGCCGATGAGGAGTCACCAAGCATACGTCCAAAAGCGTTACATTCCTGGTGTGAAAGAAAATGTTATTCGCGTCAAGCAGCGGGGGAAAGTTAGCATGACAAAAACAAAACAAAAATAAAAAAGACCGAAAAGTTCAAAGGCCTGATGCCAGCATCTGCTTAAAGTAATGACAATCATTGTCATTCCACATTTCGCTCCCCTGCAATGGATGAAATGAGTAAGGCATAGATTAGATGGCGTGAGTTTAACTAAGAAGCCTAAAAAAAGAAAGGAGACATAAGAGGGGTATAAGACACCAAAGAGGATAGAGTGACATGTGCATAAACAAGACCAACTAACTTGGCATATGGAGGTTACTGGGGTAACCGGAGACACCTGAACCTGTAAGGGAAATGGCGGCACAAAGAAAAGGTTGTATACGTTGTAGAAATGTGGCGGACACTTTTAAAATAAAATACATATTAAAAATTAAAACATAAAAGTATATTTAAAAAAAAAACAAACAAACAAAAAAGTTTAAAAGAAACTCAGGCACGTCAATTATTACAAATTGCAGGTCAGAACAAATCATAAATACTCTCACTGCACATTCCACTAATGTTTCATCTACTCCGCAGATTAGTAATGCAAACAAATAAAATCAAATGCGATCTATTAACTACCATACAGCTCCATGCATTCAAAATGCTGCAAAAAAATCTATGTGACTGCAGTTTCCAAATTCAAAAGTTTCAAAAATGTTTTCAGAAGCAGCACATTGTTATGTTAGACAGTTTTGCAAGATAAGCAAGAAAGCAGCACACAGTAAATAAAGAAAATAAATAAGTAAAAATAAGTAAAAAGGGAGTCGCTTGCATGATGGAGAACTAAGACATTCAGCATTCCCAGCACTGACCAGCAACATACAGTATGCACAGCCCACTTCACATGTAAACATCTCTGTCTTTATGAATACTAAAACCACACATTCAACTCTGCAGTTAGAGTTGCCAGCTCTCTAATGTCTAATGTTTGGATACGGAAGTCATTAACCGTGTAGCTAAATGTTAGAGAGGAATCGAGCATGACCTCATGTATTTCTGCATTCCTAGCATCTGATTGTCACAAGGAGATCAACCATTTGTTTTTAATAACTTGCTTAAGACAATTTATGCATAAAAAGTTTGGCATAAATGTCACTTGGTTGATGAAAGAATCATTAAATATGTTGCCAAATTCATAAAACCAGCTTTACTGGTTGCATATGACTTTGCCTGCATGTTGACTTTGGGGATACAGAGTCTACTGCAGTTATTGCAATAAATGTAATGCAAAGCACTTCAGATGTTGATGACAGTGGCAGAATTGGTAATGCAGGTGTGTCTGTGTGTGTGTGTGTGTTTGTGTGTGCGTGCTCCCCATGGTCATTGAGAAGAAATGGGTCCCAGAAAGGTCAGGGTTTCCATCATTGATGTTATATATCATTTTCAATTTCAAGTTTTTCAAATACAGATCTCCTTAGATTTTTTTGTTCAAACCAATAGCTCTCATACCCATTAACTCATGGGAAATGGTAGCCACTTTCTCCTGAAGAGCCGTGAGAGTGTTCGTCACACACGGTCATTCAAGATCCATTTCTAAGAGCTAGCAATTACACTGGCATTCTCATCAAGCACATGCAAATGTCGAGCACCCTTAAGAGGAGCATGTGTAAGAGGAAGAAAAGACTACATCCAGAAAGAATGTTCTCTGCTATGAGGTCTATAGGGTGCTTGATGGACATAACAAGGGAAAATGATGTTTTGAACTTTTCAAGCAAGCAAAGGGGGAAGATTATCTAGCATGGTGTGTGAGCGGTGATTTGGCGGTGGATGGAAGAGGTGGAGCCCACTTATGAAAGAGGAAAAAGGACTGAAACTTATTTAGTTAATGTTTGCTTAGATGTATGGAAAAAGGACAAATGTCGATTGAATCCAGGCCTCTGTCCTGCCTACAATGACCCTTGCACTTTGACCTTATGGGGTTGTAGTCCTAGCTGATGTTCCACTCGATAATGTTCATCAGAACACTCTTCATGGCGTAATCTGCTGCAATGGGTGCTGCACTTACACACCCACGGACGATCAATCAAAGTGGGGACTGCAGCATTGTCGATCAGCTTTCCACCCACAGACAACTGGTCACCCTGTCCTGGAATGACTCCTAAATGGACATAGACTCCCAAAGGGGATTCATGCTTGAGCCATCGCCCTAATGCCTGTCACTGCTCTCCGGGCCAAAGCGGACACGTGGGAACGGCCATTCTGAGCGCTGCCAAGGTTCGCTTCAACACGCTGTGTGTCTCCACAAGCAAAGCCGCTCCTCCGCAAACATAAGCACCGCGTCTCCCATGGGCCTCGTTATTCGCTATAGCTTCCCATTTCTGAGCTCATACAGGCTACCAATGGCCACTCCGCAGGAGAGCAATCCCCGACACTTGTCACGACGCCACGCTCTCCCAAGAATTCCCCCCGGATCGTCTCTGACTGTTTTTCCTTGACCACATGTGCAGTCCTAATGGATGTCAGCCATCATTCATCGGAGGCTCATAACTATCAAGTCTCTCCATCTTTAAATGTATGCAGTAACCATGGCTGTCCATTATATTGAATGTAGCTGTCATTTGAGTAGATTTTGAGCATATGATGAATGAATTCTATAAATGCATGCAGCACATACAGTCACATGAAAGGTTTACACTGTCTCTGAAAAATTTTTTTCCATGTTTCCACTGCAACATACTGTAAGTACTGGCAAACCAAATTCCATTTTTAAAGGCGGCAGATCCTGATTTTTATGAGATGATCAAACTTTTTGAAAAGATCCAAAAGCCTTTCCTTTCATATGCTGTAGGCATGCCCAAAAGAAGACAGTCCTCATCAAGCGTTGCTTTTACATTTGCAGAAATAAAGCAGACTTTGCTTTCAGACCCATTAAAATATTCTTTGAGCTGACCCAATACAAAAATACATCACAAAATTTAGCAAAATATCTCTGTTTTCATCAAAAAACCACAATTTGTTATTTTAGTTTTGAACACCATCTTAATGCTACCTTTTCTTGATGATAAAATGGATTTTAAAACGCTGAAGGAGAAAATAATTAAAGACCCAACTTACAGCTGTTAAACAAAGGTAAGGTAAAAATTCCCCCAGCCTGAATTTAGCCGTAGCTGTCACAATCCTCGTCTACTCATGACTCACTGGGGAGACGGAAGCTCCTACTTCTGGAAATGTATTTTTAGGCATGCTGCAGACACTGGCCTTTCAGACAGGGATCAGGACCATGGAGAGGGCATTGCGCAGCACTGTGATCTTACCAGGTGTTTGGAAGTTGAGTCTCCGCAGCTCCACGGGGTCTGTGGGATGATGGGATAGCAGCTCCTTGTTGTTGGGAAGGCTCCCTTTTCTAGCCTCTGATTCAGCTCTTTTCCTGAAATAACCACAACACATGTGTCTTGATGCTGCTGCCAGTGATAATGATGATATTGATTGCAATACAAATATATCCTAAATTATACATTATCTACAACTTCTTTTGCAATAACAGACATTTTAATGGTGACAAAAATTGAAAACAAGGAAATGCTGTGGTCACTACATGTAATCAAATACCAAATAAAACTCATTCTGTTGTGAACTTCCAAATGCTTTTCAGAAAAGCAAGCCTCATTTTAATAACAGGAATATTGCTTCGTCATGCAGTGAATATGAAAATGTGTTAATTATGAATGTGTAATCCAAAATCTGGAAAAAAAATGGTGTTTTATTATGTCTTCAAAAATCCACAGTTTTAAATAACAGGGAAGTTTCAGGCCACAGAATTTGGTATGAAGTTTTACCACACAGATGACATCGAATCGCATCATAGAATTTTAGGCTGATAAAGAGATAGCTTGATGAGTCAAGACTAAGCCAAAAGCATGCATAACAGATATCAGACAGCAGTGGAGACAGAAAAAAGCTTCAAAACGTTCTTGGGATTATTACATACTTTTAGCGTAATACCCCACTGAAGGAAGTACTCAGCCTAACCTAGTTAATATGGCAAAAGGCCTTCTCATCAAACGGCACAAATTCTGTTTCTCAGTTCATATGATGCAATACATAAGTTATTTAGAAATGAAATAGAAGTGGGTTTAAACCACAGCAACAACAACAACAGCATTAAGTAGATGGTGATGTAATCATTAAGCGCCGGTAATGACATGGTGACCCTTAGAAGCTAAGACGCCCCCAGGAATGAGAGAAATAATGAGAGGCTTGACATGTAGCAAAGTTTGTCTTGAAGTATATCCACTTGAAGAGGCCATTGGCTCTGAGTGGGCTTCTGCTTGTGGGAATGTAGCATAGGGACATGCATTAATGCTCTCTGTTACTTCTGTCACACCTGTCTCCCACATCTTGGACAAAATGAAGAATCTACCCAGACAAAATATGGTTCCTGCTCATCTTAATTTACCCTTGTTGTTGCTGGTACATTGGTAGGGGCAGTATTGACTTGTTTTTCCTTGTCAAGTCCAACGCCCCACAAAGTGTGACTGTTGTACCAAAGAGCTCAAGGGTAAACTGGAACACATGGGATCACAGTCAGGGAGGGCATAATGAGAGATACAGCATGGAGTCAGTAACTCATCTCCTGAAACCCAGGGGGGGATGGTGGGGTTGGAGAATGACTTGGGGTCTGAAGGGAAATGACAGTAACACATGGGCAGGCTGGGCTGGGGACCAGCCTGCTGGCGCTGCTCCGTCTCCTTACCTGTCTGGTTTGCTGATCCGTTTGTGAGCGACGGGGAAAGCAAAGGAAAGGCGTTAGATAGCCAGAGTGCACAATCGGTTGCCATGACAACGGAACAATTCTGCAGAGGCTACTGGACCATTAAGTAAAAGTGGCAAACGAGAGCCCTTTAAAAAAAAAAAATAAGGTGGATAATCTGTACTAATTGTACTGTAATGGGGAATGGGAAGCTAACAGTGGCAATAATGAGTGCGCCACAATATAATTGATTTCAGTTCACAAGCCATGTTAGCTTCGCTTTGTTCAATCCGACAGCCTGGGGTGGTTGATTATGGAAAACAATTATGACTTCTCACCAGATGCATCCAAAAATGCTTTGCAAAGGGCTGGTTTATTTATTTCCTTTACATCGCAGAGTTTCTCACATCCTTCAATGCAGACAATGATCAACAGTGTTTGGAAGAAAGGAACAAATTCAACAGCAATAGCGCCTGGAACATGGATGTCAAATTCAATCTGAGAAGTTAGGCTCATGAATGTTTATACCCCCCAAAAAACAATCAAGCAACTGATCTCTCTATTAAATCCATCATTCGACCGCCCACTCATCCATAAATACTAAACCGCCTGCCTGCCTGCCTGCCTCAGGCAAGGCTGACACAAGGCAACAGTCAACTCCTCATTTATACCTCCCAGTAGATCATTGATCAGTAAGATTAAAAAATAAAACAGATGGCTATGATAACAGGTGAAATATGCTTGCAGTCTCAGAATATACTGTTTTCTAATAATAACCGTGAAAAAAAAATCAGGCATGCAGAGTCAAGTACTGTCTTTTAAATTCTTAATAAATGCTTTTTTGTAGCTGAGTTGTGTAACTGCCTTGATGTTCCTGAGCCAAAACTGCACACAAAAACTGCAGGAATATTTTGTGGTCTGGCAATAAGCATCCGACAGCATAGGGCACAAACGACAGTGCATCCTGTGACAGATATGAAAGCATGAGTGATGGCTAAGTAAATGGATTTTTAATAGAAATGGAGATAAATATCAGACTGCTGACTGTATATATCTTGGCTCTGGTGGGGCTGGAATTTAATATTTATTGCCTCAATAACAACCCCATAACCTTCCCGAACGGGTGTGTAAATAGTTTTTAAAAAAACTTAAAAAAGTGCTCCTGGGGATTTGAAAAGCTCCTACGATAATCAATGTGCTGCAAATGGCGGATGCTCGTCAAAATGCTCTCCAGTTCCTCAAACACAAAGACGGCGCATTCAGCGGAGATGCCGAAAAACGCGTGGAAGTGTGCTGTAATCAGGGCTCATAGATCTGCTCCATTATGACCGAGCCAGCTGAGGTAGGTCTACTGAAGAAGATGGAGAATGCAGCAATCTGTGCCTTAATTGCAATCCGATTTGATTATGCTAAATTTGCTAATGTATTAGCTAATAATGCAACTCCTATTCATTTTTGTTCGTGCATGCGTTCATCCTGGCAACCCGCGTAGCTCATATTGTTTATGCCGTCTCTCTAAATAGCTGTGCGTTTACTGAAGAAATTCAGGCTAAGTATGTGGCTGGAAATGACAGCAGTAGTGAGTACTAGGCTTGTCTCTCAGCTGTCACAGGGTCGATTGTTATGGGGCCCTTCCCCTCCTCTGTTCATGCACCATTACACTGAAATCATTTCTTTTCATGGCATAAAGATGACGAGAAAAAGATCTCTTCCACACATCCTGTATGAGGGCTTCTGCTAAACAACATAAACTAGCACCACTACCACTACTCCAATAATGATAATAATAATAATAAGAAGAAGAATATGGAGAAGTAATGATGAAGAGATCATTAATCCTTCCCTCTTACCTCTTGAACAGGAGGATGGCGATGACTATGCAAATGATGAAGATGACAGCAAGTACCGGCCCCACTACCCAGATCAGCCCCTCCTCCTCATCTACAATGGGCTGCGGGTCGATGTCGGCAGACACCACGGGGTCTGAGTAGGGGCTGGTGGCGTACATGGTCTGAGGAGCGATAAAGACGAAAGAGCTGAGCGACAGAGGCATCTTCAGTCCTGTGAGGACTGCAATCTGCACGTTTCTACAGGATTCAGCCAAACCAGATTACCAACCAAGGCACTTATACCAAACAATACTAAATAAATCACACACAAAGATTTTTCCCATTTGGACAATGATTAGTTGAGCTACAGGAAAAGTATAAAGATCATACGGCAATGAACTGGACATCATCTCCAGTTCATGCATGCTACGTTGGAATAGTGTGTGTACAGAACTAAAATAATGACAAAGACTACTTTATTTCCATACATACTATGATGCTCCATAACAACCCCCCCATACACACACACACACACACACACACACACAGCATAAAATTACAGGTGACCGATGAAACCAACAGAATACCAAAGTCAACACTCACGTTTTCTGAGATCTCCAGGACAGCCAACACAAAGAAGATATACTCCTGTCCATTTTGGAGCTGCCTGTTTTCGAAGTCCCCATAGGACTTCCTGTCTCCCAGGGTGAACTCGGTAGGGAGCTCTTTGAAGTAGGCCGTGATGTAAGCTTTGGGCTCAGCTTGCCTACGCACCCGAAGGCCTCTGCTGGTTCTGTTGATCTCTTTCAACAACTGGGGAAGGTGAGAGAAACATGACATCACTCAATAAAAGTAATACAAGAAAAGAACGATACATGAATGAGTGAAAAGCTCTCATAGGGATAAGCCGTGCTGTCTGCATATCTATGGAGTCATTCTCTCCTCCGTGGTGGTTAGTAACGGTGAACACAAACATTATTCAAACTGCTGCACTGTTTTCTTCTATTTATTTTGATATACAATAGGAGAAAGTATGTGTTGCTTCTGGGAAAATATTTAAAATGACATTCTGTCAAATTAAGGGGCTCTTGGAAATGACAGTATAAAGCTTGCCATCATGGCAACCGTTCTGAGACACCATGCAAAAGTATGTACACAGACAGGTATATCTAGTATCTGAAAACAGAATACAAAGACATAAATGCATGAATAATTGATAAAACATTTTGAAGGTACTTATTAATCTGCTCACGTACACAGACCACAGAAGGAAAGGTGCAAACAATAACACAGACAAAATGGAGGCCTTGCAATTTTCTTTATAATTATATGGTGGTGGCATTCTTATTGAAAATGCATCAGTATTGATCAGAAATCCAAAGAAAATATTCCTGGCTGAAAAAAGTAATAGAATCAACCACTTTCAAAATAGCTACATTCTAAAATCCATTTTTAGGAACAAAAAACTTATAGTTGTCAGTTCTGAATAATGAGCTATGTAAACAAAATACAAGTTCCACTTGGTATTTTTGCTACCATTAATTTTTTGTAGACCATATTTTATCACACAATGTTGGTGAAAAAATGTACATGCTGTATGTTTATCTGGATTACTACTGTATATTATGTATTATTTTCGAACAGCCTTCATGTTATTACATGCAACATACAAGATGGCTAAAAGTGGTAAAGATAAACACTATTAACCTTGTTATACATGTGCAATCTTGTGAATTCGTAAAAAAAAAAAAAATTAAGTGGTTCTTTATATATACATATAGATTCATCTTTTTTTCCTGCTGTATTTTAAGATACTCTATCTGTAGCTTTAATACATTTTCTAGTTTCAATTTTTATGTGATCGATTAAACATTAAATTAAATAACTGAAATTGCACTTAATATTTCAAATGCAGGTAATTAAAGTCTACACAGCTTAGAGATCAATACTTTTTTAATCAAAGGCATTCATTTCATTAGATTGTTCAAATGGGCTCGGCAACAAAAATGTCTCCAATTATTAACAACTAAATTCATTACCCCCATTTACTGTAAAACACAAGCACACAACTGTTCAGTACATCAGTCTAATGTATATTTCAGTTCCACTAACAGCAGTGTTATGAAACGCATTGTAATACAGATACTGATGAAGAAATGCATGACGCCTCTGATCTAAGGCCTTCTTCTCTAAACCCAGCTACCTTCTGCCATGCTTACATTAGAAAGAGCATCGGTGGAAAGAGCAGCATGGCGCGCACATCTTAAACTGTTTTCCATAGTAATAAGAAGAAAAATGCCCAAATAATGGACATACAAGTCCACAGTCTCTTAGCTTACCAACATTTACATCTCTTTCAAATTATTGTGTCAGAAAGTGAAGTAGCTGGACCACTGATTTAAAAAGAGAGCGTGACCTTCTCCAGTCAGAAAAGACAGCCTCACCGCAGGGCAGTGGCATAGCTTTGTTACGGTATAATAACACTATCCGACTATTCTCCAGGAAACTGGCCTGGTAACTTCAAAATCCCTGGGCAGCAGACGGCTATCAGGTTTCTCAACGCATGAAGAGAACCTGTAGGTTCTGTTAATTTTATTCAAAAGCAGAAGCTCCAGTTTGACTTCTTTCAGAACAGGGCCTCAAGCTAAGTACCACGTTTAAAGGACAAAGGTGAACATCAGGTCTCCTGGGGTGATTAAAGGAGTAGAAACAAGACAATAAAAAAAAAAATCCATTTGTATTACAATCCTTATCAGGTATCAGTGTCTGGGTCTGTTATTGACATATGGAGATATAAAATGTGTTATTTACATATTTACAAAATAATATAATAATTTTGACAGATTTTTCCATATTTGGATTAGAAATTCATCTGTTTTCTACACTGATAGTGTGGACCCTACTCCTGATGGCCAGGTGTTGGTGATAGTTTTTCCACAGACAAAGAAATAAGGCTCACAATTGCCACTGATCATACTTGCAGATTGACCATCAGTGTATATCTGACTCCAGGCCATGAGAGAAAAACGCTGTCAACTGTGCCCTCTCAGACCTTATTCCCTCTATCATTACATATCTTAAAGTGTGACAGCGAGTTCATCTCCGGGGAAAACTGTCACCCATCACATCACCTGCCATGCCCCATGACTGATTCTCACAATGTCTCCAGGACCAACAAGAGAGCCATACTCGCTCTACTGTTCATCACCAGGGAGACAAGACAGACTCTGTCTTTCAACACACTGCTTCAAGACAGAAGTTCAGACTGTCATTAACTTTCATGAACCTATGTCTGTCTGAAGTTCCAACGCAGGCATTCAAAATTCTAAAAATCACAGCAATAATTCAGACCTGTTAAGAGCATTCTAGTTTAGGGTTTCAGTCACAATTCAGGTTTTTGAAAACACAGAGGTCTGGTCACTGAGCTGGGATAATGTAACTCTGGGTTCAGCAATTTGTGACATCTTGATTAATACTGAAGGTATCATTCATCACATTAAGTATACAAACCGAATGCAAACAGAATGACCAAATTCTGCAAATCATCAAAAAATAATTTTAATAGTGCTGCTAGGTGCAACAGAAGCAACACAACAAAAAACAAAACCTCTCATGGCTCTCTGTCTACGCATAAGGCTGAAAAATAAAATAAAAAATACAGACTGCCTATCTCCCTCGGCACCCATTTTGTATTTCAACAGTGCATTACGCTAATATATACTCAAACATGGCAAGACCCCGAGGCGGTTTCCATCATGCCAGGACGAAACAACATCAAAAAATTAGTGCATGACTGTCTGCCTCATGGCTTCCTTTCTATCACTGCTTTGTACAATAAGGGGATAAAAGACACAGTGAATGCATTAATGAGATTTATAAACCTGAAGACAGGATTATTAGATTATTCATATACGTACAATTAGATTAGATTAGATACCTTATTAGACACTTTATCATCCTTGAATGCAGATCATCTTCCCACAGTTTGGGGAAAATGTATAGTTATAGCAGGTATTAATGCATTGGAGTATGTAGACTACAATGTGTGAATACACAGTACATCATAATTGGGCAAATATTAATGCAATATGGAATGTCTTGGCAGTTTTAAGGTCTTGGCAACAGGCAGAAAAAAAATAAAACAATCTTCTCACATGGGTTTATGGAAAAATAAAATCGCTGTAGACTGTTCATACAAATATTATGAGCCCTGAATATTTGATAAAATGTAACTACCAGCCTGCTGGTATTTCATCAGAGAATCACATTATTAAATAATCAATAGCAGCACATCGGCTGGTCCCTAAACTGTATAAGCACTGTCCGTGTTTAACTAAGACAATTCCTGAAATGGATTTGCAGTTGATGGCCTAAGAGTCTCTGGCAGCTTTGGAGTAAAGGTGAAGAGGCATATGTCTAATAAAAGCCTTAAATCATATTTCCTACTTCTACTTCTCAACTCGCTGCCCTTGGGCAAACTCTGAAAGGTGAGAGCAAATATTGACAAACACATAAATTCTGAAGGGGACCGCGTTATCATCAATCATGCTTTGACATGAGCTTGAGAAGTTTTCCTCCGCTGCCCCTCTGCAGTACTCCATTCACCCATTTCAGAGGAGGGAGCAGCGCACAGCCCTAAAGAGGAAAATAAATGTACACACACCATGAACAGAAGAACTGGAACTCAATCCTCAATCACAGTCATTATTACCTTGTGCTTTAATTAAGTTAAAATGTTTAATTCATTTTTATAGGGATTATATCTTGAAAAAAAATTATCTTAATGTGTGTTGTTAGTGCAGGTGCATAGGGATTGTATTAGAGAACCTGAACATCTTTCAGGGAGAGATATCACGAACTTGAAACATGCTCTGAACGAAGCCATTACGCTCATTTACACTTGATGAGCATTGCCTCATTAAGGCTTTGCTCTCTGTCTACAGCGGATTAGGCCCGGTGGTACCACTATCCACAGGGCCTGCATGGACATTGTTAGGCAAACGGAGGCTTTTCAATGGAGCAAGCCCTGTATTATAATGATAACATACAGAAAGGTTTTTTTTTCTTTTCTTTTCTTCCACCTGGCCATTTCAGGCACTGGGAAAAAAATACCACTGCTTGACTTCCACAAATGCAGAAATACTTAACGCTTTGGAGAAATAGTCAACTTTTATATGCCAGACATCCCAATATGCATACACAACAATTTCATAGATAATAATTCCATTTAAGAATGGCTTTGGGCTTAAGTTATGGTTTTGGTACAATCAAATCTATGAAGTTAAAGCCTAATTCTGTTTTGACCTTGTTTCTCTATGTAAAACCATGTTTTTCATTTAAGTATACACAAAAGATGCTGGTAGAAGAAAACGGTGGACTAAATTACTAGCAAAAATCTTATAAAACACCTTGTTAACTCATAAGTTTGCAAAATAACAGCAATAGAAATGATAATGACTGATTTTAATTAATTAATTTTACTTAATTTTGGTTTCATTTTGATTTTAAAACTGCAAAGAAAAAGTGATGGGAAAAAAACCCAGTTTAATGAGGACAGAGATTGACAGGGCATCTCTGTATTGTCTATTGTCATGATGGATTTGACGCCTTCCCATTTCTGTGAAGTTTTCCTGTGAAGTGTTGTCTCCGTTTCCATGTGAACGGAAAGATTCCTGGCAGTCCATTAGCACTCTCCCCTTTCTGCAGGTAATATAACCCGCCACAGTGCATTAAGTGTGACCTCACTTCCTCAATGATGTGAAATACGGCTTTGAGAGGGCCAGCAGCCCACATACACTACCTCCTCCAGATTCATCTCATCCGGACTCTCCCAGGGCTTGAGGAACTTTCCACCGCGCTTCTTCAAAGGCACCACTACGATATAGTAGCCCCTGTAAACAACCAGAGCAGGGACCCTCAGTCAGCAGGGCCTGATTGAACCTGACACCAACAAAACAGCTGAGCATTTCTGCAGACACCATTTGAGCTAATTAGCACAAACATTTCCTCAGTATACATAACACTAGTCCTGTATCCATTTGCCACACTAATGTAGATCAAGATAGATCTCAGCTATCACATGTTTCCTTTTGTCATTCACGTAATATAAGCTTGGCGACATTAATAATTACTCAACAGATTTTTTTTCACATGGTATGCCTTTGTTATGTCATGACAGAGAACAGAATGAATTGATGCTATTTTTTGTATAATGCTTGAATTGCTTTACAAAATCATAAAGAACATTCAAGCTTATATTCTTGCAAGCCAGGTGACTGGTTCATTCAAACTTGGGCTTTACTACAGCGCTGAAAATATCTGAATGGAAACAGGCTGATGTCCAGTGGCGAGCATGCAGGCAGGGGAAATAACCTTGTCAGACACGGTATTTCGAGGTTGTGAACAGGGTATGCAATCATAGGGCAGCAGCGCACTACCAGCCCTGCTCAGGTATACCTGAGACGAGATAAAAAGCTCACTGTCCTACAGGTGGGCCTGTTCCTATGGAAACCGGGATGATCTTGTTCCACTCTTCCACAGTATTTTGTCACAGAGTTAAGTGTAGATGGGAGGGGATCCCAAAAACAAAACCGAGAGTTTGGGATGAGTGCTCTGTGTTATTATTTTTTATTCATTAGAATTTATTTCCTCAATATGGGTTTTTTTACTGAGCCATGATCAGTGAATTCAAGTGATCAGTGAATTTAACAAGACTGAATTAGCCTCCCCGGTATGAGCTTGAATTTTAAGAGGATTTTCGTGAATTGAGCTGTGAGATGATAATAACTCTTCCAGTATTTTGCTTCCTGGCTGGGTGCAGCGTAGCCCCGTACAGCCAGGAAACCAATGTGGTTGGGTAATGGGGAATTAATTAGTTTAGTTCCTAGCAGGGGTGGCCGTGTGCTCATCTTGAGGCGCGGAGAAAAAGATCAAAATGCAAGACGGTTTTTGAAGTGCTGATTTCACGTTCGGAAATGTGCTACGGTTTTCGGCTGATCTGAGGATACTGCAGGTGGCTTTTAATAGCCTACTCTACGGCCCAGTCATGTGGAGCAGAATAAAGACAGAGGGGGAAGCATGAAAGCCCTTGTCTCTGGCTGTGGAGTCTCCGAGAGCTGACTGAAAACAGGCCGACTGGTAAACAAACACATTTGAAAAGACAAAACAAGCTGATTGCCTCACAACTTCAAAGGTAAACAAAAAAAACACAGATGAACAAAATTTAAACTAAACAAGGTAGAAAGAAAGATCTCTTTTGTGCAACAAACTGGCACAGCAAGCTTCCTGGTATCCCTGGCTAATGCAAAAAACCCCTGTGGACGGATGAGGAAGATGAAGTTATTCCTGCGGTCAGAACTCACTTGACTTTCTCGGAGGTCTGAACGGTAGGGAGCTGCACGGTCACCATGCCGTCCGAGTTGGTCTTGCCAATCAGATAGGGCTTGGTGCGCAGGACGTCTGGCGCGGTCATGGTGGTGACGCGGTGCTGGAGGCCGCCGGCGCTGTTGCCGCGGTTCGTCAGGAGGAAGGAGTACTGGGTCTCTGGCTGCAGGTTGGTGATCAGCATCTGGGTGAGTTTCCCATCCACCTCCACACTCTGCCCGTTGTCATAGAGGATCTATAGTGAACATGTGGGGAGAGTGATGCTGTGACGAAGGTTTCAGTACTACATCTGTATTATATTCATGAATGATATAAAAAGGAAAAATCAAAGAGATAAACGGGATGCCCTTTGTGTTCAAAAGCTTTAAAGGGCTTAATCCAAAAGAAAAATTACAATGAGAAGGAACTGGGCAGCACCTGCACTGTATAAAATGTAATGGTCCCACAGACAACACGGCACGCGTTCGGGAAGGCTGTGTGCTGAAACACGTCTGTTTTGTGTTTTCTGTGGGACCATCGCATTTTATACCTTGCACATGCTGTCAGATTTCTCCTCAAAAATACAAAATGTCCTGATACAAAAATGACAGGATCACATTCTTACATTAGCTTATCGGTAAAACTTTTCTCATTCACGAAATGCAATGGCCCTTACCGTGAATGGCTGGGCTGGGTTATAGTTCTCACGAGTCTCCCATGTTAGCAGCACCGAAGTCTTCATCGCTGCTTTCACGCGAAAGTTTTTTGCAAACACTGCTAAAAAACAGGCATTGTAGATGATTTAGACACCTAGCCGTCACCTCCTGCCACCCGCAGGTGCAACAGACAAAAAACACAGACATCTTACCTGTGTATCAGCCCTCTAACCCCGCCCTTAAACTGGTCTGACCGTGGCTCAGATCGCAATACTTGCACCTTACCTACCTTTTTCTGAAGCACCAGCATCTACTGGCATTAACTCAACTGAGCGAACAAAGGGAAGGGTACAGTACGGTACCTTCGGATGGATGTACCTGTAGCTATGCTCTCGGCTGTGTTAAAACAATGCTGCCACCCAGCTCTACCCCTCACTCTCTCCCTCTCTCTCGCTCCTGGTTGCGGCCGGAAGGGGAGAGATCCTACCTTGATCCAGAGGCTGTGTCCTGAACTGGACACTTGGGCTATAGGGGCCGGAGCCCTTGCTGGTGAACGCACACATTTTAACATCGTAAGCGGTGTCGGGTCTAAGGCCGTCCAGCGTCACAGTGGACTCAGGGGCGATGATTAAGAGTTCGGAGGGACTCCCCGGGCTCGTGACTTCCTTGTACTGCAGGGCATACTTGACGATGTTGCCGTTCTGTTCGGCGAGCGCCGGGGGCAGCCAGGAGATCTGAGCGGTGGTGGCGGAGGGGCCCTTAGCCGCCACGTTTTGGGGGTAGCCGCTGGGCACGTCCTCGGGAAGCGTGATCTCCTTCACCGCCTCCTCCCCAAAGCCCACTTTGTTCCGGGCCGACAGCCGCAGCACGTACGAGGCTCCCTTGTGGATCTCCTTAGTGACGAACTGCGACTCCCTCTCTGAGAACTCCACCACGGCCAGGGCGTCCACACCCCTGCGGCCGAACCTCAAGCGGTACCCCAGCAGGGGGCCGAAGGTGTTGGCGGGAGGGGACCACTGGATGAGGGAGCTTCCTGTTGCCATGGTGCTGATCATGATTCTCGGCTTCTCGGGCACTGAAAAGTACAGGCACATGACAATTCAGCCAATGGTGTGTAATCGCTACCATCATAGACTGGCAAAGAGCACAAAATGTCATACCAAACACAGGAAGAATGTGAATAACTTTCTTGTCTGGAAGATGGTAAGTTTCATACAATATTTTCTGAATTGTAAATTATACATCCAGGTTTAAAATGTTAACTTAAAAAAATGATCAAATCAACATTATACTTCCACAATGCTGGACTTTTTGTTTTGGCCTAACTCATTTTTGGATAAGTGGCTTGACCCCTTCACACGCCCCAATGTCAGGCTGGTGGTTGGCTAGAATAACAATTTCTTTCATAATTAAGGAAGGCAATTAGAGCCATTTCCCATCTAATAGCTAAAGGGGAAAGGTCCACATTGTGTTTGATGTATACGCCATTTCAATGTCTCAGAAAGCGCGTTGTACTACATGTCTCCAACACGGCACACGTGTATGGAAACCTTGATCAGCAGATCACAGGCTAAAGACAGAGAGGGAGGAAGGTAGCATACCAGCGCCGGTCGTGACGACCAGTTTGGGCTTGCTCCTTGCCCCGTCTCCTTTGGTCGTGTAGGCCCCGACCGCAACAGAGTAGGTCGTTTCGGCTTGGAGGTCAGATATAATCATCTCCTGCAGAGAGGGGAAGAGTTTCAGTGCCCTGCGTGATTACAGCTCCTCCTTTCAGCACGGATGAGGAAAAATCAGTGGGGTATAGCGAAGGCAGTGGGAGGTGTTATTCCAAGAATTTAATTGAACGGATGCAACGGTGCAAAATAAGCATGCAGTTCAGGTAACCAAGCAGTGGTACATATGTCTTTCAGTTTCGAATTCAAATGCACCGTGCTGCATGAACTGTTGCACTCATTGACATGTGAACCAGCACATCAGAGGGCAGGTTCCATGGTCGTTTTCTGAACTCTAAGTATTAAGCTCCTATCACATCATACAAAAAGGATGAAACGAGTGAGATACAAAAAGAAAAAAAGGACCGAGAGTCAATATTTCAGAATATATTTTTCTAGAGTTTCTTCCGGCTACATATCAAGGCCTGCAAGGTTATGTACAAAACACTGTTTACTGGCCATGATCAGACAGTAGATGCTGAGAGCACTTGAATTCGGTAGCCCCAGCAATCAGAGGAACAACTCTGCAGACACTAAGGGCCCGATTCAGAGGTGGAGTGGCCTAGAGAGAAGAGCTGACTCTCCAAACTCCCAGTGACAAAGAATGCTTCATGGCTCTGCTTAATGGCTCTGTTGCAAGCTGCCCTTATTTCTGCTGCATACTGCATCAAGTACCACTGTTTATATCACAGCACAAAGACTTGCCATTGAAACCATTCAAAGCTAAACGTTGGTATACACTATAAAGGTGTTACAACTGTTTCAGAAGTGCTTACTGCAACCATCCAAAAAGAAAAATATAAAAAGAAAACTGTATATTTTTGTTACACTGAATTGTTATATTACTGAAATTTTACAAAAGCGGGGGGAGTTTGGCCATGCTAACGCTGAAATTATGATAATTGTAAACAATTTTTCGAGAAACACATAATTTACTCACATGGTCAGTTGAATCGTCATATTCCCACTGATTGAGAAGATGGAAGGTTGAAAAGATGGAGAGAAGAGAGAGAGAGACAGTCAGGGATTAACTACAGATTTCCTGCAGAAAAAAATCATTGTGTGTGATGCATCCATTGTGTATTTTAAATGATTCAGAGTCTGCCTGTGGAGGAATTCTGCTCATGCGTTGCATTGTTTTCCTTTAGATAATGTCGTTTTAATTGCTTAAGCTCCTTAGGAATTATTCTTCATGTACATGGAATGTAAACATCTCCCACAGGATCTGAACAAAACACGGCCCAGGTTAAATGCTCTATTGCCAGAACACTGCCCTGAATCCCTGTGCCAGATTATACCCACACATTGTGAGTAATAGTAAATGTTTGTTCACCAGTTTCCTGTGTATGTACTGAAACAAAACCACTGTTTCATCTCCATTGATGCGATACAAGTGTGTATTTTAAAGGCTTCTTCAGAATTCATGAATCACAAATATTTTTCGTGGACTCTATTCTTTCAATAGCATGTCATACAATACACATCAAATCTAGGACTGGTGCACACAGTTGAAAGGCAAATTGATTATGATCTAAACAGTCTACAATAAATTGAGGTTACTGGAGGTGTATAATATATCTGTTCATTATGTAACAACTCGGATCATTTCATTCAGATAGAGTGTGCCTGTTTTCCTTTGGTGCACATTTTTGTATTCATTTAAAGTGAATCAGTACCAAAACAACAACACTGACAACCACAGGGGAGGAAGAAGAATGAGTTTTGCACATAAATTTATATCACAAATTTTATGTTTTTATTCCTATAAATGCAATTTAAATATTGCTTTTAAACCAAAAATATCCCTAACATGTTATGGGTAGTGAGCGCTCTGGTCCTGAGTAGAAGCACTGTGTCTTCCACAGTCACATCTTGAGAATCTGTGGAAAGGAGGAAGAGAAAAGTTGCATTTACCTGCTCGTCATCGATGAGGATGTCCTTAATGACAGGCTGTCCCACCGGCTCCCCATTGACCATCCTGACGTAATGCACCTGGTATCCGCGGATCTGTCCGTGCTGCTTGTTAGGCGGCGGTGAGCGCCAGATCACTTTAATTGACGTTGAGTTGATGGCCTCCACCTCGACTTTACGAGGGGGACCACTGGGAACTAAAGGGACACCATGGGATAAAAGAAAAGGTCAGGATTACAGAGCCCGTCCCCTGCTGGCCAACTCCAAAAAGTCACACTTTGTTGGGAAAAAAATAATAATAAAAAATATTTGATATCACACGCATTGAATGACATCAATATATCAACAATGGCAAGGAAAAAAAATACCCCCCAAAAAAAGGGGTCTGTGGTCTGACCTAATATTTTTAAAAGACAGATAAAAAAATGAGTTTAGTGGATTAAAAAATATGAAGTAAAAATGTAACTGGTAAAAAAATTGGAAAAATGAATAAGAGCTTAACGAGAAAAAGCCAAAAGAGATGCTTTGATGATCAAAGCATCCTGAAAGAATTTGGCAATGAACGGTTTCAAAAATATAATTAAAAAAAAACATTGTTGGTGGCCAAAAAGTATTCCTTGCTTTAACCATTCCTCTCACTGCAAGATAACACGTCTTCTTGTAAAGTTGAAAAATACAAACACGAGTATAGAAAAATTACTGTCATTCACGGAACCCAACACCCAAAACTACTGTTGGTAAAGAGAAGGGGAGAGATAGGCCTGCATCGTTCTGACACAAAAAAGTCAAACCACTGAAATTTTGTCAGGAGCTGGCATGGAGAAAAGTAAAAAAAAAAAAAAAAAAAAAAGAATTCAGCTTTGAAAGAAAAAAACTGCATTTGGCAAAAGTTGAAAAGACATGTAGGAAGGGGATCCAGGTTAGTGACTTGGGTTCAAAATGAGAGTAAAAGTATCGTCAGGAAGAACTGTAGTTAGAAGTAGGAAAGGCCAAGGTGCAAGGAGGGTAAATGTAGGATTCGGGGAGGAGAGCTAGCAGAAAAAAAGGTCAAGGCTTGGAGGGTTACTGGCCTACGGCGGCAGCGTGAGTGGAACATACCATCCTCATCAGTGCGGATGAGCAGCGGTAAGCTCTCAGGACCCGGCCCCACATCCGTGTGGGCACTCACTGTCACGCTGTACTCTGTCCATTTTTCCAGGTTTTCCAGCAGGTACTGGGAGGTTTCGGGAGGGAGGTCGGCAGTTTGGCGAGTGGGCGGGTCCTCTCCCTCGGTGGCAGCGTATTGGATGGAGTACTTGGTGATAATCCCGTTCTGTAACTCCTCGGGAGGTGGCAGCCAACTTACCAGAATGCTGGTGGAACTGGGGCTAGAGCATTTGACATCCTGAGGGGGCGCCGAGGGCTCTGATTGGAGGGATTGTGAGGGAGGGGTGTGGAGTTTTATTTCATTCATCGGGTTGGTCAATTTGTTTGATTTTGTTTGTTTTCGGAGTGGGGGTTGGGAGCAGGTTGACGTAATCAAGGGTTTCGGGGGTGATGGTGGAAGCAAACAAACAAACAAACAAACAAACAAAAAAACAAAAGGAAAACAAAAATATAAAATGAAAACTAAATACATAGACCAAAAATATGCTTTCAAACCAAGTAAATGAAGTAAGACGGTAGTCGAAATAAAGATGACCAAAAGAAAGAAAGAAGCCGACACAATGGAGATTTCGACATTGACTGATGCGATGAGGGTTGAGCCATGAGGAAAACACTGATTATGTGTCAGAGGAGGAATATGTCACAAAGAAACTCTTATAACACATAACCTACCTTTGTGCATTAATCATTACACCCCACCCTGCTTCCTATGTCTTGTAAAGACCATCCCCTATGTGCAGATGTAGGTAACTCAGCATGTATGTCTTAACTCATTTACACATTTCTGAAAGGGATTTGATGGCAATATGGAGAACAAAACCTCTTAAACTCCCCTTCAATTTTAGATGGAATGCTCTACAAACACTCTACATACAAAATAAACTACATTCTAAAGGAAACAAATTTAAATGTGTATATGTATAGTTCACAAATGATCTGATTCTCCCATGTAATGCATTTGCAAGCGATTACCACAAATCCAAAAATACAAAGGTTGATGTGTCCATGATCTCCTGCAAAGGGAAATACTGCATCGCATACCAACCTTTCCGAGGCCTGTTGGATTGTGGTAAAAGCCAGTAAACACTCACAGGACACAAGACTGACTTTACGAAGAGTTCCCAACACACTGGCATGCAAATAATTGCGTAGAAGCACAACTTCCAGTTACCTACCATCACCAGGTCACACTGACAAAATTCGGACTGTATCTAATGCTCACTCGTTTTAGCCCTGTGTTCCTCAGACCTCAGAGTTAAACACAAGAATATGTTCATAAAGATCAATAATCGATGAGTTCATTCATGCAAGTTTTCTTTCTCCTTTACAAACACAGGCTGGAGATTTGGTGATTGCTGAGGTAGCCAAATTTATGTTTATGATAAAGGTAAAACTTGCATCATGGGTAAGTCAAAGATCAGATTCTAGGTCAAAGTTGGTGATCACATTCTACTGAAGACTACGAAAAACTGGATTTTGAACTGATTGTATACTTCTGTGTACTTCTTTAATTTATGCAATATACACTGATAAACTTTTATTAAAAAAGATTTTTTATTCTATAAACAAGAGGTCTCTTGGGATGGAAATAAATACAGGTTCTAACTGAGATGGATGCTTGTGTTTGAGCTTTCTTTGTCATTAATGGTTATTCTCCCGCCTTTTCCTCCTCTTTTTGGAATGCCTAGTGATCCCAGGCTGCTGTCAGGCCGTCCATACCCAATCAGGATCAAGTCTGAGACCGGAACACTCAGAGGCAGTGTCAATCAGCGAGTCGGCGAGGCATGTTGACCGTTACTAGTCACCTGTGAGCACCCAGTGAGCAGACAGGGAGGCAGTTATGCTGGGGTAATACATGGAACCTGCCCTGACAGAGTGACGCAAATGAGACTGTGCCGTAGGGACCAGCATACCATCGAGACGATGGCCATTACCGACTGAGTCACAATGGAGGCCCAGTCATTAATCTTTGCCAAATGTACGAGTCTGATTTCCACAGGGCAGAATTTAAATGCAGAATGGCATGCTGGGTAGGGGATCCAGTCACCCTTCACATAAAATAGGACCCATGATGTATGCTTCTTTATGTCCTTTGAAAGCTCCAACACAATATGCAAATCCATATCTGAGCTGACATAGAGTTGCCGAGAGACAAGGTTTTTTTCCTTTCTTTTTGTAGATATGCTTACATATATATATGGCTATATACTCTCTGATTTTTAAAAATGAAAGAGTCAAACGGCTTGAATTATGACTATTTTCAGCATTGAAGAATGATACTGTATAAAGCAATCTATATGCATTCTCCATTGTGGGTATTATGATTTCTCTGAGTATTGCGCAACCTTGTCAATTGACAGAAAGTTCCAGACAAACACCATCCATGCACTGCTTTCCCAGGGAGAGGGCATGCACCCTTTAAATGACCCAAAGAGAGGCCTGAACAGCTGTGCAAATGTCTGCCTGAAACACTTACACAACTCCTTCTACCCCAAAGGGTTCCTGCTTTAGATTTAACTGATAACAACCAGCGTTCCCCCAAAAGGGGATTTGCTCCATTTGAAACATGTTGTAAATTTCTCCTGTAAACTGGTTTAGATTTGGAGCATGGAGGAGTGGGGGAGTAATCTTTCTGAAATCCTTTGTTAATGATCTCAGTCAGGGTGTAAGTGGGGTAAGAATGTAGGAAATTTTGGGCTTTTTAATGGCGCCCCTTCTTCTGGGCCATGTCCAAACATAGAGCAGAGCAGAAGGGAATACCGTCAAGAGAGAAGGAAGAGGACCTACGTGTTTGGGGAGTCTCGGTGTTAACCTCGTTGGTGTACGCCCCGACTCCATGCTTACTGCGAGCGGCCAGCAAAAACGTGTAGGTGGTGAAAGGCTTCAGGTCTTTCAGGAGGTAGGAGGTTGTGGGCTCAAAGCTGATCCGTTTCTGTTGAGGAAAACCAGGAATTATGCATTTTTTTCATAATGTCTTAAATTGCAGGCGTTTGCGTGTAATTTTTAAATTAAAACCTGATGCTCAAGACGAGCTGGAACACTCTACCAAAAGGATGGAATATCTTGAGTGATTTGGAGGTTTTAAATATTTCCAATATGATTCTGTAGTAGCCTTACTTTGGTTTTCTGTGGTATTGTAGAGTAACAACAAATGCAAACAGTTAATTACGGCAAAATGCAATCCATTTGGAGGTTCCTAACAAAAGAAAGGACTACAAAAAAAAATTCATATAAACGGTTACCTCTTCCTTTTCATCTCCTTTCCTGTACAGAAGTTCATATCCAGTAATTTGACTGTCTTGACCATTTTGAGGGGGAGGTACCCATGACAACAATATGCTTGTTTCAGATTTGGCTTCTCCCTTGAAGTCAGTTGGTTGCGAGGGAACTGAGAATTTAAAAAAAATAAAAGAATTAAAGGGAAAAAGGTAGTGCAACATGAATAAAAACACACAGATATGGACAGACACACACCCACCCACCCTCACTCACACACACACACGCGTGCATATGGACACATATAGCTCACCTCCCGTCTTAGCGATGATCTGCAGGTCCGGGGATAGGGGCCCGTCCCCCACAGAGGTGAAGGCCAGGACCTTGATGAAGTACGTCTTGTTGGGGGTGAGCCCCTGGATGGTGAGGAAGTTCGCCCCCCGCACCATCTGCTTCTCCCACAGGTTGACGTGCTGGGTGGGGTCGGTGGTATAGTACACCCTGTATCCCATGATCTGGCCGTTGGCCTCCTCGGGCTCGTCCCAGTGCGTGATGGCGGTCGTGCTGCTCAGCATGCGACCTCTGACCTGCCGCGGCGCTGTGCTGGGGGCCTGCTCCGCCGTCCTGGCCTCGATGGCCTCGCTGGACGGCCCGCGCCCGATGTTGTTGACCGCCACCACCCGGAACTCGTAGTCCGAGTAGGGGCTGAGGCCGCCCACGCTGTAGCGTGTGGTGGCCACCCCGTCGATCTCCTTGTATGTGTCGTCAGAGACCTTGGACTTGTGCTGGATGATGTAGTAGGAGACCGGCTCCGGGTTTCCTGAGTCCCAGGTCAGTGTTATGCTTGTGGCTGTCCTCTCTGTTACAACGGGGGTACCAGGTGCCTTGGGCAGTGCTGCAGAGGAAATGAAGAGGCCCTGCTCTATCAGACAGAATTTTTAAGGCTTTGCATCCTTGCTAAAGATAGGTAATAGCCTACTGAAATTTTTTCATATAGGCCATGACACAGGCATTTGAGTGCTAAAACTAGGGATAGTTTTACAGAAGATCATTGTGTTTACTATTCAGCTGTCAGCATTCACATATGATGGCTAGACTTGAACAAAATAAGATGGGCTAATGGCCTTACAAAATTGGTCTGTTTACAGAACTGTTGCTACAAAGTGTTTCACTCTGCACATTTCTTCACTCTACTTGTCAATTTTCATTCTCAGAATTATTGTGTATTAAACCAGAGTTTCTTGAGAGTATCAGAAAATCTTTACAAGTTCTGTCTGTTTCCTCTTTCTTTTTGTATAGAGTAAGTGCCAAGCACATGCCACCATCAAAAGAATGTGGATTTCCCAAAAGCATGGTGCTTAACATGCTACATTCCAAAGACGATACATGTGGCCTATAAACCACTAGCTCATTTTTACCCATGTGTACTTATATGGTAAGATCGAGGAATGGTAAGCTAGGCTCCTGATTCCAAATGTTCTCTTGACCACACGATCACTTTTGAGCTGACCACAAGACACAAAGCTTTCTGAAGGACAAGGCGCGGACAGCTGGTCACCTTTGACGGTAATCTGAGCGACGGCCTCGATGACGCCCAGGGTGGACATGGCCACACAGGTGTAGTTGGCGGACTGTCGGACATCAGTGAGCTCCAGAACGTTCCGCCCGATGGGCATGTCGTCCTCTGGGGTCAGGTCTTCTGCTCCCAGCATCCATTTTACGTAGGGCATGGGCGAGCCCACCGCCACGCACGTAATGTTCACACTGCCGCCTGGCATGATCTCGCTGTCCGTCGGAGGGATGGAAAATCTTGGCGGCACTCGCCGAACTGCAGGAGAACGCAGAGGAAGTTACAATTTTTGCATTTTTAAAAATTGAGATCTTAATCTTCCATTTTCTTGCATTCACACACAATTTGATCCAGTGGCTTATCCTGGTCTCATACAACAGAGAAGACAGCAAGCACAAAGTACACCACACTGCAGACAGTAAAGAAGTGGAGAATCCACAGCATGCACTAACAGACGTGGCACATGATCATGGTTGTGGTGAAAATCCAGGGGTCACTGTCATGCATGCAAGTACAAGGATAGCAGGACAACTGTGGAGGAAAAATGAATAGTTATAAAACATAATAAAAACACAAAAAAAGGGAAAGTGACGGAAATGTTTTGCACTGGCAGCATTGGAATGTGACGGACACAGAGGCGTTTTTAAGAAATTCTGTGGTCTCCAGGAAAAAGAATCAATAAGTAGAGCAAAAGCACACAAGGAAGCTTTTTTAAAAAGGGTGGAACAGAAGGGGTTATTATCCACAACATAATCAGATTCAATGCAGAGGAGTAGGAGGGTGTGCGGGGGTTTGAACAGGGAAAATAATCTGTAGGGTTTCACAGGAACGTAATGGGTGATACCAATGTCACTGCTTAGAGTACTATAAACACTGAGTCAAAGGTTGCTTAGAGGTCACTTCCCTGAATGTGTCAATAAAGTTTTATTTAAAAAAATTGTAAAGAGGATAAGCTCAACGTCACAAATATTAATGAGGTCTATTCAAACCAACCACAACAACTGTTTTTTTTCCAGAATAAAACTAAGTAAAGAAATTACCACATGTGTTTAACAAAGATAAGAAATTAAGTACTAATTTCCATTACTGGCAGACAGTAGCAGCTGCTGTTGCACCTAACAGAGGATAGAAACTGCAGGTACATATTATACAATTGTCTGACCAAACACATCATTTTAATGACTGAGAACAGCATTTTACACTTATAAACAAACAATTATGTCAGCCAGCTGGATTTCATTGGCTTCCTGGCAAATGCTTTATTCATTAATAAAATGTGGTCTTACAGTTATAGTAACACTTTTAAAAGCATGATAGATACAGATATTACAGGTACAGTTTTATTTGTTTTCAGCAAATTAGTTTTTAATGTGATAATTAGGATTCCCAGTGGAGTACACAATGTTTATTTACAGTATGCTACCATGGTTTACATAATGTAGCAGGTACACTTCAGCTGGTATGCTTCAGGACCTGTGGAACTGCTGTTACTGGATTTAATAACGGCACACTTATTAAATAATTAACGATTTTCATTAAATTATATCCCTAAAGAGGCAATGTTATAATCTTAATTAAAATGTCAGTGTATCACTTTTTATGTATTATGGCAAGACAAAAATCTTAATGATCAATTAAGTACTCTAAATCACAAATGTATATACTATGTATTGAGGTATCATTAGTGTGATATTTTAGGTGCAATCATTTCAGGTGATAGATAACACATTCAGCTTGAGCCATAAAAAAATCAGCAATAAAAACACACTGCCATTTATTTAAGGTCTCAATAGGCAGTAAGAGAGCATTAGTGCTCAGATCAGTGAAGGTCCTTCTCAGCTCGCTCTCGTCCAGGACTCTAACAGTAATTTCCACACTGAGATGTTATCAAAGGTGTTGGCATAAGCACTCAAGCAGGGACACTGAGCAGCAGAAGGAAGGGAAATGCCATTGGCTGAGGCCACCATGCACCCCAGACATGAATATTCCCAGCATGCATCACTCCATAATCAGTCAATCATCACAGCCAAAACAAGACTAGGCAATTCACACGTAAAATGTCACAACATAAATGACACAGTTTTTTTTTTTTTTTTTTTTTTTGGGGGATTTTGGAAAGTGGATTTTAATAGATTGTTAAAAAGGTCACACCAACCTTCTCGCAGCTCTGAGGGATTGTTTGATGCAGAACATAACAAAATAAGGAGAGGAGAGAAACAGGGAAACACAGAGAAAGGTAAAAGCCCATAACCAAAGTGTCCCACATCTCGCCTTTAGCTCTTTTTAAAGCTGCACTGTCAAAATATTGAGCCCGTATCTTTCTGAAAGCTCTGCTGAAAAAAGGCCAATAAAAGGAAACAGCTGTACGTCCTGAAGTCTGAGTGTTTGAAAGCAAGTAGTTCCAATGAAAGTTTTAAAAGTATTATTTGTAATACATACATTATTTGAAAAGTGTGACAGAACACACTGTCCCATATGTGAAGCGGTAAGGATCTAACATGTCAAAATCACATCATGTTATTCACAACTAAACGATATTTTGAAAAGCTTCTTTAAGATACATTGAAAATAACAACAGAAACATACCCTATTACATTCATTTTAGCAATGACAAAACTTACAGTACAAAGCTGGCCTAATTAAAGATAAATGTACATACTGCTTGATATATTATTAATTTAACTTTCTGTCCAGATCGAATTCTAAAAAAAATACGGATTAAAATATCCCAGAGGATAAGAAGAAGCTGATTACGATGAAGAGGAAGAGGAAGAAGAAGAAGAAGGAGAAGAAGAACCTGCTTACTGAGAGAAGGGTATTTGTGAGGGCTCTCCCACTCCCTCACAAATCCAATAGTTAAAATGCAATTAGTAACACGCGGAGCGTTCAGGCCATTAAGAGTTATCAAATTCAACCGGAAAAACAAAGAGCGTGAGTTCAACCAACATAGAAGAGTAACACTGCATAGTATGGCATAGCTACATCCTTAACAAGGGAAGAAAATTGTATGAACATATCATTTTAAGAAAGGGGACTATTTTTAATTTTCCAAGCAATTCTTCACTGTCAGTTACTTAAGGAACAAATTCGGCATCACCAGGTTTCCTGGTTTTTTTAGTTTTTAGTTTTTTTCCATACCTCTGACGTATAAGTTGGCAGGAGCAGAATAGCGAGTCCCATCTTTGTTGGTGGCGACACACTCGTACTTCCCCTGGTCGGACTCTTCGCTCTGCTCGATTTGTAGGGCACCTGGGCGGGCAGAGAAGGCACGGGGCACAGCGGCCAGTTAAAGGAGGCCCTCTAGGGTTGACGCCATCAACAAACGCTCTGCTCACTGTCCTGAAGGGTCCCTATCTGTGGCAATCCTCACACTCCACGTCATCATACAGTAGGGTTTGCTTGGTTCCTTTAAATCACCCCTTTGGCCAGCCCATATGAAATATTAATATATGTTCACTTAAAGAAGATGTCCATGGGATGTAAAAAAAAATCTAGGATGTATCTTCTGAAATTTTGTAACAATGTTACAGTCAACTAAGTACATATCAAATATTCCACTTGCTATTTCATCTGTATATTTTAGCACATCCATTGAAATGATTTTTGCTATTTTCAACAGCATTTATCATTTATAGTAAGTTTTTACAAAAACATATATTACTTTTCATTTGGGTGAACAGAGAACATATGCTTGAGTAAACAAACCTGAAGTTGAACTCTTTGAGAATCAATCATTTTGTTCTAAGGCCCAGATTCAATCTAACCATAATGCATTTTGCCCTTACAATTAAGAGAGGAAGCAAATGTTACTCTTCTTGATCTTACATCATATTATCCATTCATTTCAGAGCAGCCAAAAACATAATGTTGTATTTGAAAATAATAACATTTGCTTATCTCAGACAAAAGACATTGTCTTTAGACTGAGTCTAGGCCTAACATATTTAACGTGATAATGAAATGTTTTCTACTGTTTCTAGTCATAATTCATAAAAAAGACATAACATAACGTGAAGAGAATATGTATTAATATATGTATACACCTTAATTATCATATGCATTAAAGTGTTTTCTTTTAACTATTTGTAATATTATAGACTATTTTCATAAATTCAAGAGAATATTTCATGAAAACAATTACAGGAGTTTGTGTAGCTTATAGTAACAATCGCTTAATTTCATAGTTGGCCAATTTATAAAACAATGAAAAAATATCTAAAATGAAATTTTGACTGAAATAATCTGGGTTTTGTGTGCTAGTTAGTGATTTGGAGGTCATGGTTTGGGGGCAGTCCCTGCAATATAAAACATTTCATTTTCTGATCAATATGAGAATGAGTGAAAACTGCTTCAAGGGAAGCATGACGAATTAAACAAAAAAACAAGGTTTACAGTTTACAAAAGCAGCATAACAAGAGTAAACAGTTTAACATAAATAAAGACTGAAGAATAAAGTTCATAACGCTACTCTTAGTGAGGGTGGGGGGGTTGGTGGGAGGGGCTTTGACTTCATCTGATTGAAGTCAACAAAAATTGCAGCGCGTACAGGAAGAAAAAAAAAAACAAGAAAATGCTGTTCTGATAAAAAAAAATTACAATTAAAATAAAAGTAAACATTTTAACTGAAAATATTGCTAGAAATTACAAAATGTTGACATGCAAATCTCTCCAAGAGCAAGAAGTGTGTGTCAGTGCAACTTACAACCTTTTGTCAACCCTTAGCTGAAAAATAAAATGCAGTTGTATTAGAAGACAAATTCAAAATGATGGCCTTGGCCAAACAAGAATGCAACCAACTACTGCTGTGGCTTTGATTGGGTTATTAAAAGACACACCCATAAAATCCACCAATGGGATCAGCAGTGTGGTGTCACAAAACCCAAGAAAATTTGCTTTATGCAACAACCTTTCTGACAATTCAGTCATACAGGCAAAAGTGGCAAAAAGGACCTGGCAGGCCCAGTGCAAGCGGTATCCCAAACCCTGAAGAATTAACAAAAAATGTCAAAAAGTAAAAGAGCCCTCAACCCAAGAAAAAGAAGAAAGTGGTGGTAGGAAAAAAAGCACCGCAGAAACTTTATCAAAAAAGTAGTTGTTTGGGGCTTTTTTTTTAGAAAGTAGTAGAAAGCAAATAGAGGAAAGAGGAAAAAAGCTTGCAAAGATAGAAATCATTTATTTGAAAAGTAAAAAAAAAAAAAAAAAAAAGCAAGAAGCAGAGGAGAGGCAATGTTGTCTTCAGCATGTCTGCGTGAATCCACACCATCGGAGTTTATAGTGCTGAACAAGAACAGCTAAGGGGGAAAAATGTTTGGTTGTTTCAGTTGGACAAAAAGTGGGACAAATGGGTTGCAGTGACTGTGTGACTTTGGCCAAAAAAGAAATGAGGAGAGGGGAAAAAACAAATCAAGGGGAACAAAAACAAATTCTGATATGCTTTATTGTGTCACAGAAAGCATATCATTTTGGAAAAGAGAAATATACACAAAAATAAATGCACGTCTTTTTTTGTTTTTGAACAAAAATAAATAAGCAGAAACAAAGCGGATATGAAATATGACAGGTCTATGGTGTTAACGGGACAAATAAGTAAGAATAATGAGAAGGAAGCGATGCGCTGTTGTCTGGGTTACAGGACAAAGGTGGGGCGGATGGGAGGGTGACCGAGAATGAATAATTTCATTCTGTGAACGTTAGTTCAGCACTCTTACCTCTTATTGGTGTACCACCTGGGTGGATAATATGAATGCAAATAAGATTAGAAAGAAGAAGCATTAGTACGAGAAGAAAGAGGCTGGGGCTTTGGAAGAAGAATCAAATTAGATTTTAACAGAGTAAGTCAATAAAAAGGTACTAGGAGGAAGAAACAGAGATAGAGGAAGAGGAAGAAGAAGAGGAGGAGGAGAGAGAGAGATTGATTTACTCAACTGGCAAAAACAGGATTATCATAGATAGCAGTATCAGGTCAAAGAGCAAGTCGCACAACATCCCGTAAGGGAGGTGCTTTTGGAAGTAGCTTGGCTTCTGAGAGAGTACATAAGTAGACACTGTAGGGCTTTAAGACTTTAGGTAGAGGAGGGGAAGAGATACACATGGGAAGCCTTAAACCCTTAAGATTACCCACAATTCCCTGACACAGGGGCCATTAGACTCTACAGCATACTAAAAGCACTACTACTGGGTATCGATAGAGAAGTAGACAGTAAGGGAGTGAGTAAGTGAGTCAGTGACTGAGTGAGTGAGTGAGTGAGTGAGAGAAAGAGAGAGATAAGCATTATACAGGTGAAAGCAGGAGGGGAGGTGCTATTTTCATGTGGGTATATGGCATCTACTTAACTACAACTAAGTGATATCTGTGTGCTCCAGACAGGTGCGACTAAGGTTGGTACGACAACAACTGTGTAGGGGGTGTGTGCCACTACGGAAGTCAGGTGACTATACTAACTGTTAGTAAAATGCATGCCATGCATTTTAATAATAGTTGGAACATGAAAATTAGTGGGGGTGAAGTGTGCTTCAGATCTAAGCACTTACCAAAGGATTCTGGAGAATTAAAATACGGAGAGAAGAAAAACAGCATAGAGATATCATTATATTCTTGAGGATTTGGTACAGATTTTTTTTCAGAGTTAAAGCTTAATAATACTCTACTTCACAGGAGAATTGATTGCTCATTCTTACATGAAAAAGAAGGTTAATTTACAACAGTACTACTGGACAACAAGCAAAAAGTAAGTTAACAAGACGGAGTGACATTACAGGACAGGTTCAAAGCTGAGAATTCTGGGAAGACAGATGACCAAATATCTTAGATGCTAATGCTATCATTACCAATGGCTCATTGCAAGCATACATCTGCTCTACATTTAAAGAAGCTTATTATCGACGATTACTTCTGAACTAATAAAAAAAGCTAGCATTTCAAAATATAGAAACTTAGAAATTTTGGGGTTGGGAAAGGGAGTATTAGGGTTTACGCCATGAGCAGAAAGAAGCAGAGAGCTGGAGTCTACACTGAAAGCAGGGGACTGTAGACCCAGAGAGTTTAAGGGCTGGGAGGGAGGCTATTGCGCGATCTCACACACTACTGTGGCTAATTTTGTCTCGGGAAAATATTCCAGTAGAAAAATAACCGCGGTTCCCAATGCCTAAGTCAAAGCGACTTTATTTTCGCAAGTTTTATTTCAAATATAAAAACAAAACAAACACAAATAAAACTGTAATGTATTAGTGCGAAGGGAGGGTTAGGATCCACACTTTGGGTTAACAATGCTGAAAGCATCAAACACTGGATTTGTTATTGAATTCTGCCTGCGGTCTTCAGTTGGCAGTTAGTTTTCTTGTTATTATGAGATGGTTAGAAACCAAAGATACTCCTTTGCAAGTTCCAAATGAAGCCCAATGTGAAAACATTTTTTTTTTTAATTTTTTGGAAAATAAAATGAAAAAAAAGAAAGAAAAATGGATCCGTCATACTGCGAAAAAGCAGTGGAGGAACTACTATTCAAAATATAGAGTCACAGCAGTGAGCAGTGTGGAGAAGAAGAGAAGCCACAAACACACAGGACACTCAACATCAGAGACAGGGATGACACAGGACTAAACCATATGTGGAAGAGGAGAGGAGTAGAAATGGTATCGGTACCTACGGATCAAACCAACAGAGGAGAGGAGAAGGGATAATGAATCTCAAACAAAAAACATCCAAAAAATTAAAAAAAAAAGAAACAAGGGACTCTCCGTAGAACAGGCTCCGATAGCAAGACCTTACCTGATCGTAACTGTTTGATGCGCCCGTTATTGTTGGTGGTGTTAACGGGCAGGAAGTCTTTGAACCAGGAGATTTCGGGGTCGGGGTTGCCGCTGGCAGCACACAGCATGGTGGCGGTGCGAGTTCGCTCCACCACCTTCAGCTGGGGGCCCATGTCGATGGTGGGGAACCCGGGAGGGAGCTGGTCCTCTGAAACACAGGAGATAACACGAGTTTCACAACGCGTCCCCCCCTCGCCAAAACTCACAACAGTCCCACCGCTGGGGGAGAGGGGAAAGAGAAGAGAAGAGAAGAGAACAGCCAGGTCAATGGAGTATGAGTTTATTACCCCCCACAGGGGTGAACATCTGTAACCCTGCTGCACATGTGCAGAAAAAACACAGGCAAAAGGAGGAGGAAGGCAGAGATATCATAACTGGTTGTACAACACATGTACTGTAAAGCTTCATTTCCACGCACTGTACTGTGAAAAAATTTGGATTTCATTTGCCTTTGTTCTTAATTATGCAAGGAATTACCAACTAAAAGAAACAAATAATTACAAAAAACATAACTTTTGAGGAATGATGAGATTTCTGCCATTTCTGCGGCAGAAAAAGTGCTTTGTCGGTCCCTGTTGTGCTGTAGTCGCTTACCTATTTTATAAATCCCAAATCCTGTGCCCATGAACGTCAGGGCTTTTTTGGATTTTGACGCTGCAGGAATACTGTTTGGATGAACGCATCTTGAAAAGGCGGCAGAGTGCGCAGTGCTGGCAGAGAGCTCCTGTCTTCTGCGCAGAGGTGAGAGCAACTGACCCTGGATGTGCGCATATCTGCTCTGCGCAACAGAAAGGTGTTTTACAACCAGTCGCCGTGTGAAAACAGCAAGGTTGCCTGCTGAAACAGCCCTGCTATGATGGCCGCCTGAGACATGTTCTCTCATGATGCACATAGACAGCAGGCTGCAACTCCGCAGTGACTCGGTGTCATGACTGGATTCGAGTTTTGTTTTTGGCTTTTCAATCGTATAAGTGTATACTACCATACCTTCCTGTTCAAATTCCCCATGCTGTTCTTTGGAAAATAAATAAATGAATGCATAATAGCAGCAATGAATTAACCATGCCATTGCTATGTGATTCTTTTCTCATTCTTGATGACTTGATGCATTAATTATTCCTAACTCACAGCATCTGTGCATAGGTCATACAGCATCCCTTAGGTGGTTAAGAGACACTTGCAATAAGCCTTTCGCTAATATCCAATTCCCTTTGGAACACCCATCATCTTATATCTGTGGCTTATAGTGCATCTTCAGTCTCAAGAGATGTGCCTGACTGAGTTTCAAGACGTACCTTCCACAGGACTATCACATTTTACAGCCAGGTAGGACTACGCTGAAAAAGAGCTCTGATGCTGCTGCCAGAAAAGCAATAACCCGGTCCAGAAGGCTCATATGCGTGATGGAGCTTTCTCTTCAGGTTACCCATCGGCATGCCAGGGGCATGCTAATCAACCCCCAGCCTAATTTGCTTAATACGCTGCTCCCTCTCTCTCGGAGGTGCTCTGGTACATAATGGCAGCTGTGCATCACCCAGGTGGGGGCTACACAGGAGCGTGGGTAAATATGAGCCCCCGCCTTGCTTTACTACAAAACACTCAGAGATCCTGACATGAGGTAAAAGGTATTACATAAACCCCAGCTATATTTATGAAGAAGCGAGGATGTTCGCTTGATGTGCAGGGGGAACACTGAAGCCCTGTTTTATTCAGGTGCTGTAAATTCTGTTTATTCTCTGCTACAGGATATAAACACCCTGTTAGATGTACCCATATGGAATAAGACACTGGCTTTTTGCTCTGGACCGCTGAGCAAACATTTTCCTTTGAACAAAACAGAGGAGCGAAGGCCAATCTAAGCTAGTCTGTCCACAGAGATCCCCTGAGCTGGCTCACCCACTAGCTGCTTTATAAGCAAGGCCGCTCTGCCTGGAGTTGGCTGGCGGTTTGATTATAATGGCTTTGACCCATACAAACAGTACCCAGACGTATTTGTCTGACCTTTGCTTCTATTTCTGTCCTGCACCTGACTGTTTCATGCTTGTGAATATGTTTGTATACAAGCACTAATGGGCACAACAAGGACAAAGCGGTTTGCATACCAATGAGAAACAGGGCGCCCAAAGCGTTCCAGTTCCGTTTTTAATAAGGATAATTAAATTCCTTCCCTTCTCCCTCACATACAGCACCTTTTGGAGGCATTCTCTTCATTAAATTTACATGAGGAACGCTGCAGTCAAACTGCTTTGCATAGCCTGATCCATTGTGTACTTTCAGGTAACCATCTGAACAAAAAGTGTCTCTACATTCAAACCAAAAATAAGGTGATATTTTAACATTATATCTATATTTCTAATAACAAAATGAACCTCATCTGTGAGCCATAGCATGTGTGTAATATGTTTATGCCGTTTAGGTTCTTCTCCAAGAAATCAATATATTTTCTCAGACATTTTAATAAACAGATACTTTAAAAACACATACACTAATAAGGGCTGCGTTCAGCAAACCAGCAAACTGAAATAAATATTATGAACAAATGTCACCTATCAAAACATAACTTGTTATCATTAGATGTTACATAACGTAATATATAACCTGACAAGTAATATAAACAGGTAATCTGTGTCTATTAGCTAATTTCACCTCCTGGAGAGAAAGGCTTTGAGAAGATTCATGAAGATATGGCAGAAAAAAAAACAACCTGATAATGGGCAGATTTGTTAGTGATCAGACACCATAAATGGCCCTTTTCCCAAAGAAAGGCTGATCTTTCCTAATGGTATTCAATTCTTCTGCTCTTTTTGTTTAGCCATTCAAAGGCATGTACCAAACTCATCTCTGGATCTTGTCATTCCAAGCTTAGCTAGTAACCCATAAATGAAATCTGCACTGACCCCCATTGAGTTGTTTATTTTGGTCACTGTAATAGTCCATTAAAGGTCAGTTAATGACTCTTATGCAGAGCGTAATACATTTTGAGTTACTAACAGAAATTGAAATGTCAAAGACTCTCAAAAAAAAAACTTCTGAAGAGCAACTGCTGTTTTATTTTCTTTTCTTTATGACCTGCCTCCCTGGCTTTCAGCTATTCTTAATTGTGATGTTTCCGTTTTGGTTTGACGGTTATTCACAACAAAGACAAAAAAAAAAATGGCCTCTCGTAGTGTAAAAATAAAATCCATTTTATTATCCTAATGACTTGACATTATGGCGTTGCATTGAAAGGCTCACGCTCTCTGTTCCTTGACATTTCCCTTGACATGGCAGATCAATCAAGCCGAAGGGGGCGGTGGGTGAAATGAAACACCTTTGGGGAGTAGGGCAGTCTGCCGCACGTGCTCTTCTCCGATGTCTGCTGGAGCCCTGGCGCTTGCTGTCCCATGTGTTGAAACCCACTACATGACCTCCACAACATGTTTCTCATTAGCGGTAAATACCACAACTGCTGAGGATCCGCTAATTTTAGCACGTTTGCGGTGTATCAAGGTACCTCGTCGAGAGATGCTACAGGCTACGTGGACTCTATTAACGTCTCGAGTTGCAATCAATCACACCCCTTGCGAATGGGAACTCGGGAGCTGGTAACTCGGGACGCTGAAAACAAAGAGCAATATCCTTCAAGTGTCCCTGCAAGGAAATGGAAAACCAGCATCCTGCCCAAGTGCAGGAAGGGGAGAGCACCTGAACTGCTTAGCGAAATAGTGAAACACCTTTTATCTCTCTCAGACGCTCATGCATCTTTAACACCTCGCATGGTAACAGGATTTCTTTTGAAGTGTCTGACTGCGCATGCCTCTGTCAATCTTCACGCTTATGCTGCTATCATTGAGATTCATGGACACCCTCTGCTTGGAGTACCACCGCATGTGTTCAGCTTTCACATTTAAACACCTTTCATCCCACGTATAAATATGTTTCCGCAACTCATCAGAACATTCAAAGTAATTTACCTACATTTGCAGACAGTTTTTGATCATTAGTTATTATTTTTTTGCACTATTTTTTCTTCATTTTCTCCCTTTCTATTATGCCCAATCATATTTGCAGGCCCATTCCATTGGAGTGAGCACAGTCTGTAATGCCCACCCTCCAACACTGTGAGCACCTGTGTTTCTACCTCCAGCATTAGAGGGCTAAGAGTCATGAGCCGCTAGTGCAGGCTGACCACCCAAAGGGGTCAGTTCTGCTTGACAACACACCTGTATCTCTGCAATATGCACTACTGCTTTATCAGGAGGGCCATAACTAATATTCATTTGAACAGACATTTTAATAGGTGACCAGTGGAACTCTACCACCCCCTGAATACAGTCATAAAGACAGAGTGTGGACAGGATTGACAGAACACAGCCACAGTCACTGTTTGTTTTTCACTGATGAATAAAGTTATTTTTTGGTTCCTTTTTCTACCTTCATCACACATTTGAAAGGAAAGCCAGAACAAATTAAGTGAACCGGCAAACAAATTCTGCACCCTGCAAGATGTGTGCTTTCTTCATCAACTGGTTTATTGACAGGTCCAGAAAAAAGGAACTTTGGTCAAAACAAACAAGAAAGCAAGTAAACAAGCAAATGGATAAATGGGGGAAGCAATGAAACAAGCAATGTGGCTGGCGATTAACGGGGAAATTCTGACAGCTTTTTGTATATGTGATGCTTTTTCTTCCAATGTGTTGACTGAATAAATGAAAATACTTGCGCATTCATTACTGTTATGGAAAATATTTCCAAAGGTAGAGGTGAAAGTTTTATTATTTTTCTGAACAAAAACACAAATGCCATTTCCTTACAGATTCATTTGTAATGTTACATCCTACATCCTGCCAGCCATGTGTGACATACATGTATATTGAAAAAAAAAAATCAAAGTAGTCTGTGACTAAAGAGCTGTGAGCTAAGTCAAATATTCCTGAGGTTCTGATAATCAGGAATTAAATTCATGTGGAAAAACGCCTGACTTAAGTGAAAAGACCCTTAAGGCTGTGCTTTGTTCACAGCCCATGGGAAATTGATAGTGTAAGTTGGGGCCATTAGCTGTTGGCTCAGATTTTTCACCGTTATCAGCTTTGCTGGTGTGTGAACAACTCTGCCTCGTTAAAACGGGCTCTCCTTTGCAGGGGAATGTGGGGGAAATGAAACACACTATCAGTGATGATCAGATAGCGCAGAAAGGATTCCAATATTAAACCCTGAACTCTAATTGCATAAACTAGTCAACGGGACCCCCGGCCTGTCCCACAGCACTATCTGAAACTACCCACTGTGAGACGCTAACGCAGGTACATCAGTCAAGCCGCATAATTATAATTGACCGACACGACTAATAAGCTCCCTGGGAAGGTGCTCTGATTCAATAAAGGTAATTAACTCTCACAGGACTAAGGTAACGTTTGGCCATGATTAGTTAACGTTCACACCACCAGCATTGGTGAGTTTATTTAGAGATGCATTAATCCTGCGATGCCCACCTAAATCAGGTCTTCACGGAGCTGCTAATTACGTTATCTCAGTCGGACGGTTTCATTACGACTGCACGCGTTGGCGGCGGCGGTGGGAGAGGAGTCTCCTCTTCATTCAGCGCACGTTTGTGCCTTATTGATGCGCACGCAACACCATCTGTCTTATGAAATCCATCTTCACAAAATCCAATGGAAAATCTGCGGCAGCACTGTCGTCTCATCACACAAAAGTGCTTTGAAAAACAAACAATTAGGATCGACTAACCTCATTTTCCTTCAGACGGGCATGTAATGTCACCCTTTATATTTGTGATATAGCCTACAATGCAAAGCAGCATAAAAAGCTACACATTAATGATATTACTACTGCATTAAGCAGTGATAATGAACAGTATACATATATATATATATAGCTCACATAAATCTATTCATTAAATATATACTACACAGACTTATGGACTGCACTCCATAGCTCATGTAGCAGCTATGCTTTCCAGCAACGTCACATTTACAATAAAGTATGCCTTTACTTTAATACGGGATTGAGACGAGTCTAAATGCATGGAATTAAATGTGCTCTCAATAAATGTGTGAACAAATAAGTAATCACAGAAAAGGTTACGCTTCTTATTCAAATACTAATTGTGAGTGACAAACCGATCTGATAGTGTCTAAAGTCCTGTCTTACCCATACCAAACCAGATTTCCCACCTCAGATTGTAAGCATTTTTTTGCTATGAAAATCCTTCAGGGTCAGAATAAGATATAGTTTGGGTGTTGTGATGGATGTTTGCGGCGGATATTATCTCTTTGCAGACGTTGTCAGCGGCTAGCTCTCCGGGTGGTGCAGGGGCGGCGGGGAAAGCTTGTTCAAACGCATCGCTGTGGAATTCTCCACGCTGAAGAAGAGGGATTACCAGAATGGGGACAGAGGGGAAAAAAACGCTAAAATGGGATATCCAGCTGTCTGGAGTCCTGGGCTCCCTGCATTTACTCTGGCTGCATGGCAGACCTAAGCAGGGGAGTATTTTTGGATGTAGTGCTTTTGAAACTATATGCCATTCAGAGAGAACAAAGGATAAATATTTTGCTTGAAGGGGGTGCGGGCAGAGTCTGGACATCGTCCAGACTCAGATGGCTTACCAGATCCTGCCCTTCTGAAGCGGCCTAAGTTGTGCGAAATATGAATTTCCGACACATTAATTAGCGTTTCATCTGCTGCAATAAAGGCATGGAATAAAGAAATTGGATGGGAAATCAGCAATGCTTTCTCATTTTGGCCATCAATCACATCTCCTTAGGTTTTTTTTCTTCTTATTTTTATTTCTGTAAACAATTTTGAACTCTGGGGGATGAAACAGGAATTGCAAATGATTTCATTTGCTTCAAATGAATAGCTTCATGCTGGGCTGATTGCACTTTAATTGTGTCAGTTCTAATTAAGGTTTGTTGTGCGCGTACTTAGGGCCTCATGGTCTGTGCACGTGTGTGCGTGCGTGCTCGTGTGTGTGTGTGTGTGTGTGTGTGTGTGTGTGTGTTTGCATGTTTGTGTCCCTGTAAGTCTCAGCATGAGCTTGTGTTTGTCTGTGTGTGATGGAAAAAATAAAACAACAACAAAGCTCAGATGAGAAGGAGATGACCTCAAAGGAGAGAAAAGGTACAGGATGGAACGAGTGGGGCCTTGGGCATGAAAAATGGCGCTGGGGACTGGAATATATCATTCCATAAATCACCCCTCACACACGGACGACACCCTGGCCTGGGCTGAAACCTGCCAGAGGGCCAAAATTTATGGATGACCAGTGCCTGAACAACTCATAATCTGACTATTATGGGGTATCTGGCAACTGTCAGTGTTCAGTATGTGTGGAACTGTCTGTTTGCACAGGGTCTCAGTGGCAGCCTAAGGTTAAGCGCATGACGGAAATCCACTAATCACAGCCCATAGCGTTCCATGGCAGATCAAACTCAGGGTGGGCACTAGGTTGTCACATTATCTGGGGGTGGAATCTTGATGGTCACATAAGGACATGCACTCTGTCCTCATTGTTTATCATGACCCTCTGAAAGATTAAAAAAAAAGAAAAGAAAACGCAGAGCAAAAATTAACAATATGGCCACGTCAATGCCACTTTTAGAACTGAAGAAACCGTATGAGTTTGAGGGAAGTTATAATTAAAGGTGAGTCATCACAAATGGACCAAAAAACTCCTGTGTTCACAAAATGAGCATCTTGGCCCTGTTTCAACTGATGCATTCAATTACCTTTCTTTTGCAATCAAGAGGAACCACTTAATTAGGCTTTTGTTTCCCCTCTGACAGAGTTACCCCACCTGGCATAAGAGCTCTTGATTAACAATACAGGCAGTGATTCTGGTTTGTGCCAACTCTACAATGCCATTTTTTTGTTGTAATAAAAATTTTGTTTTTCTTTTTGCCGTTGCTGTTTTTCCCCCCTTTCTCCTGGAAATACATTCCAAACTAAAGCAAAAGGTTCCTGTTTTGTGTTTTGCTATGGTTGTGCAAGTCCCTGATAAGAAGCCAAGCAATAATCACAACAGGGACTACCTGTGACAGACGGTCCAACAATAATCCTTTAGAAACATATCAGATTTTCATCATGGAAAAAAAAAATCAGAAACACTTTGCATTTCTGTCTAACATCAAACAACAAATACAAAAAGCCCAACACAGCCGGAATAGCATGTTGTACATTTTACATTGGGGATGTTGGATATGAAATGAAAATTTGTTATTAAGATATGAAATCTTTATTACTTATTACCTCTGACTTATTGGAAACAGTCACAGATAATCTTCCTCTGATCTGTGATTTAATGGCATACATCCTTTCTGTTGCCCACATTTCAGTTGTCTTAAAACAGATTTACTTTTTGGACAGAGAACATAGGTAAAAAATCCAAAGTTTGCAAGATAATATTTCATGTGCAAAATCATTGTTTCCAGTTAAATAATAACCATGACTGATAATTATGATCGTGTTTCAGGAATAAACGCAAAATGGGGCTTGAAGCTGCATCCATCCAGACATGAGTGGATGGGGCTCTTGAGTTTCTTCCATCGATCTGATAGGTGGGGGAAACTTGTGAAAAGAGGAAATCTGCGTAAGGCATATTAATGTCTGTAAGGCAATAGCAATGTTTCCATTAAGATGTCCCAGTGAATTTTACGTGGTCCTAGAAACATTTTTTTTTATTATTTTAGCACAAAACTGTGACAGCGACAAATAGGTTTTCTATTTTTTTTGGTCAAGAAAAGTGGCATCACATAACATAGTCAGTTCAGTGATTGTATACTCATTTGAACATGAAAATGTATCATGTCATAAAGTAATAAAGGTGTGGGGAACGTGTTCCGCAAATTATAACTGTCTGACTATTATGACACATTACAGCTGGATGAAAATTCCACAGCAGATGACAAAATATGTGATGTGAAGATATTAGCAGTAAAAAAATTGTAAAACTGAAAACACATCACCTAACAGTGCTTGGAACAGTCATCCACTGAAAGTAATTATTATAAATTTTCACATTACAGTCTATTGGGAATGCCATACAAGCTTGGACACAAAGAAAGCAGTTTGTGTTTTTGGATAAATATATACTTTTGTAGGTATATGTTGATTCTGAGCATATTTAAGCAATGATAGAGGTCAGCTGCTCTGCCCTCCTTATATACACATCAACTATAGGGCATGAAAGGGTGCTTCCTGTTTTGCCCATGCATGCTATTTACATTAGTAGGTGAGTGAGCTTGCCTGAGCAGCGAAGCACAAAGGAAGCTGAAGGACGCACAATCATTATGCTACTTCACGTTGTACAAGCTGTAAATGTGCCTCCTCTTTTAAAGCCAGCAAGACCTTTGACTCGCTCTTTCTTTCCTTAATGTTCTCAAAATAAGGCAGTGAAATAAAAAAAAGGCCAGCCTCGTCCTTTAACTGCACTTTCCCAACAAAAGCCGCCTGATTTGTTGTCCGCCATCGGGAATAAATGCCTCTTAATTTGTGTGTGCCTCTTTGACCCTGCTCGTTACGGGACTGAAAAGGGAGGCGGCACAGTTGAGATACAGCAGGGGTGTATGTACGCTTGCGGGAGTAAATGCATTTTTTTACAGTTACTATTTAAAATTCAATCGATCACACAGGGTCATGACAGAGCAAGGATACACTCCCAGGTGCCAAAATCCAAACATTGTTTAAACGTGTCATAATTTTCGTCTCAAAAGACTGGACTGCAACAGAAGTTTGGTTGAAATGGTCAGAAGTACAAAGGCAACAAAAACATGTCTGTCCTCTCCGTAAGTCCCTCTCTGAGAGTAGTGAAAGCCTAATCAGATAGCCAGTGGCAGAATACCTGAACAGCTGAGAATACACAAAAATGTGATGACACTTAACCTTCAGGGAAAAATCTATCACTGAAGGGCAGGTGTAACTGAATCAGGAGAGAATGTAAGGAAAAGCGACTAAATCTCAAAACGAGTCCCCCGGGCTGGAAAAGGGCTGGAAATGCAAACCCCAAAACAGGACCGAATATGTCAACAAGTTAGGGAAAAAAAGAAAAGAGATTGCTTTTTAAACCAAATATAATACAGTGAAATGGCAACCGTCCAAAAATAAATAAACGGGTGAAAGCAGTGTGGAAGGAATCTAAGACATTTGAACCTCTGCAGAGGCCAACAGACAGCCTTGGGCTCCTTTTCCCATGAAAACCGGTCCTGGCATATGTTACCCTTGTCAAACAACAGCAATTTATTTTTGGCATCTTTGTATGTGATTAATAATTCATGTTTTCCTCACTTTTTTCTTGCAGATATTCACACTATGGCTTAGATTCAATCAACAACATCAGCAATCTACATTAACAGGTGTTCATTTTATTTTTTCCTTTTCAAACACAGTATTGAAAGCGTGGCAATCACCAAAAAGTCAGACACTTAACTGTGCCTGTGGTGGCACGAAAGAAAAACACTAGTATATGTTAAGTACAAACACTGATTGAATGTGGCTACATAAAAAGCTCCCTGTACATATATCCATGCTTAACAGCTTATCACAGAATATTCTTCTGCGAAAAGGCCCACCTAAGGGGCAAAATCCCCTTGACCATTTTTTAATTGCAATACCCTCAGAGGAATCACTGAACCACTTCCCAGACAAATTTGGCCGGTCTACAATGGCAGCACACAGATCTGCCACCGACTGACTGACTGACTTAAAAACCAGAAGGCCTCAGAGAGAGGACCTCTGGGCTCTGAACCAATTGGAGTCAATTAGCAAGTCCCAGGTGGCACTTCAATGGGCTGCACAATAAAGCCATTGCTGAACGACAGCAAATTAGTACACAAAGCTCTACCATTTCAGTGCTCTGAGATGCCAGCAGAGCCCTAATGAATTGATCTGAACCAAAATACCTCAACGCAGAGTTTTACAAGTAGTAGTTTACTGGTAGCAGTAACATTTTTCATTGGGAAAACAATCAAATGAAGTTAGATAACTTATTGTGAAGCACTATTCAGGGCAGAATAATTGTGTTTGTGTTTAGGATGAAGTCTGTGGGTGGGATTCAGTCAAACACACTTGGGAGTCTATTTGTCAGTCAGAACTGGTGGTGAAATGTTTAAAATAGACCATTAAAAGAAAATTATACTGAGTAGTTTATGTCCCTATTGTGTGATATTTGCATCATGGGAAAGTTCACTTTGCAGCAGTTTGGAATGAAATGTAATTGTTAGATCCTACTCTTGTGAAATGATGTGATTTTGAAATTTCATGACAGCGATTATTCAAGGTAATACGGTCTATTATGACAGTTGCACAAAAGAGCCCTTAGTCCAATCTGTCTTACTAATTGTGTTAAACATGTTGCCCCTTCAGATGTTTGTAAACTAGCCCCAGCATGGTCAATTTTGGTCCTAGAGAGCTGCAGGCTTTGCAGATTTTTTTCTCCATCTTAAATTCTGCAAACATATCAGTCCCAAGACACCAACTTAACAAAGTAATCATTTGCATTGACTGACCAATTAAATCCTGAGTAATGACGGAAACCAGCGTACCAAATGGCTTCACAGGACCACGCATGTACCGGCTGATGTCTTCACTGCTGTTCATTTGTGCAAAAATGCTCTGAAACATCTGTTTCAACGTAGGTATCGGATGTGGGTCACACGTAAATTGGCCAAGAGCAGTCTGAAAAATATATCCAAATTGAGCTTTTGGGGCCAGCACAATGTAAACACCTCAGAGCAAATGTGTGTGTTTAGCTCTAACTTTGTTCCAGATACAAGTTCTGGAGATGGGCACATTACTCTATTTCACCCTTCAGGTATTACCATGGTTGCTGCCAAAACAGGATAGCGTATCTAGGGCGCAGTTTAATTTCTTTTATGGCTATCACATTTCTCATGTGAATCCAAGGCATGCAAGTCTTTAGGACTGAAACAGAAGCAAAAAGCTTGAGTTCCATAACGAAAACTTGACCCAGTTACCCGGCTGTCCGTTAAACGATCCTTCATTCCTCCGTGTTGCTACTACCGTCTCAGCTGCTCAGGGATCTTACAGGCCACGGCTTTCTTCGTGCTGATGATGTCTTCACTGGGGCCGGCCAAACCCTGGCAGAGTGCCAGCTCCTAAGCCGGCCCCACTCTCACAGCAGCCAATGAGAACAGACTGGGCTGGAGTGTTCATAGAACAGCACCACAGCATGGAGTAAGTCGGGCTGCAGATACACGGATTGTTTGTTTTTTTTCTTCCTGTCTAGGTTTCCTCTCTCACCTGTGTTTTTCTGCAGGGATAGAGTGAACGTTGCTTTCACCACTGTAAAGCTACGCTGGTTGCTTTTGGTTTGTACGGTTGTGATGCTATCCATATCAAATGAAAATGCGTTATTTATTTCTTTTGATTTTGATCCTCATAGTTATTTTAAGATCTAACTCTGCTGTCCGACAATCGCTGTTTAGCGATAGTATAACTACATAAACAACCCTTTCTTACTGTCAAATTGGATGCTATCCAAAACAATTGGGGGTGCCTCCACATACAGCTCCTCCTACATACAGCAGAGTATCACCACAAACAGCAATGCACTTTCACTCTGCATTAGTTTGTATAATCGGGAAAGCATTGCTCCACGATAAACTGAGGGAACTTCCTTGCATTTTCCAAACACATGCCATTGCAATAAAGAGAACATATCAAACATCACATAAAATTCAATGAATTTTGATTTAAAGAAATCAAAATCACATAAAATCAAGGCCTTACTCAAGCCTCAAGTCATACTGGCTTCATAATGCGAGAATGTGTTCTGGACCTTAACCATTCTAATGTATCAGCTCTGGTAGGAAGACTAAGTGTCCCATTACAAATACATTTGTCTACATAAATGAGAAAAAAGGATAAACAACAAAAAACACAGATCTAAACGATCTGTTTCTGAAAAATGACGTGTTGTAATCTTTCTTCATAAATTCCTATTAGAAATTAGTGTGAAGCACATGTATATGCTTTTGATGCATGCTCAGGTAAGGTATACAGTTCTAGACATCTATTTCCATGTCAACACAAATATCCAGAAAGCCGTTAATATTCTTAGAAAGTGTGCTAATTTAATATAAGCAAACAGTGAACTCATGGTAAACAAAAAAGCACAAAATTCATACAAATTGTAATATAGCAAAGAATATGCTACATTATAATGTTTTTATCATCTCATCATGAGTCTGCAAAACGTAATGGAAATCAAATAGCAATACACACAGAACATCTTCTTAAATACTCGGAAACAAGGTCAGTCAGTCAAAAATAGTAATAAAGGTCAGTCATAGTCAAAATCAATTTTGAAGCTAACTGAGTAGAAATTCAATGAAATTACAAATGCATATTGGAGTTGCATGTCTCCTAGTTTGTGTGAACTCTGACCTCACCCTATCCATAAAAAAGAAATATGATCAGGGCTAGTAGCCTAAGCAGAGTGTAAGAGTAGCAAATTGCTCATTGAAATTTCCGAGTAATGCAAATTTGGTTCTACTTTTAAATTTAGGAATAAAAAGCTAGTTAGAAAACGTCTTTATACATACCTCATAAAAAGCCATTTAAGGGTCCTCAAGCAATCTCTCAAACTAATGAGAAATTACCGGAAGGTGGCACACCTTTCTTGAACAGAGTGAATGAATATAGAAGTTTCATGTCTGTTCTGTAATGTATAAATACTGATAGACACATGCTGGATCAATCAGGTAGGCCTGTAATATTTTTTAAATACGGTGCTAGTGGAAGTTGACATGGTATACAAATAAACTGAGCTCTGTCAATAGAGCTTAGTCTTTCTCCCTGATGAAAGTAGATGTAAGAGGCTTAATAACTCACTCCCACACCCAGCTCCCAAATGTTTTTTTGAACTTGCTTTTAATGTAATTCCTCCAATTCTTGGTAACTACCATTCTTGCTTTAAAAAATGAAAACACAAGTCAACCTTTCTTTGTGCTAGATAATCTGTAGTGCGTTCTCGAGTCTGGGAAAATGTCACATTTCAAATTGAATTATCAAAATGAAAGACGTGTATAATTTCAATATAAAAATTAGAAGTACATTTTATGTAATCATTTTACAATGGTATTCATTGATGGATTTTTTTTTTTTTACTGATAAATGTCTCTGATTGTTACATTAAGAATTTATGGACATCTATATTAGCCTGGTGGTAAAAGGACACTACTCACACTCTGCACCCAGTACTCTGCAAGAAATCCAAGAAGTTACCTGCAGAATTTCAGGAATGTACCACAACCCCCCTCCATATTAATACTGACAAGCCATTAATGTGGTTACGGTGTTGAACTGTTCCTTGATTTCTCCTCCATGTCTTCAGGTTCTTTTTTTTCACTGGGCAAATAGCAAATGGCATAAAAAATAAATAAATAAATAAAACAAAAAGAAACTCTGTGGAGAGTTGTCAAACTGGCCGTTTCAAGATCCCCAGGGCTTTTCAAGTCCAAACCATTTCTGCCAGGCATATTTTAATTGGACCGAGCCACCCCCATCCTCAGATGGTGAAGATAAGCATTAGAACACAAGCAAGGACAGGATGACAGCTCAAGCTCAACGTTATATTTAACGTTAATAACTTTTACCTTCAGCTCCATGTCCAGTAGACCTCCCCCTTGCCACTTTAATGCCATACCTTAAAATATGGAGTGCAATTTGTATTTGTTAAAGTGCACTATTGGAAGTGTATTTTTCATGAACATCGTCAGCGTATTTGTGATTAGTCGTGCATTGTGTGAATAAAGGTGATGCTTCAAAATGGTAAGAGCCTTTTGCCAGGTAATGGATATAAAGGCAAATCTAAACCTTTTCCCTTTAGATGTACACTTGGGGATATAAACAGCCAATTAAACACAAATTCCTTAGCTTGCGGTAAATAGACTCAACCTCTGTTATAGAGGAGCATCAAGGCTGCAACACCTTGGTTTTCTGTCGTCAAGGTGTGCTTGAACTACTGATTTTAGCTTAATTTTACTGTAATGTTGTTTTACCATTTTCATTTGAATAGTCATGAAGGAGAAGGAAGAAGAAAAAGAGGAAGAAAAGGAAGGAGAACTGCAAACATATATATATATATATATATATATATATATATATATATATATATATATATATATATATATATATATTTAAATACATGTAGAGTTAGCTATAGCAATAATTTTAAACTATGGTACCTGTACTAAATTCATACAGAAATACACCAACAATGCATCAACAAGCCCAGCAAAAGTTTTTAATTGGAATTTTGACTCCATGAGACCATGTGCTAAATACCACAAGTCCAAAATAAGGTATGCAAACAAGAACGTTAAAAAGGTCTCTTTTGTAGCTGCTGCAGAGAGAATGATGCAATACATAACAAATCTATCTGATGCAATTTTTTTAAAAAATCCAGGAAAGTAAGATGATAAACTCCAGTCCTGTGAGAGAGAACCGGAACATTACGGGCACAAGCGGGCCTTGGATGACTGTGTCCTGGCACCTGGAGCTAAGGCCCTCCACGGTGGTCAGTAAGTCACGAGGACAGGCCTTCACCCAGGAAGATCCAGCACATAGAAAGTGCGAGGCTCGGCCTGCTAGCTCAGGAGGCTCGCCAGGGGAAAGCAGCAGAACGGTCCTGATGGATCATTAGCATAACCCACAGAGCGACATTTGCATGCTAACTACAGGAAGGATTTGCAGACCTTGACAGGGAGAAGTAGTTTCTCCCACCGGGGACTCATGTGCTTGTCAGGAAAGAGACAGGGCTGCCCTCCCAGGCTCAAACAGAAAGCAGAAGGCTTGTCATGTCAGGAATATTTTATAATTAACCTGCCATAAGCCTTTACATTCCTCAGTATCAAGGTCAGCCTACTGAAACACCCGTTTAAAATTTTTATGGCTCAAACATAAAGTAGACATTTTTTGTTTTAATTTGGATGAAAATGTATGTAACCTGTTTAATACATTTAAAATCTATGAAAGAGATCCAACGGTTTCTGCTAATGGAAATGTATTTTTAAGTTACTATTGCATGCACCTGGTTTGATTTATGTACTTGTGCCAATAGGCATTAATGCATCAATTTGTACCTGTCGCTCTTGCAAAAAATCATGTCAACATTTTTGTCTGTAGTCATACGGAGGTACCAGCACCTGCCAGGAAGCTCAACTAATCAATGCACGCACACTGCATTTTGTACAAATGTCATATAGTCCATTTCAATTCAAATTGACCCCCAAAATCTAGAGCCATTCGATGCCAATTCCAGCTTCTAAAGAGATGGCCCAGACATTCCCAGAGTTTTTGGTGGTCCAACACACCATCATGTCCTGCTCTGGTCCATGTTTCGCAGTCGTTTTGGCATGGCATTACCTCATGCTTAATGTTTTTTTCTAGAGCATGCTCAGTAACGGGGAGGGTGGGGGGACTGGCGAGTGGGTGGAATCAAATATAGTCTTAGCATCACCTAGAGACGGTGTTCAGTGAACTACATACAGTGGATTGCAACCCAGAGGAAGTGCTAAATTATTGAACGGGCTGGGCCGGAGAACAGATTACGGGACCGTGGTGGAGATTATTCACAGTTGAGATGGCGTTAAGCGGAAGAGACATCTTGTTCCCCTGTGGCCTTAATGGACCAGGTTTACATCATCCACCCAGCCAAAGGACAGCACTTCCAGAACTTTCTGTGGCTAAAGTTAGGACATTACGAGTAGCCTGACTATTTCTCTAAAGCCGGAAATAATGGCTTCCCAAGACATGACATGTTGTTCAGAGGCCCAATGAGAAATGGGAAGCAGTAGTGTAGCGCTAGAGTAAGCAGTTTTTTTTTTTTTTTTTTTGGGGGGATTATGGCTATGCAGGGATGCTGGCATAACTACAGCACTGATGGGGGCAATAACATTTTTTTTTGGGTGGGGGAGGGGGGTTAGAACAATGATAATCTCAACAGATTCAGCCACCTCACCCGGATTTCCAGTGCCATCAGCAGCCAAATGAGTGCAACCTATTTTTTTTTTTCTTTGTGTGCAAAAGCTGGCTTATAACTCAGAACTGCAGTACATCATGTCCTAGAAACGTTGGTGGAGAGCTGAACGAGTACACCAGATTGCGTATGCCTAACCTTGTGTTTAGCCGAAAGCTGTTTTGTTTTAATTACCATTCGCCTTCCAAAGTGTGTTGAAGGGCCATTCCCATGAATTAGGAGTGACCCTGAAGTACCCGCTTAATCAACTAGAAAATGACTTCGGAGCGGCAAGATCCAAGCAGTGCCCCTTGACTCTGAGGTTACAGTTTTATATGCTTAAATTTTCTTCTAAGAGTTTTCTTTTTTCAAAGCGTACTTTTGTTAATGCTAATCATATTGACTGTATTGTGTGTGTGGTGTGTGTGTGTGTGTTTGGGTGGGGGGGAGTTCAAAGACATTCAGTATTCATGGGATATTTTAATATGAACATTGTGCAGTGTTCCATTTTTACTGGTTTATTGAATTTAAAAATGTTTGCTTTTTAGGAAGACTCATTTCATTTTGAGGAGGTAGTTTCAATTCAGAAAAACGTGTGAAACATTGAAGAGTTTTTAGGAGTGACAAGGTATACACCAATGTTCCATCAACACGTCAAGGCCACACTCCTTGATTAAGGTTATAATGGGAAATATTGTCGTTCGTACCTCTCAACTTTAAAACAAACAAAGAAAATTCAACATATCGTGAGTCATGTCATGCGCACTGTCATACAAGTGCATGAGATAAATACGATTAGCTCCGATGAAGTGATGTGTGACACCGAGTCAATTTGAGGCAGATGCTTTTCACATTTCAAACTCCCTCTGGGGGGCGAGCATTTCCATTTTATCTCCAAATCATTTAGCACAAAATGACCCCTGAAAGGCAACATTTGATGCTATTTTGTGTAATGCAACCTCTAGTACCAGAAGCATGCAAAAAAAAAAAAGTAGTAATAACCTCTATTTCAAAAATAAACCTACTTTTTGATGCTACTTCATTTATTGCATTTTTAGGAATCAAACATTTATTTTCCTATACACCTGTATTGTTCTCCAGTACACCTTTGTGATCTATTGTAATGACTGGAGCAGCTATTTTCTCACTTTTCGTTTAGGCGATTCTTGCACATTCATCTTTCCAGCAGCCATGATAATCCGTATATCCCATGCATCTGTAATCTCATACATTACTGTACCAACAGCCTTTCCTTCACTAGATTTATGGCTTCTGTTAATTACACCAGAAAATTCAGGAAAGATCTACTTTAGGAGAAATCAATTTCAACATGTACAGTCACCTCCATTTTTTAATTACAGCCATAAATAACTCTGGGTGGTAAAGTCATCATCTCCTGGCTTTTGTATGAGTGGCAAGAGAAGAAACAGCGTACATTTAGGATGTGCTTTCTGCTTTACACAGCAGGGCGATTGTGGAGCACTAAAATGCCTTAGTTTCGGTGTGTCTCTGATGCATAACCCACACTGAAAAGGGGCAACGCTATTTGGAGTTATTCCAGGAAGCCATTACAGGACGTGTTCCTTTTAGACATGACTGACTTTATATTAATTGAAGCTTGGTATTACTCTTATTGATCATGGTTATCTTCTATGTTGTGTTCATTAGCTTGTTGTAATGTTGGTCTTAAGAATGAAGTCTAAGGACTATGTTTGAAATATGTCTGGATTTAAAAACAAGGGGCAAAAAAAATCAATTATATTGAGGTAAAATAGCCTATTTAATATCTGGTTTATTTGAGATAAATGCTTTTCAGAACACTGCTGTATTTAGGATGTGACAACAATTAAACAGACATGAGAAATTCATTATACAGTTAATCAGAGAGAAGAGGTGTAGCCCAGGATTCAGTGAACATTTGGAAACATTTACGTGTGATAAAATAATATGAATACATAAATAAATAAATAAGATTGTAGGCGAGCTGTTGGCACTTCCGCCTCAGCCAGAATGCTTTAGTAATTTTTTTTCCTGCACAAACTGAGCTCATCTGGGCTGTGAGATAAGTAAGCCAGTTCCAAAACCCCTCTTTTTCCAAGACTCGGCAGCAGTCAGATGTTGGCACTGCTAAAATTTGCTGTATATCTAAAAAAGGAGAGTGTGTTTGCTCACATATATCCCACCTTTTGCCTGAAATGTGCGCTCCTTGAAGTCCTATTTCTGTGGTACCCCTCTTATCTGTCATATAAGCAAAGGAATTCAATTGTTCCAAAACCGCCATGGCCCTCTCCCAATTATCGGACTATTTTGATAATCGGAGACAGCCAGAGTTTTCTTAGCACAGCCTCCTTTATTTATCGCTGGTTTTTATTTATTACTCTGTAGTCTATATTACTAGGAATTCAAATGATAAGGGGTCAAGCCTAAGGCAAACTGACTTTGAAATGGCTGCCTGTATATTCCCCAGCAGTGACATTGTGTGTTTTTTTTTTTAAATTTACCTCTATACATTAGAGACATAAAATGTTTACCTCTACTGTTATTTCATTTCTACCAGCAGTATACACATATGTAGTCAGTGTATTTTATGAAGGAATGGCTGAAAATGAGGTTTTGAATTTTATTAGCGAGGCAATAAGGGCACACCATAAGAGTCATAAAATGGCCAGGCCCTGGACCTAGTTACAGTTTAATTGCACATTTCATGCTTTCTCATAAGCCAGTTCCAGACCCTATAACCCAAGGGTATGCTACAACAAATAATTCTACCATTCTATTTTAACTTCCTGCAACAATCACATTAGGTCTGAGGTTTCAGGCATCGTTAAGAATAGAATGTTTACTTGTGCCATCCACATGACTGGAGACTTTGTGTCTGTGCTAAGACATGAGCTGGCTGGAGAGTTCTGTTCAGAACTATCTGTGACCTCACAATGAGGAACACATGGGGATATTACACATTTTCTCACATCACAGTGGGGTTTCTGCTTGTATTTATCCCAAAAAGAATACATGTGTGCATTATGTTGATTTATTATTTATTAACAAACGTGTTTATGCATACATTCATTTTAAGATGTTGTAGTTGTACTCATTGCTTTAAGCATGCATCATATTTTGGTGGAATTCTGTAATGGTTTATTGTGCTAAACACATGCTCAGCTAATTGTGAATTAGGGCTCCAGTTCTATGCAGTTGCAGTTTGTTGAATTTCAGTTTGGCTTTTACTCATGCTCTTTCATTTAACTGTGTTTCTTAAAACAAAAATTTGACTCAGTTAAACACTGACTGTTGACAGTCTAAAATATACAGCACACCCACACAGTGATGCACCCTTCTCCAGACTGTTGGCTCAAACTTGCCTTATTACCTGTACTGCACACCTCCAAGAAAACTATACTTTTATTGGGGGTGGTTTTAGTGAGCCAGCTGGGGGAAGTCTTTTCCTTGGACCAATTAAATTCATTGTCTCTGTGCAGTGATTGGGGGGGGGGGAGCTGTGCTGTGCTGTGCTGAGAAAGTACTACCTTTTGGATGAGAGGTTAAACTGACATCCTGTCTCCTTGTGGTCATTAAAGCTCCCACGGTACTTATAAAAAAACCTCCTACATAAACTGCCTCTCAACAGCTGACAGCCTAATCATCTACAACCTTCAGAGCTGATTCGCTGCACAACTGTTTACATCCGCGACTCATACTGCCTCCTCACATTGTCACTGTGAAAGTGAATTTGCTTCTCAAATGACTTTCCTGATTAAATAAAGCTTAAAATATGAAACAGAATTAGACATAATGACCTGCTTTTGGTAATCAGCTATCTCATAAAAGTCAGGTGGAGAGACAGTTTCAACCATTCTCAAAGTGAGAGTGTTTTATATGGATGAGGCTGTTTTTCTCCAATGCACTGAACAAAATGTAAAAAAAAAAATCAATGCATATAAAAAAAACATTTTTTTAAATATAGATGCACAACAGGAAAGAAGAATGATACTCTATCCTCTACTCTTTCTTTGGTCTATAGCTCTCTGATTCTGTCTCTGACTCTTTAACAGCAGTGGAGATGGCCTGTGATTGGTCACTAACCTGATTATGAGCAGAATAGCATGGAAACACTGACCTACATAGCATCTATGCAACTATGAAAATGGAATTATCTCTTCAGTGAAACAGGCCTCCCACTAATGTGCAAAGCAAATTTGATAGTGGTGTGAAATACTTTTCAAGAATGGTGGAAGTCAACTTGAACACAATCTATAGCAACCTCAGCTGACTCAAAGCAGTTGACACTAAGCTCTGGTTCCTTGTTTCGTGACTTGCCAGTTAATGAGACTGGTTTGGCTTTAGATCAGGACCACTTGACCCCTGGTCCTGGAAGGCAGCCAGAAGTCAGGTGGCAGAACTGAAGGTCAGATGGGCGGACACTCTGATTCAGGCGACTGCCCCTGATTGAACCAGCCCTTTGATTTGGCTCATTTTAGTCAGTGATAGGGCACTGTGGCTGGACCTTAACGGACTGACAGACAGAACATGTGGCTATTTGAATCAATGCTCTGAAAGTGACAGGGTAGCTGCATCACTTAGCTTACTTTGCAGTTTGTGACAAAAAAGGACTGAGCGATTTCACAATCATTGGTGTCCTGGATCAGTCTAACTGCATGCATGAGATTTGACCTCAAGCCCCTTTAAAAAATACTTAAATGTCAGTTTTTTTTTCTTTTTTTAAAATCAAAGGCAGACCGATGAAACTGAAATGGAGCTCAATTCACTAAAAAAAGGTATCCATTTCAGTGCTCATCTTTCACCCAAAGACCAATGGCACTATGTTCTGTATCGATACAAATCAATGGAATGACAGGAGAATGCACACTCCTGCAGGCTCCAGGTGTGGGAGCGTAATGCAGTGTAATAATGAATTGATTGCTTCCTCTTTTGCTCCGTTGATATTGAAATGTCAGCAGCTACAGCGCGCGATCACACGCGTCTACTTGATAAAGGAGCAGGACGGCTGAACAGGAGCAAATCTAACTTACAGACAAGAGATAAGATTCTTCATCCTTGCAAGAGGATGGAGTACAGTTCATTTGGGATTTATTTTTTTATGGCTCTGGGCACTGCAGAGGTCAATCTGATAGCATCCTGGAGCTAGCGCTTAATGCCAGCGTATTATAAACCTCCCCAAAGACAATAGCTTTTTCGGCATCGCCCCCCTCTGCTGGGAAATGCTCTCAATAAAACAATTCTACAACGTTGAAACTACTCGCAATAGGAACTCATGAATTTTCCGACTTTACAACGGAATGATTCTGAGAGAGGCGGTGATCTGTAATGTATGATGCGTCAAACATGCTGTAAAGCCATGTCCTTATAAAAACAGAATAGCGGAAAATCTCTCAAAACTGAACTACACTGAAGGTCAGCGCATTTTTTTTTTTTTTTTTTACTTATTTATTTTTTTATACTGGAACCCTGAACCAACCGTTGATCTTCTACAGAAAATACAGTCTGTGACTAGAGTGTTGCTGTGTTTATCACAGACTGTATTCTCTATAGGAGGTCATCGGTGCTGAGGTAGCTGGGTTCTTCCAATCAGTTAAAGGATTCTTTAAAGTCTTTCTCTGATGTATATAATCTTTTGTAAGCTTTATGTATCACTGAATGGAACCTATGGCACTTTTCTGAATGTGACAGCCAGGAAAAGCATTCATACCAGGACTGCCTCTAAATGCTGAGCGCTTGATGTCCAACCAAGCAGTCCTCGTAATGACTGTGATTCTGTACGGCTGTATGAATGTTAAATGATATCCAGGCGTAAGAGAGAGAAACACCCACACTGCATTTTCTTAGATCCTATGACATGAAGCTGAATTTTAATTAGTACATTGCATTAAATAATAGGCAATCGTGCCCAAGGCAACAATCCTCATTTAAAATGTCTTGTTTTCTAACTCCCCCCGAGGTTCTATACAAGACACTGAGGACTTAACATTCTGGAGCGAAAAATAAAACTTAAAAAAAGAAGAAAAAAAAGAAGAAAGAGAAAGAGAAAGCAGCTGCACTTACCTGACGGACCAGAGGCAGGAAGACAAGTTGGAAAGGCAAGTGAGTACATTTTGGTTCTTTCTTTGGGGGGGGGGGGACCTACCACGTAAAACAGTGAGTCTGGTGGATGAGCTCGTCTCTCCAACACTGTTGGAGGCGACACATTCGTATATCGCTTCGTCCCGCGGGGTGCGCAGTGGCTGAATTCTGAGCACCGAACCGGAGCCATCGTCAAACTCTATCACCTGCAGGTGCGAGAGACAAGATATGTTACGGGAGTTTTTTTGTTCACAATTTTTGACGGACCTTCAGGGTGAAGCCACATTTACTTGCAGTTCCTAGTCCTTATCAATGTTTTGCTTGTTTTTTTGGTATTGCTTTTTGGCTCATTATAAGAAAAAAAAATGAACAGCTCTTAATCTTAAATCTGAGCCCTTTAGATTAGCTACTTTTGTTTTTGCAGATTTGCTGCGCACTGGTTCCTCACTCACTGAAGTATGTCTTGCAGATGGATACTGCAGTAGAAGAGTAAAGCCTTTATCCGAATCTCCAGGACACATGCATTTCTATTATTTGCAGAAACGCAACTATACATATACATTTAAATCTTATTGTATTCTATAGCAAAACACAAGTTTGTGTTTTCCTGTGTGCCATCACAGATAAAATAAGCTGCTACATCTGAATGTATTCAAAGCCAATCATAGAATGTCATTTTCCTATTCACAGGATTAATGAAAGCAAAGAAAGTTTTCCAAAGCACATAGCTCCAACACCTATCTATTATTACTCTCATATTGGCTGTGAGCACATATACATAAATACATAAAAAACAGACACACAAGCGTGCACACACATACATATATGTGGATCAACATGTTAATAAATAGAGTATTCAATAAATGCGTTAAAAACTGTGTCCTGGATTTAATTGTGGGGAACCAGTACATTAGCCTATTTCATTCACTGTAGTGAAGTAGGTTTCATTCAGGAACAATGGACTCTTACACCCCCAACCCCCCAACCACTAAAGCTGTCAAAGTTAACCTTTATATGTAATAATTTGCACATTAATGGAACCGCAATGAGTATGAAAAGCTTCACAACTACCAAAACCAATGTGAAGACAACTTTAAACTTTAATTAAACACCAAGAATGTTGGAGGTTTAGTGAGAGGCCCCAGAACTCCACTGCCCAATTAGCTTTAAGAATGGGAAGATTATTTCGACTCTGGCCAGGGGACAGGACAGACAATCCTCATGTCAGTTTATACTGCTGTGAACAGAGGCATTTTGAAATACAGCTCTACAGTTCCATTCAAAAAAATCTACTTCACTTTTAAGCAAAACCATCTTGAAGAATTTGAACACATCGAGACACTTGAAACAAATCGATGAAACAAAACGGAGCACAAACATTTGAATGGGATTCAAGACACGATATCGGATGATTCGTTTAATGCTGACGCGATGGGGGGTCTTGAGAGACAAGGACCTGCGTCTGACGGGACGGATGGATGGCACCTAACAGCTTACGAGCAGTGAGACAGAGAGATGCGTGGCCATAGCTTGTTCAGCTATCTGGACATGATGTATACTCACTGTTCACTGAAACGCCTGGGCAATAAATCAGTTTTTGACGTGTAAAGATTGCATATAAACAACAACTGTAAGTAGTGTACATGTTGTAAAGAGGATTGAGGGGGCGGCTTGCTCATGTTGTGTCATGAGCTGCTGACCTTAGAGCAATGGGTGAGGGGGAGGGCATTATGTGTATGTGGGGGGGAGGCGGTGGGTGGAGGGGGCGAGGCTGTGAGCTTAGGCGTTCTTTTTTGCGGCAACGTGCGATGCTAAGTGTGACCTCTCCCGTTCTAAGGGTTAGCAGAGCAGGAGGTCACCCAGAGAGATCTCGCTGGGTGCTGAAAGGGAATCAGCTTTATTAGAGATGAAGAGCGGGCTGGCCATGCAAGCTTGCGGCTGACAGCGATGAAATGGGTTATGTGTGCAACTGTATGCAAAATACGCCCTCATGGATCCCACAAACTCTGATAAGATTGCATTTCATTTCACCCCAAAAAATGAATAAGTAAATAAATAAATACATAATACGTTCAAAATGTGTCTCGGCTGAAGCTGAATTCCAGTCGGTATTAAAATTGACCCTGCTTTTGACTGGTCAGAACAGAAACAAATCTTATCAGTGTTCAGCAATGATGTGTTGTTAATCAACTGAAGCCATGGCAGTTATGAAGATCAGATATTCAGCCAAATGAAATCAAATCAAATAAAAAAAAAAATCATGATGAACATGCATTTTGTTTTATAGCACAAAGCAAAAGCGCTTATGACGACTGAACAGAAAGCGATCACCATATATTCACTACGCCAAAGCTGTTGTTTCAGTATGAGGCAGGCAAAATGTCAGTTGGTGCTGGATTAGCATCTTGGGAAACAAGTAGCTTTTCCAGTCTAAGACTTTTTTGTATGTTTAATGTATAAAAACTCATGCATGTAGGAGCCTGAATAGGTGATGATTGGGGGCCATTAAAGCATTAAAGAGCGCAAGCACAGCGACGGGGAATGTGAAATACCAAGCCCTTCTTGAGCATTCAAATGTCGAGCATTTTACATCAGAACAATAGACCTAATACCTCAAATCTCTGGTTGCTGACTTTCTTCCCCTTCTTATTCCACACGATCTTGGGTCTCGGATCTCCCGTGGCTTGGCAAACGAAGGACGCAACCCCTCCTTGCACTCCCGTCTGGTCGATAGGAGTTCTTAAAAACTTTGGCGGTGCTGGAAAGACAAGGAGAAAACAGCTGTTAACCGAGTGAGAAAAAACCAGCATGCAAATATTTTGCCAGAAAAATCTTCCTTTACTTTAAGTGCCACAACAATAGTGTACATTTTCTTTTCTCTCCAGGGGATGTGTTGAGAGTTTTCTGTGCATCACCAAGGTGTGTGTTAGATATTGGTACTGGTTGAGGTGAGTATCTTCAGTTTCAAGCACTCTGTAATCATGATGTAAAATGTGCTGCATTAACACTAGACAAACGGGTTATGACAGTAAAACTGTCTGCCCACTGGTAATGATTGCAAACGCATGGACTCACATATGTAGAAAAGTTCAGGTACAATTCAGGTCAACATCAAACTGATATTTAAATGACATTTGTATTGAACTCCTCTTTTCTGCTTTAGGATGCAAGGCAGAAAACATGCTCAGTATGATACTCTTATGTATAGTGTTATTGCTATGATGCAGCATGAAATATGGACATAGCCTCCAGCGCATAGGAAGCTCAAATCTGACATGTCCTTATCGTGCAGGGTATGGAGAATCTGTAAATGTAAGTTAGTGTTAAGCACACTCTGCTGTGATGGGTGATTTTGTCTGGATTAAAGAAAAATTCATTTAAAGTCAAACATTTAAAATTAAAAAGGGAAACGAATACAAACAATGAATACAGATGGAAAATCCTGTTTAGAAGTCAAAATTATATATAATATGTATATTTCATTGTATTTCTAAACAGGATTTGCTTACTGTATATATTTTATACATTGCATACTTGTTAAAGCTGTTAACTCTATCACTGAGGCTGTAATTATAAGAATTGGGCTTGAATCTGAAGGGTTTTTTTTTCCTTTTCAGAGAGCCCAGCATTGTGATGATTGGTTTTTAACAGAGCTCTGGTTTCTCTGGCCTGTGTGCTAAGGGCAGGCAGCAGCCATTTCATTCAGCCCAGAGAAGCAGACGTGACACCCCAGCGCTGAGTTCAAAGTCAACCTCCAGCGCGCAGGCAGCGCAAACCCTGGCCACCATCAATAATAAGCCTGCTGTCAGCTGATAGGGTTCTAAAGGGTTTTTGCTCCTGATTGGAGGGAAAACAGTGGCTGGAAGGACTGGAAAAAAATTGATGGAGAACAGTGGATCCTTTGTCTGGTGGCACAACACCGGCAATAATGGTCACTTTTTTACTGTCTTGGATTCCTTGAAAAAAAAAAACAACTCTCAGAGAGTAAAAGAGAGAAGGAGAAAGTGCAAAACTGAGAAGTGTAAGGCACACGGAGGAGTGTAAAATCGCTGCTCGTCATGCAGTGTTTGTGGTTTTAGCTCTGAGAACAGCAGCTACATCTTAAGCCAGGCCTATGAGCATGACCCTCTGTGACTTGCACACACACACACACTCACACACACACAGCATCTGCAAAGCCTCTTCCCCGCCAGCACAGTGCCGACCCCTCCCTCTCCTGGACCCTGTGCACCACATTTCACTATACACGCATAACACATACATACGGCCAATCCCACGAATGTTTCATACCAGCGAGATGCTTTTGACATTTGGGCAGATGGGCCAGTGGCTAGATTGCTGAGCAGACATGACAGAAAGCTCTCCTTTTCAATGCATGAAAATGTCCATACGGACAAGAGAAGCCTGTGCGTAGGTAAAACTTGTGCATTTTTACTGATTGCATTTTTAGATAAATATCTTATCATAACGTAAATAGCATAAAAAGCACTAATATGTTACAAAGGTATTTATTGTACTGCCTTCCACAATTTTAACTCAATTAATGGTGCAACAACACAATGCACACAACCTCATACACACACACACACAGTCATTTTTCTTCATAGGAAAAACAGAATCACAAGTTAACTTCATCTCACTGACCTATCAGTATGATGGGAAGTTTTTTACTGTAAAACAATCTGAACAAAGCTGAGATGCTTCGGTAACTAAATATTTCCTAAATATTTCAGCTCTAGAGGAGATAAGGGAAATAGATATCTTTTATTCTCAATCTTTGATATATGTATAGGCTGGTAAAATGAAAATAAGGTGCAATCCCATTGGTCCTATAAAAGTGAATGACTTTGTGCCTGCTGTCTGTAATAACATGGTGATTATTTAGGGCCACATGACTGCCAGAAAGCGTAATATTACTCCACCTACCTAAGCATGCTCACTAGCCTAGAGGACTCATGGCTCTGACCATATACACTAATGGAGAGAGAAGAGAATTACCTCAAAAGTTGGTCTTTGGACATTTCGCATAACACTGTCTTAACATTGGCCCACAATTAGATCATCGTGGATCAAACACTGGGTGGGAACACTGGCTGTTATCCAATGATACCCACAGCCAGAGTAAAAATGTGCCTTTCAGTCTGGAATGGGTTTAAATATCGATCGACATTTTAAAAGGATCAATAATGCTTTCATTTCCCTATACTTCAATGTAAAATGACCCAGACAGCCAGAAACAGAAAATACATTTCATTATGCCACTGTTCCCTCTGACGACAGTAACATTTTTATAGTAACATGTTAAAAAATCACAATCAGCAAAATCATATATAAAAGCATATATAAAGGTTTGACAGATGATAAACCACAGTATTAGAACACGACAAGAAGGCTAAAAACCCAGTATGCACATGGACAAACTTAAAAGGAATAATGAATCAGTTATAATTACCCTTGGCCACGACTAAAAATACTCTACCCAACAATCATGTACCACCATAACAATTTCTCAACATGTGGTGGGTGGCGTGTCATCACTCTTTTCAATGATGTCACGGCTTTCAAACGACAGTCTGGAGCCAAAATGTAACGTTGGACCATATGAATGCATGCTGTTACTTCTCCACTGTAATAATTCTAACAATACATATATTTATTATGAAATCTTTCGTTATTTTCCATAACCATCACTTATGGGAATAATTGCTGTTGATCCATGCCAGAAACTGACACTGATATGCAGTTGGCATGGGCCCAGACGATCTGTTGGTGGCCTGTTCATGTGTCTGCCTAAAATTAGGGTAATTTGGAGTGCGCTGTTATCGACACCAAAGGATTACACCGGAACGCAAACAGGCGCAGCTGTCCTCTGGACGCATCCCTAGACAGGCCCTTCCCGTTTGTATACAGTTACAGCGCATAAACAAATAAATAAATAAACCCACACAGCTACAGAAGCTAGCACGCCGTTTACGCTCTCCGCTCCAGTCTAAACATTCTTTTTTTTTTTTTGTACCTCCCTGTCTCCCTGCATCAGAAAAGGATTTATGAAGAATTACTTTTCTGACAGCGTCACTACCAATGCTCTACACCAATCCTACAATATGATCATACCAGTCATGGTGTGTGACATCAAAGATTCTGCAGTCAGTCAACGTCACAAAATCTCTACTAATGGCATTTGGGGTATTTGAGAAAATCCCTACTTAAAAGCTTACGACAGACCAGAACGACAAGGGGAAAGAAATTGCTTTTGCTTTAAAAAAAAAAAAAAAAATCTAAGCTTTGCTGGGAGAACAAACAAGCAGCAACCAAACAGGATGCAGTACCTAGCCTTCCCCTCCTTCGCTTGGATACATACTGCTTTGTCTGGGCAGGCTTAATCTACCTGAATTAATACAGGGACTTGCTCAGTTAATCCAGTGTTAAGCCCTCGCCCACAAACAAATGAAAAGTGTAAAGCCTGTGCAAGCTAAAAGGTTAGTGACGTGTACAGCTCTCCCCGGGACATTATATAACCCTTTCATATTCACTAACTTAATGAAAGGAAGTCACGCTCCAGAGGATCCTACTGCTCCGTTTTCAATTTAACGTGGGCAGACACGGTATGAATAATTTGGTGGCTGAAAGCTCCAGCCGATTGTGTGTGGTTTGGGGACTTCGGTGGATGGAATCTAAAATGGGGCAGATCATAGTTCTGGGGGCAGAGTGGACCACTGCGGAGAACGACCTACTTATGGGGCCTTTCTACCCCACCCTACATGCCACAAGTACTACCGCCAGCCCTCTGTCCCCCCTCATCTCTTTACATCATGCAGCATTTCCAGGAAGAGGAATCAGTCAAAGAAACAACTTTGAGAATCGCCCAAAAAAAAAAAACATCCCCCATTCCAATTAAAAATAAAATAAAATGGCAGGACAATGTTTTTTTCCCCCTTCTTCCTGTCTTGTGCTTTTACAAGTGCTGACCCCAGCTGCAAGGTCCTCATGAACCAGGAAATTCAGATCAGTCTCTGCCACAAAGCAAAGCATCATGGGAGATAATCCGGCAAAGACATGAAAGCAAGCTGTTTCAGTGGGAAAAAGGCAGGGTAAACTGACATAACGTTTGAGCTGCTTTTGTTGAATTGAGTTTTGCAGTAAGTGAAATTATGTGCTACACTGCTACACAAACACACGGAGCGGGTCTTATTCAAATGTGATCCATGAAAGCACTGCATAGAAACTCACCCGCAAATGACATTCACAGAGCTCATAAAGTTGAGCGGTTACAAAAATACTTGTAAATAACATTCACTTTAAGAGTCGTCTGGAGCTGCCAGCAGTTCACTGACTCAGGATCATTACCTATATCATTTCACTGAGTGACATACTCAATTCCATATGCTTGGGGAAGCCCAATTTCCTCCTTGAATATTTAACCGGGGAGCAAAACAGTCTGTAATTAATCCTAACGTTTTGGTGGCAGTTTGACAAATTTCTGGGTGATTAGGACAGCTGGATGAAAAGGAGCATTTGAAGATGCCATTAACCTCATTTGCAGCCTTTTAGTCCCTCTATATGTGTGCTTAAACATTGATGAATAATAAGGTTGGTTCGATGGTTGCCGGGCACCCAAACAAAGGCAGTGCCACTCACGCAATCCCAGCACAAGACTGTAAAAAGAGCAATCAAGGCCTCTGCCAAACTGGATCTTCACAGTGATTAGCTCCACAGTTTTAAGTGCTGGAATCCGCCCTCATTTCATGCAAACTAATTACAAGACAGGGCAACAAAAATGCATCCCAGAATAAAGCAATCAGGGGGCCACAGATGTGGCTCAACTATAGGAGCAAAGCAAATTGGCGAACAAATGCAGGGTGAACCTGCAGGATTCAGGGTGCAGCATGTCTCAAAGAAGCATGGCAAATCAAAAAAGAAAAAAAAAAAAACTGAGGATGAAAATGAGACACTTCAAATAGCTTAGCAGGAAAAGCTGTGAAGAGAGAGCCAGGGAGAGAAATAATGTATCTGTTAGCCTGTCAGACAGCCATGTTACATTACATTACAGTCATTTAGCTGATGTTGTGATGTACAGTTGATTATGTTAACCAAGGGCCAATCCCCCCTGGGAGCAGTGGCATTCTTGCTGTGGCTAGACTGGGGCTTGAACCAACAACCTCAAGGGTCCCAGTCATGTACCACTAGACTCCAGGCTGCCCCATGCCCATGTGCGACAGTACACTAACATTCAGGTCATTCAGATCATGAGCATGTCTTGGGTTTAAACAGCTCAGTCAGCGCTGGGATGCAGCTTCAGCTTGAATGGCTGTGGCTAAGTCTTTGCTAAGCAACAGTGTGATCTCACTGCTGTTATTTGGTGTGGTGTGGTGGTATAAGTGCCACGCATCCAGGTGATGAGTTTTCTGTCAATACCTGTGTGTGTCACATTAAATGAATGCACCCCATAAATACAAGGAGACGACTTAATCAATCACTGGGTTCCATTACCCTCCCCCACACACCACTCCAACCCCCCACCAGCAATTAATAACGCATAAATTCCCCCTTTGGAAAAGTAGTTAATAGGTCAAACCGGAGAGCAAATGATCCCTATGTGCAAGTTCAATGAGAATTTCTCAGCACAAGTCAGGCTTCATTACTCATGCTTGAAGACACTGCTATGCAAACCCTCAGTCCCAGATTTCAAACCAGGGCACCTGACGCAAAACACTGCTTCTGTGTTTCCTTCTGTTTTCTTATTTATTTTTGAAGACAGAACATAGAAAGTGCTCTTCTTCTCCTCGGTCCATCGATCTCCAGTAGGCCCATATCCCACTGGAATTACCAGATGCCTTGGAATGTGCAACTTACATCTATACCTAATATATTTATTAACAAAGCTTAATATAAACTATAACACGTTGTCTGCAAAAAAATCAGCAACGTATTATCCAAACAAAATTCAGGAATAATCCAAACCACTATAAGTGTGTGTTTTTGGGCCTGCTCTCTATCTTTATATATATATATATATATATATATACACACACACACACACACACACACATATATATATATTATTCCTTAAAATCTCTTGCTCATGATGTCTCTCAGCCCTGTTGAAATACAGTATCTCTCCCCAAAGTCCCCCGCAGGGCACATTAAAGCGGGCCCTGATGGCTGTGAACTCAAGCTTATCTAACACTTTAAAAAAAGATCAGTTCTGTAGGGACTGCATCAAAGATCGCTGTCCCAGGAGGATCAAAACATTGGAAATGTATAAATATTTCAGCTGGAAATGGAGAGAGGTCATCATAGACCTAATATGAGCTAGGAAATGTCAGGAGATCATCAACTAGGAGATGGCAATCAAAATTCATCTTGAGATAAATAAAAATAAAAAAATACTACAAAAAATTAAGCACTAGAATTCAGTCCATATTCTACTTTGCAGTGTAATTTTAGAGATGGAAAAAGACTGGAGGGTGAGAGGGCTGGCAGAATGGAGAGACCATATAAAAACTGTTTGTGATTGGCTGGAGTTTCGACAATACTGCAGTTGGCCATCCAATGTTTAGACTTTCCAAAACTGGGTAAATGACCAAGAGTAAAGATAAGCAACTTTAATTGTGTATTCTGCTCCACTCAGTAGTTCCAGAATTATGTCTGCAAAAGTTAATTATCTGATAGGATACAAAGTGGCTGCTGCTGACACAAAAATACACACTATGCAACAGAATAGGTAATGCTTACACGTTATCACCAGAATACAGTACAACAAACAATTACTGAAACTTTCTGTTTTGTAAGCTTTAAGATATGTTTTCCTTTTTGATGTTGTGATCTTATTGCAAAGTGTGCACATTTAATTTCAGATTCCTTGCATCAGTAATTTAATGCTTATCATTATAACTTTTTACAATTCCCACATATTCATATAAAGGAAACACATGCTTGATTGAAATACATTTGCACAAAACAATCTGAAAAAGTGCTGAATAATTACATTACAAAACAATAAAAATAATTTACTTGAAGATTCACAGACTAATTTATTTAGATGGTACATCTGATAACATCTTAATTTTGAAATCTAACACTACTTCCATAAATGCAATTTCAAACAACATGAAATAGTTTAGTATAGTTTAGTTAAATGATGGCTTGCTTAGCCATTTAGTTACTAAACTTTTGCAATGTGTAACTCTTCAGAAATATGCATTGTATTCACAATCACTGTCAGTAAACTCAATGAAGCACTGCTTACGACTAAGGACAATGGACTAAGGTAATGAAATGCCTTCCCTTTACATTTGCGTGTTGGTAAGATCCTTCAATGCGAACAGAAAAAGATCTCTCTACATTACACCATTTTTGGATTCAATCATTATCATCACAGGAAAGAGTAGTTGTAGCAATGTGAGTATCTTGTTTCTTGCATAGTTATCTCAATGCAAGAAATGGCATTGAAAAGACACAAAGTTATTATTGGCTTGTACAGACACACAGATATTCAGCACATTAATTTTTATAGCTATAAATCAGGTTTTACATTTGGTAGAAAACCCACTGTTTTTCAAACATGTACTGTCTTCACCAAAGGTTCACTGTACCTGTGATTAATAGTCTATAGACAAAGCATGTCAAAATGATTAATTACATGCATTAGTGAGGGAATTATAAGTGACAGCATTCCTGATAGAATACCGTTCCCTCTGATTGTTTTAGTCCTCTTTAAAGCATGAATACAACAATAGACATGAGAAATGCCCAAGCCATGATACTGCATCCTAATCTATAAAAATGCATGCCCCCCTCATCCCTACTGTATCACACTGACCTGTTGATGTGAAATGTTCTGCACAGACATATCAATTCAGCATTCACTAATTAAAAATGATCTCCAAATTGTCACTCAAAAAATGATCGATTGGCCAATATTACCTCAAAATTGAAAGAAATAAATGCCAATGCAAAGGATAAAAATAATTAAAAAATGATAAATGATTGATGTGACTCAAAACCTGAATACTTTTTTATTCTTTTCACAATCTTTTAAATGTGACTTATTAAGCTTTGGTTTGTACTGTAGTGATTTGAAAGTTATCAGTAAATCCTGGAGGTAAATTTACTGGAAAGCCTGGCCGCATAATTTGATAGAGACAGCAAAGAAAATACAACAAAGGCAGCAAAATCATGACCTTGATGAAGAGGAAATTGCTTTTAATGAAATGCCACAAGCTACTTTTTTGCTCAAAAGACTTCTTGGCAGAATGTTAATCTATTCTGCAACGGCGGACAAGGATTAATACTTAGATGTCAAATCATGGCAGTGTTATTGTTTGTAAGTTCATGAATAGTACATGGCAAATGTCTGATGGATTTATATAATGAAGCAGCATTGCCTTAATGAATGCCTGTCGAATTATTCTGCAATGCTCTGGAAAACCTTGTAAAAAAGGGCGAGGACAGCAACACCACCACCATCAACAACAATTATGTTATTAGTAATACCATCATCAATTGAGGTAAATCTATTGTAACAATAAAAGGTCCTGCTTAACCATTATGGTCAGTCTTGGCCAACACTTCCTAACTCCAGACCTCAAAAGTACACCCCATAGATTCTGACCACACATCAGTGGCCCGTGAATACAGCTGAAGACTGGACCGATGATTCACTGAGCCCTGCCTTTCTACTGTACCAACCACAGTTTCTGTCTCCACCTGAAATTAACAAGTAACACCGCTGCAGTCTGTTGGGACCCATTAGACCATCCGTATCAACCATAGCTTCTGTCTCCATTTAGAATTAACAAGTGACACGGGTTTAGTTTATTAGTAGGGAACCAGGAGTGCGTCAGCCCAGAGGAAACCCATTCGATTAGAATCACAGGCTCTCTCTTTATCAACAATGTTAAAAGCCCTAAGTGCACAGCCTGTTCCTGCAGTGTATTGTTAATGTAAAGCTATCGCCAACTGACATACCTTACTGCTCCATTTGGCCTTTTTGACCCGAGCCTCATTACACCACACGACCGACTGGTACTTAATAAAGTGGGAGTGCCACGCTCAGAGGTTCTCCACACTGGATGATATTCATCTGCTAGGTTAGAAAAACCCACTAGAACATCTGGTACCAAAAACCTTTTTTTCTAGTAAGACTGGAGTATTACATGTCTTCAAAAGGACAGAAAATCACTTGAAAACACCCCATTTCCAAAATATCCTGAGGATTGTTTTAAAAATCTGATTTTCATATGGGGGAATTATCCATGATACATCTGAGAATTAGATTTACCTGCAGTTGATGATACAGGTCATACTTAAATTCACTGCTGTATCCATTCATTGGTTACATTATTTACTTTACCTTAATTTACCCAGGGTGATCAAATTATAAATCGATTCCTTGCGATGACCTAATGAAGTAAGTTGGGTACAGAAAACACTGGGTGGTTAGGTGACCAGAGTTAGACAGCCGGTTTCGCAGAGGACACCAGAATTAATGACCCTATCCGTAGTCAGGTGACACGGGGGCCTTAATTAATTGATGTAATCAGCACATTAGGAGCAGACCCTCTGAGTAAAACACTCAGAATTTCCGGATGCTACAGCACTGTATCACAGAAGGAATAAACATGCCCACGCCACACTTCTAATTCCTCAGTGGTAAGTCAACGGCATTGTGGCTAGAGACCTTTTTAATCCAGCTGAGTGAGCAGGAATGGCAAGTTTGTGGTTTACACTCACTCAGAATCCCTTTGGTACCTTGCTATGCCACATACAGAAACAAAATGGCTGACCTATGATATATGACGAGCCCGTGACTGATTCTTCAGCGTGCGGTTTGAAGGGTAAATGTCTAATAAAGATGTTTAGCCACCTCTCATAAACACCTCCAGGCTGTTTGTTTGTTGAGCACATGCAGGTTACCTGCCCTGTTTTCCACTGAAAAGCTGTTCGTAGACATCTCAGTGGGATTCCAGGAGCGGCTCTGAGTAAACCCTTTCTAACTCAGTGTTTCACTCCTTTACAACACACAGGGACAATACCTCTCCCCGATAAGCTGGAGACAAGGTCTAAGGGATGCTCCTCGATGTTAGGGAGCTATTTATAGACATTCAGTACAAAACATTTAGCCTCCAACACTTCCTCCAAATAGAGAAGAGGAGTGCTCATTAATCATTCACTTTCCATGATGGCAGTGTCAGAATTCATAATGCACTTTTTTTCTGTATCTAGGGTTATTGCTTCCTGAAGACAATTTTCCCAAACATTCCTCTGGACCAAATCGTTGAGGGCTGGGGGGTGGGTGTGTGTGTAAGGGGGGGTTCTTGTGGAATTGGCTTCGATTTCACACCCGTCCTCTTTTTAGCCTTTAGTTCTGAGTCCTGGACCTGCACAATTTATCACCCCAGATCTGGCTGGCGTTTACTTCCTTCTCAATGGCATCCATTAAAGTCCCTGTGCCACAGTGGCCAGATTGCATTTCAGCCTGCCGAAACATTTGTCATCTTTTGTCCAACTTTTCTTTTTTTATTTCCCCCACGTGGACCTGCGATTAGTTTAGGCCGCAAGACAAACCAATGAGGATGCTGCTGAATAAACAACCTGACTGAAACAACAAACTGGAAGAGCCATCCCACAAAGTGTGATGCTGCAACCCTGGGGCCAAAACACAGATGGCCTGCAGAAAATGCGCAAGACATTCTGGCACCTTCCGCCTCCACACTCAAAAGTGACACGGCAATAAAGCCTACTATCACTCTCCCCCCTCCCCCACCTCCCCATTTCCTCCCATTAGAAACCAATGACTGGCTTTCCTGCAGTCCCCACGGCAACACCCGTTGGCAGCAGCAGCCCGTTATGAGAGTGCTTGAGACCCCAGCATGGGGCAGGAGAGACTGCAGACATGGCGCTTCCCTAGGAGCTCCACGAGAACGATTCCAGCACCTCTAAAAGATGCGATTCAACAGCTATGGAAATGTGACAAAAATATGATGAGGGCAGAAACATAATGACAGGAACTATCAGACATGTTGATTACTGGCAGAAAACCTCCGTAGCAAAAGCTTAACATGGTAGATGCTTATGTATCTGTGTGGATGTTAATGTACAGTTAAGTATAGTATAAGGATGAGTTGGTACAGAGGTAGTTCTATATAATTACTTATGAACTTAGGGTATTCTGTAAGGTTCAGCATTAACCAGGGAGACTAACTTGCACAACACATATGTCTTTGCATATATAAAAAACGGCTTGCCTATTGGTAAATGCACCTTATTGGTCTCTTCATGGAGAAGCGTTTGGCTTTAGAAAAGTGCACTATTTAAAATGTGAGACAGAGAATGAATGTCTAGACATTCAGTCCTGTCAGCAGAATTCAAAGGGATTTTAAAAGTTCGAAATTACACAGGTCAAATGCTGGAGCGGATTAATGAAGAAAGGATATACAGTATGAGGGTTAAGAAATTGGAATTTAATTTGGCTTAAGTACAGACGTATTGCAAGTAAGTTACCACACGACAACCATTATGTTGCCATAAAATACACATTCCTACTGCAAAATGTGTTTGTTCTTTGACCTACACGTATTATAAAGTATTTTGTCTAGGCATTGCAGAGATGTTTTGTCTGGTACATACTTTATGTGAGAAAATGGCATACTACATACAGTATAAGAAATACCGGGACAGAGCTGTCAGACAATAGCTAAATGCCATTGACATTTCCTATCGTAGGCTGAATGAGATTATTCATCAGAGCCAATTCCAAACCCAGACTTTGAGGCAATCTTCAGTGACTGTCTGTTTATACGCATAACGAGGAGATGCTGAGCCAATCTGTGCTGAATACAGATATGGCTACAATGGACAGGAATAAATGGTTGATTTCTATGAAATGAAAAAAAAAGCTTTCAGTGAGCAGCTTGGCCAATGTGAGACAATTTCAGATTAATTTGTTTCACATTCTCTCTTTTCTTTTTCTTTTTTATTTTCCTTTTTTCAGTGCATTCCATTTCCCCAATCCCACCAGCCAAGTCATTCAGAAAACACACAACGTGCTCCTTGCTCGGTCTACAGGTTTTTGATGAATATGCTGAAAGCCAAATGTCCTGTTCCTGCAGGAAGACTCTGAGGATTTGAGTGCTGAAAGGTAGCTTTGGCCTACATCTCACTGGATCACAGTATTACAGGTTCATTTAATCCGAGGGTCACTGTCACACATACCCCTTATTACACAGACCGAGTGGAGCGATGGAGAGACAGACATAATGATATACCAGTATGCTGCATTGTGTATACTGTACATTAAACCCCCGGGGTATGGTCTTTGCCATTAAAAGCAGATCTTTCTTTTTAATACCTTTTAATATTTAAGACCTAGAAGACATCCATGACATATGCATGTGAGAGGGATGAGGGAGAAGGCTTTCTCCGGCTGGGTGGTACTGTAGTATAGGAGCTGTCATGACAGCCCGTCACTGTCACTGCTGCTCATGGGTCACTAGACTGATCCATTCGGCATCCTTCACAGAACTGCTTCAGGCGGTTTCTTTGTAGACATTCCTCATCCGTAACAAACATTAAAATATTTTTTTTTAAAAAAGCTGTACGGTTCCCTCAATATTCTGTGCTTGATACTGTGGACCTCCCGTGTTTCTCTTTTTTTTAAACTTAGAATGAACCTGCTTGGAAATGTGATGTGGCACACGTCTGAGCCTATGAGAGCTCGTCTGAGCCAGTGAGAGCTCCTCTGACTTGTGGTCTGAGAGAGGCTCCGATGGGAGACTTTCAGTTGCCAGTCCTGCTTTACTGTGTTGCATCTTTTTTACTTCTTCATTGTTGGGAACAATTTTTAATGATTACTGAACTCTCCAAGCTGTATTTGTAGGGATAAAATCTAACGTTTGTATTTATTTTTAATTCAAAGTTAAGGACAAATGTCAAATAAATCTAAGCCAAGTCCAAGAAGTGGACATGAGTATTTTCTTTAACATCCCTCTGTGTGTTTTTTCTCAGTTTAATGAGTATTTTTATCATTTGATTTTCCCTTCACTGTCTTATTTTCTTTCTCTCGGACTAGTCATACACCATAAATCAAAAACACATTAAAAATATTTTTTTGAAGAAGGCAAATGAACAAGAACAGGAGCTCCATTCTGAAGGAAATTATAATTTCATCCCAAAGGAATGAAAGAAGAAATGTATTCATTCTTTTTTTCTTCTTCTTCTTCTTTTTATTAGTGAGAATGATGCAAATGTAGGTGCCTTCCATTGTTACGAGAGGATTGGAAATAGGTGAGTGAAAGGTCTGCTGGTTTATCTCCGCGGAGCAGACTCTGTGAAGATGGAGCCACATCATTACCCTCTCGCCACACGCTCCCCACTGCGGAACGAAACTGAAATCCAGCCCTGCCGTGCTGAGCACAGCGAGACACTCAGGTCTTCCCTGTGTTCTCCAAAGTGACTCTCCCCAAAGTGCTGCATTCAGAGCTGGGCACTGCCCATCCAAACGTGGTGGGCTGTCCACTGGCCAAATTGCACCTCTGTGCCTTGCCATGCGTTCAATGGACAGACACAATGCTGAAACCCTTACAGGGACATTAGCTAGTAGATGCCATCACAGAGTCTGTCCACTCACAAGACACTCAATATTCCCTGTTTCTTCTGGCCTCTCTGCTTGTTAACTAAAGGATGTTTATGTTGACAAAAAGGAGTTTCTGGAACTGCTTTTATGTACAGATCTTTCATTTACACAGCACTATTCTCAGTCATACTCCTAATTGAAAAATGTTGGGTTAAATAATCTGGACATGGTTCTTTCAGAGTTAATAATATAAATATTCTGGTATCCAGTGAGTCTAAAGAATCCACGTCAGGTTCTGTGGGTACAGTTCTTCCTTTCCATATCATTATAAATGCGTGTGATTGGTCGAGCTTGAAATAGGGTCTTTAAGCAGGCCTCAGGTATGTCTCTAAGGTATCTAAGCCTTAATCACCAATGACTGTCCTACATTCAGCGCAACCTTTTCATACGGTTTCTGTAAGTAGAGGGGAAACATTTTGATCCATGACAGGACATAATTTAAAACATATCCTGAGGAAACTGACAATATAGGGATGTAGCCATGCGTCTCCTTAATTAGCCTAGCGAGGGCGGTTCACTGTGTAATTGCTTGGAGATCATCTCTCATGAGGTAGCCAGGGTTCTTTCCTGGTGGTTCCGTCCCCTACGGAGGCACTGAATCTAAAAGGGGCTTTTCAGCTGCACAATACAGGCAACACTCAACTGCCAATGGTCTGTTCATCTCTCCTGCTCTCATTGCCCAGGGTGAGGAGGACGCTGTCCTGGCCTGAAGCCCGAAGCTAAGAGCACCACAGGGAAACATCTCCCAGAGCATCTGCCCTGACGGCCACTGAGATCATGATGGGTGCTACAATTCAGAATATTCACCTTTACTCAGGGAACAAACTCCCACCCGTGAATTTAGAAAGGCACCTACACAACACAACACACACACATGCACACACACACACACATACACAAACACACACACACACATAGAAAAAGAGAGATAACCATGGCCCAGATTTTTATCACTTAATAATTCAAAGTTAAAAAATCATGACCTGACCTTTGCTGACATCTGTGTATTTAAGCTGCTTAGTTTTTTCTACTACAGTATTACAACATGCTGCACTTGGTTCAGTTTCCTTGAGTGACATTTCTGTTATTTTTTTGGACTGCTTTGCTCTGTACCATGGATAGACTAATATAGAAAGAAGGCAATTTCAAATGAATTTCAATGGTTTCCAGCAAGCACGGGAAATTCCACCTATGGAGGGGAACAACGCTCTTCAGCTGTATCTAATTATTAATTTTTGAGTCTAAGTGGTAATTTAAGATTTAAACTATTGTTTCTGACCTTGCAGGAGTAAATGGATTACCAGTTGACATTTTACCATAAATCACCAACAGAATATTAACCTCACAAGACCTCAACTGATAGACCCTCCCTGGTTAATATGTTTCAGCATAAACTAAATAGCTTATCCTTCCATAAGGTTAACATCTCTCATCAGTAGCCTACCAATGTTAGCATCGCATTGCACCAGTTATTACATTCTCTATCTAATGTCATCAATTCACCTACTGCAGATGTAAAAGCCCAATATGTGCTGTTTATCATGTTTATCGTTTAAAGTGAAGTGTCATCTCTATCATAATGATGAAAGACACAAGCAGCAGAAATGAAATGAACAGCCCAAAGAGATTCTCCGGAGATGGAAATCTTTGGGAAGACAACAACATAATTCTGTACATAACAACATGAACATGTTGAGCAGCTCCCAATACCAGAGAGCCTCAAACATCATGTGAGAAATATCAAATATATGAGAGCAATCAGCTAACCATCCATGTATCAAAATCAACATTACAACCCAATGGAGGCTCACTCTAAAGTTCACTATCTTTGCTTAATTGTAAAAAAATCATTCGAGCTCCCTGATGACACTCACCCTCAGTATGGACCAGGGCTTTGCCCGGCACAGAACTGATGGAAGTGCCAATGGGCAAACGAGCTTGAAGAAGGGCCCATGTCACTTTACCCGGTTTCTCCTCAGTTCTCTTAAAGTGCAATTTCAAAGTAAGATAGAAAAAAAAGGAAAACTTTAACATCACCGAGAGGTGAACTATCATGTGGCCATGGTGAGGTGGTCTTGATGAGCTGTGGGTGGTTAACTTTTATAAATTTAGCAGGAATTTATACGTAATGGAAAATTGAAAGGCTGCAATTCAGTCATTACCGCATGGCCATTTACTACCACTTAAAGCCCTGAGAGTACTTCGGGCATTAGTGCTCTCCATCTAAGCTGGGAAGCTCCATTATACTGTAGCAAGGCCTAAATCCTCAAGCCATTAGCAAGTTAATGTCTCCTGAGGAGAGAAAAAATACATATATATTTTGCTAAAAAATAATAACTGTGAAGATTTGACCTCTGCAGTAATTACCCGAAGTAGTGCATGCACAGAGCATGAGTTTACATTTTGCCTTTGCTTTCATTTACTTTTAATAGTCAAAGGGAGTATATCACCATGCTATCTAGTCCGCCTTGAACAAAAAGTATACAGAAAGTTTATGAAATTAAAAATCCATAAACTACAGATATTACAGATCCATACAACACAGCAGGTTGTTACAAACATGTTTAACCACACACTGTAAATCAACCAAAGAGAATAATTACTTCCTTTTTTCCTTATCAGGGAATGGCAAATCCCAAAAAAACTGCACAAATAATGTTATTAATTGCTTTCCATCGCTCTTTCAATGATACAGCATGCAGCAGAGCATGCTGGGTACAGAGACAGCTGAGGAACTGTCGGGGGAGACCTCTTCCACAGTAGAAGGAAAGAGTTGAAGGACAGTGTGCGAAGGCCATATGACGAGATCCAGTTAAAAAGAACTTTACTAACAAGAGGTAAAATAGAGCAAAGGTCTGAGGTACAGAAACACATTAATATTCAATCTTGAAATCTGCACAAACACACACACACACACACACACACACACACACACACACACACACACACACACACACACACACACACACACACACACACACACACACACATCATGGACTTATCTGATCTGCTGAAGTTCAGTACATCTGACTTGCTGCAGTAGAGTTCTATGGATGGATGTATTACATCACACGTGCTGTATGGGGTATTCGCTGGATGATAAGATTTTGACCAGAAACTCTAATCTCAGGAGACCACTAAAATGTTATCTCCATGCACAAGTACCTTGTACTGTTTCGATACAAATTTCCAGCTCCATGCGGCCTTACTAGGGAAACATATAAGCTATGTAAGTCACCCTACATCTGTTAAAGAATTTAAGGATGATATGACACATGTAGACAATCATTTAGCAATCAGGGAAACAGGACAGGCTGAGGACGCGGAATATCATGGGAAATCCCCTGGATTGGACGGGATTTTACATCAGTCAGAACGCCAATTTTTACCTCCTCAAGAGGAATTGATTTTTGAGGCGCTTCAAATGAATTTAACTTTGACAAGTGGATGGAAAGTCTGCCTCTTTTCCTTTTTTTTCAGGCTGTTTGGAGGCATAATCGACAAGCCAGCTCTATTTAATCAATGCCATTACACTAGCGCCATGGAAAGCATGCCCTATTAAAACATGGCCATGTGCCTTGTTCATTAATTTCTTTTACTCCCCTTCATTCCGGGCTCGCCTGGGGTGCGCCGCCATGTTGCTGGTCGAAGTCTTTGTGGTAGTATTTGAAAACACTTATTTGATTCAAAAGGTCATTAATCATTCAGACACCGTACTATCACTCCACCTGGAAACAATCAATTAAAACGCCATTAAGTGGAGCTGAATCAGTCAAATGCTGTCTGGGACAGGAGGCAAGTGCGTGATTCACAGCACAGAATCCTCCCGGATTCTCCAGAATGAGTGGAAGAGAAGATTTAAACCAAACGTGTGTGTTGCCTGAATGCTTTTATGACTTATGAAAAAAAAACATAAAAAAAGAAAAACAATGGATAGCTTAATTAACCATTTCGTTACTATCAAAACGCCTCTCACCCCTCAAGAGTTACAACCTTATTTTCCAAACACCTTCCTGATTCTTAATGGTGGGAAAAGTGTTTTACTGGGGTCTTAAACTCAAGAGCAGCAATAAATGCTGTGAAAGCCGTTACATTTAAAGGTCACCTGAGGCTGTTTTCTGGGATGAAAATACTGTCCTTTAACCCACACATATCATTTAACATGGGTATCTAACTGGATCTTGGAATATAATTGTCTGTGGGTTTTCTGATAAAAAACAGGAAAGTAAAGCATATACCTTCCAAGCTATTTGCTTGAATTGGAGCACATTTTCAGTGAGATGTATTTTTTTCCATAGAACCACCTTAGGTGCCTTAATCCCCTCGGCTGAGCCAGCGTGGGCTGCTGTAATTTCACTGGCAGTGGTAGGAGCACTCCAGCAGAGGCGGCAGATGAGATTCTGCATTGCTGGAGAATCCGCAGGCCTCGCTGGTGTTTGCTGCCACTTAAAGTGCAGATGGCATCTGAAGTATTTATGCAGATGTCAAAAGGAAATGGTGACATGCCGTCGGTGAAGGATGGCACTTTTGTGCCGCACCACTGAGGGTGCCTTCAAACTGCAGACGGAGGAGCGCTGGTGAATGTGAAACTTTAAAATGGGGCTCAAATTGCATTTACTGCCACTGTTTGGCAGTGGGGTGCTGCTCCCCTCCATTTTTGAGCATCTCCAGTCCAAAGAATCATGGTCAATACCATTTGGCCTGATGACATAAAACCAACATGGCTGTCAAACCTGCAATTTCAGAGCAACTGCACTGACAGCAGTAGAATGTGGGTGGGCTGAAACTACTTTCTCTCAAAAACTGGAGAGTACCCAGGGGTGAGACAAACCCTCCCAACATCCAATTTAAAAAAAAAAGCTCAGTCATATTCAGCTATTAAGAAGCTAGCATTTCAGATGGACTGTCCTGCTTAAGTATTATCTGTAATCTGTGTGTAACTAAAATACTATGTTAACCATGTTAAGGATAATGTGAACCAACATACTGTCATAAAAAAATCTAATAAACAAAATAAAAACGGCAGTCATTTTATTATAAAAAAAAGAAATAAAGAAAAACAAAATAAATGTTCTGAGGATGGTATATGTGTTTCGTTTTCCCCCTGTCTCTTTCATCTGTGTGAAATATGTCTTCCAGCAGAACAAAACCCATTTTCGAGAAATGAAGTAAATGCTGGAAATATTACCATTCTCCACAGTTTTTGGTCCTGGCCATCAATTTCTATCCAGGGTTCTCTGAGGTATGTCAGTTGCTGAATGGTTTCATATTCAGACTGTTAAAGCTGAACTGTGTATTTTCATGCTGCAAGGGGCTGTAATGAGCCTTTTCCGAAATCACCACCTGACCCCCCTCTGTTGGTGGCCTGATACGCAGTGAGTGTAATCACTACCCTACAGGTCCTTTTTTTAGAGATGCAATGGAAATAGCTACGATCACCAGGAGTCACAACACATTACCGTGATTATTCAGAGCCCATTAGTGCTATGGGTGTTCTCTCTGAAATGTAATATTTGCATTTAGAATGTATGGATTATAGTTCATTTTTTACATGCATAAAAGGATTCCCATTGGCTGAGAGGTTGAGTGAGAATGAGATATGGTGTGTTTTTGTGTGTTTGTGAGGGGGGGTAATAAGCACCTTTATTCTATCAATCCCTGTTACATCCCACATACAAAAGTATCATTACTTCTTTCAGTTCATTTTAGATGCTGTGGATGTGTTAGTATCACCACTGGTTTGTGTGTTGCTTTCCTCTGTTACCCATGTTTTCCCTAGAGCAGTTTATTGCATGTCATGCTGATATAGAATGTCTGAATTTGCATTTGCATTTGAATTTGAGGTTAACATGAGACATTTGCAACTTACTGTCAGCATCAGCGAGGCAGAACAGGCTCAGGACCAGCAGCAATGGCCTGGCTAAGTGCATTATGGGACAGCTTGGCAGCAGCATCCTTTGGCAGGCTAAGTGTCACAGGCCACTATGAGCAAATCTGGTCTGATCTCTCAGATGTAGGATATTCACAGCCTGTAAAGAGAGAAAGAGAGAGAGAGAGAGAGAGAGAAAGGGAGAGAGAGAGAGAGAGGGAGAGAGAGACACGGGATGAAGGAAACAGAGCATAATCATCATTCACTACACTCTTTCAATCAGCGTTTGCTTCACTCTTTTCATCGGTGCTCACTTCTCTCTCTTGTTTATTACAGAGAGATGTTTTTTCTGGGTGGAAAAAAAGATTATCATTTAAAGACTTAAATATAACGCATGCACAGATAGGAAGGGAGGGAGGCAAGCAGCGGCTAACAAGACTTTCCCTGACATCAAAACCAGAAAATGACTTCTTGCTTCTGTACACCCATAAAATATGTAATTATATTTTCAGTAAACGTTTCTGCAGCACTGAGTACTCATCCACTCCAAATTCCCTTGAGGTCACACTTTAGCATAATTTGACTGTTAATTATCATTTCCTAAATCACTTCCATTTTTCCCCTTCCAAACACCACTCCAATGTTCTTTCCAAAGACTGCACTTAGTATTCCATGAACGTATTGCACTGGATTTGCTTGTGCCGGATCAAAAACGGGGGAGACAGACGAAAACATTAACTGTCGACAGCCTGTAACACAAACATGAAAAGAAAAACTACAAAAGGAGAGCACAAAAAAAGACTGGCAAATTCAGATGTCTAGTACAGAACACTTATGTGACTGGTCATTTATGTCAATACAGACTTCTATCCTTCAATCTCCATTTCTGAGGGACAGAGGATCATGGGAAATAGAGGCTTGGGTTAGCAGCCCCTCTGTCACTGTTCTAAAGAGCCATCCCCCTACACAGATATCCCTGCGGCAGCATCAGCGATGCCGGGTCCCATTTCCTGTGTCCCACAGCCCTCTTATTGACATATCGCTTTATTGGGTCATGAGGGCTGCTGCGAAACTAGGCCGGATGGGGGGAGCTGGTCACAGAGTGGGGGTCGTGGGTCCTAAAAAAAAAAAAAAACAGGCCCCAAACACCAGCACCCCCCACCGCCACCCCCACCCCCACCCCGGAAGGCAACATGATTGCCCCATAGAACCTTACAACTCATCCACTGCTTCTCTCTGCCTCATTTTCATTACAACGAAATAATAAAAAAGAAAAGGATGTGGACAAACGACAAAGGGTAGCAAAACAAACGTTAGTAAAACAGTGCAGACTTAATGGTGGAGCTTTCTTCATTTGTCACAATGGTCGTTAGCGGTGCCTCTAGATGTTGTGCCAGTGAAGATCTAGTTTTCTGCCACGATAACCATTCCGATCCCAGACGTTATGGGGAAAAACAGCTGCGTGGGTTTATTTAGCCATGTGAATGTTTTTGTCTTGTCATACCATCACTGTTGCACATTAACATATGATCCAGTCCATTTAAAATGTCTGCTTCAGACTCTTTTTAAGTCTTTCAAATGTCACAATATGATGTACAGTGACGTTTCTCACATCTATCATTGTCAAGGAACGTGGTTTAATCCAGGTAATTTTGCATTAGCATAATAAACTGGTACCTACATTACACTTGAAGTGTTGAGCTTAACTAGAACTCCATTTTTGCTATAATTCATTTGCTACTGACTGGTCTGTACCTACACTGTGTATGCTGCGAATCTTCTTGGCTGTTCCTGTAACATGCACTTAATGTATCTGAACACTACAGCACATTTTGGATAAGAGTGTAAAATAACTAAATATTTCAAAAAAACATATATATCCATGAGGCAAATAATCCAGTTTGTGTGCATAGCCACAGAGTCTGGCTCATCTCCATTCGAGTTGCTCGGTGTGAGAAGATATTACAGGAGACCGTTTAATGAACTCTGGCAACCATCAGAGAGCATGTCTTCAAATCCCTTCAGCTTCTCCCCTGCCAACATAGTAAATGGTAAGCCTGCTCCTTTTTTTTTTTTTTTATTTTTTAACCTGTGCTTTGGCGTGTTGGCATAGCAAACCGTGCTAAAAGCGGAGTCAAACAGACGCAACTATCACGCTTGAGCAGAGGGCCTGTAATTGGCGTAGTCAATCACCCCCCGCTGTAGGCCGAGTATTACCGTCTTCATAAGCACAAACACCATTAGAGGAGCTTAATAATCCTGTAAAATGAAACAGCCAATTTATCTGCACATTTGATAAAAAAAAAAAAAAAAAAATCTTCAGAGCACAATCACCGGAGGAGACACAGACAAAGTGTCTCATTTCCCTTCCACCTCTTTCCTTTCATTTAGTCAGCTTTTAACAGGAAAAAAAAGAAAGAAAAAAAGAAGGAGGATATCAGTCCTGTCATGCCCGATTTGTGTGGCGGAGAGATAGGCACGGCCACCTGCCTCTTCCCTGCACGCCTGCACGTCAGGCAGGAGGGAAAACGTGTGGCGACTGAATCAATTCAAACACCTCTTAATCCCCATTCCTACACAGGGCCTGTTTCCACAGCGCAGACTATCTGATAAAGAGAGCAGAGGGGAGCGAAGCAGGCAGAGCGATGACACTGTGATACCACAGACACCCCCCAGGAAAGAACATTTTTGAGCTATATGGATGTATATTTTGCTAAAGAGAACTGACAGTGAAGCTTGGAGTGAACATGGAAAATATTATAATGGTACATCAATAGTATTCCTCATGAAACCTTGCACAACAGTGTTCCCCTTCGTACAGCTACCTTACAGCCGTCCTCCACTCCCACCCCGCCCCCCCATTCTCTCATGCTGATTTGGACAAACAAAGCCATCTGTGGGATTTATAAACCTCAAACGACACAAACGGCACCAGTCACTTCTGGGCTCTGACCCGACACAGTGCTTAAAGTGCGAGTACGAGTGGGATGATCCGTTTGGGTTCTGCTTTCATCCGAAAAAAAAAAAAAAAACGAAAGAGAATGCGAGACGGTCCGATGTGAAAACAACCTTGATGGATAGCGGGAGCCCGCGGTGAAGCAGGGATGACGCAAGCTTTCAGCTTGCTTTCCTGAGACCTCCAGCCCTGCGCTGGGTATTACCGCTGTCAGCGAAAGAATGAGCACCTTTGATCCCGCTCTTATGCCAGGCCTGGCTGCCGCACGACTGTCCGCGTTTTTGCATGCAGGGTGTGTTTTATGTGCAGATTATGTGTGTGTGTGTGTGTGTGTGAGTGATCGTGTTCATGTGTGAAGGTAAGTGTCTTTTCTCAGAGCTCTCACTTCGTCTGCAGCGTATGGGTATGTGTGTATGTGTTTGGTGTGTATGTATATGTGTGCGTGAGTGTGTGTGTCTGGGTAATGCAAATGGGGGATGTACATCTGTGTTTATTCAAGTGTTTTGTGTATCCAGTATGTACCGGTGGTGTTGTGTGTGTCTGTGGTGTGTGTGTGTGTGTGTGTGTGTGTGTGTGGTGTGTGTGTGAGTGTGTGTGTGTGTGCACGTGTGTTTATGCACTGTATATTTTATGTTTGGTACTTATGTGTATCCAGTGTATGTCTTTTTGCGTGTGTGGGCTTCATGGAGATGTGTGCAGTGCCCCTCACCTCGCCCCCAAGCTCCAACCCATCACAGTCTGAATGCATTGCCACAGGTACAGGGGGCACCCTGTGCCAAGCTGGGGGCAGCCGGCTGCCAGGAGATGCCAGCCACAAGTCAGGATTTACAGAGGTGCCGCCAATGCCAATCACAGGAAATATATACGTACACAACAATTACACTTCCCTTTAGCTGCCCAGCATCACACAGAAAGGTGTATTACCCATGTACCCATGCAGGAAAACAATGACCTCACCATGAAACTGACCTTGTTATTCAACTTGGAATTAATCTATACGAACAGTGTCACACACATATTCATTTGCTCCCTCATTACGGTTCCATTATGCAGCAGTTTGGGTTTATATTTTGTCCACAAATATAATGAAATTAAGGGGTGGACGTTGGTTTCCCCTGAACAATGTTACCACAGCTGTCTCGTTATGTTTAAAATCTCTCGCCCCCTCAATTGAATGTCTCCTGCAGTATTGCTTTTCTTTCTGCTATGGGCTATTCGAGTCATTCCAGAGTGATAGTCTCATGCATTATTAAGCGGTGCTTTACGATGTGCGCGGTGTTAATTAGAAAGAGGGTATCAGTGCTGGCGACCGCAGCAGCAGAGGAGCCATGGAGTCCTGCGTTTATCTGATCTGGATCTCGGGCCAATAAGGACGGCGGCGGCAGCAGGGGGAGGCTGTGATAGCGTGGGCAGACTGTTACTTCTGACGACCGAGCGCAAGCAGACTGGGCCTCTTCATTGTCATGGCGAGTGATCTGACAAGCGAGCTAGCAGTAATGGACTGCACTGCTCACACTCTCTGTCACCTATGACCTTCCTGTAATTCAGCTGCAGCCTTCGACCTGGTGAAAAGCTCCTCTGAAATCCATCAGCGTCCATTTTTTTTCTCCCATGTGGACCTGTTGCCAGTTCTGACAGAAATGCCAGTCCCATTCTATTTCAATTAGCCATTTTCGAAGACGACTCCACCGATGGCACGTTAGGGTTTGTGACTTACACTTTCACCCACAACCGCACCAACACCATTTCTCCATGCGAAATGGAACATCCAAGTTCTTCTGGACTGAAGAAGGAAAAAAATGGAATAGGCAGGCATGATTCTTTTTAAAACATATCTTCTTGTCTTTGGAATAGACCCGCAGCAAAACCCATTTTATTGTAAAAATGGCAGGCTCCTGCAGGTCCCACAGCATTCAAATGGCTAGTTCAGCTGTACATTTAAGGTATTGATGAGACCTGGATCCATTAAACTGGAATTTGACAAAGAAAGTAGCCTTAAACAACTGCCAACTTCACACTTCCCCCACAAATGGCTTACTGGACTTCAATGCACACCACATAATGGCCGTTTCTAGGTGAGGCACAGTGAGAGACCCGACACATTCCGCTTTCACCAAAGAGCGGCAAAAAGTGAGGCAGGGCTCGCTGAAGAAATCAGGGAGAAGAAAACCGCTCAGAAGCACTTTGGGGATCAGATGTCCCTGTCCTCTCTGCCGAGAGAGCTCTCATTCAGGCCGCTGTTCTCGAGGGCGTGGCAGTGGAGCAGAATCGCAGTGACAGGGCCATGGCCTCTACCGAGCGGCCCCTTCCCCCGGACACGAAGCACATTTGCCTGTCAGTCCGAGGAAAATGCCCTCGCTCCTTCTGCCTCGATGGAAAAGCAAATTGCGCTAATAGAATAAAAAGAGATGCTTGGCGAGGCTTAAACGGCCCCTCATGGGATTGGGGGTTATTTACCAATGATGTCAAATCCAGGCAGCCACTGGGGGGGGGGGGTTACCTCTGGTAAGACAGTAAAGCCAGGGCAGAGGGTCGTGATCTTTCCCGCTCAGCTCTCGCATTTCTAGTCACCATTATTCAATCTTTTTTTTTTTCTTTTTTACTTAGTCACTTTGATTTTAGACCTCTGCTCTGTCGGATCACTCTTCGTTCCCTTCATACGCCGTGCTGTCACCCCAGATCAGCGGACGCAAGAGACGGCCGCTCTGGAGTGTCACTAAGCCGAGCCTACAAGTGCATCACCCAAACTAACATGGCTCCCACTGTTGAACAGCTAAACACGGTCCGCGCTCCTTCACAACACTTGACAATTGCCGTCCTATTGCCTATCAGTGTATTTGCTTGTTAATGCTTTACTGTCTCAGCTAAGCCCAGCAGCTCGGCCGGCATTGAGTTCTTTTCTCTGTTTCAAAATAGTTTTTTTTTTCTCCGCACCTACTGCTGGTAAAATCGGTGGCTCCCTGCTTTGATGCTGCATTACAGACTATCCTTATCAGAGGGTGTCTCAATGCTCAGTTTCAGTTCCAATGCTCAGTGAAGGCCCCCTCAAGCCTAGCGTCCCATGGAGTTTAAGCTCGTTTTTAAAGCCTCGAGTCTCCAGCCAGACTGTGAAAGCATTACTCCATTCGCGCACACCTGTATCGCCTTGTCGGCAGTTCACCACTTTAACAGGCTGTATGGATGGACCGAATACAAAATTGGATACAAAAAAGGGTACAAACGTGTACAGGGGGAACATGGGACCCATTACAACTGCATTTGTGTAAATGTAGTTTTTGTGGACATTCTACTTACAGCTTGGCCAATCTATGAGGTAAAAATGGCTCAAGGTGGCCAGGAGAGGATAGACCAATTAGTGGTGCCCCACCCCACTGCCAGTGGAAACCTTCCCTCTTCCGTGTCTTTCAGTGAGCTCCTTTCAAAGCAGATGCTGGGATCAGATTAATGACCTTGCCACCACCCACCTTGCCATCCTTTTGAATTATTATTCTGGTGCCCCACTGGGCCTATACATTCTGGCAGAAAGTCAGCCGCAAGGTTATTCCCAGTATGGTTTTGGTAGTTGTGTGTTCCACAACACAAAATGAACAGTCAAACGGATGCCACAATATCAAACGTGATATCACCTGAATTAGGGCAATTATCTGACATGGAGACACTGCTATTTTAAAATTTTAAGCATTAAAAAAATAACTCTCATGACTCATAATTAGACTTGTTTTCGAATGCCACTGAAACTCATGTGTTTAGCTTTCATGCACTCATGCCGACAGCACAATGAAGCTACGCTTCTGAATCCACTTTGTTGTGTGACGGGAGACAAACATCAGAGTGCATTCTTACAGAGAGCAGAAAGCAGGGAGATACAGCAGGGGACTAACAAGAAGGAATGTGCTCATGCTTGCTGGAGGCGTGGATAAACTCAATTAAAATGCCTGATTCGTAAAAGCAGAGTGTTCGGCAGTCAAGGCCAAGATTTACAGAAAAAATATATTTGTGCTGTGTGACGTGGCAACTCTGAATGGGGAGGGAGAGGAAGTAATTTTGCCTCCGACCCAGGAAGAGGAAAAAAAAATAAAAATGGAGTCTTCCCTGTCGGGTGTGCAGTGAGATGTGGGGGCGTTGGCGGGGGCGGGGTATCCGGGCTGGAAAACGGCCCGTAGCGATGACGCGCTGACTGACGGCTGCCCTCATGCAGGAGCAGACAGGATGTGATGCGCAGGTCAGTATCGGGGCCCGCCGATGTTCGCGCGGCACGGCAACACTCGTGCTGACACCATCTTCCTCCCTCTGTGCCCCTGGCACTGCCCGTCAGTCGTGTCGCCATGCCAGCAACTACCGCCGGATAATGCACCACACACGCACTGCGCACACATTCCACCACCTGCCTACCCCCAGGGGAATGCTAGCTCTACCACAAACGAAATCCTTCAAAACTGGCCTGTGTTTCTATCATTCAGCTGTCTATATAATACATACTAAACCATATCCAAATGATGAAATGACATGTGGAACCTCCGCTTGGCTTTGAGAAGTATATCCGTAGAAAAACGGATGAATAAATGAACGTGTTCTCACAGCGGTCGATAAATAATTCTTGTGTTGTGGCTGTCAACTCAGAAAGCATTGATCTCTGCAGGAACACGAGCAGTGGAATTTGAACTGCTCCAAGACCGTAGCCGTATCTGATATTTAAACTGATTGAAAAGTTATGTCTTTGATAGTCTTCTTGACATAGGACTTTGTGGCTGCTCTAAACCATCTTTGCTTTGAATAAGCCTGCTCGACTAAATTAATAAGCGACAGAAAAAACGAATAATAATCCTTATTTCACTTCAACCAAACCAGCTCCTCATTTACCATGTAGGCATCAAAGGCATACTGGCTGGGGAAATTATAGGCGGTATTGTACAAGGTTGTTTTGGTATGGAAATCCATTATTTAAAAGTACACCAAGAACATAAAGCGCAGCTTCAGGCGTACACGTTACCCTGAAAGGGCAGTACTATAATTAAAATGCCATGTGTTTCTTATTATCTAAATGCTAATTTGGTGCGATTTACCCTGAGCTAAATTACCGAAATGCGCATTACTTTTCGCGGGGACCATTGATTTGCCGTTGGATTTTTATCCCTTCAATTACTTAGCACAATAAGAAATAATTTACCTGTCGTAGCATGGCTAATGTGAATACGTCCCACAGGGAAGTGTGATTGCTTTTCATTGGTGTGTGTGTATGTGCATGTATATGTGTGCATGTAGTGGGAGGTGAAGTTATGTGTTCTCTACGATTTCCAATTGTCATCCCTCTGTAAATTGTAATGGCTTCACAATTTACACATGCACAAATCCTAGGCGAACGCACCACAGTGCTTTTCTGCAGAGCATTGTGGGTAATGATGTTTTTTTTGTGTGTGTGTGTGGGTGCAGCAGCCTGGCTGGCACCAGCATCTCTAAGGTCAGTCAAACTGACCCGGGCTGGATCCATCCCTCAACACGTGGGACGGACTGCATGATCTTAATCATGATGACAGAAACCACAGGTGGATGGACAGTCTACCTTGATGACCATCTCAAAATTCATTATATTATTAGCACATTTAATAAATCTGACTGACTGTGTCTAATATCCATGCACCCATATATATTTCACCATTTTTTTTCCTTCTGATATAAACAAATCATTACTGTGTCTAACACTAAGCACTGATAGTATACACTCAACATTTAGCACACACTCTACACATGCTAAATAGAATATACCCATTTAGAAATTTGGATAGTTTACTGAAACTGAATTTTATCTGGGTCTGAAATACACCATTATGTAAAATACAAAATCCAAGCTCTCAAGAACATGAAATTGGTTGAATGAACAGAAGCAATTGAGGGTATATACTATATATATGTATATATATATATAAACACACACACACACACACACACACACACACACACACACACACACACACACACACACACACACACACACACACACACACACACACACACACACACACACACACAGTATGTGTCCCTTTTCCAGACAGACTAAATCTCTGGGAGGTTTCAGGAGCTTTGACTCCCAAACACCTGTGAGTTGTATAAAATATGCTGTCACAGACCACTTGTGTCTTAGTGAAATCTCCACCAGCTTTCCCTGCGCCCACCCCGTCACAATGTCTCTTGGAAGCAAACTTCACCAGGGTGGGTTGTATCTATTATGGCAGTGTTTTAAGAATTCTAAATGTCTATCTTTCATAAACCATGACTCGGTAAACCATGGTGATATTACATTATTATTTTCTTTTTTTTTTGTTGAAGTGGAATCAATAATTAAAAGGAAAAAGAGAGCAGAAACAAATGAGAAGAATCCCGTTGAGTAAGTGTGTTACGCAACACTGGTGCAATCAAAGCAAACTGCTGTAACAGCTGGAAAGTTTATTCAGGAATCAAATACATGCAGGTGGGCAAAGTTGCTTCAGCAGTTAATCTGACATGACAGTAAAGTTTCCACCTGCTCACTGTTTTGGCATTAGCTCTGGGGCGGACTGAGGGGGGGAAAAATGAGCCACGGGCTGAGCTGTGTCTGTCTGCAGCTAAATATACTCCAACATGACTGGATCCACCATGTTCTATGCCTTCCATACCATCTGGACAGGCCTCAGTGGGCCGCATTACCACCAACACCGGTGCCGTGACGCTCCGCATCAACGCTCTGTGGAAACACTTTAAAACAGCGCTGTAAGCCAAGAATCTATGTATCAATTATTTTTTTTCTCCCTCATTAAAACGAGTAACATTGCCACTTGGCCATGGAAAATCGCCCGTGGGCTCCATCAGGGAATTCGTCACGATGGGGTGTCTGTCAGACATTGTGTCAACCTATCCACTGCAATATGATGCTGAAGCTGCAATAGGTCACCAGTAGTGGGCGCCGTCAGCGGCAGACACCAGAAAGAATGTTTTTTTTTTTACATATCTGGTGTGACACAACACTACTTTTTAAAAAGCACAGCCTACAATTACAGCACTTTCTTCTCAAAGAGCCGTGTCTTCTCTGGTTTTTTTTTTTTTTTTTTTACACGACTGCAGAGGATTGAGGGTGCGACAGGGCATCTCCGACTAACGGCGTAACTTCACCGCTCCGACTCTCCGATGACGGATCGTAAAGATTTTATTAACGGGGCTGTCAATGCCCTATTAAAAGAGCTGTAATGAGGTTACGCCGCACTTCTATTGGTTGATTCTGGCTGCGGTCCATGTGCTGATGTGCCGTCTAAAAGCCAGGCCACTCTGGATCAGGGAAATAAACAGTGCGTAATTACCTCTTTAAAGATCGTAATTGAACATTTCATTAATGAGCTGGCAGTATATTCTGTTACAATACCACTGGGAGAGAGCATATGTCAAGAGACGGTAGAGATAGAGGGCTGCTGAATTTTGGGTTTTTAATTCTGTTTTTTTTCACCCCGAGAACCTTTCACTCTGCACAGTACTACCTAACTGCTTGTGAAAGCTTTTGCCGATCTTCAAAATGCGAGGAGTGGAGAAAATGGGCTTGCTTCTGCCAAGCAAATACATACTGGCAGAGTTAATCTACTGCTCGCCTTTCAATATGACTTTCTGTTCAGCTACAGGCCTGCTGTGTGGTTGCTCAAATTAGCAAGATGTTTACTGTCACCATCGTGAGGATGCAAAATTGTGCTCCACTGTTCTTGCTTGAAATTAACTTCAGTAATGTGCAGCGTTTATTTTAAATGAGATTTCAGTTCAAAGCCTATGCGGCATTTCCTTCAAATTATACGGCCAAATGCTTTATGCTCCAAACGCTGGCTGTTTCCTTCGCCACTCACGTCTGTGTTAATCTGCCATAAAAAAGTGGCAGTTATCACACGTCCAGGCACAGTCAGTAACTAACTTCTCAGGAAAGTGACTGTCTGTTAGCTGTCGCTTCCCTATGTAAAAGACAGGCATACTCCACCAAAGCAAATCCCAACCGCAATTACGTAATTCAATCCGGTGTCCTGGAGAAAGCTAATGCGATTTCCCCTGAAGTCTGACGCGTCTTCGCTGGAAGATGAAGGAAGAGGCAAACTTTGTGCCCCTAGTGCCTGCTGAGTCAGCTGACAGCATCTGGCCTTGATAGCCACAGGGGTCCACAGAAATGTAACAGAAAAAAGTTAGATAAATCAGACAGCTTAATCTTTTATTTTACCAAAAAAATATTACACCCATAAAACACATACATCAAAAAAAAACAAACTGAGTGATAATATTTGTATCTTGTCCTCAACTGAATCCCAAGAAGTGTCCCAAGAACACAGAATAACCCCCGAGAATAAACCTTCATCAAAAATGTAAAAACGAGAACATTTTTTATCGACCATTTCAGATAGTGATGCAATAAAGTTTATATGATACGTGAGTATCGCCAAACCCATTAATAAAAATCCTAGTGTGTAGTGATTAAAGAAAATAACTGCACTACAAAAGTCTTACTATTAATGCCCAGCAAGATCAAAGACAATCTGGCTGTGCTTTGGGCTGTCATATCTGTTGCTGTTTAAAAGACTTTGATTTGATGAAAAAGAGCTGATGCTGAATCCTGCCGCTTAAAGAAAAATACAAACAATACAGGAGTTCGATTGAATATCTTGATTGAAGCCTCTATCTTGGCAACCAAGACTGTTATGAATATCCATAATGAAGATTATGTTGTTTAACATATTTGAAAATTGGGACATTTGCTCCTTGATTTCCCTTTCTTTACCACAATATTTTCCCTCATGTCTTTGTTTCCAACAAATAAAAACATGTAAAAAAAAAAAAAAAAGTCACAGTTGAAATGATTGGAATGGAAAGGCGATGCATTGTGGGTATTTTCTCCCTGCCCTGTGTTATCACTGAGTAGCAAGACAGAGGCAGCAGTTTGTTCATGAACAATTTGACCTGATTTCAGGCATGGCTGGCCGCGATTCAGTTTTTGGTCGAGGTCCTCTCCCAGGCAGGTTTGGAAATGTCAGTAGGGTGTTATATCTGGGCACTGGGGCCATCAGGAACTCACTGGCCATTTAGAGGCGTTTTATTGAAGTGTCACGGGGTGACATTCCATGTGTTACGGCCTGGTGAGCGCCCGCTGAGCCGGGAATGCAGCTAGGCTTGCTATTGGCTTATCGAGGAAGTAAGACACGCCTCTTAACTACAGAACCTTTAAAACTACGGAAAAAGCCACAAAGTCCTAAAACTGCTCAGCACCTCCGAGCATTACTGTCCAACAGAACTTACTTAAAGGGGAATGAACCAGGCAAACTGCTGTTGCTGGATAGTGGTGTCTTCATTATAGAATACACAGGAAGCCTGGATAAATGTATTTTGTTATGAAGATGAATTTTGAGGCTAGGAAATCAATAGGATGCAATGCTTTCCTCAAAGGCTGGAAAAGTGATGTTTGGGTTTACTGCAACATAGCACTTTCCGTGATGCAAACTCATGGATGCTACTGAGGCAAAGATAGACCCCACATGATAAAGGAATCCAGGAAAATTTGGATTGAGTACCTTGCACTGCAGATGACTGCTCTCTGACAGTGGGGTTTTGAGTAACTCACATCCTTTGAAACAAAGCCCCCAACAACAGGCTACCCAGAAGGAAAAACATGATGTAAACAATGCCCATAAGATGAAAGCTTTGGTAAAAAAATTATCTACCTTGAATTATTGACAAAGCTCTTTTCAGCATGCACACAAGTGGAAATGAGGAATGCCACCAGCATGAGTTTGACTGTACCAACACTCATGTTTATTGTTACTAGCTTGTATGTTTGTTTAAATAATAAAATAAGTGCCAATTTCCCACAATGCTCCCTGTCTCTCCAGTGTTTTATGAGCTGGTAAAAAAAAAAAAATCTGCCACACCTGCAGCTTTACATTCCAACAAGAATTAAAATGGCTCCCACAAAACCCATATGCCTGTTGAAGCAAATTTTACAAAGAGAAAAAAGTGCCATAGCACGTCCATGAGTATAACTGGGCAAACAACCCTTGTCCTAATCTGTCATTTTAAAACCGGCTAACCTTAAATTTCTCTTTGTTGTTTTACAATGAAACAGGCCCATGGTACAATAAGCTTCAGCAGCCAGACCATTTTCACACGTAGAAATGAAAGACAGGGCAAAGGAACACACAAGGAAAAAAGATAATCCCAAAAGAAAGAAAGAACAAACCTCTTTGTGTCTGACTGGCCCCATATTTCAGTAGGCTCTGGATTAATGACTTAATCTCCTTTGAACATCAGCGATGGAGAGCGTGCCATAAAGCACAGTCATGGTATGAAAGAATTGGCAGGAATGGCAGATTTTTTACATTCATTTGTTTATTTATTTATTTTTTGTAAATGGCAACAAAGGTTTAGGACACCCTCCTTATCGATGGTGGCCAATCTTTCACTTGGAGTTTCATTTGTTTTTGTTTCTAAGGACGGCATTTCCCATGCCAACACATGCTTTTGTCATTCACACACAAACAGACACAGACACACACACACACACAAACGCACATTCTGTATTCCAGCTGAATTACTGTTACACTCTTCCAAAATAATAATACAATATGGTACAGCTTGTACATCTTCTGTACGATGCAGAAAAAAAAAAAAAAAAACAGAAGAGATAACGTGAGAGCCATTTATATTAAAATCACTGGCTCGAGAGGCCTTTAACTTCTCAGGGGACTTGCAACAATATGTTGAGCTATGCATGGACTGAGCAGACTTAAGATGATTAAACAGCGCAGAGCCCCGATCCAGAGGGATCCTCCCTTCTCTGTATCTGTGATCTACAGTGGCGGCATTAATCTTGATTTCTTCTGAGGCCAAAGGAGGAGGAGGTGGTATGGGGGGGTGGGGGGGGGTCTGCCCGGCCCACAGATAAGCTGAGGCAGATTCCAGTGAGAGGCAGGGCGGGTGTGGGAGGTGCTGCCTGTGCTGGTGGTAATGGTGGGAAGGGGGGAGGGGAAGTGGGTGTGAGATTGCTGGAGGAATGGAGCTTTATCTTTATCTAATTACAGACCATGAGGAGGAGATTCCGTTTTTCCAGCTTTGCCCTGAATTACAGCCTCTCTCCTCGGGGGCAGCGCTGTGTCTCACAGGGGCCGGAGTCGCCGGGCAGAACAGCGGGATGAAATACGTTCAGATTAGAGAGGAGTCACATTGCTTTGTGCGGGATGATAAATATGTGGTTACGATGGCCATAACTTTTTTCCCCTCCGTCTGCTTCTGCTTCAGTGAGAGCCACCGTCACACGTTCACACCTCTCAGAGAGGCAGGAGTGTGTGTGTGTGTGTGTGTGTGTGTGTGTGTGTGTGGATAGATTGGGTTTATGGTATATATGTGTGCACATATGGTTTTGTGCGTCTCTGTTTTGTGTGTGTTTGTGTTTGTGTGTTCGCGTATGTGAGTGTGAAAGAGACAGAGCAATAGGAAGTATGTGTATGGAGTGGGTGAGTGTGTGTGTGTGTGTGTGTGTGGATAGATTGGGTTTATGGTATATATGTGTGCACATATGATTTTGTGCGTCTCTGTTTTGTCTGTGTTTGTGTGTTCGCGTATGTGAGTGTGAAAGAGACAGAGCAATAGGAAGTATGTGTATGGAGTGGGTGAGCGTGTCTTTGTGAGAATTTATGGTGTGTGGGTGTATGGTTTATGCATGTACAAACGTCTGTGTGTGTGTGTGTGTATGTGTTTGTGAGTTTGTGTGAACATGTGTGACCATTACTCCCCCACACGAGCCAGAGATGGTAGATTTAGCTTCACACATTCGGTAGGTTTAGCCTCACACATTTGCTTGAATGGCCACTTTAATTAGCCACAGCCATGCTAATGCGCAAAACCCACAAAACACAACAGCTGAAGGGAGCCACAGACACTAAAACACTCTCAGTGGGTGACATCAATCTGGAGGCGAGCTCAAGCACATCTCTTCCGCAAACAACAGGCTCCCCGGGTGGCTCAGTAGACAGCTCCTGCATGTGTAAACACAGTCAAGAGGAGGTCAAGAGCAAAGAAAATTAAACCCGACAGATGCTCACCTGTACACCCCATCTGTAATTCTAGGGCCTGGTTATCTTCTTCAGCAACTGAAGATGAATGTTTACTAAGTCATCATATACTTGATCTTAAGAGCCTCTAAACAAGAAATATCAGAGTGCTGATGATGAATAAGTAAATACATCACTATGTCGTTCATTCAATTACCCTCAAAAATGAAGAAACCGATGGCAATACTTGGACTCAATCAGGCAGGGTTTTGGATGTAAATAGGGTTTTCATTTTATTTTTGTTTTTATTAGTTCTTTGAGCAGAGACAGAGGGGGGCAGTTTTTTAGATGATAGAAATGATGTAGCTCTTAACTCCTGCGGTCACTCCAGGCAGTGTTGTAAAACACGTTTCCAGTGGCCACTCCCCAGCCCCGCGCCCTGCTAGCCCTTGGACACTTAGCTCCTCTCTCATTGTCGTATTTATTGAATTCCTCAGCCTAACAGTGTTCTGCTCCATAAAACCTCGACAAGTGAACCCTCCCAGCCCAATAACAGATTCATACCCCTGAAATAAACGTATTTCACCAGCGCTAACAGACGGACGTGACCTGAAAAGGTTATTTTCTTCCACTGGATGACGACTCAGGGGCTTAATCCCGGTTCCAATTACCCGCTGATGGCTCCTGCTCCACTTTTCACCAGGAATCCCTGGCACTTCCACGGCACTTCCACCTTTTCCTCGTGGATACTTAGTGTGGGGCCAGCATGACAAGCAGGCACCCAGGCAACACCTCCCTCCGACATTGTGATGAATTTCCTGGTTTTTGGTTTTTTTTTTCCCACATGAGGTCACTGCTCACACTGTCCAGCTTTACAGTCTTGTGGTTGCTGTGCTATCTGTTCTGTTTCTCTTAAAGATTTGCATAATTAAGTCAGTATTGGGTCATTTATAATTAAGTGTCATTTTAGATTGTGCTGTTGCCAATGACGCTTATCATCAAGTCACACAATTGTGAATGTTCATGTTATCCTTTATCAACGTTAGATCATTCACAACATTTTTTTTTGATAAAAATGCACTTTAAGGTGGATTTTGAGCGATTAGAAACCTGTTTTGTTCATTACAAGCACGTGCATGAGCTTTCTGGCAGGTGGATGGGCTACAGCGGAACCTGTCACACCTGCTGCTGGGGCGCTCCATGTGCAGCTCAGCTGTCTATTGGCTTCTCTCTCCCTGATGATCACCCACAATGCACTGGGGCAAAAGGACCAGGAGCGGCAGCAGGGAACCCCCCCACGGCCCGCTGCAAACGCGTGCTAAAAATGCTGCACGATTTACCTCTCTGAGTAATAAACAGCTCCTCAAAGGGACATCAGTGACACGCCTCCACATTCACAAAGTTATCTCCAGCGCTTGCTTTTCTGCCAAGACTGCTTTGCTTTTTAAGTAAAGTCCTTAATAATCCACTCTCCACAGAGCTGCTTTCCCTGGAACTGTGCATCTCCAAGTGTACAGCCCATAAATATGTAAATGGATTTTGCAGACTTCGTCTAATACTTCTGCAGCAAGATACTTTTTTTTTTTTTTTTTGGTAAAAGATGAGATGAGACAGGCTGAGGAATCGCACTAAGTAACTCCCTATTAAAAATGGATGCTTTACATGCGGGCTCTGAGGCCGATGCGTGGCTGGGAATTACCGAGGCAGCTCTGCTCTGAAAAAGCAACATGCTTGTCGCAGCGGATCAAGCCGCTGTGAGCCGAGGCCGGGCTTCAGCCTCCGTCTGCGCCACTCTTCCTCTGCTTTCATTTCCGTGGCGGCAGAGTTTGCCACGCTTGTGGCCTGACTGTAAAGAACGCTCTGAAACTCGTTTATCGCTGATGAAACAGGAGTTTGGGGCTTCGCTGTGTAATAATACGCAAAATCGGTTCGCATCATCCTTCTGCGTTGTGGAGCAGCTCCTCACCCCACCAGCACACGGCAGACTCGGGGGCGACGCTCCGCTGGAGTGATGGGTGTGCACGGCTTCATAACAACCATGAAATGCTCTTCCCTGGATGCAGCAGGGGGGAGATGCAGTGCCATGGCGTGAGAGCAGAGCGGAGCCCGTAGCGTAGCATAGCGTGTGTGTCGGGATTCTGTGCCAGCTCTTTTAAAGAGTCTATCTGAACTCTGTGGCCAGCTGTTTCTCTGGGGTCAGGGGATCTTAATCTTCCTCAGATCAGAAGTGAAGAAATGCCATCCGAGCAGCTGGGAAGTCTCCGCACCCCCCATACCCGCCCCTCCCCCCGCCTTTCTCCCCACCAGGTCGGCCGACTGCTGCCTAATAAAAGAACAGCCCGTGACCGACCACAGCTGGCCTCCCACGGCATTTCAGTGTGGGAGGGAAGGTAACGGTAGTGCAAGGGCTTACAGCTGTAAAACCGCACCATCACGCGCCCTGCTCCACATAGAACCGGCCTGGCCCTCGTCTGCCTTTTGTGTTTACGGTTGTTTGATTAACTAGGTCTTATTTTTAAAGATAGGTTCAAAATAAGCCTTTAATTAAGCCTTCTATGCAGTGTCATGGTTACTGAGTGGTAATACAAAAAGACAATCACACATGTACGCGTGCCTTACATACAGACACACACAAATTCACACACAAACGGAAACCACAAGAAATTGACATCAAACATTATGACAAATAGTAAGTCTTCTGTAAGTGTACTGCTGCAAAAGGCTGAATCAAGACCACATCCATGTTAATCTGCTTGTACCACTGAGAGAGGCCGCTCTCCGAGGGGTCTTAGTTCTTCTTGTATGTTTATTTTCAATGTGCACTAGATTGGATGACTTCCTTACAAACCTTCAAATCTGTGAATCCCACAGTGGAAACTTTAATATTTCCTCCAAAACATGGACATGGTACCCACCCTCTATGTAAACACGGCCTGGCAAAACGGATATCAACCCCCTCACTGATCTCAATATTGACTTAAAATGAGGCACGTGACGGAACCTGCCCTTCCGCTGGCCCTATCGATTCCAAATGAGCAAACCCCGTGATCATATTTCTTGTGCGTTGGGATGGGGAGGTTTCCTCTCTAATTAAAAGGGCCAACAGTGAAAGAACCATCCAGATGCTCTCCTCCTGGCAAGGGCCCAGTCAAGCTAATGCTTTCATACCTCACACATTACAGACAGCCTCCCCTGCTCCTTCTGTTGCTACTTCTTTGTGTGTGTGCATGTGTGTGTGTGTGTGTGTGTGTGTGTGTGTGTGTGTGTGTGTGTGTGTGTGTGTGTGGACAGAACATATGTCTTGGTATTCCATAAAGGACACCATGGAGGAAAATCCAATCTAGGCAGGTCAACCAGTGTTAATGTGCATGGGGACAAGCACATGCTGTGAACATGGAGGTACACATGCGAAGGTGAGGCTGGTCTGCAGATCAAAGTCAATATGAATATTTCATTTATAAGAATGAATGAATAAGTATGATTTTTTTTTTTTTTTTTATCCCATCACCCTCCATTGCTCTCAGCGTTGCCGGTGAGTCCTTACACGCCTGCTGGCTCCTGCACCCTCCAAGGACTGACAGCGGTTGGTATTCAGTAAGACCTTCAAATTGGATGTCCAGACTAAATAAACAGCCATGTGATGTGTAAACAAACTTAAAATGAGCTCTTACTTTTTCAGCACCCTCTGCAAACTAGCACAGAGTTGAGGTTTGCCTGCCTGTGTTTGTTTCCCCATCTGTATGTTAATGTTATGGGGGGGGGAGGAGGGGAAAGTGTTTCTGCCTGGTCCAGATCTGTGGTCTCACTTTCCCAAAAATCTATTTCAATCACTCATTCAATTTCTTTAAATATGTATCATAAAATGTGCTTTTTTATGTTATTTACATTTAAAAAAAATTTTATAGTTGATGTCATCAGTGGATTTTGTAGCATTTCACCAAATCCAAACATGCAATTGATTAATGGCAGACAACAGCACAGCCCTACCAGTTCTGCCTTTTATCTTAAGATTGATGTTTTATATTAAGTTCAGTTTTGGGCAATAACGAATTACTCAGTACTGTACCCATTAAACACATAAATAAAAAAGGAACATACGCACAATCTTGTCATACCGTGTCACTTATTGTTTCCACATACAACATATACTTTTTATTATGAAGTGGTAACGCCATGCCAAGTCGTTACATAATCTTGCAGGCCTCGTGAAGGCCTTTTGAAGTAGCGATTCATATAAAGCGTGACTAATTAAACATATGGAAACTGGGTAAATCATCTTATCCAGGGGCTGTGTGAAGTCTTCCCTATGCTCCAGCAGACTCCATGGGCACTCTCCTACTCAAGCTCCAAGAGAAGCCCCTGTCAGCAGATGTCACTTGGGATTTGCAGACCACTGAAGGAATGCTATCCGGCTATCTGTTACCATATGCCTCCCATCGCCCGGCCGATGCCACGGTAACTCAATCTGATGTCCTATCTGAGATCTGTACCCACAATGCTCCAGAACCGGCCATGATTATTAAACATGTGTCCTTCTGCCTCTCTGCGGACATCCGCTAATCTCATTAATGATGCAATTAATCATCGCCTGACAACAGTTTAGATGGGGTGGGGATGATTTTACCTGACAAGCTACAGAAAGGTGGTACTGAATGATGAATTGTTGGCTTGTGTCGTCAATCGCTGTCCTCTTTTCATGCTTTTTTTTAAAAAAAAAAAAAAAACATGTGATGGCAATCATTAAAATTTGCTAGTTTGTATAATTTCTACTGAGCTATGCTAACAGCCTAAATTCCACTCAGGGATTTATTCTTTCCCCATCAGATGCATTTCTCAAAACCATCATTCATGGACCTAAATGGTGAAAGCCTCATTTCTACTTTTGGAGCCGGGTTGGCATACTACCAAAATTCAATACGCATGTGAGCACCGGGCCTCGCTTTAAGCATAATAACTCATGAGGGGGAGAAAGCCACTGACAAATAAATCGATATCGCGCAATTTAAAGTCACATTCTGCCATCATTGATCATCTGTCAAACCATTCATTTCAGAAACAAACCCGTTCTGCCAAATGATTTTCCAAAGAACTTTTCCACTTCCAAAACAAGTAATAATTTCAGGTCAATAAAAAACCTATTGCGTTGAGCTCATGTTTTTTGCCCTTCCTGGCATTTGACCCACTTACACTAATGTGTACTTCAACGTATGCGCAAAGGAGAAGCTAAACAATATGGCAATGCTATTTCAGCTTATCGCAATGGTATGAAAATCAAGGCAAACCTTGCAGATTAAACCAACCGTTGATACAAAAAAGAATAATATAGGCTGAAAACACAAAAACGCATAATAAATATTATAACAAAATACTTGAGGACAAGGGGCTGTAATTTACACTGAAAAGTCGAATGAGAAAGCACTTAAAGTGTCTGTTTAACATCACTTTTCGGTTCCAGGTTAAGAAAAAGGAAAGTAATGCACCTCATATCCCACATCAGGACATTTTTCACAGCTGGACAATTTAAGAGAGAAATTACGTTTATGGTTCTTTTCTTCCATTTTCTAACTTGCACTTCTACATTAATCTCAAACTCCTCTTTTCACATGTCACTGGAATCAGCCGTCACCTTACTCAACAACGTGAAAACGAAGTGCTTGTTTGACCAATTAAGTTTTGACAGGATACAGCATTATCATTCTGCAAATGATAATGAGACATTGAAGTGATGCACCGTTTTGGATGTATTTTCAGATTTATTTTCTGTACTCGATTCACTCAAATTAGCCAGTGACACACTCCAGTGTCTCATGAAAGACATGGACTTGCTAATCCCATAGCAACAGTGTTGTTCTTAATAAATGAGGGTGAAGGAAGAGTTCACATAACCAGTCCTTTCCCCAAATGAAATATGACTAGCTTTTCTGATAAATGCCAAAACACGTTATTTGGCCGTCTTGAGACCATGCCAGAATCACAGGCATAGGTCACAAGAAAGGCACCCTCTGCCAGCCTGGAGGCATATTTCTAAACCCTGACAACTCCAAACGCACTGTGTAAAACCACAGACAACATGGGCAGCAATCCCTAATAAAATCCATTAGTTAATAACATCAGATGCGTTTTTCAATGCCTGCCACAGAGATCCTACCGCATAACCCCTCTCTGTTGTGTTATCAAGAGGTGGTCACGGTGTGCAAATTACTGTGGTCCAGTGCTGGGAGTTTAATAGGCTATTGACTGGCATTGACTGCAATCCCTGAAACAGCTTTAGGGCCAGCATACAGGCAGAAGTGAAAGGCTGGGCGAGTCTGGAGTCGCTTCAGTGTTTTAGCAACACGGCTCGGCTCATCCTGTCGATCCCCCATATCTTACGTCTAATCCTCTTACATCAAGCATTAAGCCTCTCTTTCATGTTACCTGCTATGCGTGTTTATGTCTTTGCAATGTCCCTGATATTAGCTACAAACTCCAGAGGCACAGCTCCCTTACTTTCACCTGATAAAAGCTTCCCAAAGAAGTCTCAGTTGACTTCATCAATATTGCATGGTTTGTGTCCTTTGTAGTTTTTTTTTTCCTCTCACTACACTGTGTCTGAGCTCAGCAGACTCCCCTTATCCGAGACAACATGCAGAGGTTCATTTTCATAAATTATCTGTTTGCAGAGGGGTTTACTGTACAAGCTAGCAGGGGCACCCTTCTCATAGATGCAACATCCCACCTACTATGAGATTTGATCTGCCACCTCAGGTCATTTCCCTGACTGCTTCCCACACCCCATATATGTATCTTTCCCTAGTGACACCACAGTATGCTTGGCTTTCAGTTTACCCAATATGGCACCTAAGATTGTAAACATGGGACATTTAAATCCTGGGGTCACTGAGATTTAACTTTGAAAATTCTCCGGCAGCTGAAACACACACACACACACACACACACACACACACACACACACACACACACACACACACACACACACACACACACACACACACACACACACACACACACACACAGAACAGCTCTCTCTCTCTCAGGGCACTTCACCATGTGCAGGGGAGTGTCTTTCATTCTTTTTCAGAGCAATCACACAGTAATCCCAGGGATTACCGTAGCAAACTCCAATCTGTATCCAGACCCCTCCTGCAGTAAGTCATGTATACACAGGGGCCACACGGTGCAATCATGACATGAACAAGGTCTAAAGTATCACAGATAAACACACTGCCTTGCTCTGGGGGTGAATTTCCTAAGAGCCTTACACAGCTGCAGAGAACACCTTTAACTACTAGCACTAGAATACTACATTTTCCAGTAGGTTACATGGCACTGACCGACTGAAGGGGAGCAATGCCACCATCCATTATAAATTCTGTGAGACTCCTGTCCACCCCCGCACAGAAAAGTCTACTGGTCTGTTTTACTCAATAGAGCTTTTTTTTTTTAAAGCAAATTCCCTCAAACAACAAAATACCAACAAGTATTTCAATAAAAACAAAACAATATATACACATGTATTTATTTGATATATTTAAAAATGAACTGAACAAATTTCTGAAAGCAAGCAAACTGCAGTATCCTTTTGAGTCTGTGAGTGTGTGTACATGCATACATGTTTGTGTGTGATGTGTGTGATGAGACCGCATTCATGTATGTATACGAAGTGGTGTATGACAAACACAAGCGCATTTTCATTTTTGCATTGCTGTTTTTTTTTTTTTTTTTTTGGGGTAAATCAAGGATAGATTATCTCCTTCTGTCATACAGCACCACAAACATTAAGTCAGCCATCCAGACAGCAGGAGCTTTTGAATCATCCTCAAGTGTAAGTACTCTAGAATCTGTATGCCTGGCAACCTGGAATGCTGAGGGTTTGGCAGGGAAACGAGAACAATAGAAAAAAAGAGAACTTTTTTTTTCTTTTCCCTCCTTTTTCCCTACCTGAACTGAACTATATCATCAGCTGTCCCATGGAATGGCCACCCCAGTGGACTCAGGAGGAAGTAGCACAAACGAGGTCCTTCTCATTCACCCGGCGCTACTTTTCACACCGCACATGTGACATCAACCAAATATTGCCCATGCTATTTGAGCAGCATGAGGTCAACATATGTTCAGCTGACAAACCTGCAGGTGCCCAGCTGGCTCTGAGAGGTCGCTAGAGATAAATGACTTTAACCAGCTGACCACCTAGTTTCCCTCCAATCAGGCTGAGCCAGGCATTGCCTCAACAAAGCACACTTCTGACTGTAGCCAGTACCCATGCAAGTGGAACTCAAACTCAGGTACCACAAAGGCACCTTTACTCTGCGTGTGCCACCTGAAGGTCTTGGAACTGTTTCCAAGGAGCCGACAAATGCTGTGGAGTAAACTCAGTGCCTTCTGCTTGTGAAAACCTCCTAACAACTGCTGTCTGTACCCATAACTGAAAAGGCCTCAGTTTGCATCCATGTGTTTCGTTAATAGGATTAAGCTGTGAATGTGTCAACATTGTTTTAATTTGTGCGGCTTAATCATGAAAAAACAAGACATTTTTTTTTTGCTCAGTATAGCATACAATTTAAACAGAATTTACTACTCTGGATAATGGGGTAATAATATTATAAAGACTGTGATGTTAACTTCCAGTGAACTGCTCTTCCCTCCAGAGACTACGCATTGTCACAGAGAGACAATAAATTCACAGTGAAAATTAAGTTGAGTCAGAGCTGTGAAGTGCCACCAGTATTGCAGTAGTGAAGTAACTGCTGTGAAATCGAAGGGCCCTGCTCGTGAAAGGCAGAGACCGTACTGATGTACACTGTGTGTTTCAGGCAAAAGAGCTGTCTGCACTTCAAGTATGCTGTTTTTATGTATGTTCATACACAACCTGCTTACATGATAAATGGTTAATGGGAATTATCTCAATTAATAGGCCTTTATTGGGTTGAGGAAAAAATACATTCTACAGCTACATTACACAGAACTACCCTATGACATTGTTTCAGTGATGTAAAAATATTCCACTAGTAAATATGTGTGTTTACACAACACCACATATTTTAACAAAGAGGGGTAAGCTTTTGATTGGTTCAAAAATATTAGTAATTTACATCGCACATTAACTCCACCAATTCATAATGAGACATAATTATTCCGTTTCACATGGAGGGAATCTCCAGTATCCTAGGCTACTTCAGAAAAGTTTATAATTTGTCAATAACACCCAGCGGATTGTAGCCAGAATAAAAGGTGGCGATGATTAAAAGGATAATGCCATGCTTTGTGTTCCCCCAGCTTCCCAACTACAGTTCAGAGGGCGTAGAAGAGTGAAATATGTTAACGCATAAGCAAGAGAGACAAAAGTCACGCCTCAAGCCTGGCGACGGTAGTGGGCCAAATTCACACAGGGGTTTGGAGTAATTAAGTCTGCAGAGACAGAAAGATTAAGGTCAAACTGGAGCGGGACCAGACAGAGAGAAACCCGTCTGGACATCTCGGCATTCTCCGTGATCACCAGGAGAGGAGGGATCGTGTGGCTGTCAGCAGGATGCCGTGTAGTTCTCTCTTGATCGCAGAGTTGCTGCAGATTGCAAGGGCCTGGGGAAAGTGTAACCCGTACTGACAGGCGGGCCTACTGCAGAAAAAAAAAAAATGAACGGAAGGTCAAAGCGTCACGCTGCTACACCAGTCCAGAGCTCTGGAGTAGTAGGTCACAGTCCTCTGTGCTAAAGCCTTTGTTTTGACTCCTCTCCTGACCTGTAATTGGACCCATTGCCCTCATCTGTATCTTCACTGCAGGACTATGTACATATTTACCTAAGCAAGTTGAGGGAAAGTATTCAAATGTGACTTGTGTGGAAATGCTACGAGACCTTCGAATCAACATGTGCCAATGCTTTCAGAATGGCAGAGTTCACTTTCCTCCCTTACACTTCTTTTTTTTTTCCTTCCATCTCTCCTGTTTGAACAATACGCCGGAAAGAAGCGCGATGTATAATTCTCTGGTGGCTTGTGCATCAGCTGGCAGCCATACAGAGCTGCACAATGAGCGAGTTGCTAGTCCAGGAGATTGTCCTTAAGGCTCTGCCATTCACAGCCACACAATGATGCTTGGAAGGATTCCCAAAACAAAGCCGAGCTCAAAGAGTGGGAGAGGAAGGGTTGCCCTGACACATCGTCACGCCGCCGAATGGGCCTTTCGACACACCCTGACGCAAATAATTCAAACAGCCGTAACTGTAAAATCACGCATTTCATAAGTCCGCATTATTTTTATTCCCCTTTTCATAGCCAGTCCTTGAGAAAATCTGAGCACCCATGGTGGAAAGGAGAATTAATTCAGAACGTGAAAAAGTCAAAGGGATATCTGCCGTGGAGCGAAGGTAAATCGGGACTGACTGTCACACGTCCCCACTGCCTCCTCTAGTTCTCATCGGTAGTCTAGCATGGGATGGAGTTCAGAACTTTTAAAAATGGGCTGTTTCCCACCGGTCTCACGCACAGTAATCCAACCTGACGGTAACAGAGGTCTTAAGGGGCACCAACAATAAGAAGTCTCCCCGCCTTCAAACATGAGCTCTAACAATAGCTGCACTGCATCTGAGTGGCACTGCTGAAAGCGGGGCTGGAATAGGCTTGTGATGGCAGCCGCCCTGGTGGAGTGGACAAACACAATTATTATTAGGAGATGTTTCTCTGCCTCTCCCTGTCTGCTCTCTCTCTCTCTGTGTCTGTCCCTTCTCTCTCTCTCTCTCTCTCTAACTCTCTCTCTCTCTCCCTGTCAGTCCCTTCTCTCTCTCTCTCTGTCCCTTCTCTCTCTCTGTCTATCCCTTCTCTCTCTTTCCTCTCTTACTCTCTCTCCCTGTCAGTCCCGTCTCTCTCTCTTTCTGTCTGTCACTTCTCTCTCTCCCAGTCAGTCCCTTCTCTCTCTCTCTCTCTCTCCTGTCAGTCCCTTCTCTCTCTCTCTCCTCTCTTCCTCTCTCTCCATATCAGTCCCTTCTCTCTCTCTCTCCTCTCTCTCTCCCTGTCAGTCCCTTCTCTCTCTCTCCGTGTCTGTCACTTCTCTCTCTCTCTCCTCTCTTACTGTCTCTCTCTTTCCCTGTCTGTCCCTTCTCTCTCTCTCTCTGTCTGTCCCTTCTCTCTCTCCTCCTCCTCCTCCTCCACAGGGAGCTAAAATAGGCTTGAGATGGCAACTGTCTGTACTGAATGGACAAACGCGAGTATTAATTATTATTGTGAGCCGTTTCTCTCTCTCTCTCTCTGAACCCGATGAATGCTCTTCACTCCATTCGGCTGAAACAGCAGCCAGCTGAGCTGCAGGCAACCCCAAGGGGGAGGGGGTGGGGGTGTGGGGGTATGTGTGTGTATGAGTGTGCGTGGGGGGGGGGTGTTGGGGGTTGTGGGAGTGGAAGGAAGCAGGGCAATGTGAGTGGAGGCTCTGGAGGACGTTAAATCCCCATTTTGATCACCAGCAGGCTGCATGATCACAACTTGATTACAGGATTTCTCCTCTCACCTCAAATCCCTTCCCCCACCCAACACCGCCCACACCCCCACACACCCCTCCTTCCTCTGGGCTCTTCCCATTCCACTCCATGCCTCGGCTCAGGTCCCAGCATCCCGACGCCCTGGGATTAGCGTCCCAGTGAAAACAGGCAACAGAGGAGCAGCTGTCGAGGTCCTAACGGACCACTTGTGTTCGTGAAACACTTAACCCTGAAAAGATTTTTAATATGTCACATTCACAGCAGACGAATGCAGGTACATAACACATCTACAGTGCACCACAGAAATGCTGAATTCAACAGTCATTACATAAATGCATTATATAAGGAAGAGGTTTGCTAAAATTAAAGTAAGAGCTGCCATTGAATGAAATATTGATGATCCACTCACCCTACACATACTAAGAACAGAACAGGAAAAAAGAGACAGCCACTCATATTGAACTGAATTACCTCGTAACCCGTACGTGCAACCTTAAACTTTGCAAAGCACCATTTCCATCGGCTTATTGACAGAGAGTAAAGCACAAAGGAACTGATTCTGTCATTTTAGAAGACACTGGATGAGCAAATATTAAGCATCTTATTTTTAATAAGGCCTTTTAGAAGCGGCACCAGATATAATGGATTTTATCGAGTGTTGAGCAAGCTTGCATTTTACCCACTTTCATGGAAAGCAGTTGTCTTTTAGGAAGCCGCTGAACACCTCCGATGACAGTGTCTTGGGAATAGTTGGAATCACTCTGGCCTAGAAGACCCATTTGCAGCTATCGCTAGCCTTTCAAACCGCTGCCCTTGATTTCAGCAACAGCATTCACACAGTTCTCTAAATAGCCGGGCTGTTGAAAAAAGGTGCTTAGCCAGGGCCATTATAATACAGGCACGGCTCAATAATGCGTTAGCAGTTCACAGTGCCATGCTGACCAGGACATTTACAAGCAGCTTCCCTATAAATACACGGATCAGTTATCCAAGACACATTTCCATCACAACTATATATATAAACAAGGACAGTCTGTTATCTCTTGAGGTGATGCAATCTATTAGAAACCTTCTGAAATGCTTGTTAGAAAACCCCACTGAAGACTGACATATGTCTTCTCATCTCAACGCTTTAATGATAAATGGTGAGATCTGCATGTATTCTGTCATGTTAAGACCATATTAAGGTATGAATGTCCATATGGGAATTACTATGTGGTAACTTGGTTAGCATTCTGTTGCACAGCACAATGGCAATTAAAGCAGTAAGACACCTAAGATTTTTACTTCAAAGCCTGTTTCAAGGACTTATATTAGTCCAATGTTAATTTTGGCTCCTTAACACATGGCCATGTCTTATTCATATACTCAATTGCACAGCAGTTAATCTAATTTTAAAATGGCAGAAACAAGATGGAAATATACTGCTAAGAAGCGATGCTTAGTGTCACTCCCCCCTGTAGCAGTCTTTGAATAGCTCAATTGCATGGAACTTTGACCTTGCTGTCTAAAAATGTCTATGGAATTTAAAAAAAAAAAAAAAAAAAAAATGAAACGTTCCGAAGTTCCAAGGGAAATAAAACAGCCATTAAAGCCCTCCCCAATCCTTCAATGAGGTGACTGGAGAAGGACAAAAGCTGTGCAGGTGATGGTGCTCAACCCCGCCAAGAGACAACCCCCTAAAGAGAATATGCTGAATCACAGTCTGCATGTTCGGCTTGTAATCTGCCTAAAAGCTGCAAAGCCGCTCGCAGTTTTAAATAAATACAGAACTGTGCATGTGGAAAAGCCCATTCAGGGTGGAAACATCCAAGCAAATCAAACGTGCCCGGGTACAAGATGGCACCGTGTGCCATTCATGGGTTCGTTCGCTGTGAGCAGGGCGGCTGTGGCAGAGCTGAAACCTGTGACTGAATGACTGGCCTAGCAGCCAGGACTGTTTCCGCTTCACTTCAGGGCTCCCTCGAGCCCCTTCCGCTTCACTTCAGGGCTCCCTCGAGCCCCAACGGTCAGTCATAAAAGCTGACGTGTGTATTTCTTTCTGCCTCACTCCTTCAAGGTACCATTTAAAAATTACTGCAAGAAAAGCAACAAAATGGTATGCAATTTAATATTTTTTGGTTTTGGGCAGGGGCTGCGTCGCACTTCCTGTTAAAGTACTGGCCCTTGCGCAGCTCGGCATGGCCAGGAATCATGTCTTGGGTCATGTTCCTTTATTTGGGAACGTCTCCTACCAAAATGATGTCAAATATCATCTCTGTATATGTCTTTACAATAATATGATATTTGCTTCTCACATTTGCATATTTCAGAATAAAATCAATCACTGGTAAGAGGCTTAGGGTCCATATCTGTATTTGAACTGTGGACGAGATCTTCTTTCCCCGATAACGTCGGTATGTAAAATTACTGTTATGCAAGGGGAAAAAAAATGTCTGATGTCTTTGACAAACATTACGTTGAAAACAAAGCCCATTATGGCTGGCTTGAGCTTTGCCTTGCCTTTAATCACTGACATTTGCATGGATAAGCAGTAATCCACAGATAAAACGACCGACAACAAACTCAGCCTTGTGACTTTTATTTTAAATCTTTAATATCTTGCCATATGTTGCGGCTCCTTCACAGGTAAAGCCAGATTTCAAATTAATTACTGCATGTCGGCATCGAGTGCTAGAAACAGATGCTGAGGCTGGATTCAAACTGTTCCCTGCCTCTGTGGGTTCTATTACCTCGCTCGTTTTGCAGGTTGGTGTGAATGAAGACACTGTACTCATTCACTGCCCTGGCTGTTACTCCTCATATCTTCTCTCTAGCTCACAGCGGGCAATGTGATCACTCCTGAAAAATCAATGTCAAAAGACTCCCTGTGTATTTTCCCTTCCCAATAACTTTACTCACTACAGCACCATGAAATATTCTGCACAGCTAGTTTTTAAGGCAATTTCCATTTCAGAAAGAGGGCAAAATAAAGAGGGAGATATATATTCAGACTGAAATCTTTTTTTTTTTTTTTCAAAAACACATCTTCAAACTGTCATATTTTAATTAAAATTCCATCACTTGTGGCACTGCTATTGTGAAGTAATGTGATAACGCCGCATGACTTGAATACCCGTCTGCGGCAGCTCGATTTCCTTTCAGGGGTTTCGGCTATTGAGGGTTCTAAATGAGTTCCCCAGTTCCAACAGTTCAGGACCAAAATTAAGAATGAAAAAGAACAAGTGGTCAGAGGGACTGCAGTTCATTTGAAGAATAAAATGCTGGCCTTGAAAATCCAGCTGTATTATCATTCAGCATTCCCATACCATAATAAAATAATAAAATAAATATAAAAGTTGGCATGAAAATACTGTCTTTTTGCCTTTCCTGTTTCCACCTGCATCCTCCAGTCTCTACGGTACATTATGAGGTCATCATGTCTTGAGATTTCACCGTCATGAGTGAAGATGACCTGCTGCTATCAGGTGGTTCCACCAGGTAGAAGACCAGAGGACACCTCATAAATCCCGTGCCGTCATCACCCCGCTGACCTCGGCGCAAGCACCACACACCTGGGGTGCGGGTGTGGGTGCCCGTCACCTGCCCCGTAACCCAATCTCAGGGACGGCCAGCTGTTGAGGGAGGACAGCTGGACAGCCTGGGGACCCGCCCCCTTTCTTTGTTTCTGGTTTGACTGACAGCGGGGAGAACACATGGGAAACCATGACGGTGACCTCCAGCACTGATCCCAAGTCTTAGAACTGCCAAAAACAGTGTGGCAACATGCAACAAAGAAATATGTCTCACAATTATACACAATGAATAGGGGATCTGGCTGACCACAACTCAACAGGCTATTATTTAGGTAAGACAAAATATAAATGTCTTCTTGAGGTACTAATCATCAATATAACAGTAAAACCCTTGCTGCAACAACAGTGAATAATACAAACTCAATGTTTCAGTTCTTTTCCTCTGTCATGCTATGTGACTAACAGTACTTCTTCAGTCTTCCTAAATTGCACTTATTAACTCTATAATGCATCCATCTGACTGTGTAAGGAGTCAGCTGCCAATCTGCTTTCATCGGAGACCAGGGGCCTGGCCACCGACAGAAACACACCAGACAGCACTGCTTCATTACAGTGACAAGGGACCAATGAGGTGCCTGAAGGGGTTCCCCAACAATGGAAAACTAAATTTAGGCCAACTAAATATTTATTTATTGCAATTCTTAATTATTGACAATATACACTGGACAAATGCTTTCCAAAGACAATAAGAGTTTTGAGTGAAACATGTTGACTGTTTTGACGAGGTCCCCTATCGATGCCGGCGGAGCTGACACATTATTAGTCTTTCAAGGGAATTTGTACAATGGGCACAATTCATTAAATGTTGTTGCACTATTACAGGTTTCCAACATCAGCTAAATACCTAAAGGGTTTGTGTCTTACTTGCTGCTTTCAGCCTCCTTCTGGGGGTCCTGCACTCACGACTGAAAATAACAGTTTCACGAGCACAGTTTGTTTTACTTTAACACCTAAATCCAAAGACGTGGAGAAGTTGACTCTGGGAGAGGTGTGAGGGCACAGCAGCTGTCCAGCATGAATGGCCTGCACATTTTCTACCACCAAGTATCACGCTGCCCCTTGCACCGCTCCTTTCAACACACAATGGCGGCTTTCATTTCAGATCACGACAGAGGCCCAAACATAGTCTTGCCAGGGTGCAAGTTGTCCTTGACTGAAATTTCAAAAAAAAAAAAAAAAACTTGAGCCAGCTTTCCTTTTCGATTTTTTTTTTTATAATCCTCACAAAACATTCTATTAACTTCAGTGATACAGAAAAACAAATAATGGTGTCATGTGGATATGGGGGGGACAAACAGCAATATTTTAAATAATTTACTCAGAAATGAATGAAGAAATCGCAGTGCTGCGTAACTAAATCTGGTCTACCCTAACAACAGCAATCAGGACCTCACACCATGCACACAGTGCCATTTTGAGACACATAGACAGTCCCCATGTATCATTTTTGACAGCACATTTCCTGTACGGTTCCAAACAGATCAAGCCCCAAACACAAACACACAACCCAAACACATTCTAATATGTTTATCGCTCTTAAGAGCGTATTTATTTTTTTAACTGCCGCTGTAGGGGCAGCAAGATGGGAAATCGACCAAAAGGCACAGCGAAGTATAATGGCTCTAACTGTTCTACGTCGATTTGGGAAACTGCTAATTGATTGAACCAGAATCTGTGAAATCCACAAAAAAGGAGCTGGTTACAACATCTCAGTGAAGGGGATTACATGCTGACTGTCAGCGATCTGTAGACCACTCCTTCACAGCACACACTCACTTACGCAGCACTTAGAGGGCAGTTTACACACATCACCGACCCCTCCTCCCTCACCCCTCCCACACTACCACCAACATTTATACTGTGCTGTTAGCACTGCAGTATTTCTCCGTCTATAAAATCAGGGATTGGAACCTTAAAGAATTATACAGTAGAATAATTATTAACCTGCACAGACATTTTATTAGTCTAGAAAGTAAATCAGGAATTGATTACCAAGCATCCGCCAAGCCATGTGTGCCAGGATGTCCTAACATGAGCAAAACCTTCACAGGAGAGCAAAACCTTTATCCTCCCTAGTATTCTTAATAGCGGAGGACACATTTTTCACTCCTCTTCAGTAATGGTATATTATGAAGTTGGTTAAAAAACAATAGCAAACTTTACTTCCACTGCATATTAATTTGAGTTACACTATTTTTTACACTATTTTTCAAAATACAAATATTTTGCTGAGCCAGCATACACAAGACTGTAAAGAATACAGAATGACCACACCATATACTTGTTATTATGAAGCACAAATGTTCACTTCATCCAAATGTAAGTGGCTAAATCCAGTCTGTTGTAGTTCTTGCATATTACATTTGCTGTAACGACAGTAAGTCCCCTAGTGGCTAAAACTGTTCTGCACTCAGCACTGGTGTCCATGCTTAGTATCTACCTCCTTTTATTGGAAAGAACACACAACCAGCAAATCCCCGAATGCGATTGTCTGATTTGTAAGAACTTATTATTATTATTATTATTATTATTATTATTATTATTATTATTATTATTATTCAGAATTAACGAATAATGTTACGACCCCTAAATGCAAAAACCAAACCATCTGTGATACCCACATACTATATAGACAGCAATTACACAAGAAATGCCATGTGCAGAATTTAAAACAATAAAGAGATTTAATTTTGGCCCACGTTAACGCCAACGCTACTCAGGGCATATGGGAGTGAATGTATCGGCCAAACAAATTATGCCTTTATCCCCAGGCTCTGTCAATCTTCGGAATTCTGCTTTTTACACCGCGGGGAACTACATAGAACGGTTGCTTTTACATATATTCAGCCGCTCTATGTAGTTCCCTGCGGTGTGTATGTGTATTTTCTTTTCTTAGACAGTCATTATTTACATATTGTGTAGATCAGTATCATTAAAAAGTAAACTGGTTACAGTTTTACAGATTCAAAGATAAAAAGATTAAACATAAATTTCCAGTTAGACATGCGGATGCGAGTCTGTTTAACCTGCAATACAAATAATTAAATCCTGTAAGACTGTAGGATTTCTTTTAATTTAGCATAATTCATTGTTCGTATTTTTGTCTGGCATTGTATTTGGAGGAAAAAATCTTGCAAATGCCGCAACACACACGCACACACATTACAATATATAGTATTACATAGAATAAAATCTGTAACATACTGAACTTCTGAGAGGAAATAAAAATCATTGGGACAGGACAAGCATCAAAAAGTGCATGAGTGAGAAAGCTGTACGAAGTCATGCTTGAGTGGTAGAGTGACAACCTATTCATAGTTCGCACTGCCATGAACAACCATACGCATGGGTACATTAAGCTTCATCTATTCCACACTCAGCTACCTCACCGCGATGTAATGCAAAGAAGACTTGATGATTGCGATGGAGGCGCGGAAGGATTAAAAAAATCCCACATACATGTCATACACGTCCGTTAAAAACTACTGTAAGTCCTGGTGGGAATGCATGCAACTGTAAATATGGCCACTGCATCATTATGTATAGTTGTCCTATATAAGGCTTCAGTTTCCTAAGCCGTTAAAATATGAACATAAGATGCCCACAGATGCGAGCTACGCGTGAGAGACAGCGTGTATGAATAACTATCGCTACTCAGCACAGTACAGCGACACGAGCGAGCAAGACTGACAATCCCAGTATACCGTCCCCCTCAACACAGATCAAATATTAAAATAAAGTGGTCTCATCCTAAAAAATGGAAAACAGAAAATACAATTCAGGAATTCGCTAGATACGATGCCAGTGAATGTATTTGGTTTACAGGACCTGATTTAGGAAAAACTGTAATGTTATAATGACTGACTCCGGTTCAACAAAAATAATCAAAGCGTGTCCGTAGGCTACAGATACAAAATTGCGGATCTCTTCAATTCATGCGCTGAAGTACAATGTTAAATATCATCACACTTCAAGCCTTACATATCACACATACGTCTCGGAAATGTGAAAGATTTTGATATCCTAGTTCGGGCTTACCTTAACACCATACTGCGCTTTTTAGTGTGTAACCTCGTCCCTGGTAGTAGTACTGTCGCTGATTACATCCAACGTAGTTGCAGCATTAACACAATAATCCACCATCTATGTAACCGTCAGTTTTCTCTTCTTTTCTCTGTTTTATGTTATTATTTATTTCCGTGTGTTTAATGCTTAAATTCTTCAAAGTTGCCTACAAAGGGAAGCCAAAGAGTGTATTTAGGTATTTAGAGATGAAGATGAATTATATTTCCCGTGTGTGAGCGCGTTTTGTCTTCATAACGCTGTATGCTGAAACAGTGGAGTTTCGAGCGCCGCACGGCTGAGACACGTACTCTCCTGCAGAGAGTGAAACAGACTGGGCATGCAAGGCAGAGAAAGCGAGAGGGGATGGAAAGGTGACGTCACTGCCCGCGATCTACTCCACTCCCTAAAATCAACTCTCCCTCAAGTCCACAAAAGAAAACTGCCAGTCGGAAGTATTGGGGGTTCCTTTCTCAAAGCATTGAAAAAAATCATGGATGTATGAATCACTAATAACCAGTTCTATGGTTCAACTACTATTGATACGTGTGCAGCTAAACAATGTCAGTCCCTGATTGTTTTATGTGATCCTCAATCAGAACTAGCGCATCTTTTTTACACAGTGCAAGCGATAAAGGCATGTGAAGATAATACAAATATATACACAGTATACAGTACCATCATCATCAAGAAAAGTTTCACTGTGGAAAACACCACCCACGAAAATAGTTGAATGTGCCGACCTAGAAACGTCATAAACATTCTCAGCAGAAATATGTACATATGACTCGCGGAATCTGTTCACCTTGTGGCAGGAATTCCAAGTTCACTGACATATAAAATAACTCCGAATGTCAGAAAACGCGCTGCAAACAATCAAACAGTGGGATTCTGTAACACAGTGTGTTGTGTTGTTCAGGTGTGTGTGTGTGTGTGTGTGTGTGTACACACATGTTTCAAAATATATATATATATATTTTAAAGAGTTAATTATCAAAAATATTTAAAATATTCCATACATACAGTATTTAACATATTAAAGGTAAACTGTCTTTTTGAACACAGCTGAAAAATAAATAAATACAATTTTTAAAATGGGGGTTTAACGATGAATTACAAAAATAAAAATGCATGTTTACCCCTTTGAAGTCGGAGGCCAAGGGAAAAGATGGTGAGACATTCATTCTGGGATAGTAGGGGATTACTGAACTGTATCATTTAACAAAATTGCAGATCTAGAGGAAAAGTTTTAGTTTGAGAGAACCAAAGCTTTGGAACGAGTTGGGGATATTCAAAAACAAGCCAAAAAAAAGTGTCCGCACATGGTCTGAGCTCATTTTTCAGCTTTTTTTTACACAATCTTTTTATTCATTTTCTTATTTATTACTCTCTGTGATGGTGAAATAACTTTGGCTGGAGGTCAGTGGGGTGTGGTTAGACTAGTAGGACAGAAAACTTCTACATCACCAACGACCTCAGTTACATCTGAGGAAGCAAATGACTGCAGAAGGCCACACCGCTTATTTGCAAAACAGAACAAGCATGATTGATCCATGTGTTGTTGACCTGCAGTTATTTCCTATTGTGAAGACTGCTCAGTTAATTTGGTTAGCGGGCAGTCTCAGTGATGTTGGTGAAACCATGCTACATATCTGCAAGGCAGAGGAACACTGGAAGGTGTTTGCAAAGAATTGATATACAAGGAATTATGTATTAAATCAATAAGGGCAGTAGAGGGTGAGGAAATTGATATTGGTATTGACAAAGTTAATCATTAGCCATTGGTAACTTGAGGAACATGCAAATGGCAGCTAGCACAGTCAAATTTATTGAGAAGGAGAGAAGGACAGGCAAGTGAAATGGGAATGAAGCGAAATCTAAGAGTGCCCATGTATGTGGTGGAAGCCGGTTGCCGTTATGTCCCACCCCTTAAGTGAGCAGAAGCCCAAAGAGCCCCTCTGCACTTGAGAAGCAGGGCTGAATGCTCTTGCACTTGAGAAGCAGGGCTGAATGCTCTTGCACTTGAGAAGCAGGGCTGAATGCTCTTGCACTTGAGAAGCAGGGCTGAATGCTCTTGCTGGGCGATGAGAGTTGCCGCTTCGAGTCACATTTGGGTCAGTTCACTCCAGCTTCATGGTCGGAAGGACGCCGAGGAGGTAGACAGCGGAGTTTCTGAGACCGGACTTCGGCACAGCTGTTTCAGCCGGAGATCAAGCCCACCGAAGAGCAGCGGTGGCAGCAGCAGAAGCTGTGGGGCACAGGAGGGTGACTGAAGCAGAATGATGGCGCGCACGCGGCGCACATGGGACGGACGGTGCGGATGGGCCGAGAGGGAAGCTGACTTCCACTCAGCACAGCATCACTTAAAGATTAGTGAAGATGTTTTCGCCGCTGATTCAGTAATCTGTGCGCACGCTTGATGCATTGATGTTGGCGAGAAGTGAAAAGTGTGATTGCGCTGGGTTCCGTGTCACAGAGCAATTGGTGCGTATTAAGGAAGCCGATTGTACATACTGGCACTCCATTCGCTTTGAGGCAGTTGAGCTGCAGATGGGAAGAGTACGCTGACTTAAAAACCTACGGAAAAATGAATGGGTACATGAGGGCTGATTACAGCCAGCACAATGACTGTAAATGTTCAGGTGGCAACCGATAATTCTACCTGGTACTTCTACATATAAAATATATTCATAAGTGCTCCATGCACGCTGTATGAATTCCTTGTATAAGAGTGATACTGAAATCTTATGCAATGCTTACTGAATGCTACTGATTGCATTATGCATTAAATGGATTACTTGTATATGGTGTTCATGTGTTAATTGGCTTATTATCTTATGGATTGATTATAAACCTGTTATGGAAGAGCTGTTAACTGATTTTGAATTTGTTATGGCTATGTTATGAATCTGTTAATATGTTCTGAAAATATTTCTGAATTGCCTTGTAACACCCCCACCCTAAATAAATAAATAAAAATTGCCCATTTCAAACTACTCCCACTACTGCATCTTGAGTCATCTTTGACAATTTCCTTGTTTGGATTTAATAAGTGCCCTCTGTAGACAACATAACCAATAATGTACCAATTCCATTTCCGGTGTGGATGGAAGCTGTGACGTTATGATAGGTGACCTCCAATCAGCGATCTAAGATGATCTAATCAAACCAACGCCTCATTACTTTAGAGGATTCACATCCACTCCTGTACATGTGTGTAATGTCAGTGCTCTGTGTTATCATTAGAGTCATCATTATAGTACAATGCCAAAATAATATTCATATTTCATTTGCCACTGAGAAAACAATTCAATCCCACCAGCGAACCCTCCCTCACTGAGTAGCGTCACCTGACAGCATTTACTGGTTGTGCTACTGTTATATGTCCAACACAAGGATACATGTAAATTAATACCAATGAAACATAATAAAAGCACCCATAATACATCCAGAATCATTGATTCACTCTTACATTAATCAGCAGTGGGACAAAGGGTATTGAAGGTACTCATTGCCCTGTCAGGTCAACATTCCCATATCAGGTCAACCAGTCCTTGTAAAATGAGTTTATAAGGTATGTCACTTAAACTGCTATGTCCTATATATAAGTACATGAAGGTTGCTCAAATCTGAAATGTAGCATTCTGTGGAGGCAAGATTAACTTTTACATGGTAGCAACCTTAAGGTGGTGCAAATAAATATTTATGGTTAAGGTCTGGAAAAAAAAATGAATTACAGAAAAGCTGTGCGTGTTCTATACTATGGTGTTTGAGGTGAGTGGGCAGAGTCCAGCTTGATTTGTATTTGTGCTATGGATCATCAAACTTTACAAAAATAAAAAGTGACAGATGCTGTTTTTCAGAGATGCACAAAGGCTTTGGCTTTTCATTCTTCCCCTTTAATTTTCCCTCTGTGGAAATCCAGGAGGAAGGCCAGCTTACACCAGTCTTATCAATAATGCAATGCAGACAAACAAACAGCATTGCTGATTAAAATGCTGACATCTCTCTTACTGGCATATAATACATTACAATTTAGTGTGTGTGTGTGTGTGTGTGTGTGTGTGTGTGTGTGTGTGTGTGTGTGTGTCTGTCTGACTGTCTGTCTGTCTGTGTGTATGTATGTGTTTACACATTCCTTTTTTGTGCCATTCTTTGTGGTCATTTTTGTATTACTGTTTTGTAATGAGGGCATTTTGCTATCCCCCTGTGTAAGTGAAATTCTGATTAGTTTTGACAGAACATTTATGCAAAGTCATGCATTACCAAGTTATCCCCATCACTACAGACATTAGGAAAAATAGAGGAAAACATTGATTTTTTTTTTTACATCTGTACATATGTTGAAAATATGTTCAATATAAGTGTACTTATTCCTGAATTATGCGAAATGTTGCCATCTTTAAAACAAGATACATTACACATATTTGGTGAGGGATAAGTTATGTGCACAGCATTAAATGAGCTGCAATACAGGCTTTCTGGAAGTGGAAACAAGGAATTACAGAGCTGCATCTTCAGATGTGTGTTCTAGCATGTGCAAAGGCAACCAAACACAAACAGCAGTCTCTATCGCTGCCGCAACAGCTGAGAGGGGTCCTGGCTTTTCCAAACAGAGTCCGATCACAGCCCCATACAGCACTGCAAAATGTATTATCCAGCTGGAGGAAAACGCAAATCTGCATGGACTGCGGACGGTGCCAGGAACATTCTGGCAGAAGCTTTTAAGAATCCTGACAGGCAGTCAGCGTGTGTGTGGTGTGAAAAGCCTCCGGTGACAGGATTTGAGGGGGTGGACGAGAGCCTGGGATGAAATGGGAGCCCAAATAAAATAAATAAATACATGAAAATAATAATAAAATGCTTAGTGTCCACAGAGTGCCTTCATCTGCACAATATGTCCTTTAATGAAGGAACACTAGGGACTGCAGTGGTTCGCATGAGGCCTTGAGGGCGACCTGATGCCAAGGCTACAGGTCAGTGTCCCTACTCCACGGCTGCTTATGTCACATCTATCACGGGTTCATGTGACCCCTGACACACCGGTCAGGGACACACGCATGCCGAGCCTTCACTAATGTTAAATAAATGGACCATGAACAATAGTAAAGTGTATAATACACATATTTACTCAACCTCAGTCATACCCACAGGCCTGGGTTTAAACTGTGCAGCAAGCTGTGTTCCCAGCTGACAATGACAGTGTCCTCCAGCATTTGACACACAAGGGCAGCCCCAAAAGCTCACTTAATCTGTATTAAGAGCGCACCGTTTTTGCAAGTATCACAGCTAAAGATATTTTGTTAAACATGCATATCTTGCAATTACACATACTAAATCATGCTGCTTTGTGCTGTGTAACAACAGATTATAGCAGTTCGTATAGAAGAATACACCTCCATGCAGTACAATTAATACAGTTAATTCCATACACAATGCGTAATACTTCCAGTTACAGCAATACAAATGTGCAGCTTAATTTTAGGGCTTAATTCATATAAGCATAAAACTACGGCATGCAGAAAAAAAGGCAGAGTGAAGAAGAAACCTGGTCGTTTGCTCATATTGGAACAGCTTGACTGTTTTCTGGATTTCCTGTCTGACTGTTGTAAGGGCAAAGGACAGAATAAAGTGTTCAGTTGAGCAAAAAATCAATTCGATGGCGAGTCACTAGCCAGAACCCTGCAGGCGAGGGGGTAAAAAGGAAGAAAAAAAAAACTGCTACACAACCATTCAAGTCAAACCATGTTGCTATCCAGCCCGATGTTCATATAGTATTCCAGCCAAGGAATCTCTTCAAATTACAATTGACATTGTAAATATGGCATACTTAATGCACCAAAGCTTAAAAGGAGAGATTATCATAACTTCCCCCCTCCCTCCTTATTAATTCAGACCACACCAAAAGTTTTCCTGTGGCTGACACAAAGTTGGCGACGGTCGGACTGTTTTGCGGCACTGGGGAGTTGTTGTGAAAGGCGGTGAGAGTCGGAGGCAGAATTTGAGCCCGCGATCTCTCTCTACTTGAGCAGTCACTCTGCTTGCGTGAGCCTAACAGAAATATCATGGCGTGTCTGATTGATCAAAAGCATTGTGTTTGCCTCAGGCGCCTTTCTTTCCCACAGTTCACTGTTCATGAAAAGACGCTTTGCTACAAAACTGTCAGCTCATACCAGATGAGCTCAGGCCAGGAATATGGTTTTCCAAATCATATCTTTAATCAAATGGCACATTTGCTGCTTGTGGACTCTAGAAAAACATCACGTTACACAGACACTCACTGGGAAATCCCACCACAGAAATACTGTTTTAGTTAGCTCACTGTACTTTACAATATTCTTGTTGAATACTGTTCTGGGTATGAGTCTCCAAGCTTGCCTGATACACTGTAAGCAATTATAATGGCTTAAAGTAAAAAAAAAAAAAAAAAAAATAAATAAAAAAACCTTGGAGTATATGGGATGATTTTAAATCAAAATCACAATTTTAATCACAACAACCCCAAAGCAGAAGGTTTCCTTGTTGCCTGCCTTTAAGCCTTATGGTGAAATATATTACTCTGCCTTACTGTATTTTCATTAAATGTTACACAAACATACCAGTCTATGTAAACATCTACTTCAATATTACTAATATTTCAGAAGCAGTGTGAGAAAATGTCAAGGGAAATATGAAATATGGACCTTGAGAAGAAGGTTTTTGAAAGGTTCAAATAGCTGGCAGCAAGCAGCTGCTACACCTTTGACCAAAGCAATTTACTCTGAACTGCTTCAGTGAATGTCCAGCTGTACAAGAAGTAGATTGTATGTAAAAACACAAGCTCTCTGATGGACAAAACATTTCCGTTAAGCAAATAATCAATAGCTAAATAGAGGTAAAAGAGATGGCGACAGGAAGCATGAATGAGTATAAAAGTGAAACGGCTGCATGAACACTCTGGGGAAACTGGCCTGAACAAAGCATGCGTACCAGCTGGCTGGTTCTTCCTGTTGCAGTCTGCTGCCCCCTGTAGTTTCTCTTTCTTCTGTGTGATGAGGAAATAGAATCTGTGATTCCTTGTTTGTCAAACAATGCACACTGAATTTTCCATCACATTTTTTTTTTTTTTTTTTTTTTTTGGTCGTCTGTTTCCTGCTTCTAGCGTTTGCCTAAGACATATGGATGCTTTTTCGTATCTGTTTTGTTCTTCATGTGGCCTACAGAGCTGTGCTCAATGTAAACTTGGACACGGATTACAGGCTAACACACAGTAACATGTTTGTTTGTCTATTATGCCCCTGTTCCTAAACAGCACGGAATACCAAGAAAGAAAACACAGCTAAAGTTCCCGGAATTCATTCTCTTGAAAAATGATCCATGAGTTTACTTCTTTAGTGAATGGTGCCATGTCCAGTACATACACTGCAAATACAATAATAATAATAATAATAATAATAATAATAATAATAATGCACATTTTTCCCCATCTTTTATTTGTTTATTATACATTTCAGATTTGCTTATAGACAAATCTATACACATTGCATAAATTAATGCAATGCACTGAAGTGTTAAATTACACGCATGGGAAGACAGAATCATAGTATTCACTCATAAAGTGCTCAGGGTCAGCTTGGAATGCTGTTTTACAAGTTTTGAACTATTTAGATTGGGATATTTACTTTATTCCTCAAGAATAAAGCCTCCAGGCTTTTTTTAGACATGAGGAAAATGGAAATACACTCCACCTAAATTATATTTAGTTGTGATGAGTAGGGAGGCCATAGGCAGTGTTTGACTTCATCCTTGTGTCCTTGCAACCATTCTTGATTCATTTTAGCAACATATAGTATACCAGCCATGGAATCTCTTCAAATTACAATTGACATTGTAAATATGGCATACTTAATGCACCAAAGCTTAAAAGGAGAGATGATCATAACGCACCTCCCTTCCCTATTAATTCAGGCCATTACAAAAGTTTTCCTGTGGCTTGACTTGCTTGACAAAAATGACTTTTGAATCGTTTTACGAACATGCTTGGGGCCTTTATTGTCTTGGTATATATGGTGCACCTGGTTGCCTAAGATGGTTTTGGTATAGTCCCAGGCCATACTGCTAGCATGCAGAGTCATAACTGGTTTTACTGATTCCCACACGATCGCTGGTCACCATGACAGCACCACCCCCCAACCAGCATGTTTAACAGCTGGGAACAGGAAGTGTGAGTTGAAGGTTTCCCTCCTTTTCTCCAAACACACACAAAAAAATCCTTTTCAGGCCATATTTCTTTGCTTTTCAGAGATCTTGGTTCTGCGCTCGTTGTGCCAGGTCATGGGTTTCTGCACATTAGCCTTGGCTATAAACAGCCAGCCCTGTCATAGCAGGTTTGTGAAGCTTACGATGCACAGTAATTATGACTAGGTCATGGAGGGATCGATCCTGTCAATTTGTCGATCCATGCCAGTATATGTAAGGAATGGCACATTCCTGATGATTTCATATGAGAGTGGCCAGCACAGAGACAGCACGGGGCATCTTTAAATGCGCCGGCATTATACTTCAGCTGATCTACACCTGATTTACACCTGCAACCTTCCAAGATGGCATCCAGCCCTGATACTTTACTCATTTAATGACATATATTTAATTATCCCAAGCCAAAGGGATAAAGGAAGTGACATCAGCGCTAAAAACAGACGCGTAGCTGTTAGACCATTGAAGAAGAACTGAAAGCCAAACAAGGATTGATTTGATTCAAACAAATTACGATGTAATGATCTACGTAGCATGGTAGAAACACACAAGGAAGTGCAATCAGTTGTGTGATTCTGCATGCAGTGGTGAATGGCATACTTGAAAAGGCCATTACGGAGGGTGGGGGTGCGATGTTTAGTCTAAAAAAGGGAAAATTACCTCATTCTTGGTGCCTCTTTTCAGACTCAGGAAATTGCAATTTCACATACTGGAGGGGCTGATGCATTCACACTACGCTCATGAGAGCAGAGCTGGTGAAACACAGACGGTTCTAATTTAGCCCGTGCAGATTGGATGAGTGAATGCTCTAGTATCTGCTTCATCTCGCTGCAAAGTGGGAGAAAATAAAAAAAAAAACCCAAGACCTGAGTGAATGGGGAGCCGCTGTGTGGCTCTCAACTCTGAGGGCCTATAGAATCTCATCCAGAATAATAAAAAAGTTATTTCGTTCACTTCTTATTTATTCCAGCTAATCTATCACTATGAATGAGTAATCCTTGGTTTAGTATATTATATTATGGTACTAATATTATATTATTATAGTCATTTCAGTTTTATCCAAAGCAACTTACAGTTAATTAGACTAACCAAGGTCCAGTCCCCCCTGGGAGCAATGTGGGGTTAAGGGTCTTGCTCAAGGGCCCAACATCAGTGGTGTTCTTGCTGTGGCTGGACTGGGGCTTGAACTGCCGATCTCAAGGGTCCTAGTCATGTACCGTAGCCACTAGACTACAGGCTGTCCCATTTCATTTCTTTATATTATTAACTTCAGATGTCTGCTGATCTCACAACCAATGCAAGACTAGGTGGAAGATGACTAGATGAAGGAAAGAGGTTGAGCAGCAAGGGACATACGCATGCATTTAAACACTGTCTACTCCCTCGACACTGTCAGAAATTACAGGGGAAATGTGGATAAGATGTCTTGACATCATATCAAAAATGTATGGCTAGAAAGACAGAGCATACATATGCTATTTTAGTGCCTGAGTGTTTATAACATGTCTGTGATGAGCAGAGTTTTGATGTATCAGCGAATGGGACACATTTTAGTTCTGTCCATTATCACAGTTCATCACTCAAAATATTTATTGTATTATTTATTATTAGAATTAGTGTAATCACTCACAACTTTGCATCACTGGAAACTGAAAGCCCAAAATGAAGAAGGTGCATTGTATGTCCTTTATATCTTTTAGAGTATTGACACACACGGTGCAAAATGAGGCCAGGTACTGTACACTGTGCTGTCCTAACTTATCCATCCTTATATTATACTCATAGCCCATAAAGGGGACTGTGGTCTCGGATGTTAGTCAATGATAGGAATATGCAGTAATGACGACGCTGCCATCCCATCATTTGTAACGGGAGCAGGATGGAAGCTGTCATTGCATATGTCACTGAATCAGCTGCAATTGAAGATCACTTTACCGTGAAACAAAGCGAGAGGGGCAGAGAGTGAGATGTCCTCTTTTCAGCACTTCAGCAGCCTGCCATTTCTGAGAGGTTATTTAACTCTGGCACCACAGCAGCTTTGGGATCCAAACTAATTCTGGAGATTAAGGTTACTGACAAAACAAACTGCTCCATTTCCTGCATGTCTTGAGTCTCTGACGTATGGCCGAGTGCCCGGGAGGGTGTTTCTCCATTCAGGCCGCAGTCAGACGCAAAGTAACCTCACGGGCAAGTCAAGAGACTGCAATTAACATAAATCACACGCTTTTCACTATTCTGATAGTCACTAAACAATGACAGGGGCAGTGATGATCAGTTCTCATAAATTCATACTCATAAAAAAGTATTCAATTAATCAAACACATTAAATTTCTTAATATTTTGTTTATATTAAGTGTCTCTGAGCACTGAAAAAATATCTCCTTTTTACCCAATAATTAGCATATATTGCTAGTTAATAAAATAATAATTCATCCAACTCCAAATACTAAAAACATATCAATAATATCGGGTGGATGTGGACCACTTATACAGGCTATCAGTTAATTTACTCACATAGCTCATATGTTGTGTTATATTTCATTTTTAGAGTGTGGCTGCTTTCGCATGGGCACACTGATGTCACAGAACCAAGGGCCAAGGGCAGTGGTTGGATTATATTCTGCAAAGAAACACTGGGAATACACATAAAGCCTTGCATTGCATTATGGGTATGAAAATGATGGACTAGTCATCGCTGGATGAGAACCAATTGGTGGAAGCAAGGTCAGATTTATACCAGATCAACACCTCCTAAGCAAACAGGCAGATTAGGGGAGTGTCTTTGTCAGAAACAGAAATCATACTCCAGATGGACCCAGAGAGGTCAGGCTTTTATTTCCCCCCCCCCTTTTTGTTTTGCAGAGAAGTAAACTCCTGTCTCTCCTTCGTAATGAATTCCTCTCCTCTCTGGCCGCTCGCCCTTCTGTTTGTGTCGTTCCACTGCCCGCGCATCTAATGGCTGCGCTGTAATCCACTGACTAATCTTCTGTCAGTCTGTGTGACATGGCATTAGCTCAATGTCAATGGATCCAGCTCCTCAGGGAACCAGAATCAACACTGTCATTTCTAATACATACTGCAGTGGCTCACGGAGCAGACGCAACATACATGGAGGGGGATGAGCATTGAAAGACTGTCTTCACCCCATTTTGTCCTTTCCACTATCATGTTTTTATTTTTCACAACCCAAGATCAGCATACACACAGTGAAATGCATGTACAGCCCCTATCTGCTGTGTAGTGGCAGATGTACGTGTTCTCCTTTTTTAATAAAAAATAATAATTTTTTTCTTTGTACCCCCTACATCCATCTAACCGGCTCTGCAGATGAAAATCACATATTCCTCCAACAACACTGCCCACTGCAGGCTGTACAGAGGGTCCAATTCACTATTCAACCATGGTATCATAGGTCATTTGATCTGAATCTCAGATTTCATCTTAGATCCATTGCCATGGAGCAGAAGTAACTGGCTAGAAAATACTGGCTATGAGCTCAAAAGCAAGCTGGTTGTTCACTATGAACTATGAACTGCTTTCACTACAGCTGCAGGAGAAAGGTATAAACCTTGAAGACAAGACTAACATGGCTGTTAGCTGGCTGGATTGTGGCTTCTGACCTGGCCATTGTTTCAGGATTCTCCCAGGATAAGGCCTTCTGGTACCGCATTAATGTAAGCCACATGAACAGCCACATGAGAAGCTATAAGTTACAGTTGTTTTTGCCATGGGTCAACAGTAATGGTTTTTCTTTTTAACCAGCGGATGGGAACTGTGATTTGACCTGGTACGTACAGACTGTATCGCAGATCTTGGGCTTTTGAGCTCAGTCACCAGAGTGGCAAACAGACAATGGCTCAATCTGACCTTAAATCAGCACCTTTTCATGAGCTTTCTCTGCTCAGTCCTGCCCCAATCTCGCCTCCTGATCCTACTATCAAACTTGGCCCCGGAACCCCAGACAGCTGTCCATGAGATTAGAACTCAGGGCCGAGCACAATAGATTCCTGGGCTGAAGTGGAAGAGATTGCTTGATCCCTTAGCGCTGATAAGCAACTAACAACACTGTGTTATAAAGCGTGGGCATGGGGCCGGTGGGGGGATGGGGTGGGGGTGCAGCGGTTCCATGAGCAAGCTGTAAAAGGGCAGCCCTCACCCAGCTGGCCGCTGGCCACCAATCGCCCCCACATCCTTTCAGATCATACAGACATGGGAGGGAGTTGGTTCAGCAGCAACATAGGCACCAGTCTCATAGCCAGGGGGTGGGAAAAAAAACAGATAATACTGGGGCCACCCCCACACTGACCTCACCCCTTCAACCCACCCCCCCAACTCCCGCCCCCATCATAGCTCACTGAATTGGCCCATATAGTGTAGGGATGATCAGACATGTCCAAAATGTTGAGTGGTGATCAAAATGACTGACTGGATTGCTTTCCTGAATTCTGTTCTGTGCTATACTCTTTGCCCAGTCTCCTTTCCATTCATTACCCATGAATCTGTGCCACCTGCAAAGCCCCAAGAGCAGCACATGTGGACCACAAAATAGAAAAAGAATATAACCATGAAAGGGCTCTTATTATAAATGAATGATTAATGTTTAAGGTTTTAGGCAAAATACTATAAAAATGAGTTAGATAAACAGCACACCTGCACACAGACACACAGACACACACACACACAGTATCCATAAAGAAGATGATAGAAAAATGATGTTATTTTCCTATATCAGATAGCCTGTGGGAAGGTCGCTAATGCAAATGGATATTGATTGAATGTCCTCTCTGGAAAAGAGCTGCAGCAGTCAACAGCTGCTATCATCAGATCCAGCCATATCTTACCATCTATAACTCATTCTGAAAATTAAGTCAATTAAGTGAATCCACAAGTGTTTCAAATGAGAGGCCATTACTTTGGATCTCAACCCATACACCAAAGGGAATTGCATAAATCGTATAACAGCAGAATGGTTTAAATATTGTCCCTCGGTGTGTTAGCGGATGGGTTATTTACAGCAGTGCTTCCAGACCCTTCTGGAAGTACCGGGCTGTGTTTGGCATCTTATTTATCTACCAGACCTCTTGGTGCAAAGGGTTCATTGAGGTGTCTTTATAATAAGGTAAAGATAAAAATAAACAGGTTTAATCATGCTGCTCTTCACTCCTTGCCTAGATCAATTGTTTAACTAAACTCTTATGCTTCGGTGGAGCAGCTGACTTCAATTTCTTTAACAGGAACATAATGAGCAAAAAATGTGTTCCATAAACAGTTTTACATGTGCCTTTTTTATAACAAACTCCAAACTGTAAATTCAGTCACAAAGCACAAGCATGAAGTTACTGTCAGATGTTAGGCATATGCTTGGGTTTCATCAGCATTTGCCTTAACAAGTGAATGGAAACTCTAGTAAATGGGGGTGTTCCATTTGTAGCTCAAACCCACTTTTAGTCTCATTAACATTGGTGTTTGCTAGTCTTTACCACAAAGGACATATGCCGTTTGAGTCAAATGGTAAATGACTAAAAATCTGTAACCGTGTCTGTCAACTGAGTGATATTGACATCTGGGCAGGGGATCAATAAACGTCCGCAGTGATAGGATGATGATCAGCATGTGGCGTTGAGTGACATCTGTCATAGCGCTCGGGATCAAACACCCAAATGCAACAGAGACCAAATCAACAAAAGCACACCTAGATCAAATTCAAAACATCTTTGACCTAAAATCATGGAGAAAAAGTAATCCTTTGATAATGGTGACCATATTTCTGTGGATAACTATGGCAGCACAGAAATACTATTCTGCATGAAGAGTATTCAAGATTTCTCTTTTCAGGGAGGATATCTCCAAGGTGCCACTCAGAAGTGACAGGCTATGTACAGTGGAGTATGGTAATCTGGTGTTATATGCACATAAATATGAAACCTTGAATAAAATTCAACAGTGAGCACATAAACATGTAGGTGACTTTTTTTTCTTTGCTGCATGCTCAATTTAAAAATGATTTGTGTTTGAAAGTATCATAATTGGGCAATCAGTGAAACTGTATATGAACAGTGGTAGCACCTATGTTATTGCTATGTTATTGTTAATTGTTATTATGGTATTATAATATGATATGAATTGGTATTATAAATATTCATATTTGCATGGTGTTTGTTATTACCACAGCTATTCATATGATTGCCATCGGTCGGTCTCTCTGTGTGGATAAACACATATCAGCACATAAAGGTAACATTTAAAGTTTGAAGTTTCCAAAGATCCACTCCACAGGAATTATGTCTACCATCAGGGAACACTGGACTGAAGAGGGTACGGCTGACTAGCTGGATGTGGCTGTATAGAGTCACTGCTATGCGTTTAGGTATACAGTGTAAATGGGGTGTCAGTGACATTCACAGCAATCTAAATTATAGGTTGTGCAGTTTTTCCGAGGGAGACACCCTCTCTGCTCATGCACATTTTGAAAGCATCCACTACCCATTGTAATTTACTAATCACCATCTTTAAAATATGGAGGGGGGGGGAAATGGAAAAAAATAAATCAACAAATCCCTCAGAGGAGAACAAGGCAACCACTCCCTCAGAAGTATAACGACTGAATGACTACCACTGTCTGTCTTGTACAGCATAAATGATGTTTTGCTTTCTAAACACAGACATGCCGTAAAATGTGTTGAATGAAAACAAAACCCCTCCTTTCATGAAGACATCTCCCTGGAGCTGACTGATGCCTCATTTACAGGCAGATCAGCCAATTAGCGGCAGCTCCCTCAGCTTTCCCATACTGCCTGTTTACCGCAGGTCTGCAGTCGGGGAGAGCAAAAGTTCATCGTCTGCTCGAGCAGGAAGGGGGTACAGTCCTGCCTCTTGCTGGTCTGTTTGGCTTCAGAGTCAGACAATCCTTTCCTTAAATGTCACATCATGTCCCTCGCCAAAACACCAATGTGGCACGTTGGGGGGGGGAAATAAAATCATTTAAGGGGAAGTGGATACGCCAGGGGAAGATGAGGATGGCAGGACTCCTAAAACAAACCAGTGATCCTGGGACACTCTGAGAGCACACATGTGTTCAACACGGAGACGAGATCTGTCAGCATGGAGGCACAAAAAAAGCCTCCCAACATCCACTTAACAGGACCTGACAACATTTTTGAACCAGAGGACTAATCATGCCTTCCTAACCGCTGCCTGGAGTTTCACCAGATTCCACTGATCTGAGATGAAGGCGCACAGACAACTTTGCTAGTGTAAGTGGAAAAAAGAAGGGGGAAAAAGAGTACTGCTGAGTTCAAAACAAGTCACATCTTCGGTCTGTCTGGGTAGTTTAGCTCTGGAACGGCACGCTCAGTACGAAGGGAGAGAGCAGACACAATTCAGTACATGGTTTGAAATCATTAAAATGGTTTAATTCAAGACAACTATTTATATATACAGTATATATTTATATATATATAGATCAGTTTCTACTGACTGTAGTTATATATTCAGTTTCTACAATGACAATAAATTTATGATTTCAGTAATCATGGACGTGAACTCAAACTGCTAATGGGGAGTCCATTAAACATCTGCATGCACCGATGTGTCATCACTTTTATAAAGGAACATTAAGAAATGTTCTCTCTTGTTATAACATTTATTTTTATAAAATTTATACATTTTGATTGCGAGCCTGAAGGTGGTTTTTCACTACCCAGTTCAATCTGTACTGCCTCTTGTACTGTTAATTATTAAAACCAGGCATTAATGCAGGCACCATTGTGTGATGTGCTCTCTTTTAAACTCCCCTTATTTTCGAATATCCCCAATAAGTGCAAGTCATGGAGAGCAATGTGCGTTGAATACTCTCTGACAAACGAAATGGTTAACTGCCATCCCCATAAACAATATCTAGAACCCTCATCATGGATTCAGTGGGCAGTGTACTTGACATAATTTGGATGAATAACTATATATTTGCAACAGAAAATATGAAATTATTCCAATATAAATATGGATGACTGCTGTACACAGTCCTGACAAGCGAGAGAAATACATAAAATATATGTAGACAAGAGTGCTAAGGCAATGAAAGCCTGGCATTGTTCATGATTATTCAATTAAATTATTCATCTCAGAAAAGTCAAATTAATTCAAATGAATAGCTCAAAAATAAACCGAAAACATTTTTTTTTTTACTAGCCAGTTCTTGGGTAACATTGGGTCATCGCTATAAGCAGATTACGGCTTGAGGAGTATTGAAAAGAATGGCAAGGAATGGCTTCAAATACAGCTATCAGCAGAGAGCATTTCACAGGGTTCAGGCTCGCCACCAGTGTCATGATTCGTATCCCTGTTACTAATGAATCGTCTTGAAACCTATTACAAGTAATACCAGCCTGTATACATTCCCAGCATGCACCACTCTGCTGCTAATGGGGATGATCACTGAACAAGAGAGCTACAGTACCATTAATCAATGTCAGACGTGGTGGAGCAAAGGCTCTTATTGGCTAATCAGGACTCAGCAACCGCTAAGGCTTCACACTTTCACACCAGTCACTTTTTTTTTACAACAACAGTAAAAAATCATTAAAATTTTTCATATTTTCTCATTTCTTGGTCAATGTGTCTGCTTCTAAACCAATTCTGAAAAAAAAAAAAAAAAAAAAAATCAAAGTAGGTCCATGCCCCTGTGATGTAAACCGAATTGTAAATGGAAGGGTTAAATCTGAGAGGGAGTTTGAGAGGAAGCTTGCATTTTATGCCTCACCACAGTGTCTCTCAGTTTCAGAAGTTATGAAAAGATTTATGTCTGCATATACAGTGAAAGTGTTTTATGGAAAGTACCATAACCAAGACCAAAAGAGGAAGAATAAAAAATCAAATTTTTTGATGCCAACACTGAACAATTAAAGCAATGCCTCCTGCTGTGACTTAATAATTGAGATCTTTCATTTTCACTTGCGATGACAGAAATTAAACGCTTCAGTTCTAATGTAGTTTTTTTTTTTGCATTATTTTTAGAAATTCAAATTCAATAATTGGGTACCATTTTCGAAGTTAGAATTAGTTAACATTAATGTTCCTATTTTTGCTATGGAATCAAAAGTTTCTCATTCAGTTGAATTTATGCTCTTTCGTAAATATCAGCTCTAATTTGCTGCCTTTTGACAAAGCAGTCATCATTTTTTGCATACATAACACTTGCGCAATGGTTCTCAGTATATTTGCCTTTTCTTTAATATCTAACATATCATATTGTTCAGTGCAATACCAAGGAGCCATATTTTAATAAGACATTGTATAAGACTGGATCACTATTAGGCTTCCGTTGGAAAAATGTGCTTTCTTTGATGAATAGTTTTACTTGACATTTTCGTAAAAAATTAAGAATTGGCACATTTATATTGTGTTATTACAGTGTATTGTAGTATGAAAGGAATTCAAAATTGGTTGATATTCTATTAAACCCAAAAAGGAACACTCAAACCATCAGCAAAGAGAATAAAGCAGCCCATTTTCCCTTCTTCAAGAATGTTTCCAGTGCATGCAAAATCAAGGAATCAAGAGCGAATAACATTACTTCCATTCCTCCATAACTCAAAAGAAAGTAAACAGTTGTAAAACACAGCACTTACCTTTATGAACCTCAGTAATGTCCCCTAGGATTCAACAGCTGCAACAAAATAAATAGTTCATTTAGTAATAGTGCATTTCAATATCTGGAAGAGAAATCAGTGGACCAAGAGGGGCCAAGCTCCGCTGCCCTTTTTGTTCTGAGGGCAGAGAGTTCTCAGTGGAAGAGCATATTCCAAGCAGGACCTAACTAAGGGCTGAGGCATCGCCCCAGAGGGGAAACGGGCAGCGATATCAGGGACACTTCCAGCTAAATGTCCCTCTCAATTTGAGACAGTTTAGAAAGGAGCAAAGAGGCATCAGTGCCAGTGGTAGTAAATGGGACATGTTTTTTTTTTTTTTTTTGAGGTGCCATGACCTTTCACCCCTGCCCTAAAGACATTCTGTGTGGCAACTACATATAAGGATTGTTAAGGAGGTCAGTACTGAGCTAAGGAATTAATTTGTTGCAGCCATACTACTTAGAGGATGCAATTTGTGTTCAAAGACTTCCTAATGATTTATTTCTTGTAAGTAGTGTGTTACCTGTGTTTCCTGTGGAAAACGTCACTTAATGAAATAAAGCTGTTGAAAGGGCACTAGGGTATTCTTTTTTTTAATCTATGTGTGTAATTAAATTGATAATGAGTTTAAGAGCCACTTTGCAATCTACTGGCAATTTAATTCAAAACCTGGCAGGTCTTTGCTGTGTTTATTTTGTAAGGGGAAAAAAATGGCTTTTGAGATAGAGGCAATCAGCTGGACATTCGAGATTGCTTTGAAGATCCAGGCAACACCACACTGTACCTGATCACTTTAACAGTGCTGCACGGTTTCTGTGATCAGGGGATGAAATGTGCTGTCATTCCATGTTATGAATGATTTATTATATAACTGTTATGTGTGTTTTACTCTTTTCATCTTAATTTCAAAAATGTAGAAAATTAGTTTTTTTTTTTTGTGTACACATTGCTAAAATGTAAGTGGCAAACCATCAGACTTTTTTCCACTCATGAGTAAATGTTTTTAGTACATGTAATTCAAAGTTATGCTTGAAATAAAGCCCTCTCCCTTGGCAAAATACACAGACAGACATAAATATTAAGTTGAACAAATGTTTGAGATGTAGTAAAAGACCTTGGTAAATGAGAGCGCATTTCTCAAATGATGCAGGGAATATACGCCTCAGAAAGAGACGGTAATAAAATGCCTCCCGCTGTGCAAACATTTTACTCTGTATAGATTCCCAGTACAGTTATTTTTCCATACTAAACATGCACTTTAGACTCATTGGTTGTCAAAGCTTTTCAAATTAATAGCCACCCAAAATATTTACACAGGCAACACTGACTGCCAAGGATATATAAGCCTATTTGTTTCTACATTCTTTTAGAATTTATTACTGGTGCTTTTAAAGGTAATGACCTGGAATTAATGTTCAAACCTGGAAAAAGGTTTTTTCCTGGGAATAATTCTAAAACCCTTACTGGTGCATCACACAATGAAACTGGTCTACCATACCATCACATTTTACGAGAGAGAAATTCCCTATATAAAAGCTAGAAAAGACTCTTATGCACTGTTATGAATCGCTCTCTGACATTTTCTTGATGAGCTACCTGAAATACTGAACCACTGAGGAAGAGCAACCTGATGGTGATATTTCCCACTAACAAGGAATGATGATTAAGATGGCTAAACTAATCACAGCAAAAATCATTTTTATTTTCAAAATACTGTCTACACTTTAAAACTGAACATTGCTAGTTCCTGTTCTGATGCAAAAAATGCTTGATGTGAAGTGAGGAACCATATGGTATAAAAACTAATCCATGAATTGTAATCCATTGATAAAATGTTTGATAACTTAGCCCATTTATTAATCATTAATGTATGGTTTGTTTTGTTAGCATTTGTAAATTAAAATGCCTTTGGCTTGAATCAAGTTTGTAACCATGATCAATCAATTCAGCCAACTGACCCAGCCTGCCAGAGCCTCCCTTTGGAGGACTATGGCATCGAGAATGCGGAAATAGTGATGGAAAAGATTAAAGATAATATAATATAATACAACATAACATAATATACTTCAACATAAGTGTTACTAAGTAAATATGACACAGGATGTAGCTGTAAAATGGTGGCATCTTCCCTGAAGGAAGACTCTCATTGTGACAAAACCTCCACCATAGAACAACAGAAAATGTATAATAAAGAATACCCTTGAGGCAAATTCCCTTACCTCTACTTCAGCCCTTCAGGTAAGATATTAGGCCACTGCACAAACTCCCCATGGTCTGTAAAGTTCCCATGGCACTTATTTCAAAGGGTATCAAGCGTCCCTGCTGTCTTTCTCACATGGCTCATTCAGTACTGCTGTAAAATCCTCCACTGGTTTAATTTAATGAATTAATCCATTTTCCTCACCTTATGTGTGGGGAGCATTCTGGGGCAATATAAGAGTAGCTGCTGTGTGGCATCAGGGTGAGGCTTGTGTTTTAAGTGTGTGGTTTTAAATGTATAGTGAGGGCTACACAAGCACTTGGCCATTCTCTGGGTATACACATTTACATGTTATGACGATCAGGCACAGGGCAGAGGTGGAAATCAGTGGTGCTTTCAGAAGGCCATATTGTTCTCATTGTGCCACTTGTTGAAAAATATTGCAATGAAGCACTTGGAAGGTAGTACTGATTATTATTACAGTTTTCAATCACAAAAGCCAATTTTTTTGCTATGATCACATATTCAAAAGCCATAAAGGCATAATTGCTTTTCTGAAGAATTAGCTATTTCCCCTTTCATTTTTCTTGCAAAATGACCATTTGGACTGCTGACCTTCTCTCCCCATTGGCTGAGGGTCATCAAATGAGTTCCACGGGCTTAAGGCGTAATCTGTGTGGCCTTGTTCTCAGGGGTTAATTACCACTTCTGAGGGTCCCCTCCCTTCCTGCAATTTCCCTCCCAGTCGATTTCCTACAGGAACCCTGTCAATATGCAGGATGAATCCCTCCCTGGGGCCGTCACAATGAACTCCAGCTCAAGCACCAGACCGGCTTCACTGACACCTGCAAGCACACCGCACCCCTGCCAACCCCATGACTGAAGCACAATGTAACAACCTATCATTAGAGTAGTCACTGGCGCTGGCACGGCCACAGAATTCTTCCGTACGTTATCAATGTCCTCCACTTTATATAACGACTTTACAGCATCCGGACCATCAGTAAAGCCCCTAAACAAGAGCTACTGCCAGTGTAGAGGAATGCAGTTATAGCAGGTGCATTGGATTAGATGGTACGTACTTACAGGTTTATGTTGTTATGTGTCACATTAAGATGCCAGGCACTATGCTTGATCTGTGTGTGTGTGTGTGTGTGTGTGTGTGTGTGTGTGTGTGTGTGTGTGTGTGTGTGTGTGTGTGTGTGTGTGTGTATGACAGAGAGAGAGGTAGAGTAAGAAAAAGAGAAAAGGAGACAGTATTTTTGCATCCTCAATATGTAATATGTTGTATTTCTGCAGGTGTGTTTGGTACACAAAATGATGGATGCATGCTGTTACTGTGATATAAACAATATAACATTCTTCAGCTGGCTATAAACATGAAGCTTTTTGTCTGGATATGGATTGGCCATCTGGTCCTCAATATTCAGTTCATATAGAGTGGCACTATAAAAACAAATGTCCTTTTTGTTATCAGGGCTGATGGCAAACACCCATGGAGAGAGATGAATATGCATACATCTGACATTCAGACACCCACCCACCACAGCCATGAGAGTCAAACCTTTACGCCAGCATGGCTGGGTCTGTAGTGTTCTACCTTGGCCTATGTTTCAAAAAATATGCTTCTGGCTTGAGCTTCATTCAAAGTCAACCTGTCTTAACATTTGGGCACAAAATTGCATATTTGTTCAGAAATGTCAGGCAATGCATGATGTATTTGCGTGTAAGTGTGCAAATACGTGTATTGGTTGAAATGTATGCATGTGTGTGTGTTCATATGTGTGTACATGTGTTTGTGTGTGCTTGTGTGTTTGTGTGTGTGTGTATGGGTGTGTGTGTGTGTGTGTATGTGTGTGTGCGTGTGTGCGTGTGTGTGTGTGTGTGTGTGTGTTTGTGTGTGTGTGTGTGTGGGTGTGTGTGTGTGTGTGTATGGGTGTGTGTGTGTGTGTGTGTGTATGGGTGTGTGTGTGTGTGTGTGTGTGTGTGTGTATGGGTGTGTGTGTGTGTGTGTGTGTGTGTGTGTGTGTGTGTGTGTGTGTGTATGGTGTGTGTGTGTGTGTGTGTGCTGGCTTTCTAAGTCTCAAATCAGCATGCATGTTTTTCAGTCCATGAGCACAGTGTCAAAGACCTATTCCTTTTTTTGTCAGTCCTCATATTGGAAGATGCCACCTCCATAATTTCTCCTCTTTTTTCAGGGAGGAGGATAGGGGGTGTTGTCACCGGCATGTTGAAGTGTGAGAAGTCAGTCATCTGGAAAAGGCACTGACAGCACACCAGGACTTCACAAATGTAAATATGATTGCAGAATCAAGGTTCTGAAAGGTTTCCTCCTTTCACCAAATAACTGGCTGTAAATGAGCTCCGGCGCTCTGTCAGGGCCTGACACTGGCTCCTGCTCGCCTCTACTTTTCCATTAGGATGATGTGAAATTGGTTTCACTGTTGAAAATCTGAATCATAATGCGTTTCCATGCATCGTGAGCATCATTAGCAAACGACCAGGAAAGGATTTCCTCCCATCACGTAATTAAAATAAATCTAGTTCATGCAAAATGACTGCTGATACAACAATTTAAACTCATGTAACTCAGGGAGGAATTAGACACAGAAATGAGTAATGAAATGACCATGGCATGCACCCCCTCCCTTGATTACGGCCCAGTGGGAAGGGGGAGGGTATTCCCCGGCGCTCCAGGCCAGAGTCGCTGTGTTCACTCTCTAAACAGATCCGCCATTGCTGTAAATTGATTATGAGGGGAAAGCTAAGCCCATGTCACATGACTTCTGTTGTGGATAAGGGCACGCTTGTGTAAAAGCTCACCTGTGTACCTCATGTCCCTGGGCTAAAAGGACCACTGTGTAGAGATGTCTGGCTCTTTATATGTCGTATTTCTGGATTTGGAAAGATTTGGGATACATATTGAGTGTGTAGGCTCCAAATATGATCATTAATAATGCATGCAAGTGTACCAGCCAGCATAACAAACTGTACCCGCTGTCAATTTATGTAAAAAGCAGGTGGTTGCCTCATGCATATTCTTCACAAAGGAGTCATGCAAGGCACTTATAGATGTCCAGAATCATATTCACTGCAATATTGCCCAATGAATCCCCTCCAGCTCTCTCCCTCCTGGCTGCAGGACCAACAACCTGCATATTCTCTGTGCTCTGGAAATTCTCTGAAAGTACACCTGATGGGTTTTTCATTCAAACAGGCCATTTACTCTAGGGCCCTTTTCATTACATTTGAATTGGTTCCCCACTGATAAAAATGAGAAAAGAGTGTTCATTTTTTTCTTTTCATTGGCATTGATGATATTGTACTCATCTACCCCGATGTTCATATAACCTTGACCAGGTTTTTATGTTGTGGATTCTCGTGGAGATAAGGATTGGAAACACACAAAAAAGACTTGCCAAAAACAAGCAAGCAGAAGTTAAAAAATAGCTTTCACTTCTGCAAGGCTCACATTGTAAAATGAATGTATGAATGTGTTATTGCAAAGGAGGAGATACAATGATCTTACATTATGATCTAAATTAACTTGATCTTACATTATGATCTTACATTAAGTCAATTTTACATTGTGATCAAATGACACAACAGAGGCTGACTGCAACCATTGAAGTTGGAACATTGTAAGACATTTTTCAGTATTTTCTGTCTGAGCTGAATAAGGCATAAGCAATATAGCTGAGCAAATATAGCAATGCTGTTTACATGATGGCTTTGTTAATATAAGCCAATGAGCTTGTATCTGCAAAGAACATGAGTATGTTTATTTATCACAGGTTCCTTCAAAATGCCCAGTGTAGGTATGACTTGCTATTTCTATTCTCTGAGCTAGTGACTCTTTCTAACAGCCAATATATATGACAGGTGAAGGAACAGGTCAAGTGTTTATATTAAAATTATTTATGTGTTTCCCTTAATAATGAATAACAGACAGCATCGAAAACCATAAAAGCCAACTCCAACTGAAGCATAAAGGAGTGGGTGTACAGTAATTGAATATTTCCATGTCACTGACACGCTCGCTACTGAAGAATAAACATGCTTTTTATTGGTTAAAATAAGGATGTGTTGAAATAAATTGAAAATGGCACTTTAAATAAATTAACTCAATTACACAGTTTTAGAGTGTATGTCATCAACTGGTAGAAATGGTAATGTGAGACAATATAATAAAAGCATGAAAAATTAGATAAATCAGGAATATTAGCTGCTGGGATGAGTCACAAAAGAGATGTGACATAAAAAAACATGGAGACATTATTGTATGCTGTATGCTCGTTTTACAAGCAGTCAGTACAGCATGAGCTATGGGATAACAAGCATGCACATCGACTTCACAAGAACAGCATTTACCACGAGTCCACCCATGCCATAGGATATCCACAGGAAAATATATAATCTATAATATACATTGGTGTGCACAGACTGTAAATACATATTTTCTGCTTAAGTATGAAAGCATTCCAAGTTAAGTATTATGTATTTGCATAAAATGCTGTTTAGTCTGGGTGTCACAGATATACTGTAGTACTAAGGGTATCCATTTGGACAACATGTACCAGTCCACCTCCACAGCCTTAGAGCTCCGCAGTCCTCTGAATTAAGAGTATTTACTCTGTGCCATTTTCATGTTCATTTTAATGCAGTTTCAGATTCAACCTCCACTGCAATGTGAGTGATGTTGAGATTTATGTCAGTATAACATCACTCATGGATCTGCCTGCTGCTCAAATCTGAGGCTTAAATTTAAGCTTTAGATGCAGTAAAACTTCCCAAAAGATAACTGTTAGTCTCATTCAATGCCTATCAGCTCTGAACAGCAATATATAAGGTGAGTAACTTTCACCTTGAAATGGATGGCTTCCCTCTTCGACAGGGCTATTTTTGACTCATCTCTGTCATTTGGACCTTATAATTATAAATTCCATCATGAGTTATTTTTTTTTTTTATGAGAAAAGCACCTGACAACCATGTCCTCTTAAAAATACACAGAAGCTGTGAAACTCATTCACACCTTTTCAGTTAGCAGCATAAACAGTGACTGTATGCGGTGCCAGCTCGTGCACTGTACACACAGTCAATGCCAAATGTTTCACCAAAGCTATTCCATCACTGGGGGTCAAATCGTACCTTACTGTACTGCTGTTACACTTCCCCCTCATTATCCTAATTCTGTGATACAAAAACTATAGCGCTGATATGATGAAATACTTCATATAGGGCCCGCAAAATTTTCAAAAGCAGTCTGACTGTTCCATACACAGCTCAGACCGTGGGTCTAAGTATGATCCTTGCAGCATCATAAAATACATGTTGAGGGTATTGGCCAGCAAGTAGGTGGCTTCTACAGTGCTTAGTACAGCTACAATATATAGCCAAGAGTGGATAAACTTTCACTTACAATTGAATTTGATTTTACCTTAATTGATAGAGAAACCCCTCAACAATCAGCACTCTTTCGATTAAATTCAATTAAATTTTATTTTTTTGCAGAGCTTTTTCCAACACAAATTGTCACAAAGCTGCTTTGCAAAGGTTCCAGGCCCGAGACCCCCTCAGAGCAAGCCTAAGGCAATAACGCCAATGAAAAAACGCTCCCAATTTTGCCAAAAAGCATCAGAAGAAAGCCAAGAATGCCTTTAATGTCATGGCAAAGTTAAGGCAAATATTTATTCAGGCCCTATTTTCCTCAGGAAGTTAAAAGAAAATGCAAGTTAATGAGTAAGGGATTCTCTGTCCTTCACTGTTAAAGAGTAGTGATGGAGTGAGGTTTTATTGAACCAAAAATGGGAGGACCTTCCGTATAGTGCCAGTAACACAATGATTTGGACCAATGACCACACTGGCTGTGGAAGGAAAAACATGTTTGATCGGCTCAAACAAGTCAATAATTGGCAGCTGACTGTAGCTCTACTTTAAAGGGGTTCATGAAAGCTCATTTCAACCACCTCTATAATACAGTGCAGTGGAGTGTGTATCAAGCGAGGGAAAAGTACTCTAAAAACCTTGAAAAGATTTAACTAAAGTGATTCTCACCTGCATTTATGCAGATTCTGATATCTGAAGCGGAACTCTTTTCCCGTATTACATCTGCACATGTAGCAGACTCTCATTACATATGCTCCATCTTGTGTCACATTTGCATTCATGATGTCTTAAAAGCTACAGGATTTCTGACATTAGAAGTAAATGGTCCCCTGATGAAATTTCTCTTTAAACTGTGTGGACTGACTGCTGCTGATTCTGTATCTAATATATCTTTAATAAACTGAACTGCAGTAAGAGCACTCGCAAATCTGGATACATTCAATTTGACAATCTACTGCCTACTGTAATTTTAAAGTTTACAACTAAAACTGTTTGCAGACTCCAGCTCACTCCCACCCTCACCCCCATGTACATGGAACCTCTAAAACACATGCAATAATACCAAGGTTTTGGTAGCTAACGTTTGTAAAACGGATTCATATTTCCACTGAAAAACACCTTTGTGACATAATTGGTGCATGACACATTCACACTAATTCTTTTAAGAAAAAAAAGAGGCTGTTTTGATTGGAACCAGCATTATGTAACAGTTACATAAAATCCATAATGCTTGTTTACATGAAGTTGAAAAAAAGTAAATACATGATTTCATAATTAAAAAGATGTTATAAATAGATAATTCCTCTCAGATTATGCAGGGTTTTTTTCTAAGCGTAACACATTACCAGATGCATAATGTGTCAAGATCCATTATTTTGCCCCTTTCATTTAATTGGAATAATGCGTCTGGAAATTCCAGCGCTCTCATTCCCTTCTAGGTTCTGTAATGGTAAAGAAGGGGATTATTTGCAAGCACTGTCTTTATTTATAGGAAGTTAAGACATGATAATTGGAACCAGTCCCTACCCATTTTCAACAAGCTGTACATATTTAATTTTGAGATAGTTACACAGAGAGCAGTGGCACAGGCTCTACAGCCATTTGAATGATTAATATTAGAGTGCGGCTCAATATCTTGGATTTGATTGTCTTTGATGACGGATTGTGTCAGTGCCTCTATTATGGGGGCATTATTAAGTGTGTAGAGTATCCGACGGCAATTCAGCTGTGTCTTACAGCCAAAAACTTTACACTATTTCTTGGTAATATTTCTTACTGATGCTCTCTCTCATTGCTGTAAAATACAAGCTCCCCATTGAACCTGCCCACAAGTCAGAGTAAATTAGGTGTTACATTTGTTGTTTTGTTTTTTGTTTGTGGTTTAGTTGCCGTTACAACTTAAAGCTTGAATTTTTGTATGGAAGAGCGTGAGAAAATGTTGCAACTCTGTGATCAGTGAATATTAATTTTGACAATTGTCGGGCTTACATCAAAATATCAGTTTTGCAGTAGCCCACACACGCAGTACCTCCTGTGATTTTACACAGTATATCTTTGTTCATGACTGCATGTGCCATACAGATGGGAATGCCAATGTCCATTAAATTTAAATGAGGGTGTTGTATATTGCACTTTATATACACATACACATATATTAGCTTACCACAAGCCCTTATGCAGGCCAAATGGTATTTTTACATGATGCATTTGCATGGATTCAGCAGAGTGCAACAGAAATGGTGCACAGGGTGAAACGTCCTGTTTACAAGCTATTTCCCATGGTACAGTGCTTTGAGGGAGCTGTCCATGTGTAATTTCCAAATAAATAATAATCTTTGTGTGGACAGGGGAGATCAACTGGTAACAAATATCTACCAAGACCTCCCGAGCAGAGGTGGAACATATGTTTCTGTTTCGCCCAGGGAGAAAACAGTGCTGGATCTTTGCAGGGCTAATCCTACTTATATTCTGACTCAGCCTCACTGGGCTTACAGGATGTGGTGTCATTGAAATGGGCCCCCAACAGAGAGGCACCCTTTATTACAACACTGAGACAGCAGACCAACGTCAAAACCACAATTTTCATGAGTGGTGCCCTTTTTAATGAATATCACGGGGAGCTGTTGATTTTATGGACTTCGTAATAAAGCGAAACAAAGCCAAACTTGCTGACGTCCACTTGTATATAGGAGTTCCAATTAGACGCAACTGCTTGCCAGATTGTGCCTCTGCATTAATCTTGGATTTACCAGCAGAAAATTATGGACGAAATAGTAAAGATCAAATGAGTGCTTTAGCACGCAGTGGAGCATGCATTCATTGTGCATATTTACAGGACATTACCTGAGGGATTACATTCCACGTTACATAAATGCAAAATATATTAAATAGAATGTATGAGTTTTTTGTATGCAACATAAAGTGTTCATCCCACTCAGACTCTTCAAAGGCAATCATATGGAAATGCAGAAGTTGTTTCAGGACAAGTGACACATGACAACTCATAACTTTGCAGCTCTCAATAAAGGAGGTGATATCGAGGAAGCGTAATGCTACTAAATTACTGTTGCCCAAACCAACCTCAATATGTGTCAGTCATTGCAAACACACAAAGAGTGAAGAAAGAATCGTGCTAAAAGACAGAGGTAAGAGAAGTGCAAAGCGGTAACTATGAGGCATGTGCAGGCCACATTTTGGCCGGATGAGCCCCCTCCTCTGTAAGTCTGCATGGAATGGCACCAGTGCTATTGGCAGGGCCTGCACCTTTCCCCAATGAGTGGTATGAAACAACAATTACACAACGTGTACTAAACCAAATTAAGCATGCACGATGCGCCGCGGGCCAGCGTGAGGGCGTGGCACGGTTCAGTGCCTTCTCTCAAAGAGGCGGTAATTGGAGAGGCCCCTCGCCGTGGCTGCACGGCCCATGGTGGTTTCCACGACGCCGCGCTATCCGCGCAAACCCTGGCAAAAAAAAAAAAAAAAAAAAACATCTCGTTTCCAGATCACAATCATTGTATTATTCATAGGAATGCATTGTTGAACTGTGCTCAGAGATGCTGGGTAGGTTCTGTCCTGTAATCAAAGTGATTTGAGCACATCTTCGTTAATTATTCAAACAATTCCGCCAACATCTTTTATTCTAATGCATCTCGTTTTTATTTATTCATGAAATACAGTTGCAATTAAGTTTGGCGAGCTTCGTAGCTGATTATGTTTATTTGCCTCTGGTATTTAAATCCTTTCAATATCAAACTTAGCTTGAATATAATGCATTCATCTCTTGCTCTAGGTGAGACTGCATATTATGCATATGACGAAAACTTTTTAAATCAATATTTCTTTTTATTTATCAACTGCTACATTGCGGTTAGAAACATTATGAATTCAAAGCCTGCATACAACATGTTCGTTTCACCTTTAGAGGGCTTTATATTTAACTGAAATTCATTTACCTCAGGTTCTGTGGATGTACAGTGATGTCAACATGTTTGGAACATAAATGCAAATTAAATGAACATTATTTTTTAATCACTTCCATAACACCCACCAAGAGTTTAATAACATGCCTATCGGCATGTATGTACACAACATTTGTATTATTCTGTTTTGAATCATATTGTTTAACATCAACTACATACTGGAGGGAGGAAAATATATTAAATTACAATTGTCTATTTTGTCATTAAGACAAAATGATAGGGATGACCTCAAATGAATGTAATAATAATAATAATAATAATAATAATAATAATAATAATAATAATAATAATAATAATAATAATAATAATAGCCCACACTGTGGCCCTCATCTGTATATGGATGTCAGGAGCGTTTCAGTTGTGAGGAGCACAGCTGTTGTGCTTCCCACAGAGTGATCCATGTAGAGTGCCCTGCAGTGAGTGATTCTCACATGGTCCGGTGGAGACCACGGGAAGTTCGGATGCCTGGCAATCCAGCAGAAAATGCTAACTGTCTTTTATCTCCTTCAAACGTGACGCCGTCTCAGTCTGGCATACAGAAACAGACACATTGATATGTATACATGTGCCTGTTTTTTTTCTGTTATTGTCCCAGTTCTTAATAATTTTGCTGCACTAATTCATTCTTTTTTTTGGTAGGACAAAAAGGACGAAAAGTAGACGGCAAGGGAGTTGGCAAGCCCCACTAAAACACAGGCATTCCTTACAATCAGGTATCAGAAAGCTTAATGGATTCTGACGGTTCCACCGGTATCTGTATTTAATACATAGTACTGGCATGAAACTGGTCTCCCCATGAACAAAGAGCTTACCTGGGAAGGCTGACTACTGCTTAGCACTTGCTAAATGACTTGGAACTAACCTCAGTAAGAACTTTGTTCTGAAAACTCAAAAATTGCCATAAATACCTTCCTCTATCACATGCTGTTACAGAGAGTAATGGCATAATAGAAAATGGTATTATTGTATTTAAAAAAAACTGCATTAAGATATGCTGAAAACTGGTTGCTGTTTTCATCCTTCATGTTTCTGACTTACAAAGAAGTTATTTTCAATTTTAAAAAAAAAAAGTCAACAAGTGGGAATAAAAGCTGAAAATCATGAATGGTTTGCATTAGTTACAACTGCAGCACAGTCTACAAAGCACTCTTTTCATTAAGGTTCTTTAAGCTGGATATTTCTTTCATCCGCCAATGTGATTTGCATAATAGAATAACGTCATGGAAAACCACAGGATAACAGGGAACCACCGCCTAAAAGGAGAAGAGAAAAAAACATGCTAAACACGCCAGAGGTGAAAGAAAACACTCGCCCAGCCTACTGCCCAACCCGGGATTCACACAGCCTCTCATCACATGGTCAAATTGTGTGAATTAATTGCAGCACACAAAGAGAGAGGAATAGTAGCGACTGTATAGCCTGCGACCCCTGTCGGATGAACGCACATAGGGGAGCGGTTAATCACCTCCCTCAACGCGCTCGGGGGTGCATACCTGACATTTATTTTAATCAGCGGGAACCTAATTCATCATCATCGTTATGACAACAGATAGCCAATGATCAGTGAACTCTATTGTCAGCCACGTCTTTCTGTGACAAGTATGGATCTCCTGTAAGAGTGTCTCGGTGATTATCATACTTAAATGACTTCCTGGACTGAGTGCAGTCTGTATTGAAATCATAACTATCCAACTGAGAGAATAAGTCAACAAATTAATAAATGAGTAAATATTTAAATAAACTGTCTCCTTACAGATGTTGGATTGTCTTATGCTGGGACTCACAAATGCATTATGTATCATATGAAATCCCAGTCCTGACAACACAGACATTGAAGACTACACTTAGGCTACACACGGCCTTTTGCAGTGTTTTTTACAAGAAACATCAAAACAACACAGATGTTCTATCTCTGCTAAAGCAATCTGTTCAAAAAATTCAATCTGATACGGTGAAGACATATATGCCGGAGTAGAATGTACAAAAATATCTACTTGTAATTATTGAAATGTTCAAACTCTCACTGAAACGGGGTCCTATACGCATATAACTTCCTGATTTCTGAGTTCCATTGAGCATTAATGTTTCCCCTCACATAAATGAACAAACTACACTGCCATTGAAATGCGAACTCCGGTGGGGTGTTCAGAGCCATACGCCATCTGATATATAGCTAATGGTTTTTCACTGTGTGCTCATGCATGGCGCCTCTACCCATGGGGTCCCTTTCATTCCCCCAGTTCAGTGTGGGAAATATGGCTGTCATAATGGATTCCGTCAGTACTTTAAAATGCCTTTACCTGGAGCAGGCCATGGCTGTTGTGAACAGTCCTTGCCTCTTACTCACTGCTTCATCGCTTCATTGTAATCCCTGTTTGAGTATGAAGCCACTCCGGATGTACCAGGTGTGAATTAGCTGCTAACTTAATGGTGATTGCAAACCTCTGGAGTATGATCCGGGAGCTCTAACTGCCTGTCTGTACTTGGTTTTTGTCTGCATGTCAAAATAAAGCCATACTTCCTTTTCTCTGTTCAGCACCCTATGCTAATTACTTTATTATCCACCACAGGAAAACACCCAGCTATTAATGTAATGACAAAAAACTGGTCAAACACTATTAGTGATGAACACAGTGGGGCAGATTCAATAAGGCTGCATGGCATATTGTACATTGAAAATTCCGGAATTTCCCGAATTTCATCGGCTCATTTTCAATCACAATTAGGCAAATGGTATGCCCATTTTACTAATTTACAAAGTAGGTAATCATGCAGTGTAATAAAAGATGAGTGCTCTTTGCATGTCACAATAAGAGAACCCTATATTGAGTCTGAGAGAGAGTCATGAACCCCGACCACAATAGTACAATAAAGCTAAATTTAGCGCATGTAAGGGAAACCATACATCCAGCCAGAGATAACTGTATGTATTAGAACAGAATGCGTTGTCATGGGGTTTCATAACAAACAGGCATCCTGTCTCACCTTGGGAAGGTAACACCTTATGAATATCATTCAGCTTGAAATGAAACCGCATGAGAGGGTGGTGTGCTTCTGCAATAACAGGGTGATCCACAGGAAATGAGAGCTGCGACCACAGCTAGCAGACAAGGGGTCTCCATAAAGACCGGCCGATGTCACGGCTAAAGCAGCCAGCGCAGAAGCTCAGTAGGAGGGGCATTCTGTAGAAACGACCAGGCCTGAACACACCGACTTTCCCAGGGGAGGCCATTTTGAAGGCTTACGCCAATACCCCAAACATATTACATGGGACTGACAGAGCACTCGCATCGCTCCAAAGTTGCAATTAACCATCATCCTCTGCTGGTAGCGACAATACGATACATGTGTAATTTCATATTTGCATATGTATTTATGGAATGTCTGGGCGAAAAGGAGGGAGGAGACGATGTAAATGAGGGTCGTTAAGTATTTAGATGAATTCACAAAGGCCTGCACTAATTTTGCGATGCGATGAACCATCAAAAATAAAAATAAGATACCTTAAAAAACTGTTCGTAATTCAGCACAAAGCCGACTGCCTACAGCAACGTTTCTTAAACTCTGCATCAGGGCCCAACTTGGGTCAGATATGAGTCAATGTTGGGCTACCATAAGACAATGAAAACAAATTATTTAAAAAAAGCTCAAAAGTCCATGAGAGTTCTACAAGTAAACATGTTTTGAGAGAAAATACTTTTCATATCTGAATACCAGTAATATATCTGAGTGAAATTGTGAATAAATGTAAATTCACAAATAATTCCGCTTGTACTATCCCTTTACACATTTTCAATGAACATGTCATTATAGTTTTAGCCATGTTCAGAAAGTATTACTCTTTAAAATGTCATTAGGTTATTATAATATCATGACAACAATTTTAAAGCATTATATTTTGTAATATAACTTGGTGAACTGATGACTGAAATGATTGTTCCAGAGGTCGCAAAAAACTTCATTCAGGACTAGGAAAATGTAACTTCTTCTGAAAAAAAAAAATGCCATTTACATGGCAATACACACTGTGTATGTTGAAATGGCACTCACATCATAGCATTGCATTCAACTCTGCATAGTGCCTAATGACAGTGTGACCTAAGTGCAGACATGCTGGGCTTGGGTAGTCGCTGAGTAGTCAGTCAATACACATTCATCACTTGACTGAACCCAGCTGCTGCTCCTTGATTCCGACAGACCTTGTGTAAAGGCACAATCTGCTATGCTTGTTGAGAGTCCTTCACAAGCAGGGCCCCCGCACGTCTCTTCTCTCCTACACCCTCCCATTTCAGACTGTTTGAAGAGTGCCCCCCCACCCCACCTTCCTCTCCATAAGGACTGCCTTGAAGTCCTTTTACGCACCCAGTGTGTTTTCAGCAGTTATTTTCTTTAAAGCTCTATTTACCAGAACACCCAAAGGAGGAATAAAGTGCACTTTGAACAGTTTTCCAGCTGTTGTTGTCACCTTCTCTAGTCCCCTTACAACTCAGCACAGTGGCAGTCGGCCTGTCATCGAGATCCGTTGTCTTTATTCATCACTGCTACATCTAAGACTCTCTAAACCCCCAAAAAAAAAAAAAAAAAAAAAAAAAATTATTTCCTCTTATATGTATGGATGGAAGCATGAGTCACTCACTCACTCACTCACTCACCTCACCCACCCACCCACCCACCGACTCACTCACCCACCCACTCACCCACTCACTCACTCAGCGAGACCGTTGAGGTGAGGCACTGGGAAATCTTCAGCGTTGTCTGTGTGAGACGTAATGGGCAAAGGCATGCTGAAAACACCAATCAACGATGAACGGGAAGAGCGGATGACTGGGGAGCTGTCTCCATCGCTTAACGCAAGACGGAGAGCCAGTGTTGATCTGACACCATGCTCTGGCTTTGGACACTTTGGAAACATAAGTGATGAAGTGCAGGCCCTGAGAAACTGACACGTCTAAAGCCAGAGGAAGACAGACAGAGGTGATGTAGAATTTCATCCTGCTTGCTCTTCAGTCACTTCACAACAAAAGAAAAAAAAGCAGCATATAAAAAACAGTATCTACTATCTGCAAATATCTGCATGTGCTTAGTTAAAAAAAGAGAGAGCATACGAAAAATCCATTTTATTTCAAAATGGTACACCTAGGATATACTATAGAGAGTTCAGACGAAGGATATGATCAGCAGAGTGCTGTAGTGCCGTCAGATATTTCAGATCACTTTCTAATGTAATATGCAAGCAATTCCCCTTCAACTTCCTCTATAAAACTGCTGGTGCAGAGCGGTTATTGAGATAATTAAGCTCTAATTATTGCTGCCTGCTTTTCTTCACCTCCTCACGACCCAGTTCATTCCTGCTGAAGACCTGCAGTTTAAAACTGTTGTGGAAAACTGAAAAAGAGACCATTGTGATAATGCACACAGGTCACAAACTTCATAATAAAACATATTTGACTATACCACCAGGACAAACACTGTAAAATTCTGTAAAATTCCTGAATTCTATAGACAGTACAAAACAAAAATTTATTTTCACTTACGACTGCAAGTTGTTTCACCATTTGTGTGTTTAACAATAACCATAATGAGCTCCACCAATGATCGCCTATACAAGCTTACACCTGCTTTGAAGTCAAAATTAAAGAAAAATAATATTGACTGACTCTATGATGACTAAGATCTGTGATGCTTTAGATATTTAGTTTGCTCTTCGTTGGATTTTGGTGGCTGCCACACTCACATTTTTGTCACAAAAGACAGGAAAGAAAAAAGAAAATGCATACATATATGTACATATATATATATATATATAATATTGCCCAATGGTGTCCGTATTTAGGATATCCTTAAGCTGCTCTGCATTTCATTTCCAGGGGTCAAAGGTTACTCACATTTTCTCTTGTTATTTGTGTATTTAAAGCCTTTTCTCCTCTCCCACTGAGAGACCGACTGGGGATATGAATGAGGAAACATGAATGACACCACAGCCGACAGACAGCCTGCGTGGTCCCTATGAAGAAACACAAGCGCCACCAGAAATATGACGTCTGACCCTTAAATCCTGTGAGCCAATGAGAAAGAGCACCCAAACACCTGGCAAGTAGGGTAGACCTGTCTAAAATGGACTCCATGTACTGTGCATATAAAAAAGCAGCATTATTGTGTAACATTTTAAAATAACTAGAAACAGTACAACTGGTATTTTCCATCACACAAAGGGTAAATGCGTTCATATGCAATTATCATAACCCCAAAGAGAATGGCTGGTTACGAATGGATGCCCCGGGTAATGGCTGTTTTCTTTTCCAAGGAAATGAAAAATAATATCATTAAATAGAGATATGAGGAGCAGAGTGTCAACAGATCCATCTCGCCAACGTTGGTGCACTCTTTTCGGCATGCTCCGGTTGTCAGGATAGCTGTGCACGGAGATGACTTCCAACGTAAATCCTGGAGCTCTCCCAGCAAACACTGTTATTTCCCAAACAAAATAATCCAGCCAAATCGTTCTCGGCACAGCACTCCTGCGATGGCAGGTAAACATTATGGATAATCATTACTTCCTACATGAAGTGGTACTACATGTCCCTCCTGTCTGCTCTACACGGCGCCCACAAAGGTTACATGAAAAAGGCAGGTAGTGGTGTATCAGAAGTACTGAGCTTTTCTTTAATCATGACCATGGTTTGTGTGCAATCAGCATGTCCAGCTCCCTCTAGGTTTTCCCCACAGAAATGAATACTAAACTCCATTTTACATGCATTAGCCACCGGCGGTATGATACTAAGCTAATATGTGGCTAATGCGTGGCTGGCCGAGCACATCTTTATGTTGCATGGCACATGCTCAGGATCATCACTGGGACTCACTTCAAGGACAACATTAGTATTTACGGGGGAGCTTCGGAAAGCAATTGTTAAGAGGAAAGGAAAACACAATAAAAAGGCTCCAGTGAACACATCGCTGCAGCGATTCCCAAGGACTGAGTCAAGTGGGTTAATTTAGCCAGTTGTGTAGACACAAGGATACAGATGGCCTGAGTGTGTATTTTGGGCCAAGCCAGTGAATTAGAACCACTTCTGCAGAATTTATTATGGTGACATTTCGGATGTTTCGAACACATCGGCTGTGATGGTCCGCCCATGGCAAAGTGCCCGACTCATTTATTCAATGCGGGCCGGACAGACTGTCTGCTGAGCGAGAGTGATTTAGGGTTTGTGAGACCGGCAATGATCATAATAAAGTCATGACCAAGTGATTGTGTTATTGTATTTCATTTCCTTTCCAATGCATTCTGACAGTCAAACCTAACTCGCACGTACACACCACACACACACACGTGCACAAGCCCACACAAACACAAACACATGAACATACACATACACACACATGCACTGACACACAGACACAGACACACACACACACACACATGCACTGACACACACACACACGTACACACACCACACACACACACACGTGCACAAGCCCACACAAACACATGAACATACACATACACACACATGCACTGACACACACACACACAAACACACACACACACACACGTGCACAAGCCCACACAAACACATGAACGTGCACATACACACACATGCACTGACACTCAGACACACACACACACATGCACAAGTCCACACAAACACATGAACGTGCACATACACACACATGCACTGACACACACACACACACACACACACACACACACACACACATACACTATCCAGGATTCAGTCCAGGCCCATTTTCCTGCTAATGCCCTGCCCATCACTCTACAAGCTACAGTAGGAAGACAGAGACATGCAGCGGTGCATAGCTCCAGAAGGCAAAGCCTCAAACTGCACTCTGAGGCTGAACAGTATGCAGACCCCTCCAATACAGTCTAATGACACGACAGCTGTTTCAATCTCCAACCTGGAAAAAAGAAGCTAATTATTTGTGTACACTGCACACAGCCGACATCTGCAGCACAGACTGCTACATGTGTGACTTTAATAGCAAGCTGTGCTAGCCATCATGCATCGCCATTTTTACAATGACTCAGGAATATGTGAGTTTGGGCTGAGGAGTTGAGGACTTATTTTCATGCATTCATATACAGAAGTACGGGAAAAAAATGTCTGAAAAAAGGGTTTTGATCGTATTTGATTCAATCGCATTTAACTAAAAAAGGTAAAAAAACATTGATAGGCTTAAATGCTACACACATCAAAGAAAATATGCTTTGGAAATCATTAATTTAGACATAGTTTACCCACTACCCAGTAAATGTAGTCTTATTGGTACCATATTAACATTGTGCTGAAATCATTGAGCAACTGTGATGATGGATATTGAAGGTATTTGCTGTAAATAAAGCATCACTTAACATTTTCAGATACAGCCAAAAATAAAACGATTAAGGTTCTGATAGGATCTTTGGATTGCTAAAGACCCTTTGTAAGCTAAAAGGGATTGGTAAATATGTGTCGATAGTTTTCAAGATGTAGCCCAAAAACAGTTTCGTAAAATTACTGCAATGGTTTATGGCTGAAATTTTTAAATGGAAAAAAGAACAAAACACTATTTCCCACAAAACAATATCATATTTGTTGTTCCTCCAATGACCTAACTCTGCTCTGTGATGAGACTGGAACATGCTCATTGTACTTGATATAAGGCATTAACTACCATTGTATCTTTTAAAATAATTGAATTTAATTATCTTGAATGTGCTTACTGTTTTCTGAAGACCTTGACTCTAAACATTCTTTGTACTCAATGACTGGGTGTAAATACAGACCTATAAAATGGAGGACCCAAACTGATTAGAAATATTAATTTTCATATACACACACAACTGGCTACTGAATATACTGATTTCTAGACAGCAAAGACATCATCACAAAACTAGTATGGTTGAATTTAATTCCTTTTTCTCATCAAATTTGAACATGATTATTAGTTCTAAGGCTGATTTGGTGTGTGCCATCATGGAGCTTCAGCAGGGTTCCATATAAATAAATAGCTAGCACTAGGCTTGTTTTGTGTGCCAACCTTGTACATGTAAAACCATGTCCATCACAGTGGACCAACTCAAACGATATAAGCTCATCAGCTGTATGAGAAGTTCCGCTCCATTGTTATGGATTGTATGTGTGCCAAGGAGTATAGCTATGCTTTATTTAATAAGCAGACTACATTTGTTTGTAGCCCAATACAAGATACAAGATTTTTATTTAGGCACTTGCCAAATGTTAGATGCCTGTCAACATTCATAATAACTGTTCACTTAGTTCAATACATTTTCACTCATTAGATTTACTATTGCAAGTCTAAAACAATTTTAACAAATGGCATCTTAACATAAGGTACTCCTTAAACAAAAGGGACTCTGTCCTTAAATTAAAAGACAGCAAGCTAAAGGGAATAGTGCTGTGTGCATGACAGGCCCAGCAGCTGACGAAATCAACAGTAAATATTTTGAAATTATAATGGCAACACTTGTGACTATCTTGTGATTCTAGTTCAACACTTCAGAGGGATGTTTGAGAGTTTAGCATCTCTGATTTTCTTGGCAACATGCACAAATGTACAACAGGCTCCGCTCTTATAAAATGTTTGGAATGTTTTGTCCCACAATGCCAGGTTTCCCTGGAAACACTAAGGTGATTGAAATGACTGGCTGCATTTATCTCTCTTTGTTTTGTCAGGGAGGTAGTTCATATGCGTATATGAATCCATTCAGACCTGGGCCCTTGAAACAGTGTTATGAATATTATGGCTGTCTCTCCAGCGCTGAAGTCACTGTCAGACACTAACAGAATTTTTGATAATTATTTCTATATTGTTATAAATTGCTTTTCTTATAAAATTTGACTAAAAATGCAAAAATATAAAATGTATGTTGTAATACATACATTGCCAGTGCTACCACACCACAAATCAATTGTTCTGGCAAAATGACATTAAATGGAAGAGAATTCCTGTCAGACCTCATCAGTGTCCAGCATTCTTAAATTATTTATGTACTGGACAAACTTTTCTAAAAATAAAAAGTAGGTGAGCTAATCTTTTATGTATGAGGTCCATAGTTACATGTGTAAATGGTCAAAACTTCAGTGACACAGATTTTAGAAGTAAAAAAAAGTCCTATGTATTTAACATTTTATCTGACCCAGATTATGTTTCCTGTTTATGGAGACTATGGAGAGAGTATGGAGACTCTCTACATACTCCTATCTGTCATTCTCTGTTATAACCATCACAACAAGGATCCATACAAGATAACTATTCAATGTTTAACAATGACAAGACTAAAAACTTTGAGGTGCACATGACAGTTGAAGATAATGCCAAGTGGACCAAGAAATGCACAATGAAAAATGACAAATGTACAACCATTTCAGTTGAACTAGTTCCACAATGTACTCTTTACAGCAACAGTAAAGGAAATGAAAAAAAGAGAATTAAATGATGGAAAGCTATATCATAATTCTGCAGTGACTCTGTCACACTGAGTTAATTTCACTCTGTTTTACCACTTGACTTTTAATCTGTCCCCTTCTTTAATTGCCTGGGCCATGTTCCAGCATATTGGTGCAGAGGCAGCCATTTTTGCCTACCGGTCAGCCTTGGATGAAATCGTTCAGCAAACCATTGTGAAGACTTTTCCTTGACCCCGGCTACATTTTGACACAAGCTTTAAGCATATCCAAACTGCTCCAGGCGAGCATTATGGGATATTAGCCCTGAACTGTTTGTATTGTACTTGTGAGGGTCAGGCAGGCACAGACCAAGAGACTATGAGCTCTATAATGGCCCAGAATCACTTCATTGTAGGTGCTTTGTAAAAAGTGCAGAAAACATGGATCATACCACTGGTTAATGGAGGCAGTTAGTCTTACAAAGGACCGTGGCTCTGTCAAGGCTGAGAAATGGACTATGAAGGTTATGCTGTACAAGGAATGACCCTGGAGATCCAACGGTCATAGGGTTACTCACTTACACCGCAGTGCTCTTTGTCTGCAGCTGTGCATCTACATCTACGGTATTTTCAATATCAGGTATTTTTAAATTATTTTCTTTAATTTTTTTTTCTCATGTATGTACTTTTCTTTGATAATTTCATACATGAGAACATAATGCTGAACTCACGATTTTGATTGTGATACTTTTTTCCTCAAAGTTGAGGCTGGATTTGACTGAACTGTGGCTTTTATGAGAACCTGCAAGAATTGACATTATTTAAGTAAAATATGCATTAAAACACATTGTCTGGTTTAATACCCTGGTAATGAATGTGTGTGGTAGGGCCAGTGTCATGAGTAATGGTGGATAAGCATTTTGCTGAGCTTAATTCCTCAAAACAGATTATGTGCGGCTGCAGTTGTCAAGTCTATTCAGCCACTTCTTATCTCTCTCCACAGGCCACTGTGTAGTTCATTCTGTTTCAATGTGACACAAGTTAGATAAACTTGACAGATCAACTTTTTTGATACTCTCAGAACCTATAAACAACTGCTGGCTAATCTGAAAATCCTCACATGAAAGATTATATTGGGGTCTATTATTGCCTTGTCACTCTTACTTAAAGGGTCACATTTCCTTGTGCACCAATTTTTTCCCTTCATAAACAGTCATTTTTTTCACCATTCATGGGCACACCTCCCTGATACTTCTCCAAGAGTTTCACAAGATAAATTTCTGGAGTTATATGTAGACCTGCACCCACTGATATCTGCTGTATCTATTAGATTTACACTACAAGGTACAAGGAAATATATATCAAATATGAAAATAATTTCTATATCACTGGAGCAAGCTGAACATTAAAGCAACTCAAATAAACAAAAAAGGCAACTAACACACTAACTTAAAGAGTATGTTAAAACAAAGTGCTTAAAGATGGGAAGATCTGCATATTGACTTGAGATAAATTTAGTATCACTGCCATTACGTTCAATTTCACTGGAGAGGGAATCTCCACATGCATGCAGTGCATTGTGGGTCAAACACAGGAGATGGAGTCCCCACATTTTGGGAGAGCAGACTTTTATCAGAGAAACACCTGCCCTGTTCCATGATGGAGGACAGTGCTGGCAAACCATTTCTCCCGGACCGCCATGAGTCGACAACATGGCTGCCCTGATTAATCGCTGACCTGTGCCATCAGAGACAATCTAAACGTGGCCGAGTTTCCCAGGCCGACTTTGCTCAGCAGGAATTCAGGGGGGATTAAAATGGCTTATCTGCTCTTATGTTTACTATCTCCCTCAGCATCAACTGCTGCTCCCGCTATCAGAGCGTCCGGCATGAGGGAACACCACACTGGCAGGTCTCTGTGTTCACAATGCAAATTCTGCGTCAGGCGGTAGAGTCACACAAGCACAAGGCTGTGTCCCAAAGAGAAAAAGGTTTGCCTTAACAGCTGTCTTGTCCCTTTTACACAGAATCATATGTTCTTTTTTTAAAAAGTAGCTTCTTCTAACTACTGTTGGTGACATTAGAAGACTGGTCATACCATTCTGCTCGTTTCTACTGCTCAATAAACTGATTAAAAGAATGATGTTTCCTATGTAATGCATAAAAAACATAAAAACAACTTCAAACTACCCTAGACGTACATAGACCAATTCAGCACAGCAGGTTATCAATAAAAATTTTACACGTAACATTTGATGCTATAAGAGAAATTTTGGCTACACTGTAATTCATAAGAATAATAATTAATAGGATCCATATGACGCGTTTTCTTACTCGCTGCAAATAAATATCACCTTATATCATCCTCTGTAGATGGGAAAGAGTCCAAGTCCAAGTTTTGCCAATATTCAGAATGATTGGATATACTGAGCCCAAACAAAATAATTAATATGAATTCATGAGAGGCCATATCACAATTCAGCACATTGACAGGGGGCCGGGGGGGGGGGGGGTGAGCAGTCAAGGTGGTAAATAAGGTTTGGGAAATGGTAATAACCACAAACTTCCCCCTAAAATAAACAACCTGCAGTGCCTTAATCCTTAAGTGTTTGTGCTGTCTGCCATCCACCACCCCCCCCCCACCACCACCACCCCCCACCCCACCCTTCCCCAGTTAATCCGGAAAGTCAGTCAGACAGTTTCCGTGGCACATAAAGCAGAGCTGGAGATCCCTGTCCAGGAGTCTGACAGTGCTGACATGTGCTGAGGACTGCGGGTTCCTACAGGGAGGCTGTTATCACAGCGGCACCTGGTTAATGCACTGTCCCTCCATACAGACAAGCAACGGCAACCTGAAGAATACCAATGACGACAACACGACTGCGTCCTCCCAAAGATGTCAGGGAAACATGAAAATAAATAAGATTTCTATTTTTTTATGTTAGCCTTAAGTTATAACATCATATAAGTTGGCAAAATCAGGCTTTTCCGTGTTTGAATTTTGATTTGAAATGGCTTTTCCCCTATCAGAGAACAGAGGTAGAGAGTTGATACTATCTCCTGTAAGTTTTAACGGCTAGCCTGTCACAGAAAATGGTCCACCAAAATAAATAGAACTGAATAGCCTGATAGGATCAGGAACTGTTTATATTTTTTCATGGGACTGGCCAAAATGTAAAGCTTATCATTTTCCATTACAATGCCATAAGTCCTAGTTGTGAATTCAAATTAACACTTAGTTTTACTCAGCACCTGAAATTAAATTATATGACTTTATGTAAAACTAACTTTAAAATGTAAGAGCTTTTGAAAGACCACGATTTCTAGAATTATCAGTCAGTTCATGACTGAGAAGCAGTTGGAAAATAACAATGTATTTAAGCTGATCACAGGGTAATCACATAGGAACAAACTATTAAACATAATGACATAGCAACTTCAATGTTGCTAAGGTAAAGAGCAGGCTTCATCTCATACACACTGACACCCTAATGGCTTTGCCAGGATTCTAAATGTCTGACAAAGACACTGCATGAACACAATCCATGTAGAAAAAAAGATGGGTCGTACATTCACATGCACCTGGTGAACCAGGAGTGGATGCTAGAGAGCGATGCTAGAGACCGATGAACTTAACCGACTCGTCCTCAGTAATTTCCCGGCTAGATTAGGCCAACTAGAAGCACAAAGCACGTGTCGCTGCTGGCAACATCGCAGCTGGAGCACCCAGTCACAGGGTTCACACCTCCTTCAGGAACATGCCTCTTTCTTTGTGAGCCACCTTACTCCATGAGGTCTATTTCCATCCCTTAAAAGTAGCAAAATAATAATGAATTAATAAAGAAAAAATAATGAATTAATGGAGAGGGTGCAAACTCAATGATTCAACATCAGAACCAGTGCCAAGCCGACAGTGTTCTTCTTGGTCTGTTTAAGCCTGCAGATGGAGGGATTTGGCCCCTTTACTTTGTATTCAGACCAGAAACACTAAGGTAAACATCATGTCATCCACTCCTCTGCTGTATCGCCCCTCTGCCAAAACACATTGTGCCAATAACAGGATGCATCTTGGGTGTACTTTCTTGGGGAACATTAGGTTATGGAATTGGAAATGTGAAATCTGGTGGAAAAGCATTTCCGCGGTTGATGTAATGATAAAAATATACATGCATCCTGAATATAGGAGAAAATCAATGGTTTCATATGTCATTGAACGCCATCATGAATATTCAAAAGAGAAGTGAAAATATACCCCCTACATAACTTTACAAATCCTGTCACCAATTCAATAGGAGTTAAAGGCAACACGCTAATGCGGTTCATAACACATTCTTCACAATGCCTAACCAAAGTATTAATAATAAATAATTCAACCTGAACATTGCATATTGTATGCGTAATGATTTACAGACACATGACATTACAGACAAGTTCTAGCAAGACAATGACATATGTAATACTATGATATATTCTCCTATAATTTTATTTGAAATGAGAAATAACATTATTACTTTTACAACAAAGTAATACAATCTACAAATATTTCATCAGCAAAGCTCTGCCAACTTGGATAATCAGAAGAACAGGCATGAGTGAAAAAAATAAATAAAAATCTCTCTGTTCCCTGTCACCATCTGAGATACGTAACCACCTAACCCTCTCTTGACTTTCCATCATGACAAATACAGTTGGGTTTACTATTTTGCTTTCGCCAAGACATTTTCATTCCAGGTTATTTGCAGAATTTTGGAGGCATACACCAGATGGCACCTCACTGCCTGAAATAAGTATGAAAGCAGAGGGAATATACCTACTGAGCCATCAGATACCCTCACTAATAACTGGGGTACTCCACTAAATTGGAAATGATTATTGCTATATTGAGATGACAGAGCGCTGTCTCGAGAAAAAAAAGTGAATACTTTCTCAATAAAGTGCTACATAGTCTCCTGTCCATGTTTTTCATGTTTAATGAATCTCTAATTGGAAATGAACAGGATTAACCGTCTCACCAACATTCTCACAAATATGAGACATGAAATACACAATGCGAACGCCTGAGCTGAGATAGCAAGGAGTTTTATGGTGGAAAAAAAGTCTATTTGTCCCACTTTAAATGGACCAATCCCTTCATCAAAGCTACAGGCCAGCACGTCATACAAAGCAAAGGCTACAAGGCTGACCCACTTTCCCTGCATTATTGTTCTTACGCTCTGATGAAGGCAAAGGTGCATTTTAACATCTTTGTTTAAAAAGGATTTTGCGTTAGAACCCGAAACTTTTATCCACACCCCCTTATGACGACTTACATTCAAGTCCCCTGACTTGCTGACACCTTGGGAAACCTTCAAAAGCTAAGCGTTAGTGATGGTGTGAGCGGGCTGAGAGACTGAGAGTGGCTGAGCTCTCTCAATCAGACACTGTCGGACCCACAAGCTTGTCAATATGTGGTGTAATTGTTCCCTGCGGACAGAAGAGATTAAAAGCGGTGTTTACCCTGCTTGGAGTTAACTGTTCAGAAGCGTCATTCAAAATAACAGTGATACCCACTCAAAGTCAAATCCACCTTGTGAACATGGACATGACTGCGAGAAGAGGTGTGGGACAGCCGATAGTGAGGCACTCTCTGGACAAAAGCAAGCAACTACCTAGATATTGGTGAAGAGGCAGTTTTGGTAAGCACAAAAAAAAAGCTATTTACATCAGGTAATATACATAAACCCAGCAGTTCTTCAAGCAATTGAAACAAACACAACCCAATTACTGCAGCTCCTCACTCCGTTATAAAGTGACATTTTTCCAGTGTTTTTTAAATGTAATTACCAATTAGCTTTCATTTTGAATTTTCATTGTTTTGCACTGGAACACAAACCAAGCCCTGAACGGAAGTGTGAAAAAAGATACCACTATTATTATGAACCCCTATCCATGTGAAATAAACATTCCAACGCGATGGCATCAATAAGGATTTGCTGGTACAGAAGAAGTTATCCAGACTTAATGGTACTTAACTTTTAGACAGATTCATAAGAAGTTTCAGACAAAAAAACGCTGTCTGGGTGCTCGGTTGGACCTACTGCAAGATAATCCCATTATATGAGTTGCTGAAGTCGGCTTCACAGACATAATTATCATGGATGATTCAACTCGTATGGTAATTACAGTACTATAGTAAATTGGAACATGGCAGTATGTGACCTAAAAAAACCCTCTTCTGGCAGAATAAAGATAAGTGTGATTTCTGGAAACCACTGTCTGTAATCTTTTATTCTTACTTCTCATCACAGACGCGAGTGTGAAGCTGTGGATGAGCAGTCAAAACACATCAACTTCATCCTTAGTTTTCACAATAGCCCTGCCTTTCAACAGAATCCAAGATATCGTTCCTCAGACTTTGGGAAATTATCGTTGATATTACGGAAAACGTAGCAATTTCAAAATGTCTTTACTGGTTTAAAATGGTCATGCAGTTTAATGACTGTACAAGGAAAGGAAATATTTAATTTCCACTGTGTGTATGGATGTTGAGAATTCCCGCTGACTAACACAACCTGATAATACACAGATGATTGTGCTAAAATGTTTATTTTTCATGGTATCAGACAAAAAATGGAAACGATGCGTGTCTATGTAGAGCTAAGCCACAATTCATCTTCAAAGCACTTTGTGTGCCCACAAAGGTTCAGCATGGTGACTGTGAGAGGTCACGGGATGTCTTTTACTTCATTATGATGTTCTTTAAAAATCAGTTAAATAAAATAAAATACAAAAAAACACGTCTAAATCTAGATATCAGTGTCTATGACAGCATTATTTTCTCTGAAAATGGGAATACCTTGAGGATGTTTTGTTTGCACCACAGAGTGTCTCTGGCCTACTACAAGCTATCCCTTAGCCTTTGGGTTTCATGAGCTGTGTCCAAGTTCATTACGAATCGCAAATGTAAATTATCTATGGTATTCTAATTTTTAAAAGGTACTTCTTACTTTGTTGGTGATTTTTTTTTTTTTACCAAATGTAAGAAAAAAATCTAAGATGTTTTTATCTTCTACACAAGCATTGTGAGATTTTTGTTTTTTTTAAATCCATGTCTGTCTTTGTGTATGTATTTGTATACTATTTATATGTACACAATTACACTGCAAACAGAGCTCTGAAAGTATGTCTGTGGCTCTAAGACAGAACCTCTGTGGTAAGGGTCACTACACTGGAAATTCCTAATACCAAATGCCCAGATGAACACATCCCTCAAGCTTCATTTTCAGATACTAATTGACTTTTTCCACAAGACTTCAGACTAATTTCAAGCTCAATTGACATATATGTTCAAGAGTTCCAATAGTATAGAATAGCAAATCAAATAATAGTAAAATTTTCTGTTTTTTGTCCTTCCGGAAAACAGATTAAGGCTAATCTAATTTGACATGTATATGGTTAATTATATCTGTTTGTTTTAATCTATATTATTTGTGAATTTAAAAAATTCCATTACTGGAGGGTGTTCGCTACCATTTGACTTTGAAATTTTTTGCAATAGAAGGAAAGGAAAAACAGTTTCTGTTCAATCCAACTGTGACTGCATACAGTGGGATTTATGTGGAGACGATATTATTTCCAATGTGTTTCTCATACATCTCTTCTCCTGGGTTGTACTTGGCTGGACAGTTATAGTACTTCTCATAGCTAGGTGTGTCTGACAGCACTGACAGATAGCTGTTTCTAGCAGCATGTACCTGAATGAAGGTTATTTTTCAGAAAAAAAAAATAATGACCTATGCTCTTTTCAAATTTTTGTAAATTGTTTATCATGTTTATATTTCAGATGTTCTGATAAACAATTTAAGCATTTACTAAAAAAGGGGCAAGGACAAATGATGTACTGCTTTATTTTTATGACACACTGCTTCATCATTAATATGGTACTTAATTACTCTAATTTTGACATATTATACATCTTATGAATTAAGACACCCAAAATAAGGACACACCCAAAATCACACATTTTCTAAAAGTTGAAATTACAAACTATAAATCCATATCTTGTAGGAAATTGCCAAGGAACAATAGGCATAGCACGTAATAGGCCCCTTTGCCAAATGGTTGAGTAATTATGCTTCTATGAAAGTGAACAGAATGGGCCCAAGCACTATGCTGCAGCTGTCTCTTTGTGATGATCGTGAAAACGGCTAATTGAAGCCATTTATTACAGACAAGTTCTAGCAAGTTAAGTAATCAAATATTCATTTGATTTTAGATTTGGAAATGTTTTATTTATTAATATTCCTCTCACTTTTCCTTTTGTCATTAGACTGGTAAATGAAACAGAAAATGACGTGTTTGCTCCGTGGAGTGTCAGTTTGAAATGTCATTATTCATGTCACTGGAGAAAATTGTGGGCCATTTATATGTCAGAGCTATCGGAGCCATGTTTTGATCAGGACTTTGGAAGCACATCTTAGCAAAAAAAACTGCCCGTGGAATGTGGTCTTTCAAATGTGGGTGTCTTTGAGTCTGTCTGTGCCTTTTCAAACTGCAAACCCTCAATATCAAGATCATACTTTCTTGGCTTACTTGGCCAATGCTTTTCATGTTTTCACAAGGCTTATTTCTTCTTTATCTCCTTACTTTGGAATGAACCCACTGCCAAGTCAGTCCCATTGCTGAAAAACACAAACTCAGTTCAGGAGGGTGCAGACCGCGCTGGCAGGGAGTGCCCTACCTCTGTTCACTCAACTGTATGTGCTCACTGTAACTCCCAAACAACACCTGACTGGCCAGAGGGGTGTTTCATCTACTAATAGGAGTCCACTACTGCATGAGATTCCTGGTCAATGTTGGCACTGACCCAGTGGCAGGGGAAAGCGGCTATCCCACAGGGCCCCAGAGCTGACCGCTGAAATATAATTCAGAATAAATTCTACATTACATTTTCCAGTACTCATTGGGAGGTGCAGGTTAAACTGAGAGCTGAGCGCCATTTACCCAAAAGGCTGTGCTAATAATTAAAAACGAAAATGATTACCAGCCCTGCAGTGTGGGAGTACTGCATAAACATTTCACTTCATTTCACTTTGCATCACATCAAACCTTTCACGATTACTGGCATCATCAGATCTGTTACTTACTAACCTGTTGCAAAATGAACAAAAAAAAAAAAAAACACAAAGCATGAACTCCCATAACCCCATACTCTGTTTACTTTCATTTTTACTGTGAAAAGGAGACCATTTCATATTGACTACACTGCTCTCTTTTTTATTTTACAGATAAATACAGATTCCTTTTAACATGTACATCTTATTTTTATGTTTATATATGTATATCTGTTCTACACAGAAAACAAAAACTTGTTCAGACTGATTCAAAGTGAATGCACATGCTTTTAGATTATGAATAAATCAACACAGTTTTAGTGTTTTGCTTATGATTTGATAGAATTCATAACATGTGAGAGCTGTAAAGGAACAACAATAGCAGTTTGCAGGGCTGGGAGCTGGCAGGAGTTTTGACACTGTTCCATGATAAAATAACTATTATTTTCTTCCCATAGCTGGAATGAAATTGCTGTTTGAGGACAATGAGGATGTCTTCAAGTTTACAATGAACTGAGGAAAATAAGCTGGATGGAAATGATAACAGGTATTTTTTATGCATTGTTGATATTTCCCAATTCAGTATGAATGACACTTCTTGCCACTGAAATGACATTTTCCCAGGGGAATGTAAACTCTGGCGGAACAGGCAGAAAATCCAAATCAAGATCTACATCGGCTGAACAGAGTAAAGATGCAGATGTTTACAATGATATTTCAAGTTCTTTTGACACATTCTGCAGCGGTTAGGAATCCCTTAACTAGCTACAAATGCTCATAGCCTGACAGACGAGGATAATTAGAAGTATGTAAAATACTGTCTTGATAATAAAAGATAATTGTTTAACAAAAGGAGTGATGAAATCATATTTCATTCTAAAGAAGACATATATATTTCTACTAACACTGTGATTTTTTTTTTTTTTGCAGGGGGAGGAGGGGGGCTGTGACTGTGAGAATGAGATACTACAGATAGGGCATGAGAATAGGGCAGTTCTCAGTTATGCAATATTCTCAAATGCGCCATTTGATTAAAATATTACAATGCTGATGGACCCGGATGTTTGAGCAGACAAGTCTGCACAAGGAAATGGTTAAAAGGAGAGTACATCTGTCATAACTCTTTCTTTTCTTTTCCGTCTTTACACTCCCCCAAACCCCAACCCCAACAAGTTTGATATGTTAACCTTGGAATGTGCAGCATGAAAACAATATAAAAGACACAATTGAATGTGCTCGGTTTGTCTTTGAGGCTTATATTTAAAGCAGTCATGCTATGGAAAACAAGCCCTCATTCAGCCATTTTACCAGTATATTATAACCAAAACAAACAAGAGAAGTGTAATAAAATGAAAAATAACATATTATAGTATTCTTACTGAGGTTAAAGGTATGTGAATCAGTAGAACATCCCCTCTCCTGAGACCTGCAACACAGTAGAGAATACACTTGGTTATGTATGAAGAAAGAAAACCTTCAACACACAATTAATTTCAAACATATCTCACTTTATCAATTTTATGCAAAGTCTGAGTCCTGTGTTACATGGGAAGATCATATATTGTTAATATTATAAATCTGGGCAGTGTTTCTGACTTACCATGTGCTATCATGCACCAACCAATCTAACGCTAATGCTAACTTAAATGAGAGAACACATTAAATTACTTGTATCTGCAAAATGTTTTGCTTGCTGCAGGATAGACTATATCTGACCACATTTTATATCATTTGTGTCCACACCACAAAGAAAATGTGATGCAAGCTAAATTCACTCTCATATCATATATGGTTGAAAAAAAGTTTTTTTTTTCATTTCACCTTACAAAACATCTCAATGTTTTATAAGGTGAAATTTAAAAAAAAAAAACCTTTCTTTCAAATATATAGCTGATATCTGCAGGCAGTTGAATATCAATGACATGAAACCAGAATTTAACGGCTCAAGGTCCACTGACAGTTAGCACTGTGCTAAAGTTAGTGGCACACACTCTTACTTTCTCATAAACAGACCGAAGGACCCGGCTGACCTCAGCATAAATGAGGGCTTTTTCCCCTCTCTTTTGTCATCACTCATAGTGGTGAGAAACCACTGCCAAAAATAGATGCACCTTGTAAGGGAAGCATCTCTGTGGAGGCCAGAAATCATACATCAAACAAAGGGACCACATGGGTGGGTGGGCAAATAAATAAATAAATAAATAAATAAATAAATGAATGAATGAATGAATGAATGAATGAATGAATGAAGAATGAACAGACAGACAGACAGACAGACAGACAGACAGACAGACAGACAGACAGACAGATAGATAGATAGATAGATAGATAGATAAAATAGATAGATAGATAGATAAAACAAGCTGGACTCACAGCTTTCCACCTAATCTAACAGAAGAGAAGCACTGTGCGCTGAGAGGGACAGAGGGGCGCTGAGCAGGCTGCGCAGATAAAAAGCGCTCCATTGAGCAACATGTGCACTGCACATGCATTTTCCCCAGTTTGCACAGCAACATTCTCTTAGATTTACTGTGCTGTTGTCATTTATAATCATTTCAAGGTCTGAGGATTCAGTTCATTTCTGGCTACTGTCATCATAACTCATAACAGTAGCGGATACCCATATCCTGAGTGTATAATAAAATCCATGTAGTCGGGCCTCCAACATTTTGATTCCATTTTGATTGTACATTTGATTCCATTACTGTGAGGAAACACTGTTTCTATGGGAAGTGAACAGCCAAAGACGTAGAGTAAAAGACCTAGTTTGTGTTCTATCCAAATGTGTAACTATGCAAGCATCAGTTATTAGGCTGAGTCGGTGCTGAATACAATGTTCTGAATAATATGAGGTTGAAGGATTCACACAGTATTAATTATTTTGGATTGTACCATTTGGAGAGACCTGGCAAAGCTTAAGCATTGTGGCGCTGCAATTCCATTGTCACCTTCCCTCATCCTACATCGTACAAAAAGATGTACAGCAGCATTTGTGGGGTTATCTTTCCTGATATCTATTTAGTCTTTGGAAGCGCTTCATAATCTTCCTGAAGAAAGTGAGTCACCTGTGAGATGGAGGGATTAGCCACCGCTAACTTCTCATGGCCACCGTTGTGGATTGTGCTCTCGGCCAAGGCCTTTCTCCTGGCTCCCGTCTGAATATCAAGATTAAGGAAGCTTAAGGTGGCCAGTGGAGTAAAATCCAATATCCCACGATACGTGTTCAGCCCGATGGGCGTCTTTAAAGCCGCTGCAGGGAGGCTCTTTTAGCTCCTCCAGTGATTATCTGAATAGGTCTATTGTTTTAATTAAATCCCTAATTACACGGAGGCGCTCAGCTTTAATGTCTCCCCGGACTCGCGGGCCCCCCAGCAGCGCAGAGCCTCCCTTACATAACCCGCCCACCACCCTCCCGGTCAATCGCTATTCAGGTTGCCCGTTATATTAACCCCCACATTGCAGCAAATTGCTCTCTCCGTTGCCGTCCCCATGGAAACCATTCCCCTCTGACTCAGCCCACCTCTTAATCGCACCCATTCAGCGACACACTCTACAGAGGATAATAACCAGTGGCCCCTAATATTTCCCCAGGATATGTCAAGAGCTCGTTACAGGAGATGTGCATTCACATACAGTGGTAAACTATGGCCATGTGTCTACTTTTTTTTAGTTTTTAATATTTATAATTAACTTCATGTACAAATTAAAGTGCATTTCATGAAATATGTAAAGATTGAAATTTTCTCTTTCATTTTGGAACTATGACTGACTTTGGATGGAGTGACTGGCTTTTACTCTCTTATCTGGGTAACTAATTATTTGTGGCATAGTGTTTAATGTACACATCATTGTAACTGAGATGGCATGTCTCTGTATATCATTTCATTGAACTGTTTTATTTAGCTCCCCTTATTACCGTTAAAAAGGGTGAGGTTGATTCCATAGCACTAAAACAAGTGGTAAGAGTTTTTTCAGGCAACAATGTGATGAAGTTTTGCACAGCAAAATAATATTTTGTGCATCAACCACAGTTAAAAGGTGTAAATTTTGGGAGGGGCATCTTTTACCAAGTAATCACCACAGCTAATAAATTCCTTAACATTTCAAAACGTTCCTCACATTGAGCATGAAACTGGCTTGTTTTTATACTCACACACAAACAGGCATCCCCCCCAAAAAAAAAAATAAATAAAATAACTTTGATTCACATGAGAAGAAAATACAAGCAAAGGCCACAGCATGTCTGTTTAATGAAAGAGGAATGGACAGAAGTCTACGAGTGAAAGCTCTTTGACGGCTCACAGCCAGGGGGGGCAGTGCATGAGACTCAGAGCCCCCCTGAAAGAGGAATAAATCTAATGTAGTGTAAGGAGGAGCTGAATGGGATAACTGCTTTAGGTCCCAACATGACAGTTTGATTTAAAACAAACACAGACACAGTTACCCCTGCCTCATCGTACGCTAAAGCACACAGACCACTTCACCGTCCAACCCGGCTTGTCCAATGCTGCTCAACAACTCACTAAACTATACAGCCTATTGGTTGTCTGTCAAAAAAATAATCCTTCGCAGAACAGGAAAAAATGTTGTACCAAAAATGCAGAACAAAACTCATTTTATCTTTGAATGTTTAACTGTACTTAAATGCAGTTAGCCTGTGTGCTTGTTCTATTGTTATCATATTCTATTGACTAAAGTCATGGTTGACCCATGGTTGACCCATGATTCAATTCACAACACCCTCAGCTTTCTCCAGTGAAACCTTCAATGTCATCACCATTTTGCAGGCCACCACAAGTACTCAGGGGTACCTGTCACAATTAAGAACTGCAAATGAAATGTAAGAGCAAGATGAAATGATGAAATTTAATGTAGGAGAATATAAATATTTGTAAGAAATGAATCTTCTTCCAATCAATGACCACCCATCATCAAATGAACCTCTTGGCTGTCATACAGGTCAACAGCTGAAACTATTAAATATGGAATATTGTTCATTACAATAACTCTTACGGTTTTAGACAGAACATTAGCCTGCTGTAAATAGCGTGTGTGTAATGTGTGGATACTGTATGGGTCTATGACCATGCTGTATGGGGTCTCACGCAGCAGCAGCTGCACATGGGCCCACTGTGTGCGGAGGCAGGTGTTTCTTTGAACAGAGCGGGATCTGGCCGAGGCGCAGAGCGTTGACATACGGCCGCTGGCTGCGGAGACGCGCAGGGGCGGCGGCCTTGTCTTCTGCGTCCAGCCCATGTCAAGGGAGAGCAGATTTAGGGAGAGATGGATGCTCTGCTGACTGCTCCCTGGCAGGGGAGACAGAGGCTCAAGGAGCCGAATACTCTTTTAATTGAAAACGTCTGTCATAATATGTCAGCTTTCACCCAGATAAAAATCTCCTCACCTCTCGTACCCAGCGAAGGATCAGCAGAGCAGCCGTGATTTAAGGAGAATTATCATAACTGTTCATTTTCAGTAAATACCCTGATCTTACTCTGGGCTGAATGAAGTGCATCTCATTGGCTCTGAGACCAGTTTGCCTTCCAGGTTAAAGCTCTGTAGCTGAGTGAGGGTTTCTGACCCTGCAGTCAGGTCCCTCTGTATTTCAGAGAGACACAGATGAAACAAAGGTGAGATTTCCAGATCTGCAGAAAGAGAGACGAGTCTCCAATCTCTGCCATAAAGACAGTGCATGTTTCATACATGCAAAAGGATGTGTGAAAGTAAAATTGAGGTGTTTAGATCAAGTATGCTGCATTATGTCTAACAGTACATTGTCATCCCAAATCTATACACATTAAACTGACCCATCTGCAATTTGTAAGGCTCCTACTTTTAGAAAATAATTATCAAAGTGTTTATTGTAAAACATCCTCCACAGCAGAAACAATCAAGGCAATAACCTTTATTTACACACTTAAAAATGCATCCAAGAGTAGATTACAAACACTTGTCGTACACCTTCCATGGCCTTCCCAATCACCAGAACTAAATATCAGTGAACCTTTCCATGATAACAATGATGACCAAATTGAGATAAATAAACTATGTGGAACTTAAACTAACCAACAAACACACTGGGGATAGATTTTATGAAATTCGTCCTCTAAAAATCCACTGCTAAAATCAGGAAAAAATGCCATTTCATGTTGTATTTGCGGGTTCATACTGGTGGGTGGCCAAGACATATGAAAAACTTACCAGATAAAAGGGCTTGCTTTGCCTCAACTTTAAAAGTCTAACTTATCTAGCTGAGTTCCATTCTACCTTCATAAGCCTGTAAAACATACGCCCACTCAGCAAATGCGGAAAAATGCAATGTTTGGAGTCTTTCTGTTGACTTGTGGAGTAGATGTCTACAGGAAATAACTTGAAAGAGTTGCTCTTTATCTTCAAATGAGACCAAAGTTCACACATATCCTGAACTTCTTATTCTGCCCATTATATAATAAATTTATAACAAATATACTCATGTGCAAATGGCATGGCTTTATCGCTAACATTGTCTTAAAGGGTAACCGTTAAGGGTAACCTTGTCTGAGTACATAACCTAGCAATAGCAAGGCTACATCAGTAGCATTGAGCAGGGGGATTTAAGCAGCCTCATTCCTCTTACAAGCCCAGTCTGTGTGCCCTCAATACTAGTACCAGCATGTTTACCAGTGCCTCTCATGTCAGCTGTAGCAAGGCCCATTTCACACCATCAGGCAGTGTGATTGCACCAGGCAACACAGTGCAACGCGATCCACTCAATATGGCAGTCCTGTGTTACTCCCTGGGACAAATGAAAAACGTGACTGTGGAACTGCTAATAGGAGGGGGGGGGAAACAAGTGTGACACCTGCATACAGAGCCAGGTAGGCAGACAGACACAGGCCTGGGTGCTGCGATTGGGCAGACACCCAGCTCCGGTCCGTTTCTCCTACTGAATGTGGAACGGCCGGTAGCAGGTGGGATCAATATGTGCTATTAACAGAGAGTGAGTGGGTCAGCAGACCGGTCGCTCTGTTCCATTATTCAGCAGGTCCCGCTGGGATCTGAGGTGGCCGAGGACACAGCGCAGGATTTCCTGCTGTGCGTGGCACTCCTGTGACTCCCATTCGCTACCTCTCATATCCAACAGATAAAGGCCTGCAGTCTGTCACCATTTGTCCTTAACTTTGACTCAACAGTAAAAAGTGCGCTTCTTTATTCACAAATGTTGGGAAGTTTAGAAATAACTAAAGCTATACAGTCAACAGATAAAGGCCTGGAGTCATTCAACATTTGTCCTTAACTTTGATTTGCATTTGAACCCAACTATGTGCAGGTAAATTCTTAAACTGAAGAAAACGATTAACCTGTAATGTCTTGAAAAACCTTCTCTCTGTATTCCTACTCCTCTCGCTCTCTCTCGCTCTCTCTCTCTCTCTCTCTCTCTCTCTCTCTCTCTCTCTCTCTCTCATAAGCCTCCATATAAGGAGTTAGACTTAAACAGATACATCATTAAATCAATGTTGCTGTTTTTTGATAACTGATATTGATAACAACATATGTCACAAAAAGTGATCAACATAACTGCTTTTCTCTTTACTTCACCTCCTCACCTAAATTTTCTGGCCTTTTTTCCATAATAAATATATTGTCTCAGAATATTCACATGAAAAAAAAGAATATTCATATTTCGCTGGAGGTCTACTTGGAAAAGGGCCTCTTGTGCAATTAAATTTATCTTTTGGGTATTATCAGGAGAGAGCTATCCAAAGCACTTCTGACATACAGAGCTCCAGAATTCATAGCCTAGGGTAAGAATTTGTCTGCTTGACAAGATCTCTAGCAAATGATTTTCTTAGCTATCATTCAGTTGGATATTCTAGCAGTGCTACTTTGGGCTAAAGATACAAAGTGTTTTGAACTGTAATGCACTATGAGGGAGTGAGACATAATGCATTTTCTCACCACAGTACTGAAATATGTGCTCAAAATGTGTAACAGGAAACAGCATTTTTTTAATCAATAGACTTCAGTTAGGTGACAGCTGTCTGGAGCAACCCACCTTGGCTTGACATGTGTGTGTGTGTGTGTGTGTGTGTGTGTGTGTGTGTGTGTGTGTTTAGGTGTTTGTGTGCCATTGGAAAACTGGAGGTTTTGCGCTATGCGGAATACGTATGAAATATGCCAGTGCAGTTCATCACTGTCGGGGTAGGGTTAAAGAGAGTTAAAGAATGTATCGTGTTACAGAGGGGTGAATAGGCCCAAGGTATGTGCATTACACAAATTCCATTACGCCTGGGTTCCCCTTTCAGGCTTCACATACTGTCACAACATTATCGTGGTGCTCCAATCTGCTTCTGTTACTTCAGTTTAAATGTTCATTTTTTCATGTTGCGTTTATATCGCAGGTTATATATTCTGAGTGTATGGCCTGTGTGATGTGTACATTTTAGATTATATAAATTATGGCAAATACATTCAGGCTAAGTAATAAAATGTGACAGATAAACCCATAACAAAAGTGGTGTAATTGTTTTTGTGGAAATTGTATGTTAATGAGCACATTCACATGGTTAGCCACTTTGAGCACACAGAGACATTCTCGCCTTAATTAAATCAAGGGCTGGCGTCGATCGGAAGGCTTACAGCTAGATTGTCAAAGGAGGGTGAGAAATGAACATAAACATGGCATATCATAATTCACTGATTCTGTCTTTCTATGCAAACTAATATTTCAGTGCACTTTACGTGTCATCATAAATCACACAAACCACTGTTTTTGAATGTGCACAGAGAAGCACATTTCCCTGAACACGCTCTGAAACATGCAGTATTTCCTATCATTTAACTATTCATTTGGTGTTTTTTTTTTTTACATATGAGTGTGGGAAATGTACGTTGATGACATAGACAAAGAAGAAGAATCAAGAACTGATCATGTATGTTCAGCACTGTCAGTATACTCATTTTTCAGTCATTTTAGAGGGTACTGTTTGTGTTTTACCTCCAACCTTTGAGTTTTCACCAACAATGTCAAACAATAAAATCTCTCATCCGTCCCTGTTCCCTTTCCCTGTGTCACACAATATTCATGCAAATTTAATTTTTTTTTTTCAAGCTATTGACATTCTCCACAAGTTCAACGTACAATTTGGTATGCCTGGCAATAATCAAAGTCATTATTCAATAATTATCTCAAGCACAATTAATGAAAGACGCTGATTAACTGATCGTGAACATCTGCACCATTTCTGACACTTAATCACTTGTGAGAATTATTACGCCAAAGAAAAACGCAAAGGCCATTCAATAATCACCCCTAAATTAAAAGCTGAAGCATTTAGCTGGTATTGTTTAAGCAGCAGGGGCGTCGGGCCTCTAATTGTGCTAACATGCTGAAATAAGGGGATTTCCTCATGGGCAAATTCTGCACATATTGAATTTAGAATTGATTATTTTTCAAGGCCATGGAAGTTTAGGCATCAGACCTCAGCAGGGTTTGTAGGCCATAATATCCACAAATGCAAGCCTCCCCCTTTTTCATTTACCTAACAATACACCTGATTTATTACCCACCTGAACGTAAAACAGCAGATATAGGCCAGGCACATTTAATACTGACAGTTCTAAGTAATAGTTACAGTTCTAAGAAAATAAATGCTAACCCATTAGGATGTTTGACTAGAATAGAGTATAGATCTTCATTTAAGTCCTGTAAAAAGACAAATACAGCCCAAGTTAAGATAAACCCCCATATAAATGAGAAATAATAATTCCATTTAACAAAAGGAGCCAGAATTAAACAGCGTATGCAAAGGAGTTTTAAATCCTGGGAACCTACCGTGAAGCCACCCATCTCAAAAGGTGCTCCAGAACCTGCGTATCTACTGACAAATCTATTTAGCGATCAAAAAATCAATATGACATCAGACAAGTTTACACAATTCTACATCAAGTTTTCCAGTTTTGAGTGTGTGTGTGTGTGTGTGAGAGAGAGAGAGAGATGGGGGAGAGAGAGTGGGTGTATGTGATTTGTATATGGAATAAACACTTTCCTCAAAATTGGAAGTATCAGTCCTTGGTAGACATAACATTAAGACCTGGACACAAGTGCCAGCTCCTGACTGTAATATTTGGTTGTCTGGGCCGTGTCCACAGCCTTGCAGTGCGTGGACTGCAGATGGCAGGTCTGTGTAAGAGAAAACCCTCACAGCTTGTGAGCTATTGCTCAGACCCAGTCAGAACTGGAACATTGTCAACCTACAAAACAACTTATTTGTGTAGTACAAGTTTTTTTTTTTTTTTTTTTTTTGCACAACCAAGTGAGGAAGATGCAAGGCACAACATATAGGCATGATGAAAGTGGAATTTGGAAACACAAAAGTTCCATGTGTAAACCATGCCAACAATGACAGAACCAAAAAAAAAAAATATTAAAAACCAATTTTAGATGCTTTGATGGAAAACTCCAAATGTAATTCATGTCTATGACAAATGAAAATATACCTTTCAAACAGGTTAAACATTAATGGGCTGCAGCAGCCTACATGATCAACACATCTGTGAGGTCAGTCTTGCGGTTCTCACCATGCCTTGCTAACATTGTGATAGACGCTCATTCCCCGACTGTCGCAACAACATCGATAACGAAGGGAGACGAAAAGTTTTGACCATTGAAGCATTCCTGATCTTTTATCATTTCAGTTTGATTTCAAGTTCCAAATTCATCCCAACAGCCCAAGTACGCACTATAGACGTTTTGTGGATGCAGTTAAACACAGCCTAAATTTCTACGCACATATCCAGATGTAAAGTTGGATATTTACTGAAGCACCTCAGGTAAAATAACATACTCAGGTGTGTAATGGCAGTGCGCTACCTGAGAACTGAACCCGCATCCTTTGTGTTGCATGTGTAATTCTCAAACCCAATTCCTTTCCCCAGATACAACGGCAATAATGACTTGCAGCTCGGATCATTTTTATATTCATCTTAGGGCTGTAAAATAATTACAAATAAAATCTGAGTTAATCACACATTAGTCTGTGATTAATCATGGTTAATCAGTTTTCTAATTTAGTAGAAAATAGCACTTAATAAGGATATAATGCTATTCTGCTTTGGGCATAATGTGTATTTCATGTGGTGAGGTAAATCATTGACAAAGCTGTCAGAAGATGATGTTAATCTGACCTGTCAATGACAATCCTCCGCCCGGGTCACTATGTCGACACGTCTCCATACCCACCACCCAGGGACCTAAACGGCATCACTCGGGGGTAAACCCACATGGCATGTGTGTGTCGCCTGTTCCTGGAGCTAAGAGAACATCATCTGGACCGACTTGTCTTAATCCTCATGTGCGTATCACTATGTCAGCGTAGTATTTATTCCGAAAGGAAACCGTCAGCATTGTGTGCGCTGTTGAGCACATGGTATACCCCTGTTAAAAACCACAGACGCAGGACAATGCAGAGCACGGGCTGGCACAAGCTGCTGGCTTTCATCTGACTTCATAAAGTACCGCGAATGCAGGCACTAAAATCCTCATTCTGCACTGTCACATGTACACGGCATTCCTTTGTTCATATTGACATTATCGCATTGTGAAAACAAGGCCTTTCATTCGAACTGGCCCGATGAAATTGGCTATACTGGTCTGCTTTCCCCATGGGGCTGATCTCCCCTGCTGTCAGAAGCATCTTACATCATATAAAGACATTACAAAGACTTCCTGGGAAAAAAAAAAAACAAAACAAAAATCAGCGGCTTGGCTATGAACTTACTGGGCTGAAAATAACTGCTTTTGCCTGATTGATTGATCGGTGAAATGGCAGAATGTTTTCATGAAAGGCGATTATTTACATTTACAGCATCGTAAGTCCTCTACAGGCTATCGACCAGATTCCACATGTGCCAGGCCCAAATACAGCAGTGTGATAATTAGCGTTAACTTAAATTAATACAGTAAGCATTTAATATGCTGAAAATGAGTTAACTCAATAATTGTGACAGCCCTAATTCTATTATGTACTAGACTGTCCTGTACCTGGCAATTCTATTTCTAATGGTCAATTCTAATAATGTGTTTCTGTGTTTCTGTGTGGTTATGGGTGGAGCTGGTTAATAAATATCTCCTCCCTCTTTTGCTTAACAAGCAATCAAGGATTAGCTCCAATCATGGAGCACCAGTTTTGTTATGTATTTTGTGATTTAAAAAAAATAATCTCTAACTGTATTCAAAAGGCATGGATAGATGAATTATTACGAAAGGTAAAGGGCAGAACCCAATCAGACACATTTATGTTAGGGCTAAATCCAGAAAGGCTGTTAAAGGCATTTTACTTAAGGTGCTGACTTAAGTGCAGGTCTGAATTAGCCCCTTACACTATTTGAGGACATATGTGATTTAATTAAAACACAGTTTAGGTTCTTTGAGTGCACATTATATTCTGTTCTAAAATGAAAAGAACCTCTTACAAAGAACGTTTTCTTAACTGCATAGGCTTTAGTGAGTTTTTTTGAGCCCATCCAATGATTATTTTGTAATCTCAAGTTTTTCAATCTTCTACCACAAGTAATATAGCACACGCAGTTGTGTCCTGTTGCTAAGGCATGTCCCAGCTGAAAAGAATATGAAAACTGCCATGACATGACCACTGAGCAACAATAAATCACACAATAAAAAGATATATAAGTCTATCAAACCAGCCAGTTGAAATGTTTTAGAAATAGCCTCATTTCAATACATAAATGTGGATGTAGCACTAATGTATGGCTCATTTTGTAATCGCCTTTCCTTACTGCCTATACACACCAGCAAATGCTCTATCCATTGGGCCCCCAAAAGGTCATGATTTTGTTCTTCTCAAGTATGGTCAGGTTAATATTTTCTCTGAGCACACTAATAGTAACGCTATTTATCATGGCTTCAACGCTGCCATGTAATTACATAGCAGAGATATAGTGTACCCTGTGGGTTTCATAAAATTAACCTTTTTTTTCCCCAGAAATTGATTTTTCTCTTAGTGTTGTTCTAGGATTTGCAGGTTGTTCATAAAAATTGGAATGAAGTTTGAACAGGCTATTAGAGGAGTATTTTACTGCCTGGTGAAATTTTACATTTAATGTTATGTATGTTGTTATAGTATCAATAATAGTTTAATAGAGCAGATAAAATATTTTTTAAAATATTTTATTTTCACAGCAATAATAATAAGCGTATTTGCTTGCGATTGCACCGTTCACTGCATGCAGTCCGCATGCTGTATATTTAAAAGAGAAAATGCAGCCATAAGCACAAGTATAGATGAGGATCAAAAAGAGGCCTAACCAAATCATTTTCAGCAGCATTCGCATGCAGTACACATGGAGTAGGGTAAATTTGGGGTGGGGGGGTTAACACATTTAGGGGGTGTTGAGAGGTCATCAGGATCCAGTGATTTCCATGCACCCTTTAAATGAGCTTTGTGACACGCATCATGTTTGCACACTGCACCGCTATGGCTTCTGCAGCCATCAAAGTAGGCCCTCAAACTTCCTGAGAGAGAGAGAGAGACGGACTTCACTTCACAGGATGATGTCATAAAGTTAAAAAAAAAATCATTCCACATGAGCGGTCATTTAGTCCTGCAGTACCTTGTGCTTACTGGACTGAAAGCTGCTGTTTTATTTAAGAAAGCTGTTTGCAGTACGAGTTTTCCCTTAGTATCCCTTCTGTGGGGCCAGCTGCAGCAACACAGCACAGATGAATAAATGATTGAAGAGAAAAGTGTGTCCTGACAGCTTTCAAAACTTTTTCACTGAATAATTCTTGAGTATATTTAACTTGAAAAAGCATGAAAAAGTTCCATGTCATATCCTCAATCTTCTATCTCAATCTGAAGTGGTCTATTTGTAACATGAAAATACAAATACTGCATGCACAATTTTAAAAACACACAGGTAGGAATGCGACCAAAATGCTGTCTTGCTCTTTTACTTACAATTGAATAGGACTCTACAATACATTTTTTTCCTTGCCAAACTCTGTTTTCTCTCTCATTTTATTGCAAGCCAAAATTTACCGACTAATGTTAATTGGATCCCAGCCTGAATTTGTGCTCGAGTGAAGCGTTACCAATAGTCTAAAATTTGGTTTGACTTTTCATGACCAGGCTAAATAGATTGGAGATGTGCTTGCCCTGTGAAACAGACTGGAGACAGGCTTCCCAGCTGAAAGCAGACGATGATCCATGCCGCCATTTGTTACGCATTTCAGACAACCACATTTCACTCAAAATGGAGGGCAGAAATTACTTTTTGTTTCAATGTTCTTTTCTTTATTAGTTCACTTCACCGTTATTATGACAATTTTCTGGTGTATCAAGAAAGACAACATTGGAAATCCAATTTAACATTAAACAGAGCGCAAATTAATGAAGAGCAGGTACAGTTTACACAAGTTTTATATGCTATCATAATTATTTCATCTCAGATTACTGCAGGAGAGAGCCTTTTCTGGACCCCCCATAGCACAGCTGTCATGAGATAGTTTTAAAAACACATTATTCAATTAGTAAATAAATGACTTTCCTACAGTTACAATTCCCTAGTGCATGGACACAACATGATGGTCCAAATAAATCTAATAAATGCCACTAACTAATCGGACTCCAATTTCACACTTCACTTTTATTTATTTATAGTTCATTGTACCCATGAGACCGTTTAAAAAGGGAAAACTATGCAGTCTCTTGAGGCAGTATTGTAAGGGAAATCACTGGAAATACAAGCATGGAATAAGAATTTGTCTATACTTTTCACTCAAAAAATGCATGTCAGTCAAAGGTAAGGAAGTGGAAATACTGACAATACAGGTCTGTGATTATGTCATAACGAACAGGTCGGGATGTTGACTGAAGTCATGAAACGGTGGTCCCTAAGACATTCATACTTTTAAAAGGGATGACATATCTGATGTAGCTGATACAGAAGCTAGTGTCATTTATATTGTGCTTTAACCGGCAGCTTCGAGCTGAAGCATCATTCCGAGTTTCAAGGAGTGGGATCCCCGTGAAAATAACAATACGCACATCCCAACCAGCCCCCAAGTGCCAGTGCCTGTGCACCCGTTCCGAGGGTTAACAGTAAAACAAGCAATCCTGCGTTTAACTAATCAACCTTTTTTCTCGTGTGTCTGAATTATTTATACACATCTTGATTAGCACTGTAGTTGCTTTAGAAACCCTTTGATTGGGTACTGTTGTGCAAGTCGGGAAGCTTCTCAGAGATCTTATTTTTCACAGCAGGTCTAATCAGCAAACATTGAAGTTGGTGAAATATATATATTTTTTTTAAACTCCTATCATTATCGAACACTTTCTAGTCTTGTTTTCCTGCATTGGTAAATCAAGACTCAATCCTTGCGCTGGAATGCTGTACTCAGATCAGGTGAAACAGCTGTGGCCTTCCATTCACACAGGGCTCTTATCTGAATGATGAGCAATATTACCTAAATAATCAAAATTAGGAACTTAGTCTAAAAGAGTCAAAGTCTGAATTAAGTAATAGCTATTATGTAATGACAAGTCATGGAAATAATATAAACACCATGTATGCATGTGACAGCCTGCTGTATAAACTCAGTGAAAGGGTCATTTGCCAGACCGACCCTAATTAAAACAGATAACCACTGATACCACAACTGGATTACCTTGATTGAAATACGTACACATGCGCACACACGCACGCACACACACACACACACACACACACACACACACACACACACACACACACACACACACACACAGACCATCCTGTTGAATCGATCAATGTCAATATAAAGAAAGTGTGTCAATATCCACAAAGTCTAAAGGACAGAGAGAAAAAAATGTTTCAAGAATGCTTACCTTCCTCCAACTTTCATCCCGTTGCACCCATCTCAGGAAAGTGGAACTGAAATGGAAAGTAAAAAAAAATTAAATCAACAGGATGAAAAAGTAACAACATTATGCAAAGTATTTCTTGAACATTAATTGCAATCACAGTACCCAAGATTTAAAATACAGCCTCAGCTACAGTGGTACAGAGAGTATGAATGCTGAGTAATCAAAAATAAGTCCATTGGGCTGCCATTTCAAGGTCTTCTGCTAGTTCCAAAAACTTTGTTGTTTTTAGAAATGTGTGCGCAGGTGATTTGGTTGATGGACACGGAGGTGCATAGTGCTTGATCGAATTTCAGTGGAAAACTTTTAACAAAAATACACAATTGGTTTTGTTATAAATTAAATCCATATACATTCTGATCATGTGATATGTTCTTTCATCACATGCCTGAGGATAGCTACTGCATGTCAGTGTGGAGCCGGGTACTACAGGCTTAGCTGTGAGAGCGGTGAACATTACCTTTGTAATAAACCTAATTAATGGAGGAAGTCTAGTTTGGGGTTTGGGAAATCCAAGCTCGGTGGAGGCGAAATGGCACGGGCATTATTTAATTACTGATCGAGTTGAAATGAAGGAAAACCATCATGGTATTCTCCTCAAAGCCGCTGAACAAATGAGTAATTCTGATATGGGTATTAACACTGTAATGAATGTCATCTCAGGGTATTTCCTGCTAAATTCATTAGCAGATGCTGCTGTGAACATACAAGCCTGTGGACACACATTACACTATATGATTAGGCACTAGTTCAACCGAAAGGGGAAATATGTTTTGGGTTAATTCTGATTTTTATAAGCATTTCCTCTCCTGGTTGCACTTTAATTTCAGAGGTGATGATGTAGCGGAGAGATTGAATAAACATAATCTCTTCCAAATATTATGTGGTATGACAATTAATGGTTGAAATGAATTATGGGAATTGGGTTGGTTTGACGGGCCAAGCAATACGCAGCCATGCTATCTGTATCCTTTGCTGCCATATATCTTAAGCTATGCTGAATGGGTGTGGTTGTTACATGGATGAAACATACAGTATACTCTAGTGAACACAAGAGCGAATGAATACAGGAAGGAAATTTGTACAATAATAGCTGATATTGAGTGATGTACAACAAGTTACAAGGGAAAAGCTGAAGAGACTTGATCTCTTCACACTCAGTGTAAAAAGTGGGGTTTGTCTGTGCTTTTAAACCCCCTTGGGGTCTGAGGGTAAATTCAGGAAATCTGATGATTGTGCTTCGCTCTAACATTTGTATAAATGTCATACAAGAGATTAACATGGTGAATTGCATAAAATATTCTTCTACAGAACATATGAAGACAGACGCACATGTGGAAAATATTTAGTGACTAATAATAGTTTTGAAAATTCACCAGCTCCAGCTGGGTAGGGAATCAGCTGCCAACAGGAGGGATTCATAGTTTCGATCAGCAAGAAATACAACTCTTATCACTTCACAACGGATACCCTTGCTCTCAAGTTTTCAGGCTTTCCCCTAATGTACAAGACAACGTTTTTCTGTGTTGTCCAAGGACCTCTATAACATGTGTTATTAAAGAATGGATGGTTAGTTAGTGGAGTGAGTCGATCCCTGTCTTATGTAAAACATGCCTGTTTATATAGTGTGAAAGTGCACACCACAGTCAACCCAATGTCAACCATTAGAGAGCAATGTTACCAAATGCCACAGTTCACCAAAGTCCTCCTGCTCATAAGCACTAAGGAGTCACAGCGCTGAAAGCCCTTATTGTTTTACATAAGCCACCTATTTAATGGTGTGGGAATACAACCTGTGTCTGTGTGATCCATATACTGTAGCTTTTGTTGGACATTCATCACGCCAGTGAAAGAGAACTGTGTCTTTAGGATTGATCCAGGGCACCATTTTACATGAGAAATATGCTGAATTTCTGCGCTTATCTATATGGTAATGAGAAATACAGTACCTCCTCTGTTATACCTCTACGGTTTTCATTGAAAAATAATAATAAAAACATCTCAACATGTAAGTATGCACAGTCTGACCAAACAATATACTGTGAGTAAATTATTCCACATGGGTTACATTGAAAGATCCACCACACATGATGTTATTGGGGATCAATAATTAGCAACCAAAAATAATCAATATTTTACCTCATTAATATAATTTCACATGAATCTCTAATTAAGGCTGGAAGGCAACTGTAAGTAACACAGAAGCAGCTAATGAGCACAAATGAATGGAGGATTTGGGTGCCCACCAAAGAGGTCGCCTCAGAGAGGAGACCAGAGTAAGACCTGCTCAGCACATTCACTCACTGCCTTTTCTTGGGCATGTCTCTATTAGAGAGGGACTCTGAAGCAAAGAGCTACAATGGAACTTATTTAGAACCCAATTTCACAACGCAAAAAGGTTTCGGGCGAATTGAACATATGTTGAAATAATGACTGCAATACATAAATCTACCTCGTAAAATGATATTGTACAGGGTTGGCAAAGGTGAAACTTTGATTTTCCCAGTAATTACCGATTATGTCAGAAATTACCACAAATTTCTAATGCAAAAATAAATAAATAAGTAAATAAATAAATAAAAATTGCAACCATGCTGAGGGAAATGCATGAATGAACGTGTCGAGTGGTGACACAGCTATCACCGAGGCCCTACCTTGAGTAGACAGACTGTATTTCACTGCCCAACATTACAGCCAAGGAAAGCAATCAAGCATATTTAGCCATTCTCGTCTGGGACAGAAGAAATGATTACTTTGGAGTTTTTTACTGTGCTCGGCCAGGGAGAAAATGAACCTCCGTACTCATCAGCTCCTTGCATGAACAAGTGACTTTGGGAGCAGCTGACCAAAACCAGAACCATAGGTTACCTTTGAATCCATTAGACCTGTCACATCAGCCCGTTTAAGGCAGGATAGAGCAATAACCATAAACCAGACACAAAAGAGGCGTTGTTATGCGCATTCTGTGAAAAGGTCAGCCAGCGAAGGTGAAGTCAGGAGCACAGTCCCCACCACCAGGTGCTGAATCTTTAAAAATAATGGCCTTGTCTGACTTGTCACGTTGCAATCCCGCTAACCTTGGGGGAAAGTTACTAATGCACAGGGGAGTTTTCCTTGAGAAAATAACGCGCAGCAAACGGATTTGGTTGGATAAGCTAAGCTTTTAAGCATGCTCGCTACACTCAACACATTCACTGAGGTTCATATTTAAAATAGGTGTCAGCGCAGCAGCAAAATAAACCTAAAAAAATAATATGAATATGTCTATGATCCAGCACATTAGAACAGTGGACGAGAGGGTAGGCTTTGGTACGTTTTGAGAACCAGAGACTATTAAATAAGGGTGCCAGATCATTTTAACACATGCCCTCACATATGAATGGCAGAAAGTAAAGACATTACAGTTACAACAGAATAGTCTGGGTATCTAAAAATCATGAGTGCATATCCTAAAAACTAGTAGCTGGCCAAAAAGACTTCTGAACCTTAAAAACAACGATGCTTTCAATCGAAATCCTAATACTAACACTAATACTTGTCATATTGGATTGAATGTATAGCTGCTGCATGTCCAACATTTCTGAAGCAGGGTAGATTCTCTCAGATCGGGAGGGTTTGGATGTGGGGTACCTGAGCAGGTATCTGAGCAGGTAGGAGTGGGGTTCAGCAGGCTCTACCCTGGGTATGTGTCCCTGAGGGGCACGCCTGTCTCCCCCTCTTCACTGGGCTTTCTTAAAGCTGATGACAACAATGTCTTTCAATTTCCCTTCCACATACTGTATGCATTCATGCACATACATTTATATATCAGTCCAGTTCTGTCCTATGGAATGTCATCTGCCTGCGTAATCACATGCTAAACTTTCGTGTTTGTGTTCTGAATAATTTACAGTTGCAGCCAAGACTTGAAAGCTATTATGGGCTTGGCCCTCGTGAAAAATCCAAAATTTGGATCAATGCATTCTGACTTGGGCTTAAAAAATGAAAAAAGGTAGCCAAGCCTGCAGAAGGAGAGGGCTCTGACTGACTCAGAGTGTCAGCATTTGCTTACATAAATCTCAAGTTCCTCATCCACACAGCCCAATCCTGTACATGCAGACTTTCAACTAGGCCAGAAAAAAATGCAACTAAAAGGTTTCAATTAGGAAACCATTGTTTTGTAGATTAAAGAATGTAGCCCACAAAAAGAACAAACATCTTGCTTTGATGTCCTCACTTCACAGAAAACAAAATGAGAAAAAAAAAAACAAACCCCCCTTAAAAAATCATCTTGAAAACATGAGAGGGAAGCATAAGAGTGCTGGGAGCGGCGGCGGTACGCAGGAGGACAGGGCCTGGGGTGCGACGGTGTGTCACTGCAGCCCCCCTACCCAGAATCCCCTTCCCCTTCCCTCCCGCAGCGTTCACATGGATCCCTCCCTCCCCCGGCCCGGCGCTGTCGCGTGTGTTTAGGCATTCCTCGTCACGCACCCCCGCACTCCGCTGCCTCTGTCATGCTGCTACCAGCTGCTATCTTGACAAGTACATCTGTCATTATGCTTATGTAGTGCATGCGGACGGGGGTGGGGGGGGGTTGGGTGATGCAGCAAACGCACTTCTCACTTCATGCCCTTCGCAACACGCCCAGACATGCACGCCCATACCATGGGGAGCCCTAACCCTGAACCAGACAAACACGGGACCGCAGTGACGAGACGGCTGTCAGTTTCATATGAGGCAAGCTGAAATGTAAACGTCAACACAGTCAAAGACTAAACTAAATAAGTGTTCACCTGTACTGGGAATAAACAGGGTCTATGTGAAACTATGGTTCTGGCTAATCTTTCACTGTGAACAGGGCAGCTAAATATTTTGTCAGTGCTTTTTCTACATTGCCACATTACCAATGCATGTTATAGAAAAATAATAGTAAAGTTCTGCAATGGCTGAGCATTCACTGCAATGAATGCAAGAGTCAGTCGACTCAAATTATAGATCCATCACTGAAGACAAAGGATGTTGTAGTTAGACTAAAACTAGGAGACATCATACTGCAGAAGTGTGTATTCATCAACCAGCCCACACTCACTTCACTTGTTGGATCACTGTGTTGCTATCCCTTGATGTGTGTGTGTGCGTTGGGCATGATGTGTTATTCTGTAAGAACAATTATGGGATATGTAAAAAGTTAAATGTATGAAGATTGTACAACTTTTATAATGGATGCCCAAAACCCTGAGGTGCAGAACATTTAGAAAAAAAAAAATAAAAAATAAATACGAGTTGAGTGATAAGACATATATGCTTCTTACTTCATTACCATTGTAAATAAAATGCAATATTTTCTGACACTTTCTGGCACCCAAAGCCAAGGATAAAACCTTTTAAAGCAAAGCCTGTTGTGGTTTTTCATAGTGAAAATTCTGTGGGTGAGATAAACACTCAGGAGCAGAAGCAGACTGTAAACTTTTCAGAAACTGTGTCACAATACTGCCATCTGCTGGTGATTGTTTGTTTGAAGGACATTTTGTACACCATCCTTCACATCCTGATATTTCTAGTATGTATGGAAGAAATTACACAAGATCTAATCTCATTTTACAGCATGTAAGATTATGTAAGTGCATGGGTAGTTTGTATGATAAGCAGCCATGTACAATCACAATTGCATGACCTCTTAATCCACAAAAAAATGTGACATACAGTGTACTCCACATCCCCGTCACATTTTGTCTGATTAATATTGCTGATTGATACACTTTTACTGGGAAGAAAAATGAATTACTTGATTTAACTGTGACTAGAAGTTAGGTTACGTTAGGTTAAGGAATGAGTATAGGGCACTGCTGACAGTGCATCGATGCTGGGCCCTCAGCAAACTTATGGAGCTCGCTCTGGATGCTGGCTCATCAATGCCTGTATGATAGCCTCTGTAATGCACTGAGATATGTACACATGCTCCAGATATGAAACAGCATACAGTAAATCAGCTGTCTGTTGTGCTATACTGGGCAAACCCGCTCCTAATGGAGTGAGCATTAGTAATCATCTCTGTTTCTTATCTCACAGAGGATCCCAGGACAGTTTAATATGTCAAATAATAATAATAATAACCACTAAATTCAAATTGTCAGTGCCTACAAGTGACTGGGTTTACTATTTTATTATGTTTAACCTTGATGCACATGCGTTACGGCTGACTGGCAGCAAAGCTGGCAGTTGCTATGAAAATGTGAACATGCGGACATGAGAGCGTTCATCGATCGGCTGGGACAGCGCTGCCGCATTACAGCAGGTCAAATGAAGTTCAGTATGTGGTTCACAACAAAGGTAACACTTATTTTTCACAAGGTTTGAGCTGCTAAATTTTAAAAAAATTAAATAAAACTTGTATATGGACTAATATAATTTGCCCTCTAGCCTGACATGACATCAGTATTGAAAAGAAAAAAAAATCTATTGGAAAATGTGCCATAACTGACAGTCTGAATTTATCCTGCATGCAAGAGAATGAAAAAAAAAATCAGTCTAGCAAAGACTGTGCCTTTGAAAGTGGAATTAATCCTAAAGTGCAAAGTCTATCACTGAGGTTTACCACACTCTTAAATCAAGAGCCCGGCTTTATCACAGCACCTTGCGAAAACATTTTTTTAGATTATATGTTTCTCTTTCATGTCAAGCATGAATCCTTAAGCCGATTGTGTGTGGTGGGGAACCCGCGCTGAGGCTGGAGGTCATGTGACAGGGTGCAGGGTAGCTGGATGTGTTTGTGAATATTGGCTGTGTCTTTATCCGCTCCAGGATGTGCCCTGCTCCAGATCACAGACCTGTGCCCGGCTTATTATGCACCTGGATGGATACGCTGGGATGAGGTCGCCTTGCGGAGCACCGGGGAGGTGACATATTCAATCACAGTACCTGCTGCAGTTTTTAATGGAACAGTCAGTGTAGTACTCACAGAAACACACACAGGGAAGGTGGAAGATGCCAACAACTGCATACACTGCATACAACAGAAAACTATTGCTTTTATATAAACTTTACTTGAAGGGGACTTATGCTGGTTTTCATAGCATATTAACTAAGTCATTGTTAGCACATTCATTGTTGTTATAAAACATTAATAACAGGCTTTATAAAGCATTAATTCAGCATGTATATAATGTGTGGCCTGAATGTGAAGACCATCATGGTATAGAAGTTAATTGTCATTTTTTAAATTTTTTAAAAATATAAATGTGGGTCACTTACTATCTTTTAACAGAAGTGTACTGTTCAGAACTGTACTGTTCACTCTACTTTGAGTGTCCAAAGCGAGTTCTGAGATCTATTCCCCCCAGACTCTCAGATAAGGCCAGGCCAACCACGGCTCGAGCTGCTTTGCTCTTATTGACAGTTAAATGAAGTGGACACATTCTGCTCTGCCAACACTTGCTAACTCAAGCAGAAAAGGCTGCGCCTCATTGTATCAGCCCCCAACTTTCAGAGAGGCGCAGGCCGCAGGGGAGGCGTGACGGATGGACAGTGGCCGTGATGGCCCCTCAACACACCGCACCATGAATCCCAGTGCTCACCGCACAGTCCAAACACAGCCTCTGTCTCCACCCTGTCCTGGAAAGACTCCTGTGAGTCCCCCTGTGGCCCCTGGAAACCTCTCAGACCTCAGGCCTCAGCTACAGGCAGGGAGCTGAGCCACTCCACCATGTGATTCAGCTGGGCGTCGTCCTGAGTGAGTGAGGCTGGCGGTCTGAGAGTGCTGTCACGTCACAGAGAGACCCTCTGCAGGACTCGAGTTGAGAGCACTTTCTCCATGGAGTACAAGGACTTTCGTGAGGCATAAGGTAGCAGGGTATAGAACTGGGACTGAGCTAGGGGACTGGTGTGGAACCACTGAGCAAGGCACTGTGAATAAAGACAGCCCTTTTCTTCAGTCACTGCCGATTTTTAAATAGTGAAAAAGGGGCCTTTGACTAGGATGCCTGCCAAGAAAAACGGATCTTCTTTTTCCTCATGAATTATTATTATTATAATTATTAGTCGTTTGCCCGAGCATCATATTGTGTGCATGTGTGTGTGTATGCGCGTGCGTGTGTGTGTCCACATGTGCGTGCGTGCGTGATGTTTATTCTCTCATTTCTTGTCCCCAGCAGGCAGTTGTGTAAACTGTGTGGGAGAGCTCTGTCTTCTCTAACAGTAATGGCCGTGATTGAGAGATGTCTCCGAGTGTGTTCTGCTTTCGCTGTACAGTTACACAGCTGAGGCCAAGAGGCCCCGCGGCCACGTATTTCTGCATAGCCGACATGCTGCTCAATCAGTCATGTTGTTACATAAAACATCTCACGCTTTCCTGCATATTAATACAATTATGAGTAACCCACTTTTTAACTAAAACAAAAATGACAGAATGATTTCATTTTTTCAAACTTTTTGCATAATTGTATTGTAGATACGTAACTTCAAACAAACTGAGACATCATCTAAAGCAGACATAATGAATGATACATGAATACGTTACACAATTGTGCTGTGTGACCATAAACTAACAACACAATTAATATTCAGGCATAAATGAACTGTACTCACTTGCCTGAATACATCATTATTTATAGTAAACAATCAAAAAACGATAGCCCTTATTCTAGGTGATCATTGTGCATCTTTTATCTATGTTCAGCCATGGTCAGATGTGCCTTATATTAAACATGTTAAAATGTCCATTTTATCCTACAATATTTTCACAATGTCTGCATAAACACCAGACATGCTAAGAACAAGTGCTGGAGGTTGCTATGAGCAGCCATGAAAATTAATGAATACTTATGTAAGAAGTTATAACCCATTCTCTAGCAGTTAAGTAAGCAATAAGCATTGTCAATACATGGTAACATGCCCAAGTAACCATAAATATAAGCTGTAATTATAAAAGTTGTAGATACCTTGGTGGTTTTATGCATTTTTAAATATAGAAACAATCTTATAATTTGCTTGTAAACATATCTGCAGTGATGTTTTAAGGTACCTCAATATTGCAAGGGGAGACTACATTTTGACAGCCTTTTGGAAAAATATTGTCACAGAGTGATTGTAGCAGCCCTTTTGAAAGCTATAAAGCCAATAAAAATGATGAGCTTTCCACAAAAACAACACAACAAAGACTGAATGGCTAAATATAGCTATGAGTTATCAAAGGCTCCGTCTTCAAGCCTGGATATTAAGCAGGGCTGTTTTAACTGCCTGATGTTCACTGCTGCTGCAGGTGCCCATATTCATGAGCAGAGCACTGGGGAATTCACAGGGAACGGTTTTGTTTTCCAAAGTGCAGTGACAACCAGAAACATAGTGGAGAAAGGGAGAGAGAGAGAGAGAGAGAGAGAGAGAGAGAGAGAGAGAGAGAGAGAGAGAGAGAGAGAGAGAGAGAGAGAGAGGGAGGGAGGGAGAGGAGGGAGAGAGAGGGAGAGAGAGAGAGAGAGAGAGAGAGAGAGAGAGAGAGAGAGAGAGAGAGAGAGAGAGAGAGAGAGAGAGAGGGAGAGATGGAATGATTTACCCTTGTTCTTCAGAAATGATTAAAGTTTTGATTCCAGGTCTGGAGGCAAATTCATCTTGTACCCTTCTGAACCTTTTGCACCTTGTTTTTGACATGGGGAAACTCCAATATGAGAAGCAATGCTTCACTGGCTAGTGGGGCATTACAATTCCTATATATATCATTCTTGTTCAGTGGTGTTGTTGTTTACGGAGTGGTGTGCTGTTCTTTTCCCATGAGTCAATGCAGATGGCGATCTGTGTCCTTCACGGGCCGAGCCCACCTTCTAACCCCACATGACAGGTAGGTTAATGAGTCTTAATGAGTCACAAACTAATCTGAGCCAAATATACATTCAGTTTAATTCAGTGGAGTGTATGCTGTCAGTGTACAAATCTTGTCAGGCCATTCAAATACATACTCATGTAATTATAAAGGAGAAAAAAAGCAGGCTCTAAGGTCTTCGTTTGTCTGTTGCTTTGTCTGTCAGCCTGACTGCGTATGTGTGTGTCTCTGTATGTGTGTGTATGTGTGTGTGTGTGTAATCAGATCAAAGATACACTCATCATTGAGAGAGTAATGCAGTATATATTATATTTCATGTATACATTATGGCTGATTGGGTTTGTTTCTTTTTTGATCAAGAAAATAATCATGCTCAACACTATATTTAAAACAGTGTCATTACATTTAATTAGGCTTACCTTTGTTTTACCAACAACTGAATTAATGTACAGCTTGCAACCTAAGCTTATTATTTATCATCTGCATTATAGCAAATTAGTATTAAGCCAATATGAGTTGGATAGGTACTGTATCTCTGTGAGGTAATAAGACATCTTAAATGAAGCTGTGCTGGGAAGCTAGTTAAAAATGTGAAGGTTTATTATATACACTAATATAATCATTAGTTTTGGCAGTGTATTTCATCAGACAAATGAGAATGCTTAATCTAATGCTGTTGGACTGCAGTCCTGGAGAGCCAGTGCATCTGCTGGATTTTGATTGGTTTGGCAAGTAGGTCCTTATGCAAGTCAGTGATTGGCTAAAGATCCCAAACACCTTGTTTCCAATGCCTGCATCAGCTACTGATATAAGGGAGACCACAAAACCCTGCAGCCAACAGAGCCTACCAGGACATGAGTTTGATTCTGGGCTTAACAGTGTAATACTACCACTATGAGAGTAAGGAATGTGTGAAGAAGTAATCAGATATGTAGTTATATAATATGAAAGATGAGCCATACTGTATGAACCAAATGATTAATGTTGTGTTAGTTTTTTCCACTTTGTCTTGAACAGACTCAGTGATGCTAATGTCACCTGACCTGGCTGCGCAGCTGCATATGGTCGCTTTCTTTGCCATGTGTTTGCTGCAACGTGCAATAGACGGACAAAGCTGAACTTATTTTCAGCAGATGATGTTATGCGCATCTCAACACTAATCTGAAAGGAAAACTCAATCATGTGTTTCATGTAATGCTTCAATAATGCAGGGCTACTCTGCAAAGGAGTCTCTCTCTCTCTACAACACAACACACACACATACACACACACACACACACACACACACACACAAGCACACACACACACACACACATGCACACACACACACACAAGCACACACACACACACACACACACACACGTGCGTGTACAGAAGTACACATTTTATGTGGTGATATGACTATAACGCATTAAAATTTAAAATATATATATATATTTTGCTCTCCTTGTAAACCTTTCAACGTTCAAGGCTTTCACTGGTGTCCATGTTCAGTCACAAACCACAATGGACCAGTGGAAACTATGCAGTCCTGCTCAAAAAATGATATTACACACATTTTTACTGTCCATCAAAAGTGCCTGATCAGAAAAAAGAATAGATTCTGCTAATTTGTCATTATAAATGTATCCATAATCATAACCCATCAAGTTAATTCATTAAAAAAATAAAGAAATCAGGCAGCGGTTCTTTAGTGGTTGCTTCCTCCCTGTTGTTAGTCTCCAAACACACAAAAAAGTAAAAGGGTGGGCAAATGGTCAGGCAGAAGCAGATCTTTGCTGTATCCTATCTGCTCCACTCTGAACACACACTATGCATTCTCTGAAGTGACCCAGAGGTATGGACGGCATACCTGCGGTCAGTGTGGACTGAGCTGCTTGGCACAGATTCGCACAAAAATAATTACAACAGCAAAGCCTCTTTCATCAAGCAAATGGCATCACTAGACTAATGATCTGACCTCGACCGTCCCTTTAATAACACCCAAATAGGCTCTCACACAGACACATCACAGCATGTGAGTGCTGACCTCGACCGCCCCTTTAATAACACCCAAACAGACTCTCACACAGACACATCACAGCATGTGAGTGCTGTCAATTATAGGAAACACTTCTAAATGTCATACTGATCAGACTGCAATATGCTTACTGTGGCAATTATTACTCTGATAATTACCCCGATTAACACTTTTTAATTCTGTGTTTTATATAGTTTTTTCCTCTCTTTAAACATTTCATTTTCACCCACCAGGAGACACAGCGCACCTGTGATTTTTTATTATGGTAACACTTTGGAGGGATGGCTAAAGAGAAAACATCTGGACTGGTTCACTCCAGAAACAAGACAGAGCACCTGTGTTCCAAGCATTTGATTAATCACCTTCATCCACCACTTTAAACTGGCTTCAGCCCTCTAGTCGAGAGAAGAGAACATACTGTCTCTTGGAAGAGTCTCCCTCTAGTGTCAGACACTTGAAATTACCTCAGATAAAGCATTCTGTTCAATCTCGTTCAGATGGAACATGTGTGCGGTAAAGTTTTTTTTTTTCTGTAGTTATTGAAAGGTAAATTCACAGAAAAAAAAAAACTTTCTTCAGTGGAAGGTTGCTATTCTAGAGTATGCAGGCTAAAAAAAGCTAGAGTTGGGATGATATACTCTCAGAGCATTGCGTAATGCATTTTGATGGATAATTTATGGAGAAAAATACCCATTTTGGCCCTGTGGGAATTTGGACTGGCATCATTTTCTTGGCTGACCAAATGATACACTACGAGAATAACCAAGTGATATTTCTAATGCTAGCCTCTAACAGCACTTGAGAGCTCCTGTGGACAGCCTGGAGCTCTGCTCGGTATTTCCAAGGGATTTTCCCCTAAATATAGAGGTCTGATTTGATCCACAGAGGATTGTCTGGTGCTGAAGCGTGCTTAAATGCAAACCTCCTGGGCACAATCCATGAGTTGCGAAGGCGGCAGGTGATTTTAAACGCTTTAACCACAGAGCTTCTTTAGAGTGAAGCAAAATGAAGCAAATGCACTTTCAGTGAGAGAGAGATAGAGAGAGTAGCTGCATTCTGGGAAATGTACTGCTTTAAGCGAAGACAAAAGCAAATACTGTAAATATATGTATGCTGCGCAGGTTTTACATATAATTCATTAGAAAAAGAGGAGGGAAAAAATAGTTATTTTCACCTTTGGTAGAACCCTTCCATTTGCTTGCTCTTTTCAAAAACACAGTTAATGTCTATGTGCCATTTTAAAGTATATATTTCTGGACCTGCTTTGTTCTTCAGGAACTCCTAAAACAAAGTTTCACTAATATTGTCAGAATATTCATCAAAGGTATGCTGCTCGGCAAAATATCACAATGGGGTAAAATATCCGCGATTGTCTGTAACACAGTCCACCAAACACTCATATGATGAAACAAACTGTGTACTGGGGAGGTGGGATGGCAGACGCTTCGCATTATTCACAACCAATTTAGCCCGTGGCAGAGCTCAGCCCAGCTGACATTCCACTCGTGTCAGTCACTTCTCAGGGGAATTGCTTCCTGATTGGCCAGTGACACACACCGCTCAAAGGAATGATGAAATGTAAATAAACCGGAATCCGAGCAGAGCTGAGCAGTAATGGATTCATTTACATGGTGCAACAAAAGGGCTTATGGCATGATGGACACACGTGGGCTCATTAAAGCAGTACTCACTGTGACTGCTCAGCGTGTGAATACATTTACACATCACACACAGCACTGATAACACAGGCAGAGCTGTCAGCAATGTATGATTGCTGTGAGAGAATCTTGAATATTCAAACAAATAGATATGTAAATAAATAACTTCCAGCATCAAAATTTTCAACATCTTCTACTCCTCTTCATTGTCAGTTCTGTGGTCAGCCAATCAAAGAAAGCATGGAACGTTTCAGTCATTTTCTCTGTGTGTTGTTGCATGTTTGGTATAATTTCTGTTTGTGTCTGACTGAAACATACTGGAACAGTGGCAAAAACAGCCTTCTGTGAATACTTGATGGTTTACTTTCAAACCTATTCCCACCCTTTGAAAGTTATTCAACTTTCAGGCTTGTCTTTGAAGTACCAATTTCAGGAATCTGGGATGAAAGGTGTGGGTGTGAAATGCACATTAAAAAGGAGAGCAGTGTGTGTGGTTCTCTGACTGCTTATACAGTCAAAGAGAGAGTAAACAGCAACACATGCAACAAATAACCCCATTAAAACTGGCAGCAATCTAGATTCCTTTTATGGTGTTTTTTTTTTCACTTTTTACAGTCATATTTTAAATATAGGGTTTAGTTATATTTTTTTTACTTTGAGATTTCTGTTATTTACTGCTAATAGATGATTTTGTTTAAGGTATCACAGACATCTCTTACTTCAAAAAAAAAAAAAACTTAATCATTGTAACCATTTCTAAATAAAAGATATTAGGTCACGCAGCAGGTTTGTATCCACACTTAGATTTAAACAACAACATGTTCCATAAACTTTAACTTTTTATTTATATTTACATTTTAAATTTATAAATGGAGGTTGGACAGCAATCTGATATTTTTGTTTCCCCATTGTCTGATTTGCACAGACTGGAATCTACTCATTTCACTTTGTAGTTGGCAAGAATCAAATGCATTCTGGGTACTGTAGTTTTAGTAAGCCTAACAGGAAAAGAAAATGTAATTTTGTTCATTTTAGCCAGTTGTTGAATCAGCAAATTATACATATATGACATTTATTTAATACCACAAAAGAACCAGATATCTAATTTTAGTTACGCATGGGAGACATTCTCTGTTAAGGAGTGGCTGTGATTAAAATGTACAGCATTAGTTTATAGAACATCTCCATACTTCTTCCCCTCCCTGACCTCTCATCTAATGTGACAGCTGCAGTGATGATATCCAGCCTTCAGAAGCTGGCTGGCCCAGGCCCTTAATAAGGGGAAGCTGGTGTAAGGAGCCGCCTCACGATGGGTGATGCCTCAATCAATCCTGTTTAGCCAAAGCTAAAATCTGACAGTGCAGATTACAAGGTATGGAGCCGCGCTTCGCCGCTCATTACTGCTCTCAGGGCTGCTCAAGAAAGCCGTCAGCCCTTGCAGGAGGATGAGGGTCTTTATGGTGCTATTTCTCCGTCCGTTCTGCGCTGATTTTAACTTAACATGACAAGCTTACATACTATGGAAGATCAGTATTGAAGACGTGGAGCACTTTGCCATGGTAATAACTATTCCCTAAGTGGCTGTTAATTATTAATACTATTTCCCCATGAATATGGCTGTTATTACTTTTATCAAATGAATATTTGAAGAGCTTACCATTCCAGTGACGTATTAATGTATTTAGAGCTGCAGTTTATTATTTATTGAAACGTTCTTCATAAACAATAACTGCATGCTTCTTTACATGCTTTAGAGATGTTTTTATTTACAGTCTCTGATAAGATACATAACATACAGTTATATGATGTCTGTTGGTTAATATCGCATCATTGTTTAATAATATGAGCACATAAACTATGCTGAAGGTTGTTAAGAGTTTTGCTTTGATCATATTGATTATATAAAGGAATAACCCAATTATGGTCTTTCATATATTGGAGTTACAACAGCAATAAAAAAATACCACTTTCTTTCGATGTATTTGTATCATAATAATTTTGAGATTTTTTTGTTTACTGTTCAATCAAATAACTACACATCTTTTTTTCAGGATTGCTTGTTCACACATTTAATTTTAATAGAAAGTAACATCTTTAAAAAAAATAAGAGATAACATACAAGTGAAATGATACGAGTGTGAGACACTTACCCATAGCCCAGGTTTTTCCTGTAGTTCATGCAGGTGCCAATACCCTGTCAGTTCTGCGCATTGAAAGGGGCCAGGTCAACAGGTCTACCGTTTTCCACCTGCAGGAATGCAACAGGTTTCACTTCAGTGCAGTAGAAACAAAGAGTCACCTCTGCAGAATAAACTATGTTACAAAGTAGCTACCTACACTATCAGCCTGGTCACATGTCCTTTACATCACAATGGTGACACATCAGTGGACTGATGCAAAGAGAAAGAGACCAGGAGACCAGTTTAAAAGTTCTGTGCCGTATATCCCATAGAGATTGTATAAAACTCTGGGTTAAGAAAAATTCAGACCGTGAAGTTTAGGTGTTGCTTCTGAAGTTTAACAGTCAGGTGTATTATCAACCTGATCTCATTCCCTGTGTGCAGATAAGTCTGACCACAGCAGTGACACAAAGGGATGAGACCAGGTTGATGCAATGGATAGAAATACAGAAAGGGATACTGCTATTTTTATTTTCCTCACAGTTTACCGTGGGAGATACATAACCTTTTGGAAACAATTCACATTATTTTATGTACAACTTGCCCTGTATCACATTTTAACATTGAAGGATCCGTTATTTGAGATGTTTTCCTCTTTTCATAAATATAAGGTAAATTATCATTTAATACTAATTCTGATTTAAAGTCATTCAATGTTATTGCATTTGGGTATTAGCATTTTCTCATAATCACAGATTGATGCTAATCCCTTGACAAAGGCACAGTTAAGATTCCTGTTTAAGTAGCAAGAAGAGGCCCAGTAAATTTCTACCTGACTGCTATTTTTAAAAGAAAATTATCTGGCTTGCTAATTTGGGTCCATGTACATCTAGCTAGTTTAGCTAGTTGTGGGCTTTGGTGATAATTGCTGGCATAAAGCACATAACGATCAGTTTTCCCTGTTTAGATAATGGGAAGTGTGATCAAAATTCAGAAAACGGTCTCCACCCCCTTCCCGTTCATATGTACTTGAAGGTGCAGTGAGGCGAGGTACACATTGTGTCCCACCTGCCTGCCAGAGCTTGATTTTTTAACGTTCTTCTATTCCAGCATTCATTCACCACCAAAACTAGCTTCCCCACAGCAAAAATTATACACCCAGAATGTTTGAGAATAAGAAAGACAGGCAGAAGGGCAGGGTTCTGGCAGTCCGTGCCTGGCTACTGCACACAGCACTGATGCATCACTGGTGCAGTTTGAGTGTGGTTATTCACTGAAAACCGCCGAATGGTATGAATTAACGCGGCAGGTTAGTTCAACGGTCTGACTCACAGAAGCCTTGCCACATTCATAGAGCTTTCATGTATTCACTTTCATCGATCTGAGTGATTTATTTATGCGATTCTGTCACGGCTAAATTTCCATGTACTTCCAGGAAATAGGAATTATGTAAGCCTTTCCCAAGCACCTCGCGCTCTTCTGGGAATTTTATTTATTTATTTGCTTTTTTTTCATGTAAGTCATGCATGCTGCTGACATGTTTGTGCAATAAAGCAACTGAATCACTACAGCACAGGGAATGAAAAGATGATTTTACTTTTTGAGATAAACTGTAAACACTGTAAATGCAATGTCATTCTGCTAGCTCAGCCTGTTCTGGACATAGCAGCATGTAGCTGGAGCTTGAGCAGAGTTTCCTATAGCCCCTCCGGCTCTGAGCTCGGCTGGCTCAGGAAACTTTATACAGCTGGCAGAACATGGTCTCTAGACAGCAGGTATGAACTGCCCACCAGCATTTGTTAATATGCTCCAGTGCTCCTAAACCTGACAAACTTTAGCACTGGTTCATATGTGGAATTACAACAGCAGTTTTCCAATAAAAATTTTGTGTGAGGAAAAATGACACTTGTTTCACCTGAGTGAAAAGTGGGCTGCTGAGATTTAATTGCAAATACTACTGTATTAATGTGAGTATAGGTGTAAGCAACATTACTGCATGGGGCATGTACATAACCACATATATGCCACTGGTAACTAGTGGGCCATTTCAACACATCTAGCTCCATCTAGCTGCAGGACAAACACTTACACCTGTCTCCGGCAGTGAAGAGGACACTGTCACTGATTTCATGGAGAGGGCAGGTGTGCCTAATAATCTTACAAAACCTGCCATGACTGTGTGCTCAATGTTCTCACCATGATGTCATTTGACAACCAAATGAAAACCTAAAGGTTATGTTGCTTAGGGCCCTTTAAACATTTAAGTGGCGTCCATTAGTCATAAGAATCTTCATTTTGGCTTGTTCTGAAAGTGGCAGATAATATCACATCAGTCTGATTTCATATATATGTTTTTTCAGCAAACAATTTCAGTGACACGATTTGTGATTGGAGCAAGCAAACCCCTTCCATCAATCACATACTGTCTTTGTCTTTTTGTATCAGTGAAACATTTTGAATGTGTTAAGGCTTCAGTAAATACATCCCATAGTGTGCTACATGCTGCTTCTTCAGCACTTTCTACAGCCTTATCTTCTGCTCTCATCTCCTGCAGGCTCCTGCATATCCACTGTGTTTGCTCCTGTTCTGCTCAAAAGGCCTCTGTACAATTATCTCTCCACTGGACTTATTTTATATTAAAACAAAATTAAAATTTCCCTGTTTTACCTCATCAAATAATGAAAGTAAATGTAACAGGACAGTTGGAAACAGCTAAACAAACTAAAGTTCAGTTTGTCGACATCTAGTGGATGTATGATGGAAATACAGGCAAAAAACATGCAACGTTAGTCTTCAACATCAAGCCTTAAAAGTGAGCAAACACTCACCCAAGCCCAAACGCCTCATTAAAAATTTAACTACCGGCACCCAGTAATTCAAAGCTGAAAAGGATATAAAAAATCTACCTCTAGACATAACAGTGTTGCATCCTGGACCGTTTTACAGAATAAAAGGAACGAGCATCTGATGGTTAGGCATTTGGGATTAAGTTTAGCAGTGCTCCTAAAGATAGGATGACTGAAATAACAAACCTAATACATCGCGAGGGATGTATTCAGAGCGCATCCCTGTAATAGCCTTACATACCTGAGCTAGGCACCCTCCAAGGGTCCCGCAGCACCAATTACAAACGTTCCCTCAGCACTGCTGACTGTGCTTTTTAGGGCATCTCGATCCCCATGTTTACACCCCACAGAGTCATGCCCAAAACACATACAAACAGCAGGCGTGCAAAGTGTTTGTGTCTGAGCAGTCTCCAATAAGCTCAGTGCAAAGCCACAAAGGGCACGACACCCAAACATAATCAATACCCAGGGAAAGTACCCAGGGAACTTATTTAATTTATGGATTCAATTTAGTAAATAGGAGACTCAGTGTGCTGTTTTACCTCCCCTATTTCAAGGCTTCAAGGCTTTCAATTGTAGTACACTATTATTTATTGAGATGTGGGCATGCAATGACAAATAAAACCATCATGAAACTAAATCACACATTTCATTTTCACTTTTGGGAATATCCAATGTATATGCAAAGTGAAAGTATGGTGTTCATTCACAGGAAAAGTCTTATACTGAAATATATTTAATCTATGAGCCTTGAAAGAATAGCTAATACAAACATGTACATGATTTGTTTAAAATGAAAATGTTACATACATATAACAGCCCAACTACATGCTGCACTTTTCCCCACTAATGGATGAGGCTAACACTGCAGTACAACTTCCTGCTCCACTTCTGAATTTTGAGCTCGGTAAATAATTCATGCAATCATGGGAAAATTTTCTTAGAAACGAGAAACAAAAGGAAGTCATAATGAACCGTGGCATATCACACTGATTAAAACAGTGCAGAACTTTCAGTGCGAAGCAGAAAACACATAATATCACAGTTCATTTGCAGTTCATTTGCAGTTCCCACTTCATATAAAATATGATGTTTTTCCCTGCCAAATGCCTGGTTCTCTCTTCCTTCAAGGCAACTTTTTCTGGATAAAAAGGGTGCTTCACTCACCTCAACTTTGTCAACAATTAAATACTGTGAGAGTGTAATCCATGTAATATGGAAAGTATGCAATACAATGAATAAAAACATCACTCAAAAAACATTTCACTTCCATCATCATCTTCATCACCATCATCATCATCATCATCGCCATCATCGCCATCATCATCATCATCATCATCATCATCATCATCATCATCTCCATCATCATCACCATCATCATCATCATCACCATCATCATCGCCATCATTATCACCATCATCATCATCATCATCATCACCATCATCACCATCATCATCCTCCTTACCCATATAAGAAAGCTGTCAGTGGGACTGTTTCAGACGGGTAGATGAAAGAGTAAAACTCCCCAGGATTCCCTGTCAAAACAGAAGGAAAAAATACACACTGAAAGAATGATACTGATAAACACTGACAGAGGTGTTCCACATGTAGGCCTTAGTGTACAGTATGGATGCATATATTCATCTGTTTTCACACCTGGAATGTAACAAAGATTTGCACAAAGGTAGATTTCTTCAGTGCAATGTATACGTATGAATGGGTAATACACAACGTAAGTGTGTCACTCGATCAGGGTTTCCACAGAAACACACACACACCGTAAATATAATGTATATGGAAGGGTGGCATTAGCAGGGAAGAGTGCATGTAACATGAGTATGTCAAATGATTAAGCAAATCAATACATAATAAAACAAAGAGCCTCAGAAAGAGTATCTCACATAAGATAATAGGTTCAGGTATGTGTTTCCTCACTCCTTATTGTATTCTCCATTTCCCTCTGGCTCCGATACAATCGACTATAGCTGGGCAGCGTTGTCTGGGAGGGCCTTTTCCAGCCCCTGTCCCTGGTTTCACTTAACTCTGAGTGCCATTGATTAGGCGGCTGTGAGATTTAATTGACTGTTTGAAGCAGAAGGAGGCAGAGGGAGCTGAGCTGACACCTGGAGGGTAAGTACAATCAATCCAGCTCCTTTTACCTCCTCGCCCTCCTGTAATCGACAGGAGGGGAGAAGTGGGGGCAGTCTCTCCCCGTCTGGCCAATCGTTATGCGACTCCGCTCGGAGTACAAACCTGCTCCCTTTGTGTGCCGTCAGAATCCAGGATCATCAGATAAACAAGAAGTGCGAAGAGCAAACAGCCTGCAGTCGGGGATCGGATGCGCAGCTACAAAGCTGTGGGTTTATGTCCCAGGTAAAGACACTGGCGTCATGCCCTTGAGCCTGGCACCTGAATCGCATAAGTAAATACCCAGCCTTTTATTTTAATGTACACTACGGAAGGGCAACGAGTGAGATACTAAATACCGGAAAATTCCAACTTTAAGTATCTATTCACAAACTGTGATCTGTTTAATCAATGGTGCTACTTTGCTCAAAACTAAAAGTGCTTCTGCTTGCATTCATTTCAGCTGCTCCACTTATGTTACTCTTGACTTGACACATCACTTGGCTGTGTACTATGTTTTCTTGGCTATGCTATGTTTATTTCTATGACTGTTACATAGACTTTATTTTTAGCTTTGAACTGCACTCCTTGTACATCGCTTTGGATAAAAGCATCTGCAGAATGAATAAATGTCCTCAATACATTGATGCATGCTCAGGAAAACTCCCGATTTTCGATTTACAAATGAATTTCACTTAAAATATGCCCCTTCGTTATACTCCACTTGCTGGGGCTCCCTGCTTATGTTATTTATATAACATGAAAAAAAAAATGTTTACTTGGAAGATCAAAGTTATTTTTTGTAGTGGTTGTTTTTTTTTTTTTAATTAGGCCAATGAAAAGAACAACACATGTGTCCAACACAGTCCAAGCGCACTAGCTAATTAGCTTGTTCAATTAGTTTAATGACTTGGTAGAACACAGGTCCAGCCGCCCAAGAAGGAAAGCTAATGGACCCCTGTCTATAGTAATTAAAGTGCACATAAATTAGCCATTACAGCTTAGAAGCTGCTGCTGAACCACGTATACTGTATTCTCACAAGTGTGAAAATGCTTTCCCCTTTGAATGAACCAAGTCCCTAAATCTTGCAGGTTTCTGACTGCATTTCAACACCTCCCTGTCTGTGGAAACACTGTGCAAACACTTCTTTTATTCTCCACCAATAGGGGTAACAATATGTAGTCTGCTATTTGAATGTTCTGAGGTCAGTCAGTTCCATATATGGCCTCTCCAGAGTCTGTTATTTAAAACTGAAAATAACTCAGACAGATAACTCAGAAAATAACACATATCCTCTATGCTTCCAAACATACCTCTGCACAGAGCGTTGTGGGACTAACTACCTGCAGGAGTTTTGTTACTCTTTTAAGATTGGCAGCTGTCTGTATTGGTGAGCTGGCTAGGAAACCGTCGCTATGCATTCAAAGTGCATTTGTGGTGTGCTTACACCATTGAGCTCTCTATAGCTCTTCCAAGACTAACCAAGTTCCTCTGAAAAGTTCTTGACCAGTTTAATTTCCCTTATCCATGAGAGTTCCTGCCCAGCAATATTTCCCATCTGACATTAAAAAAATCTATTAGAAAATTTGACAAAACTGTGGTCAGTGCATGCTCACAAAAACTTTGTATCTGCATAGCTATCATATCTTACTGAAAAGTTTTATTAGAAATAATTTCATAAGGTAAAATTTGTCTATCCGTTTTAGCTTACATTTGCCTATTTTCAGACTAATATTACTTTGGAGGCTATCAACTTGGGCCTTATTTTGGGTGCTGAAGGAAACAAGGAAAGAGAAACAGACTGGAAATGAAAGTTCATTTGCAGGAATAGTTGGAAACGTTAGGTGCTGAAGATGATGTTTGCACCTAACGGAAAAAAACACAACATAGGCTGTAAAACTGAATTTGCACCTCCATGACCCAGTTTCAAAACTATACATTTCAAGCTTTAACAATTTGTAGGCTGCCATGTGGAGTATGAATCTGTTTTAGTCAGCCATGCACCTTATGGTTTGAACACCGCTTCCTCCAAGATGGCATGTGTTCCTAGATGACAATGCCTGTTCTAAACATATTAAAGACTGCCTCAACCATCAACACCAAGATGAAGTCAAGCACCTTCCCATGGCCTTCCCAAAACACCAGACCATACATGGCTGATGCTTTTGGGGAAATTCTGGAGCACAGTGTGTTGAGCACACCTCTACCTCATTCCTATTTCAAAGAAATTGACATTTTCCACAATCCCTCCAGATAGAAAAGTTCAAATTTTGTATAACAGCAGCATCCCATGAAGGATTAAAGCTGGTCTGCTGTCAAAGGGTGGCCCAGTTCCTTACTAAGTAATGCATATTCATGCCTTGTTTCATTACGTTATCTACCCCTTAGGGTTGGCTTCCAATCAATTAAACTATGTTTGATTACCAAAACACACATGGGCACATCATTTTGTTTTCAAGGAGAGATGAAATGTCAAAGGTTACCATCTCATGCGTAACTTTTTACATCTTAAAAACAGCGGAGTATTCACAGAAAAGTGACCAAATGTTTCCCGATGGCCATTTTACCTTTACATACCATGTTCACATATGAACCTACACTTTTAGAGCTACATTACAGTCATTTAGGTGATGCTTTGTATCCAAAGCAACTTAAAGTTGATTAGGCTGACCAAGGGCCAATCCCCCCAAGGTGTTCTTGCTGTGGCTAATCCACCAATCACAGGGGTCCCAGTCATGTACCTTAGCAACTGATTACAGGCTGCCCTGTTCTAAGTTCCAGTGGAAATGATTGGAGGATATTTGTACTAAGACATATGAGCTCACTCAGTGAGTGCAATGTGTTTACTACAGAACAGTTATCTGCATATCTCTGTTAAATATTACATCTTTGGCTGACACCATTCTGTCAGGAATACAACATCCTGCCAGAGTGTTCCCCTTTGCAGCTCAAAGACGCCTATAAAAGAGAGCGCAGTCATTTGTTTCTCGGCCTCTTTTCTGCGTTCACAAAGAACGGGTGTCATGACAGCTCCTTGCATATTTAGAGCTGGGCTTCAAAACCAAAGCGTGTCAAAAATCTTTCACGAAACAGGAAACAAAATTAATTTTAAAAAATGACACTTCAATCGATTTATTAACCAGAAAATAACATAATTAAATGGAATTAATTAATGCTCCCATAGCATGTTGTCTGGTAGTTCGACACTGATATATATTGTCAATATAGCATCATTCATACATGCAAGTATACATACATACATGTGGAATTTATGGAACCTATTTGAGAAAACATAATCTACTAAAAATGACTAGTGGAATGCACTGCACATTTCTTACTAAGTCTATCAACGCCTGTAGAATTGGTGTGTGCTCGTTATGGCTTATTGAACACTATCCCGAGGGTTCCATTTTAAATACTGACCGACTATCCCAGCATGCATACTGCGTAATTATTATATAGACATCATTAGGTGTGCACGTTAAACCATTAGGAAGCTCATGATCTATCTCTTTTTTATTATTTTCCAAATATTACAAATACAGTAAAATACTAAAGGAGATCGTTGGGACATGACTTGTTTTGGGTGCTGTGAACTGAATATTCTCCATTTCCGTATTCCATGTGCATCGGGCAGCCTTCTGGTGGCAATAGCAGAACGCTGAGCTAAAGGGGAAAATAAATCTGTGAGAAACATGCTTCTGTGATGGTGCTCTGCATTTGCATTGTTATAGCAATGTCCTGATAACAATATACATGAGATGTGCCCCTTTATTTATTTATTTATTTATTTATTATATCGCATATGCATTCAGAGCCATCAGTAGCTGGAGAACTTCAGCTCTGAAGGTGAATTGTTAATGTGAAGCCATTTGACAAGATGCATATCTAAGCATTCCGACAGCAGTGTATATTCACCGCAGCAAGTATGCCTACCTGTGATACCTTCTAGGTAAAGCAATCAAAAGCATGCCTCTTTAGTCATATCGCATCTGACAGCGGAAAAGGCAGCGGGCCACACAGCCAGCAGCCCGCAATCCTTCTGTACCTGACATTTCAACAGCACAAACACATTTTCCCCCAAAAAATACAGCCGATTAGCACGGCAAGGGCGACCCTTCTCCTGTTCGCTGACGGATAGTGCGTTTGAGGGTGGGGGGTGTGGAGCGGGGTGGGGTGGGGGTTGGTGGGACTCAAGCCTCTCGCTCCTTTAATCAAATCTCCGCTGTCTTCCATCAGTGCTAACCTGGCTCCCACAGGAGCGTCATAATCCACTTGGCAACGCGATCTTAATCATTCACGTGTCACACTGCGGCCGTCTTCCAGGGCGGGGAGAGAGGAAGAGGAGCATAAAACGCTTGCTGAGGAGTTGCATGAAAGGGGCAGGATGTCTGACTTCAGGGCTCTTAGGAAACTCTACACCCATAAGAGCTTCCTCTCAGTGGAAACATAATGCCATTGATTATACATAAAAATAATAATAAAAAAATGTGAGGAATATCATGTGTCCTTTTGAAGACTTTTTTTTTTCCATTTTTGATAACAACTACCCCGTAAACTTTCACAGGGTGATACCTGAGAGTTAATTTACAGCTCTTATGCTTTACACATACTTACGAATAGAAAATATGATCAAATACTTCCTGCAGAGCATAGTGCAGGTATATGAAAACAGCATGTGCATGTGTTAGATCGCCCGGAGAACTTGCAGGGTATAAATACAGCGCATACATTTTATTTTCTAATATTTCAAATGGATAACAATGAATTATACATTGGTAATTTGCATCAAAATATCAAAGAAATTCTTATTTAATGAGGGCATTGTTCTATAAAAGAGACCTTGATGTTATATGTACATATTAAGTCATTAATATTGATTTAATCATATGTAGTAAAATATTTTACAAGTGAATTTACAAGCATATAACACGACTAATTATTCCATCTATTGGGCTTTTCCCTTTGGTGTTTACTCCCAAAACATTGCCGATGCAGAACATCAAGGGTAAGGCTTGCTGTCATACATTGCCAGTGATCCCTGAAGTAGCAGCGTTCAAAAAAATAAAATCAAATAAATAAATACTAAATATATAAATGAAAGCACTCTTTGAGAGTTCCTGTGGAAATCCTCTCTATCTGCAGAACAAACCTTTATACTTTGCCCTGTGCCATTTTTATTGGCTGTTTTGGGATCAATTTATCACTTTTGTGAATAAAGGGCACTATGTCTAGGGACCCTCTGCATGTCTGTGATTTATGAGCCTCTAAAGGAGAAAGGGTATTTTTAGGCCATGCAAATTTCAGGTACTGCGTTTTTTTCCCCCTCTCTCCCCCTCTACGCTGAAATAATTTATTTGCCTTTCTTTCCATGAGAGACTATAATATATTTAATATGAAGGCAGGCAGTTCACACAGTGGTGTTTGCTGGAAGTGTATTCGAGCTTGGGGGATTCACGGGTGGAGAGCAGCCGCTAGTCTGTGCTGTTTAACCGTGGATCCTGCTGCCTCTCTGACCCACTTTTCTCTGAGTGAGTGGGGATGTGATTACATAGGCTTCTTAATCTAGGCATCACAAGACAGCTCACTATAGCTGCTGATGACTGGGGCTATTCTGATGTAGATGCAGTTGATTCACAGGTTGACAAGCGAGGTACAGAACGCTCCCTTTGTGCCGTGGCTCCCAAAATGCCAAGACAAAACACCAGTTGTCAACATTTTTAATTGTCAACGTCATCTCAAAGCTGCAAGGCTGCAATTTAATAGCCACCTGCAGTAGGGAGCTTTACAGATTGAGTAATTTGCTTGTATCATTTCATACTCACACACGGAAAAACGCGCACACACACACACACACACACACACACACACACACACACACACACACACACACACACACACACACACACACAAATAGGCCCATGTGAAAGGAAAAGTCTTTAGTTGGATGTTACAGCATTACAGTAGAAAGAATACATTTATTCAATGTTCCATGCAAGATAAATGCATAATGTATCCTATCAAGCAGTATTCCACATCCACCCACAGTTTAAAACTAGCTGTGATGGTCTGTGCTCCTAACAGATGCAATCTCTCTCATAATCTGATCCCACACAAAGACTGTGATGCATTGCATTAGGAGAGGAGTGAGGTGTTTTCCCCAATAACCTCACCAATCAATGAGAGGCCACTCCTCCAAAGCTCAACCCCTCAGCCAATCAGCAGCAGTATTTCCTCCTACAGTCATATGCTGACAGCAGGGGCCGTGTCTCAGACTGACTGAAAAGTTGACTGCACATCACAGAGGTGATGCGGCACACAATCAAGTGTGGGAATGCCAAGATCCAGAACAAATTAAACTGATACAAATAAAGAAATACAAGAGGTCTTGTCTTTACGTCAGGGCTTCATTCCAAAGACCACTGTTCCTCCACTTGCTACTGCTTGGCTACTGAGTATATTTTGAGCGGTTTCCCTCATAAGGAACTTGGCACGAGAATGAGAATGAGGGTAAGAATAGTAAGAATGACAAGAATAATAATAACGGCCCTCAAAGACTATTACTTTTAGAGTATCTTTAATATGCCTTTCAGCTGAATGAGAAAGAGTTCTGTAAATCTGCTTTATTTTTTTTAGATTTCAGCCTCATAAAACTCACAGGCTTTCTCTGGGTGGGGCGAGACTCTGCCTCTTTCTTTACATCTCCCATCCGCATGTGTAGCGCAGTTCGTGAGCTCTGAAACTCATAATGCTAAATGAGAGCCAGGGATGCCACGCGATCCTGCTCCGGTATCTGTGGGAGGGAAGAATGATTGAGCGTCTGCTGTCACGGCATCCAGTCGTCAAGCGGCTGGCCCACTTTCGGAAACAAGGCCAGACACGGGTTCTGCCTTCACCTGCAAGGAGCGAGGGGCCGCCGAGCGCTCCTCACACGCTCCCGCCGCCGCGCTCGCACTTCACTGCAGATGGAAACAAATGCGATGCGCGAGGCAAACATCCGAGAGGCTGGCGGACCGATGCCCTTGGGGTCGGCAAAGGTGTCCAGGGAGGCAACTTCAAACACCCCACTGTTTCAACCCACACTCCACCAGCGCTTAGGAAGTCAGCTGCCGTCTGACAGGAGGCTTCAGTCATAGTGCCCACTGAATGCCAATAAAGTGTGAACGGGATTTTCATCACAGTAACATTTATGTGATTTTCACATCTGGCAAACAATATATGCATTGTTTACTCACACCGCTTGGGTGATTTCATGGTATAGTCCCATAGCCTCTCATAGCCATATGATGCTCTCATTCACTGGGGTTTGGCATCTGCAGGAAGCCTCGTCCAGCTCTGTAATGTGTTAATGAGTTATAGATTCAAATGCAGGAGGCATGGTCAGGACAGAGTCCATTTATCTCCAGCGCTGTCTCATTACTCAGTCTTCAAGAGGAACACTTTGCTCAGCATTTGACCCCTGTTACGCGAGAATGCCATGACACCGGCGATCTGAACTGATTGGGAATTTTTTTTTACACTTAACTTGTTTGTTTATGGTTTCACAGTCATCTCAACACTGCAAGCTTGTGAAATCGTGAATTCATGACAATAATAAAATAAAATCATTTCAAATGCACGGATCACCTGGGAAGCCAGTATATTATGAGATTAAATGAGTTCCATGGAGAAGTAATATTAACTAATCCTGAGGCGCTGATGGTGGACTGAGAAACATAATTTGCTAACGCTGCCCACTTATCTCACACAAACACGTGACGCAGAGCCCTGGGGCTGAGTATGTCAGCAGGGAAAGGGGGAGTATAATATGTTTATGAGATCTGCGATGATCCCTTTGAGGACATGATACCCCAGCTGATTAAGGGCCCCCACACATTGCTCTGTCTCTCTGCTATGACCTGAGAATGAGTCTCATAAGACCTTTAGCATAACATGCCTGGGTGATCATGTTATGTTGTGTCTGAAGAAAATGGCACAGCATTATTACTATTATTATTATTACTATTATTATTATTAGTAGTAGTATTATTATTATTATGCTAAATGTAAGTTACCCTAGGTTTGCTTCTTCTGTGAAACACTAATGGTCAACAACATTTTTTTTTGTTTCATATCAGAGAAGCCCTTTCACATAGCTGTTAAAATTCTGTAAACCAATATGTCTTATGGCGCCGTAGGTAATCACACTTATAGAATAACGGAAGCAGATGCCTCTTGTAGTAAGCGTGTTAGCGTGTGCAGGCGTTAGCTTTATGGATGGCGCTCTGATCATGGATGTGGTAGTGTGAGTCTCAGCCCCTGTCATGACATCCCCCAGCCCCTGCTCTGACCGATTCCTGTCAGGGGAGGCAGAAACTGATGAATTCGCCTCTTGTCTGCCCAACTGCACGCCAGCGTCGGAAGGTAAGGTCAAGGACAACTTGATGTATTCTTGCACTCTCTTTTTTCTTTTTTGTCTATGATCACCGGCCTGGCTTGAGGAGGGATATTACCACCTACACAGAACAAAGTCGACCATTTACCAGGTACAAAGGAGGTACAGCAAGAGCCAGCATCCTCCTGTTGAGACTTTCAAGAACACAAGGAGAATAAAAGATCAAATGAGCGATGACTCAATGGGCCCCGTTCACTGTAACCATGATGCACTTTGTCTATACCACTGAGCGCTCCACTTCAGCAGATGACGGAGTTTGGGTTTTTCTGTAAGCACGGAGGCCATGATTGCCTAACAGATGGCAGACAGGCTCAGGTATCGAAGGACTGCATTGTCTGTGTCATTTTTTTTGTGGTTGGATTAACAGTGCGTGTGGACTTTTTATCCAATCGTTAAATTAACTCACACACAGAAACACATGCAGGCATGCACACATACACACACACACGCACACATGCGCGTGCACACACACACACAAGAACTTTGATCTTTTGACTGTAACTGTTACTTATATATCTGTTACCTGTATTCATACAGTAAACAGTAACCTGAACATGATTAAAAAAAAAAAAACAAATTCTAAAAAAGGTTATACTTAGAAAGCTCACAATTTTTACATTATTTGACTAGTAGAGATATGTGATTTGAGAAAGCATACATACATATATATAATATATATATATCAAGAATACTAACTTTTAAAGAAAAAAAGGTACTTCATATAATGTGAGCATTAAAAGAGACCACACTGTATATCAGGTTAATAAATGAAGGCAGAGCTGATGAAGCTGACAGAGTGTGGATTGGGATAGCGTTTTCCAATCTTCTTTCTGCGTTTGATCAGATCTCAGGAAGGGCACCTCACACTGTGGCTACCGCGCATTTTAATGAAGCCACTGCCTTAGTCAGTGTGGCCCATTTTTCCCCACTCTGAACTGTGTAGATCTGTCCTAATTTCACATGAAAGGGGGAAAAGTGTGTCGTTCTCATTTAGAATGGCTTCAATAAATGAATATCTTGCATTCTGCATTTTTCTTGTTCTGTGTTCTGAGTTCTATCAGATTTTCCTAAATGAGCTATAGGGAGGGACCTCTAAAACTAGACCTTGTGTCTAATTAAGGTTGCGATAACTTTAAGACAGAATTACTTTGCAGCACTGAATCATATTACAAGTAGAAAAGTTCTGACACCACAGGGGAGATAGTCAGGATATTACGAAATCCTGCGATAGTTTCGTTTTCAATTTAACAAAGTACATGTTTTCTATCACTTAATATTACGAATGTTTTACTATACAGAATGCATCCCCATTAATTCAGGCATAAATGGTACTAAATCAGTGTTTGATAATGCAGGTTTACAAATGATTTATCAGGAACATAATAATCTGTTCTAAAATAATGAAATACCTCTATAACTTTATCCAGTACCTATTATACAGAATTTGAGAAGTGTAACAACATTTCATTCAAGTTCATTGAATAGCCGCTTCTTACTCTGGGGTGCTTGATAAAATACAGGTTTTATTTATAATAGCTTGCGGTCAAATGATCTGCCTCAGAGTGAAAAGATACAGAACATATCTTAGGGGATTTATTTGTTTGCCCTACCTGCTAAATGTTCATATGGGTGCTCCAAAAATAGCTTGAAGTGCCAGCTTTTAGGTTAAGTGGTACGAATGAGCGGAAACAAAAGCCAATTATCTCACACAAAAATGCCACTGTCCGCCGTTTTATTGACCCGCCCCCTGTTGCAACTCCCCATCCATGCTGAGCCAAATGTCTTAATTGCAGACCATAAAACTCCAAGATGGAGGAGAGACATATTCCATTTGTGATGGATGAAATCAGCAATTCCACTATCTGGAATATGTATTTTCACTTTCTTTCTTTCCGTTCTTACCAAAACAGTGCTATAAATCTCCCTGAATAGATACACATGAATTACTATGGCAGATTTTTTTTTTAAAGAAGCACCAAAATGACAAGGTTATAAAAGGGTTCAGTTGCATTGTAGAGCACTTGTCGGTTTTGCTCTGAATTATGTTGCTATGCGCACGCCATGAGTCCTAACAGGTCTATTTACATCCATTAGAGTGGGAGTTGTAGTCTAAGGGTACAGAACAGTGCCCTGTGGAAGCACCTCACAGCATGGACTATGTTTTTAAATGTAAGGCATACAAACATCTTAATACTCATCAGAAAACACACTTCAGAGTCTACAGTTGGTAGCAAAAAATGTCCTATCCTCAACTGAAAGCCCCTTTAAAAGCCTGGCACATGCCGTGCTGCTGTGCTGAGTGCAGATGGGGTGGTCCATAGCATGTCTGAGCGGCAATGCGCAGCTCAGGGCAGAACCTCATTGCTTGGATATGGATCTTTCTTCCTTCCACTGAGTGGCTCATCCATTTTGTTTCCTCCTTGGCTGCCTAACTCACTGTGTCGATCGCAGCACTCCGCACATCCTCTTGTTCGTTCAGTCAAACGGCTGAAACGCAGTTAAATGGAACGCACGCCTTCGAACGGTGATAGACTAATTACAATGTCGTGATGTCGGATTTGAGCAGTTAGTTTCTCTCACTGACCTTGTTTCTAGGAAACATGAAACTATGTGCTCAGCGACTGAAACAACTATGGACGATGGAAACAGAATGTGTGAAAGTCAGTGATGCGATTGACATGCAAAATACTGAATGGGTGTTGTCAATATCTAAATACATATTTCATTTATAAGTGGAGTAGCACTTCAGTAATCTGAACCATGAACATGAGTGTCTTAGGTCACTGCAAATTCCAGATTGTTGACGGTATTGTTACAATAAAATTTGAAAAATCATTTAATTGTTCACTTATTTTTCAACAGACTATTCTAATTTTTCCAGCCACTGACAAGAAGTAGCTGCTCAGTGACAATGACAGAAGGACAGTTATGACAGTTGCGAAAAGCTACACAAAAATAACCTTAAAAAATTACTGAAAACTGAACGAACACATCAGTGACTTGGCTCTCTAAAAAATTTAATAGATAAAAAGTTGATGTTTAAGGTAGCAATTTATTTAGAACCAAGGCAAATGCACAAAAGTGCAAACCCTTGTGTAATGAGCACATTACATTACATTATCATCATCATCATTTAGCTGATGCTTTTATCCAAAGTGACTTACAGTTGATTACAGGCTAGCCAAGGACCAATCCTCCCTGGGAGCAATGTGGGGTTAAGGGCCTTGCTCAAGGGCCCAACAGCAGTGGTGTTTTTGCTGTGGCTGGACTGGGGCTTGAGCCACCAACCTCTAGGGTCCCAGTCATTTACCTTAGCCACTAGGCTACAGGCTGCCCCAAAAGTACAAAACCTGAGCTTCTGAGCAGTGGACACAACAGCCCAATGACAAGGAAGGCTCAATCCAAATCGCCAGTTCCCAATTCTTAAACATGGGTGGATCTGTGATAGCCTGGCCGTCCCTCTTGTGGTGTTCACAGAGACCAGTCTTTACCCTGTGCCGTAGAACTAAGGAAGGAATTTGAAGCCTTTATGGGTGGCCAGATACACCCCAATGGTGCATATTCCATTATGATACTGCCCCAATACACACTGTTAAATGGATTCAAGAGAGGCTTCATGACCACCACGATGAATTCATAGTCTCCCTCGTGTCACTCTGCATGAGAAGACTAACAGGGAGGTGGCCCACCCTTTGAGGGACTAATCTAGACCTGTGATTAAGTACATTTTCCAGTACATTTCCATGTTGACTCATCACAGCGAGAGTAAGAAAAATGAACCTAAAGACAGGTCTGCAGTCAGCCCTGAAGGAACAAAAATGTCCACATATTAGTTTTTGGTCCTTCCATATGTTTGTGATATGCAACACTGTAATTTTTAAAAATAAAATGTAGGTGTCAACACTATTAGCACCCGTTTTTTTTTTTTTTTAAAAAACTTTGTGGAGCTTCCTGTGGTACAGATAGTGGCACTGAGGCTCGCCTCATAATGTTAACTGTGTCTGACAGCACATTGGGAGCTAAGGTATGCCACTCTTCTAATATCCTTATGTATTACTCTTATCAATTCTGACCACTGCTTACATCTTGCAATTAATAGGGATTAACCTAAATAAAAATGATACATAATTACAGTACACCTAATCCACCAAACCAAATAAACCATCTGAAAAAAATATATATATAAATATATATTTGTTTGATAATGGCAACATCATTGTGGTCGGTGCTGAGGGGGAAAAAAAACATGCAAAGCCGCTCATATTCTTGAAGCTTGTGGTCCTGAAAATGAGTGCACAACACAATCTCCCTGCTTTTCTGCATTACTGTCCCAGCGTGTCCTCAGTGCTTAAGGGCCAGGCTGGAAACGGTGATTTACAGTCGGGGTATTTATCAAGTATAACATTTTTAAGTCTGGCGCTTATAAATCTTAGAGGCCCAGCTGACAGCATCCATAAAGTGGAAATTCTCTGACAGGGTGAATGTAATATATATTCCAAGGAGTCACCAGCAAACGCATAGCAGAAGATCCTCGAGTGGCACCATATATAAGCACATTCGTTTTGTTTCAGTGGATGATAATGTCAAAGTAATTGCAATTAAAACCTGAAATATGTCATATAAGTTATTGACCTTCCAGGAAATACATTTTTGCTTGTGCATTGTATCTGTACAGCTGCACGTAATATTATTTTGTATGTATTTTTTTTTCTGATGCCTACATACATTGTTTTGGTGTTTTTACATAACTAATGTTTGCATACAATAAATGCATATTCATAATTGTAATATGTTTGTATTTGCTATTACAACCATAATATTCAACATAAAATTCATCGTTAAAAAGGGAAAAAACACACACACACAAAGCTATAAGAGTCTCCAGTTAAAGCTGAGTTTGGTTTTTTAAATATGGGAATGGTTTTGCATATTTCCTCGGGACATCAGTTGGCTTCTGGTTCATTCAGAGATAATTCTTACTGTGCTTCTGCTAAGGCTGGCTGGAAGATCCTGAGCGTCACTTCAGATAAGAGGAGAAATATAATTTATTGCTTTGGGACTAGCTAAGTGCCTACTCCAGTCACTTACAAGCAATTCAGCTCAGTGCATTCAGACAGCAGACACTAACTCTTGAAAAATGGACATCATCTAGTTTAAGATATATTTAGAAATTTTATTCTCAGACAATCATTTTTGACAGAATGTATACAGTACACCTAAATGATATTGCAGATATGTACAGATACCTGCACATTCATTTCAGGATATATGCTCTAGGACATAACTTTGCTAGCATATAACTCTCCCCTAAAGCTAATTGCCAGCTTTGGGATTGTATTTAACCATTTCAAAGAAACGTGCAATGTATCCAGAACAGTTGTTTTTGGGATGCCATAACTGGCCATCGGGAAATGTCTGTATAGTAAACATCATTCATGCACAGGAGACTAAAACAGTTTGAGCTCCAAACGAGACAAGGTGGAGCTTATGTAAGGCAATACAATAGCAGGAAAGGGGGAACACTTTGTACAAATATTGAAATGCAGTCATTTCTGTCATGTGAATTTCTGTCATCATGGCCTTCATCAGACTATTATATTTCTGTGAGCATACGCATTATGCATATCACCCCTCTTTCACCAGCCTGCTACAATGATGCATGCGGCCATTTTACCTCCATTCCCTATATATCTATTAGCGTTTCTGCAGACAGTCATGCTATTCGGCTCTAAATGTTTCCATTTGTCCATTGGGGTCCATAGAATCTTCTTCAACAGGAAGCAGAACCCTGATCCTGCACACAGCCAAGCTTTTAAAAATCACGACTGGTCACATGAGCTTTGCCAACTTTTAGCAACACTTAAAACAGGATCGTATTTGTTTATTTATTTATTGTATATCTAACATTTGATTTTTGATATCAGAAAATGCTTAAAAAATAACAATGGGGGGGAGGGGAACATGCAAAGTAAATTTTGGTTAGATTACATCTAAATCGTATTTTATGGTTTATCAACACCTGTAAATTATCCCCAAGGAGCTGGCTTGACATAAAATATGTTATGTTATATTGACACATCATTTTTTTCTCAAAAAACAATGGAACACATACTGAGAACTCTGCGTCTAAATATACAAATGAAAAACAGCACACAGAAAATGTAATATGCAGAGTTTCAATATAACTGCTATGTGATCTGCCTTGCAATTTAAAAAAAAGCTGAAGCAGGAATGAGAATATGTGCGTACAGTATGTTTCCTCCTCAGGGTGCACCCATATGCGGTGCACATTCTGATGCACAGAAACTTTCTCAGACTACGTAGATCAAGAAGTCCAACATTCAGCAGCTGCTACTGTCTGGATACAGCAACTCAGTGTTAACACAAAAGAAAAAAAAACACATAAAATCTTCAATTAAAACAGATCATGCCTTCTCATGTCCCTTCCATCTGAAGGGAGAAACAACAATAAATCTACACAAAAGACAGCAAAGGCCCATAAAAGCATCCAAAAGCTATCAGACCTGCTGGCACAGTGATGCAGTGCCCCACAGAATTAAAGGAGGTACAATAGACAAGCAATTCTATGTCACACAAAAGGCTGGCTTTATTTCTATACAACTGGATTGATAGTGACGTCTTTAATCCCAGACCATATAAAATCTCAGTGAAAAGCTAGATAAATGATAGCTTGCGTTTTTTGTGCTCAGGATGCCATGCGAAACAGTCTTGATGACATGGACCTTGGTGCCCGCTGCTATTCAATTATCAGATTAGACCTTAAAACAAATATTTAAAAAAAAATACTTCTGAGGGTTAATTTAGCCATTTTGAGCAAGTACCATTAAAACTGTGATGAAATAAATAAAAAAAAAAAACTTCACAATGAAAGTTTCACAAACTTCAAATTCAAAAAGCTCAACATATAAAGTGTTCAAATTCTGATGACCATTTCAAATGAAACTTTTTTTAAAGCACATACAAATAAAGGGTAATTGCAATGTGTTATTTTTGAAAGGTCATCTAACATTAAAATGTCTAGACTGAATATTATGAAACTGTTAGGCTCACAATGCTGGGTTCAGAGTAAAAAAAAATGAAAATGCAGTATTCATGTCTGAACAGGGCACTGGATGAAACATTACAGCAGCCTTCAACAAGCTGTTTTGTAATCTTCCAAAGTGGTGTGCTTCTGTCTGTTCCTATTAGATTGTGGCTGGACTCGTTGCTCTCCATCTGTGGGTGGCCCAAGCATTAAAGATGCTGGTTTGTGGTGTACCTGAGAGTCCTTCCACTGAGTGCTTCATTCACAAGCTGCTCTAGCAATAGCTATGTCAGAGGGCCGCCGATGACGGTTGGCTCAGCCTCGCTGGGGAAAGAGAGGGGCTTGCCTGGTTAAGGTTCATCAGTGTGAATGCTCTCCAGCGCCCACTCCTGGACGCCCATGCACCTGCAAATACGTAAAGCCAACACATATGACTTTGTGTTCTTCCAATGGCATAGTCTGTAATCAGTGCCATAGCTAGAGTGTGGACAGGAGTGCGGATTAGGCCTCAGGTGCATCTGAGGGGTCACATGATCGCTTTCTCCTCTTGAGTCAGAAGGAGTTGGTAGCTGCAGAGCTCTGAGTGAGGGGGGGGATCACATGTATTTTTTTGCTTCAACAATATCAGTTTCCTTTTTTCAGTATTTTGCCAATTTAAACATAAAGAATAATTTGGGACTTTTTTTTCTCCTCAATGGAATACTGTATGTGTTTGGTACTGTTCCAGGACTCCAGTTATTTCTATACAAACTTTCATTTCAATACACACACTTCATGGTATTCCCTCATCATTTAGAAAAAAAAAAACCCTGGAAAATGTATTGCTGTGTTTGCGTTTCATTTCATTGATTGATACGACTCACAGATCCTTCTGGAATATTATCCACTGTGTGGCGAATGTATACTCCCACAATGCAATATGGCCCATAAAGATACAGTATGATACATTGCTGTTCAACTCCCACACATAAAAATGTTCATATTCACAAACATTTAGTAACTCGTTCAACATCTAGCAACTCTCTGTACTGCCTTTATTTGGACTATCCAATTACCATTACCATACGCAATTAGTAAAATGAATGATACAAGATGTCACATGCTGCATGAAAACTAGCAACTGTGAGCTGTTTGTATCAGTTACCTGAACTTATCATACAAAAAATGCTATTTGGTGAGGTTGGTGGTTCAAGCCCCAGTCTAGCCACAGCAAGAACACCACTGCTGTTGGGCCCTTGAGCAAGGCCCTTAACCCCACATTGCTCCCAGGGGGGATTGGCCCTTGATAGCCTAATCAACTGTAAGTTGCTTTGGATAAAAAGCATCAGTTAATGACTGAAGAGTAAAATTGACTATAATGTAAAACCAATATCATGTGATATCAAACATTTACTTCCTTTGAAACACAGAATTTGTTTATCTCTTGGGTATAGCAACAACTACAATCTGATGTTGTGTGAAGTGTTCTGTTAAGTTATAATGTAATTACACAAATCAAATGTCTCATTTAGTTTACTTTAGCGTATCAGTGCTGCAGGACCTGTGAAGTGTGTACAATGTGTTTAAGTGTGTTTATGTACACACAGTGTTTCTACACATTGCCTGGTTTGACGGTGATGGTTTGGGGTCTCCGCGACATCACCGAGGTTCCTTCTGTTATCCTTATCACTGTGACGGATCACAGCACACTCTTATTTGAAGTAAACTCCAACAGCAGCACATAGTCCAGCATGAGGTCTATTTGTGCTGTCTTATTTCATAAACTCCCCAACATTTTTGTTTATAATACCAGTGGGCACATAAATAAATGACCTGTGACCCATCTTGTGGGCAGGAAGAAGGTCAAGAGCCCTCAGAACATGTTCATTTGAGGGTAATTACTTTGGATTGGTAGTGAAATACAGTTACCTTCTCTAAGCCCCTGGAAGATTAGTGTTTGACTCAGATCAATAAAATACAGGCAACTTATGAGGTATAGGAAGGTCAGAAGCAGTGAAGTGATGGAAATCAGTTTCCAGTTTCCTTATCAGACATTTTTCCAGTTTTTTCTACCTCCCATACTGCTTACATAAAATCATAACATGGCATCATACAAAAGACTGATGACCAGTATGAGGTATCACTTAAAGTACTGAAATTCATCTGCACATTCTAAAGCTCAGATGTACTCCACCTGACACTTAATCAAACTGTTCTCCTCCAGCATGTAATGAGCTTAGGTGTGCTGTGGGGTTTCAGCTGTGACCCTCACCAGCAGCATGGTACAACAGGCAAATATTATTTGCTTGCCAAGCAAAAGATCCAGATCCCCAGCCAAAAAAAAAAAAAAAAAAACTCCAGTAATCTCATTCTCATCCAGGCCTCTTAGAGAATGATGTCAACCTTCCGCCTGAATCCAGACGTGAGTCTAGCATTACACGGAAAATGCACTTAAGTGGCATAAAGCTCATGTCTGGATTTGGTCTATCATTTTTTTTTCCCTTTCATTCCTTTCATAGGTAATGTATTAATTGCATTGTAATATTTCAAACATGACTTTAATATTCTGTATGGATTCTTCATGAATTTCTGACCATACAAAAAATGCTGTTCCAGCAGGCCAAACACATTTAAACATGCAAACGTTGTGGTAGCAAGTGACCCATGGAAGTAAGCAACACTGAGTGTTATAATCATTTACCATCAACCTCACGTTCCCTCTCTATAGCCATCTATCTGTAATCCAGAGCTTTAATTACAGTATAAGACTACATTTCTGCACAGAACATTTAGTTACAAATTAAACATTAACAGCAGAATTCAATTTACTGATCCATTAAACCATTGCGCTGTAAACATGGATCCTCAGTCTCATTAATTGAATGAGATCACAACTATTCATTTTGAAAATTAAATCTAATAACATGACAAGCAAGCAGTCTCTGTGAAACGATTCAAGCAACAATTCAGGAGATATCACTGCTTGGAAAGGGGAAGGAAAAAAAAAGAAAACAAAAAAATGTTTTCTGACAAGAGGAAAAACAAAATCAATTCCGCAACCTTTATATACAAGAAGCAATTGCTTTTCATTGGAAAAATGTCCACAATTGACAAGCTAAATAATATAGTAGAAATGGCTTTTATCTAAACCTCCTAATCACACATGCCTCAGTGTCTCCCCATCAGTAGCGATCAGCATAAACCCTCCCTTGTGGCGACTGGATTAATGCCTGGTAAAGGAGCGTGCTTGGCAGGCAGCGCTGAGATCCGGTGCCCTTTCTCTGCTGCTGTGGATGGAAGGGGCGGAGAGACAGAGAGCTGGGGAACATTACATTTCCATTAAAGCTGCCTTTAGTCAAATTTGGGAGGAGGAGGGAGGAGGGAGGAGGGGGTGGGGGGGGGGGGGTGGCTCTAAACTGGCGCTACATTGTGTGCACAGTCAATAGGAATTCTGATCTGATTTAAAGGAGCTGAGTTAAGATATCTCCTCTATCTGCTTAGAATGAAAGAGCCCCAGGCTCTGCTCTGAACCGTCTGCATGCTGTAAATGCAGGAGCACAGACACTGAGAGTGACATGAATCCCTCTCAAAGGGCGGGGCATGTCTGGGCATATCTCTGCTCTTTCTACGTCCCATCTTAAAACAAAAAACAAAAAAGAAGGAAAAAGGAAAAGAAAAAAGTTTGACAGAAGGATTTGATCAAAAACTCTTAAATGAGCAGCTCACAGTTTTCAAACTCGTTAAGAAAGACAAAAATAATGCCACCATGAATAACGCATGAGCCTTATGTGAAAGAATGCACAATTAACTACATTGAAAAGACTTTCAAAAAAAAATCTGTGGCTGAAATCAATGGGACATAACCAAGAAGACGACTGTGGAAAAACATATTCGCGGGCTTGTTTTATTTCGCTCATCAGAACATAAGGACAAGGCTCCATGTAAAACACCTTCAAGTGAATAATGCACTTTGCCTCATATTGCAACTTCTCACTAGGGCAGCAAGATATGAGAAAAAACCTGCGATGCACAATAACACATCCTGGTAGATATGCGATGACAATATGCCTTACGATAAACACTTTTACAATATATACAGTTGCGTCTTTCTTCTGCTTTCAGTATACTTCTACAATTTCTATCATCCTTTTATTGAACAAATTGAGCACAGGTGAAACGCAGGAGTATGGAGCACTAATGAGAGCATTAAGTTTTTCTTGAATTCAGGCATTCTGGTATTCTAATGGTCTATGGGTTCAATGGCTATTGCAAACCAATGTCTGACAGTAACTTAAAAGAATCCTCTGAAATATCCATATCTATTAAGCACAGCTAGATGTGTCATTTGGGACACAGAACAGTAACTGACCCAGCCACCCAAATCCACCTTCAGAAATGTGAAGACACCAATGAGATTGCAGCCAGTACTGACCACATAAGTTACATAAAAGTTACATGGAGCCAAGACTGATAATAACTACAAATGGATACATCATACTGCAAAACGTTAGTTGCTACTACAAATTGCAGTGTGTTTATATTGAAGCAGTAAAATAGGATCTATATAATTATTCAGGTGAGTTTTTTTCAGGACAGATACACTAAAAAGACACCATTTTTTAACAACAAAGTACAACAAATACATTTTTGGATTCGATCATACATCTTATTCTGAGTAATTATTAAGAAAAGAAAGTGATAATTCCAAAAGGAGCAAGTAGCAGTTAAGAATTTTTAATCAAAATTGAAAATTTGATTAATATTCCCCCCCTGGACTGAGAATCATTTTCCTCCTCATACAATCTGAAACATCTTGTTCAAAGCTGAACAGAAATTCCAGATAAAACTCAATCAATCATAAATGCACCCATACCACTCACGAAATGCATACTTCAGAAACTAAATATAAGTTATTTTGTTTATATTTGTCTTTTGCTTATGTGCTTTTGCTGTATGTGGTAGGAAATATATCAGGCAGAACATTTGTAGCTTGGCTGGCATTTCATTTTGAGGAATCTTCTCATTTGCAGAAAATGTGATGGCAGGTGGCTGGCCTGGTACCACGCAGAGAGGGGGGATGTTGGGTAAATATGCAGTTTACTGCGCGGTAAAAGTAAAACTCGACACCTTGGAGGACTCATTTAAAAGGCTCCCTCTCCAGCTTTCAGCACTCGAGCAGCAGGGGAGGAAGAAGTGCGAAAAGAAAAGAGGCTTCTGGTGTCTCAGACTGAGAGGCTGTAAATTAGTGTTCATCACACATCCAGAGCCTTCTTCTAATTTTACACCGTGTGCCGATCGCAGGAACATGCACCAGAACATGCACCAGAACATGGACCAGATTAAACTCAAGAAGCCCAGAAATCATCACCCTCACCCTGCAGCCATGGCGATGACCCTCTCCTCCCACGCATTTCTCAAAGCAGGTTGTTTTGGGACTTTGATCACAGTTTGTGTTTCAATTTAGAAATCAGTTATTACATTACTTTGTATGAATCTGTCTAACATAACTAATTAAGCATAATTTACAACCAACCATCATACCCCCACGTAACACTTGTCGTAACCATTTGTGACACTTAACACTAGGATGTTATATTTTATTACTTGCAGCACAGACTTTATTTTTAGCTTTGAACTACTATAACAATGTTAAAATGATACATTTTATCTCTTTCTTGTATTGGTGTTTCACTGACTATATGCACTTCTTGTAAGTCGCTTTGGATAAAAGTGTCTGCAAAATGAATAAATATTAATATAAATATAAATGTGCAAGAGTCGATAACTAATTGTGATCAATAATTCAAGATGGAAAAACAGCATCAGGTTCAAGACAATCAAACCGTAACAAAACACAAAGGAACAAAACAAATATGAAATCATATCACACCATTTATGTGACACTTTGTCATCTACTTGCTACCTTCACCTTCACTCAAAATACTTTCAGAAATAGGTCACAATTAGTATGTAGGAAAGTACTTACCTTTTTTCCCTCAACAGCATAAACAAGTCCTTATAATAAAGTGTGAGTATATCTACTGAAGAGGAAGCTCTATGGAATTTGACATTAAGGCTTCCCGTCTTTATTTCATAGCTCTATAGGTTAACATTATGAATTCCAGACAACCACTGTAAGGTTGTTTTGATTACCTACTTGAACGTAATAAATGCCACAAACCCTCCGTTAAAAAAACGTCAGCTGCCAATACTTTTATTGCCTTCGTCTTTTTCTTCTTCCTCTCCTTTTCTTCTCTTTCCCCAAAACAAATATCGGATTCAATCTAGAAAGGTTATTGGCCTGGGAATTTGTCCTTCTGTGTTGTGTATTATGAAGTTTACTCTACAATGTGCCTCCAAATGTCTAAAATCAAGATGCAGTGCAAAGGAATTCAACTCTTGGGATACCTCCTTCCTGTAGAACTGTACAGACATGTTAGTTCCTTGAGCTGTAGACTCTGTCCTTAGCTTTTTGGAAAAATGCACTGCTCTTCAGTGGGTATGAGCAGCCCATTTTGCTGGAAGGGGGCAATAGTCTTTGGGGATAGCAGGATAGCAGACAGCTGGATCTACGCTCTTATTCCCACAGTTTGAGCAGCACCTACCCAGTAAAGAACAGTATTTTAGCCCAAAGGGCAAAATGGCAAGTCTCTATGTGAAGGACCTAAAAAAAAATAAAAATAAACAAGCCACTGGTACAGATACATGTTCAGTGCTTCAACACAACATTTTCAATTAAGGTACCCGACCAACCAGGACCAGTGGTTGGTAGAGCTAGGCTGGGCTGATTCTTGCCTCGCTAATTTGGACCTCCGGCCATAGCCAGTCACGGCGCATCAAATGGAAAGACGACCCTCACTCTGAAGGAGCTAAGTGTTCAGAAGAAGGGAGGTACATCCCCTTTCTAGTTTTAATACCCATGTTTTGTTCATGATGACTACCTCCAAAGCATTAGTAGCCAGAGGCTCTGTGTGTTTCTGCTCTGTGTCTATAGTCCACCAGCAGAGGCACAGGGTGTTTTTACCACTGCTCAGAGGTGCTGTCATGGTGTGATTATGTGAGAACAACCCTGCTGATCTGAGCCATCTCCACCTGCATTACACTATAGCCTTATGGGACTGATGGCCTCATTCAGCTGAGAGTTTGAGTTTTGGCCTCTGGGTTTGGTACTGCATTCAGAACTAGAGCTATGATGGATATGCTATCCAATAACCCTATCTTCAACAACCCTATCTGTTTTCATTTATTCCACAACATCTAAACAAAGACTTGGTTTCCCCTATCTGGCTAGTACATGCTGTAATCTTCAAAAATCAGATAATTAAAAATGAATTTGATTGAAATATCCTACACACTGCCTTTTTGTGGAAGGAGGACATTCCCCCTGCCTGTACAAATAAGGGATTGAACTATTATCATAAAATTGACTGTCAGGAAGAAAATCGACTTTGAAGCATCCAAATAAATCAAAGTCAAGTTAAAGAATTGGACATCACAACACTTACTCTGATAAAATGAAATGATACTGATGAAAATGTCTGTTGATAATGATGTAGAATCTTTGTGTAGATCACGTGTGTGTATATATATGTGTGTGTGTGTGTGTGTGTGTGTGTGTGTGTGTGTGTATGTATGTATTTTCTCCAACATTTTGTCGATAATCTGCACACAGAGGCTGTTTGGGATTTAAGTCCCCCATACACTCCTGAAGTTCTCTATGCCTTGCTGTTCCTGAACATTCTGTGAATACTGTCTTATTATTCATTACAGTTAAGCACCAAAGCTGTGAAAGGAATTAAAGTCACTGAATGAAAGGAAAGCGCCCTTAACAATGCTGCGATTCTAATTTACAAGAGAAGATTACGGTAATATAATTACAATTCATAAACTCCCTCCCTCCCTCCCTGAAAGGTTTATAATACCTGTTCCCAAGCTGTAATTAAATGATTTTTCCCAAGAAACTACTTTTATTATTTTGTCCAGAGAAACCATCACCAGTGTCTGTTACAGTATTTACTATTTATTTTGCAGTGATTTTAAAACATGGAATCAACACGAAAGATAGATGTGTAGGTATTGTGCAAAGACAGTATTCTGTGGTAAATAAATTGTTATAAATTAAGGTAGATACAAAGTCAAGGCTCATTTCTGCAAAGGTTCTGTTTTGCAGTCACACAAGGATTGCTTTAAACCAAGGTTCAGTTAATGCCGAGGTCAAATCCCTGAAGAGACTAGACAACAGCCAGCCAAGGGGAAAGAACCAGCTGAACGCCCAGCCAAATAATCAATGAGGGAAAGGGAATGTTGCTTTACAGGGAGGAAAAGACACAATGTGCACAATACAATAGTATTCAACTGCTCTAAACCCCTCAGACAACTTGCTTTTCAGTGAAACTTTGTTTTTTTATATGTACCTTTATCAGTAAACAAAATTAATGCCTCCCACCTGTTAGCATAGGATTTAACCTCCTGAATTCAGTTGGCTTGCAGTATGCATAAATTTACCTACAGTAAATATTTATCTGTGTTCATTGCAATATTATAAGATAAGCTCCATGGCTTGCTTCTGCATAATGTGTGATAATCACAAAAAATATAAATACTGTTTTGAAATTTTAACATTGACATTTATTGTGCATATGTATGACAATATACTGATGGATGCAGTCTACCATTGCTATGTGCTAAGATAAAGATAACCCAATATGCTTCGATGACCACTGGACTAGCCACTGGATACCTCTCAAAATACAGTTTGACACAGTGTAAAGTCAACTAATTGCACAATAATAGCCAAGCAAAGTGGGCAAAATAAAGGATATTCTGTAAAATGCAGCGTTGTTGAGTAACCTTGAGGGATGGGTATTAAATGTTGCTGGAGCCGTACACATCTGAGGCACGTCCCAATTGAGCGCATTGCGCTGTATCAGCATGTTATTAGCCCATCTTCTTCTGTACGTTCACCTCCCAAGGGTCTACCTGATGCTGGGCCAAGTATATTTCACCAGAATTATGGGGAATAATGGAGGGAGAGCAGCAGCCTAACATAACTGGGCACTACACTTTCAGCTCCTCCAGACTAAGCACATTTTAACATATCCACTCTACACTATATGTGGCTCTTTTTAGGTTCATTACTCATTTATTAAAATGAATAAATAATTATATAATGCAATGCACTGGGCAGAGTGCTGGGCTGTAGTGTCCTTGCGGCCCATGCATAATGGGATAAATAAATCTGTAAGGACAAAATTTTTTACAGCTATGCACAATAAAATTTACTGTTTGAAAACAATTACAACAGAGCTGAGTGTTGGCAGGTGATTCACGGTGCAACAGATATCCTGACCTGGAAGCCACAACACAGTACATGACCCAATACAATTCATGCAAAAACAGATTGTTGTGATTTAGATAAATTGATTGTTTGATTTAAGCTTTTTTTGAGAAACAGTAGTTGGTCAATATGTTCATAGAACATCACACTTCACTGTGATGTCACAATGCCTCCAGCTGTGGAAAGCAGCAGTCTTCCATCAGAATGTGTCTCAATGAGAAACCACAGAGTAGTAGCAACCATGCATGTAATTTGCGACAAGAAATGAAGATGATAGGCAGATACAACATTCTCTAGCATTTTCAAGGACGTCATATAAATGTGAGTACATTCCTCCCATTTCAATAATCAGATAGCTTTGACATTTTAAACCTGTAAATATGAACATGTATCTAGCTAAATAGGTTATATTGAAATATGGTAATTTCAATTTCGATGTTAAATCATTCCAGGGAACCTACACGATTAATTTGCATGGTATTTTAAAATGAAAAACATAAATACATATGCTAATGATTTATTTCCTTGCCACTATTTCTCCCGGTAAAATGAACAGGCCAGTTAAGAGGTGCAGGCGCATTCATGCCTTCACATTAATGACTCTCAGCCCTGATTGGCTGACAGTACTGGTAATTACCCAACCCCCTCAAAAATAGATTACAGTCTGAAGTGTAAGTATGCAGGATGAAAGCACATCTATTCAAGCTGGCTAGGTCACGTTATGGGGGCGGGGCATGCAAATGACATCACATCTGGAGCCAAACAACAAAACACGTCAGGTATATATCAGTATGTGTTTGCCACAGAAATATAATTACATAATTTATAAACTGAGACCACATACCTAATCAGGGAAAGTAACATAGCTTTCATTTGTATATCTTGACCATTCGTACCCATATATAGATCAGTACACACATTCCGGTCAGGATCCTTATTCAATGTTACAATGCCAGTGCCGTCGTAACTACATGCAGGTCACATATGTTCCTTTCTTTTCCACACTGTGACACTGCCGGCACTAAAAAATATGTTCTTACTCACAGTTTGAAATGCATAGTGGATCACCCCGAAACAGTTGGCTTTTATCTCAGCTGCTACTGTTTGCCTGTCTTAATGCATCATATTTGATACCACAAAAGACACAGAGTTGGATCTCAGCTTGCCGCATCCAGTCAGAGCGCTGGTTCACTGACCTTAATCAAATGAGTAGCACAGATCAATTGCTGCCCTTGCTTCCTTCCAGCCAGTAATCTAGTGCTCTGACTAAGCCCTAAACCCAGGAGAGTAGTGTCTGCTTTGATGGTCTGCCTCTATCCTCACGGTCAGTCTGTTCATGAACCATGAGCGTATAAACCACCATTTTACAGATCCACAAAACCGTCAGAGGGGGGGAAAAATGTATCATAATGACCCTCGTCCTAATGAGCCACCTGGGACAAGAGGACCTTTCGCTCCCCTCAAATTTGCCAGAAACACTTTCTTAAGCACAGCCACAATTTGAACGGCTGGGGGGTGGTCACTGTGGACCCACTGCTGTCTGTTTGGCTATCATGGGGTTTGCTGAAAGAAGTTATGTGTGCAGTTCGGTTTTTCAGAGAACTGGCTCCAGTTTACCTTCAGTTTGCTCAGATTCCTATGGAGTAAAACCCGCCAGAATGCCAGGGTTTGTAGCATGGAAGAACTGATAAAACATACACAAGCTATCACTTACAAATGTGCTTGCAAATAGATTGCATGTTCTGCTTGCCCGATTACGACATGTATTACTAGGGGTCATGGTGGGACAGTTAGCTGTAGTACTCTTCATTTACACAGATATGAAATCTTCTCTGAGAATCACAGAGCGCATAGTAAATCAAACGCATAAACATTGCCATACGGCAGAGGCCCTCTTTTGATTTTACATTCATTTATACACTCAAAGTCTGGAGGGAAATAAAGACTGTAATTGCAGTTATAACATGTATAATTCATTTTTGTAAATATTTTAAAAGGTAGAAACAGTTAGATACTCATCTCTTGTAAATATTTAGCTGAAGCGGTGAAATGGCCAACTTTGTGACAGTTCATTAGTGCAGCTTTTAATTACCTCACCATTATCTCTTCTTTATGTTTTCATAAAATCATGTGACAAATTCAGACAATGAGTGTGTGTGTGTGTGTGTGTGTGTGTGTGTGTGTGTATACACAGAAGTGCATATACACAATCTTTGATGCACTGTACCTTCATTCTATTAGACTATAAAGGTAGACCCAGAAAAGGCATGTGTGCACACAGTTGCAGCCCATGGTAACCGCTTTATAAAATTACCAGCACACAGATTTAGTCTTTGTGCTGTGCAGAGATGAATGCGGGCCTGCTGAGATGTGACAGTTTGACTGCCTGTGTCATTCAGCAGCCTGGCTGCTGGCTCTGGCTTCAGCCCGCGATGACTTTGGTCTGGGCTTTAGTGCTAGCATCTGTTGTCACCCCTAGGTAAAAATGAGAGCCATAAATTAGTCAGCATGAGACTGGCGCTAATAGGACGCCAAACAGCTCTGCTGACCCGGAAGGCCATCGCATAAAATTTGAGATACGATCTTGTCGCCTGTGCTCCGGCCTACACCCTAGTCCAAAACCGTAAACTCGGATCGCACATCACTTCCCTTGTTGGACTGTCAACGTGTTTTAAAGCGGAGGACCTTGATAGGGCTTGGGTGTGTGATTACATTACCTCTTGTTATTTACTGCCAGAACAGACACACATAGTTATCCAAGTTGACATGCACACACAGTAGTGTGCACCCTGTTTTATCCATTTATGTCCAAGAAGAAACTATTTATTAAGTGAGGCAATTCAGGTTAAGCACCCCTGCTCAAGGGTACAAGACAAGCTCATGGGGCCCAGAAACGGAGCCCTCTGGTTTTTGATGCAGTTGCACAACCACTAGGCCACTGGTGACACAGAAGGGACACCAGAAGTTGATGAGCTTAATACACTTTGTAGTTGAGAGCAAAAAATGACTTACAAGAGAAGAAGTTTCAATGTTCTGAGGGCATTTACCAATTAACCTTTAGCCTGCTGAGAACTCACTGATGATAACACTGTGCCCCAAAGTGAAGTCTCAGTTGCCAGTAGCTCTGTCGCTACTTTGAATGCTAGGGACCTGATTAACTGTGCCAGTGCTGTCACATACCATAATATACTGTGCAGAGGCGAAACAAATCTGCCTATTTGTAGGATTAGTTATGCATGTGAATGTGTGTTTGTGTGTATGTGTTGCAAACTTTTACAATCAACTGAGAGGACGACGTATGGTATATCCTTATACTGCAAATAATAAAACCACATTTGGTAGTTTTCATTAAAAATACTGTGTTAAAAATGGCAAAATTGTTTGGCACATAGATTACTACACTGTAACACTGTAGCACAAGCCACATAATTATTATAAAAAAATTTCCCTGGAAAATACCTCTGCATTCAGTTAAGGAATTAATATCTGAGTGAATGTTATTCTCTATGAAAAGTCATTTTATTCATGTGAACATAGATCCTTTTCAGTGTTTTCATGCATGCAGGACAGGATTAGCTAACTAAACAGAGGCTAAGACATTCCATTAGCTGAGAACACCACTTTAGCTATGCTGCACTCCTTTCTTTACTTTCGTATTCTCTGCCAATCTTGCTTCAACAAAATTGCCAACTGAACTGTTATCTCGCCTCGTATTACTTAGGCTTACCTACCTTACGTTTTCTTCTTCATTACCTACAGAAGTTATTCAGGTGCCAGTAACACATATTGGTTTTAATAAGCTTAAACTGAATAAATAAGCAGGGAATTTGGCTAGCTTGCCTGGGCCTTTGCGTTGTGGTTGTGATGGATTAATGTTATAAACACCTTTGGCCTATTTGTTACTGAAATACTAGTGGACCGTCAGGTTGTAACAACTTACATCCACATTGAAGTGCAGTGATTTTTCCAGTTGGAAAGGAGGCTAAACGGACACGGTCATAATACCTCTAATATGTGAACATCTTAACCTGCAGGATCAGAGGGAGATCCTTGGAGCTCAATGTTTCAGGAACAAAGGAGATGTACTGTGGGAGATAAAAACATCTTTTTGCTACCTGGGCACACAAGGCAGACAGTCTCCTGTAATTCTCGCAACGTGCGTACATAGTTTACAGGAATGCACAATGGTGCCTGTTCTCGCTCAGAAAGCAGAGGAAGTTTTAATGTGAGGCGAGGAAGTTTAAAAGCTGTCAGCAAATCCCTCACTGTACCGGTGCTTACCTTCAGAGTCACATCCTGGTGCAGTTACTTCACTGTCAAAACCTACACAAAACTCTCAGGGATCATCAGCCAAGCAAGCAAAATAACAGGCACTGCCAGCAACAATTAACGCAACTGGATCAGTCGTAGTAAAGGCCACACAATACACCTGACCCCTGCAGCTTCCTCTGCCCCACATCTGCTTTCAGCCAGTACCACTGGGTCATCACTGTAATGTATAGTATAATACAGTATACATGTAATATATGATATATTACATAAATATATAATATGTAATATAGTATAATCTATAGTGTGTCCTGACAAAGACAACTACAAATCAATTATTCCTATAATAACCATTTTAAACAGAAGATGACAGTCTCTCACACTTTAACATCATTAGGAGCAAGGTCTCTAAAATTTTGCAGATCGTTAGTCCCCCTCATATAGCTACCAGCTATTTTACAGCGCTCTAGCTCCACTGGTGTAGTGGTTCTCAGCCCTGGTCCCAGAGAGGTACACAGGGGCACTGTGTTATGCTAGGTCCCTGCTTTTGGTTTTAAAGGCATAGTGCTCCAGCTAAGATTTGTAACGTGTAATGTAATCCACATACTACAATTATCTGAAAACAACTATCAGCCCAGTGCAGATGGTGCGTTGCCATAGTCATGTCAGGTCTCAGGGTTTCAGAGCTCGCTTTTCCCAACCAGGGGCAGCTGAACAAGGTTATCATTGTACTTTTATATAAAACACCCTTTAAAGTGTTTGAGGAAGGAAATTCACCTCCTCATTTTTTTATTATTTTTTTCGTAGTTCACAGACCTTAATAACAAATGGATGAACTTGGAGGAAAGGGAGTACTAGCACTTCAATACTAATATGGAACAGAGAGAGAGGAAGAGAGAGAGAGAGAGAGAGAGAGAGAGAGAGATTTCCTTATTTGTACACAGTGAGGGCTGCACTGAACTTAAGTCATCTTGTACAAAGATCTATTCAAATATCTACATTCTGAGGTCCTGTGATGACCTGGCTTTTCCCATCCTCCGATAATGTATGTATTTTCAGCTCTCTCTGTAGTTGGTATTCATTTTTCACCAGTCCCATAGGTATCACATTTTACAGCTGAGTTGATGAAAATTATATGTACGTGTTTTGACAAAGTGTGGTTTGGCCTCTTGCACAGCTATAGATATTAATCACTGCATTTTCCATTGAGACAGGCAAACACGCAGAGAATAGAGAATAAGAGCAAAAAATAAGATCCACTTCCTACTTTCAGCCTCTTACTGATCTTATGAGGACATATTAAATTATGTTTTAAGTAGAGAGTAAATATGCAGATTTTGTCCTCAATCTTCTGGGCAAGGGAAGTCTTTGTTGTTTACACTTATTATGAGTATATGACCCTCCATGTCCTGCAAGCTCCTGCTGCATATACAAGATCATCCACCGTTATTTCATGGAAGCAGCATGGTATTGAAATAGTCCATGATTAGGGAAAATATGGCATTTTTTCAGGATATGAAGGGTACACAGACATTAGTATAATTGTTTTAGAAAGCTGCAGTAAAAAAAAAAAAAGCTCAGAATTCAGTAATTCTAGCACACAAATCCACAAACAAGGAGCTACAATAAATTGAAAATAATCCAAAAAGTCTATAGCGGGCTTCTTTGATGTGTGACATACATGTATAAAGAAATATTACATTATGTTCTCATTTTTTTCTTTTTCTCCGAAAGTATTAACCACAGCATTTGAGTACTGAAGACTTTGTTCCAGAATGTTCTATGATAACAAACAAAAATGTGGAATAAATACCTAGCTAACACTACAACTCCCTGATGTGTTTTCCCTCCTCACAGTTCTCCTTGTATTGAGATGTATTTAGCATCTGGATTCTGGACCATCAATTGGAAGATAGCTTAAAGCTACACTGCCATATGCTTCTGCTGGGTGACGGCTGCATTTCTCTCCAGGCATGGGGATGCGGTATCATTTTCAGAATATCTTAGTCTTAGATAAAGCTAAAGGGAGGCCATCTGGCGAAGCTGTAAAGAAACGTCAGCTCGTGCTTCCTGTGATCCACGTGACTCAGCCCTTCTAATGATTTGCTAAAAAAAAGTGTCAGGAAGGGAGAGAGGAAAAAAAAACCCAAAGCCATTGCCTGGCGAATGCAATGAGCCAGAGGTCTTGACCCCGCGCTGCTGTTAAAGACCCCAATTCCCACCTCTCAAAGACACGGTGTGCTGATCCTGTGCCCTCTGCTAATCGCCCCACCTGAAAATGACCTACTTTAATTGGCTACATTTCAGAGTGTGCTCCCGATGAAGAGTCCTGTGCATTCCGATGCATAATGGCCACCAGGTTCAGCCGTGCTCAATGCGGCAGTGATGCAAAGTGATGAGGTAGTTGACATTCCCACTGTTTTTAAAATGGGATTTGAGGGCTGATGAATAGTGCTGTATACTTGTGTAACGTTGTTCTACTGTTCTGTAATAGTCCATCATGGCTGATGAGGAGACATATGCACCATCTGGATCTAACGAGCCTGTGAGAACACATACTGATAATTGTTGTACTTTTGCTGTATGGCAGGAATGGAGGAACAGGACTGCAAGATAGCTGTCAATTTCTGAGCTGATGTCACAGAGTGAGTGGGGTAGCAGATTGTGAAAACTCACTAAATTGGCCCCACATTTGCTGGGTTGACTACATGTCTACCTCAAATCTTGTTTCCTCAGCTTTGCATTTAAATTGCTCAGTTATCATAAATGCCATACAGTTGCGATCTTGTGAGTGCCTTCAATTGTTAAATTGCTGGTCTGGTTTTGCTAAATAAATGATTCATGCTTTCACAAATATTCTCTCTGGTGTTGTTTTTGCTTTCTGCTTAAGGTGTCTTTATCTCTTGGTGGCTCCACTCACTGGCTATCTGCACACTTATTTATACTGATAATCAGAATGGCATGGCTTTCAACTGGGAAACTGACGGAATAAAGGATAATGAATGGAAGCAGTTGTAAAAATGTCTACCAATCATATTGATCATATGCTTCTAATACTTAATCTGTTCAAGCTGAAGAGAAAAAAAATCAGTTGTTTACATGAAATGATATTAGAGTTAAGTCAGACTTAGTCATGGAGCTCAAGGTCAAAGCACCTATTCACCCTACTAATAATTCAGCTTAAGATGCAGGTACTGAGGGAGAGATTAAGAGCATTATGTGAAGTTCTTAAATGGAATAGCTGCAGACACTGAAATGCAAACACATGCAATACTGATCCTGGAACAGTGTCAAATCTTTGACCATCTGCTCCTCTAAATGGCAGGCATCCTGCAGATTGAGGCTTGATTACATATTTATGAATTCTATAGTCACACTTTATATCAGTTAAGCAGTTTATATTAGTAATTACCATGTACTGTAGGTATTCATAAAGATGATGGGGAAGGACGTGTAACCACCACACAAACAAATTGTGGCGTAACCTGAGTAATTATATGGTGATGTCGGGCAGGCTTTGAGGTTAAGCTTAACTGACAGACTCTTATGGTGGGTGTCTTTCAGTCCCCATGTTCTCATTTTTATGCATGACAGTGTAGTTGCAGGGGAAACAAATCAGTCTGTTTAGGGTTTGAAAAGTCACAAAATAAATACGCAAACTGCAAAGAGCTGAACAGATTCTAAATCCGTTGATGACAGTTGGAGTGTTCGGAGACCACGGTTGTCCTGAGCCAATGAAAAGTGGGGAAATTATTCATATAAAACTGACAAAGAACTGCAATTATGTGAATCATACAATGACACAACCCATAATAGTTCATGTGTTAGACAGTAGGATACTAGGACATATGACACCCAGGAGGGTACACTGGGTAAGCCAAACATGTTATTATACAGAGTTAGAGGGGTAAGAGACAGCAGAAGACCCTCTCCATATTTTGTTATTTTTGGCCCATGCACAGTACCCTGACTGAAGACTGGTGAGTTGAAATGTTGGTGTTCAATAAGACTGAGTTTTTGTAAGCCTGCACAACTTTTTCTCCTCCTAATTAACAGTGACAGGAGCTAGCACCCTACCAAAAATGTGCACACGCTCGCACCTTTCTACTGTTATACACCAGGTTTAACTGAAAGACTCCCGTCTGTTTAGCACAATTCACTAAAAAGGTAATTATATTTAGAATATACACATTGGAAACACCACATGAAAAGGAGAGACAGAGACAAGTTTACCCCATCATTAGAGGTTTTCACCTATATGGCTACTGTAGAGTCTTGCAGTCCATTAAAAAATTTGATTAGGGATGAAATTGTTCGTTAATCCCGGCATGGGAGCATCTGCCCCCTAGTGGTTTGTACTATGTAGCACAATAAAGCACATGTGAGAAAGCAACAGACATCTGGCTGTGAGATGCTGTCTAGAGGAAGCCAAAGTAAGCCTTGAACCCATATTGCCTCTTCCCAACTCTTAGCCATGTGGAACTGTAATGGAGCAGGTAGCCATGTTAGGCAGTGGGTCCTGTTATCACTCAGCATCTTAGAATTATGGCCAAGGACAGTGAAGCCATTACAAGGTGATGCAACGCTATTCTGCAAACAGTGTTTGCTCAAGATGTTCCCACAACCCCTTAGAAACCACTAATCCATTTATCTTGAATCTTGTAACTGCTAAACTGATTCAAGTGTGGTTTTGTGAACAACAGGATGAATTCAAACACATCCAATGACCTCCTCAATCGCCATTCTAAACTTTATTGAAAGTTCATGAGAAGTTCTGTAAGGTAGAGTGAAGAGTTGAAGTGGTCGCTTTCCTTCTTGAAGAATGAACAATATGTCTGCCACAGAGACACAGTCTTAGGATAATCAATGTGATTCAAAGTGTTTTGAAAAGCAAATGTTGAAGGCCTTCTCCAGCAGAGCCTGTCTCCTGAAATTGGCCAAAGAAAACATTAAACAGAACCAAATGGACCTAATAAAACATGTGACAGTAGTGTCACATGACTCTGCTAGCATTGGTTGAAAAAGTAACACCCCTTCATTTGTTCAGTAACTGTACAAACAGGGAAGCTACATCATAACTGTAATTATGGTAAGATATTTAGCATGGCACACAGTAAATTATTTTAGGAGAGGAATTGTGGTCTTTACTGACCATTCATTCATACTTTCACTGACACGCTAATCCAGACTGCAGACTTGGATACTTGTCCAACACCCTTCTGAAACTACATGATCCAGTTTATAGCTAAAAATGAAATCAAATGGGACTTAATGAAGTGAGACACAATAGTGAGGCATGCACTTCATTTCTGCAGCTTTACCCAAGTGTGGCCTGATTTAATGCACTCTGTACACATGCAGATACATGTAGATTTTAACATGAGTGCTTATGTATGTTTATTTATAAAGAATAAAATGATCATTAAATTGTACTGACAGGAACATTCAATGCAAATAAAATGAACAGGTGGTTAGTTAGTTAGTTAGTTAGTTAGTTAGTTAGTTAGTTAGTTAGTTAGTTAGTTAGTTAGTTAGTTAAGATAGCAAACATGCATGGGGATGAATGTGCCCATTAGAACAATGGAAGCTCTGTGCTGGTCCTACATGTTTATATTACATTATCTGCACAATATAACATCAAACATATCATCTTTGCATTTTTATCGTGTTTTAGAACCATAATTACTGGCTTTAATGAAGAACTAAGATAGTGTAAACATGGGAATACATGGTAGGGAAAATAAACATTTTGAACACAAACATTTTTACAAGTTCAAACAATCTTTGCCAGAATTATTTACAGGATGATCAAAAACAAAAATGTTTTACTGTGAGTTTTTAAAAAGAGTTACAAATTTCCCCATGCCTAAAGTAGGTCTCCAACTTTAAGAAATGATAATTATGTAGCACTCAGCTGGGTGGCCAGGGAGTTCAAACATTTGAACAGACATGATCAAAGTCATGTCCACATGCTATAAAACCCATCTAAAGAGTTTACTTGCACTTGTTGTCTTCAATAAATGTAGTCAATAATGTGCAGGAACTGATCTGTGATCTTGTTTTGCTGTAGGTGAAATGGTGGGAAAAATGTGCTGGGTTTACAATGGAGCCCAAGCACGTCTTAGAGGCATTCTGCTCAGGCATCCGGGCAGCTTTTACTTCAGAGCAGGGCTCTGCGAACCTCCATCTGTCTGTCTCCCCTGGGGAACCCATTATTCCCTGAAATCCAGGAGTTTTCCTGCAAGCGGCTTAATTGCCGCTTCTCTCCAAGCTTCCCAAACCAACCCAGCTCTCTCTCTGAAGCTATGACGTTATTCCATCTGAGGGCTGCCGAACTACAGTCACGCTTCTTTTTCCCTTTTTGCACTGCGTTAGGACTAATCGCAGATATAAATAAACCAAACGATCTGCTTAACCTAAACGTCCTTCTGGCCATTAAAGACATGCCGAGCGACCCATGTAAGGGTAATTAATAATCTGTATGTTTATCTATGCTACTGCTTCTATGCATTCTATCCACTGTGGCCGAAAGCAATTCTACATTTGTTAGCTGCATGAGTCTTAGACGGGGAGTGAAATTAACACTTAAACAGTGAAATATGATGTAAACATGTTTTCACACACACATATACTTTGCCATTCACACACACAAATACAAGTACACACACATGCACACACACACTAATTTATGCCTTTTCAAAAGAGTATAAGATTTCCTTGTTTTTCACATTACACATGCATAAAAGCAATATTACCACATTCATACATCTACTGATGGTGAAGGCCATTCATCATGTGATACCAACCTTTGGCACAAAAGGGACATGGATTCAGACATACTACATTTACAACTGATGTTCAAAAAATTGTTTTGAGTTTATGTTTTAAAATTTAGTATCAACATTTTTTGTTGTGCTATAACATAACATTCACCAACAATAACTCAGAATGAGAAGCTGATAAATCACTACTGTTATTTGCTATCCTGGACTTATTTTTATTTGCCTGGATTTCCATGTCTGGATCCACCATTCAATTCTACTATTAGGGAGATCCAGGGAGACGTGGGTCACATTTTCATATTGCTCATATGACTAAATTAGCACATCATGAAACAATGGAGTATTAAGTGGCTACTGGCTACATGCCAAACTTTTTTACAGTTGGTGATGTTAAATTTAATTTGCCAGGTGTCTGCCTAAACCCAGGTTCTATTTAAATCTTGCAGAAATAAGAAAGAGGAGCTACAGCTGCAGTCTTGCCAGACAATCGTTCTTCACTGTCACGTTATAAACCCTCCTTTTCCCGTCGTATAGACACAGACTTCCTTTCTTAAGTCAACACTGCCGATGATCCTTTGAACAATCTAGGCCATTTGCCTCTCATTTAAATAAAACTTTAATTTAAAGCGCAGCATGCAGAAATGTTGCCAAGAATAGATGCTGTGTGTTTGACTTTCACACGTGGGAATACTGAAGGAGAATTGCAAAGCAGTGCAAACCACACTGAACAAACAACAGCATCTTGGGGCTTATTTTCCTTCAACAGTTCGACTTAGATTTTCAAGACAATTAATACTGGCATATTACAAGTTAAACCAAAGGAAAAGGACCTACATTTAAAAAAAATAATAATAATAAAAAAAATATACTTCTTACCGTTAGAATGTTTGGTCACATCAGCTGTAGAGAAAAAGAGAGGGGAAAAAATGTCAATAAATTACAATTTGCAGTAAACCTCAGGACAGGTGAAGTTTCTTAATCATAAAAAATCACCATAACTCAGACAGTGCAGTCTGGCCCTTAAGAATGCCTCTTGTTGAGTACGGGCTGTGATTTATTTCACAGAAGGACATCTGAAAATACTCTCGTCTAAGGCAACGTGTTGCATTCATAATTGCCACTGCTCTATCCTCAGTTGCTTTCATTTCAAACGTATACAGGCAAAATGAAAAAGAAAACTGAAATGGAGAAGGAGAGGCAGGCAAGCAGCCCAATTCATTAATGTGGCCATTATTCTGACTGATACCATTGTAGGCGATATCTTGGTTTTGCTATTCATTATTCTCATTACTGTATGGCCTTAAAATGTTCTTTTTTTGCAGCCTTCCTTATAGAACTCATTAACGTTCAGTCTTGTTACTTGAAGAGATGTTGGAGGAGCGACAATACATTTTACTCTGCGATATCTTCACTTCAGTCTTCGAAAGGAATTATAAACTGATATGCATGCAAACGTATTTTATGGCATAGCTGCGTCAGCTGTAAACGAGGGTCTAACCCACGGCCAGGAGCAAACTTTTACTACTCCAATCGTCCATTCTTGGAGGGTCTCTTTCTCCTATAGTTTCCATAGAGGAGACTATCGGAGCAGCTTTACTTTTAATGCAGAATGTCATTAGTGAAATACATTTGAACCCATTTATGCATGTGGGTTTTAATCAGGTGGAAATTAGGTAATATAGCACATCTTTGTCTGCGGTGAAACCGTAAACACATTTTATTCATCAACCAGGAAGAGTCAACCTCTGTAACCGCTATTTTTTTTCCCGCCGTTAGGTCTTTGCATCGAATAAAAACGTGAGAACAAAGTGATCAAGAAGCAACTTCTGAAGTAAAGTCACACTGCTGTGGTATCATTGCTTATGGAGACACATTTCTCAGTGTAATCCGTCAGTAATGCAGTATGATTTATTGTGATGCCTTCTCCTTTTGCATCCATCGGCATCTCTTTTGTACACTATGTGACTGCTATACCAAGAGAATATGCTCACAAGGCCTGTATTATTTATAGACAGTACAAAATAAGGAATGCGCCTGACAACTAATTAGTAGCAGCATCACAGTAGGTGTTGCAATTATTAGAGAGCCCACTGCCTAATGCACAGCTAAGCAAAACGGCGCGTGAGTTCTACACTGAGGAACAACATGGCAGCAGTGTATGCTGGGTAAATGCGATTTCCCTTTACGCCATTGGGTCCCTGAGGCCATCCTGGACACAGCTCTCAAAGGAGGCGGGCTGCAGAATTGAGCCCTGGGGAGAGTGAGCGATTTTGTACACCTGGTGCTTCTTACGGCCATGGGAGTTATCATTCGGGACAGTTGTGTAAGTCCAGCTTACAACAAGCAAACCTGAAAGCAATCAATATTTGTCCTTAAATGCTACCTCATGATTAAATGCAAATGTTGATCTTTTTTTTCCTACATCGCAAAAGTATTTTGGGTATTGTAGTCATCAAAAGTAATGTCAGCTAATTGTTTCTGCATTGAAAAAAGTATCGATTTATTTGTGAGTCAAAATGAAGGACTAATGTTGACTGACTCATTGTCAGACACCAAAGGGTTTTCAAGAGTTCCATGAATAAAATATGGATACTAAAATATTGTTGAACATTTCCTGAATGTGCTGATCATTTTAAAGTACCACTCCAGTGTGTGAATGAGCATCAATGTATGTCAAATACAAAACGTACATGGATTTAGAGCTGTGCTGTAATATGATAATTAGGTTTGGCCATGCCCAGAGAGGGAGGGAATAACTCAGCAGATATGTCTGTGTCTCATTATTCACACTGACACCTACTGGTCAGTCCAATGCCTGCTCGTTACAGTCTGTGTGTGTCTGTCTGCTGTATGATGGGAGGCAGTGGCTTTAGTGTGGAGCGCAGCTTGTGAATGTGATTGGACATTCTAAATTTGGAGAATAAGCTGAGAAAAATTAAAATAAGAAACAGGCATCAAGATGCAAAAATAACGAGGTTGTTACAATTGTATTGTAAGCATTAATTAATTTGTTGAACCCCGTTTGATGTAACATTCTCAAGTAGGAGAAAACATTTATCTTATGCAAAGCTTCATTTTAGGACTAGAATTAAAAAGCAGAGGTAGAATAAAGAATTACATATTGCTGGTATCTTGAAACTCACAAACCTAATAGTTGGTTAAAATTATGTAATGCTACTTCTTTTGGAGTTTGATGAGAGTGTGCATAGCTGTCAATTTAAGGTCTAATTAAATCTCCCTTTTGAGAACTTGACAGTGTTTATTGTCTTTGTCTATTATGCGGGGTTTGCATGAAAAGGGCTAATTAAAGGACCGCGTTCCATGGATTGTGCTGCACAGTGAGGTTGAACTAACTAGAATAATGAATCCAGATGTAGTGTCCTTCTGCAAGGGTAGTTGTGAAGTGAGTCATGAAGGGTGGGTGTGATCACCCCAGGGAGGGAGGCGGGTGGGGGGTGGGGGCAAATAAAAGTATTTTCTGTGATGTAAGATGTCGTTTAATCTCAAATACTACACATGGGATAGTGATGAACATGTTGCTTGACACATAAAAGTATCCAGCACACTCTACATAATTAAGCATTATATTTAAACACTAATCATTCAGATGAATGCTGTGGAGTCTCCGTGCATTCTTCCTGTATTCTCAATGAGGACAACAGTCAACAGTACAGATCACTTGAAACATACAATATATGATACAATGTCTTTACATTATATTAGCACAGCCATCAGGTATTCTATCTGCAAAATACTGCCTGTATTTTAATCTGTTAGCAGGAAGCCATTATGCAAGGCTACTTTCACATCTTATCCGTGATTAAATTTATTCACTTGGATATTTCCTGCAGTAACTACAGTCAAGTGTGGTAACAGGAACAGACTATACTTCACCGCATTGCAAACACAATTACATCTGTATAACTATATTCATATAGAAGAATCCATTACACAAATGTACTACATACATTAACTACATGCATTTGTATATATAAATTATATTTATGGAACAATTAACTATAGCAATGCCACAGCCAGGATTAATACTTCTCAATCTCTGGTTGCAATCCAACATCTCTAACCAGTTCTAGATTATTCTGCAGTGCACTGTATTATTTGTATTCTTTCAAAGAAATTAAGCACTGTCACATGACTCAATATATGCTTGAAAACAACATGTGGACAAAAGAAGAATAATTAAAACATATCTGCTAAGGTAAGAAGTGAAAAGCAATGCTTAATATGACAATATTCCACATCTCAAACCACATATTCCAAAGAGAACACATGAACACAGAGTGCCACTGTTTATACCTCTGCTTCTTTGCACTCTTTTTCTGATTGGCCAGATTCTGTACATTACTTTTGTATAACTGTACGAATAAGAAATGGCTTTAACCAACAGATGTGTCATGAGTCGTTCTTTGGTCTCTGCATTATCCATTACATTCATAGAGCCATATACCTTGTTGTGCATTGCATTACAGTCATTTAGCAGACGATTTTATCCACAGTGACTTACAGTTGATTGGTCTAACCAGGCTAACCAATCCCCCCTGGGAGCAATGTGGGGTTAAGGGCCTTGCTCAAGGGCCCAACAGCAATGGTGTTCTTGCTGTGGCTGGACTGGGGCTTGGGCTCCCAACCTCAGGGGTCCCAGTCATGTACCTTAGCCACTAGACTACAGGCTGCCACACAGCACAGCACACATTGCCCCTTACTGACCACATTGCCAGGTTAAGATTGGAAACTCACACACTACCTGCCACCAAATAAGCAAATAAAATAGTGATTAAACTACAACAGGTTTAACAACAAAATGAACTACGGCTGAATCTCAGAAGAAGTATGTTATATGTCTGATGTGTGGCAGAGAGAATACACTTTGCTACTGCAAGTACTCAGGGAATGGAGGACACTCAGAAAATGTGACTCCCACACATATTATGCACAGTCTGTCTACCTTACTTGTGCCCTGCACTTGTAAAAAAAACCTTGCCATTTCTAAAATATAAAAAGGTGATCATGTTGAAATAAATGGCCATTGTGGACTAAAGGGCAGAAAAGCTCCAAAAAATTTAGCAAAATATTGTCAAAATGTCAAGATTTCTCACTCCATTAAACAACAAAGGAGTCAGAGAGAGAGAGAGAGAGAGGCACATGGCTTTAAATGCAGACATCAGCACTCAAGTTGATAGGCAATCCATTGATCTAGTCTTGAGTAAGCCTTGAAGACTCAGCTTGAATGGAAATACACCTGTCAGGATCCATCAAACTGAAGAGGCAAAGTTATTTGCTATGGACCGGAGAATGGAGAATGAGACTCCACTAATAGCATACACATCATACACATATGATAAGTATGAATGTATTCTTAGTGCCCTTAGTGGGTACAGTCTTGCACTGTGCCAAATGTTGTTTTAAACCTCAGACACCTTAGTGTAACAATGAGGTACATTCCTGTTTAACTCCATTGAAACTACCCGCTTCGTGTTCTATGAAGCCTGACTAATGCTTGTGTAAGAAGACAGGTCCTTTAATGCCGGGGTTAAAAACTTGGTTAACTTGGCAGCAGCTTTTCTTCCAGAAGTCCCATGGTTTGCGATGTACCCAATAACGTTATGGTGAGGGGTATCTCTTCAACAACAGCCCTGTGTGATCATCAGAATGGAAGCGACACCTAGTGTGCCATTCATGTAGAGCTGAATGCATTCTGAATGGATTGTGTTTAAAAAAAACAAAAAAGGAAAAAGAATAAGTCAAGGGCTGAGGAACCTGCACCAGAATGTTCCACCGAAGTGGTGCCATCTGTTCCTCTCCAGTCTCCCAACGACGGCAGATGATTGTGCCGTGGCACTGAACTGCAGGCAGTGCGATGCCAGTCCGCTCGGAGCGCTGCTCCCCTTCAGATTCCTGCTCTATTATCACCAGCGCACAAAGCGTGTGGTCCTGGGGGTGTTCCGCTAATGGTGTCATTCTGCTTAAACATGCATGACGCTATTAAAGGTTCCGGTGTGCTAATAGGAGCTATCCTCTTCAGCCGGCTTTGATCACATTTCTCAGAAATGAATTATGGCACATTAATAAATGCCAGTCTTGGTCTGTGATTGTGACATATTGAATAAGGACGGACCACGGTTTCTGCATCTAATTCCTGTCCAAGCATTGTTTAAGATAATTATGTCATTTTTAGGTTTGATTTAACCCCTCAGTATACTCTGAGAATCCCTGTAAGCTTATTGTGGGAAAAAATGTATGTAAAAAACAATATTCATCTGTCCAGTCATATGAGATATGAAATATTTCGGTATGAAAATGAATATTTCCATTTTAAAATGTAGAGAGTACAATTGCAGCATACTCATCAGCATAATCAACAATCAACCATGCACCATACAGTTAACCATGAAAATTACAACAATACCATATGGGATGCGATATACTCTATCCCTGGTGCCTGGTATTTGCCTTTCAACATAAACACATTCTATCTTTTATCTTACATCTCATTGTCTGTCATCTATTATGTATAACCCAGTGTGAACGTCCTTATCTTAACATCAAAGTTATGATTCTCTCTGGTGTGTAATGGCCCATATATGCATATTAATTCCTGCAATCACAGATTTTTCCCTTGTGGCAAAAAATATGAAGCAACATCCACTGTATCATGTGACTGTAGCATGGGGCTGAGTTATTAATAATAATAATAATAATAATAATAATAATAAGCAAGGATTTTATTTTTTATGCTTTTTCAATCATGATATTTGTATTTTCTTATATTTTTGTCATCATTTCCATGTCTTTTTGTCATCTGTCACTACGACGTTAAAACGGTGAGTTATTCCCTGCAGAATTAACAGTCCTGCTCAAGGGTACAACAGCAATGCCCCACCCATGGCATTCAAATCAATAACCTTCCGCTTACAGCTTAACGTCTCTCAGCTACAGAACAGCAGCACTTGTGTTTTAATGCACTGCTCCACGCTGTGTTTGTCGCTGGGCGGAACCACTGATCCACTGGTAAAGGTGGCTGAGAATCATGAGTGCGAGACATTTTTCAAACGAGTGTTTAACTGTGGCACAGTTTTTTACCGGCTTTTAAGTTAACAATGCCTTTCACTATATGAGGAAGAGTGATCTTTAAAAAAGGTGGCCTTCAATGCTGTCTATTCCTGGCCACACTTTACGGCCCATTTGTGCACTGCTACAGTCTGAATGATCCACGACTGGTGCTGTCCCCCTCATGGCCTGCCGCCTTCCTCACATCCCTGTGTCTTTCAAAGAACCCATTCGCTCTGATAGGTGATAACGTTAGCAATCGTTACAATTTCACATTAGCTATATAAGCGATCAGTACATATACATGACATGTTGTATATGTCTGCTGTTACTTTATAATATATCACAGATGACAAAATATTTAATTTAAATAATAAAATTTACAGGTCTGAATGATTACCTGATGCAAATATGTTCCATGCATGCATTAATTAACAACACTCTCGACACTTGTGTCTAATTATTTGTGCTGTTCTATTACAGGAAATAATAATTGTCTAAATGTATTGTCAACAACTGCCTCTGGAATTGCTGTCTGGTTTAGTATTTTATGGAAACATGGATAATTGTTTTGAGAAATGGGTTACTCTTTATCATATTTAGCATTTGAATTCGAACTCCTTTCCAGTGAAAAAGCAGTTTTGTTGATTGATCATGGTGATCGCTGCCCTCATCAAGCTGTGCTGATGATGGAAATTATAACACTCAATTTTATTTTGAGTTAAAGACAAATGTTGACTGGATCTACAGGCAAGCCTCAAAATAAAGAGGCTTTCGGGTAAACAGGGGACTTATATTTTTCAACATATTTTTAATCTTGCAGCAGCACGATGAGGCTCAGATTCCGCTGCACCGCGGCCCGAATGCACCGCATCTTACTTTCAAAATAAGCATCTCTTAAGCTCCCGTCGCTCGTGAAGTACGATGCAAATGGTCGACATCAAAAGGCCCGAGGTCCCGTGATGAATTCGGTGTCTCTCACAATCCAAGAGACAGGGGACGGGATGGGGGGGGTACCTGTCAAATTCTGCATTTTCAGTACCACGCAAATGCACTGCAGCCGGCAGACCTCGCTGGCAAATGTAGATTGCTCCTCATCGCACTCACCCTCTCCCCCACCCCCTACCCCCCAACCCCCCCTACACCCCTTGGTCACCCCTTGATGCTCCGACCTGCATGGCAATTCTGACAGCTCAGTTCCAATCGCTTGTTTAAAATGTCTGCTTCGTCCAAATGTTTCTAATTGGCCGATACTCTGTCTGCCGTTTGTTCTCCCTGGCACACGCATACACTTCCCCCAGTCATTACAACAGGGCTAGCCTGGATTTGACTTAACGATGTTGACTTTGAATGTGGCGGCAATTTTCTTAATTATAAGGGGGAGGGGAGGGTAGGGGAATCGCTACATTTAAAATGCCTGTGGTGATTGATAACATTTCTTCAGCGTTGAAAAAATGAAGAGGAAGAATGAAGCACAGAAGTAAACATGCTGCTCCCTTCTCTAACAACGTATAAATGCTGTGCTTGTGTTTTGTGTTTACAGTGCTCCCTCATTACTGTGTGAGAGACTGTGAATAAATGACTGGATTAACCACCTCACCACCACATTTCATTTGCTGTGCTTCATCGAAATAATAACATGGTAACTAACTGGAAAGAATCTGCATGAGGACACAGACTGTATTTGCACCACCTGGGGGTGAGGGCCAAGTGTGGTTCTAGAACTAGATCAAGGGAGACCTAAGAGACCTAAGAGACCCAAGACAGGGTACGAGGAAAGGGCTGCAGTGTGATGTTTCCTGAGGAGCATACCTTTGTGTGTTGCTTGACATACAAAACTCAAATATTACTACATATAAACAAAATCAATCAAAAACCAATCAGAGTTATATTTGGAATTTATTTAGTCATTTTTAATTAGAATGTTTGCTGGGGAATTGCATGAGGTTGAAACAGCTTCTAGGGAATTGAAACAGCTACAGCTAGTTTGTTATTAGCAAGAGACATCACAATTTCTCAGGATTTTCCCCTCAGGGTAATTCAATATTCATATTTCTTCTACATTTTTTGTTTTATTTTCTTATGCAAACTTGTGTGTTTATGAAAACTTCCAGTTTCTCAGCTAAAATGTGCATGAAAAGTGATGGCCAAAATATGGATATCTATTGGTCCAAATGAACACCATAAAATTATGCCTTGGGAAGACAGAAATGTATTTGTTTTGACAAATTCAAATGTTCTGTTAACATGAGAAAAATTTGTGGTTTCAATCCATAAAACTGAATTAGAGGCCAACATCTCTTACGTCACTGTAAAAGTTTCAAAATCAGGATGAAAAAGAAAAGGTCTCACTAGCACTGTACATAAGCGGTGCAGAAATATGAAGCTTGCACACAAAAATATGCACAGGCATGCTTCCATGCACATGCATGTACATTTGTGGTATTATACATACACACTCTCTTCCACTCTGCCTGCTGCAGCTATGTTATTAAACACTGTAAAATGCATTCAGCTGGGGCTCACCCCATTTAAACCTTACTGACAGAAATCAAGTGAATATGCTGGTCAAAAGTCAGCTGCATTCTCTCCTCCTTAATGGAAGCCCTGCTTATAATTCATTTTATAACCATCCGGCTTTCCTCCTTCGAGCTGTCACCTTGCATCTGTACATCCCTGCAGCGGATGCTTGGCCGTGCTGATACAGCCCACACGAGGACCTGCACACAGCACACGCTCTACCCTCAGTGCAAACAAAAAAAACTTTCAGAAAGCATGTGCTCACCCACAGAGGAGGAGATCCGGGCACAAGTGTGGAATATTAAAGGTTAAAAAGCCTTTCAAAGCATTTTACAGCTAAAAAGACCTTTTAACCTTTAAAATTCCACATGCATGCCTGGATGTCCCCCTTTTCCACAAATTTGTGTCACCTTCCCAAAGCACCTGTAGATTTTTTACCTCACATACCAGATTCGGTCCTGAAAACACATTTTCCTTGAACTCAGCTCAATTAGAAGTGGCACACTGTCATGGCGATTGGATGCCTTGCTTTAAGCAGATCTAAACAACATGGAGCACTAAGTCAGGGATTAGGATTGCCCATCACCACATAGGCAGGCAGCGGTATTTACTGTCTGGGACAGTAACGACCGTCTTAATGGAAGATAAAATATTTTTCTCAGGGGACTTTCATTAGACCTATCCAGACTCCCTCCATACCTTCTGAAGGTAGCTGTTTCCTGCTATTAAAACCAGCGAGTGGATTTCCGTCTCTCCCGGGGGCCCCCGATTACCCTCTAATGCACAGCTAAGAAACTGTAATGCAATATACATTGAATTTATATTTCCCCAGTGATGCCATGCACTAAAACTCCATATCCTTCGGCCATGGCACAAGAAGCCCAGTCGTCTGAAATCAAAGGGCCGTGTGGAAGCGAAGTAGAAGGCGAAACAGCACAACCAGTGGGCTACCAACAGAACAGCTTTTTCCAGGTCTCAGAAATAATTTGAATTATAGGATTGTTTCTATTTGCTCCACTAAGGCCGCTGCTCTGAAATGAAATGAGAGTTCCTGGGTATTGACTACACACAGTAACAACATGGGAATATTAGTTTTGCAGGTGTGCATGCCTCTGATTCCTGTTCTCAGATAAAATCTGATCTGCTTCACAAGGCAAAGTGACTGTTACTGGGTCAGATTAGCTTTAGCACACAAAGGGAACTGTATTTCTATAAAGTCTATTCTCAGCCATTGTTTGCGCTTCAAAGGCATGACCTGACACACGCGTGGCAGCACTGTGCCAGTGAATAGCTGCTGTATGCACCTGTCACTGCAAGGTGTTTGCACATCCTGTTCCCAAGACATCACAACCATTTCCACCTGGAGGACCACAACTACCATGGACATGAATATTTACAAACATGTCATTAGTTAAAGGGCAACTTGTGTACGAAATAAATAAATAAATAAATATTGGGTTTAAAATAACAATTTAATGTCTCTCCATTCGAACATTAATCACCACATACAGAGTTTTCTGATCTGTATGTTTATAACAGAAGTCATATATAATAGAATCTCAATGGAATACATCAACATTTTAAGCATCTAAGTCCAGCAGATGGATGTGCCAAGCACGAACCAAGGCAGTACCCATCAACGGGCTGATTTATTTTGGAAATTTATTCATATTTATTTAAATTTGCTCGCCCTACCCACACACTTTCGTTTTGGCCAACTATGAAGTGCCTCTGCCTCACCGCTGTCCCATCGCTTACCCACGCCGACGCGTGAGAACTCCTCCGATTCTCACGAGCCTGTTGTTATTTTCATCACTCTGCACAGTGTACCATGAGCCCCTGGTCATCTTCACCACTCTGCACGGTGTACCATGAGCCCCTGGTCATCTTCACCACTCTGCACGGTGTACCATGAGCCCCTGGTCATCTTCACCACTCTGCACAGTGTACCATGAGCCCCTGGTCATCTTCACCACTCTGCACAGTGTACCATGAGCCCTGGTCATCTTCACCACTCTGCACAGTGTACCATGAGCCCCTGGTCATCTTCACCACTCTGCACAGTGTACCATGAGCCCCTGGTCATCTTCACCACTCTGCACAGTGTACCATGAGCCCCTGGTCATCTTCACCACTCTGCACAGTGTACCATGAGCCCCTGGTCATCTTCACCACTCTGCACAGTGTACCATGAGCCCCTGGTCATCTTCACCACTCTGCACAGTGTACCATGAGCCCCTGGTCATCTTCACCACTCTGCACAGTGTACCATGAGCCCCTGGTCATCTTCACCACTCTGCACAGTGTACCATGAGCCCCTGGTCATCTTCACCACTCTGCACAGTGTACCATGAGCCCCTGGTTATCCTCACCACTCTGCACAGTGTACCATGAGCCCCTGGTCATCTTCACCACTCTGCACGTGTACCATGAGCCCCTGGTCATCTTCACCACTCTGCACAGTGTACCATGAGCCCCTGGTCATCTTCACCACTCTGCACAGTGTACCATGAGCCCCTGGTCATCTTCACCACTCTGCACAGTGTACCATGAGCCCCTGGTCATCTTCACCACTCTGCACAGTGTACCATGAGCCCCTGGTCATCTTCACCACTCTGCACAGTGTACCATGAGCTACGCATTAGTACTCGAGTCAGGAAGAGTGCTGAGACGGAATGAGTTAGAAAAAATGGCTCTTTCATTGGGAAACACCATTCTCATTAGCCCATCCTGCCTTTACAACTGCTACAGTATCTATCTCACAGTCCACTATCGTACATATAGTACATATACATATACATACAGCGGAACCCCACTACTCCAAACCACCAACTCAAATGGAATAAAAACATTATAATGTTTGCTTATTAATTTAAAGAACTGCCTCAAAAAGACAACCATTACACCATAAAGCTATCGTGCTTCATGTAGGTGAAAAGTGAAAAATACAATCCTAATTGGGCACTATTGTGACAGGACAGTATGCAAACATTAACAAGGTGGATAATAAAGCTAGTCTACCTCCACACCGGGGCACAGATCCATTGTATGAAGCACACAACTGGCTAACCAGTGAAAATGTCCTTTTTATACTTAAAAATGAAAGCAAATGAAACCAACTATAAGCCAGCAAAAGTACAAAAATGAAACCAAAGTGAACCAATGAACAAGTGTCTTATGTTGATAGATAAAGTTTAAAATATTTCTCCTGCCATACTTTGAGTGTGTAAGGTAAAAGTCTATGTATTGTGTGTCAATAATTGATAGTAAAATGATTGTGAGTCCTCCTGAAGGTCACGGGAAAACATACGCTTTGGATGGACTGCTTAATGACTCACAGTCTCATCCTTCTGCTGAGCACTCCTCATCATTAACAGCTTTCAGCATCTCATAAACATACACACATCATTTCCTTTGGCCATTTAAAGTTAAAGTCTGTAATGTTTTTTGTTTTGGAGAGTGAAAGCATTATTTTGCTGTTATCAGATAATTGTACGCATGTATATTTAAGCTGTTTTGGCTGTTTGTAGCTATAAATCGAGAGCAGTCGACATAAAGCGAAAATTATGCTACAGTTTATGTTACAAAACAACACAATTCTTAAATTGTACTTCGACATCACTTCTACCAATTCTGAACTTACAGTAATCCTTGCAATCCTATATAAGGATGACTGTATGGGTCATAGCTCTTAATTTACTTGATATGTATCAATACATTTAGACTACAAATATAAGCGATGTAATTTTTGTTGCTTTTAATTTTTCAGCTTTATGTAATTGAATCGCCGGTGTGTTCTCCCTCCTTATTATGGTCAGAGGCATCTGCTTTCACTGCAGCTGCAGCCGCGCACGTCGGGCATCTGCTGTCAGGAATGGCGTCTTAATTGCCCTTTTCCCAGAAAGTGGCCGGGGAGCGGCAGGGCCTTGTGGCTCAGGGAGCGGGTGGAATTCTTGCTGTTTTTTCCTGATTAAAACAGCTTCACACTGACCCTTCTCCACAAGCCGGATGGATTTTTTTTTTCTTCGTTCCTTCCTGGAGGGCCACAGAGTACAAATGTCTGGTGCTGGTCTGGGGAGGAATGAATCGGCAGGAGAGACTGGAGTGTGAGAGGCTGGGCTATATTAGCTTAATTGAATCAAAGGGGACGCTGGTTTATCATGGAGAGCTACCATATTTCAAACAGAACCCTGGACCGAGCAGAGGGCAGGAAGCCTGCCTTAAGAGCTCTTTGGGATTTGTATATTCGTTGTGAAACGTTCAGCTTACTGTTCAGCTGTTTTAACCAAGTACTCATAGGCTCCCTGTATTCCCTGTATAGTAATGATGGTGCTTAATATTTAGGAGTTCTGACCAGCCCATATCTATAAACAATGTGCTTAAGACCCCTTCTTAAGGAAATTAGAATGGCCGCAACTCAGACTTTTCTCTGGCCATTTGTAGAGCAACATGATAGAGTTAAATGTTTTGGAGCACACATGAAATTTTTATATACATTTTAAATGTACCTATGCATTGCATGCGTATTTATGTGTATACAGTACTAGTCACACACACACACACACACACACACACACACACACAGATATATCTATATATGTCCTTCCATCCCCACATCTAATTATACAGCACTTAAAATGTGCCTCTTCACTTAGGAGCAGGAGAATGGAGGGCCTCAGTTCCCACTGTCCTTCAGGGTAACATCAGCAGCACAGTAAAGCATGCTCAGCATAACAACATTACACAGTGAGTGAAAGAACACAGGCATCAAACAGTCCTTTAGCCTGTTAATTAAACTTATCTCTGTCCCCTAAAACAAAAAAAAATAAATAAAAAATAAAAACGACATCATTTGGTATACAGACAGCAGCTCCACCATTAATGAATATCTGTTCATTATTTCATATGGCAATGTAATAAGGTTGTGCTCCATGTTGGAGGTCATGTTGCCTCTGTGCTCATGATATGACAGAGACTGATGTTTTAATGCTGTCATACAGGGCAACATGCTACAATAACAGCAGCCAATATCCCTGTTTGGCTACTGCATGGGTGAAACTGGGTGTTGAAAGAGATTTTGTTTTTTTGTTTTTTTTTTATTTGTTTTTCCCCTTGGCAAAAGTATAAGAATTGAGCATGCTTCGCTAAACATGACATAGCATACATCCCGGAGAAATAAATCAGCAATTCATGTTTGCATCTTTAAGAGATAAGAGCCTGCATTTTTTAAAAAAGCAGGGCTACTCGTGACACTTAACTCTCTCCATTCATGTAGCGCACACACTGTGAGCTGGAGATATGAGCATGCACCGTAAGCCTGTGAGGAGCTTCTGCACCTGCCTCCCATTTACGGACATGAGCACTTGACATATCCTATGCAAACATGTCCGGCTGGATATTTACACAGAACTCTCCCTTTTAAAAGCAATCACATTTGAATGACTTACCACACTGTAGAGCCACAGTGAAATTACATAATGCAAGGCGCTTTCTGGTGCACAGAAATATGTGGGTCTGTATTAGTACAGAAAGTACTGTAGGTGGTCCAATCAAGGAAAGGAATTTGCATTACCTCTGTGCCTTATGTAAGTAACAAAATTCAGATATGATTGTTAACTTCCATTTTTATGCAGTGACTCATAAGACATCTAATCTTGTAACAGGTATCGCCCTCCTTCTCTGAGTGCAGAGTGTGATACTGTGTATTATGCCATCATATCCATAGGCACCAGCTTAATCTACTTCCATCCCAGAGAAGCTGGATGCTATGAAGGGTGCAAACCTCAAAGAAATGCATAGTAACCCCCATTTAAATCACTCTTTACACCTCTTTGGGTTGTAGTCTGATAGATTACATTTGAAGATACTTTTTTCAAACCTCACGCACACACACACTCATGCACACACACACACACACACACACACACACACACACACACACACGCACTCACTACCACAGGAAAGCACAGCACGGTGGGTCTTAAATGAAACTAAATATTTGTGGAAACCAAAGAATCTTTGAGGAAAATAAAATCTGCAGCTGCAGAGAGGAGACTACCACACTAAACACGGATGTACTCATCTAAAGACCGGTAGGATTTACAAGAAAGAAATTCTCTCTTCAGGGAATCTAAAAACTAGTTCATGAATGTTCCAGCCTAGCTAAAATCTGACTTCTCTCCTGAGTCCTGTTGCCATGGCGATAGAAGATCAACAGATGAGAATTTCTGGCAGATTATTTTAAACATCAACTCAATGTCTCAAAAAGACAGATGGAAAGAAGGGTAGAGACCAGCTTACAGTGGGAGACTAAATAATGGAAACACTATTAAATAAATTAAAAAGAATTAGTATTTTGAGGTAACGGAATCACAATCAAAAAGGAATTATGGACATGTTTCATTTTAAAGTCATTTTAAAGTCACAACTAGCTACCACCATGATTTGTTGCTGCTTGTGTTGAATTATGTAATGAATCAAGGTAAACACTGTTTGACAATATACACAAAAATGCAACAGGGTGGGTGTGAGGAAGAGGAACAGAGGAAAAAACCAAACTGAATGACAGGAAGAGATGGAAAACTGACAAAGTGTCAGCTTCAAAAACAGCTTCAGCAGCTTCGAAAACACAACTAAATGTACATTTCTGCAGATCTGTTAAGGACAGTAGTCTTGATGTAGACACTGAGTCAAATTATTGCTGTTCATGAGATTGTTCTGGAAGCAAAGGCTAATAAACATTTCTGAACTGTCTGGAGTTCCCATTACCATGTCTACCCCCTGTATATTTTCCATGGCATAAATAAAAGTTGTGAATACACTGACATGTTAGTTACATTTTTAGGGTGATCAGAAAGCATGGGTTAGTAGACATTAGTCCCTTTCTGAGTAGCTGGTTGACACCTGATAGCCTAATGATAAAGTGTGGAAAAAGAGCTTTAGATTCAGCAAAAAAAAATAATATGAACTTAGGTCAGACATTTATGCCAGAAGGTTTTTTCATGGGCTCTAACCAAATTTACCCATATATTTCAGTCTTTCAGTAGTTTAAAAGTGCCATTCAATAACAGTAATTTATTCTGCCTATCTTGCTTATTATCAAGTCATTACAACCACTCTATTGCTATGTGATTGAAATCTTTTATGCTGAGAGAGTTGAGAGTATATGTACTTGAGGAAGGTACCCATCTAAACCTCTGGGGATGTGTAGTATACCCACCTATTATCCTTATTACTGTTAATACATATGGGATTTTGACTTAGTGTACCTCCTCAGACAGTATACTCACTTATTACCATTACCATTAATACATATGGGCTTTGGAGTTAGATATTTCAGTCTCCTCAGACAGTACACTCACCTGTGAGCTTTATTACCATTTATGCATATGGGATTTGGAATTAGGTATGTTAATCTCCTCAGACAGTACACTGACCCCCTCCTTTACCACCATCTCACTCTTTTAGAAACCGCTCTGTGACTGGCTTACCTCACTCTTTTAGAAACCGCTCTGTGACTGGCTTACCTCACTCTTTTAGAAACCACTTTGTGACTGGCTTACCTCACTCTTTTAGAAACCGCTCAGTGACTGGCTTACCTCACTCTTTTAGAAACCACTCTGTGACTGGCTTACCTCACTCTTTTAGAAACCGCTCTGTGACTGGCTTACCTCACTCTTTTAGAAACCGCTCAGTGACTGGCTTACCTCACTCTTTTAGAAACCGCTCTGTGACTCACTCTTTTAGGCTTCAGTGACTGGCACCTCAAGAAACCGCTCTGGACTGGCTTACCTCAAGAAAGCGCTCTGTGAAACTCTTTTAGAAACCGCTCTGTGAATCAGGCCCTGTGACTTTTTGCCACAAAAGGGTAAGCAAAACAATCAGGTGGTTTTCTAAAATGCAAAGTCTGCCGAGGCTAAGAATAAACACAACACGTCAGGCCGAGCACGAGAGGCATCAATGCAGATGCTTAATGTCGCAATCATCTGTTTCCTTCATAAGACGCAGTCAATGTAAATGTGTGACCTGCACAGCAGTGAGAAGGCAGAAGATATTCACATTCTCAAACCTTCCCTAAGCATCAAAATAGGGGGCGAAACACATTTTATTTTAGATACACTAGAGCTGCAAAAAAAAAAAAAAAGAAATCCTCCCTAAGGAAATCACAGTGTCTGGAGTCTAGCTTATACTTCAATCTACATCTCTGCATATACACGCATATGCAGCTTAAAGCCTTTTCTCAGCTATTTCATCTGCGGTTGCATAATATGTGTAGTGAATTATTTTCATCAAATTATGTGCTGCACTGTCCCTCAGAGTTCTTTCGCCGTAAACATATGCGGGCCATGTACGCAAACGTTTCTGATGGATGGGGGAAGCGTCACGTTGCCAAGGACCAATGTAGGAGGACTTTTTCATTATTATAATGGGAAAACTTTGCTTTGTGTTGCCCATCCTTGTATTTCAGTAAGGGATTTTTACTTCAGTAAACTGCATTGTGAAATAGAGATTTTCTTTAAATATGGGTACTGAATCGTATTGAATTCATATGGAAATCATATGGAATTTTTTAATTGAAAGAACTGTCCAAATTAGGTAAAAAGTATTTTTTTTGCATTATTCTTAACTGACCCTGGAGGAAAAGGTATGAAACTTAATCGATAAACCAATACATGTAAATGCGTTCCTTAGCTTAGAGAATAGGAACTTCCCCTGTATTGCCCGGCAGACTGCACTTAGAGAAGCTGTCTTCCTTGTGTTTCAAAGGCTATTGTAATTCATAATTATATTCTCCTCTTCTGGAAGACTGAAGTTCATGGCTATCCGATGTGGAATTATGTTGTGCATCCCAAAGGTCGGCCTAGATTCACTACTTAAGAAGCTGGCCGTTCACTCATAAGCACAGATGGAATTGTATCAAGCAGTCAGGCCAACACTTTTTGCTGCATATTTCCAGCAGTAGATATTACAATTGAGTCAAACATTAGCCAAGTCAATGTTATGCAGCTGTGCAGCCAGTGAAAAAGGGACATGGCTATCACTACAGTATGGCCCAAGATGAGATTATTCTTATTATTATTGTTATTGTTGTTATTATTATTGGTATTACTTCCCTTAAATGCACAATACCATACATTCTATTCCTGTAATTCAGGAAGCAGCTTATTTTCTGTCAGCTTATTTTTCTGGTAGAAATATTCATCTCAAAGACTGACTCCCGGCATGATTCAGAGCCTTATGGAAGATCTCTAACATCCCTTTCTTCCCCCACCACCCCCCTCCCCCCCCACACTACTGAGAGGAAGAGTCGAGGAGGAACCCCAGAGCCGGCGCGTCCGGAGGGTGTCGGGGCGAAGCGGCGGGTGACAGCCAGGCCTGGTGCTGCCATGCTCCTGAGGGGCGAGGGCTAGTACGCTCACATGGATACCAGGCCCCAGCCCTCAGCGTTGAGACTTCCTGAGCCCCCCCCCCCCACCCCCTCCCAGTTACCAAACCTTTCCTCATGGGGATGACTTAAAAGAGGGTTGGAGTGTTTTTTGTTGTTTTGCTTTTTTTTTTTTTTTTTCTTGGCCTGACCTACTTTACATTCTGGCGATGGGAGGATGAATCACGCCCCCGCCGCCCTGCAAGCTCCATTAATGAGGAGCACGCTGATTGCCCCCAGCGGAGGCATTGTGCAGGAGGCTAGCAATCCGCTCAGCTGCAGGTACCCTGGACCAGGGCGAAAATAGCCTGCCCGCCGACTCAGAGCTGTGCTGCAAACCTGCAAGGGCTACAGCAATCAGGCTGTCACCTGAGCGACATGGAGAAAATGAGCTTTCCTCGTTTTTTCCTCAGGTTCTAAGGAGTAAGAAGCTCTTTCCGTGTCATGTGTGGGACTACACAAACGCACAATAAAAATCGTGTTTCATGCACTTGACATGATTTGATTCAATTAACAATATGCTCAATCTGTCATCATTGATTTTTCATTCATAACTGGTATAAAACAAAGCATTTCACACACATATTGTGCTTTCCAAGACTCTGGTGTTAGAATGACAAACGTTCCCACTGTCAATACACAAATGTTCCGTGTGCTATAAATGCAATTCAGCTGCTTGAGAAATCTCAGTCATTTATCTGACTGAGGCTGACTGGATCTAAATTTGGACAAACCAAATGAGACATAACGTGTAAGCAGGATTTCTGGCTATTCACTGGTACAAATGTTGATTAAATCCTGTTGGTCAGTCAGTAACAAAATGGTATTAAATAGTGAACTGGAAATGAATGGGGCTCAATGGGGCCATTTAATCCCTCCATACCATGAAATGAAAACGGTCCAATTTCAATGAGTAATTGATACCTAAAAAGCAGAAGTGCTTGTTACGCTGCCAGCTGCACAGATTGTTTTGAAGGAAGGACAAAGAGGCTTTGCTGCTTTGGTTTTCAGAACAGGCGGGCCTGTGGTGGCGTTATTGGATAAATGTGAAACTTAGCAACACTGTCATCCGGATTCCGCATCCTAACAGGGACGTGGCTGTGCAAGGCAAGCGGATCATTTTCCAGAGCGTTTTAACTCCCAGAATTATGCTTTATAACCTTTGAAGACATTTAAAAAGCAAATTCAAAGTGAAGCGTCTTTTGAACTGTCTTTTCTGCTGAACATTCTTTGCACAGTCGAGGAGTATGCAAATGGTCAGACGGCAGTGAGGAAACAGGGCAGCCTGCTGTTTTAGGGAGCCACACAGACACACACTGCTCCCAGGTGGGTGGCTAAAACCCCGAAATAGGAAACTGAATACACATTTCCTCAGCTGATATTCATTTATAAAACTGGAAATAAATCATACAATTTTAACTGTGAAGGTCAGCTTCAATAGCATTTGCAAAACAATTGACTTAAACAATAACATACTCATCTGTGAGTGATGGACACTCACACTTGTCGCTAAATAAATCAAATAAGGATAAAAAAACAGAGCATTTTATTGAAATGACATATCATATTTGATTGCAACATTGCAATGGAATTTCTCCAAAATACAGCTACATAATGAAAACATTGTCATAATATTGACTCTCCACTAGGCATTAGGCTGGGCAGTAATTTGATTCAGGCTGTAATTGATTGTTTACAAGATACACAGACATTATTATTTATTTCAAACAATCACTTTACTACTCCAGGTGTGAACAGAGTAACAATAATATACACAGTTGATGAGACCACCTTATGTTGTTAACCTTGTAGAGCCTCTCCATAATGAAGGGTTTAATTTGTCATGGGGAAACGCATTACTCTCCCACTATCAGCAGTGATCCAAACCATTCTGCCTTTCCAATAGCCAAGAGAACTGCAGGCAGTACAAAATAATTGGTTCCTGACACTTTTAATTATTTATGATACCAATCCATATTGAAATTGGTGTCTTTCATCAATTAATGGTTGAGTGCAACTCGTCTGGGTTATTGTAAAAAAACCACTCTTGTAGGAATGTGGATATCGCCTTTGAAGGTATTTCACTCCCAGTATTTTCTGTCAATTGGGTCTTTCCAGAACTGCCTTTTGCCATTTGAAGCATTTTGCTTTAATCATTTCAGCAAGCATATTATACAGTAGACTCTTGGTCTTTGATGTACAGTAGGCCGCACTTAATCTGCCTCTGTGTGCCCACGCACTTTCCCCTGATTTGGTTCAGCCCACTCTTCTGTTCCTCACCATACCTAAACCATACAAGAGGTTCCCTAGGACAGTGGAGAGCTACCAGCTTCTCTGACACCAAACGAATTGTCATTATTTGTGTGTATGTGTGTGTGTGTGTGCATGGGTTGTTGTGTATGCGTATGTGTATGAGGTGTGTGTTCAAGAAATCAATTGAGTGCGTGTGTGTATGTGACACGTTTCTATATCTTGTTACTAGAATTTGTACCAACACAGTCAGACAAAAGTCTTGGCAGCAAAACAATAACTTCTATATATATATATATATATGTATATATATATATATATATATATATATATATATATATATATATATATATATATATATATATATATATATATATATATATTCATTATTAACCTATTATGAAGTGGAAAGCCAATCTATATGATAACGCGTGGGTGGCTTCCTGTTATATTCCCTTGGTCTGTCATTTCATCAATATGCATTGAAATGCAGTCAGAATAGACAGGGAATTCACTCAATATACATTAGGTCGTGTTCTTGAGGTTAGTTGTCAAACATGGTCTTTGTTAATACAGCCTCAGTAGCTCTACATGGAAAGCAAGTTTTACAGCATTGATCGAGACCAACAGACATACGGTCATGAAAATTGGAATATGGAAAAAAAAAGGATTCATTTGCAAATGATATCATCTCTGCTGAAGAGGAGATATAAACCAAACCACAGGGGACCTTATGTCCTTATGCACATGACAATGGGTATACATTTTCATTCCATGTAGTACAAAACCTGAGAGGTTGTCATGATGAGTGTGTGTGTGTGTGTGTGTGTGTGTGTGTGTGTGTGTGTGTGTGTGTGTGTGTGTGTGTGTGTGTGTGTGTGTGTGAGAGTGTGTGTGAGTGTGTGTGTGTGTGTGTGTGTGTGTGTGTGTGTGTGTGCGTGTGTGTGTGTGTGAGTGTGTGTGTGTGTGTGTGTGCGCGTGTGTGAGTGTGTGTGCGTGTGCGTGAGTGTGTGTTACAAACCTATAAGCTGCAATAATTGATACGATTTCAAAATGCATGACCCAAAGACACCTTGAAAACACAATATTTTCAAAATGTATTAAAAATGTATTGAGTGTATTTGTTCATTTCTTTATATTCTTATTTATTTGAACAAAAAAATGACTTTTTTTAGTGATGGTTGCTTCAATAAAAAACGGTCCACCCTTATTAAAAGGAGAAACCGGGAGAGACGAGGTTGAGAATATCGAACGCCGCCTTTCATCCTGTTTAGGCAGTTTTTTTTTGTAAATCTCTGAGTTATTTATTTGCTTCTCACTAAATCTCCTGGTGTCTGATTCCTGCTGTGTTGCCATTATGCATCCCTCTCATAATTTCATGTCTAATCCTCCCAAGTCTGTTCATGGTCGCTCTCCAATATTACACTTCTTCTCCAATTATTTTCACTCAAATGAAAACCGCTGTGATTGCTGCAATAAGAGGGGCTGGGTGGAAGTTGTCTCATCCAAGGCATAGAGCCTTTGCCTGACCTGAAAGGCATGGGCAAGATGGCTGTTTTCTGACACTAAGCTTATAATACGCTACACCTCAAAGCTGACCTATATGAGAGAACCTGGCAACGCACCTCAGGATCCGAGGTCTAACATCAGAGCCATGTTGTTTATTTTACTAGTTCCTTGCATTGCTTTTGTTCCGCTGTGCTTGTTTTGCTTTTTCTGCTCCGTCTGTTCCAGTAGCAAAGGCTAAGCCACAGAACAAAAGGAACAACACCCAAGAACACTTGCTGTTGGGTGATGACTCTTACTGAAAATGTCAAGCTTTTCAACTGTGGAAGAAAAAAAAAAGCAACAAGCCGAAACAATTAAAGATGAAACATTATATAGCACTGTTGATCCTAGCTGTCGATATTTGACAGTCATGGGCGGCCACATGGAGAGAGGGGGAGGCACAGTGTGGCAGCACTCTGGCATGGACAGTAGGCAAATGTTGGGAAGCAAGTGACATGTCACGATGGAGATGAAACTGCTGGTGGTGAAAACTGCTGCTGTCACAGCCATCACCGGCCCGCCAACTGACATCCAGACGTCAACCTCTGCCAGCACTGTTTTGCTGCATTTCCAGTCAGCACTATCTTTTTGCTGATGGGGCCCCATTAGCTACTATGGTGTCTAAAAATATAGCTCTGGAATGTGGAGGAGTTCTGTTGTTTGTAATCTCCATCACAGCAGTTATATTTCATATTCAAAAATATTTATGTATAAACAAAGAAACAATATCATAAGCTGTCGGAGCACTAACACAAACCTTTACACTGTTTTGTTTCGGAGGTGTATCAAACATGACTAATTGAGGAATCAGGGGTGCCAGTTCTGTCTTTCACACTCACAAAAAATGGCTTTGATAATAAATGGCTCTAATGTGATGTTTAAATAACTCTTCAACACAATAAACATTTGCATAGATAGCTCATTAGCTTGCTAGCAACTACATTTGAAAATGGCCCAAGGAAAGTGTGTGGTTGGGCAAGCAATTGAATGTTCAGATTATCCCTTGAATATTCTTAAAATATATCCTCCCTTCTCTAAAGTGGCCAAGCTGTCAAACTGCATTGGCTAGATTTTTTTCACTGCATGTATAAATTGTACCAGGCTGCCAAGATTAATAAGAGTGAAAAAAGGGAGACTTCAGCAAAATTTTTGACAGAAAAAAATTACTCTAAATTGGCTAATCAACATTGATTCACCTTGGGGGAGGAACATTTTTTGAGAGATACTAATTGCACTCTGTACAGAAGAGTCCAGTCCATTTTAAGTAAGCAAACTACTTTTGCTTATATTAGTTTAAACCCAATGTTAAAGATAATGAACACCTTTCATAATGCATTACTGACACGCCAGGGTGGCGGGGCTGTAGGAATATGTCCAGGCTGCTCAAACCACTTGTAATTCATTAATAATGAGCCCATTTGCAAACTTAATGACACGCCAAATGCTGATCAACCATGACACGCTTCTGAAGGGAATTGTGTCAAAACTACACTGGGGGTTATCATCATTTTATTTCTTTTTTTTTTTTTTTTTTTTTTTTTTCCTGAGAGCGGTGCAGGGTGGGACAAATTGAGCGTGAAACAAAGAGCCGTGCGGCAGGTACTCGCCGACCATGTGACCGTCTGTCGGACCCAACCCTGAGGGGGGCTTGCGGTGGACACCTTTGTCTCTTTGGAGGTGAGCCCAAGGTTTTGTACCCTCACTGGGGCGTGTGTCGGACTGTGCCCCAGAATGCTGCTGTGTGGAGCAGCGGGGCGGGGGGCACGGCGGCTTAGGGGGGAGGCCGGGGGAGTTAGCTCAGCACAGTCCCTGTCACATGAGCACAGGCGGCCTGTCACAGCAGGGCTTCGTAACCTCTAACGTGTTTCCTTGCGGTCGATCGGAACGCCTCTGGGGGGAGCACATGGGTGGGGGGTGGGGGGTTGGGGGGGTATTGCATGTTGGTGTCGGAACATGGTGGGAGAGCTCCACATGCCTGTCAATCCCGTATCCAAGCAGCTTCCTCGCTAGCGTGATGCGTACAGCTTCCATGGCCTCGTCTGACATCGTCACAATACTTCCACTCCTGAGCAGCGCGGCTCTCTGTCATACCTTCACAACAGCCTCAGTCTGTTCCCCTCACATGCAATGACTGTACCTCAAATGTAACAAAGACAATTTATGTAAGCCAACAATGTTTTTTGTGAGGAGTGTAACGATTTGGGGGGAAGCCATCAATGCATGCATGATATTCAGCTCAGCTCAATGTCACATCTAATCTGAGTCAACTTTAATGACAAATTGAGTTTGACAGTAGATGAAATGAAACACACTGAAATGAAACATTACAAATCAATTGCTTAAAAAGCACTGTTTTCTTCAAGAGACTCACTGCTCAATGGTAAGGACAAATCAAACCGCAGTTAGACTGCAGAAAAGCCGAAGAATTGAAACGCTTAGCTCACATTGAGAGAGATGATTTGCCTATGGGAAAAAAAAAAAAAACAGCAGCCTGGATGTGCATTTACACTTAAATCCAAAACACTGATTAAAAACCCTTAGCTAGAGGATGAACACAGCTTCAGGCTCCTAAGTGACTCTGCTCCGTGGTTCTGTTAAACTTACTGACAGAAACACTATACATGTCTCTGCCTCAGTATCACAACAAAGCAGTATAGAAGGGTAGCACTGCACCATTAAACCAGCAAAATGTAAAAAAATAAATGATAACAGATGAGAAATGCAGTGAGAACATAGCCACATCCATTCCACGGGCTTTGGAATACCTGATGTGTATAATTGGTGATTACAGTGTGAAAAAGATGAGGAATATGAGAATATCTCAAGGCAAACGCATTTCATCAACATTGTGGTTGCCAAAGAATTTTCATAATTTCCATTATTTTCATTCCCCCTGATTTGGAGCCTGCCGCATCATGGGGAATGTGCTGGACTGTTTATTGTGTACACATGGCTGGTCGTGGCTTTATCTTAACCCATGCCGCTATGGGCCACTGATGCTAATGTAAGAGCAGCTGTTGTGGCAAGGAGCTCAAGTCTATTGGTTCTGAAGAAAAAAAAAAAAAAAAAAAAAACTGGGAGATAAAAATAGTGATGAAAAGGGTGTCACTGAATCATGTTTGATACTTCTTTTCACATGTGGCACACAAAGTGTGGAAATATTCAGATAGAGAATAACTGTAAGAACTCTATGAACTTAAGGTGAGGCAGTATGAACTCAAATCAGAGTGCTCTCCACTTCCCCTTCAAGTTGGTAGCCATGTCATACTTTAGCATGTTTTGGTGTGGTCATGTTTTACATTTAAGTGTATATATGTATGTAGAAATATCTGCAAAGCAAAGGAGACTGTGTATGTATTTTCCACCAGGCCATTCGCCAAAATTGGGCTCAAAATGAGGAATTAATTTCTAAAAGAAAACACTTCAGGGTATAACCATTCCAGATAAACTGTACTGCCATTCATTCTTTCATCTAAAACTTGCCGTTTTTCCTAAATATTGTAATCTCAGAAGTCTCCAGCCACAGTGCCCTGAGAGCATTGCAGTTCCTGAAACCTCTAGAGTTTAGTGTTTTTTGTTTGTTTGTTTGTTTTGATAAACTTTCATAAAACCAAATTGCACTATTTTGTATTCTCCTCTGCAGAGCTATCTATGTAAATTTGAATTTATGCCTCACAGAATTTTGTGGAAGCATAGTAGGTGCAACACAAGGCAGAGCAATGCCATACAAGCGGATTCAGCTCTGTGCGTATCACTTTCCTCTTACTGTTTACTGTGTCTCCTCGCGTTGTGCAGTGTTGTGTAAACAATCCACATTTTCATTTTCCCCATGCGTACAAAATCAAATGATTAAGGCTTGCAGCTCTTTCCCTTATTTTATGAATGACTAAAACCAACTACATGGAAATGAGCATAAAATTTTATTCTTTTTTAACCGCCCATAAAAAGCAGAAGCGCATAATGGTGCTGATTTTACGGCTAATTTTACAACCAACGATTATCCTGAAAAGTGCCGAGCTCTTGTCCCGGGCTAGACTACCACAGGACACCAGTTTGTGTTAAAACTCCCATTACTAAATGCCATCGTTCATTTATAGCAGAGGATATGTCTCCAGCTGAATAATATTCCCTAAGAGTACAGCTCCTTCAGTTCTGTACTTACACACCTTGGCAAGGAGGAGACCCCATGTCAAGAGTTTACAGATAATTTTTTACAAAACAAAGTTTTTGCAAATTTCACAATTTTCTTTCTGTGTATAATTTATATATTTATTTTCAAATCCTGCATGCTTCAAGCTAGAAGGTTAATTAGGACCATCTCAGGAAGACTGGATCAGTTTGATAGCTATTCGCTGAGGAGAGAGAGAGAAGCATAAAATGTATTCAGTATTGTTTTCCAGTTAGGTGTTAACTGAAGAACTTTGCAAAGATACATGAAGGAGTGTTGCTATTTTTTATTTGCTTGTTTGTTTGTTGTTTTCTTGTTTGTTTGTTTGTGTATTTAAGTTACATCTCTCTTTATTCAGGGAAAACTGTTTTCTACAGTGGGAAAAGTACTGCCAGCTCCAAATAATTGGATGAACAGCAGTCATTCTGTTTTGTTTGTCAGTCAGATTTTAAGAACAAACACCGCATTGAAAATTACTTTTTACTCTCGTGTTGAAATCGGATACGTACAATTGAAAAGAAAAAACACTTATTTAAGACTAGCAGGAAGTCTGAAACTTGTCATCTAAGTTTCAAAAGTATGCTTCCTTACTCTTTGTATTTCTTTTCTAGAATTCACATCCTTAATAAGAATAAAACTGTGAAGTGAGAGAGACTTCATATGGCTGTTTTAAAGGTGCTCCCACTGGACAAAGCAGACTCTCTACCGTGACCCCTCTGGGTAGCTCCTTAGTAATTCTGACCCTCAGCTGTCCAATACCTTCAATCAGTGAGCTATTATAAAATCATTGTTTGAACTCTCTCCAAGCCACATTTTCCCTTTCTCCTTGACAGACCTTGAAGCACAACAAATTCATCACCTCTGAGGTGTTCCACATTTAACTCCGTGTTATCACTCTGACCTCAAAACCTGAGGCTAATATGACAAATGTTAAAGGCCCTGAAGATAGATTTAAAATGGTGTTTGTGAGGCTGGTCATCAAGAGTATAATTGCTACATAAACACTTTTAGCATCCAATGCTTCTACAAAAAAAAAGGAAATGAAAAAATAGGATTTATACATAGTTCATACACTCAGGATTATATTTTTATCTTTCTTTTTTTGGTTTTTGCACAAGCTGAAAACATTGGGCTCTTGGTTAAGCTGATTTGTGGAAAGGGAGGGGTGAGACAATGGTCTCTTGTACTTACTGTAATCTATTATGCCTCAAAGATGTAAAACACAAAATTAAAATAAATGCGTTTATCTTCAGTACTATTCATCTATCAACTTGCTGTTGTGAGACACTAAATATTTTTCAAGTTTTGTCAGTACTTTAAAAGATAATTTCATTATCTGTAGTAGTTATGTAATCTCAAATCTTAATGGTACTATAGTAAACCAAATAATGTTAATAGCCATAGTTACAAAAATGCCATGCTATGTGTATATATATATATATATATACACACACACACACACACACAACGCACACAAACTCTACTGTTAAACCATACAATTAAAAAAAAATTAATTCAATTCGACCATACATGAGGTGACAGGGAAGTGCTGGCTGACAGTTTCTACATTATTGGAATCCCATTCCCCATTCCAGATGTACACTCCGGGACAGATTTGATTCCGAAAACAGAGTAGATTCCAAATTGCTGTTCCGAGGGAGGTGAGTAGCTTATTGTACCGCTGAGAAGCCAGTGATAAGAATGAGCAGGTCCTTACAGTGGGGGCCTGCGGGGGAAGGGGGAGGGGGAGTGGGTGCTGAACAGATGAGTCAGTGCTGGAGGAGAGGCAGGGCAGGGTTGCCAGGAGCGATAAGGGTTTTTAAGTATGTAAAGGGGGAGTGATGTGATTGAGGGCAATGTACCCCCTGCACCAGAGCTCTTAAACAGACACGGGATGAAACCTCCAGCCGGCACAGGGAGATGGAGAGTGTGTGGCATGGGAGTAGATGTGGAGAGAGAAGAGCAGTCAAGCGGTTCGGGATGATTTGGCGGGGTCCGATCGTGTGACCCGGAAGCTTGCCGGGAGGGAGCTGCAGTTAGCTGCGTTTCCATGGGCCTGCAGAATGTGTGCTGTGCTAAAGGAGCTCAGTGTGGCAGTTTGTATTTCAGCTGTCGGGAAATTTCACCTACTGCCCAAATGCAGCTGAACTAGCTACAACTACTCCTATTTATATCACATACATTTGTGTATTTACTAGCAAGAATTATAGTAAAAGTTTCTGCTTACCAGCTTATGACTGAGATATACACTTGATTTAGTAGATTCAATAGCATGACAGTCAATGATTTTACTATTGATCAATCATGGCAAATGGTGAAGTATGATACACAAACTGGATCGAATCAATCCTCTACACAGAAGGTATTTAGTACCGGGAAATATGAGAGGAAGGTTATTGAATGTAGCCGAATGATACAACATAGCCTCTAATATATAATGTGGTTATACAGTAGGTGGAAATGCATTTCTGCATGATGTGCATAGTCAGGGTCAGGGTCAGGATGGTGAATCTCGTGAGCATGCAGCATTTAGCCAACCTGGGTTATTTAGGCATATAGCAAAGACTCCAGCTCACCTTGGTCACATTAACATATTCCTAGTCAATACTGGAAATATGTACAATTCATCAAATCCATCAGATACCCAAAATAACGTAGGGGCAAACAAAGGAAACACGTTGTAGGAAAAAAAAATCATCAAGTTTACCAAAAAGTAAATTAATTCGCAAGCCTTGAAGACAACTTGCTTGGAGCATGAAGTGGAGGAGATCACCGCTTGTTTGGTGAGGAGGCACAGATTGAGGTAATTGACTGTGATCCCAACACCGGCGACATCAGCAGAGCTTTCTGTCCTGATACAGAGCCTCAGGCATCGCCACAGAGCAGGGCAGGCTCCTCAAACGTGCTTAATAAATGTCTTCGTGAGTAACATCACCCAGGTTTACAACATTATTCAAAATCTGCCTGTCTGCTGTGATATTATATTTATTTACACAATTCTAATTGAGACTGCTGGCTCAGATGCCGTGCAGAAACTTAAGTCCGCCTCCGAGAAACAGGCCAGATTGTGTGGGGAGGGATGTCTTGACAAGTGACTCACTCCGATATGAAGGCCCAGCTGTACTGCTACTTCAATTTCCACCAATTACTGGCATAATTGTGTTGGCTGTTTGATTCCCATCTACATTGAAACAACGAGTGTCCCCTTTTTTTTAAAACAAACAACAAATCAATATTACAGAAAGTTCAGAAGATGAATGAAGCGCTACAGTCATTGAGAACCAATTCAGGAAATGTCAGCCAAAGTCTGGTAGTCGCTGCTGCCGCCACTGTACCCGTTCTTGTGAAAGGCTGTGCAGGGAGGGCAATGCGCCGTATGCCTCCAGAAAGCGATGTAAACGCATGTGCATCTGTGAGCGCCTGTGCGAGGCCGATGTCCCTGCCCATGCCTGCGCAGGTGCAGGTGCACAGAACTGCACAGAGAACATTAATGAGCACCTCTGTGCATTCAGCCAAAGCCCATGGCATACTTCCACAAAGCATAAACACAAGAGTGCAAAGCACAGAGTTATGTCACACTGTATGTGAAGGCGTATGGGAGGAGAGGAGAGAGGAGGAGAACATTATCTGTTCAGGGACTCGGAGGTATTTAGTAACTGTGTGTGGTGAGCTAAGGAAGGAGGCATGACAAATACAGTTTTCCTGCCAGTCCTTCTCTGCATCATTAACAGTGCAGATTCTCTGGTCTGGGAGGGTGTCTCTCACGACGTGTCCTTAAAGCGTGACAGTGCAGCCGTGGCCATTTGTACACGTAATTGATGGAACGCAAACAAAAGGCAGCGGAATGATTTCCTCAAAACTGAGACAGATGAGATGTGTAGACAAAGACATTTCGGGGGGGGGTGGGGGGTAAGGGAGACAGATAGATTGTCGGGGCCAGGCTCTGCCACGCTGGGGCGGAGAAGAGAGATGCGCGGACTCCCTGGTGAGCGCTACCTGCCAAGTGCCCGCTCTGAGCTGCTGCCAGAGGCTCATCGAGCGCCGCCGGATTTGCATCGGCTTCCCAGCCATCCCGCTTTTCCTAATTCATAATTAAATATCATCTGCGCATGGAATGGCATTGTTATTCCGCTTATTCAGATTTGCGCCCGGCGAAATATGGATGTGGCTCCATGCTGGAGTTCACACATCACCTCTTGCATTCTTCTGAGGACATGCGTTTTACATAATTGAGTGTAGACACTGAAAAAGGAGCTACAGTTAGTAGCCAAAATTACCTTTGCAGGGTCCCATAGCCTCCAGGCTTTCTCTGTGCCATATGTGTCCTTCAGTGTGGATGATGGTGTTATTCAGTGTGCATGTTGGATTTCACCACAGATATATCACTGCTGTTTGGGGCAAATAATTCATCATTAGCCATCCAGCTGAACTAACCTCTTTGACTCAGAATTAATCTAATATTTGGGTGAAAAATGAATTCTCCATTCAAGCAAAACAAGCGGGGCGTGTCTTCGGTCATTACTGCAGGATGTGGAGTCAGGATTTCTTATTTTAATGGCGGTGGGGAAATAAGGAGAGGCGAAGGGCTCGGGAGCTGCTCGAACGCCTCTCCTGTCAATCTGGGAGCTGCTGGAAATCAGTCCTGCGTAATTTACAGATGGCTTCGTGTCTCACTGCGCGGCAAAGATGTTAATGGCCCGAGTGCGGCGAGTGTCATCCCACAGTCTGCTGTCTGTCGTCTCCGCTCCGCTGCTCGCTGTCATGTCCACAGCCTTTGTTACACAGTGCACTGGGATGCTCTCTCTGTCCCAGGATTAACATTATCACTGCACATTTTTATCAGAGATGCCGCATTTGAACAGGCGTAGTTTTGTGTACATGCATCCCAAGGAATCAAAGTTGGCTGTATCTCCCTTTGTGATGATGCCATTCTCCACTACGTCTTAAACATTTCATTTATTTAGTTAATTTCTTAAAAATATCCTTGGTCTTCATTTAGAGTGGGAATGCAACAATATACAAATGCAATACATACAAATATTGTTTGCAAATAAGAAGCAATATAATAAATAACATTAATTACATCTTATACAAGAAATATTAAAACTACAATGAACAAAAATATTTTTTTCTCTGTAACTTGCTTTTCGGCACACGTATAACTCAGTGGGTTAAAACTGAAGGTTTATTTATGTCAAAGCACTGTGGCCACGCACTGCTAATAGGTAATGCCTGACCTACGCATGCCGCTGGAGACAAAATGGCTATTTAGAAACATTAACATCTTATATCTTTCAGCATTTAAGCTTTAATATCTTATTTTGACTGAAGCCGCAGAGATTCTACACACCACGAAAGAGGCTGTTGTCAAACCCATTTTTTTTCCAAGTAAACATGATGATGATTGCCACTTAATAAACACTTGTTTTTTCAAATGCTTGCTATGGACAGATTGGATGCTAAATCCAGACATAAAATACATTTAAATAAGAATGCATTGCTGTTACATTGCCAGCTGTTACACTTCTGGCATTTACTATAGAAATAGTATGCGAATATGATCAAATGTCAGTTATGCAAAGCTACACCATTCACTTCCACTGGATTTCACAAAACATTAATTTGGCACTTACGAATGACATAAACCAAATTTTCAAATTTTGGTTTAGAACCAGACCAATTAGTGGTTTCTTTTTAGTACAATCAGAAACTCTACACATTAGTCTAGACCATGCCAGAGCTGAGTGGGGCTGAAAGCCCAGCAGGGCAGGGCATTATTGAAGTTTGTGTCACTCAGGGAGGGAGGGAGTCGGTTGGCAGGGATAACCACGTTGCATCATTGTCCAGCAATCTGGACAGTCAAGTGCCCACAGTCTGCCTGCACAAAGCTGCAAATGAAGCATCTTCCTGTGACTCGTGTCTGTGCAAGCTCTGCTTCAGTACTGTCACGAGAAAAGAGGCAGCTGCAGACGGTGGTAGCAACGAACATGACTGATAAGTACTGCTGGGCATTGAAAATTGGGAAAAGGGAGGAAAGAAAGCACTCCATACGAAATAAGCCTCTGCAAAGGCCATTATTAGTGGCAAATCGATTGTTCTGTATGGCATACGATTTATGCCCTTGCACCATCCTTACTTGTGTATCTACTAAATAACATGCTCAACTGGCCCTGAAATCCAATTACAACAGACTGCATACCAGGCTCTGAATAGCTGTATACTTTAACCTGCTAACCTCCATCATTGAGGGGGGTCATATCAAGACATGAAATACACACTTAAACTCAGGCTTGTCTGAAAGCCATTGTTCATCTTTATCTAAAATATTGGCCTTTGTAATTGGGCAGTAATGGAGTCAATGTCTCCCTCAAATCAAAAACATCCAATGTAATATGTTTACTTCCATTACTGTTTCAGAATATTTCAAAGCTGATGAACATTAATGGATTTGGGCACGTTCACGTCCATCGCTTCTTTTTCAGAAATCAGAAACATATTTAGCACAATAGGTATTGAAATGGAATTTCTGTTTAAAAATAGTTTGCTTAAATATTTTTTTTTTTCATGTAGAAATGGGCAGTGAATGTTCAGATGGCAGATGTGGGTCCGAGGGTTACTGTGCAGCTCTTGCTGGGACAGCATGCTGGGCCAAGAGCAGGCATGTAATCTCATCCAGCAGTAAGAGATAATAAATTGCACACAATAATTGTATGAGAGTAAAGCACTATAAGCCAATTAGACATACCGCGGAGACAGCTGTCGAGTGTCCTGGCGCAACTGAAGTACAGATGTTCGCCGCAAACGCGCTTCCCACTTTCCGTGGTGTCCAAACATGTATTTTAACTAAACAATCCCATAGGAATGACAGTGTGTTACATTCTGCTGCGTCCTCAAAATTCCCTGCCGTGACAAAATAAAGCACGTACAGTGTGTTTAGGAGGACTTACTGCCTATTTCAGGTTTTTGCTACTTTGTGGATGTAAATCTGTAGGAGCAGAAAAATAGTAGTAGTAAAAAAAAACGGTAGAATGATTAATATTCAATGAAACGTTTTGCATGCTGTTAAAAGAATATTTTGTGGGAAGGGAATCTGAACAAGGAATCTACTTTGAGAAGATATCTCTCTCAGTCCCTGTGCAAACTCAAATACAGCAGTCCAGGCAGGGTGGACAAAATAAACGAAACAACATACAAAAATGTCTTTGAATTATAGATTTAATACATTAGCTTACATAACTATAAAGAATATATCTATATAAATCAGGTGATTACTTTACAAAAAGAAGGAAAAAATGGAGATGCTAGCAGCGATGAGGGAGCCAAGCAGTCCAGCAGGGCAGAGTTGCCATGGCAACTTGATTTGCTTACACTGCACTGTTAGGAAGTTTTATGTCAGCTGACCAAAGATGTAACTGTGTAACTGAGATATGAGCTCATGTCCTGTTTGAGTCGTTTGCCTTTGATTTGACAGTAATGGACGAATGTTTTTGAAAATCAAAAATCGCAGCGTCCCCCAGAGGTCAAATGACACCAAGTTTTTTGCACATCCTCAGGAAGGGGTCCCAAGTCCACATACCAAGGTGGATATCGATACATCAAAGCATTGCTGAGATATGACTTCACTGTCTGTTTGGCGGCTTCTCCACCAATTTCAATTGGCTGTAACAGACAGTTTCAGAAATCAAAAATCCGTCTGAAAACTTTTGTGAGGCTTGGTTTGAAGATCATCTGTGCCAATTTTTGGGAAGATTGGACAAAATTTGTGGCCTGTGAAGATTTTTTTTTTTTTACTTTTTCATAAAATCCAATATGGCAGAAATATAATATGGCAGAAATTGATGTAATGGGGTGCGTTGAACTCGGCATGATCCAAGGAATCCAATGGTACCTCATTTTTTGAAAATTGGTCATACGGTTCAAAAGTTCAAAATCTAAAGGGTAGAAAAATATAGCAGCAGTCTCATTCAGCCACAGATCCTGGCCTAGATTCAACCAATACTGGTCCTTAAGTATGACTTTAAATAACTGCTTTTATTTTTTTTTCTTCAGAACACACCAAACTGTGCTTGTGAAGGTAGCAAAGAACACTTGTGTTAAGTTAAACTTAAGGACAAAAGTTAATTGAATTCAGACCCTTATCTATGAAACGCAGTTGCGCACATTTAGGGAGAATGTCTTAACAGAAATCAGGTGATCATTCTAACGCTACTGAGCCATCTATTTATCAAATGGCTCCTACTTCACTCTCACAATGCGATACCGAGTCTGAGAGAAAGAGAGCGAGAGAGCAAAAGAGAGAGGATACACAGTAGATTATTCATCAGTTACCTGTGATATTCATGAGAGAACCCTCAGGTCTCAGAGTGGTACTGCTACTATATTTAATTAGTGAACTTCAGCATAGTGTGTGACGCATGGTGCTGGATTTGGCTGAGGGCACCCAAACCTGCCCCTTTCCCATTCACCCAAGTTAGTACCTGTGTACATCAGTCTCCACTACAATTACTACTTCCACAATGACAACTTCTGCAGACCTGTGAAAATGTTCCAGGAACCAGCAGCCTCCAAGCTGAAAGCCTGGACATCGGACCAGCTGATGAGCTGTCATTGACCTACTCAACGGGAACTGGCACTGGATTCTACATTGAAACCATTAAGAATAGAAGGCACCGGCGCTTGACTCTCCGATTAGCCAAATAGCTACAGTAATTCTGACAATATTTGATTTGTATTGTTTTACTGTGCAAGGTGGTTATTTATATTCCTGGTTGTATCTGTGGGCTGTTCAGGACTGTCATTCTGTCCCTTTGATTTTATGAAACTGATTCATTTAACAACATGGGTACATAGAATAGTATTATATGTCAATAACCTATAGCATTAACTAAACATTGGTAGTCATGACACTAGCATTTATATTAGCCAATCATGAAACAGTAATTTACTCTAAAAAAGAAATCACTTTTACTTGTCATTATTTACTCCCACGAATCAATCAATCTACTGTTTTTGTCATTTATTCATATTCCCTCATTAATTTATTATTTTCATAATTTGATTATACATATTTTTATTAAAATGTGTTTATCATCACGTCAGTTCTTGTTTTGTCCACATTTAGTTAAAATCTCATTAATTCATCAAGTTGCTCAACTAATTATGTGAATTCATATATGGTAATTCAATTCATTTTTGGAATGTGACCAAATCTCACAACAAAAGTGTTATTTATAAAATTTAATAGTGTGTATATTATTTGTTGAATCATTTTCACTTAGGTGCGTTTCAGAATGTTACCATTCAGAATGTTGCCACTTCTACTGCTTCAGCTGATGGCAATTCCTTTTTTTACAGCCAAGAAGGAAGTAGTAATACATTGGAAAAAAAAAAATTAAAAATAGTAAAAATTTGACAGTCACACTGACATCAAGTTGTGTCAGTGCTCTAAAGTTCTGCCAAATAAAAAGCATTAGCTACGACTGTGAAGCCAGGTAGCACTCCTCTTTTCACAGTGAAGTGGAGGCTGAAAGAAGAGGCGGAGGAAACTTGAACCTCCACAGATCACGGAGGGAGGTAGCGACGTGCTCTTTACTCTCTGCATGCAGCTGAGGGAGCATGGAAGGAGCGTTAGCAATCTTGACATTGAGCAGAAGAAGAGAGAGGCTGACAGCCTCTGAAGAATTTGCAGATATCTTTAAAGACATCCCGGGCTCAGCCGCCAGGCCATCTGCTGCGCACAACTTCATGGGAAGCTCCTTTACACGATTGTCATTTAATTTCCAGCAATCTCCGATGAGCTTTCTGAAAATGAAGCGAATACAATCACACAAAAGTCAGAGGGACTGATGAGGTGGCGCTCATGGTGAAGGATGCAGGTGCACATTCAGGATGGTTTGTTATGATACCGTGCTTAGATATGTGAGCACTGGAGAATATCAAAGAAACACTGCGTGCATGCTTTCCATTGTTACTGCCATTGTGTCAGTGTGTCATTATTTGCTTAAAGGACACTTATTTTAGGTACTGTGGCATAGTTTCCCCACTCCACTCTACAGTAATTAAGGTTTAATTCCTTCCTCAATACTGCAATAGCTGTGGTTTATCTGGGAACTCATTTATGAACAACATAAAATACTTGGTGGTTCACGACGAAAGCTGAAGTTTCATTCTACAAAAGACAAATGCAAAATGATACAAAAAGTATTGTAGACCTGCAATTACAACTAGGAAGTTATAAATCAATTCATTTGTTGAGGTTGAAGTTAACAAGCCTGTAGCACAGGGTTGATGTCAAACAAATAGAAGAAAGGAGGAAAGAAAAACATTACTGCATTTTATTGTGGTCAGGCAGTTGCTCTCGTTATTTGTCATACTTCTGTGATAGTAAAAAGGTATGGTAATTTTGAGTGAACAATCTCTAGTTAGCTAAACTGTTAGTGCAGCGTCCTGTACATGGAATTCCAGCTCACATCTTTGCCAATCAAATTTCATCTTGAGAAAACATGTAAAGCTGCTCCTTAACTCCTTAGCTAGCATTTAATTATATCATGAAACAAGCCAATTTTTTCTTATTCCATTGTCGCAACTCTTACACGTTTTCCTTTTGGCAATTGCAGGTAAAGGAATCTGAGTGACAGATTTAGTTATGAAGGAAATAACTTAAAAAAAGAGTTTTTTATGAGCTACAGGGAAGCTCATTCTGACAAGGGACTTCATTTATGGTTCACAGGATCCTGCAGATGGACACAAAGCATTTCTATCGCTCAGACTGCCAGACCTAAATCGATAGTTTGAAGGATAAAAAAAAAACTGGGTATTTAAAGGATTAAGTGGGTTCAATCAGGGTCACTGCACCAACCAGGATAACAGAGGATGGGCGTCACCCAGGAGCTGAAACTGAGCTCAAAGATAGGATATACTTCTCTACTTGGTGATATTTTTTACTGGCAGTGGGATCAATCCACCCAACCATGAAAATACACGTACTTGGTCAAGAATTTCAGATTATGTATTGCTGACAAAAAAAAATCCACTGATATAATCCCCTAAACAAAATCTATTTTAATGACATCCTAAACTCTGAAGAATAAGGATGTTTCCCGCAATTGTCTATGTGTCCATTTTCTGAACAAAAAGAGATGAGTTCAGCTGGAAAGGATGCAAACGCATTGAGTTCTGATATGTAGATGTAGATACTGCATACACAGTCCAATTCTTTCAGGTTCCTTCTTCCTCTGGTTGGAGGGTCCAATTAGAGATGGTTTGGCATGAAAACAGAATTAAGAAATAGGCCTGCACAGGAAGTTGCCTAGAGGTTCATTCAATTATCTTTTCACCAGTGGAGTAAGCCAAAGAAACTGGTAGTAGTGTCATACAGGATGACATACCAACAGTTCCAGCATAACATTACTGCAATAAAGTAAGTCATCACACCGAAATATTTCCCAGTTGAGATATTAATTATTTTTGATTGATTATGCCAAGCAAGGTTCTGAATTCTGAGCATGTGTCAATGTCAATCAAACAATGTTCTCTAATTTCCCAATTTTTTGTGTACAGTTACCACCACACATAACATGAGAACACCAAAATATTAAGCTTCTAGCATTGGCAGCTTTGGGTTATTACCCATGGCAGATATCCTCAATTTTGGACCATTTTTTCGGCAATGAAATTTTTAAAACCTGATTACTCCATTGTTGATGACCCCCTAAAATGTAAACCACATTGTAATCTGCAGGTATGCAAAACTGAACAGTCCTAACTCAGGCTACACAAAAACATCTGTACAAACTGACTTGCAAAGAGACACATCACAACTGGAGCCACTTAAAACTGCCCAGAATTGTCAAATGCTGCTCTCTGTATAAGAACACTGATTTCAGACTTCAAACTTTGGCAGTGTTTCTTTAAAACCTTGATGAGAAAATATCATAGAAAATACAAGGAAAGTGATTTAGACCAAAAATGACAAGTGCTGATGCTTGCTTTGGACATAATTGAGGATGCAAGGCCCCCTGGGAAGTGCACAAGAATAGAGATTGGTTATACTCCCTTATTCCGATCACACACACACACACACACACACACACACACACACACACACACACACACTACAAGGAGTTTTGCATTCACTGGCTTCACCTTCACAGTTGACAACTTTCATGACAAACATTTCATAGGGATTCCTTTTAAGTACAAAAACTTAAAACTCTGTGCTTAGTACCAATATCCTAATAAGTCTGGAGAGAGCCCAACTACAGAAGATGTAAAAGTTCTGCAGACCAACAACATGGGAAACAGTGAGTTCCCTGAAGACTTTTTAAAGCACCTCAATGATCCTTGCTGGTGTAACCTGGGATTCCATCCAAAGTTGGCAGTCCATCGTGTGCATGTTTGAGGAGAGCCTGGGGCGAGAGTTTTGTCTTTCATCTTTTCCATGGACATTGATTAGTGAACCAAACACCACAGGTCCTTAGGAATCATGTTGCATTTGTTCTGATTTTTTTTCTTTATTCTCTCATCCAACAAAAATATCCACAAAACAAAGTCAGATGTTTGTTTTAAATAGACAGGATATTACGATTGGTTATTTATGATATAGGAAATGTCCAAACTTAAAACTGGTGACAATATTTCACCTACTATGACTAACATATTTTTTTTTACTAATTGATTTAAGGCTGTTTAAAATAGTCCTTATTTAGGTCATAATTCATTCACCTACATGAAATTGACCTCATTCACCTGCAATACATGCATCGTGTGAAGAATTCGAGAAACACCCAGCATTTGCTTAAGATGTTCAGAGGAATTTTATGTATTTTCAAAACTCAATTGGCAAACATTTAGCTTTTATGCCTTAGCTTATTTATGAATACTAATCGTAGCGCTGCCTTTTACTGATGAATGGAGCTGTCATCTGTTTGCATAAATGGTACAATCTGTTTTTTGATAAACCCTTAACCTTGATGCCCTAAAAAATCACTTCAGTGAACTACAACTTGAGCCTGCGCCACAGCCAGTCAAATTAATGTGAAAGGATACCCTCCAGCACCCTTTTCCCGCTCTGTCAAAGCATTCAGACAAGTGAATCAACATCAAATGTACGTACTGAATTCTAGTCAAAGCCTCATTATCTTCTCAATTTTACAAATCAACCAAAGTGGCTAGCTGCATATCTCCAAGCTAAGGTAGGAAATTCAGTAATGAGAATTAGCACTCAAATTGCTTCTTTTTTATGTTTATATCTGTGTTATTGATGATAACACAGTTATAAGCTAGTGTTACTAATAGTATAAGCTAGTGTTACTAATATTGAGCTAGCGCCTGATAAATCAAAGAGTATCATTTGTGAGTACTATCACCTCTAGACAAACCTACCAGCTATGTTTCCACAGCAGTGAATTTTATTTAAAAACAAAGGGAAGTGACACATTTATCAAATACAGAATCACACAGGCTTTTTGTTTTTTGTTTTTTTCAGTACCATGGCTAGAGGGGACATTGACAAAACATTCCTCTCGATGGTGTGGGTGATTTGGACATGGCTGACCAAACTCCTGTGATTACATTAGACACACTTACTCCAGAATGTGTACCTTCTGTAAACAAATAGTATTTGAGGCATCTCTCACAATATGATATTTAGAATTTAGTTGTAGTTCAGCATTCTTCTGAGTGAAATCCAAATCTAATATGTTCCTCTCACTATATCTGCATTTGATAATTTAATGCTGCACCCAAGACTGTCAGAGATTCTGTGCATTTTAGCTTGAGAGACTTCTATTCCATGCCTAATCCTGTACCCATGACGTATTCGCTCTGTTCAAAGTCAAACACTGGACATCATCTGAATTCATATTGATATGGTCACACCTCCAGCAGTTCTGTTTACCTGACAATGTAACAGTCTTCAAGTGGGTAAAGAACTTTCCTGGATTTCAGAGGTCATATTCTCAGAAGTTGAGTTCTGCCTTGCAACTTCAAAAGCAGAAAAAACTTTGCCAAACACTGGCTGATTTCAACAAATGATCCATCATTTAAAAGCATTAAATGACATTTTGTCTCATTTTACCACAGCCAGTGAAATTTAGGCTTTACAAGTGTCCACCACTGCACCACTGCATAAGCATGTAGACCCTTACATCAGCCTGTTATTAGGTGTGTGTTTGATTTGTGGTTAAGGTTGGATAAACATAGAACAGTGTTTGCGACAGGCGTGTGCCAGTGAGAGATGTGTGAAGGCAGTAATCATACATTTCTACTCCTCACTCCTCAAGATTACACACACACACATACAATCTTATACACACACACGCACACACACACACACATACGCACACGCACACACACACACACACACACACACATACACTCTAAGGAAAAAAAAAAATGTTCCTAAAGGGTTCTTGGCTTGTCCTGCTGGGGGAACCCATAAAGAACCCATAGAGGTTCTTCTTTAATATGTATTTCACTCATGAGTTCTTCTGTAGAACCATTATCTATGTTGAGCCTTTCAGCGTCCCACTGACAGGACACATGCAAAACCTTTAGAGGTGCTAAAAAGACAGTACATTCTGTCCTCATCATGTATTTTTTCTTTCTTTCTTTATGCTTTTTTTTTTTAACCTTTTTAGTACCTTTAACTGAAACTCTATCACTTAGGTCACCCCTGAATGATATCGATATGATTGATTCCTTCCTGGCTCTCTGCAAACTATATGCACACAACCCTGTTATTGAAAGCAGTTGGATATTTACGGATCTTGTAACTTCTAGGGCTGTCAACTGGAAAATGCTGACAGCCCTCAAAAATGTCCTTAGAACTAATTTCTTCAGTATAAAAATGTAACCATTGGATACATCTTAAAATGCAATATTATTTTTACATATAATTAAATGTCGATGTCATCAATTACCATGTGAACACTTATCAGGATGGTTATGCACATTATGTCCTCAAGAGGGCAAATACTGAAGTCAAACAAGGAGGGAGGCAAACGTGGCATACCATAATTCATTTGCTATTTTTCTCTTCCCAAAATATTCTGATGACTGGTTCACTTATCAAGTATTTGGAGGCACTCATAGTTTGGGTTCTTCCTGTGCCTCAGCTAAAACACAAAATTCAACATGTTCCACCTGGTGCAGACTAAATGGTTTTGGAAGTATTTGCAAGTCGCTTTTAAGTTTGAAATACATCACTGGGCTTCGGTCTCAAGATTTACACCATCTGGCAATAAGTATATGCTGTAATTTCATTACATCACACATTATGGCAATTTCTAATGGTCTGAGGGTTCTTTTTCTATGTTACACATTACAAATTTTGTCTTAGAAAAAATAAAAACAACAATTACAACAACGGTGCGAGGCAAGCAGTTTGACAGTGAAATTTGCAGATGGTGCATTTTGCATGCTCACTGCTTCCAAAATGATTCCTCATTAACTTGAGCACTTGGGCACATAGTGAGTGGTAAGCAATTATGTTGGTAGCAAAAAAACTGTACCCTATTTACTCATGATACGGAAATAAGTCGAGTGATTATACGAGCAATGGAAATTGAGACAAAAAGGGAAAGCTGTGGGAAGGGACAGACGGTACCATGTGAGTGTGTGTTTTGCAATCATTCCGACAGTCTCAATGAGCAACCAATTATCAGAAAGTGTATAATTAGACAGAGAGAAATAGGATCTTAGCATATGCCAGGATGTCACCTTGCACTATAATGCACCTTAATGGGTCTTATCATTGAACAATGATAAAGGCATGGAGCTAAATCTCAACATTTTGAACGGGTGACATCGTGCACTTTGTAACAATGGAATGGGTGGCAGTAATGTGAAAAATTCAGCAAAACGACTCCAAAAGAAAAAATGACCTGCACAACAAATAAACTAGAACTCTCTCCATTTATTTATTTATTTATTGTGTAAATAAAATGTAATGGATGTTTCAGGCAGAGTTCATTGTTCAAGAGTTCTGTCATACACTATATTAATTGCAATATTGTTTCTCTCTTTGAAAATGAAGGTTAATGCCAAGGACTGCCACAACCATCGCACCCCACTGCAGTGTTATCTCCTGTTTCTCAGCACTTTGTGTTATGTAGGAGTAATAGTGGGAGGCCGATGACAGTCTAAGGTGTAGTTTCATTAGCATACCTGCATTTGGATATTTATGAAGCCAAAGAAAATGATTCATACCCAGCATTGTCAGTTATATTAATCTATCCTGAACCCTGGTGCCTTTTTTTTCTACATTTCTTGTGTTTCAGTGAAGCAGTGATTTGGGGGGTATTCTAATCAGTTTAATGCATATGGATATGAATTTGAAATGTGACATGTGGTCAGAGGAAAACGCGTGAAGCAGCAGAGGGAAATAATTACTGATATTGGAGTTTTTTCATGAAAAGGTGTAAGATGGCACTTAAAGTTATGAATGTTGATGCTATGCGACTGCACCAGGATTTTCCAGGAATTATGCCATTTTATGCAATCTCATTATCACTTTATGCCATGTATAACTTTCAAACATGTGACCTTCACTGTATAAATAAAACATGAACGGGACTATTAAAGTTTCATCTCGGGTCAGAGAACACATGCAAAACATCCTCTGTTCCTCGAGAAGAAGAATGATGTGAATGCAGCTCATTTACTGGCCATAACACAAAGCGAGCCGACACTGCCTAAAAACAGAAGCGTCAACACACCCCCAGGTACCTACGGCAGCCTCACAGAGACTCCAATTCAGACACCTTTTATGTGGGGATTTTAGCAAAATTAATGTGAATCTTGGGCTGTCTGCCTGCCTGACTCTATCAAAGATGTGCAGAACTAAGTTTTATTACTGCTTTTTATTTTTATTTTCCCCACTGGAGTTTGAGTCTGAATCAAAGTGGTAATTGACTGCAGTGTCAGACTGAACTTGCTGAGGTTTGAAATACTACTCTTAGCCCTACCTTTGTCTCTTTATAAATACAGCACATAAGACCAAAGCATATAAGGTAAGCTTTATACTGTTTTAATGTTTGCAGTGCGTCTACATTTGGCATCTGAACTCTAGCCTAAAAGTCTAAGATATGCTACCTTTAGAGACATAACTCTGCATAGCTGCTCAGATCTTTGACCAGAATTGTGAGGATTTCTGGGGCAACCAGGTGTCTGTTTTATGTGTGATGGAGCGGTAGAGTACTGCATGGTGTAATGTGACCGGGGTACACATTGATATGAATGCAGTCTCCACTGCGCAGCAGAGTGGCGGGAGGGAGATGACTCTGGGCTGCTGTGCTGGCTCACGGCCCTGCCCTGGCAGTGAATCAGTCACTGAGTAAACCATGCCTTCCACACACACCGCACCTGCATCCTCTGGAGCAGAACACGCTCCACACCTGAAAACCCCAGCCACATGCATTCAGACAGAGGGCAGTCACTCACAGTGCATTAAATTTACATTCATTCAGCAGACGCTCTTATGCGGAGGAACTTACAGTGAGGGCGGACATAAGTGCACAGACTGGATTCTATGAACAACACCAGCAATAAGCAGCATCAGTTAACAATATTGCCAGTAGGCTAGTCTAAATTGTAACACAACCCATAAATACTACCCGTATAATCAATACTACATGCCTAAAACCCAAAATCATAGACCCCAGACCTCAGCTAGGATTCAGGTACAGTATGAGGAGGTGGGTCTTCTGTCTGTGTAGGAAGATCATAAATGATTTGGCTGTTCTAACATCAGTGAAGACTTAATTTTGCCACTGGGAGACTAGTAGAAGAATCATCATGACTAGGGGGTGTGACTGCCCTGGGACTGACTATGCTGTTCAGTACTAGCAGATCGGAGATAACTGTTTGGGATGCAGGGCTGGGAGATCGACCGGAGGTGCGGTGGAGATCCTCCATTCAGTGCCTTGCAGGCTAGCACCAAGGTCATAGACTCCATGCCAGCTGTAACAGGTAGCCATTGCAGGAAGACGAGGAGGGATGTGACATGGGTATACTTGGGTTGAAAACAAGTTGAGCAACAGCTCCTTGTAGTAGCTAAAGGGATTTTGTAGCACAAGCAGGGGGCCACTTATAAGGAAAAGTCATCCAAGCTTTCCAGATTCAATCCAAGTAGTATATTACTACTGTTGCAAAAACGTCTGGCCCTGCCCCTGTTTGAGCTATATTATAATACATGTATAAATGAGTTTTCAGTTATGTACATTTAATTAATTCATATAAATGTCTATATTTGTTTTCCACTCTTGACAGATCAAATTTGTCATTTAAATGTTTAAAAAAATAATTAAATGTATCTTCAGCTTCATCAGGGGCATGTGTATACACACGTCTGAGCCGAGTTTTCTTCAGTTTCCACCCCAGCGTTAAAGTAAGTGCTCCTAAGCGGCACTGTGCATGCCTCGTTTCATGGATTTTGTATTTGAATAAGCGAAGAAAAAAAGAACGAAAGGACAATTAGTGTACATATCAGTTTCAAGTTAATGTTGTCACGTAAGAGCAGTTGAGAACAGTTTCCATCCAAATTCCTGCAGTCCCTCATTCCCTTCGCTTATCAGCCCACTCAGTGAAGTCTGAATGCAACGACTTGAATTAATGGACTCATGTTTGCAGCATCACCTTCAGCCCAGAACTGAAGCTGTGCTATATATCAAGGGTAGCTCTCCTGGAAAAGCAGCTGATACCCAATTTGTCCTGATTATTGGGGTGAATGGCTATGGAACTGAAAGAACATAATAACAGCGCAATTAGCAATGTCACCAACAGTCCTCACATTGTGTCGGAACAATAAATTAAATGTCAGTATCGGTTAAAAAATACAGACGTTGTCTAGCTCCACTGCTTACCTCAGTTCCTTTTTCTAAAGAGGTGATGGTGCCATGAAAATATTTGTAACTGGTAACCCTAGTTTTCCAGGGAACTGGAAATTAGTATTTCTCTGTGATAACAAATTTCCAGTTATGGATTACTGTCAATTATCAAATAAATAAACAGAGTGAATTGTTGTTAATGTGTTCCAGGAATAGATCACAATAGAGCATATAGACGGGGTTCAGACTGTTGGGAAGTTGACTCTGAGAATATAACACAATGCGACTTTTTCTTGCTAAAACCCAACGTAAAATGTCTAAGCTATTCTTCCAAGTAGGTCCATTGTATAACAGCATAGATATAATGTAGGAATTAAAAGCATGGGCTGATTTGCTTTTAAAGTGACCTTAATGTAATTGACTCTGGCTCTACTTGAATAATTTATCTTTTTAATACAAGTTTTGCCTTGACTATAGAACTGCTCACAAGGGTGTTATTCTGTAGTTACACTGCTCACCTTATGAATAAAACCGGCCATTTCCACTCCATGAAAGAAGCATAATTGCTTAAAAAATGGTACAATTCTGAGCAATGGATAAATGTTTGTTTTTATATAATTACATACATCACAAATAGATTTGCTTGATGCATACAGTGATTAACACAAAGATAAATGTTTTAGCCCCTGTGATTTACATAAGCATTTCAATATTTAGCCATACATTTTCATTAACGTCTTTACCTGTGTAGCATACTATTAGAATTTTTTTAAATGTCATTCTATAGATATACTTGTCATTAAATCCAGAAAATTATTGCATAATGTCACAGTTTATTATGCTAATGTACAGTAGTTTTACTGAAAAATGACAGATGACAGCTAAGTGACTGAAATTGTGAAAGCTGAGCAAATGACAGTATGAAGTCCATCTCATACTTTCGCAAATGGAGTAAATTCACATTGTCATCTCAGCGCTACTGGAAAGTTTGGTGATTAGCATATCTCTGCTGAAGGAGATTGTTCCGATAAGATGTCCTTGGCAGCGACAATGACGATCTTTCATCTTCAGAGCTGACTCCTGGTGGAACGATGGGAACCGGCTTGTTAATTCCAAAGCTTAGACATTCCGTCTGATTTATTCATCTGTACAATATGACTGCCTGATGAATTCCATACTGTAACTCTTGATCCCGGCCGGATATGTACTGGTCATTAGGACACGATTACACTGATCTCTGTCTTCATCTGCGATAACTACTATGCAGGGTGGCGAAGGGCAAAAAAGCAGTGGTGTTCCCTACCCCCTGCAGACTACATTTGAGCCCCAAGGGACCCTCACAAGGAGACATGCCCGCACCTTTCACACGACACCACCTGTACAGCAGCATGGGCTCCTGTTAACAAGACGATGACACGTAGAAGTAAATGTCACTGGCTATTCTATCTCTAGCTCACAGACTAAAAACAACCTCTAATTTATACCTTGCAAATACTAATCATATTGCTTTTTATTGCAATGATTTTACAGGAAAATGGACTGTTGTTGCAAGCCTTCCTCCGCAACTGTTTTAAGCTATCGCTGATTGACTGCAATACCTTGACTGCTTCTCATAACTGAAGGACCGGATTCATTTCAACTATATTTTCTTTGGTTGCTTACAAAACACAACTGTTTTCTAACTAAACAAAGTGCAAAGTGCAAGCCATATACAGATGCACATATTTGAAGCTACACTGTTGTAAAGCATCAATTTAAGTTACTTGCTGTAAAGATCAAAAATCCTAACACACATGGCAAACATAACATTACTAAGTTTGCTGCAAAACTTACTGAACTCATTTCTTTCACCATGGCAGTAAAGAGGTATAAATTTAAATGCCTCTACCTTCTCTCTCCAAAACTCACTTAGCAATCAGGCCCCTGTTTTTACAAGAAAGTACAATTTGACTGTACTTGACTATATGCTGACATTTCAAAGTCTTCACATATTTTCACCAATAGACCAGGAGTTTGGGCCATTAACACAGAGCTCCATAACGCTCATGAGAACAGGTGAATGCTCTGCATGTTGGTAGACCAGGAGTTTGGGCCATTAACACAGAGCTCAATAACGCTCATGAGAACAGGTGAATGCTCTGCATGTTGGTAGACCAGGAGTTTGGGCCATTAACACAGAGCTCCATAACGCTCATGAGAACAGGTGAATGCTCTGCATGTTGGTAGACCAGGAGTTTGGGCCATTAACACAGAGCTCAATAATGCTCATGAGAACAGGTGAATGCTCTGCATGTTGGTAGACCAGGAGTTTGGGCCATTAACACAGAGCTCAATAACGCTCATGAGAACAGGTGAATGCTCTGCATGTTGGTAGACCAGGAGTTTGGGCCATTAACACAGAGCTCAATAACGCTCATGAGAACAGGTGAATGCTCTGCATGTTGGTAGACCAGGAGTTTGGGCCATTAACACAGAGCTCCATAACGCTCATGAGAACAGGTGAATGCTCTGCATGTTGGTAGACCAGGAGTTTGAGCCATTAACACAGAGCTCCATAACGCTCATGAGAACAAACTGCATGTTGCTGCATCACAGTCCTTCCTCTTAACCTGAGACTTTGGTTATTCTGTGAGCAAACAGGAAGTTGTGTAGTTTAGCATTACTAAGGATCAGTAAGCCACCCTTGTAAACATCATTTGCTGCCACTAAACTTGCCAAGTGCCTGAGATTTCTTTCAAAAATGTGTACTTGCTCCCTGGAGATATCCATATCATTTTAAATTGACAGTATATACATAAGCTCTGGTAACCATAAGATCAGTGGATCGCAGAGGGGCTAAAAGCAGGTATGCTCCCTACTTCTTCACCCAAACATTATGACTTTCACATAGATACCAGAAACAGCCATGGGTGTAGTGTATAAAAATAAATGTTATGAAGTTTATAGCTAAATTATAAGTAATGTCCAAGTGTCCAGTGCACATGTATTTCTCTGTATTGTACATGTAAACATTTTAGTTAGCACACATAACTGCAGGTTTTTAGTTACCATTTTTCCTACACAAAACTCTCTTCTACCTTCTGACCTGACTGCATGATTGAATATTTAGATCAGCCTACCACTCCATTGACTCTGTGAACACCTCCAAGATTAACTAGCTCATTTAATGACATCTATCCCCACTTAGAGCTGGAGAGAGACCCACTTTTCCACTACATTAAAGACAGAGAAAATGTTAATCTTAATCTGAGAATTTTAACACGCAAGTCGAAAATACAGTCTCATTTTCACTATGGAAAACGTGGAAGGTTCACTGTCAGAGACAAATTATGTTCTTGCTGAAAGACATATGTAGCCCAAATCTACAGCCTACGTTTCTGACAACCAGATATTAATCATATGTGTTGATGACACTTGCAATTTTAAAGAATAACTATCATTTGCGGTAGGGCAGTTCACTTCTTTTACAAGTTTGTTCCCTTTGCCCAAAAAGAAACCTAGATGTACTTTTCTTCTTCAAAGCTATTTGCAGCCAATCGTTTTTTTTATCGATCCGCTGTTGTATGATATCACTCCTTGAGAGCCTACAATTATGTGTTGCACCTTGCAGACACTAAGAATAAAAGCAGTTTTACAAACTCTACTGAGAAATAGAGATCTGTTAAAAAATGTACAGAACTGTATACTGAGAAATACTGGAGCAAGAGCACACAGCAGACATGATGCATGGTGCAATGTGGAACGAGGGAGGCCACTCACCCTGTCTTTGACATGAGCCAATGGAACCATGACATGCAGTACCTGCACTGGATCTTTTATTTCTTCACAAAGCATCCTCTGCTATATTATCAGCACCACCTGATTACATATATACTAATATACAATGCTCAGTTCCCTTCCTGTTATCTTATGTCATTTTTCTACACTGTTATTGAACCGTGACTGCCCCTTACCTGCATCTCAGCCTTCGTACGGCTGATTAGGAGCACAAAATGCAATTATGCCACAGTCACAACGCAGAATGGTTTGCAATTCAATGCACTGATATTCCAAGAGCCCAAACCCCTCCAATATCTGCCCCTAGGCTTACTGGGTCACTTCTCAGATCTGTCATTACATACAAGTTATATGTGTGCTTTAGATCAGAGCCTTAAATTATCTTAAACGCATGCGTGGGATACAGTGGACAGGCTATATTGTCAGATTATACAAATGCCAACAAAATGATTATGTGATATGTTCATAGCTATCATTAATTTCCATTCATCAAATACTTTTGCTTCATGAAGATACCAGGGCCTGACATTTGTTCACAATTAATATGGACCTTCCTTGGACAGTTATTGTGTCTCTATAAATAAACACCGATGGAGTGCACTCCAAGCATGCCAAAACCTAATCTCCATGGCTACTTAATTTGAACCTTCATAATGGGTCCATGCGTAAGACTTGCAGAAGTGAGTTCAGCACCAGGGACAGCTACCAACACACCACACAACCTTTTTTCTGACCTGAACTTAAACTCTTTAAACTTTTAAGTCAGATTAAGTAAGGGATTTGAATGACAAAGTGAATATTAATTAATCTCTGTAATTATACACCCTGTGAATATAGAAACTGGTCGCTCCATATTGAAAAGGTACCCTCACTGATACAAATTAAAAATACTACTACCACTACTATTACTACTAAAACTAATAATAATAATAACAATAAAAAGAAGAAGAATAGTACATTGTGAGAAGTTTAATATCCTGCAATTCAGCCATACACTTTGACCAGCAGTCACACTGATGAAGGCATGTGCTGGTGGTGTAGCTGTGTGTCCCGTAGCTGGGAGTCCCGGCTAAGCTATTTCCACATGTTGAGGTCCGTATCACAAGCCCGGGCTTGCCAGGAGAAAAGTTAAACTCTAAAGCCTTAATTCTCTCAAACTGCCAGCTGGGCATCTGCATGTTCATCAGCTGACCAAACACGAACTTTGTGGCTAGTTTTCAAGTGATCCAAAGGTGTTACTACTTCAGCAGCAACCAGACTATGAGTTCAACTCAGGTAGGAAGACAATACCTGTACCATTAGTTCACACATTTTATGCATTTTACTTAATTTTGAGGTGAGAAACTGCACAAAAAGTTTACAGAATGGAAAGTTAACATTATGTCCTCGCACAGCCTTGTTACATTAGCAAGCTAATTCTAATCACAAGTGGATTGCAATATGAAGCTGGCTGCATTCACTTGCTGTTCACATTAGCTTGGCAGTTAAAGCTGGTGGAATAATCACACTGACCATTTCATCTATCTGTGCAGGACAATTTGGCATGCCTTTGCCATGCATACACGCCCATGCGCCACTCAACGGCTGGACCACTGCCACAAGCAGGCATCGTTTATTTTCATTTCCACTCATTTTATCATCTCCCTCTGTTTGCCTGGGCCTCAATTCAACGTCAGTGTTTTCACTCCCAAGTGGCTCGATCGAATAAGGCACCTGCCGCAAACAGTGGCTGCGCACGTATCTAAGGTTGATTTTATGATAAGGGAGAAGTATTCTAGTTTTTTTTTGTCTTAATGCATTGAATAACTATTTTTATACTTTGGAAAATCAAAACGAAACTTTTCTAAAAGTAACTTTTTAGTTTTAGATTTTTTTAAGGCTCAATATATTGCTGTGAGATAATAACAGTGATAGAACAAGCAATAACTTCTCAGACAAATTCCACAGACACACTATAGTGAATTTAAGATCATTTTGAAGTTATCTGATGTTGTTGAGAGATAATGAATCTGTCTCCTTATGAATCAACATGGTGAACACTTTCTGGAACAATTATGTGGCAACCTGCTCAAATTTAGCACTACGATCCCTGCCTGTTTGAGACAAACCTCAAAGACTGGCACATTGTTCAATATAGCATAAAATATGATTGTGAAAAGACAAGGTTTATTCTACTGTGTCCTATAATCTGATCAACAAACATGGGCCAGTTTTTTTATTTTTTATTTTTTTTTAGTTTAAAAAGACCAAGCAATTGCTTAAATTTTAGTAGAATATAAGCTATCGATGTCGGCAGCTGAATAACTATGCCGTGGTGCTCGAGTACTGTAGCTGGTCTCCCAGTCCGGAAGCTTCCGGAAAGCTACACCGCAGCCGCTTGGTTGCTTCAGGCTTCACTGTCTCCCTGATGCTCTCGTTCCTGGCGACTGGGGTCCCCCCGCAGGTAATTTGTACCAATTTAAAGATGATTAGTTCCAACTAGGCCTGCAGTCTGAGAGGGTGGAGAGGACGAGGACTCGCATTCCACCGGTCTTAAATAGCATGCAGAGATAGGAAATCGCACGGCGATTTCTCCGGCGCGTCGTCCCCCTGGTGCTGGTGTCAGAACGAGGTGGCATGCAGTTAATCCTGCATGGCATGGCATCCCTGGACACTGCCATGACTGCAGGGCTGAAGCCAAACGGCTGGTTTTATATAGAGCCCATACAGTTACATGGCTCCTGCACTGCTGCAATCAATGCTGCATGGGACCGCTCAGTGTCTGAGTGCCCGTAGCCTGCTTGGAGGGCCATGTTGTTATCTGCCAGAAAGTGCAAGGAACGCTCTCCACTACACCCCGAGGATGACCTGCTTTTACACCACTCTACAATCCATTCTGTTTATTTTTATTTCATTCTACATTTAAATCACACTGCACTGAGCTTTCAAACCATGCTTTACGCAGTATCGTGCTGTGTCACTACCACATTCCAGTTTTGCTTTGTGCAATATTTCATACAGTGCTCTACTTTGTTTTTTCATATTATTTTGCCATATGCATTTTTAATATGGCATTAATATCCAGACTTGCTAATATCATACCCTTCCAGAGGAACAGCACTGTTAGCAGTTACATTTCCTTCAGTGACAAAAATTGTGCTGATCTGACAGAGTGCAAATCTGGGACCGAAGTCAGGTGGGATTTGAGGAAAAGACCAGCGTTAACAGGAGGTATATTTAAAGACCACAGTTTAGACCTCGCACAATATGAGCAGTACTGATCCAGTAATGGTAATTAGAAACCAGAAGCCAGACCTAATTAAGTTGTAAGTCTCTGATGTAGCTGCGCGATGCGGTTTGGGATGTTGGGAGTAGCAGATGGCAGCCCCTGAACAGAGCCGTGCCCTGGTGTATTGAGCGAGGGAAATAAATAACACGCTTCCCTCTCCAGCCCTTCTTTTCCGCTTGTTATACTTTCATGAAATTGCAGATTACAGTCTCTTTGAAAATCAAATATGTTTTTGTTTATATAAGTCTGACTGTAATGCATTTTTCAACGCTCATGTTTTATGGCTGAGTGCTTTAAAAGCAAAACAAAAATATTTGTACATATAAAAATATTGTTTAATATTGCTGGTCTACAAAGGAAATGGAGGTGGTAGAGGGTGGGGGCGTGTGTATGTGTGGGGGGGGGAGGGGCGGGATCGCAATAAAATCTTAATGAGAGTGATGCCCTCAGCAAAATAACCTAATAAAAGCCGATCACTTTAAAATGAGTACAATCCCTGTCTGAAACAATGTGATATCACAGATAGGGAGAGGCAGAGCGGTTTGGGGCAGTGACATTTTTTATTTAACGCCTATGATTAAAAGCCTTCGGCAAACCTAAATGCTACTGATACAAAGATCAGAAGAAGAAAAGAAAAAAAAAAAACAACATCCCAAGAAGTGGGTTCTTTCACGGAAAATAAACAGATGCATTTTATTATGGCCGTAAAATGAGGAGTGTGTAAAATATCAACTTAGCGCATTAGTGTCCTTTGTTTTACCTTTTAAGAGCACCGTGATGAATCTGCAGATTTAATTACACCGTATAACAAATGCAGCTCCCAATGCTGCTGCTTTTAATGCTTGTTCTTTTCATCCTTGCTGCAACACCAAATTAGACGGAGAAAAACACATTTTGTTCTGACTAGATTCGCATTAAGTGAAATTCACACGCGGAATGCCAACTCACCCACATAACTGCCGAGAGTATTTTGTATAATCCTATATATGCTATATGTATAACAGAAATTAACACAAATATTACATTTTTCTAAATCAGGCTATACTATACCAATGCGACCACCCCAAAAACGAGATGGAAGTCAACATGTTTTCTTTCTAACTGTGTTCACATTAAGCAGGTTGCAGACATGGTGCCGGTTCCTGTGCATACCACAAGCGCAGAGAGAATTACGCACAAAGCAATGCAGCATGTGTACCTTCCAGAAACTGCCATCTGGCAAAAAAAAAAAGAAAGAAAATGACAGCACTCCGATTGGGAGGATCGTGGCCCTAATTTGCTTAGCCCAACCACATTTCTTCCATTACTGCAAACAAGCTGCAACAGCTGAACTGCTTTCCCAACATGCCGATGATTACACCACTTGTGCCGCAAAGCACTCACACTTGAAATAATCTGATCTTGTTCATCATATTCCTTGAATATTAATTACCGCTTCGGTGACACAGGGTTCTATTTACAACGCACAGCTGCTGGGCACCCACTTCCCCTCCCCACCCCACCCCCCTCCCCCTCCTGCTTGGCTATTTGTTTTCTTTGTCTAATTAATTCTAGTCAACTCTTATATTTCAGATGCTGATGTTGGCCTACAGTGTGTAGGACTGCAAAAACAACAATACTGTTAGACCATTCCATGCTATGACGGTCGCTGTAAATTAAATCATATAACGCAAGGGTTTACAGTGTCTCTTAAGTGTGAACACAGTACTCCAGAAACACTGACTCCATATTATGGGGAGTGGGTGGGGAGGGAGAGGATTATTAGAGATGACCATTAAGCTTTTCAATACGAGCTCTGCAATAATTTTAATTATTTTGTAATTTATTCAGTGTGGATAACACTGTCTTATATTACATAGCAGCACATTATTTCAGCGATATGAGATCTACACTTTTTGTTTATCTAATAAAACATACTACTCTTGTTTCAGAATATCAATAATGTAATTTCTAAATAAGCGATTGTGAAGCATTGAGAAATGACAAGTGTTGACAAAAAATCATAAAACAATCTGATGAAGTGCAAGACACAATTCTGTAAAAGTATAATCAAAGTTGATTTTCAGAGGCGACGGTGTTGTTCAGGCTATATCCACGATTAAAGCACATGATTACTGGCCCTGGAATTATGCAGCACAGAGTCAGCTTGGAGGAGAAAGCTGTAATGTACAAGTGGAGGGCAATTCAAAAGATGTAGCTAGACACTCATTTTTCATAATTACTATCATGGGCACTTTTTAACCTCAGTGTGTGGCCATGAATTAAAATCACACTCTGAGCTGAAGCAGCAAAAGAAGACCTCGAACAGAGCTAATTTTATGTTAAGCGCCTACCTTCCCAACACATCCAAATACCTGCCAACCTTAAAAATAAAAAATAAATAAAAAATAAATAAATAAATAAAACCACAAGGCTGGATCTTTAATCTGATACACTAAGTCATAAATATGTGACGCACACGTTGGGCCATATCGTCACGGCAGCGCATCATAAGAGGTCGCTTTCCCGCTTTTTTTCCACACCATACACTCAGAGGCATTCATCCCTTCATATGCACATACAATATATAAAACAGCCATATGATTTATGTTTTGATTTGCCAATAACATGACTGACAGTTTTATTGGCCTAATTATACAGCAACGATATTATGAATAATATGAATACCTCAATAATTCTGTGCATACCTGAAGAAACTTGCAAAATCATAATAAATGAAATAAATTTTTTATTAATACCTTCTAGTAAGGATTAGCAACTCATCAAAGCCTCTCTAAACAGAATAATAAATTCCGCATTAGTGGAACTGACAAAAACATACCAGCTCCAGAATGGAGGGGGGGCTAAGGGCGTTGGGGGTAATCGGAAAACTTCTTTGAAATTTTTTGATGTGGCGTTAAGGACAAGCGCACTGCGTTCACACAACACCAGGACCCCGATTCTTCAGAAAACACGCAAGTGCTGGTCTTGTCTTTTCCAGTGCCAGAGAGACCGGGCAGCTCTCGATGGGAAGGGTATGCTGTCGAATTATGGTCATTTGCAAAGCTGGAAAATCAATGTTAATGACCGGGCAGCTCAAACCCATCTCTGCTCCATGTAAATGACTGACATCCAATTAAGGCACTGTTAAGGAACCTACAGTGATTAAGGCCGCCTAAGCGCATCGATTGCGGATAGTCACAGCTGTCTCATTAGATCGCTAAGTACTCGGCCTATTTTTATGTATCTATTTGTTTATTTATTGCGCCGCCGCTAAAAGCACGACGCTGACCTTTTCTCCTACCGGATCACCCCCACCCCCCCCCCACCCCATATTGATGGGAGCTGGAGAGACCAACGGCGCGCTGGATCAGTGGTTGTCGTAGCGCCGCTCCCCCTTCCCTGCCACATCATTCTATGACTCCTCCACAGTGGGGAATAACTTCATAATCAGTGCGGAGACGCACACACACAGGGGTGTGTATGAGAGCACTGCAGATTGCTCTTGTATCTGTAGCCCATTGATTTAAATTCCATTGATATCTAAAATCCATCACTGATAGTTTATACAAAGTGGAAGCTGATAACATCAAACATCAATAAAACGTACAGACATGTCCCATGTACATATGCCATTTTCTGTCTTTTTTGGCAGTAATAGAACACAAGACGAACTGTATTCATTGGAAATGGGGCTTAACGCACACATACATTCCACATATAATAAATAAATGAATAAAACTGGATTACATTTCAGAGCAATCAACCTAATGCATAATCCATGCGACAAATGAGGTGCGCAAAAATTCAGAAACAAAGAAACCATGCAGAAAACACACGCCCCCACAATAAATGGCATGTGCCTGAAACCGACTGAAACGATGTCAATGAAAGGGAGAATTGGCATATATGGGGAAGGGTGGAGATGGCGGTGGAGAGAGCTATCAGGATGGGGTGCAGGCGGCCCACATGGGGCTCTCTGGGGGGCGTTCCAGTAATTGGGGTAATTTGTTGCCGTGTCCAAAGCTCGGTGAGCTCAGTTACTCAACACCTGCCACCTGTCCCCTGAATTCCAGGCAGACATGCATATTTCCTGCTTGCCATGATGCATTAAGTAACGCTGAGGAAACGACTGTCCGAAATACTGCTTATCCTCCTCACTCAGCAACTTTGCCACCGTTCCCCTGCCACCTCTCTCTTGTTAAGCACTGAGACCATAAAAAAAGATGAATCTACAGGATGCTCTGGCTGTGAGCACCAGCCCCCCAACCCCCACACACAAACTTTTTTTTTCTTTCAGACTGTGTGCTGAAATCAGCTAACTTTTGCTCTTAACTAAACAGCCAATATTTGCCCTAAACTCTCTCACAGTTTAATGCAAAGGTGTTTTCTATGCAGCATCCACCATAATGTGGGTCCCCAAAGTGTATTCGCGCGAAGGTAAAACTTTTTAATTCACTTGTAATCCAGTTAAAATCAAATGTTTATCAAATCCATACCTGTGTCTCCTAAGTTCAAGTCACATAAGCACATCAGATAAAATTTAATAGATTAGTGTATCAGTTGATTAAAATCACAATGGTGCAAAATGGATTCTGTGTGCAACAAAGAGTGAAAAATGGTATTCCCTTATGGCTATACCGACGATAATGTACGGCCTGTGGAAACTGCTGGCTAAGCGCTGCTGTGTGTTTTTGCAGCTCCTCAGAGGCTAAGTGACTGACAGGGATCTCTCCGTTTATCCATTTCACTGAAACCAGTCAGGCCCTGACATGCTGTCCATCTTTCACTCCCCTCGTTGGCAGCGAGAGCGGGGATGCCCATCGCACATCGCCATGGGAGACAGGGTCAAGGGCACGGGCATCCCTTACGAGAGCGCACTCCCTTCGGCCGACCCACGGGCCCACCCTGTGCCTCACGGCCTAAAGGGAATGGAGCAGTGCAACTTTGCCCTGCCTTGTCAATCGCTGTGCAGGAATGACAAGCAAGCGCTCCTCAAGAGCCTCCTCTGCAACTCATTTGCATAAAATAACTTCCTCCGTATTGCAATAAACGCTGTGGTACGATCCTACGGCATGAGCCACTGCATATGCAAGGCAGATAGCTCCTCAGTACCCACTGTCCCTGGACTGTGAAAATAACATCCGTAATACAGTTAAATTCTTTGCGGTTTTGATAACTTATTCAGAACATTAAAAAAAATACAGTGCGGAAGAGTTTGCAATCATACTGACTTGATGTAATAAACCCGCTATTTCTTCTGAGCAAACTGTAATATACCGTAGCTCAGCAAAATGAGTGTTCTAATTGTTACAGCAGTGATGTACAGTGCAAGCACTATCTGGATATGCTGGAGAACAGTAAACCTCAGACAGACATACCCATTATGACTCAGTAAGGACAATCTTGGAACACTTCAGCATACATCAATAAGTGAACTGTCTCACACAGAATAAAAACGGACTGTGAATCACATTGCCCCACTAGACTGGAAGTTCTTTATCTGAGGCACTCATAGTGGGTGGGCAGATTAAACCATTAACAGTACAGAACGGGACTTCAGAAAATATGGAAATTTAAATGATATTGTACGTATGCTGTAAATGTTCCATAACATATGCTATGCGATGATGTAACCTAAATTTGAACTGAATATCTTAGCTGGGTACCAATATGAAATATGAAGGCACTCCCAACATCAGCTGTGTGAATAAGGCTTCACACCATGGAAATACTAGTTTATGTGCAACTTAAAATGGATCAATAAAATAAGGGGGGAGAAAAAAACATGACACTGAAAAAAAGGCGCCTACCGTTTTGAACTCTTGACCTGAAACTCAATAGGTTCTGGAGAACAGTGACCATGATGGAAGGCCAGAAATATAATTTCTGTTTTGACTGGCTGTGTTGGCATAGTAACGCCTGTTTCCCATAGCAATATGGTGATTTATCATGACATACCCTGTAAGAGCAAGTACTTGAAACAATTGGTCACTTTAAATCAAATGAACCACTTCAACCTGAGGGAAATACACCGGACCACTCAGGCATCTGCCTGAATACAAACACAGTCCAGAGGTGTCCATGATGGAGATTACCAGAACAACAAATAACACTGGACCCGATAAACACAGCTGCAGACCATCCCAGTTACATTTTCAATTTCGGACAGGACTGTGTACATCCTGCCATTATGGAACTGCTCATATCTAAGAGATGCAAACTGATCTATGCACAAGAATATAATTATACACAAGGTGACTAAACGACAGCAATGGAAAGCAATGTGCTGCTGAGCTGTACCCATTTGCCATGGAGAAGTGCATGGAAAACCCAGACAGTGTATAACAAAGAGAGAGAGGTGCATTTGCCTGTCCAAGGTCATGGCAGACCTAACAGCTGCTGTATGTAATCCTTGTCAAATAGGATGGCTCTTTACTGTGAGGTGGGGGCCATTCACAAAGCCCTGAGGGTCAACAGTTTGATTTCATGCATACGTCTGTCTGCAGAGCTCACCTCAGTCTCCCTGTCTGTTCTCGGGTTCCTTCATGACCAAAGCTAAAATGTGCTTTAATCATAAAATCAATGGACATACAAATTCTGTTTTCTGTCCTTGGTCCCTGTCGGTCCTAAATCCAAACACTTTTTTCAGGTCTCCTACAAGCAAAGTTTTATCCAAAACATATAATAAAAAAAAACTTTGCAGTTATTGTATTCGCAGGCAGACAGAGTTGAATCGCACAACCTTCGCTCCACCTACGGGTTTCAGAGGTAATAATGTGGGTGTTCAGTGAGTGACACTTTTAAGATTCTGGAAGCTAAAACTAAGTAAGTTAGAGCTGAATCATAACTTCTGCATCCTGGGAAGTCCTGTTTTCTTCTCTATGTCTCCATCTCTGTCTGTCTTATTCCCCATCCTCCAGTCTCACTTGTGCTTTCAGCTCAGCAGCATAAACCACAAAAATGTAAAGGCCAATATGATTGACACATGAGAAAATAAAACCCAGGGAAATTTTTTGGATGGTTGCTCCAAGTATTTCTTAATCTTTCAAAGGCCATTTGTGTTGTTGTGGACTTGTTAGATGCCTCCAATGAAACACAGGTAATTCCTTTTCAGCAGCTTACTGGCTTTACCAGAAAACCTGAAGTCATTTTAAGCTCCATTTATATACACAGAACATTTTAAATCGTAACTTTCCGGGAGAACCACAAAGCTATGGATCTTGTTCTCAGAGATTAGCCCTAGGTTAGCTTTAAAAACCATAAACACCACCAGACTGTAGCTCTACGTCGTACCGAATTCACAATCACAAGCAAAGTACTGTACACGCGTATGATAGAAAGTAGCATGCTGAAACAGTAGTTTATTTCATTCAGCCTCAAGCACAAACTTGAGTCTACCATTTAAAGATCAAGGGGATCACATTCCCAATGTTATGTGATAGAGTAGGCTCTTCATGGCTGAGATTATTGGACTGTGTACAATTCACTTACTCTCATGAACTGCCGCTGAAATCATCACTCCTGTCTAGTGTGTCTATTCCGGCAGCTCAAAACTTCTGAGTGGTCTCCATTCTGCTGTACATTCTGTGTATTTTCCAGTTGTCTTTCAAGGGTGATACGAATAGGGCAAACGTCAAATCTGATGAACAACGAGTCGCCAGGATGAGATGATTTATACACTCTGATTTGAAAACATACTGTTTACGCTTTCCATTCAGCAATGGGCAAGTACTGTATTTACAATGGAGAGAAGTGTTTCAGAGGTGAATTGACCTGCAATATATTTTGCAGTCAACTGTCTTGGGAAAAATAGCAAATTAATGAGGCCTGACATTTCTTTCCATCCTGCTCCCATTTGCATCTGACATGAGGTTCCAGCTGAAACATCAGATTTATTTGTTTTTCTTCCTTCCTCGATATTGAAGATTTCTTCTGCTCATTTATTTTCTAATTTGATGCAATGCATAATATGCCCACGCATCTGCAAATTAACAAATGAATGACTGTTCATTATATTGAAAACACTGAAAGGTAAACTCGCTCGTTACTTACAGTCACAATTCAACGCTCTGCATACATTAAGAAGGTCTCCTTTCAGGAGTAATGATTCTCAGAGAAGGTAACTATCAATTTGAACTGATCAGAACTGTGTATAATTATTATGCATACTTACCACATGCCGCTGAACTCTACCGTGATGTACCAACCCTGGCCTACTTCAGCATATGTCAAGCACCCTAAATGGACAATATGTCAAGTGTAAACTGTGTAATTCACCCTGCATTATGATCATGGTGTCTGCTGACGACATAAATAATATGCAGGCATATTTTTACACTATTTAATAAAACTATTTATCTTGTATTTTAGTTGTTGGGGGTAGCCAATGTCCATATTGCACATATTACACTGTCCATATCCTGCCACACATAGGGAAAAGAGTCAGACACAACTCCTATGAAATTCTTCCACTGCTCAGAGGAACTCCAACTTTTGTAATTGGTCTACCAGGATATGCACTAGGAGAAGAAACATATTGGTAACTGACACTATTGTAATATGAAGCACATGTGAAATACCCTTTTAATTGCGATTTAGTTACTTCAATATATGACATTGTTTTCATTAGTTGCTTCAATTAATTTGCCTACTATTGTCTAATTAAGGAAGTGCCTTTTGAAAATCATAGTACTGTAAAATCGTTTTTTTTTTTGACAATTACAAAAAAAACCATTCTGCCTATTTTAAAGACGCAAAGGAAAGGAATACAGCCATAATGTCCTGTCATTTAGCTTGTATGCAAGAGGGATTTCTGTGCTCAGAGGTAACTGGCAAGCCCGTTGGCAGACATAACTTCATATTCAACTGAGGACTTACCACATATTAGCATATGTAAATTCCCCGTTATGTAGCCACCCCCCTCCACCACCCTTGCTGAAAACTGAGGCGAGCGGGGATCAGAATTCACTCTATCACAACAGTACTGGAATACATATTTTTGAAAAGTCTTTGAAGTCTGTCCTGAGAAGGCCACATGTATTCACATCTAAACAAACTACTGTAAATGTGTGATGTTTGATTAAGGCCCATGGTAATTGATCAGCACAGGCCGAGGCCATGGGGAGTCGTTTTGGCCATTCCGGTAAACGGGCGGTAAGTGGAACGACAGCCTCGCCTCTTCATTCGTAAGCAGGCAATCAAGCCCCGCGGCAATAAAGCAGGAGAAATGGATGCCCGCTCTCAAGCGCTATCAACCCCAATGTTGTTTACAGCTGCGAGGCGGCAGGTCCCGGCGCCCGCCCATAAGTTCACGCAGTGGAAATGCTCGAGCACGCCTAGTGCCTGGAAGTGTCTGGGAAAAAAGGGGGGTTGCAAATCCCCCAGGGACCGTTTATCACATACTCACCCGCTTGCCTGTGTTTTGCAGTCTTAATGTCCAATCCCATATAAATTCAGGCCGCAGCTTGTCACGTGTTTGATTAGGAGATGCGGGGGTGAGCCCGTTGACGAGAGCGGATCCGTGGAACAGTGAATCACTATAACACTTTGTCAGCACGAAAGTTAAATGTGGAAGCTCGCGTTTCCTCGGAGACGTGCTGCTCCTGACTGATTTGTGTTTTCATCTTAAAGATCCGTGATTAAAATATCTGGTGTACTTGATCCCATACTTCAAGCTGAGACTAATGGGAAATATGTGCCTGAAAAAAAATTTAATCTCCTAAATCATAAAAAACATAAAATAACAGCCACAGAATCATCAACACTGATCAAATTTCTTTCTCATCACTGAAACATTTAAGTCATTACAAATTCTAAACACCCAGTGTTAATTCCTAATTTAATTTATGTTGTATATCACTCCATGTACTTAAAATGCTGTATGACATACTGTAAACTCTGAGAAAAATGAAACCTGCTCAGCAGAATGATATTGCACAGCTCAAACATAATGGGAAGACTTTTCAACTCATGACAAGCTCATGCAATATTTTTCATTTTATCCATTATTTGGCATGAAATGGTCACTTAATCACAGCTAAATGAAGTCCCTAATCAATGACAGGCATTTATGCTACTTAGAGTGTCACCACAGGGCTTAATAATGTATAAAAAACTCATTGATTTGATTCTCAAATAATAAACATTATAATCCTAGACTCACAATTGGGTCTTCTGTGTATATAACTGTCCTCGGAGGAAGCTATCATATTCAAGTTCCAAGATAAGTAAAAGCCCATTATCATGGTAACCACTACAAAGACGAGGAAATTGACTTTCAATGGCAGAAATTAGAGTACACCGTCCACTTGTAACGATACAATAGCAGCAGCAGTGCTTAATTAGCAACTAATATCACTTCAGCACATCAGGAAAAGATGAATATGCTAATTGATAAGTAAAATATGTGCGGCTTCTTACATGATACTAATTCACAATGAAATAAATCTACAAATGGGTTTGGGATTAATTATATCTGATTATGATTATGTCCATTAAAAATCTAAATCTGATACAGAGTGAAACATTAGGAAAGTGATTTTGCTTAGAATGCCCTTACTTGTTAAACACAAAAGGCTTACCAGCTCAAGTGTGTTGAGGATTTAAAAATGTAGGGCTTGCCTGAGGCTGGTGTGCTGGATGACGGTGTGGTGCTAGCCTGAATTATGACATGGCTGTAAGCAAGGTGCTCCACCTGGCTGGGCTATGCATCGCTGAGCATATTGTTTTGTCAAGTGTCCTGGACACTGCTGGGTCTAATATACACAGTGAGAAAAGGTCACTTCCCAGGCAACAACAACAAAAACACATTCACAGGATGGATGTTTTGCTTTGATTCTTATTGTGTTACGAGAGAATGTTGAGGTAAGTATTCCCTCAAGAGTTCATTGCCCTAAACATGTTACTCAAAAGACACCGAGCCAACATTCCTGACAACTGCATACATACTAGCACCATGCACTAATGGTGGATGTAGAATGGCAAAATGTCTGTGATGAAAATTGTGACCAATAACAAATGGAAGTGAACGATCACAAATCAAATTCTATTTTACCTGTGAAAAAAACAAAACTGAATGCAACTGTAAAAAATGAAATTTTCCCTGTGAAGTCCAGATGTTCTACACAAATATCCATGCTGGTGGTGTTTGCCCTATCTTTCCAAGTGTTTGCAGATGTTCACAGAACCAAATCAACATCTTGTTCACAGCTGATACTGTCCATCTCAACCACTAACCTGGTTACAAGTGGAATTTAAAAGAACCTGCAATACAAAAACTCTACAACACAGAGGACACATAAAATTATTTTCTTAGTCACAGCCTAGTGCAAACAAAGGACATAGTAAATGACGTCACCATTTAGTCCGCCGACAAAACACTTCAAACAAAGCAGCACTTCTACATTGAATGATTCCTCCGACATTAGGCTCGCCTTGCCTCCCAGATTGCGGTGGTCACTGCAGTTATATAACATTTCTCTTCACTGTCTGTGTTTGAACAGGCCCATTTTTCTTAGTCTCGTATTCACCAAAAAAAAAACCTTCACAAATTAGGCATGGACGGACCGAGGTCAGGGATTCAGAGGGAGACAGTCTCATTTGAGCGCCGAAAGGCTTGTGTGAAGGCGCTGACAGAAAGCCCACAGTTCGTCAGACGTTGAGTGAAAAGCGCTACAGCAGCGAGTACATCTGAAACAAATCACCAAGGGGGGTGGGCGATGGGGTGGGGTGGGGTGGGGGCGCTTTAACAGATTGTCCAGAATCACAGCTAACTTGAGACTGGAGATGGAAGAAAGGAGTGAGCGCTTTCCTTAATGAGGGTGAGGGTGAGCAAGGGAGCAGCATTTAGCACAGACAAAAGTGCGCACTTTGTGTTAATGGGCTCGCTCCACAGGAATGACATCACTTCCTCTCGGAAATCAGAGACCATCTGTGAAGTTGAGTACAGACAATCCCTTTGAAGGCTGTCTCCATGGTGTTCATTGGGCATTTCAGAGCAATGGAATGGCCCTTGAATGTGTTTTTTTTTTTTTTGCTTTTATCTGTCCTTTTCTTTCAACCATACGCACGCGGACAAGTCAGCAAATCATTATATTTCTGTCTCCGATCTCAGTGTGGGGCTGTGGCTGAAATGGAGGCCAGTGATAAAATGCCTCCGTGATTGGCAGGTGCAATGGAGGAACATGAGCCTGGCACACAGCTAACAGGGAAATGGATTTTATAATCAGAGCGCGGGGCTAAAGCAGTTTGTGTTGTAATGGACAGTGACGGCGGCTGCATGCTTTAGGAATCTTCGGTTTAATGCCTCCAGGGCAATCAAAGGTTCCATCACTCAGAGCTCTGCTTTATTTCCTCTGAAATATCACAGCGTTATGGCTGTAACTTGATTTCATACAGCAAGGATCAAAATAATGGGCGAAGGTAGCGGCATGTTGACAATATCAGCCTTTTAATAAAATTAAAGTATAAGAAATAATCCATAAATGTTTTGCACATTGCTGATGGTCAGACCTACTTAGGGAAATAATTTTCTGTGCAATAGTGCGATGCGAAAGCAGTAAAGCTGCATGACCTTTCAAAAACTACCAGGAGAAATCTCAACTACATTGACGCATGAGTCATATTTGGGACAAGCATGCATTTGAAAGTGTGACAAAGCCTCGCTCTAAAAGCTGAGCCACCCACAAATGTGTGACATCATATGCAACTAATGGAACTGTCAATTGAACTGTAACATGCATTCATAAAAATACAACTCTTTACCATGTCCTCATTTGTTGATTATTTCTAACCCCTAAAACATTTTTTAGTATCTATCTGCTATAAATGTTTTAACCTGATTCCCTAGTGTGAGCTTTACTCTTGTGCACTGTGTGGCACTGAAGATCCTCCAGTGATGAAAGACAGAAAGCCCCTGGCCACTAGCGACAAAATTATGTTTTAAATGACTCAATAAGTTGTATTTTGGATTGATACTACAAAACTAAGGGTGGGTCACAGAGTTCACTGGACAGCAGTTTCCATGGGCCTTGGTACAGTAATGGGATGGATAGCTCAACTGCACGGACAGTTTCAGAATGAGGATGCGGGACAGCGCGGCACATCGTTCTGAGAAACGTTACCCCCTCATCGCCGTTACCTCCTCATCGTCGCCTGATTCCTCATCAGGGAGAACAGGCCCGAAGCAAAGTCTGAAAAAGCGACCTGCCACCCCAAAGTGGAGCCGTGACCTGGGCAAGAGCAACACTTCTAATCAAGGACAAAAGAAAGCCCTTTCAGGGCTGCCTGGTCGTAACAACCTTGGCTGACTGGATAGTTCACGCCATCTATTCTTGTTTCTGCCTTTGATCACCTTCTCGTTGATGATACCCCTCCCCCCACATCCCCCCAACCCCCCCCATTTCCATTTCAGAATCTATTATGCCATCGTATTCCTTCTCTCCTGGGCTTCAATTGCCCTGATCCTCTAGCTATTAGATGACTCAGCTCCCCCTTGTTTGCCGAACTGAGTCTTTCCCAGGAACACAAAATTGATTCACTGATTCTGACAGAAAGATTGATTCACAGCAGGCTACAGGATACTTCTTACCATTGATGTGATTGCATTAGGATGTTTATTGTAATAAAATTAAGCAATCAAAAGGCAGACGTGGCAAGAAAGGGGATCTTATTGCCCCGACTTCTACTGCCACGTTTTCCGTGACACCTAACCTAGATTCCATTTCTTCCGCTCCCTGTTTCTCATATGAAGCCGCAGGGAAAATAAGATATATATTTTTAAAGTGCACTTTGCCTAAAGGTTCTCACGGGTAAATCTAATTTTCACCCCACATTGATTTTCACCATTCCAACTTGTTACATCCTGATGTTATCCATCATGGACTTACATGCTACACAGGAAGCAGCAGATGCCAGAGAGCACAGAGACATGCCATTATACACCTGTGCCAGTGTGTGTGTGTGTGTGTGTGTGTGTGTGCGTGTGAATGTGTTGGCGGGGAGAGATGTTGCAAAGTGCCGAGGGCTAATGCTTTCATCATGTGTGACATACAGTAGGATCACCTTGAAAGAGTCGGTCCACACAACCAGCTTACAGCAACAATGTTTCAAAAGATATATGTCTTCTATATACAATTAACAAACAGAAGTGTGCCATTGACCTTCATCAGCAGAGAACAATAATGTCTTTGTTGTCTTAATCAGTCGCATCTGATTAAAATAGGGTATCTGGATGCATTGCGATTCAAATTCAGACCACACACTTGCACAGTGCTTCACACTTTCCATTCTAAAAATATACAGAGCAGCAGGGGTAAAATGAGCCAAATCTTATCTGGAGTGTACTACATTTATTTATCAAAGCACCCACAGCCGAGCCTCCCACAAGCACCCAGACCTCCACGTCTTTGCACAGGAAGAACACGGCACCTGCTAGCCCCGCTCTGTCCCTGCCTGTTACATCGCAGCGAGTTACGCCCAGGCAGCATGGGTGTGTTTTTAAGGAAGGTCCTATTATTCCTGCTCGTTAAAGCGAAAAACCCCGTGCACGGGCTGATAAAATGATCTCAGCAAACCGAACGCTTCCACCTTAAACACTCCCCGCGCTGACATCTGGCACCGCTGAGCGTTTAGGGTGAACAACTTTCATGTCTCCTGCTTGCAACACTCCTGCAAAGTCGACAGAGCAGACAAAGGGAGATGGGCTCTGACAGATCGCTGCCTGTACCCACAGAATCATAAAACAAACCGTATTAGGGAGGAAGAGCAACCAGCAAGGGAAGGGTAGACAGGCAACATGAGTATTTAGGCTCTCTCGCAGTACAGAGATGGCATAGAAAAAAAAAGGACACAGCTATGACACAGATCCGTTTTAAGGAAAAAGATACACATGCACTAAAACAGATGCTGTTCCCTGTGGTGATTTTTTTATTTATTTATTTATTTTAAATCGTAATATTATTTGTTTGCAGTCTTAAGCCTGCATAGCATTCAGGAAGCCGGGGATAACACAAGCCGTGCCAAGTACAGCCCTACAGTAGGAATCTGATCTCCAAAGCCCCTCATTGTTATTCACTCATGATTCCTGAGGATCTGCGGCACAAAGTCTGTCTGCACAGGCTGTGGATGAGCTACTGAGAGCTGCGGTACAGAGCGGGGGTGGGGCGGGGGGCTGGGCCGGCCCACAGGGCCCTCCACAGATTGTCTGAGAACTTCTGTTCACAGCAAATGCAGGTGATGGCAAATAATTGGCCTATTTATGAATTTGTTAATTACATGGGATTAATTGACCAGCTTATTCTCAGAGCCTTTTCTTTTTTTTTTTTTTACTTCAGAACAGGTGGCAGGGGAGGAGTGTAGATGTCTTGATGAAAGATGCTTTGGCATTGCATTGGAAGAATGCTTCATGGTTTTGATGTATTAATATCATTTTATCATTACTGTTGTTGTCACGCTCCGTACTGAACAGTACTATGCTAACTTTTCAAACTGATTATATAAAAGTGGGCATCCCCACATTCTCATTGCTGTGAATGTGATCAGGTAGCATGAACCCAAAATCTAAATTTCAGCATCTGGAACACTGGTGTCACAATAGCTCACAGTTTCACCCCCACCTGCATATTTTACACATTATTTACTTGACATTCCCAAATTAAGTAATCTCAAAACCAGTTTACTTTAAAAAAATAAATGTGTATATAAATTATATATAATTTAAGGTGCCGGGTATAATGTGTTCTTCCGTTCTGGTGTTACGTGAAAGGCTTGAAGCCTTCTCATTATTCTAGATTTCAACTGTAAATATTAATGGCTGAAAATCAGCCAGTCTTCCCCTGCCCTCCAATCAGAGTAAGGCTTCTGCCAGCCAGCCATGAGCCAAACTCAGAGGGTAGAGGAAGCCTGCAGATCACTCGAGTATAAAACTATTTCAAGTTTCCACCCTTTTCAAATAAAATATGTATTAATCCTCACACACTAACCCCCCACCCCCCACACACACATACACACACACACACACGTACATATCCACATGCAGGCATATGTGTATACCGTTATGTCTGTTTTTATACTCCTGCAAACATGTATGTGTATACTTACACACATACACCAATATGCAAACACAAACAGAGTAATCAACAAACCATTTTGGATCCAGAATGTCTCCATAACTACATACATTCTCACAAAATGAATCAAAAAAGCATGTCAGCCACTTGAACATTTAAAAACTCTCCTGAGTCTCTTGCATCATTGTAACAAAATGGCAAATGGGATAGCAATCATGAACACACATTAGTCAGATGTTGAACAACCAATAACTAAAATTGGGCAGCGGGCCATTCCTGGACATTTCAACATAAATTAATCAAACGTAGGCTACCTGTATTCTACCTGAGCCATCTGAGTACCTGTGTGCTACCTGAGCCATTTGTGTTACCTGACCCATGTGAGTACCTGTATCCTACCTGAGCAAACTGAGTACCTGTATCCTACCTGAGCAATCTGAGTACTTGTGTGCTACTTGAGCCATCTGCATGAAATACCTGCACAGCCCAGCAGAGACTGTCAAAGGATACATGGTAGCCTGTACTCAAATTGAAAGTGGACTTTCTGACAATGACAAGAGACTACAAACACAAAACAGAACTCCACACTATGATAATAGTAGAGAATGGGGGTAAAAAGAGGTTCCAGAAAAATAATGAGAAACTAATCAAATGCAAATGTTGAAAGTAAATTGGTTTGAAAGCTCCAATCCACCAAGGATGGAAATGCTGTTCCTACCGTTAGTGTTTACTAGTGGCTCTCTGAATGTGCAGTGGGAGATTGGAAATGGTCTTGGTCCATGCGAAACAGCTCACTTTCCACACAATAATGACGTCACATTTACGCATGGCAATGAATGGGCGCTCATCACAAGCAGCTGTCAGAAGCTCCTGCCACCGTGTCTTTACCCAAAATGAACCCAGCATCGATACAGCGTCTGTGGGATATTATGGACCAGCATGCATGACCTCGGTATCAACAGCCGTCGCCAGGCGGAATTTCGATTTTCCCGGGATGAATCGCTCCGTGATTCACACCTCAGCCCCGGCCTCGCTACGCAACAACATTCCCTCCTGTCCTCAACACGACATCAGAATAATTGCACGAGATAAATGCAGCTTTGGTGGCTAATTAGAGGATTCTTTTGGCCGAGCGGAGCAGATCTGGTGTGTGCTGCGGGGAGGTGAGGAGACGGGGCGGTAGGTGACGTTCAGGACAGATGGCAGACCAAGGCTGATGTGAATATTCAGTCCGCATTTTTTCCCAAAGAGAGATTCCTCGCATTCCCTGGTGAGGGAGCAGAAAACAGACAGTCTCTGCATCTCACTGGCCCCTCGTGTCTGTCACGACAGTCCTCTTCCCACATTATTTCATTTGTATTAGGTTTTCTATTAGACATTTTAACAAAATGTAGAACGCACATGCAAATCACTGAGGGGAGGGTTGAGAGAGAGAGGGGAGGGCTCCTCATCAGTCTCATGCACTGTGCAAGTCGATGCCGTGCACTTTGCTTTGGGAGCAAAATGCATGGCCGCAGAGCAGGTGCACAACTCTGCCCTGTGTGACCGTGCTACTAAGCTCCTACAAACTAAAACACAAATCAAACTGGATTCAAAGTAATGGCATGCTCTGTTCAACTATTCAAAATTGATTTCTTAGAACAATCCAAAACTGTCACCAAAAGACAACACTTGTATAAATGTAATTGAATGTATCTGTCATCCAAAAAGCAGCCACGTTTCACAACAGTTTCTGTGCTGTACTGTGCATCTGACTGCACTGATAAAACAGATCAGCTGGGATGTGGCATCCTTGCTGGGGCCTTTTGGTCTCCATTCCTAACCTTGGTAAGTTTGTGAGGAACTCAATTAACTGAGTACATTAAATATAGTCTGTCTTTCCAAATGCATCGTGCACTGCACCAAAACGCAATGTGCCATCAACGGAATGGAAGTGAAAATTTCCACCTCGATGGTACCTTCAGGATCAGAAAATAAGTGCAGGCGTCATGTGAACATGGCACATGTGTTCATCCATCATCACGGAAAAATGGCAGTCTGCTGATATCACGGCTGGATTGATCTGCAGGGGGTGGGGGAGGGGGGGGCCGTAGGGTTGTAGCCTGCTCTGTAAATCAGCCCACACCAAACACTTCCACACACACAAACCAGCGCTTTCGCGCCGAGATGAAGCTCTTCGACCAGCCATTTAATGATAATGAATGACTTAACGTCTTCTGGGAGATTGCCGTTTATTCATTCTCACAATCGAAAGGCGGTGGACTCTGAAGGGTCAGGACACATGGCCCTGTCACCAATTATTCCACATAATGAGGTATTAGAGGAAATCCACAGGTTCAGGTCTTTCACAGGTACAGCCTTAGGACCAACAAAACCAGGCATCACTGTGGCAGATCTGTGGCGAACCAGGTGATGACTAGCTTTTGGCACTGAAATGGCTGTGCAGATTGAATTCGTCACCTCCCACGCTAGAGCACAGAAATGAATAAAGCAGTTGCACACTGTATCGGTGAGGGAAGGAGATTTCTATTTCTTTCTTTTATGTTGTCAAGGAGGAGCATTTTTTGGTGAGGATGAATCAAAACTTCCACATAGGCTATGCGCAAGGTATATCCAATTAGCAGCTGCTTCATCCTCATTATACCCTGCCCTGGGAAACTCAGTATTCCCTGTGTTATAATGAGATGTCTGCGGCAGTCAGACTAAATAACATAAAAAAACCTCTCCCAGTTTATGTGGAGCAGTCTTCAAAATAAAGTATTGCCTTCATTTAAATAAAGAATCAATATTTTCTTTCAGTACCATCCCACATCTGTTATCTGTGGAGAGCATTTTTCCGTTGACAGTATTCAGGAATTCATGGTTTTGGCCAAGGATCTAGCGGCACATTCATCCAATCATGGTGTTAAAAATATATGGGATGTTTCACTGAAAGGCATGTGATATTTTATGGAGGAAATAAATTAATAAATAAAAGAGAAATGTGACACTTATGTGCCGCTCTGCCTTTGTTGTGATATTCTCTGCTATCAAATGCCATAAAGCAAAGGCCTGATTATGTCATGGGAAATAATTTCATAAACTATAATTACAGTGTTTTCTCTCAGGGGGAAAAGGAAGTGTTGCATCAAGATTGCAGTTAAGAAAAAAAAATTACAGAAACTGTTTTTTCAGTGTTATTTTTATTTGTTCCATCAGATTCCATCCGGTTTTACTTGCTTTGTTTGGTAAAAAAAATAGGCCGGCCTGATTTTCACCTGCTCGAATATTACCACTAACCGAGAGGCTGTCACACAGTGACTAATATTGAACAGGCAAATAGACTTCGGAGTTCCATTTTCAGTCAGGACGGCAGAAAATTGTTGAATGGTGTCAATTTATGAGAGAGAGCCGCTGCCGGGAAATGACAGTGGAAAAAAAAAAGAAGAAGTACGCGTTGTGCGCTAATCCACAATGCACGATGGCTTCACCAAGATTTCAGTGCATGACTGTGAGAGTTCAAATCCTTTATCCCCAGTAAAGCGCGCAGCCCTTCACATCACATAAAGCATCGTACCCATGGGACTGGCCTCTCCACTCACTCAGCCAAGTTATGCTCTGCCTTTGACTTCCATCAAAATAATTCTTCCCAGGATGTCACATGTAATAAGACTCCCACAGTGCGCTGTCTACATAAGTACACGGTAATCCACAGCATAATCACACTTTCCATTGTTTTGTTTTCTTTTCTTTTTTTTCCTTGCTTGCACACACATTGTGAATAATTGTCTGTAACATTGCTCTTGGACTAGCTTCCTCATCTGCATTTTGTTCTTGTTAAAAAGCATTGCCTGGCGGTTCCTTCATTATCTTTGTCTACATTTTAAAAATTAATTCTTAAAGTGGTGAAATGCAATATAATACAGTGACAGTGTTCACCTTTTAGGCACTCAAGATATGTCAATGTTATTTAGTGACTCAATGGGTACAATTAATACTTGTTATTTATGAAATAATAAGCCTTTACAGCAGGAAAATCATTTTAACACGTTTTACTGATACTACCAAAACAATCACTATACTACAACATTCATCATTACTATTCTCATTACTATATCAGGATCAGTATGTAATTATGACTTGAACAGCTGAATCATTATTAAATTAAGGTTCAGTACATTGTTCAAGGGTAAAATGGCAGTGTTATACCTGGGATTTGAACTTACAACCCTGTGCTGGCAATCTCTACCCTCTACTTCACACTACTGCTACCACATATGCCGTGCCTTGTCTGTCTTAAGTTCTACGCATGTTCAAGTCTGTAGGACTGAAAAAGATGATGTTAAACATTCTGAAAAAAACTGAACAGCTTGTTCTAGCTGACCCTTCAACAATAAAAATAAGGAACAGCATCAGATGAAAAAAGATGGAAATATATATATATATATATATATATATATATATATATATATATATATATATATACATAAATAAGACCAAAAAATGCTTACAATGAGGTTTCCCACTGGGTTCAGAAAAAAGAAAGCGGGGTGGGGAGGGGGTGAACCCCCCAACCCCCCCACCCTTAGCAAAATTATACCCAGCGTGGCGGCCTGAGGCAGTGCGTCTCTGTCAGCACACAGGATCCTGCAGGACCTCCCATCATTCACATGCAGAGCTGCTCCAGCAGTTCATCTCCCCCCTCGCTCAAACCCAGCAGTCTCAGTCCATTTGCAAAACAATTATACCCTGAGAAAAAGCTGAGGATAACGCCCCTTATAAGTCTCAAAAATATATTTCACAATGCAATGCTGTATGGCAGATTCCAATATGTTGTTTTTTTTTTTTTTTTTTGCTCCATACTGCTCCAAAATGAGCTTCATGGCGCAGTGCTGTTCTGAGGACAGTTCTCCTCAAACACATCTATAATAAATGTGAAAGTTAACTTTGTTTTTTGTGAGCCCTTGTACATTTTCATTTTGTGGTAAGACCCTCCCAGAATTAAACATTTCTGCAAGTGCTGGAATTTTTTTTTTTTTTTTTGCTTTGCTAAAATTATATTTTCACTTCGGCAATCCAACATACTTTCAATAGTTAAGTTCACTCAGTTGGGCATAATAATATCCCCTATGTGTAAAATATGAACACAAGGAAGTCATAGCAAACAAATGTGATTCTGTAAAAGCAAGAAATAATAATACTAATGAAATATACATGTAGCTTCAAATTCAAACACAATCAAAGTAGCTGGACTGTTGTAACATTTTCCCAGTTTATGCCAACTGACGACTTTCATCCACAAAAATGACAAGTTTGAATCAGCACATGCTAACGACCGCAACTAAGGCGATATATGCGTACGTATATACATATACATGTATACGAAAAAAAGCAACTGGAATCAAATCCTCAATGTAATTTGCCCACAAAAAATCACCTCCGCCTCCCTATCCGCACAAATACACACACACACACCACCCAAAATATCTGAAATGTCCTTCAGGCGTCCACGTTCGACAAACCCATGAGAGAAAGTTAACTAAACAGGAATCAGGTGGAGCCTCAATTGTGTTTAGCGGCGCTTATTCAATGTGTGTGCGGCGACAGGCACAGATACTCTAAATTAATTTGCTCTTTAAAAAAAGTAAACATCCCCGTCCTTATCCAAACGGGATGTTTCATACACGCACAAGAAAAATAAAAGGTCTATAGCATATTCGACAGACAGCTGAAGGCCAATATATAATATTCTTTTGGGTTACTGCTTATATATAAATCCCAACTGTGGACTGATTAAATAGTGCAGCGATTCAGAGCCATTCCGCGGTTCATAGCAGTCTTTGAAAGTGCTCCGCTCTACATGTGAAAGACTCCAGAGAAGTCCGCTGAAACCCGTAATGTAATATTGCCATTTCCAATGTAAAGTCCGATTCTATATTGGTTCGGTTGGTGATTAAAATAAAGTCAGACTTCCAGTTACTGTTTAGTATTTCTGTACTTCGCAGGTATACGAACATGCATAATACATTGACACGTGTAAAAGAGCACCTAGAAAAATTAATTGCACCTTAAAGTGAGTATCATTACTAACAATTTTAGGGCAACATTAAAAGATGAGCACTGCAGCAGCATTTCAGCACAGCACTTTCCTAATGATCGGGCAATTCGAGATCAAAATCTGCACATTCAGTCTGAGTAATGTCATTTCTCACCCCCAGTAAGCACTTCCAAGAAAACGCAATACAAGTACTACTCAAAGAGCTACTTATTATACATCCTGTTAGAGTATCTAAATGCACTGGAAATGGATATTTAACGAAATAAACGTGGTTCATGAGCAACTAACAAGCAAAGCATACCACAGTCCACATTTAACGATGTGCATATTCTTTGCAGCCAGTAACGACTTTACATAACACATTAGGAGGCAGTTTTACTTACTAAGATATCCGGATCAAGATCACTATTCTTTGGAAATCCAGAGGAATCTCATCTTTCTTCTGCCTTGTCAGAAACAGCAATGCTTTCTTATTCCAGACCGAGGCCCCAAATGAACTGAAAGAGAGAAGGCATCAAACACTCACATCAGTCCCATTAATTGTATCGGGGTTCCCCAAAAGTGCAATTATTTCAGTCAAGCACGAGGGGGTACAACGCATTCCTTTTAAATGCAGTTCCTACCTGCTCTCTCTATCCTATTGCTACCAGAGACAAAGAGAGCGGTAACGAGAAAGACCGAAAAGTATGCTTTCTTTACAGAGACAGTGCCACTGTCAAATTGTACCTCGCACTGCTGCCGTGGATGGAAAGGGAGCGAGAGACAGAGGACGCGAGCGCGAGAGGGAGAGAGACCGCGCAAACTGAGATGCTTTCACACACCTGCATTTCCTTATCGAGCCACTTGATGGCCGGCTGGTACAGTGTTGCCAGATTAGCAATTTTGTCACCAAATCTTGAGACATTTATTGCCAACAGCTGAAATTCGTGGGGATAAATCTAGCACAATTTGAATTTATTCTGAAAGTTGTCATATGTAGAGTGCTCAAAAACCGTAGGAAACACGGAGAGAATAAGAAAAAAATGGAACTCCACGAAAATTACGGTCCTACAGTGACTACCTCTGTGAGGGAAAAACCGGAGAATCCTTGCTTTTGGAACTGGCAACACTGAGAATTAAATGGTAATCTGTCCTTTTCTGAGGTGGATGACGTTGTATCAATAATGAATGAATTGGAAAATAAATAAAGAAATAAATAAATCTGCTCGAGTTCATGTGCCAAACTCTAGTCTTATAAAAGTGGATTAGACATAATCTGATCAAATGTTTCCTCGGGCTGCTCGATGGAACGTGAGCATTGACATTTAGTGGACATTCAACTCCAAAACAGGAGTACCGCTAGAGGTATGAACCTGCACGCATGTTCATGGTCACAGAAGTCATTGCAAACTTTATGCCATTTACAGCGCCTTTTTGGGTAAACATTGTAAGAGAGGCTCAAGTACGCTAACTTCATGGCCGTTTTGCTTGTGACATAGTCTGTTACTTGGACGAATTTGATTTATTTGTTCATTAATTCCTTAATGAATTCCAAGTTGTCCCCACTCTAGGATTGCAAAAGTTGTGGTTAAATGTGACCATCTGTGCAAAGTGGGACTTTCAATACTTGAAAGTAAAACCCCTTCTCTTTTGGAAATGGTATTTTTATCTGGCACTATGCACATATCTTTTCAATAAAATATGCATTGAGGCTGAATGGAATGCTTCATGATAAACTTGATTCCATTCCACTTCAGCTTGTGCTGATGTACCTAAAATGCATGTGCAACCTGCCCTTTACCTTACAGCGCTGCTAATCAAAGCGTTTGTATTGGACACACTTTCCAGTTTTTGTTTAGCGCGTTTATTTAATAAAATAAACATGGCACATGAGCAGCTAGCAAGCAAAGCATACCACAGTCTATGTTTGAAGATGTGCATATTCTTTGCAGCCAGTAATGACCTTACATAACATATTGCACAGTTGTGCTTACTTTAGGATATCCAGTGCTGATGCACCTAAATGCATGTGTGAAGCATTTGCATTGGACACACTTTTCAGTTTTTGTTTAGCTATCTTCCAATCAAACTGCAAAACTATATATGCTACTGCTACTAGCCCTGAACTTGTCCCATTTATGATGTGTGTGTTATGGTCCTGCAGTGAGCCATAGGTGGGATGATTTTGCTGCGGAAATCTATATAAATTAATGTCAAATCTATGATATTATCCATTGGGATCTATGGGTTTTTGATCATCATACCTATTTAAATCCTAATTATTTTATTGGGTATTGATTGTGTGAGAACGTGAATACCCTGCTGGTGTAATGCAGGTGTCAATCAGTTTGTGTTTAAATGGCGTCCCTGAAGCTGTCAGTACTGCAGATCTCATGGGCAAGAAACACACACCATTACATCAGTGCTGGTGAAGTTCACATGTGTGCCTGGCGGTCTCTTCTTTGGTTCTCTTTCTGAATGTAGTTTTTTTTTTTTTTTCGGCATGTGTCATACTGTTCCCTTGACATAGTAACCTTCCAATTTAGATGAAAAAAAAATATTTGCATCCATCACATTGTGAATCAGATTGCCCTGCACAGTTCATCTGGTCATTCTCAAAGCACAGTAAAAGAATATTGTTATCTCAAGCCTCATATAATATTAGTAAATGGTGGCCTACTTGAACACACCTTTCTGTGTGGAGAAAAAAAACCCTGTACAAGTAACTGACTGACTTTGTTAAAACTGTATGCAGAACTGTCATTGTTAAAACTGAACATAATTATGGTATGCATGTGCATGTGACTCCAGGAAACACTTGGATAAGTCCATGACCTGGCAGAAGGACAGAAAGGCTGTGTTTGCAGAATAGCTTCCTGTATCTGGTACATGTAGTACTGGCTCTACTGTCGTTGCAGAGGGGACAGATCGGACATCTTGAGCGTTTTTTTGCTAACACCTCCATCCACTATCACCATCCATAATCTGTGACAATACTTCTCTGACAGGCAGTCTACTTGAGCTCATTTTTGAGCGTCTCTGTGAGATGCATGCTGATGCAGCCGAAACACTTCGAATGAGTTCATGACCTCAAATGAATAAAAGTCAGTAAATTTCACTGAGAAGCAAAGGTAACAACTGGTAAGCATTACCACTAAGCATTAACATAACTTAGCATTAAGGATTCATTTACTTTTTTTCTTTTCAAGAAATGACATCATGTCAGTCATTTCAGTCTAAGGAGATTTTAGCACTTAGTGTGGCATCATGTGGTAACAGCTTTAGTCACCTCTCATGTAAAGGAAAGGCAGAATGGCAGTGTGCTCACACCGGGTCTACAAGCTTGGACTACAACTCCATACCTCCCTGGTTCCAGTGCAAAAAGACAAATAAGGGGGATAGCATGAAATCAGAAATAATTCAATGTGTACGTCAGCATAGCCAATCTACTGTTATGACATTAAAATGGATCCAGCTGATGACAAATCATATGTATTTATTTCATATCAATAGAACCTTTGGAAGGTTAGAGTATATCATGGGGAATGCTATGGAGAAAGACAGCTTTTCAAAATGAGCATACGCATTTACATCATTCTGATGTGCAATTTTTCTGTTCTCAATGCCATAATTCCTCAGAAGTTTGTCAGGTGGTGACATTCCTCTTTTAACCGAACATTGAGGAAAAAAACACAAAGCTGCAAACCGGGTGTGAATTTCCCGAGCTGTCTCACTGCACGTGTGCAATAGCCTTCAGTTATATGTTCTCTTCTCAGTCAGTGTTAAACAGAACACATTTTTTTTTAAAGTGAATGCATACTAAGCAATTGGAATAACAAGATCATTGTATGTGTGCATTTACTGTTTGATTTCAGAGCAGTGTATAGATTTTGGATAGCGACTGAGTGTCTTTGGCATCAGGAAGATTGATTGATCATTTAGGCCTAATGACTGACCGTGATACCCTTCAGTGATTTAGCTTATTAAATACCAAACCTGGAGAAAATCTAAAATAAATGAATAAATAGACATACAAAAAAATCAATTTGTCCCACTTAGCAATTGAAAAATCCATTTGTATTACAGGCATACTTAAGGCAAGACTCAGTAAGCAAAAATGTATATTTGCAATTTTTTAAAATTGTAAGTAATCAAAGATATATACAGTATTCTTTCATTTCATACAGACATATATAGTGTAATAAACTTCTTCTGATACTCAGTCTGCCAGCTGAAGCTCAGCCACTCAACACTGTAAAGTCAGGCTGCAAAAAAAAAGTACTGTGTTATATTCCACAAATGATTTGCACTCTTGTCTTGTCGTGTAATTTTCACATGTGGCTTTGCTATGAACATCTCTAACTGAGTTTGATATATCTGTCTGTCCCTCCCCCACTCTCTTTGATTGAATTAAATATTCCTGTTTGCAGATGCGCTGTTTGAGGCTCTCGGAAGCGGTGTGCCCAGCACAGTCGCCTGACTTTGATTCCGTTATCATTGGCCCTGACAAGATGGAAGAGCTAACCTTTCAGCCGTCCCATCCGCGGTGAAATAATGATATCTTTCAAACGGGCCCTGGAGAGAATCAGCTGGCAACAAAATCCACACAGAACTGGCTGGTGTAAATGAGGTTAAAAACTTTATTAAAAAAAAATATTCCAAGAAAAATTACCAGTGTGACCAAACTGGATTTATTTACTGTTCAGCCATCACAGTGTTCTCAAAAGCACTGTGCTGCAAGTGGCATAAATATAGACTCACCTGTCATGAGAGGTTACTGTGAGCAGGCTCTGCAGTGCTCTATGAGTGTTCCTAGAGTGTTCCCAGGGCATTCCCTTGGAGGTGCTATCGGAAGTGCGCTGCCTCCCCCATCCTTTTAGTCGTAACCCCTTCCCCCCCCCCCACCCCGTGACGGACTGAGTTCTGGGGACATGTCTCACTACTAGGTTATGACAGTGCTCCCACAACGCTCTGATGATGTGCTGACATGACATGCAGGGGCTAAATGCCATCGTCCTGGGCCTCAGAGCCGCTCACAGTTTGACTGTGGATGGAGCTGACTCCCATGTCACTGTCACTGCTGCCCCACAAACCACATGTAGTCATTTCAGCTCATGGCTAACTGGGAAAGGAACACATGGGGATGGAGGTAGGGCGGGGCTAGGGGATCAGGTATCCAATAACAACATCAGGTCTGGTCTGGTCATAGTCACATGATGAACTTTTGAATGGATCACAGCAACCTTATGATACCAAACTGATTGGTCCAACCACCCAAGTTCATATTTCCTTTTATTACAATATTATCAATTACATCCATATTATATCCTCTCCTATTAACAATGAATAAGATTATCCAAGGCACGGGATTGCAGGCTTATCTAAAATTATGCAATACCATTAATTTGCATTTGTACCACACACTGTAAGAACGCTATTTTAAAGTTCATGTCAGTATTAAAAAAGAACATGAATAGTTAAGGTCACTTTATGCATATATCCATCTCTAATTATAGTTAGTCACTGCTTTTATGTGGATTTATTAAAATGGTAATGAGAAAAAATAATGTAAAATATCATTGCCTACATTGGCCATTTTAGGGCAGAACCATTCATGTCTGAGTTAAATCACATTAGTATCAGTGGAAGCAACTGTTCCTATGCTCACCTATCTGTTGCCTCCCTACATCCACTGATACACTTTTAGGGCCACAAACCCTCCATTATCCTCTGCTTAATGTAAAATCTGTAATGACGCTGAGTGCTTTGAAGCCCTGAGCATCCCCCATTACCGCTGTTTATGAATGCCTAATGAGCACCTGTGAAACTGACATCAGAATTCAGCACGTTCATATGCGTGCCCCGTAGTCACATGCTATCTGCTGATCAGCTCCACAGTTATGACACAAAAATACATGTCTAATTGGCAAGGCAAATATCACGATTTTTTTTTCTGTATCTGCTGTTTATCTGCACTTGAAATGTCTGCTGTTTAAGTTTAAATAAATAAATATTTCTTTCCTGTTTATATATATATATATATATATATATATATATATATATATATATATATATATATATATATATAAACAGGAAAGAAAGGAAAGATGAAAACTCTAACTCCAACTGCAATTTAAACATTTCAAACAGGGAATGAAACACCTCCATCTTTGGCTTCAGGAACAACCTAAAGTTAGGATGTGTAACTGGTGGAGTATGTGGAATCGCTCTTTAAATTCTCAGGTAAACGATGTGAGCCCTGCGGGCAGCTATGGAATCAAAACTTCACACAAGGATGGACAAATACTTTTGGTGAGTACACCTTCACACCATCCACTAAATGAATCCATATTAATGAGCAATAGCGAGAGTCTGGCATGTCCCAGCCACTTTCAGCCTATGCTTAAGTACGAGGCTCCAGTACATCAAGCTGATGAGTGTAAACTTTATGGACTGCTGGGTCTTTCTTGGAAAAAAAATATCAGTTATTATTAATCATTATTATTCTGGAAGGGTGATAAAGATATTTCATCTACCCACAGTTAGGATGTATTTGTTCTGAATGTGAATGAGAGGAGAGCAAACATTCCCAAACAGTAAGGTTGATCTTTAAAATGGATTCATGTTTGCCTCCTTTTTTATTGTGAGATAGCTGTCAAATGCAAATGGTACCACCATTAATTCCACTTGTTCAATGATTCTGCTTTAATAACTTCTCTTTCTGAATTGTGTAACACTGGAGTCTCACATGCAGGTTTAAATTATATCCACTGCGGGATACGTTATGCACTTTGAATCTTTGTTCTTTTCACGTTGTGTTACTCTGGGATTTCACTCTTCCATACCCTTATCCATAGAAACACTTGTTCTTTTTCACAAAGCAAGCACGGTCGAAAGGCTTGACGAAGGAAGGCTGCAGTACTATTGTATGTCATTTCTTTGCTTACTTATAGTATAGACTTTAAGATTAGTACCTCTCATACCTGATAAATAGTCTCCCATGTGTGTTGGCATTTCTGAAAGGCTCAGGGAGGCTGGGCTAATGCTCAGAGCAGATATCATATTTGTAATTACCCTCCACATTGTAATTGTTTCTAGCTGTGAAACTGAAATGATCTTTACGGGTTATGTTAGCGGTCCCAGACCATGATTCTCTGGAAGCGTGGGAGTGTGGTGCAGTGGTCAGGGGAGTGGATTTGCAGCCCAACCATGGCAGGTAAGAACCCCTTTGGGGTCAAACATGCTCTGGTTGAAACCCAACTTTGTGCCAGTATTACATTAGCCAGGTTTGGAACCCCAGTGCCACGACAACACTGAATTAAGCCTTTTTATTTACTGACTGCATCCATCATCCAGGATAAATGATAGCTCATGAAAAGGCAATGATGCTGCGTTGAAAGTGAGTACATGGGTAAGTACAAAAACAAACAAAAGTAATTAATGAATTAAAGTCTAACAGCATCTCTGTACAGGGAGTTTGATCACTGAGCTGTTGTGATGAAATAAAGGGAGCAAACAGCACATCTCCTTCTGCGCCTCTGTGGAGTGGAAACACAGAGAGTAGAGTGCAGTGTTCCACAGGCCTCCCCTGTCTCCCTCCCTTCAGTGCCATATGGCAGGCTAGCACGCATACAGTCCCAAAAGCAGGTGCACCTGCTTAGCATGCTGTCCCCCGGGTTAACGGCCCACAGTACTTAAGAGCCATCACATTTATTTATTAAACACAACTTTTTTTTTTTTTACTTTACTTTTTTGATATTTGAAAAATTCAGAATGCCCTTGAATTACAACTTTGGTGAAGGAGAGAGCGGTTAATAAAACTGCATTTCTTTGGGGTGTGAAACTTCTGCAAAAGCGTTAAAGTAGCATTATTGGGACAGATTAATCATAATTTGAATATGCATTCATGACAGAAGCTCTGGGGGTTGCAGCAGTCATCCACTTAGAACACACGATGGAAGCGAGGTACTTTTGTGTTGACTTGTGTGCGAACGCTTGGCATACCAAGTGGTACTGTAATGCTGTAACACAGAATTTATACTCTACAATCACCTTCCCGCTAATGCAGTTGCCTCGAATTGCTGTCCAAAGAAATCAGACTTCACATTGATAATATTTCATCATGAGAAATGAATTTATTCAGATAATAAATATAGGAGATAAACATCTTTGCACCGCACTGCAAAACAATTTTACCATGACAAATGTTTTCACAGCTCTGCATATTGTTAATACAACCTAATCCTTTTTTTTCCCATAAAATACATTTTTGTGGTTTACTCACTTTCATGCACAATCATATTGTCATTACCTTAAACCCAACAGCTGCTGAATTACATTCACCTGTTTATAATTAACAACTAACATCACCTAAGTGTGTGTGTGTGTGTGTGTTTGTAAAGAAAGAGCAATAGCATGTCTTGTGTTTTGTGTTTTGTATGATTCATAATCATAATCATGTATGAATATCCTCACACTTATGCACATCACTCACATCCAGCAGACCCTAAGTCATCTGAACCCCTAAAGACTGGGGCTGGTTCTGCAATCCTGCACACAAAGCTGCTTTTGCACTACACTCACAAAGTATGCTTTCTTCCTTTTTATTGTTTGCCTTTTTTACATTGGTGATATTACAGGTCACAAGGAGGTAGATATTTTTGTGTTTGACTGTATTTTTCTTTCTTGCCTTTCATTTTGTTTGTGTCTTCTGGCTAGCCAGTTATTTTCCCTGTGAGATGGTTTTTGCTCAGCAAATCTTTCCGTGAACAGCTACTATTTTAAAATTTACGTTCAGTTTGATAGTGTTCAGGCTTAATACATGCCATTTTTCCATCATAGTCGAAAGTCAGTAGGACTCCTTATTTCCCTCAAAACGTGATTCTGATATTAGACCCATGTGAGGGAGGGCTGTTGTCGATGTGTTATAAATACTTTATAACATATAACAAGATGATGAGCTCCACTGTGAATAAATTTAGCACAGAAGTAAAACTAAGAAGTCATTGAAGACAAACTCTAAGTGGAAGGCAATCACTCTGATTTTCATTGAAAATGTAGGTGCTTGATGTATGGAATATTTATTGTTGCACACCTAGAAAATGTGATTTATATAAACACAATTGCACACACATCCTGTTTGTTTTGAACAGGGTTAAAATCAACCTGTGTCTTTTGAAGCAACAACACTGCACTTTCAAATACACAGCAGCTGCCTTTTTTTAAGAGATAATGTTATTATTACTATGCACTTTAACTACTTGGCAGCACTTGTTTGAATCAAACTTGTTTTAAATGTCTGCTATTGGCTCAGAGCTGTTCTCAGTGTACATTTTGTTACACCTTCATGCACTAGCACCCTCTTGGTATATTCACAGAGTGTATTTATATCTAAGGTAATCAAAGATATGTTAATGGATCCGATGGTGCCCTTTGTAGAAGTTTAAATACCAGACGCATGGCAGTAGTTGGAGGAACTACAGATAATGTTGCTCTGATCAAGCTTGAGCTCTTTTCAAGATCAACCATAACGAGGATAATATTTTTCCAAAATTTAGATCAATATTCTTCCAAATCCTGTAATGAGTGAAATAATCATACCCGTCGTTATAATTTGCAGTACACATGTACAGTCCTCGGCTGTTTGTTGTATGACATTCAGTCATTGAGGGCTTAACATTTTAGCTGCTTCATTAAGTCGACCAATCATTTGACCTTTATCATAGGGGCCTTCACTCCATATCAATCGACCTGATGTGCTAATTATCACCAACTGGTGTGCGAGATCGATTGTGGCAACAGAATCAAATGGTGTTATTTTATTTTGCTGTTATATGTCTCAGTATATTAAATTCTGTCAATCTTTTCATGTATGCTGATATGCAGAGAGAAAGTGGGCAAGGGAGAGAAGCACAGAGCAGACAGAGGATGGCAGCTTTGAAACGCACCAGGTATTTTCAGCACAGGAAAAGTCCTTGCTGCTTTCTTGTCTTTGTACTGAGTGAATCTGAGCTGAATCCTTGTAAGGAAAGCAAAAACACACTCCACACACTTTGTTTGCGCTGGGCTCATCACCTACCAGAGTCCCTGAGGTGAGTCTTCAGTCAATCTTTAATATCGGCTTAAATGTATTCCAGTGTAACGAAACAAGCATTTTTCATCTTATACAGTATGGAAGTGGAATGTACAGATCAGAGATGAGAGTCCGATAAATCGGCTAAACGCACATGACAATGCAAGTGTGTGATATCTCAGATCCCGTAATTAAGTGAGCCGCCCATAAATAAAGGAGGGCTGGGACTCACAATGCATTTCGCAGATATTGTTTCAAATGCAGTGCTCTCTGTAATTAAGGGGGAAATCCTATTTCATACAGGGACGGTGATAAATCAGCCGCTAAGTGCAGGCTTGAATAAAAGAAAAATGGAGGACAATTACCCTTGTGAGTCATAAAACAAACTGAGGTTCAAGCCATCCTCTCTTAAAACAACATCAGTTGTACCTCCATTAATCCAGCCTTTTATTTTTTTTAAAGTTAATGCAACCAGGTCTATTAAAATGGACAAATACATGTAAATCAGAGTCCTCACAGCCTGCTGCACAAACATTTCCAAAAGCCTCTTCGAGTGCCATTTTGTTCCCACAATGCTGTGTCTATTGGGTGTCGTGACAACATTGACACTGAAGGGCATTTGTGAAGTCTCAAACAGATGCTGCAATCAAGTACTACAGAATGAAAATCCTTTGAACTAAGGGACACTTCTCTGTATACCTCGCAGAGCATAAAACACAGAGCCAATGCTGGGGTTTGTTTTCCTCCTTCTCCTCAGTTTATTTCCCCTTCATTTTCACATGCTGTGACTTACTGAAGGTAGCCTGTGTACATCACAGAGAAGGTTCCACATTTTGCTAATTGCAAGAATCCACCACCTTAGTCAATACTTTGATCCAAAAATAAACTGTATGTCATATGATGTGATAAACAAGCCAAGCCCTGCCCCTTTCTTTCAGGTACTTGAATACTTCCTCGCTGTATTTGTTTTCAACCAAAGCTTGTTACCAGGATTTATTTCCTGCATATAGATGGACTTAAATCTAAACTGTGCAATCAAGCCTCTGTCAGCTGAACCACAGAGCTAATTAAAAGAGTGTTAAGTGAAGGCATTGCCTTAAAGGTGGGAAGAAAAGGGAAGAGATGACAGGCTTCTGGTATGTTAGCTATGCAGTGCTAACCTGAAACTGCTGGCATTATACCACCTTAGCTTTACCTTAAAAGGACTCCTGTATGTGTCACATTTAAATACTCCAGTTACAATGTGCCTGGGACAACCAGTCATTGTGCTGTTATAGAAATATAAATATTATTATTTGTATTCAAAGTTTGTCATTGCTCTTGTTTTTTGTGTGTTCTGCATGTGTGCGTGTGTATATGTGTGTATGTGTGTGTGTGTGTGAGATAGAGATGATTTACATCAGGCATATAGATCCTTGAAATTAACAACTGAAGTGATAGTTGGTTATATATAAACTTGAAAAGACTATTAAAGTCATTGAACATTTTCATGACAAGATGTAAGGATGTACTTTTCTTATACCTGTCTTTCTGTCAGTCTGCATGTATGTGCAGCATTTGTAGACATTCTACTGTTGTGACTCTCTCTCTCCTTCATTATACACTTAATATTCTGCCATCCATTAAATAAATAATGCATGTATTAAATGGCCAAATATGGCCCTAATTCCTTGTGATTTAGACAACAAAATTACAGAGTTCACTCTGCTGGTCCTTCACTCCACCTTGGCTCTTCAGGCACTTGTTGAAATTCTTGTGAGAAAGTTGAGGGAATTTAAACTAATCAATATAAATCATATGATAAACCCCTCTTTGGTCTATCTGGGAAGCATAGAGACTGGACCTTATTCTTTTTTATTCCGTGAAATCCACTCTAAAGCTATAGTGTAACTCCTGGAAAATTGGGGTTTCAGCCTGAATTACCCATTCCCAAATAGTAGCTTTTCTATGGGCTTGGTAAATCACAGCAAGACCAGAGTAAGGGTGCCTCGAAATTTGATTAAGTGTGAAATAGACAGAAAAAAATAAAGTGTTTCATTTATATTACAAAATGGACGGGGTAGCTCTGGGAATGGACAATGACTTAGGTTTATTTTCTTCTTTCATTAAGATAGGTCTCTCAGCTTAGCTACTGGGCAATTAATTTTTATGTGCCATGATATGAATTGAAATTTTTACTCTATTCCACATTCGAGATCGATAGATGAGCTACCATGTATTGATGGTTAATTGGGATTCATAATGTGTATTGGGCTGTTTTAAATTTAAAGAATGCATTTTGCATGAGCCATTTTATTGTAACACCTGTAACAAAACAGGCAGCTGAACACACACACACACACACACACGCTATATGATGGGATTACAACAGAGACATTTCTAACAAGCTTGTGTGCTAACTACTTCAGTAGTCAGTTAGGAGCTATTTATTTTGATCCATTTCATTTTCATTTAAGCTAAAATTGTAAAATATTACCACCACTAACATTAAAAATAAATCTCAGATGCAAAAAAATTGCATTTTCATTACCTAAACTACGATAGCCTATTAAAAAAAAGATTCCAGATACTATAGAATTCAATTTTTTGGAAGTTTGTGACATCACTTGTATAACAAGCTGCAACAGACAGTTCCAAAAGCAGCTCTCCAGTGTGTGCATATATCCAAGGTTGTCCAGTTTTAAATAAGTATGTAAAGCTATACTGAAAGGATAACTGCTAAGGTGGCAATATATGACAGAAGGTGACAAAACATCATATTTCAGAGCCATTTTTCTTATATTCTTAGATCTTGCATTTTTCTTAAATTCTTTACCTTACATTGAAGCTTCATGGATGTCGCACATCCCAAGTTTGGCTCTTACAGGAGCTTTACCTGCTGTGGTGAAGCACAGGTGTGCTCTCCTTTATAAACATAGATGTGAGCATGTCAGCAGAAATGCCACACCTGCGTATATGTTGATGTGCTGCGCATTTGTAATTAGAAGAAACATGAGCTTTACCTGGACTGAGAAAGAAAAGCATGGCTTCATGCACAAACACACAATACACCTAAGAAGAAAGTTTGGGGGGGGAAGTGAGTGAGGTGGTAATTGTAATCAGAATAGAAGTGTTCAGAACATTTCACAGGCACAAGCACATCTTTCCATTCTCTCCTTTGCCTTTTTTCTGCTGTTGTCACCCTTGGATGAGTCAGACTGTCAGGAGCTGAAAGAAGCTTTTTTCTCCAAGAAAAGGTGAAAAGAAGGATGTGTTGAGAGGATCCCTGTGGAAATGAAAGCTTTTACGAATCATAATTTCAGGAACCAAAATACCAGAACAACTTTGCAAAGCAATGCAAACTTTTGTTCACATTACGCTCGAACTGATTTCATAGCTGTCACCTTTCAGTCTTAATTAAAATGTTGCTTTGCTGATAGATCATGAGCTATATTCAAAAATCAGACCATCCTTATCTCTTTAAGGGTATGTGCTGTTCAGTCAGGGAAAGGCTCCTACAGCAGTGTGATACCTGGAGAGATGAGCTGTAGGGAAGCGTGCGGTTTTATTTCTCAAAGTAATGATGTAAAATAAACATATCAGCTGTGGACATTGCTGTAAATCCAAACTGACCTTGTATGCTCTGTTATAAGCAAGCTCTTGAATCTGCCTCTTCAATCTTTACAACAAGCTCCATGATTAAATATTTTCCCTGAATTGATCCAATATTATAAATAGCAAGTATAATTTAAGCAACACATTTCAAAGTAACTCAGCATTACATGTACAATATTTTGTTTTCTGTTATGATAAAAATGCAGCACGGCAGCATTTTGTAATGAAGACTTTCTGAAATCAAGCATCGCCAAACATTTCACACACAAATAAATACGAAAATAAATTATTAGCCTGCAGTAACAGGAATGATAATTCATGAACAGGAATGTGATAAACTTGTTTTCTGTCACATTGTCATTTCAATTCAAAGCTTCATATGAGAAGCTCCAGTAAAGAAACTCTATTTTCCGCAGTAAGACTTTACTTTGGGTATTTACTGGTCCTTTGGAAAAGGTTAACACGTTTCCCTGCTGTGTTACAGTGCATTCAAGACCTCCCCACCTCACAACCTGGAAAGATGTCACCATGGGTTACTATCCACTGAATAATATCATAGCCAGCGTGCTAATTAGCACAGCGTGTGAAAACAAACACAAGCATCAGTAGATTACAGGGTTCAGAGTCCATAGAGGCATCAGAGGGTGATCCTCTCAGCTACCGCTAATGTGTACACGGCCCGGTACAACTGCATTACATTTTTGCAAACAAGACAACGGTTGTGTCTGCGTATTGCTCTCAGCGGTGCTTTCAAAATGGCTATTTACTTTTCTTATTGCTATTATAGCTGTTCTGACGATGTCCTTATCCAGAGTGACTCACAAAGAAGATAATTGGAGCACTGTAGATAACAGCCTATTTTCAGATTCAGACTAAGGGACTTCTTCAGACTGGAGTTAAAGCTCTGTAAAAATAGTATCTGAGGTCAGCAGCGATATTTAGGAGTACTTTCATATAGGTCTTAACTTCCATGGTACATTCTTAACATTAATTAGTTTCCCTTGCAATACAAGCACTATTGATCCAAATGAGATATTTTTATAATTTCCACTTTACATGAATAGCGAATGACTCTCATCATTTGTGTAAATGCCTGGCTTTCAAAGCTAACTTTACTAGTGCCCCTACGGTGGGGTTTCTCAAAGTCGATGTGTATGCTGGTTTTGTCCTGTCTTCAGTTTTCACCCATGGATTGTAATAAACAATATTATGTCAGAAATAGGACCATATTTCACATCCAATGACTAGAAAACTGTAAGATAAACTGTCACAAATGCTTTCATGATCCTACTGTGCTGTAAGGGAAACGGTTGCTTTAAGAGCATTTTAACTGATTGAAATACCCACAGATAAGCAAAGTCCTAATTAGTGAAAGTGTGGACACCTGGTCATTGAAACTAAACCCTTTGTTAGAAAATGAGGAATTCATGAGAAAAGCAAATGGCAATGATCCAAACCTGTACTGTGTTAAAATACATTTAAGGGATATAATTGAAAAGATGTTGCACACATGTGTTCAACAATTTTAATTTATCAAGTGATTGGCAATAACAAAAACCAACACATACAGGTGTGCCCCTAGGAACGGGTTTTTATCCTAGACAAACATTGTTGCAGTTAAAAATAAAAAAGGTTTTTCAGACACACTTGATTGTACTCAATGGTGTCACTCTGCTGTCTCCACATGACTGCTTCACCAGCTTGGTGTGATTCCCGTCTCCTCACTAAGTAATTTGCGCCTGACCAGGGCATGATTCCATTCAGTGGCATTGTGGACACAGACCCATCACAAAGTTGACTGGCTCCAAGATTCTGTGATGGAACCGCAATATGATACCGCCACAGTCATGTCAAATTATTCATTATCGATGGCATAAGTTTTGTTTGGGAGATGCGGAAGAGCTTTTATGCATGTGTTTCCATAAATTGCTATTCACAGCTGTTATTATCATTATTATCTGTGGGCCAAAACTTGGCAGTGCAGACAGTCATTAGACAATTTAGCAAAGAGAATTGCATGCTTTAATTTTACCTTCTTTGCAGTGTGTTTTGAAAGCCCAGTTGAATTCTGAGTCTCACAGGGTTCATGAGATCCTGCATTGTGGTAAATTGTGTATCACTTAATACGACAACATCAATATTTAGCTAGCTTTTGCAAATGGTATGCCACTATCCATTAATTTACCTTACTAAACTACCACACTCAGACTGTAATATATTAGTTTTAGTAAGCTGGAACTGAAGTTGCTTAACTGAGGAAAAAATGTCACTGTGCATTATGGATTGAATGAGGTTATCTGCGAAAACATGTATGTACTACATTTGAACTAAAATAAGGACAAAGGACAATATATTATCGAAAGTGAATGTGCATACAATTCCTCTTTACCTCATTAGCAGGGTGATCAGAGAGTTTTGAGGTAGATACTACATGTACTGATCACAGTTGAAACCATTGGAAAGGCCAGCCCCACAGTGCCATGTAAAACGAATGTTTTTTATGTCGGCACCTTCCAAGGTTATCAATCACCCTATGTGTATTAAGACATGCGTTCCCGCTCTTTCTCGCGGTGCGCTGTGGCGCGGTTTAATAGATCCCACTGGGGATAGAAGTCAATGAGCTCCGCGACGCTAACCGCGTGGTGCGGCTGGCCTTTAGGAGGGTCTCTCCCTCTGACTGGAGCGCCTGCACCTGGACATGAATCACTGCTTATCTTAACTAGCGCTGCTAGCGCAAAGGCTCATTACGCCCCGCTCGTGTTTGAGGATGAGTCCATCATTGTGACGGCTGAATTCATTACCAACTCACCTAGCTGCAACGTAGCTGCCAGTCACAGCTGTGACCTGGAATATGCATACACTCTGTATAGCCACAGGACATTCAGGAGTCATTCAGGAAAATGTAACAGTCAAGTCACCTTTGATTAAACATATGCATGGCAGAAATGTCAATTTTTTAGACAGTAGTAGACCTAAAGAAGAAGGCTGTTGTGTTTACAGTATTTTATTAAATATTGTCTGGATCTTCTCCTCCCTTTTGATACTTCTCCTCTGAAGCTGACATCAGGCTGCTCACCTCCAGGGTAATCCAATGCTACCTTAGGCCTAAGTGATAAAGCATTGTATGTTTTACTGAACACATCTTTACAAAGGCGAGGTCAGTCCTAATATGATGCTGACATTGTGAATGCTGCTTACCAAATGGAGAAGCTATGAAGTTTTTCAGTTATTGTTCAGTCCTCAAATGGTTAAACTCATCACTAAATCTGAAGTTTGTTCCAGTATCATTTATTTTCAATAAGGATTTTCATTTCATACATGTAACTCTGGCTCAAACTTGGGCTCAGCAACTATTCAAATGCACACACTCAAAATGTATTTTCCCTTAGCATGTTGAACTTTTTCTTTTTAATAGCACTGCAAAGGAAGAAGATGATTTTACTATATTGTGGGTAGCAAGCCCATTGCCCCTACTGAAAACTAGAAGCCAAATTAAAATGGCATGATGAGAGACGCTTTTTGACTTGAGGGAAGAGCACAGTTACAGGCTTTGTTCTTTATAACTAGAGAGACTGTAAGAGAAAGACAACTGCAACCACCAACAACAAGCCCCAGAATGCCGCCTGGCAGCGCTATCCTCAGAGACATGACCGTTGAAAGACAGGAGGTTGACAGGCAAGACAGAGATGAATACCGCATCAGTAAGCAAAAAATAAAGAACAACAGCAACACCAGAAAAAAAGGTTAAGGGAAACAGCTTTTGCATTTCAGCATAAACGATGACGGCTTTTTTTTTAAATATAAAGACAGGAATGGCGTAATATTTCAGAAACTGAGCACGTATCTCAGTGTCTCAACTTTTTAATAGTGATACACGTCAAGATGAGCCTTTTCATTTTCGTTTCCATATTTTGTCTACCCCTGTGAAAGGTTGCTGTATTAAGTTCATCTGCCATTTCTGCCCTTGTGCGCAGTTCAGAGGGTAATGGGTAAGAAGCAGAAGTGTCTTTGATTGAATGGCAGACACTGTGCTGGTATGAGTGTATTACAAACAGGACTCCTGCCGGGGTTTCCTCACACAGAAGTGTCATGGGTGTATAGAGAATGGTCCTCCACCCATTAACAACAAACAACGGTCCTTTGGCTGGAAACAGACTGCTGATGAAAGAGGCAGGGGGAAGCTGTCATGGCTTGTGAAGAATAACAGAAGGGCTACAGTCGGCCAATTAACAGCTGAGCACAACAGTGGCGCCGTAACAGGTATATCAGAGCGCTCAACTTGTCTTACCTTGTCATGGAAGGCTGATGGGGTACAGTAGCTGAGTCCCTCTCCTGTCAAGCTAAAAACGAGAAGCTGCAGTTACAGTGGGCTAAGGAACACAAACACTTAACGATGGAGGGCTGGAAAAACATTGCCTGCTCTGATGAATCGTAGGTCCTACTGTGGGTATGGCAAAAACTGCACGAGGCCAGAGATCGGTCCTGCAGGATGGCCGGAACCCGGGCTGGCAGTGTAATGGTGTGGGGGGCGATTTCTTGGCTCGCTTTTCGCCCCCGGTATCCCATCATTGCAATGTTTGAGAGCCACAGGATACCTGAACATTGCAGCTGATCAGGTGCATCACTTCATGGCAGCAGTGAATCCATCTGTGAATGAAGTTGTTTTTTTTTTAGGGTCACGCTGCATGCTGCAAGGTTGGGACTGTGCAGGAATGGATGTGGGGACATGACAGTGGATCCAGCCTGCACTGCTGTGTCCTCCCCAGTCACCGGAGCTCAATCCACTCAAGCATCTGTGGATCCACCACCAGACCATTTGCTACAGCTGTAGGAGGTGCTGGAGTCAGCATGGGAATGCTGTTTGAAAGGCCTCTGCATTATTAAAACCTTTTTTGAGTCCATGCCTTGAATGTTTTGGGGGTGGAATAGGGGGACCAATTCACTGTTAGGCATGTGTATCTAATTAAGTGGCCTCTCTGTGTATTTTTGTATAGTGCACACACATACACACCTGTTTCTGAGTGGTGTACCTTACAGTGCTTTATTTGTTCTCGGTAGCTTATCAATTTAATGAAGACAGTATATGCGGATGCAGCATACATTAGAGTAATTTTTTGAACAGCCTTTTCACACTCATCTAAATGTTTAGGACTGTAAAGGTGTGCAGGCTCACAGCAGAGCATAGTGTGGCCACATTAAACACTGAGACTTGTGGAATCAGCTCCTAATTGAGCGAGCGTTTTACCCTCATTAGAGACTTGCGTAACCACAGTACGAAGGCTTGTGTTGATGACATCAATATTTACACATTAAGGGTGGCAGAAAAAAAAATGGGCCTGTACTTTACTAGACAGGAGTTGTGGCTTGTAATACATGGCTATCAATGTCTGAACTTATGGAGTTCAAGAGTTCAGTTTGTCAGGTAGCTTAGATTCAACAATGTTGTATGATGTGACCCCTGTGCTTAGAACACTGTGTCAAAAGGCAGCAGAAAGGTGGGGGGAGGTGCAGGTTAAAAATGAGGAGGAGGAGGAGGAGGAGGAGAACAACAGGGGCAGGTTTGTCACATGAAATCATGAAATGACTTTGGTTTGAGGGAGGCTAGGCACAGAGAGAGCACAGCCAGATCTGGTGCTGCACTGCCAGACCAACGCTAGGCTCCTACAATGCTTTGCACACCCTCCCTTTCCACAATAAACCAGAGAAAGCAAAGACGATAAAAATGAACGGTTTATGTCCGCCTCTCCTTTCATTCCCCTTTTCCCAACCCAGCAAAGGAGTTTGCGTTTGTGTGGCAGTAGAAGGTATGACCACAGCCTCTATCACCATGTGTCCCACCACCGGCACTGGAGGAGCTATGTCTGGACAGGCCGGCAGACTCATCCCAGGGGCGCCTTTGTCATCAAAGACAATTTTGCTTTTGGTTTCTATGTAGAGCGTATTCCCTTGCTACTTTTCTCTTGTGTTTTTGTGTTATATTGTGAGTTACCTATAGCACTGTAATTTTAAAAATAAAAAAATACAAAAAACCTCACTGTGCTTTATATTTGTGTAGGGCTGTATACTCTGTAATTGTCCCTAAGATGTATATTACAAAACTGAAAAAGCATACTCCTTACAGATACCTAAATATATTTTCATAATAGTGTCTTTCATTTATCAAAGTTGTGTAATTGGTATTCAGAAAGTTCTATTCAATTGCTTGCCTGTGTGTAAGATTTGTCATTTTGAAGGGAAAGAACATGGTTTCGAATGCAGTAGTTCATCTTGACTGATTTGATTTCTCGAGTTTTGCTGAAACAGTTGACTGATTTGTGTTTTGTGCTTAAAGCTTTGAGAACGCAGGCAGAGTTTCAGGAAATGTGTGTAAACAACTGAGAGAAACGGTAATGCATGAGGATTAGCTGCTTCCACTGCCATCACTCCCTTCCACTCCAGTCCATTTTTAAGAGCACCGCAGAATTAAAAAGGAAAAGACTTGCTGTGTTTTTGTACTTGATTGTTATTCAATGGTTGTATGTGAATACAATTTCATATACCTATGCATACTAATCTAGCACTGGATTATTTGAATATACGTCTTTTTTATCTTTCAAAATAAACCTGAATCAAAGTCAGTCTGTGACATATTAAAATGAATTACTACTTCTCAAGGAGTTTTTATTTCAGATTATGTCTTATCATGCATACTGTTTTTTTTTCTAGGTTTCCTTCATACTAGCACTGTAGCTTTGTACTCAATGAGCAAAACACTCTGCAAAGGGAAACTAAAGCTATAAACACATTTTACTTGTTGTTTCCCTACACATTTCTGTCTCACTCTAAAATGTTCCACTCTAAAACCCTTCACACAATTCTACACACAATTAGCCATAATATTCAGAAAGAAAATCTCATGTGTTTACTAGGAAAATGCTACCATTTAACATGTTGCACTTACAATTATCGCCTGAGCACACTCACCCCTGACCAGCATGAGGGGGCTATCTCTCCCTCTGCAGCAGTCAGCATCCAGGGGGCTCTGCACTGCCATGCCACACTCAGTCTATGCCATCCTACACATCATGTCACTTTCCCTAACACTCTCTGAAATGGTGTCATCCCATCTGCCCCGACGGAGCAGGAGGTCCAGCTGCAGCCCTCGTACGCTGTCATGTAGGACCATGTAAGTTTCCACAGGGCTGCTCCGGTCCACAGCTGGTCCAATGAAAACCCGAGGTTTTCCACCTGTGAATCTTGCTCAATATTCTATTTTCCTAAACCCTATGTGATGTCTCAGCATGGTGGTGGAAGGTGTGAGACCACGACCCCCTGACCATGTGGCCCGATTCCAAATGACAGAGGAGTTATGTGGGGACACACCGGCAGGGTCATGCCAGGGGTGAACGTGACATGCCAGGAGACATATGAATCTCTTGATCAACAGCAGATATAGGACCCTGATTTTATGCTATGTTTGAACTAGATTTTACTTGTCCTCAAGTACTGCATACTATTTCCATTTTCTACAGTGTCTTTTCAAGTTACCTATTGCCCTCAGTTCTGTATTTTGAAACAACAACAAAAGTTTTGCTGTTTTTCCTTGATCCTTTTTACATTTGAAAAGGGCTGTGAATGGGGTCATCATTACATTTTGATAGAGTTTCATGAAGTACAGCAAAAAAAAGACCATTTTGTGTTTTGCACTCATAATTTTTGGGAATGAGGCATAGTTTCAGGAAATGTGTGTAAAGAACTAAAAAAAAAAAAGACATAAAAATTGGCAGGAACAGAAATGAGAAATGCTTTACCAGTTTGAATCTGCTGCCATTTTTAAACTCTTTCAATGGTGGGAGATAAAATTAGCCATAACATCCTAGAGGCAGAGAATTCAGAGAATAAGTGATGCAACTGCAGTAAGTGAATGTAAAAGGTGATGGACAGCAATGATTCTGTGCTGAGCTATCACAGCCAGGTAGAAAAGGGCCAGTTCTCTTTAAAAAAAAAAAAACCCCAGCCTTCTATCCCATGTTCAATTACACAGCCACACTTTCTAACTCAGGATGGACTACATCTTCCAATATAGCAAGAGGGCTCCATCAGAACCTTTCAGAATTCCCAGAGAGACTGGGCTTGCCACCCTTAAAGCACCTGTCTACATTGTTAGTTAAGTGCATCACATTTCCTGACATTTTGTTCAGAGAAGTGCGATCACATTCCAAAGGTGTAATAGCACCAATTAGCTGCAATCATGTGGCGTTTCACTGGAAGGGGGTTTGTGTGTGTGCACGTTTGCACGTGTGTGAGTGTGTGTGTGTGTATCCATGTACTGAATAAGCACTGGCATTACCAAAAATAAAAGAGGACTATGGAACATGCTTTTGGTGTGTAAGGGGAGGCATACCCAAGTGAATAAGTTAAACAATAGAGACAACATACAGCACATGATATTTAACCAGCTGTACGTACATTTACCATAATTAATTCCAAAATAAATGCTATGTTTATTTTTTCCCCCAAAAAAAGGACTGATGAACTGATACGTGCCAAATATTTAAAGGCTGGGGGCAGTATGACTGGTTCACCTGGGGCTCGGCACTCTTGTGCAGGCAGCCATGTTAGCGGGATGAAAGCTGTCCACATGCAGCGGATGCACGTGTTTGTTTGAGAGGTGATATCTCAGCTATGCTTGCCAGCATGTTCCGTGGGAATGGTGAGAGATGGATGGAAGGATGGATCCAGCCCCATACCAGGCACACCACAGCACGGGTTTATTTTTAACACAAAAACAAAGATAGGTGGAGGCTCTTCCTCTCCCTCCCTCCCTCCCTCCGCTCTCTCTCTCTCACTCTATCTCTCTTTGTCTCTCACACATGCACTCAGAGCACTGTAACATCCCATGAGGATTGCAGGCAAGTTGTTCTTCACGGCAATGTGCAGGGAGGTGGGCTGGGGAGAGAGGGAGAGAGGGAGGGAGGGAGGGAGACAGGGAGGCCTGCATTCTGTCAGAAAGGTCTTTTCTCTTGCTGGCCCTGCTTTCATCACAAAGGTAGAGCAGCAGACAATAATGCCTGCCTGTACAGGCATCTTGTCTGGTAACAGCATAGAGCATACAGCTCCATCATTCCCTTGTTCAATAATAATAACAACAATAAAAATAATAATAATACATCTGTTTAAAATAAGTTTGTTTACATCATTGATTTTTAATGGCATGGCCTGAGCAAAGTATAACAAAAACTGTCATTTCTGTAAACCCTGGCCATGCCGTTGCCAGTGCTCTTGCAGGGGGGTGCATAAGCATTAGATGGGCAGGTAAGGTTTGGTTTAAATTGAGTATTCACTGCCTCACTGTTCTACTGGCTGCTCTGGCCATTGCCTGTACCTGCTGCATGGGCAGCTCAGTCCTCCAGCCCTCCACTGCATAATGCTGGACATTGTAGCAATAGGACTGCAGGTGTGTGTCGGTGACATGACCAGGGAAATGGTGCCACAGTGCGAGAGCTCTGAGCAGCATTCATTCAGGCTGTAACTGGTGACCAGATGGGTGGTATATGGGAACAGAGGCAGAGGAGGGCTACACAGGCAGAGCGTTCTGGGTGACGAGGAGGCTCAGGGCTGGAGGGATGTTTGACAGAATGGGATCTGACACACGGTGTGACTACGGGAAATGGATGGGGACAGTCAGCCCAGGTACGTCATGACCCTGCAGATACTGTAAGGCAGATTAACATGGGGAACAGAAGGCTGTGGACATCACAGATTACACATAACCACTTAACACACTGCGCACCTAAATAAAGCATGAATACAAAAGTCAAATTACATTTGATGAAACAAGAAAAATAAAACGCTTGGGATACCACACCCTTCTTTATACATATAAACACGTTTTAAGATGTTATGCTTATGTGGAATGGACAGGTGAGTCTTTTGAATCAATGTAAGAACCCACCCCTGCAGGACCACCACAGATTCAGCCTGTAACCAGCTCAAGCGCTATGTGGATCTGGCCCTCCACCCAGCTATCTAGCTACAGCTAAAATGCAGCAATCTACAGCAAGATGACAGACGAATGGGGTGAGCAGCACTGCTTCCAGGTCTCCTGGTAGGTGTCTCTCTTTCTTCTACTTTGCTTCATTTATTAGTTTAGACCAACAAACAAAATATTTGTTTAATTCGCAAAACTGCAGTTAGGCACCCAAAACCTGTCTGCAGGCCTCCTTCACACCAAGCTACACTTACCCCTTTAACAATACACAAGGTCTCCAAAATGAACACTTCCTTCACATATTTCCGTCCACCTTCTACTCTTTTAAACATGCCGCCATCTACTGTCTCCTCCCCTTCCTGTCAGACTATCCTTTAAACTTCCCAGTGAGGGGGGGAGAACCTTGCTGCATGTTTTTTAATGTCTTAGAGCATGCCAGCTCAAAACAAAGCAAAATATAAACAAATGGCGTATGTGTCTGAAGTGGGTAAGTGATCCTATCCTAACAATGGAAATTGGATATTTATATTTCATTATTAGCAATAACAGATGGAATATGCATTTTGTAATTAAGCGCTCGTGAGATGATTCACCTCAAATGCTATTTCTGTTCTGTAAAGCTGATTTCTATTTTCCAAAGTCTATTGCATCAGTGCGTGTGTACAGCTCTTTAGATGAGCCATCTTCCACACATCAAAAAGACTGGATTGTCAATGCAGTGCACTGGGAACTCCTGGATAATCACAGTCATTTGCACTGTATTGCGTTGCTGTTAAGAGTTTCCCCACTTCACGAAGGGTCTGGGAGCGAATCCTTCACAATCCATAGGAATAAACAGTCTCACTCCTCTATTGGCCATTGGATTAAAATAAAAAAGTAAACTAATTCTATTTACACAGCATGGGCACCCGCTGTGTGTTGCTTCTGCTGCTAGCACTGTGCCAGTGTCCTCAGCATTTACATGCTGCCACAGCAAACACACTTTAATGAATAGCAGACTGATTAAATTACAGTGTACATGTAATACATATGGGTGATGCACTTTGTGAAATGAAATACAATAAAGCCGTGATCCCGAATGACTCATAGGATCAGAGCTTATCTCTGCTCCTTTGGCATCTGTTCAGTGTGAAGCCCATACAACCTACAACAGACATTATCCACAACCAATTTCTCTTTTTTCCAATATTGAGAGCTCTATTTTGAAAGCCTAACCTTTTGACACAATATAAAAAAAATGACGATATCATATTGAAATAATTGAATCATTTAATTGAAACCCCAGTTTTATGCAATAATGAGTCAGAGCAAAGTTTATTTTAGAAATGTTCAGCCACGTAACCGTATTTTAATTATGTGGAATTCATGCCATGTAGTTTTGAAATAAACACAGCAATTACTCAAGGTAATGCACTCTATTTTGACCCTTGCCACATGAGATCAGACCAGTACAATAGAGGCATGGGTGTGAAATGTGGAACAAATGATGCTCTGTACAACTAGCCTGACCGTGATTGGTGATGGAACCCTTGACTCCCATGATGCACTCTAATGAGAAAAAAAAAACAGAAATAGTAACATTGGTGGAGAACTTCTATGCAACAGCTAATACACGTGTGCCTGTTAAAAGCCACAGAAAGGAATGAGAGAGCAGGGAAATTTGAGTAAGAGACATTTGTTGTGACACTGGTTTCCAACACTGGCTTCATTTTAAAACAGAAAAGTGCCATACATGTCTTCACACCAGACAAAATGTGCTCACTGCACAGAAGTGCATTGGGTTGAGCTGAAGAGTATTTGACTGCTGAGGGAAAAATACCACGTTTCAGCTGATTTCAGCTGACCTCCTGCTGACAAATCACACCTCCTAAAAAAATCACAGCCCTCAAAATGGGCTTTAACGTGTCCGCTAGTTCTCTTTAAGAACAAAAGGTTGGCATTGATTTGTGCACAGATTGCCTTGAAAGTGCCATGAAACAGGCTTGGTAGCTGAATATCTTAACCCCCCCAGAATAAAGTTTTACTATGTTCCTAGTTCCCCATAAACTCAGTTTAGTCTATCTGCATTTGTTCATCACAGGACAGGACTTACCGTAGTCATTATGAACGTAAGCCCTGTTGCCTGCAGTTACACTGAAATTTGCTAACAAATTGGAATGTTAAACATGATGAAAATGTCAAATTAATTTAAGAAGCAAGTATAATAATAAAATGACTATGTTTGCTCCAGTGAAGCATGGAGGGTAACAGAGGATAGCATGTTTTTGTCTAACTCATGAAATATGCGTCACTGGATGCAGTATTAATGGATTATAAGTATCATGTACCATTTTAGTCTTATTAAAAATGTATTTGTCATGTCACAAGCACTTTGAGAAATTAAAAATGGGGGACTTTGTTGTGAAAACCTTTGTAAAATTGCTTACAAAGCTTATATTCTTTACGGTGTCATATACGAAAGTCGCAAGTAATCTTCTAAAGCTGTACATTACGGGGTTGAGCTGGCAGTTATCTGGCTATATAAATGTTAATGTGCATTTCATTAAAGTAATTCCCCTAGGCCATGCATCAGAAGACAGGGAATACATCATCCCAAAAGCAAAAAAAATATATATACATATATGATTCCATCATATTGATTAAGGTGAGGTATATTTAAGTGGTATTGATCATTTATAATGGAAACTGCAAGAAGACAAATTCACATCAACCATCCAAGTGTCACCTTTCGTCAGCTGAGAAAAATACAGAGCAGGCCAGGATGTGTAGTTGATTAAAATATGATGTGCCAGCTTGATTCTGAAAGCTCTTAGGGTGGGCAGGGTATTTATTTAGTGTCCCGAAACATTGGCCATTATCCTCCACTGAGAACAGAACTTTCTGCCAATATCTAATTATGGCTGTTTTTCCCCAGGTAACTGAGTGCAAAGTAAAATTCCAGTGGAAAAAAAATATTCTATAAGAGGAGGTGATTATTTTTTGGGGGATAAATACCCTATATAGGGCTGACCTAGGCTTTCAGGTTACTACAGGTATGTGAAATGCATGGGTGTACAGCTTCTCAAAGCGCTGCACACAGTCATAATCTCATACACTTCCCTGGGGGTTTCTGACATTGTCATGTGACGTCTCACAAGTTAAATACGGTGGGAATTCAGCCATAATATAGACAGCACAGAAACAGGGTTATTTGAAACTCTTGAAAGTTTCTTAGCTCTAAAAGTAATGTCAAAATACATTTTAAGGAGTTTGAGTATTTTATTGACTAATTTAGCACATACTCCCCTATTACGATAACAATCAGACCATCAGCAGAATGTCTACCAGAAGGGCGGATGTGAAATGAATCTCATTCCTTATTATTCTAGCACTGATAGCAACTTTTTACTCAGACTGTCAGAAGGGGTGGCACGTTGTGGCATCCTTGGGAGTCAATATAATGCACACACGATTATCAGTTGCTAGCCTGTCACTAGCTGTAATTAATAAGCCCTGCCAGGCTGTTGCCGCTTGCCAACAGATTGATAACTTCAGCTGGCTAGGTATGTCAATGAGTTGGCGGCCAAGAAACTGCTGAGTTTAAATCAATCAAACGTGTTTGTGTAAGCATGCTCACTCAGGTCTGCAAACTAAGTAAACTTTTAAGAATAAACAAATAAAACAGAGATTAGATGACAGGCTCCAGCACTGGTCTGACATAATTAGTCTAGCGTTATTTCCTCTCCTAAACAATATGTATTTTGGGGGTAATTATAATATTATTGTTATCAATGTTACTCAAATATATTCATCCTTAAGTCCATGCAATTAAACGTATGTCTGGGGGAACGCTGAGGCGGAACACATGATGTCAGCTCTGTCTAACTTTGCTGAGACTTTCCTGAAAGTGTACATGCTCAGTGCCGGTGATGAGTTAAATCAGACATTAACAGGTAGGTCAGGCTCTCAGGAAGCCAAGAACACTCAGCTCTGGATGCTTCCTTACTGGAGAGTGTCTGACTCATCCCTCCCTCTTACTTTAAAAAAAGCACTACAGGGTTTCTGCTTTCCCAGCACCATGTTCCTGCCACATCCTGTCTATTTTCAGAACATGTAGGATGGGATCTCAGTTGTACTGTAGCTGAATATATAAACAAAATATTCCTATTCTGTAAATGGGGTAACCATCGCTGGGGCTGCTGGGGGCTGTAAGCAAGATAATGGCGGGAACATTAAATGGTTTTCCTCTGTAGCATGGTGCCATGTAGTACGTAGTAAGGCGATTTTCATTTCCTACCACAGCCTCACACATTTATGTTTAATTGTTAAGCCGAAAGAATTTGATGCGTTAAATGGATGTAGACAATTAGAATGCCACAGGGTACGACGTTTAGCTTGAACTCACAATGGCTGCTAGTCTGCAGTCAGAAAGACTGTCTTTTGTTGCTGACAGGCAGGGAACACCGGCTGGGTCTGCTGGGCCTGGGGCCTCCCAGCCAGCAGGGGGCCTCAAGCTGTAGGGGGAGAAATTGCATCTCATCACTGATGAATATATAAAGCAAAACTCTGTTTGTTTTATTTGCATTTATGATGCACTTTTTTGGTTTGAGCACTTATATCATATTTCATAGCATCTCAACCTTTGAATCATGTTTTTGGGACAAGCTTAAATATGTTATACCAACACAAACAGTGCTTCTATTCAGAAAAAAATATGAGTGACATCATCTTGAAACAGTCATCATTTTGAAACTAATCATCATGTCCTTCGTCACACAAGAATGGTCTTTTCTGTTGCTGTTCTGCATAAATGCTTCCAGCACAACAGAATATGAACACACGGAATCATCTCAAACAATCAGGAGTGTTGGCATTCAAAAAAAACAAAACAAAAAAAAAACAGAATGTTGAGGCAGAGAATGTTGAGCTGTCCAACTCTGGGGCAGCAGGGTACCAATTCCAGTGACTAAAAATAAATAATGTATTGTTTTATGTTTCATTTATAATCATCAGTGATTAAGGTATATTGTATAGATTATCTGTTCTTCATCTACTTTCTCAAAGCGCAATTAGTCATAACTAAAAATAAAACTGATGTAACAAAGCAACATAACACCCATCAATGCATAATATACACCATCAGGAGGGTACAATGTGTGATTAATATGTTTTATGCTGTGACAGTAAATTAAACAATAAAGGCAAACAGAAGAAATCTGTTATCCTCAGAAGTATTACTGAGAAGTTAACAGACTGCTCTCCAAGCATATGACTGACTTTTTCAAAAATAAAATAATTATTGTGATTAGCTGGCACTCAGAGTGGCATCTATGTTCTGTAGAGCAGACGGTGTTTAAAACACTGGTAATTTTTGACAAAAACAGCTGCCGAAAAATGTCACAATTTTCCAGTCCAGGTATCTGCCACGCAGCAGGTGTAAAAAGTGGCATGTCTGCGGAGCTGACTGTATTTAACATGCCAGAAAATGTTGACAAGTGCTGCTGGCTATTTGTCTCAGCCCATACGCTCCATGACTGCTTTGGTGTGCTGTACTCATGCGTATCCTTTAAGTGTGACAGGAGATTGGTTGGTGCCTTTTTATAAATCTAGCTCTCAAAATAATCGAGGTTCAGCAAGAGATGAATCACAGAAATGCAGGGTGGGATGGCTTAATCTCATTGCATTCATCAGCCAGTCTCCCGTTGTTAACATATTGTGAAAATGCTCATGACCCATGCCTACCTGCTGTCTCACTGCCCTGTGTGTCACCCACCTCCACGCCCTCACCACCAGCTCCTGGCTCCATCCTGGATCAGCCCTTTGGTCCTGCGGTTAGTCTGCTGCTCTGCTGGTCCTTCTCTTCAGGTGAGGAATTGCTCATCGGTCAGGATGGCCATTTTATGTGATGGAGTCATCACCAAACCCAATTTTTTTTTTTACTGCAATAAATTCAGTCAATAAATAATTTAAACATTATTCCAGAGTGCCTGTGACTGAACTGTTTGTGTAGGTACCATAGATTACGGTTAAACAGTCAAAAACACAGTCATACGCCTGAATCAGAAAGCTCAGCAGAATACCCAACTCTCTAGCAGAATTGAATATAGACATATTTTTTTTTTATTTCAATTTTAACGCCACCGCCCCACTAGTTGCCCACTGCCTATGACATCGGAGGAGGGCATAGTCACTTCACTCTCAGTTTGTGCCACCACAGGTGCCCAGAATGACCAGAGAGGCGCTGTTGCGATGAGACCATCAAACTTAGGTGGCTTAGGTGGCAAACTTAGATCATCCGCAGCAAGGCTGGCCAATTGTGGACCTCCGCCCATAGCTGGCAACGGCGAGACCGGAGTTCGAACCCCAACCTCATACAGGTTTGATTATACAGGCTGACTTTCACATTGTTCCCCAATACATAATGATCCCTAATACTGCCAAATATTTACAGTCTCAAGGGTGAAACAGAGGTGCCCCTTTCAATTCAATCTGGAAACTGTCCAAGTACGAGTCCCATTCCCTAACCACACCGCTGCACTGTCACCCAGTCAGACATGCAGACCTTACGTTCCATGTTTTGAATCCGAAAGTTCTGCCAACCAGTTGTCTCTTTCTTTGACACCATGAGAATCCCATGGGGAGAGTATCCGTGCAGTCCTCCTCTTGAAGTCTTCTGCCAGACTCCTGTCAGAAGATCAGCAAAATACCACCATGCCTCATGTAACCAGAGAGCTGACCCCACTTGACCGCACTGTATTTCCTGATTTTGCTGACTGACAGCTTCTGGAGCTGAGAGAAGTCTTCATGGGGGTGTGGGAGGGGTTGCGGTGGGAGGCTGTGGCGGCTAACAGATATGATACGTGCCAATCGAGACCACACTGACAGAGCTGAGGTGAGAGTAATTGGGGATAATTGCGATCAATACATTCTGTTCCGCTTTGCAGTTTGTGCATGCAGATTATAACAGAGAAATCAACTTCCTGTTTTGACAAGGTGGTCATTTTGGGACAGCGTTCAGCAAATGTTTTGAGCGGTGCACACGACTGAGAATAAATCAGTGGGTTTGTGGAGATTTCATTTCACGGACGTGACTGAAAAAAATCAGGATTAGCTCTGGTTGTTGACTAGTTTTCTCATCAAAGGCACACACTGATATTGTTTTTATTTATTTATTTCTTTTTTCCCCTAATAGGTTTGTGGCAAAAATTGAGAGAATCAAATTAAAAAGATGAACTGTCAATTCATCTATTCCCTGCACAGCGAATATCTCATAAATGCATTTATTCCAAGGGCAAAAGTACTGCCTAACTTTCAAACCAAGCCAGCAGGAGAAGGTATAGGTAGACCAATCATTAATATATATGTATATATGAGGAGAACAATGTATAGTCCTGTGAAAAATGAACATCTTATTCTCGTTCCACAAATACAAATGTCAAAACTAACCTTTTACCACTTTTTATGTACTTCGCAGTTTTGTGTTATGTTAAAAATATATATAGACACAAAAAATATGGGAATCACAGGAATGTTGTCCTTTTCTGTTCCTACAATGGTACATATCATGCTGTCTGTTTAATTGGTGCTAAATAAAACTGTGTAATTACTGCTGAATCTTCCACGTTGCAGTGTCACCTCTAGCCGGTCGCACATTTATCTTCCTTTTGGGGTCTTGACTGGACATTATCCAATTATCACCGCTAATATTATGATCATGCCCATTATTGGCTTAAAAAACCTTTATTTGATTGGTTGAAAGCCCCAAGGCATTGTCACACTCAAGCAGCATGAATATTCTTGTCAGAAATTAGCATAACACAAGCCCAGACTGCAGTGTTTATCAGTGAAGGCTGTAGCTGCTAGCATCACAAGCTTAACAATGTACAAATTAAAGACAAATGAAGGAGGGCATAAGCAATTCACTCAAAACAGACTTTACAATACAAAGTCATTTTTTTCTGAGTATCTTATATTTTGTTAGAGAATGTAAACCATGTCCATCTTTTGTGCACAATACAATAGCACATAACCTTTCGACTGTCACTTCCATACAAATATGATAGATGTATGCTTATAGAGTTATCATAATAATATTCCTTTTTTTTTAAATACAATTTAGGACATAAATATGAGATGTCATGTCATCCAGCTCACAATTACAGAAAATCTTTGCAGTTTCCCTATAGGATACCAGTTGAAAGTAACAACTGATGTCCAGTCTCTGTTACTTTGTGAAATGGAGTCCAATTATCTTAGACAATACAACATGAAGAGAAGCCTCTTCACTTAGACTCCTGTTCACTCTGGAAAGCACAGAAGTTAGCTTTAAGAGATCTGAGAACTCAATCAGGCTGCCTTTCTGTTGCCATGGAAATCACACATGGTATGGACCCTTTAAGCACTTTAAAAATAAATACAATAAAGTGTTCTAAAATATTCTAAAACATCACGGCTGCCAGTAATAGAGAAGCTGGAGCAGTGTGATGTCCTGTGTTCTCTTTTTGCTTATGTCAGCATTCTTTTGGTCTTATAGTTGTTGCAGTCGTTCAACGGAAAGTTCAGAAGAACCAGAGAAAAGAACATGCATAAATGTCTCAGGATCAGGGAAAGAAATACTTTTCCTATTTTTCTTTTAAAAATCTTAAATCTAAAATAACTATTTTATAAAAAGAGTCATGACTGTGTAGTCCTCATTGTTTCAGCCCACACTGATCTGTATTTCGTGTGCCAAGTCCATTCAAAGTAATAATCTTATCAGTTACAAGGTTTATTTTAAATGGAAGCATACTACATAATGCAACAGATATGTTGAGTTGGCTGTGTTTCTGACACCATGGCCACAATGTTGAAGACATAACTAAAGGTGCAGAGCCATGCTGTAGCTCTGTCTTTACTGTCTGCCCCATAAAATACCCTCTCTCCAGCAGAGGAAAGGACAGCTGTTATGCTGGGTTGACATAATTCTTTGGGGTGTGGGTCTGAGGTGGGATAAAAAAAATAATGTATCAAATATTTTGTATCTATATTTTTGCATATAAAGTATTATGTATTTTGCTTAGATGGACACATTTTCCTTAGCACCAACTTATGAAATATCTAGATGTTTTGTGGCCTGAGTTGTACTTTCAGGTTAGAGAAAATCTGACACTGATTTCTCTGTTATATTTTCCCTAATTGTCTGCAGTGTCCTTTTTTAACACAGTTTTTACACTGGTATTCTGTAATTGTGTTAATTATAAATAAAGTGTGTGTCATGTGCGGCAGTGTTCTGTGTGCCTCTGAGTGGAGCAGGGGTAATCAGCACTGTCCGCTTGTGTCTCACTCTGCTGGCTGTCCTGAAGGCATGCCAACTACGTCACTGCATTTCACAGTCTGAGTCACGGCTTTGGGCTTCCAAAGTGTTAAATATGCTCTAATCGGGGATGGATCTGAATGAAATCATGGTGCAGCTTTAGAACAAACACGGAATCAATCCATTAATCGGGTCTGCATGGTAATCTGTGACTGATCCTCTTCATTCAACACCCATCAATGAGACATTCCACGCAAGAAAATAAATACAGGAAAACGTGTTGTCGGTTTATTCATTCCCTTTAACTGCATATACTTGGTCTCACTATTAGTCATAGGATGACAAAATGTAATAAAAATAAACATTTTATTCCATCTTAATAATGTGTACTTTTCATCCTAATACACTTGAATAGATAGGACTCATTTGTTGTAGTGCAGTTAAGTCAAATAAACAAAAAAAAAAAAAAAAACCTGAATCACTAAAAGGCAAATGATTTTGCTCAAGTTAAAATAGAATTAAAATGATTCACAGTCCATTTGTTTTAAGCACTTGACATGTCAAGGTCCAAGTGAACCGTTAAATGACAAAGTTCACATTTTGCCTGACCCGGCTTCTACAGCCACTTCAGAACACCATGTGCCCTGTCAATCATGCCCACCCCCAGCCCTCGCCCCGGACCAATCTGCTATAAGTATGGTGCTGTGAACATTTCTGCTTTTCTACAAACTCACATTGTGCAGTGTGACTTTTTCAGCTCAATTCTCATTGAGCACTACTCCAACTATCCACTGAATGTTTCCACTTATTCTTTCCACCAGCCATTGACAGAGGAAAGATTGAAGAAATAATATTAAATACTTTATGTTTTGCCTGTGTGGTAAATTTCGCATAGTAAATTAATCAAGTGGCTACAACAATGCACTGATAAATACAGAACATTCATTTGGCAGAATATTGTCAAAGAATGTGTATCCGTGAGACAGAGCAGGTACTGTGCTTTGTGAATTTGTGCATCTTACCTGCTTGCACGGACTGCCAGGTAGCACACAGCACAGGGAGCGGTGGTACATTCTATGACCATTCAGGGAAGAGGAAGCAGTCAACCATTTGTGTGAAAGAGTCAAATGCTAATGCACTTAAATCTATGCACTGAACTGGAACTCTCCTGTGACATTTCTTTAGATATTGCCCAGAGTTATAAAGATCTGCCACGCATTCTGTATCACTTGCAAACAGACGTTTGGAGCACTGGTTTTCTGTCAGAGCCAGTCACGTCCTAACTGGAGCTGAAGTCCTGACTATAAAGAGACTGTGCAGAAGCCATGGCACTGCTGCACCTTTCTGGTGTTCGTGCCACAAGTCAGAGTTGAAATGCGTCTGGAAAATGCATTTGCATCTCAAGTTGTGAGGTTGTAATTTGATGTGACAACACATCCAAGTCTTTTTGGCGCGCCCAGATAACGAAAGGAAAAAAAAAGCATTCTGGGTAAAATGGATCAGTTCCTCTCTCTGCTAAGGCATGCATTGGATTGGAGAAAACAAAACTGATTTGTTTTTTTGTTTTGTGTACATGTCCTTCAATAAATTATTCCCATGAGAATAAACCCCTTGTATTTTTTAAAACATACTGGGCCCCATTTCTGTGGTCCAACGTCATGGCACAGTGCACAAAGTGTTGTGTATTTCCTTGAGTAATTGCCCCCATGGATATTTCAAAACTAGGCAGCATCAATTTTACACAAGCAAAATGCCACAGTGGTTACACGAAACTGCTACACAACTAGTTTTGCCTTGACACAGATGTCACTAAACATCTGCTTTTGTAATAAATTATGCAACAATTATTCAATATCCGTATGACTTTGGAGTGTCAATATTGCCTTCCTGCTTGTTCCATATCAGATATCTCATACATTCCTTCATTGCATCATTTAATTAAATTAATTTATGAATATTTGGTGAATTTTTTTAAAAGACATCATTCAGAATGATATACAATTGTCAAAAACATCTGCGGGAATCTTTTTCTCCTGCAACTCAAAGAGTCAATATCTATGACACAGACACAGTGGTAGCTCAGCAATTACATAAAACGTATGACAGAAACAGGCACAAAAGACAGGAAACTCAAATTAGCACTACACACCCCACCACCCTCAGCTTTGAAACAGCTTGGAGTCCGGTGTGATTCGAACGGCTAATGTACATCATTACATGGATATTTATAAAATTGAATAAATACTCTACACCTGAGATACTATCTCGATTAAAAAAAATCTGCTTCATTCACAGGTTCTATGGTTTCTATGCTCCCTGTTACACTACATTACAGACACTTGTTAGACGTTCTTATCCAGAGCGACTTACAAGGCAAAGTGTATAAGAATGGTACAACATGTATGATATATATAATACCAGCACAGCAGAAATGAGATTTTAAAATCATTCCAGTAAATAACCCATGATAAAAATATCATTTGGTATCCAAACTGTTAAGTTCGGCCAGTGCCCTAGCTACCAGCGCATTGATAGAAATGAGCCAGCTCCTCACACACCCAGTTAGCATTGAGAAACATATTCATGAAGGAACAGAGATTCATAAAAACCTTTAACAACGATTTGAGACATGATAATGCGTCTTCTTAAAGACCTCTGAAAATCAGATCAGGTTGAAGAGAATTGTCACAGTCAACTGTTTGAAACTACTTTGCCAGGAGACATCATAAGAAAACTGAAGATCATGAGTGTGAACTGAAAGGGTAGTTTATTACTAAATCTCTTTGAAACATCTGAATAATGAATTAAATCAACAGTCAGGCTTATAAGCCATGCAATAATTGATTCACTCAATGAAATAAAAGAAGTCCTCAGGCCATTTGCGTCTGCTATGATTTCATTCCCAGCCTAGATTTATTCTTTATTAATTATTGTACTATTTAGTATATTTCCGATGTGGTGCAATAAATGAAATATCACTCTCAATGACAATTTCTTCTAATCTATTTATGAGCAGGATATACACTACTAGCGGATAATATTGGAGTGAGTCAGAAAAAGGTCTCGGGTATTGGGGAAAGCCATTTTACTGTGTGTATTACTGACAGCTTCAGCATCATCACTCCAAACAGGAAGAACACTGCTCTCTTCCGGTCAGAGCTGCAGGGGGAGAGGGGGTGGGGCCAGGAGGGGGCAGTTGCACCTCAGCCCATAGATGGGGGTGGGGTGGGGGGGTATGTTATTTGCTTACCTGGAAAAATGACTAAATCTGCATGACACTAAACTTTTGTATATTAACAGTTATTACATGTACCTGATGATTTTGTGCAACAGCAGTTATTTGTAAAAGGCGCTCCACACCAAACGACCAAACCAAACATTCCTGCTCTATGAGGAGGAAGGGGACAATAATTCCTGCACCCAAATCTTGCAGTAAATATTGCACCCATAATGGTCATGAGCTTCTTTCTCCGCACATTTTACTTTCATTATAGAAAGATATAAAACAAGAAATCAACTTGGAAATAAATAACACAATAGTAAACTTAGCCAAAACCATCTTTCAGTAGGATGCTTGCCTTTTTTCATTTTCCAATTCTTTCAGGATACTGTCCTGTGAGATTTAGTAGCCTCATAACATATACAACAGCAATCGAAATCCAGAGGGGAAAAATACTGGTTCAGTTTACAAATTTTTCAGTTAATGTTAAGGATGTCTCAACACAATATCCTCAGACATAAATATGAGAACAGCGTAACCACTGCCTCCCCCACAAATGCCATCCTCTCCACTCCTCTGGTCCCTGGGTGAAACACTTAAGAAACGCAAGCTGTATGTAAGACTCATTTCGCACAGTTCAGCAAACTGGAGACCAAGAGACTTCTCCTTGGAGAGGCAGAAACTGCAGCAGGCAGAAAAGCAGAATGTAAGACCCCAAAAGACAGCAACGGCCTATTTTATGCACATGGCAGGGGAGGAGGAAGTTGGGAACTGTCAAAGCATCCATCTTAACTGACTGAAGGGAGGGGGGAGCTGGGAGAACAGCAGTTGTGGAAAGTACTAAAGAGCTTTGAGTATCAGTGGCTGTAGTTAGTGCTGTATTAGTGCTCAATAGAAGCTTTAGCAGAAGAACACCAGAGTAGTTCTCATGCAAGCCTACACTGTGCCCCATATAAGGCAACACAACCTACTAGCTGTCACATGCATGCAAATGTTTTTGATATGTTAACAGTATGTTTTTGTGTTTTTCTTTTACATGTTAACAAGAATCATGCGTGATGACAGCCTCAGCAAAGGCATGACACATGTTACATGACAAACACAATTTTAAAACATGGAAAAAGGCCTTCTGTTTTATTGTTTTCCTTTGCACTAATATTACTTTTTTAAACACTTTATTTTTTTTTAAGAATCCAAACAGGTTAGGCAGGAATGCATGTGAGCACCTGGAACATCACAGACTGAGTAATCAAAAGTCTCCAAATTTCGGCTTTGAAGTCAGCGAAATGAAATGTGTGTGATTTATCAGCGAACAGCCAGACCTATTTCTTTCAAATACCAAGAGACGCACGTATTAAATTTGCATTCCTCTGGAACACATATGCAAACAGGAAGCGTGTGTGTGTGTGTGTGTGTGCGTGCGTGCGTGCATGCGTGTGTGTGTGTGTGTTTTCTGACCCAATATTTGGTCCATAAATGTAACAAGACTATACATAAACAAACTCAGATTCCAATCCAGTGCTGGTTCCAATTGCCGAAATGGCCAGGGGGTTTCTATTCCTCTTACAAGCTTGAATAAACATGTGCGTAGGATCTATTGCACGACTGCCTGAAGTGTAGCTCTGAGGACAATCTGCCAATGTTGCGTCAGATAGGGGCGGCAATATCCAGGAGTATCCCAACTGTGTACATGAGCTGTCACAAAATCGATATGGTGCTACAGTGAGGTGCAATTTAAATGAACGTGACCTCAGGTAACCTCAACATGAATATACATTTTCCAAAATCATCTCCATAGATCATCGAAAGTCAATTTGTTGTCCATGCCTTTCATTCAGTAAATTATACTGATATTAAATCTGAGCGAGTATAGTCACACTTTAATGTGTTCCTTTAGTGCTGCTTCACCACCCTCATAATGCTCAATTAATTATGCTAATGAGTCAGAATATTTATGTTCTATCTCACTAATGAATCCAATGCACATGTCTTATGTAAAATTTTGGTTATAAAATGGAATATTCAGTTTATCAGGTTTGCTCATTACTCAAGTCATTAACACTCACATGCTTACACAGATGACGGTTACAAAACATTAACATGGAGACATGGAAAAGCAATGATCAGTCATTGACGCAAATGGAAATGAATGAGCTTGACCAAATATTGGGATTGGGGTTGGGGGCTAAAGAGCTAAAGACCAAGGAGTGTATTTCATCATGAGGTTTATTCAGAACACTCAAATGCATTCTACATGCATTATTTTTCTGTATATCAATAAGAATACAGCCACTACCCTCTATAATCGCAGAAGCATTTGTACCACTTTGGTCATGTTTTGCCAAGCAGCAGTTTTTGCTCAGATTGTAACACTGTGTCCTAGACTGCAAAGCTATTAGTCCTTAGCTATTATTGTCCCTTCTGCACCTTGAACATATTTATCTCCGTTTCAGTCTCAGACAAAAGTTTTTTTTTTTTTTTATTTGTTTGTCTCCCCTTTTTGCTCTAGGTATCCCTAAAACAATAAGGGTTTAGATGCTTTGCAGATAATGTTATGTATTGCATATTTAATGTTTATAATATTGGGGATATAATAATAATAATAATAGTAATATAATAATTTATGTTTATAAATTTATTGGGATTAATGATGTTACTTTGCCATAAGCCTACAGTAAAGGTGTAGGTTGCAGGTAAAGGTCCACGCTGAACTGTTTTACTGTTAAACTGATTACTGATTTTTCTTCAAAAATATTAAATTCTATGACAAAATTAAACAGTGCATTTTAATTGCCATTAATAACAGATAAATTACATTTCCTTGTCAACATCATTATTAATTATTGACAACATTGAGTCTTATGGCTGAATCCAGATGTGCACTTCAGTTAAGACTCTCAATCTCACAATGATGAGTTATGCTGAAAGTACAGGTCTTGATTCAGCCCCTTGACTGCAGTTTTACAACCCCACTCTTGCAAATGCCTTGTAATTTTGATATAACTGCATGATCTTATGTAACGTGTCCTACTTCTTAAACACTAGAGCATACAACAATATAATGATCACATTCCTTCTGGTACACGTTTTCATTTCATAGGCTTTCCATGTTAGGAAGGCTGTAAAATTCAGAAGAATATATCATAGCATAAGGGTATTTAAACTGTATGCCTAAAGTTGTCCTTTAAAATTGAAAAATGTGGATTTGCCTCTAACGTATTGCTCAGCAGTAGTAATGATATTTTCTTTTTTGTGCTATTCCCAAGCAAACCAAGCCAAACACAGACTGTTCCTATAAACTCTGGAAATTAATTTCAACTCACCTTGAGTCACATCACTCATAGACTTGAGTAAAACTTTCACGGCTCGGGGGCTGGGATGAGGCAGGGGACCCAGCCCTTCGCAAGAACTCCCAGACCAGCAGATACCTGGATCAATGCAACGCGACAGTAAGCACACCACGTGTACTCCAGCAGTTAATCTTTAAATTAAAATTGATGGTTAGAAAAGACTGAAGGTCACTCTGAACATCAGACAAGGGACTGAACAATTAGCAATGTGGACAGATGAGATTGCAGCTCAATGACTGGGTTTTCTGACTGATCTCAAACACCCTCTGATGGGTACACAGGTACACGGCAATTACTTTGATACTTAAGACCAGGAGAATTTAATACACATTTCCCAAATTATTTTCATTTCAGTCGACTGTGCTGTAGGTTCTTTCTTTATGCATTCACTGCGGACATACAATAGAATTCCTGATGCTGACAGTCACTGGCCCCTTACTGTGAGACACTTACAAATGGCTGACCTTAACTGCAACAATGAATTTTTCACATGAGTAAGGTAATCCTCAGCACATATTAAGAAATACATTTCCCTTTATGTTGTAATTAATGGAGCCAATATTCATACTCCCACTGTTTTTTTTTCACCGCAGAAAACTTTTTTTTTCAAATTGTGAGAAAGAATCAAGCTGCCCGTAATGCATCCGATCCATTTTATTGCAATGCTATTCAGTCGGTTGTACATAGGTAACTTTTGGAATTTAATTTCAATGGTAATCTGAGATCGCAGCAGATAACATCAGGCAGCGCTGTAAATTAACAACCCCATGGACTGGTAGACAAGTACACAGTATGCACTCCTTCCACTGATTAACTTAGGTGTCAAAAATCTATTTCTCATATCCCAAGTTATTTGGCTTGAATTAGCATGGCTAACATTAGCTGACCTCACATTACCTACTTAAATTGAACATAACAAGACAAAATGAGACCTGCTTTGTTAAACTGAGCTAATTAGCCATGCTTAATGAGTCTTAATGGTGGATAGCAATCACAGGTAGTTTTGCACCAGTCTTTGTAAGAGAATATAGTTAAGGTAACTGAAATAGTACATTTAAATACAGCACATTCAGTACAAACTAAAATGGAATATATAGGGCAAAGAATGACTAGGGAACCCATGAAAAAGTGTATGTGAGTATTCCACAGATTTAATGGTTTAATACTTAATCAATTTTTCTCAGAAACCAAAAGAGATGTACTGACAGCATTACGCTTAGCTTGATAATCATTAGATTGCAACCCGCTGATTTCAAATACAGTAAATATTTTGCGTATTTTTTAACACATTCACACTGCAATGCCAATAACTGTCAACAGGTCATGAAATACTGTCCATCTGAAGAACTTGCACTGCGGGAGTATCTGTATAAACAGTGAGAGTGTTAAAGTAGTTTCAGTAATATGTACAAGTTCTCCCTATTCTCCGACTTCCAGACTCCATGAAGACGTGTCTCTTTCTGAAGGGAGAGTCCAGAGAAACGTCTATGATGACAAACCGGACTTGTAAACCAAAAGGCCAGTTTTTTAAAATATTGGAAAGTTAAAAGACAACTCATTCATGCCACTTCATTCCACCCTTTAACTTTCTCATGAACATAAAAATACTTATACTATCATTTCAAGCAATTTGCCTGTCTTTTAAGTTACTTTATTATTTTCGGGTAAGGCAGTTTGTTTAAAGGCTATAAAACCCATGTCCAACCTGTCTTAACAGGACCTTTTGAGTATAAACCTGGTATATTAACCATGACACCAACGTGTCTCAGTCTCCTTTGTGATCCTTCTGGGGAGAAACTTCATCAAAAACATCCCATTCCACCAAATAGCCCACAGATTTACAATCAAGAAACATGAATAATCACTTCCAGCTCTCTGTGAAATCAGCTGCTTTCCATGTCTCAATTCATGCTCTCAGAATGCTCTGGGTCAGTATTTACGCTGACTGTTAATCTTCAACCAATTAGTTTGGGCCCAGGAGGTACTGCTGGGCACCAACACATGAAATGACATGGAATCTCCCTCGAAAGACTGTATTCATACCCTGACACAAGTAAAATGGTGGTGACTACAACTCTCTGTCTATATGCACACACACACACACACACACACATACACACACACACGTACACACATCTCTCTCTGTCTTCATTGTGGTGTTTGCTATTTCCTTTTCATCACTTTCATAGTGTACAGGGTTAGCCACGGTATTGACATACAGTGCACATGCATTAGATGCACCTAAGCTAGGCTTAGCTTCCCCAGAACGGTCAGACTCCCCCTACCCAGCAGAACAGCAAAGTCTTTATTTCATAATTGATCTCAGGAAGGGTTCTTTCCAAGTTGATATGGTGTTATCTGTTTTGGTGACAGCACTGTAAAACTTACAAACTAATATTTAATGGAAAATGGACTGGCACATTTTCCATGTGTCTAATGTTCCCTGTGTGTTCTGTTACAAAACCAATTTCAACATCTTACCTTCCTGTTTTTGTATGAATGACTTACTACATACATAACTACATATTGACAGCTAACTGCAGTAGGGTGACACTGATTTAAATGTCCACATTTAAAATCTAATTAAGCATGCCATAAATATGAACATTCGTGCCAAGGGGGTCTGGAGCTATCTGCAAAGCTAATGGAAGTCTAACAGGCTGGAACGCTGCAAATTCAATCCCACTGTGGATAAATACTCTGTAAGAACCCTTTACACCATAACAGTTATGTCAATTATTAACTGAGAGCCACATATTGTGTCGTGACTAATGGTTAAATAGAGAGGTTATGAAAACACATCGCACAAATGTCAAAAGGACCTTAAAGTCCGGTTATGTAACTGTGTCACATTACGACAAATATTGAGTGATCTTTGAGAGTTCCTGTGAAGAGGAGATAATTTAAAGAGAAGATTTCAAATGCTGCTTATAAAGAGTTAGCGAGATGGTCTGCCAATAAGGCACTGACAGGCTGGGCACCGATCTGAGCTGTGACATTAGCTGACTACCACTGGAAAACCACAGTGGTGAGACAAAAACTTTCCCTGCCAAGGCAGGACTGGGATAGGGTGTTGGCCAGGGATACCTGTTTTTGTTTTTCAGCACCCCCTAGCTACCTGCTAATGCCTAGCTGCCAGTAGTCTGTGAGGCTTACAAACATGCACATTTCAGCAACAGTGTTCTTTGCATCATAAGTGCGTGTGATATGGTCATGAAAAACGTAAAACATACAAAAGCATATTACAATTGGGAATTCCTTATGAGAGATTAATGTTGCACGCATCTTATTGACTTCAAAAGAAAAGAATAATACATATATTCATCGGTTTTTGAGGCTTTTGGCCAGTAGTGTTCATTAGAATCATCACCTAAACCAAAACAAAACTGCTTTATTTAATGTACATTCACAATTCCAAAAGGTATTCTCAAATGTTACATTATCTCTCTATAAACCCCACAGTAGAGTTTGTTCTGAACTGTGAGATACTGGTCTGCCATCAGGCTTCCATGTCTAGGATGTGATTCTGAATTACTGAACAGCACTCATACAGAATCTCCACAGCTGAGCTTGTCATGGCGTATTTGTCCGTTCATTTTAATCTATAATTCCTTTTACTGGCGCAAGGGGGCTGTTTGCTTAGTTGACAATGCTTTGTTTTACAAGGGGATCCTTGAAGTTAAGACGATTTGGGCTAGTAACAGTGAATTGTACTGAATGTAGATGAGAGATTAAAATTGAAAATATGTTCCATATTATACCCTTGCCCTGCATTATGATACATAATTTACAATTATTTTTAATACACACATTTTCATGTTCAGCATTTTGATGTTTGCAAGCCCTTTTGTGGCATCAAATATTAAGGATTTGCATTCACTCAAAATTTACTGTATGCAAAGAATATCAGTGTTGTGTTCTTGGCATTGTAAATCGAACTGTCAAAACATTTAAAAGGAGTGGATTTCATAACTTTACAGTATGCACCAAGTATAAACTTGAATTAATAAGTGTTCATAGATAATGCATGTCCTACATTTTTGCTTATGACTATCACTGCTTGTGCTTGTCTGTGATGCTTGCTTTGAATGGTTGTCTGAAGGAAGCAAAGAGCAATAACACATCTCACGTTGTACCACTTGCACAGAGGAGCGGTTGACCTCAGCAGACCTCAAACAGACCTCAGCATAAAAGAAGTGAATGCTTCAGATTCCGTAGGATTGCTCCTTTAAGTGAAACACAGACATGAAGCACTATAGGCTACTTTTGGCACAGGATCATCCTAGCATCTTTTTCATGTACAAATGGTTGGGTAGAAAGAGGCAGCAGATGTTTTTGCCTGACTTCTGTCACATCATTTGTCAGCAAGCACATTTGTCACTAGCTGTATTGATTTACAGACAGGGCTAAGATTGGCAAGGAGATAAGGGAACTGTAAATCAAACTACAAATCTAAGGCTCCAGTACATTTTGGAAACCACAGTGTTTGTAAATCTGTAACCGTCCAACTCCTCACTTCCACATACACATACACACATAAGCTACAGTGATTATATTTTGAGCATGACAGTATCTAGAAATAGGTTGTCATATACCATCACATTTGATTTTATAAATACATTTGCAAATAAAACAATTGTTTTTTTCACTATGGGAGAAAAATAGTGATAATATTTGAAACTATTATTTTCTAAAAAGGTTTTTTGTGTCTCGTGGTGCAGTCCATTATGAATTCACTTTCAGCTATTGATGGAAATGTTGGGTGTGACACTGCACTTTACACTCAGAAAGTCAAAAAACTGCAGTTAAGCAGTCCGATTTGACCTTTTGAGATTTCTGGGGTTATCTACCAAAGTTTGGGCTATCAGTCATTGGAATGTGGGTTTCAGAAAGACCATAGGATTGACATCCTTTGCTACTATGATATTACACCAGTGATCTATGGCCCATCATGCAGAAGTTCTCCCAGTATTTTGAATGTTTCCTTATGCTCTGGTCAGAAAGTGATCCAACTCTATGCACAGATTTGTTCTGTGTTTCTGCAAAGAAGTCACCCTCTGCATTCATTTGGGGGTCTCTGGAAAAAGAACATGCGGCCCTGCCATGGGCTCATGGGCATGCAATCTGTACCCCCACCCCCCCACTGAGGTCAGGACTTCACACCTATGTGTGAACGTGGAGAAGTTTAGTTCTGAGTGCCCTGCCATCCCCACACCCCCCCGACCCTTCGCTTTGACGCTCATCCCTGGACAGCAGAGGCACTGAAGATGTGTGAAATCCCTGTCCCTGTTATTCCGAGGTCTCTGAGTTCCATCCACAGAATTTACAGTACAATGCACAGGACCCAGCATGTGTTACACCAGTGTCTCCCTCACTGTCAATTACAGTCTCGAGAGATGCTTCTGCCTCTGAATAATGGCTTTCATCATCTTTGTTCCCTGTCCAATCCTTACTGACAACCATCTGCTGAAAATGAGCTGTCAATATATTGGCTTTCCTTATGTTATTTTCTGTGGCTCTTACCTCTCACAACACTTCAGCCTCAATCATCGACACTAAACAGGAATATAAGGAGGGGGCATAGTGCCAGAGTCACTGAGGCATAACCATCAAAATCAAAACGCAACACAACAAGAAAGATCATGCCATGCTTTCCAGTGAAAATGAATGCAACTAAATAACTATAGTTTTATGCCTCCTTGTCTCTGTTCCTGATGGGAAGACACTCCTAGTTCCTTGCTATTGCCTGGCCTTGCACTTGTACAGAGACTGTCATGAGAGAAACTGGCTGTGCCCCAAACCTAAGGAAGCTGTCCAGAAAGACAGCATTTTCACATTGCACACTTGTCTGTCATAGGCACATCCCAAGCCGAAGTGAGCAAAGATGAAATTTTTCAACGATCCCCTATTTTATTTACATCTGAAGGCAGCATCCTATTTATCCTTCAGCAGGAAGTATATCCCCAAGGTGTTTGTGACTGTCTGAGCAAAATTGAAATTTTCATTCAAACGGTAGCAGCTGGTGTCACCACTTTGATCAGGCAATGACCCAAGGAAGAGCTTCATACGTGCCTTAATCGACCACTTGAAGGAGATATGGCTTAAAATGGGTACTTTTTAATTTTATTGTACATTTATGTAATTGATATTCTTTTGCCATTCATAATTCACTCCCTAGTCCATAAAGATAACTTACATTATACTATGATGATTTGGATTTACTACACATGGCTGTGTAATGCATGGAGAGGGGATTTGGGTGAGTCATCACCCGCCATCTCACAGCCTTTACTCACCAGGCCAAGCAAATTTACTAACCTAAACATTGTGGCCAAAGGAGGGCAATAGTGAGAAGGCCTTACAATAATCCATCACAGACTGATTCCTATTAAGGTGTCAGTGGTGGTCAGTCCATGTCTGCTTGTCAGTTGTGCTAAAAGAAACCAATCATGTTCAACTGCAGCCACCCACCAATGGTAAAAACCCCTCAACATTGTTTCACACATCAGCTACATGTAGCTTGATCACCGGTACACTGCTGGACAGCCACCACCTAAGATACAAACAGAACCGTTTTATTTCTCAAACAGCTGTTTTGAGGGCATGCCCTATCTGACTTTTCCTGAAGAGCTCCCATGTGGCACTGGTCAAACAGAGATCTGCGCATGTTTAAGTCACCCTGACTGGAACCAAGCCACAACCCTGATTTCAGACTACAGGTTCCAGTGTCTCTGAGTCAATCAGCATATACCCTAAACTGGACCTTGCACCATCTGACCAGCAGGATTTATTAACGGAAACCAGAGCTTGCATTCTTCTTTCACTGCTAAGTGGTGAAACCGCATTATACCACTGACATAGAAAAATATTACTGTAGTGTATGAATTATCCTGTTTGTGTAAAATTGTACCACTGTTTCAGCCTGTTCCTGTTTTCATAGCTGTGCCTGTTACTTGGGAGTAGCCAAATTGCTAATTTTTAATTTTTATTTTTTGCTAAAAATTGTTTTTAATTGTCTTCATTAAAAAAAAAGAAAATACTAAAAAACTGACAAAATAAATGATTTGAGAGTACATGGTAATCATTGTGTCATTCCTAATAATAATTCTAGTTATCAATTTCTAGCACTCCCCTGTACATATAATACAGATAATAGTGTAAAAGTTCCAGCATAAGTGATACACTGTGTTTCAACACTTCATGATTTCTGTAGACAATTACATTAGTGCTGGACTGGACAACAATGATATCATCAGCTTTTTTTGATTTTCCACTGTGATGACGTTTCAGTACTTTATGAATCCAGATTCCCTAAGAAAAAGTTATGAAGTAAGAGGCTTAAATGTAACACACACACACACACACACACACACGGAGATCCACACATGGGGATTCACCACACTGAGCTGAACAAAATGTATCACATTCCCTGTCAACTGTCAGCTGTTAACATTTTTAACATTGCAAACTCACAGTAACTCATCAAATCATACTTTGCTGTACATTTATTCCAGCGCACATAATAACTACACATTCGTGTTTCGGCTGAATGACGGCCATGGTACAGCAGGATAATAAAATAAAAAACTAAAGTAAAAGCCTTGACGTCTCTGCAAAGTTGCATAAAGCAGACACGGATGAGCTCGCCGCTCCCATCAAAATGAAAGCGGGCACCCGCAAACGAATGAGCACTCCCACACGCCGCGCCTCCGCCCGACACTTTGGGATTGGCAGCGGCAGAGACGTCTCAACATCAGACAACGCTGTGCTTTATGGCAGGCAGGCGTGTCAGTCAATCCTTTCAGCTCACCTTGATGAGAGAACATGGGCTGCACTGTTTACATTGTTTCAGGCAGCTTAAGCTCAAATGATAAAAAAAAGAATGTTTAGCTATGTTCTATTAAGTTTGCGGTCTAATACAATTTGGAGCTATATATGACGCACATACATGGCTTACGAGTTACACACATTCCTACAGCAATGCTCAAGACATTATTTAAAGCATTCGTACAAATGAATTGCACTTGTTCCCATTTGTCAGGCAAATTACTCATTTGTTTCGTTCTCAACGGCCGAGTGAGTTTTCTTTTAAGTACAGAAATATGCACTTGAGGAGGAACCGTATGTTACAAAGGTAGCGGGTGATTTCTTTATTATTGCACAAACAGGTACCAGGATCAGGGGCGCATAACAGGAATCAGATTCGGCTTTGTAGCAGCACTTTCAAGTCCTCTCGGGGTAATGTGGAACACACGTGTTGTCGGGCGTGCCAATTATTTTATTTGCTCTCTGATTTCGTTCCCATTCTGAGGCACCTCGTTTGAGAGAGAGAGAGACAAAACCTCATGTCAGAATTGGAGCCGAAAACAGAATGCATTACCTCCGTAAAGGCTGAGTGGTCTCTGTGTTCGACAGTCATGCTTGATGGAAGGTTTAGGAATCCTTCCGCCAACACTGGAGAAACGCTCTGGATTTGCTCCATAATTGATGGAGCAGGGTTGCCAGTCACCAAAAAAAAAAATTATAAAAAAATAAAATAAATACTCCTGACTAAAGTAAAATAGTCCCCTAAAGAACAGCCTCTGGTAATATGTTTTCCATGCAAACACAGTGAAACGAGCAACTTGTGCGGCTGCTCTCTCTCTCTCTCTGTCTCCCTCTCTCTCTCGCACTGTCTGCACAGACTGACCCGCAGGCTCTGACTTTCCAGGCTCATCCCCATCTGAGCTGAGCTGCTCCGGACTACCCTACCCACTGGCTCTGCATCTGAATAGACTTCTCAAGCGAATTGTTGTATCCTGTCTAAAACTGGTTATAAATAACTGAGTGAGTAGATTCCGGAGAAAAAAAAAAAACAAAAACAAAACACTTTGAAGTTATGAAAATCAGAGAGGCCTTGCATGTTTAATGCCAAACGTACAAACAGCCTGTTTTGACTCCTTGCAAATGTGGCGAGAGTGCGCCAAAACAGATGTGCATTGTAATCGATAAAATATTTTCAACGACTACCTAGAAAGATATTCTGGGCTCATCCCACGGAAAGTGTTATATAAAATCAGTGTGACCTCATTTCATACCCTCCTGCATGCCTCGCCTCTGTTGCTTTTTCAACTTCTCTCCCTCTAAAAAGGAACACAAAAATGCTTTCATATGTTTCTGCGCTGGAAATAAAAAGGGAAGCCGTTCATTTTCACGACCAAAAGCTTCCTAAGCTTGGATGCTCTAACATCATTAGGTGCAGCCACTCTTCAAAAAACATGAATATATATATATACAGCATGTAGCAGTGGAGGAGAAATGTCAGTGATTTAAATTTACATTTCAGTCATTTCATTGGGAGAATGTGCTGTTTCGCATGCTCTATGAAGCACCTACATATAATATACTGTAGCATGTGTACTCTCGTCATACATTTATAAAACATTTATGATGCATTATGCATGTCTTCGTAGCGCGTGACAATGCCTTTTTCAAGCATGAACAACACTGACAAAGCGGAGGCATCAGAAAACTTGCTGCCCTATCTCCCATCCACACCAGACTGACATCCGGTGATTGGTTGATTATCAGAGAGGACCGTGTTGTACCGTATGTACCAATTTCGGCCAAGCCGTGATAGAAATTAATAGCACTACAATCCAAGTGGTTTTATCTCAGATCCCGAGGCAGGTGGAAACACAGCCTCTGACCCAGAAGACAAGACAAGACAATGACTCCACATTGTAAGAGAGGCAGGCGGGCAGGCAGGCAGGCAGGCGGGCAGGCAATGCGGGAATTCTCTGGAGATGCACGCAGTTAGCTTAGAGGTCATTTGATTCCGTGCGGCTATTCCTCGGCACAGTGATCCTGCCGTGTCCTCGGTTGATGATGGATTGCTCTGTGCAGAGAGGAGCATTTGCCCAAGTCAAAGCAGAAATAGCATCTTTGTACAGCTGTGCTTTATGAAAGATAATATGGCATTTTTATTCTGCATTTTTTATGTACTGTAACTGGGTGAAGAACAAAAAAAAATCTAACCAATCAAAAAATAGTTTTCTGAATGCATGGTCATGAAGGCACTTTTTTTTGTTGCTGCTATATTTCTTTTGAGTATTTATGTTTGATATTGAGGTCATCATAAGTTACAAGCACCATCATTAACTTTCACAGTTAAATTAGCTCTTTGTTCTCACTCTCCATTCTATAACTACCCAGTTACACACAAAAGTGCAAAAATACACAACTTTTTTAATAGCAATATATTTTGCTTGACACATGTTTATACACCCGTCCACAAATAAGCTGCATGCACTTTAAATGACCAATCAACATTGAATATTTTTAAAGAGGTCATCCTGTTGTGTCTCCAAGGCAACACCATACCCATTCATGGCGATTCCTAAATAAAATGTGATCACCTTGAATTATAGAGTGATTCATACTGGTGCACTTAACTCAATGCAATGCCCTCATTCTCCACACCAAATCAAACTTTGAATTGCAATCCAGAAGTAGTATTCTGAAAAGAAAAGAAACCAGACCTGGTGGGGAAGGTATATGTGGGAAGGAAAGCAATGGAGAAGGAAAACAATGTTACATCAAAAGTCAACCCCACTGCCATTCTATTGCTGTAAATGGCCTCTCAAAGAGAAAGCATATTTTCGCACCAGAACACATACAGCTGGCACTTTGAAAAAATGGGCATGCTATAAGCGCTTTAAAAGGAAGCATTTAGAAGAGGTTCACATTTGGTTGTTGTCGTGGTTTATGGCTTGTTTTTGGACATGAATGAATTGATGAATATTCCTGCTCAGTGTGAGCGTAAGGGGAGGTCTGTGCCCTGTGGAAACGCTGTGGTGATAGTGTGTAAGGTTAGGTAGTGAGGGACTGAGTCCCTCTTCATTCATGTCAATAACACAAAGGGAAGAAGGTCGGGTCTGAGATATTGCTGTAATTGCTGGAAGTCATTGATAGACCTTGTTTTTCCACAACTACAGTGTGCATTCAATCATTTATGACCCCTTGCAGATATAGGTTTTTATGAGTATAAATGTGTTTTGTACATGAATATTTTGTACTCCACTTCTTGACAGGAGTGCCCTTCTTGATGAAGCTGATGACCTCAGATGTCAGCCACTGCTCTAAATTTAGTTCCCCTTGTGGTTCAACTGGACTCTAATTAGGTCCAGATTCAATCTAACAACATTGCACTTTGTCCGAAACTTTATGTGACATACTTAAACAAGTATTACTTTAACATCCATCCTAATAATTTTTGCAAAATTTTGTTGCTGAAAAACAATAGAAAACAAATATATATGTGCATTTTTTTTTACAAAATCTTTCATCTTAAATTGAAGATCTTCCAATGCCCTATGTTTCTGTTTTGTTTCAAACCATTTGTCTTAATTTGTTGGATACAGGCTCCAGATTTTTCAGGGATGAACACATTCACCTGCCGATGACCTTGAGGTAGCACACCTGAAGTGCTGTATTCCCACACACACACATACACACACATACACACACAAGCAGAAGTGGTGGCTTCAGTAAAATAAATACATTGATAATAATGAATAACTCAAACATAACCTAGAATGCACAGCATATCTGGCTTAACTTTAACATTAATCTATGCGTACCACTTTGCATCAACTTCTTGCAGACTGTCAGCAACCGTTATGAAAACACAACCACAACAAAGTGCAAGTTCCATGTACAACAGGTAGTTTTGAAAGAAAAACCTTTAGCCGTTGGATGAGAGGATTGTCCTGGACTGCCCTCCAGACGGTCCTGATGTTCTGCCACTTCATCTCCCCCACACCGAATTGAACTGTGATTACAGGAACTGCTGGAGATAGGAATCTCCTACAACTGTCAGAGCCCATGTGTATCTGCCAGGTGGACTTTAACTTCCTAAACCAACAAGATAATTGAAGTCCCCTTTTGCAAGACCCCATTCCAAATGTAGGTGTCTTAGCTGCCTCACAACTTTCCTCAGACCGTTGTTATTTCTGTGCACAGTAAATCACATTAGGACGCAATGCTCTTTGTTTAGAAAAGCACACCGACTTTTTAATAGCAAGTAATACGAAAAAGAAATTCACAAATATCTATTGACTCATAAGTCATGTATGTCTTACGCCTTACAGAAGAGTGAAGCCAGGTACAAATTACAGAAATCATTTCCATTGCTTAAAATTGTCACATGCATTTCATTTTCATGTGTAGTGGAGGAATGGCTATAAATCTAAGCTATGCACATTGCCTCTACAACATATATTTCAGTAATTAATTTGATCTAAACTGCATCCATTATATCATTGAGAGCTATTTCCATCTGAAATGAACAGAACGTGCCATTACTGTAAACAGTAGAAATATTTCCTCAGAGATACAGCCGAGGTATATGAGATCTTTCAGAACAATGAAATGTTGGCAGCCATGAAAGTGTTGTCAAAACACACAACCTGAATTCTACTGGTTGCTAATGTTGCATAAATAAATGTATGCTTGTTATTTTTATTCCTCCCCTTTTTCCCCCACCCAAACTGAACTATGTTGTCAGCCCAACCCAGGATAAACCTCCCAGCTGACTAAACAAGAAGCAGCCGAGCTTCCTCACATGGTGACAACCTTTTGCTGTTCTTTATACTACACCGATCGCATATTGGTTATTGCATGCAGTGTCAACATGTGTTCATTTCACAAACCAGCAAGCATCAGCTTTGTAATTTTCATAAATTGGATATTGTTTAACAGCAGTGCTAAGAGATTTCTTTCTTATTAATTGAAAATGATAGTGTTTCAGTTTAATGCTTTTTGCATAAAGAGTTTGAAATTAAAATGATAATAATAATAAAACTGTAATTACAATTCTATTTCCAAGTTAATCCAGCATTCATTTGATCAGTATGCCCATATTTCAGAGGCTGTACTCTAAATAAATGAATGCAAACTACATGTCTAAGTTATTGTTTACTGTTTGTTCATTTTTTTCAGCAAAGATCCTTGTGTGACCTTAGATTTTCAGTTTTATTTTTTGAGAAAGAGTAGATAAGTAGGATGCTTTCTGTGTGTTCTGAACAAGATTTATGTTCCAGTACGCTTTTAGAAATGAGGTCAGAATCAAGCAGCTCACACAGATGCACACACATTTTAAGTGCTGATATCTGATGTGCGAGAGATCATTTACCCAGCAGAAATCAATACGATCATGTTCACTGATTACACTTGGTAATGACAACTTTCCCCGGTCTAATCGGTTTTCTGCAGGACAACTCTGTTCAGGGCTGGCAATGAAACTGTTCAACTATCAGCATGTCTGCCTCTGACACCTAATCAATACCTCCTTTAACAGGTCTTAAAACAAATATTGACTCGGCCGTCTGGTGGACTGCCCCCCATGCAAATATTGCTCTTTAGAAGTCTACCAGGTAGTTGATCCCTAAAAGCGCTATAACCCTTAAATTTATTTATATGGATTATCTCAGAGTGTAAAGGTCAAGTTAAGAGGAACAGTTGCTCCAAATGTAAGCCACATTCAAGTGTCTTTTGGTGAACAGTGTTGCCCCTACAGCAGGGGGGTAGAGGGTGAGCTGATAGCAGGCAATTACTTTATGTTTCATTTTCACTTGTGAGGGAGCAAATAAGCCACAGGAATGTTTAGACCGAGACAATGAAGAAATGAATGCAAAGAACACCAAAGAATTCATTTTAAAGGAGAGAGGTTCTGTTTTCTAGGTTGGAAGAAAGAATCATAATATCCAGATAAATTACACAGGGTGACACATCCAGACAATTAAGCACACACTTGACTTGTAGCTTATTCTCTCAGCCTGGCCAATGTCTCACTCAGATGTGGTATAGGGGGAACGTTTATTATCTCACCAAGGGTGAGGTAATACATATGACTAGTCATAACCTTTTGTAGGCAGGACTTTAGGTGGAGGTGGAGGTGGAGTTTCTGAGATGGAACATTCTCTGCTACAGTTTCAGCACAGCCTCCTCAAAATTTCAAATTAATTTTTTTAAAGCTTGTTACAATCATTACCAGGAGTAACTCAAATGAATGAAATCCAGAGAAACGTATCCGCAGAAGAGCAAAGGAGATCCTAATTTTGTATCATCTATTGTCATGGATTGTGGCAGAAGTAGTGACCTTGAAAACCAAAAGGTAAATTGGAGCGGCATAGGCAATCTCAAACTTCTCTCAGAGGAGATTACTGGGTACTATTTGTACTTTATGTATCAAAGCCCACATTCTCATTTTTTGGCTCAGAGTTAAGTCGTCATTTTAACCATGAAATGTAATATGACTGGTGGCAGGGCTGCAGCCCAATCACGTCTCCCTAACCTGACAATCATGCCATGCCTTTTAGTGGATTGGGAAATAGCATGGTCAGTTAAAAATAGTCAATTTCTTTCTGTTTTACTTGATGGATACTGTTGCAATAACATACTTGCAGCGTACAGATTTCCAAACACAGACGACTGAGATATGATGGTCTGACTTACGATTTTTTGACTTTACGATGGTGTGATAGCACTACATTTAAAGCATTTAGCAGGTGCCCTTATATAGGGCAACATGAGATATTCAACACTTTATTATCAAATAGGATTTCTGTTAATGATTTGGCCCAACTGTAGGCTAATGTAAGTGTTCTAAGCAAGTTTAAGGTAGGCTAGGCTAGGCTATGATGGTCGATAGGTTAGGTGTATTGAATGCATTTTTGACTTACGATATTTTCCACTGATGATGGGTTTATTGGAATGTAACCCCACTGTAAGCTGTGGACTGTCTGTATATCACTATTCTATCAACAATAAAACAAAAAGGGGCTTATACTACAGCTTTGTATCTGGCAATGTGCTGGAGACAGTGGACCATGGAATCAGGCAAAGTATGGATCTGGTGAAGTCAAAAACCCAGACTGTCATGTAGAATTTAATGAACAGAATATGAGCAAGTTCTTCTTCTAAGACAAATGTATACAGAACCTGCCAGAGACAACAGGGTTATGTTTCCGGGGGAAAATCAAATGCAAACTTCTGCTGGATTTTGTTTTCGCACTAAAATCAATGAGTGGTCAGACTCAATAAACCATGTGGGGTGGGTTAGCTGTGCAATCAGCTGTGGTAATTGAGCAATTAAGGACTGGGTACCGACAAAAACCAACAGACCAGCAATCAGCAAACTTCAGCAGTGTTGGCTGGACCTGCTCTATTCTGTACAAGCAAAATATTCCATCCCACATCCAAGCCATTATATACAATCATTACATTCATATAGGAAGGAGCTGAACTTGTAGTCGTATACCACTTGCCATACAAACCACATCTTTTTATCAAATCAGTGGCGACAAAAACACTTCTTTACCTTAACATGTGGCTGGACCTTCTGAAGGAGTGTCTTGCCTTTGAAGACAGCTGGTTACAGACATCAGTCGCCTGCCTGGCCAAACAACCACGGTGACAGGTCGGACTCAGGTGGTCATGGTTACAGACACCTCCCTCTCTCTTGGGGAATCATGTCTCTATCAGAACATTGGTCTGAATCTACAAAACCACACAAGGGGTACTGGCAGCCCTGACATTTGCCCCTAGATGTACAAACAAGTACCTGATGGGAAAAGAATTCTGGAGCCAGTTTGTCTTCCTGGAAAGCATAGTATTATCACACAAGACATCATTTTTAGACCAAAATATACAATCTCTTTCTCTCTTTCTCTGTCTCTCTATCTGTCCATTTGTCTCTCTCTTTCTCCCTCCACTTTTATTTTGCAGTGTGCAACATAATTATTTCATCACTCCAGAGAGAAATTCATGGCAATACTGTGGTCTGAATATGTGAATTAATCTTGCTGCACTTTTAGTGACTTCAAGACAATGCAAAAGAGAAACCATTCCACTTGAATTTGGCACCTTTTCACATTTTATTGCCTCTGGTGGCAAGTAATAATTACAGAACTAGCAAGTGTGAATTGACAGCATCATCTCTATGACTGCATCTTCCAGTCTCAATTTAAAGATAAAAATAAGAAAAAATAAAAAAATGAATGTGCTTTAGTTGTTTATCCTGGTTTTACAATGCCTTTGTGAAAAATAACAAAAAAAAAAAAAAACACTATTCTAAAACACAACCTGGGAACACTCTTGCTCATTATTTTAATCATTTGAGTCCACATACCATCATATTCCTGTTGTTAAATAGTCATACAATTCAACTTCATTTCCATAACTTTAACTATCCTTCCGCGACACTTTTTGAATGGAAATGATGACATTTAATGACTCAAATATGTCTATAAAGACGGAGGGGGTGTAACGATTGTGCTAGCACTTTGCATCTCCTCTAAGTCACTTTGGTAATTAATGCATGATGTATGAAAGAGGCACCTATATCAGGGATAGGCCCTTGGCAGTGGGAGAGCACAATAATTCAATATAATGTACTTTGCAGAAGTGAAACCAGCTGTGCCTTGAGTGATCAATAAAGAAAGCAAATCTGCTGATGCCTTTGCTCAGGAGAGAACTGGTCACCCGCCAGCTAACCCTTTCAGCGCATATCCCAGACACTGTCCCCAGTGCTCATCCTGAATGTGATCTGGGTCATACCTTACTTAAGAGGCCTGTTTGTACTGCTACAAAATAGCTATTAATTGCACTGCTCCTCTTCATAAAACAAGACTTCTTTATTTATTTTTTTAATTGGTTGTTCATTAGGCACTAAGCAGGTAGTAAATAGAAGCCGTACAGCAGATGCCACTAAACTGAAACCCAGCAATGTTATAATTTCGATTAGCAGTCAATTTAGAACAACAAACCTGAACTCATTAAAAGTCTAAACAAGAGCAGGCAGTTACTATTTGGTAATTTATTACCTCTGCCAGTATCCTCCATCTATTAAAAAAAAGTTTTAATCATTGATCATAAGTAATAACTGGTAATGAATGGATTGCTAAACTGTTCACCAACTTGCAAAAAACATGGACTAACATCAAAGTTTGCTGGCTCTTCTGTTATCTTAAGATGTTTTCTTATTTTTCAGCATGATAGTTTATTGGTGTCACATTTGAGAAGACTGAAAAACTTCCTTCCTTAAACATTGACCACATTGCATTGATGTGCATTTTATTATGATGCATGGTATCTTATCCAAGATACTGCTCCAGAATCATAAAATACTGCTGTTTGTGAATTCAGTCTATGCATACATTTCCTCTAACATATATTCTGGCTGCTTGACACATTTATGTACCCATCTCATAGTGAAGAACATCACTGCTGGCTATCGCTGAATGAGAGAGAGAAAAAAATTCTCACCTAACGTTTGTTCCAAATCATGCTCAAAAATGCTTTTGAAAAATGAAAATGAGCTTTCCAGTATATTTGAGAATCTTTTACATGTATTTGTACCTCAGCAATGTTGGAATGATTAAAACATTTCTTTGGAGCCCCAGTGTGGCCACGTGTGTCAAGTAAAGGAGTTTATTTATTTCCACAGTGAGTAGAAAAGGTGTCTTACCCATCCAACATACGGCTAATTGTTAATTGGCTTATGGCATTGCAGGAAGCTGACTCCTGAGCAGCCGTGTAAATGTAGCAGATGGCTGTCTGTGTAAAACGTTTACAAGCTGGGTTCCGAGTAGGAGAGGTGACATTCGGAGCACAACGCAATTAGGGTTACCCACAATTAACTCCACACCTATGATCATCCTGAAGGACAAGGCAAGGGGGAAATTCTGCACAAGATGGAGGACAAAATGAACAAAAAAAGGGTTCTGGGCAATGGCATCACTGCAATCTAGGAAATGGAGACTAATTAGAACAAGCACATTTTATCTGGGGAAAATGACCAGTGATCAGTATCCCATTTCACAAATGACACAAGCTAGATAGTGAGAGCCCAAGCCAAAGTGTGAATAACCATTTATATACAAAGACATTTGAGAACTAATGTAACAAATTTAAGATAATGCCAGGAAGGAAATAAGGTCACCTCGAAGAAGTGAAATGGTCAGTAATCAACAAGTCAACCCATAAAAAAGGCTTCACCTTAATGTAAGTGTAAAGTGTAATTGTCCATAACTAATTAGGTGTTTTATGACAAGAGGCGCAGAAAGAACCTATGCTACATTAAGAGGATGCTTGCACAGATAAAAGTATTTGAGAAATGGATATAGGTTTTCACCTCTGGGAATACAGCTTGTAACAGCTTGAGCATTACAGCTGCAAGAGCAGCCTCGTTAGGAATGACGTAATGGCCTATTTTTCAACAAGGAAAACTACTGAATCATTGAAATTTTCAGTAATAAGTACCATGGAATCTTCTGAAAACTAGGGTATCAATTGAAAACTTAGCCATAGATAAATCCTTAAGGAGCAAAATATTGATTTGTGGAGGCAATTCATTACCATGTCACTTTGGTGTGCTGTGTTTTGACCTGATGGCTCAAGCCAAAAGCTTTCTTCTCATGAAACGTTGAGACACATGGATGTTTAACTAAACTCAATCCCAGCACTTCCCTTCCCAGGCCCTGGGAATTACTTCAACACTGGAAATATACTGTAATATAGAAGAGAACATCTTCACAGAAGCATTAAGTACATATCCACTGCAGGAGTGAAATAACTTCACTTAGCAGGGTAGAGTATTCCTTCTTTGATCTGTTTTTGTCACTACATCTGAAAGAAATGTTTTCAAAAGGCAGTGTCTTAAAGCCACTTAAAAGGGCCTTCTCTGCTAACCCTCTGAGTTACAAAGGAATTTTGATAAAAAAGTTGTGTGGTCTCAAGTTTGCATGTTAATTAGGAGAAATGATGACATCACCCAGAGATGGATAAAAAATAGAGCAGGCAGCCCTTATATGGTAAGGTTTACACAAGAGAAAATAGAAACAGCTTCACACACTTGATAGGCACAACATCTTCATGTAAACTCACATTTCACAGAAAGGGCAAGCTGTTTCCTCTGAACTTGCAGGATAAAGTGATGCAGAAGTGTTTTGCGTGTGAAATATTCAAAACTTAGAGAGCTTTTGTATTTTAAATCGTGATAGTAGACGTGTCACCTGAAAGGGAAAATAAAGTTTTAAATGTCGCAGAACTCTGCGGAGAGGGAGGTGTTGAAAAGGCTGCTCAGCAGATCTCAGTGTAAGTATATGAAAAGAACACTGGCCTAGGAAAGTGTGCCATTAATAATACTGTTGAAAAGATATGTTCAGCACATAATGAAAAAGAAAAAGGTACATAAACATATTCATTTTAGATATGTCTATTCACTCTCCTCGAGTTCCAGACTTTTCCCTCTTCATCTGGAGCAATTAAATATACAGGAAGGTGTCAGGTTTTTTTTTTTTTACATTATACATTTTGCAACTGTAATACAAAAGAACACTTTTTAGCAAAGCTGACCCCCTTCCAACTGTTAATAATGAGAATGACTCCCAGTGGTCAATACAGATCCTGTGGTAATATGAAAGTGTAGGGCTGTTGAACTCTAAACTGTGTTCTGGTCAAATTCCTGGATGTGTTGGCTTTCTACATTCTGGTCACCTCATAATCCGTAACAGCAGCTTGGCTCCCCAATGCCTCCCTGCTATGTTTCCCCACATCTTCACCTCAGAGGAGAAACCAAGTCCTCAGCTACCCTACCCGGGTGAATGAAGGTAAAATAAATGAAAAGGGCACATCTGGGCGGAACGTTCAGCTGGTAACGGCAAAGCCCGGCGACAACTGACAACGGTAACGTCCGGAGAGGGAGGGATTCCCTCGCCTCCTCGTGCGCGCACGACTCGAGCGACGCGAGACCTCCAGCAGCCTGCACATGCCAGCTGTGCGTGGGGGAAGTGCAGTCCTCCGAATCAGTGACTGCACAGCACGGCACAGCTGCCGACTGCGGTGTGAGAAACGGCTGCCTGCATACACCTGGGATGGGCCTACGAACACAACTGAACAGTCTAAATCGGGAGATAATAAGATACAGGCGATACAATTTCTATAAATGTTCTAACACCAGACCCCCCCCCCCACCTCCCCACACACAAGTAGAACAAAGACTCACCCACCACAGAGCCAACGGTTGACTAACTGTCACAAATGTGATTTGTTTTGATTATTTCTCAGAATTTAAATAGATATTAAAGCAGAAAAACGTAACTGGGGCCTAATAAATAGGTGGCGATCAATTTTTAAAAGAGTTTTTTTTTTTTTTTGATGGGCAAATCAAGTCTTTAAAGTATGACAGTGTGGTTCCTTTATAAATGCTAACCTAAATCTTCTCTCATGACATCACACAGTCTAAATACTACAAGTTCATCACTTTAGCCATGAATTGAATTGAAATGAAATTGGCTTTGTAAGTTTAAACAACAGTAGAGAAAAAATAATACCTATAGGCAGTCAGGAAACAGGAACAGACTATGGTCCAGTGAGCAGTCAAACAGCCACAAAATTCACAAATGAAAGCTGTTGGTGATTAATGTGTATGGCTTGTTTGTTTGTGCAGTCAAGCACCTCGTAGCACAGTTACAAACCTGAAATCTGAAATAACAACTAAAGGACTGCTATCAGAGCCAAGCATCAGTATTACAATTATGTACTGAATGTACATTTTAAACTAGCTGAAATCTAATACTCTAATGTGCCACGCTGAGCTAATAAAGATCTTATTTTTTGTCCTAACTTCCCCCTTATATTGACCATGAATACACAGAAAGTGCAAGTTAAAATCCAGTCACAAAGGTCCTGTAGTTTTCGACTAGGCTCTTGCAAAATCTTTAATTATACATACCTAAAAGGTAAAACTACAGCAATCAGCAATATTTATACCTCAGGATCTGAGCCAAAACTCAAAGCTTACCTTTGATTCAATTTGAGCTTAATGTTATTTTTTTGGATATGGATACAAAGATTAGCACTCAGGCACAGAAGATCGATAACAATGACATTTCACTGTGTCTCACTACTGTGCCGTCTCAGTTAAATTAGTGTGCTTTGCATCAGCAATCATTCTTTTTTTTAAGCATCATATATTCAATATCAGTTCAGATTTGTGTGTGAAAGTGAGAAGGCTGAGCCTGAAATAACCTGTCGATAAAGAAATTTTAAGCATGAAATCACCCCTTATGAGTCACATGCAGATACACATTCAGTACTGAGGTAAAAAAAAAACAATAATTCCATAAAATGGTTCATAAAATGGAATTTCATGTTATCAATACAAAGACATTGGAATCCACCTCCTATACATTCTGTCAAACAAGTTGTTTTTCCTCTAATTATGAGAAAACACACAATACACAAGTCACAATTCCAAGCACCTATAGTAACTGTCGACTATCTGTAAAGGAGATCGTTTTCCCTCACAACCCATCCAGCGCAGCATAAACTCAATAATGTAGGGCACGAAAAAGGCAAGCAGACAGGGTCAAAGAATGCAGAAGAAGTGTAGGAGTGGTGAACACAGACAACACCATTTACACTCAAAGGGAAAGACCTAGATGTGCACAGGGTAACACAAGTAGGTAAGGGCATGCTACACTGACAATGTGTTTCCTGCGCAGCACTTATGTAACAGACCCACCCCCAAGCTATATCCCTGCAAACATAAAAATAAAAGCATGACCATGAGATCACAGCTGGCAGTCTTTTTGGGGGGGCAGTCAGCGGACACCCACCCTTGAGGGGTTCTGTCGCAAGTCTTAAATTCTCTGGCTGATTTATGTAAGGTCCTACTAAATATGAAATAGCAAAATGTTACATCATGGTTCTTCTGAATCTGCAGTTTGCTGGTGTCATGAAAGCACAGGTCAACAAAATATAGTGCACCCTTTTCTTTGTTCACTGGCTAAATATACACTGTAACGCAATGTTATTTGTGTTACTGTGCTCTGCCACTTGGCTCAGGATATTCTCTCTTGTTTTTTTTTTTTTAAGATTTTTACCTGTTATAGTATCTGGCTACTACTATGTAACACTTTGTTGCGCAAGGATATTGAAGAACTAGCACAATTACATTTGTCATGAATATGTGTGTGTGTGTGTCTGTATGTGTGTGGTAGTGTGTGTGTTTGTGTGTATGTGTTAGTGTGTGTACCGTATGTATGTGTTTGTGTGTATGTGGTAGTATGTGTACTGTATGTATGTGTGTGTGTGTGTTAGTGTGTGTACCGTATGTGTGTGTGTTTGTGTGTGTGTGTACCATATGTGTGTGTGTGTGGTAGTGTGTGTCTGTACCGTATGTGTGTGTGTGCATCTGGGGTAGTGTGTGTGTGTGTACCGTATGTGTGTGTGTGTGTGTGTGGTGTGTGTGTGTGTACCGTATGTGTGTGTGTGTGTGTGTGTGTGTGCATCTGGGGTAGTGTGTGTGTGTGTACCGTGTGTGTGTGTGTGTGGTAGTGTGTGTGTGTGTACCGTATGTGTGTGTGTGTGTGTGTGTGTGTGTGGTACCATATGTGTGTGTGTGTGTGTGTGTGTGTACCGTATGTGTGTGTGTGTGTGTGTGTGTGTGTGTGTGTGTGTGTGTGTGTGTGGTGTGTGTGGGTGTTCATGCTGGAATCCTGATTTTACAAAGACGCATTCTCCATCACTGCACAGCCTACTAGGTAACGGTATCTGCCCCCTTCTCAAACCACCTTCCCCCAAAGAGCCATGAATAGAGGAGACACAGTGTGAGAGGGCAGGAGCTGGTGCAAATGAAGTGCAAAATCTACAGGGAGGAGGGTGCAGAGCAAAGCAACACCCTGCTAGCTCGTAGATTAGTGTAGCTTAGCCATGGTACGTCAGTATATAATGAACACTGTGATTACCACCAGCTATTTGAACAGTCCCTTTCAAACCACTTTGCTTTGTGACTTAAGCCACAGATACTGTTTACAAAAAGTCGAAACAAAGTTATTTTTTTCCCTCCTTCTTAATACAAAGTTTGACTCATCGTGACTGTTGTTTGGCAACGCTGTGCAGTAACTGACTCACATACACACTATTTATATTCATGAAAGACAATAGTGTGCTTTGGCACCATTTTGCTGTCCTTCTACCTCCCACATCTTGGAGGGCTTCAATGTTTTGAATGCAAGCTTACAATAGATCACAAGACGCAGATGCACAAGAGGCAATTATGTATAAGTCGCTCGTTAATGACTGTACTTGAAACACAAAGCTGGGTGAGTAAGTGAGCAAAACCCTATCAAGGTAAAAAGGTACAATCCCAACATAAGAGTGCCTGCTAACCTGCCTACTGGTAGGATGATCAGAATTTGAAGCATATCTCTTGTCAGTGAGGATGGAAAAAGTCTGCCACCACTTTAGCAAAAATAGGAGTATTTTTGTATCAATTTTGATACAAAAATACTTTTGAAATAAAGAAAAAAAGGAAACAGGTTATAATCAGAAACGTACTTCTCTCTCAAATATTCCATGTTCACCATGGTCACTGGTGTTAGCATTCATGACTTGTATTTTTACACTCCGTAATCACTGAAGTACATTTTGAGAAACTTCAGATGTTGAATAAATGTTTTCCATTGGACAGGTAAACCAAATTTCTGATGCTTCGGCATGGTGTTCCTCGAAAGTTACAAACAGAGGACAGAATACTGGAGTAGTAAATGGCAATCTGTGGTGCTTGTCTTGTTAGCGAGCAGTAAAATTGCAAGACGACAAACTTCTATGAGTTCATGGGAGTAAGTTAGCTATATGGCACAGGATAGCTTACTGCTAGCTTGAGCTGCACCAGCAGTTCACCAACAGAAAAGCATAACTCTCGTATTCAAATGGAAGTAAAAGGACAAGTTTTGATCGAACCCCAGCCCATGTCACTGACAGAATTTCATACATCTGGTATTAACTTTGAGAAGGAAATGTTCTGAGGAGATGTGGAATGAGAAAGTGAAGTGCAATTCACTGTAAGCAATTTACAGATTATAGAACTTTACTTATAGAGGCCAGAATTCGATCAAACTTTGTGGAACCAATTTTTAGTATGTGCTAGAATACTGTACCTGGTGGCTTATCTAATTATACCAGTTCTATGAGCACATCATACATGTGTGATAATGTTTTATGAGCCCAGCTGGCAAATCAGCATGTCCATTACACAAAGTGTCAATTACACACTTATAATTACAATATAAAACAGTTATATACATATTATCGTGGAAATAAACTTCTCTCCCTAATACACACACACACACACACACACACACAGACACTCTGTATATAGAGGCCCCTGGCTGAAAGAGGAGCCGTGACAAAATTCGGTAGAATTTATGAGATTGCATGCGATAATAGAACAGCCTAATGCACACTGTATAATATGCTATTAGGAATGTGCATTTTCACAAGGTGTATGTCAAGTGAAAACATCTGTGATCTGTCATTTCTCAAAGGCATCAAATACTTTTCTAGCTGGCGCAAAGTACAGAGGCAGTCCATCATTCCCTTCTCTGCCTGCATGTCATCCTCACCATCTCAATTACTCCTCCTGCCTCATTTATTAACTCCAGCACAGTGATGTAATTAAAACCAAATCTCTTCACACCGCCTGCTACAGAACTCCAAGCTGCTTACATGGTATTTTACGGCCATGAATTTATGCTAATCTCAAATTCAGTAAACACACTTTTCATTAACAATCGATCGATATTTATCAACATATGCCCATGGATATGAAAAGCTCCTTCTACATGTGTTTGATAAAGCCATGGATTTAGTATCCATTTAGCCACAGATTTACACACACTTTTACAAAAGAATAAACAAAGGTGGCCTAATGTATGTACTGTCATGGAGTAAACAGCAATGTACTTCTGTTTCAATATTGTGGACACACCTACATGCATGTATTCTTATTGAAAGTTTTGGTTTTGATGGTACTTAATTGTGGAAAAGTTACACGTGGATCCTTAACGCCTAACTCTGTATGTCTGGTGTACTTTGATTGACTCTTTCTAAGCATGTAGCTCAATCTCTAAACAATGCAGTTGTCACCATACAGTAGGGATATGCATTGGTACACCCACAAGGGCTTTTTGTATTATTTCACATGCTTCTTGGCGTCTTAATGTGACTTAAGAGCCTACTGTATGAAACAATGCTCATCGGCAGGGCTTAGAATCTCCCCGCCTTATCCGAAGGTTCTAGCAGGTAGTCAGGCTGGCTGGACTCATCGGCCTGGGATAAGAAGCCAGAATCCCACACCTCGAGGAAGCAGTCCTGAATTCTCAGCTGAGAATCAAAACACCTCATGCAAGGAACATGAAAATAATGACATGAGGATGTGACACATCTTTTGTATGGTGACATGACAAATGTTTCCAGGTGTGTGCATCACCTTGTTCCCATAATATTGGATGTGGTCGTCTCTGATCCGCCCCGCAGTGTGGTGTGACACATTCAGACACCTGCGGTACCTGTGGTGGTCTGACTCATAGGGACCTTTTTACAGCACACTTGGGAGAAGATGTTCATTTGTTCAGCTCAGTACAGACAGAGGAAGAACCCAAGCATAGTCATGCATGCTAGAACTGCTCCACATAATGAACAATACAAATATCAGTAACATAAATTATCAAACACTCTTGTTTCCTCTGAAGTGGGTTTTATTGGTGTAGTTGTGATAAATGTTGTTTCTGATTTGACTTGCTAAAACGGATTACAGAAAACTATCATACACATACATAAAAATCATAACACTCAATTCATACCCAAATTTTAGAAAACAACACATTATGCTTATATTAAATTGTGCCTTCTACTTACAATATCAAATGAATCACACAAATTGAGAGCCATTTAAAGTTAAAGCACAAAGTTAAAGCAAAAGCATGTTCTAGAGGTCATCCATTTTCAGCAAATTTTTGCTGAGCAGAGAGAGAGAGAGAGAGAGAGAGAGGCACCAATAAACAAATGGCAAACAGCTTGTTTGATTTACCCCGCAACGATTTACAATTCATTTTAACTAATTACACAGGTATCACATTTGAATAATCTATGGAAAACAGGACTAAATGCCATCAAACTTCTCCCCTGTCGTTACAGCTGGCACTGACGCGGTGCTGGGCCATCATTCGGCAGGGACAATGACACGGTGTTTACTGGAAGAATGAGCCTAATTGAGCACTGGCTCACAAACGACACTGGCTCTGATTCAGTGCCATCAAAGCTGGGGGTTGGGGGTTGGGGGTTGGGGGTTGGGGGTGGGGAGGGGGGCTGTGAGAGTGCTGGAGAGTCCCTCTTGGCTCGCTGGAGAATACAGGCGTGTGTGTCGCAGCATGTGAATCACTGGTGAGGTACTCTTTATTTAACTCAGCAAAGTAAAGAAAAAAGAGAGAGAGAGAGAGAGAGAGAGAGAGAGAGAGAGAGAGAGAGAGAGAGAGAGAGAGAGAGAGAGAGAGAGAGGAAAAAGTTCCAGTCAGATCTGTCACACTTTCTTTGTAGAGTTGCGTTCCATTAATTCTGACTTCACGAGTAGGCTTTCCAAAACTTTCAGAAGCGTTCGCTGACAGAGCTGATCTCACCTACTTTTAAATGAGGCGCAGCTCACAGAGCTGTTAATTACACCAGGGCTGAATCGCAAATCCTGTGCAGGAGCAGCTGTCTGCATTTACATATCACAGCTCGGATGAGAGAGAGACGGGGAGAGAGAGAGGAGAGAGGGAGGAAGAGAGAGAGAGAGAAAGAGAGAGAGAGAGAGAGAGAAAGATGTTTTTGAAGGGGAGCTTATTTTTGGCAGCAAGTGTGATGTATTCACAATGATTATTTTTTAATGTGGGATTATGTTTTTTTTTTTTTGTATGTTGAAAACAAAGCATAGTCATGAATAAGATAAGATAGATGTAATCTTCCACTGAAATTCGACTTTGTTCAGACTTCACAGTGGAAATGGTAAATTAATGTCATGGGTATTTGCATGACAATGGTCAACTTTTATTTAACAAATGCACTGAAACAGAATTGAGGGGTCTTAGAAATTACCAGATCGAAGCAAAAAAAGTATTTTTTTCTGCTAAAACTATTCAGACTATTTTTGTAAGAGTGATATTTTTGGCCACAGCGTGATGGGTACATCCTGAGGAGAGTGTTAGGAGGTGTTTTCTGGTACTTACCGTTGTGAATTTCCATGTGTCAAGAGCGCTGTGAATAAGTCAGAACTGTGGTGACAGTGGGGGAAGGCTGAGGGTATTTCCTGTGGTGGCATGGGACACGGTGATGGGGGAAGGAAAAAAATGATTTCTCTCCATGACATATTTCTATGTTATTCTTTTCCTTTTCTCCCTCGTAAGGGAAGGCAGGTAGGAGCTGTTGCTCATCCTTATCTCAGTTTCCCGTTAAAAAAACCACCGTAAACACAATGAAGTCGTCATCTGCAGCATTGGGAATGGATGACCAGAAATGGTACTAACCACAATGTTGAAGGGTATGATGTACTTTTTTCAGCAACTGTAGCACAACCCCTCGATGCTTCACTTACTCCCCAGTATTTATTTATTTATCTGTTTATTTATTATCCCCTGCTAATCCCCTAATACATAAACACAGAAATGATTCAGAGTGTTTTACGAAGCTGTCATGCTAATGTAGCTTTGAACTGAGACCCAGTCCATGCAGGAAATCAGAATCAGCATGTCGCTCCTGTCAAAAGTAAACCTCAAAAACAGCTTTTCTCAACTTCGATAACACCATTCACAAGTGGAAGGTGGCCCTGACATCACAAACAGAGGCTTGTTTGTCTGGTTGCCGGAGTAACAGGGTGTGATCCAGTAAACACAGTAAAACAGTATATGTAATTCCTGAGTGTGTGCGTGTGTGTGTGTGTGTGAGCGCATGTGTGTGTGTGTGTGTGTGTGTGTGTGTGTGAGCGCATGTGTGTGTTGTTGCATAACATGGCTAAAGCCATGATCCTGCTGTGTGTATACAAATGGAGTACCATGGCCAAAAAATCACTAGACATCAGGACAATATCAACATAACTATCTGTTATAGAAGGTCATGACAGCAGAAAAGCACTTCAGGCTCTGTTAAAACATATAAGTGTAACATTCTTTTCACTCTCAAAACACAATGGAGCTAGCATTGACAACGGAACTTTTGTCAGACCAACAGGAATGAATGGCAACATAAAAACAAACACACATCACAGTGGTTTCATCAAGGATTGCCTAGTTAGCCTTGAAACCTCTTGCAAGGTGTACAGTAACATAGCAAGTCAGTGGTATGCTAGAGATGTGTAATTAATTTCCACATGTACCACCAAGCACTGATAAGTGGAATTATTTTTCTATCACGACCAAATAAGCATTCTAGTTAATGTGATCTGTTTTCTCACCTGTCTCTGCCTTATCACCACATGAAAGATCGACTGTAACAGAAATGTGACTTGCTGTTAAACTGAAAGAGTGAGCTGACTACATCTAATGTGCCAAAGACAATGATTCTTAACTCACAGCCCCATGAAAGCATAAGATGCAATCAGCTAATTTTCGCTTTCTTGTCTAACAAGAGACACAGAAAGCTTAGCTTTAACTTTTTAACATATGCAGCTCACTCAAAATATGAACAGTCAACACATCTGAAGATAACCAAAAGATATAAAGAGAATATAGTTATGCCTGAAACAATCCTAGCTAAATAATGTTAGTCAGTTAAAGTTGCCTGACTAAATTTAATTTAGGGTTAAACTATTTTCCAAACATACATTTCAGTAAGGTAGGTTAGCTCGGCAGACAGAAATGTGCTTTCTTTTAATTGCTTAGCAACTACTTATATTTGAGGTACTACACTCTGACAGAGGGATGAAATACAATCATTTGTCAAGTTAAAGCAACTTATTTTTAATTACAATGACCTTGTGCATTCTATGTAACAGTACCTTTTGGCTATAGCTATATTGACAGTGTACCATGGCCTCTCTGGCCTTATTGCTTTAATATGCACATCAGTACTGCCTGCAAGTCATAAGAATGGAAGGAATTGTGGTAAATATGTGTATTTCTGTGACATAATGACACTGCTTGTTTCTGGGACCGATGATCAGCTAAACATTCAGATTCAGGAGCTTCTGAAGGCCTGCCATGTTAAAGACTGCCCCTGATAGGGAGGCCTGGAGTGTTGGAAACACCGTGACAAGTACAGGCTCACTCCCTCTTGGCCAGCACCATCCTGGCTTCTTACAGCAGCCTTTAGCATAGCTGAAAAGAATGATGTGGCCGTGCTGGTTCTGTTACTTTACTTTCCAGTATAAAAAACTTGTTCCTTAATTTAAAAACTGCCTGAAACATGAAATATGCACTCTTTCACTCTATTCAATACTCCAACTACAAATATTTTTTCAGGTATCATTCTTAAATGTGATACCTATACATGAAGGTGTAGGTCTGTTTAAGGTCTTAATTACTTTTTCAGAAACCTTTATAACTGCATTTTTGACACTAGATCCTCATCAGGGTTTGAAATGACCCTGAATCTGTTGGGGGTTCCAATGCTTTTGTCTCTTTGTGAAAAGACTTGCTTGCATATCGTTGCGAACTGTACTTATTTTACCAACTTTTGCTGAATGCACTTGTCATAACTTGCACTGAATACGAGTGGCTAAAATGTTAAATTGCACATTGTGGTCCAAGCTGTTGGTTCTCATCTATTAAATGTGTAAACATCCTGTATGGGTGTATTGAGAATGCTGCCAGAATAGCAGATAGCAGCAATGTTTGAGATAAAGAGGTGGTTTGGATGGAGGAAAATACAAATTAACAGTCAGAAAAATTGCACAATGTTACATTTTTATTGCCTTACCCCCTATTGTGTCATCCCACCAAAGTTGACACAAAAGCTTTCAATGCAGATCATGAAACTACAAAATTTGGCAGCAGTGAAAATATTTCATTTGAGAATGAAGAAATGGACAGTTCCACAGGTGCATTTTCACTAACATCCACAATAAAGCCCCTAAAAGTGTGCAATGTATTTTAATGTATTTCTTCCTGTACATTTTCATTTTTATTGCAAACACATTTTGGAATATAAATAAAGACAATGGCAGAAGTGATCAAACATAAATATCTTACTTTTGAATGCAATATTAGGAAAATAAAATGCAGTTACAAAGAATGATTCCAAAAAACTAAACTATATATTAACATAGTTTGGCCCTGCACTACATGGGTGACATCAAAAATGAGACAGACGCAAAGAGAGGAAAACGTAGGATAAAAGCACACAGCAAGACTGATTCTGACTTTTCTTTTTTCTGAATTTGTTGTGTGCATATCTGTAATTCTGCAGGCACACTGTTAAGCTTAAGATGTTTTCTTTAATGTTTTGGTCACATGTTAGTTTGAAGACTGCCTGTGCATGGAACACTTTACCAAAATGTAGTTACATTGGGTATCTTTTCTTTAATACAACTAAACAAATCAAATTCCAGTGTTTCTACGTTTTGTACTACAAACATCAACTGCTAAACTGTTTTTGATATCATCAGTCGTGATTGGTGATCATTTAAATTGAATAATCCCATCCTCTGTATCCGTACCGGTGTTCTGTACTTATACAAGCTTTCAACTAGCTTAACTGTAACTACAGTTCTCTCTGGATAAGCATCAGCTAAACTATTGCACTTTGTTTTTATGTTATATCAATTTGTTTGACTGTTGATTCCTTTTTTTTATTTAAACATGGTAGGTTACCATTTCTCAGCTGGCCTGGGAGTAGACAATGGGAATGTGCTGAATGCCTGGGTCATTATCCACTGCTGAGTTCATAATGCATTAGCATAAGGCTGCTAGTGGCTAACTTGGAACTGCTTGACTTCCTCTTCCCTACAGGAAGTGGTGCTGCCCCCATCGGGGCCAACACAGTAATGCATGGCTTGTGCTACTTATATCAGGTGCTTCCAAACCATTTTTCATGTTAAGATTCCCTAAAATTTGCATTGCTCTGTGCACAGGCCACCAACTCAATAAAAGAGTAAACTGCTCCAGCTTTACCTAACACCCACATTAGGCTGCACTGAGTGCCTGTTCACCACACTCGTTTATGGAAGCATGTCTAAAATGGATTGGCATACACTTGACTTATCAGAAGTCAAGAGTGAATAAATAACCATGGAGTATGTAGTCTACCACGGTCACTGGATTTTTAGATTTAACATTATCGAGCTGACCTCCATGGTGAACATCAGAATTGAAAAATAAATTGTTTTATTAAGGGTTAAGAAGAAAACAAAGTACAATGCTGATTAAAAATAGGATAGAGATGAATGACTAAAATAAATTCTGTTTTCCAGATAATCTTATGAGAAAAGACTTTAGATGCATATATTTATATAAATTACAGTATTTAACTTTGTTATTCAAGACTACATGAAAAGAAACTAGACAAATGTTAAATTCACTCAGGAATCAAGTTATGAATTTCTTGTGTTTTCATAATACTTTTAATGAATGCCAAATGCAACATAGTTTTTTAAACAAAAAAATTCCTTTTTTTGTTTTAAAAGTTGAACTGTTCCAAGTAAGACAAAAAATAATAATCATATATATTTCTATGGTATTTATTCAAAAATGAGTACATACAAAAAATATGTATTTATATATGTGTATATGTATCCCTGTACCCCATTTTACTACCTTGTTGGGGCTACAGTTTTTAGAGAGATTCTGTGCAGCTGTGATCTCATAATAGGGGTGACCATGAAAGTTCTTTGACTTTATCATCCCAACGTTCACAAAATGGCTGCTCATACCATAACAGATCTGAACGGCTGTCTAACAAAATATCGGCTTTTCAAAGCTCATGACGTACAGTTTGCGTCGAGGGTGGGTCATGGATGTGTAGATTCAGTTTTGTGGTCATTTTTGTGGCCTGTGTTTTGCAGTTTGAAGGTTTTGTGGATAGCAGTCATCTTGACAAGTGTCCATCTATACTTACCAGTGAACTTCAACTTGTAGCCTCTGTTCCTCTTTCCCAAGGTGTTTCATAATTTTTCATACTGATCTCCTTGACACATAATTGTGCAGTTTCTGTGCCTGGCAGATCTACATTTTTGGGCACCAAATATTTTATCTCATTCAAAGTATGTTAGATCTGTCATGTCATAAACGGTTCTCACATATTTAAGTGCCGTTTTTCAAACAGCTTTTATACCACTACCATATGGGTAAGTAGCATTGATATAAATACGACATACATATGTAGACCTCTTTACAATAATTATTTTATTTTTTTACTTCAAAATACAGGCTGTTCATTTGGAGTTCCATCATTTTGTCTAAGCCTGTATATGGCATTGTATTCCAGTATTTAACTGGGCCCAGTGTGCCATGTATTGCCTGAAGCTGAATATGATTTCTGCACACAGCCACTGGGTGTGGAATAATTGCTTTTCACTGACTGTGGACCAACACATAGGTTGCTGATGCTGCTACTTGCCCAAATGCACTAGGCCCATCAGTGCATCTGTGATGGCCAGGTTTGAAAAAATGACAGCATCTTATTTGTCTACCTCCCCCCAATCTCCAGCCTCGCCAGTCTAACCCTCTCATTCTGCCATCGTAAACAATGCATGACAGGTTCTGTGGCTGTAAGCAGTGGCCGCCAGGAGTTGGTCACAGGCTATCTGTATTGACGCAAGTGGCAACGATGATGGCTGTCTGACGAAAAGCCATCGCTTCTCCTGGAATTACTTCCAAAGCTAGACACTGCACCCTCTCTCAGCTCAAAGATGTACTGTCATGAGCTTGTAATGATAATCGGATGAATGATGGCTTTTCATCATGCAGTAAAGATTACTAATAAATTACTAATAAATACTGCAGTAATTGTCACACAATGTTTAATATTCTGGGAAACTATTAACCCCTCATTTTTTATTTCACAGTCAATTTGTTATAAAATCATAAAATAATACCAGGGAATAAAATAATTGCTCAAATCTTGTAACTGATGACCCACAGCCATGATTCCTATTCTCGAAAACAAACTGAATTTTATTATGTTTATTAAAGTTATAAATGAGTTTTCATAACTACCCCAACAATACAGGCGACACTACCAAGAGGATGTGTTTGTCTGAATTTCCTCCAGACAACAGCCTAATACGTTGTATTTGAGTACACACACACACACACACACACACACATGCACACACAGACACAGACATTTATAATGACACCTTATAACAGGTTTTTTTAAATCTCAGGATGGAGCTGCCCTCCTTCCATAATTTAAATTTGGTCCCTCTTAAAATTAAAAGCAAGCAACCTGTTTAAATCAGTTTCACCACATTTCACAGGCCGAGACTTGGCCCAATCAATAACATGATCACATACTTAGCCATTTGGTGCCTGTCCAAATGTATGATTTAGTCAGAGATTATGGCTAATGCAAGCCTTTGAAATGTCCACTGTGATGCTGCTACAGAAAGAGAGCTGCTTCACTTTCACTTATCAGCTCCATTTGTCAAAGCTAATTTGAAAGTGAAACTCGCACAATGCCTCCGGTTATTGCTGGGTGAGCCTCGTGCGTGGAGTGGCTGTTGCATGTTTTTCCCCCCCTCTGTCCTATTGTCATCCCTGCGAGCAGAGGCTCTAAAAACATCTCCAAAGTCGTCCAACTGCCAGAAGCCTATTATCCGACACACGGATGTGGGGAATTGCTCCTCTTCGTCTTCGGATCGCACCGACCCTTCTTCAATTAATTTGAGATCCTAATCTTTGATATTCTTGAAGGGAGGAAAAAAAAAAACAAGTACAAAAGAGCCACACAAAACTTGGGTTACTTTATGGATGGAGAACAAAAGAAGCGAATCTGTAATTAAATGAATGACAAGATGATCTAGTCTGTTGTCAAAGACAGTACGTGGAAGGGATTCACTTTGTTCTCTTTCAAGCCGAATGTAGGAAGCGTCACTGTGTGTTTTCATGGCTAGATATGGCAAAAATATGGGCATGGTTCTCAGTAATTATTCACTGTTCCTCCAGACATTACAGCTTGTTATTCCTTACAAGGGTGTTTGAGGTATGTAGCAGTGGATCCAAGAGATGTCTGCCAACCCCTGTTGATTATATCCTACTATTTCATCTTTTCTGCTCTGCATTTCTCCACTGTCATCATTTCTAAGATGAATGAAATAACTTCAGAGGTACTGAGAAACTGGTCTGCAAATTCTATGCATGGTACATAGCTGTTAGTTATTATGTGTGTTTGTGTGAATGTGAGTGTGTGTGTGAGTGCGTGTGTGTGTGTGTGTGTGTGTGTGTGTGCATGTGTCTGTGTGGGTGTCTATCCATGCACGTGAACGCTTGGGGCCTGAAACATTGCTTTGGGTTCCGTCATAGATGAAATTGGCCCTGAACCGAGTTGAAGGATTGATAAGATTTTAGATTGAAATGTTTTGTCTTCATATGCTCCTAATAAATCACACCTAAGCAGAGTGTCGGTTTGACGGGGGTCTAACTGCTACTGCAAGGTTTCTCCAAGCCTCGGAAGGCAGTAGGGGCACTTAAATACCTCTCGCGAGCTGTCAGGCAAACGCGTTTTCCTCCAGGTAGAAAAAGCATTTGAAAGTGAAATGCAAGCACTGAAATTGCATGAATCTGCTCTTGTGACTTACTGAATATATACATTTTTTAATAGGGCACCACAAATACCAGGGAACCGGCAAGTGTAGCACATCTCCAACATCACATGACCTTGTTTTGGCTCAACATTCCCTGTGCTTCATTACCAGTGGCAGTGTCTGCTGTAATGAGTTTCAAGCCACAAATTAATGCATGAGCAGCTTAATTATACATTGAGCTGTGATATAATTTGCCCACTCCTACATTTCCTATGGTTGCTTTATTAAATTCTCCCTGTGTTTATTTGTTTTTTTTTTTTTATGCCACTTCAGTGAATGCATCCTTTTTTTCCACGGCTATCATGCTAAAAGGCACTGCGGTCACTGAAAAGTCATCCAAAATTGCTCTAGAAGTCCCACATCACAAAATGCTATGTCCTGAATTCTGTTTTATGCTACCAGCTAAATGTGGACTGTCAGTATTTGTTTATATTGTTAAATGTTTGGAGCAAAGCTATTTTCTGTGCTGGGAATCAAGGTCTAAATGATGATGTTTGCTCATTACATTGCTTAGCCAAAAAAAAAAAACATTAAGTTAAAACATGAAGGACCTAATAATTTCTGCACGCATACAAATGCTCCCTGTGTGTGTTGTTGTTAGTCACACCAAGTGACTAAAATAAATCACCAAATGTTACCGCAAGTAATGCTTCCATAATAATGTAGCAGATTGTCTTGCAATTCATGGATCAGGATTCGATTGAGAACACTTGCAGAAGTCTATTGATATTTTGTGCCATGTGTGATGTTCAGTACCTTCCTGTCAGTTTCCTGTTCCTGTTACTTTTTCTCATTATGAGATTGATCAATCCCAAAATTCAATCCCAAAATCTGCCTCTGGTGCAAGCTTGTGATATCGGACCATTTTGCATTTTTCTTTATTACATCATATTTCTTTATTTTCCTAGGTACGTTCCACAAAAAAGAGTGGAATTTCCATTAGAGTGTATATTTTCTCGTGTGGCCCAATACAGAATTTCATGGTATTAGTCTACAATAAGGGAAAAAATGATAACCTGCTGAAATGGAAATTGAGAGTGAATGAAGTGTTCCCATGATCCTTCCCAGGTTCAAGACTCATAAAAACAAGCAAAAGTTATATGTAAAGTGTAATTTTAAAAAATACGTCCCCTAACTTCCCATCCAGCCAAAGGTCTGAAACTTGGAAGTTTATATCACAAAACTTTTAGCAGAATTCAAGATGAATGGCTTCCATTTTGCAAGAGAATCCTTTTTTTAACATCTGAGAGTTGGGAGTGAGTAAACGGTTCCTGCTCCCCCTGCATCCTGAGTTTGCTCCTCTGTAAGACATGAAGGAGCTGACTGCTAATCGACAGCACGGTGAAAAATCCCTCCATTTTTCTCTATATCTGTCACTTTGGACATTAAACCCCTGAGATAGATTTCCCTCGATAGTCTCCAGGACAAAATCATTGGTGATAATTTGTGGTTTCTTCAAGTGCTCTTCGTTAAGCTCTGTATTGATTGAGTGGGAGGGGTAATCGGCCCTTTGGTACGGCCAGATCACAGTTGTTACTTGGAATCATTCTGTGTGGACCGTTCATTTACATGTCATCATCGCTGATGAAAACAAAATTATTAACATAAGTGTGCTCTGAAAAATCTTTAAAACTACTTTAAATAAGGCTTTCTGCTTAAAAAAAATACAAAATATACTCCATACAATGTCTTCAATGTTTCAATTCAGTGGTATTAACCTATTTAACAAAGGGTCTTTATGACTATACCTATAGATCAATGATCATGTTTTTGATATTCCACATTACATATTTGATACTACTTATGTATCAGCATTAGTAGTTCCCCAAAACTACTACACTTGTAATGATACAAAATGGTGTGCATGCTGTAAAGTATTAAATATTAATACAATAATACTGTACGGCCATGAAAAGAAAAATATTTTTACCATTCCCATTCACATTGTATTTTGTAGCCTTCTCCACTTCCCTCACAGATTTGATGCCAAGAATGTTATACAATAAACTGAATTTCATATATTTATTTGGCTGCATCTGAGTCTCCCGGGTATGCACGACCCAAACACAAAAACAGAAAGAGAGTTAGCTTCATCTTCCACGATGCCGAAGATAACTTGGCCATTTATTATCAGCCTGGAGATTTTTACCATTGATTCTTAGCATCAGCCACCCAAATGGCCAACATAAAGAAACATAAAACCAATGTTGTATGAAATGGACAACATCACTTTAGTAAAAATTACAGAATCATTATGTATTTCACTCCATGCCACTTTTAGCATCATCCTGCAATCAGAGGACACCTATAAACCTAGACAGGCTGTTAGAATGATTGAATAGGCTTATCATACACCCACCTTTTAAAATGCTGTTGTGTTTGGAATGTCCAACCCAGGGATGTTGCTCAACTTTAAGCACTACTGGGGCACAGGCCCCCAGTGCCCATATCCTCACACCTGCAATTTATGCTACATTTGTTTTAACTAATTATTTTTCATGATCATTTACTGGGGCACAACAAATTATTACTGGGGCATTGGGTCTGGTGACACCCCTGACCCAACCAAAAACTTTCCCTTCGAAATCCAGTATAATTCCATATACTCATATTTCCCAGAACTCTTAAGATGAATGTTAAGCTGTAAGTGCACTTGCATGAGCCTTTTTTGTGCATTACACGTTTAGAGAAATGCAGCTGCTTTGTTTACTGTTTGGGACACATTAATAATTAAACCCCCCCTTATTAATATCAGTATTCAAACAAAGCTTTACAACACATATGTATTTGTCTGTGGTGTGTGTCAGTGTGTCTGTGTGTGTGTGTGTGTGTGTGTGTGTGTGTGTGTGTTTGTGTGTGTGGTTATATGCTGAATCTGAATATATATTTTTCTCCTAGGATTCATGTTTCATTATATTGACTTTTAATTTGTGCACTTCCAGCTTGTCAGTCACGCTGAAAGCATGTTACAGAAACATGTTTTGAAGAGAGATCAGTTACAGACGAGAGCCTTAAGGATCTTTCAGCTTCCCTCTGGTGTTCCTGTTAAAGTCAGTCCTTCCTCATCAAAAGCTTGGTCCTTTGGCCCTTCCACTGTTTCATCCAGTCTTTCAAGTGCCAGTTTTACACACCAGACTTCTCCCTGGAATTTAATTCATTCTGCTCTAAGAAAGCAGATGCCTTGATGCCCACATGCATATACAGCCAATCTGCACACTAAAGGATACCATACACATACATATACACGCGTACAGTCACACATATACACGCTTACACTCACACATATACATGCATACACGCATACACTCACACATATACACGCGTACACTCACACATATACACACGTACAGTCACACATATACACGCATACACTCACACATATACATATGTGTGGGTGTTACTTAGTTCACAGCTCAAAGTATAACTGATGTAAAAACCCCAATGTACTGTATGTGCCTACATGTACTGGAGGATAATAACATGTAATGGAAGCGTGCCAAATTTTTTGATTAAATTAATTGAAGGAAATCCAACAATGTTCATGTGTATAAATAATGAGGACCCTGCGGCACTTGTCAGAAACTGAAATGAACATAAAATGGGATGTAATCATTTCAGAATAATAGGCTCCATTCTTTTTTTTTTTTTTTAACTTGTTTGACAAGTTCAATATATTTCAAGTGTATGAGGCCAAAGGAAGAATTAGCAGAGCTCCATCATAATCGATGCATTCTCAATGGATGGGGAAGCTAATACTTGTAGATGTGCCAGATACCTCCCTGGGTTTTTTTGGATTCGTAATTGATCCTAAAGCGGACAGAGTCCTTATGTGTCCTTTCTCTCACATGGATTCGGCCCCCTACAAGCCATAACTTGTGAACAGAATGGGGGGAAAAACACGAATCCTTTCTTGAGCTGCTGGTAAGCTGAAGATCACTTGTTTACAAACACTGTGAGGCCGTTCTGCTTCCACCTCCCCCCTTCCCAGCAGGCCAGCTGATTGCATTGACCCATTTTTAAAGGGGCCCATACAGGCTCTGTTTCCAGACCAAAATGAACATCAGTCAGATGGGGCTTCAGTCTGTGCTGAGTATTACATGGTCCAACAATCACGGGCTGCTTTGTGCAGTTCACCATCAAAAGAGTCAAGGTATGACCCATTGAAAAAAATCTAACTGGAACAGTGTGATCTATTCATCTTCCCCAAAGTAGTATTTTCTGTTCAAAGACCCACTCCAGGAGACATACGGAAATGCTGTGCAACTACGATTAAACTCTCAGTGCTAAAACATGCATATCTTAAAATCTGCCTTTTTTAAAATGATGTGCTTTCTGTTGAAGTGCTAAAATTTGGGAGGGCAGCTGAAAAACAAAGTGGTGTGAGATATCAAGTGGGGTGCGCAATCCAACTCATCACGAGGTAGCTAGTTCTCACATGGTTCACAAAAGCCTTTTTATTCATATTTTTTCAGCTCCTGTTTATGATGTCTTTGTGAAAGTGTCATCATTTGCTACAACAAGAAAAGTGGTCTGCAAATGTTCAACATTCTTAAAAGATATCTGTCCTGTAGCTTTGTCTGTGACATCATCATACAAAATTCTTCATAGCATTTGATGGATACTGACATTCTGAAAAACATACTATGACAGTGTGACATGTGATGATGTAAAAGCTAAATTAACCATATTGTAATTGTCTGCTGGTGCATAAAAATAGATTTGGCGATACTGACTTGTAGGCAGTTTGCAATCTGCAAAAATGTCCTCTTCATAACCATTCACCTTCAGGGAAGGTGGCTGAATGTAGTTGTACACCTTAAAAAGCTATTATACCTATCATTTGACTTTTTTTTTCCAGTAATGTAAAATGTCATATATCTCTCATGTCATCAACACAACAGATTTATATTCAAATCACTTGTTGCATGGTGGCACTGATTATTAGTCTTATTTGCCTATTTCAAAATGGGGCTGGGTCTCCAAAAGGAAGACAATTTAAATGAAGTTCTGTTCTGGATCATTATGAGGTAATGAGGGAAAGGACTGTTCTCAGTTAGCTCATTTGAGACAATGTTGGTCACACCACAGTGAAAGCATCTATTCACACTGTACAAAACGTGTTACATTACATTACAGTCATTTAGCGGACCCTTTTATCCAAAGCCACTTACAGTTGATAAGGCTAACCAAGGGCCAATTCCCCCCTGGAAACAATGTGGGGTTAAGGGCCTTGCTCAAGGGCCCAACAGCAATGGTGTTCTTACTGTGGCTAGACTGGGGCTTGAACCACCAACCACATGTACCTTAGCCACTAGACTACAGCATCTATTCACACAGTACAAAAAGTGTTGCTGCCGACATATGTTTTTTTTTTTTTGTGTCCTCTGGTTGGGAAGATGTCTGGCCATAAACCATTTTGGTCAGGGGGCAGAAAGTGATGTATCACAATTACTAGGCAGCTGAGCAAGTGACCCCTGTGGCCCCTGCAGATCTCGGTCAGTGTCATGTTTAAGGGCTTGCACCGAGTGCTGTTTGAGCTGCTGTAATTCACCTGTGAGCTGTGCCCAGAGTGCTCCATCTTCAGAAGCTAAATTGAGAGCGAGGTGGTGAGCGTGCGCTCTGCTCCTGCTCTGCTGGTGGCGGCGGACGTGGCGTTCACACAAAACCCCAGCTTTTGAAGTGAGATGTCTTTCTCCATGTGAAAATGTGAATACATTCGCAGCACTTTGCAGGGTGTGAGAGGAAGACACAAATAACTTTGCTGTTATATATTTAATTAGGCAGATTGGGAACTAACGTGAGAACTCTAATTAATAGTTTCAGAGCTGTTTGAAAGTTGACTTTTAGTAGTTCTTTCAAAACAATATTTAGATTGTAGTGTTTATGTGTCCTCCTTATGGAAAAACATTATGTGCAAGGATATATGAAACAAAAAAAGAATACATAGATCTTGAAAGAGTAAATATGCGTAATAATATATGACAAATAGACTTTTATGAGTGGCTTTTAGAATAGAAAACTGAATTTGCTTCAAGTTTCACAGAGCTGGCTTTTTAATAAATCCCCCTTATGTTGAAAGAGCAAACACTCTGTCAAAAGAAATCCCTAAATCCACCACTAAAGAAATAATGGATTTTTCCCCCAAAATATAATTATTCATAGTGTTGCTTTGCAATGCACTTGGATCCTTGTACTATATATAATTAAACTCACTGAAACCTTTTGTTCAAAATTCCACAATAGCATTACATAGTGCTTTTCTCTTGGCAGCTATAAATAATAATTATGGGAGACAGATGGTCTTTCTGATAGCAGTGCTTTCTGAGTTTGGTGGCTTGACTTTAAGCCAGTCACGGCTGGAGTGGGCTCAACTCTTGAAAGAGATATTAGGAGCAACCTGGTCTCATAAACAATTCATTACTATCGTGCAAATTTACAGGAGCCAAATATTCAGACTTATCTTTCAAATGATACACTTGTCCATGCATTCAGACTTTGGACAAGGTCCTCAGTGTTAGCACAGAATAGACTGAAAACCCCCCACTGCTGTCCTCAAAGAAGAGCCACACTTCATCAGTGAATATCAAACTGCCCATTTATTCATAAAGACTTTGACAATGCTGTTGGATTCATGTGATTGGGGCCTTTGTCTATTTGTAAAGAGAAACTGAATATCATTTAAAAAAAAAGACTTTGTCAGAAAATCATCAAAATCATTCAAAAGAAGGGCATACATGAACAAATATCCTGTTCACAGAGTCTGAAAGAAAAAAGCATTGCTAATGTTGACATTGCTAAAATGTTGTTGCTGATCTAAAGTGTGATAGAATTTTGGTGTAATGCTGGACTTGGAGATTTTGAAATTCATAAAGCTCATTTAGATTGCTACTTGGGTTTATTAACTATTTGGCTGACATGTTTCCATATTTATGAGATATTACTGAATATATACACATACATTTTTATATGAGTTTGTATCATCAGCTGTTTTGTACCATTATTTTTTGGATGTTACTTGGTTCATGTTATAATGCAGATATCATTTGTGATATCACACATGATTAGTTTCAGATATTGCACTTCATATATGGCCATTCAAGTTGAAGTGCCTTATGTAGCAGCAAAGAAATCAGCCCGCAGGGTAAAGAATCAAGAGCCTGTATACAGAAAGTGTCTTTTAATGATTGTGTTGTAGGACCAGCCTTGTCTTTAGATAATAATGGATGAGGTTAGAATACTGACAGCGGAAACTTGATCTCAGATCTGCACACTTTAAGATGCTTTGCTGTGAAGGCCGAGGCCTGTAACTGGTACTCCAAGTATTGCTCGCCCGCTGAGTTTCAGAATCACCCTTGTTTCATCACAGAATTAACCCAATAATATGACCCAAAACTACATGGCCCTCTACAGCGCTTACACACAACCTGCATGACCATGACCAGTGTGAGTGTCCAGGAAAGACGTCCAGTTTACTTCTCTGACTGCCACTGAAAGAGTTTGCAATCTTTTCAGCCATTAAAACAAACCTGGCATTTAACACTGCCTGTGTGTGTGTGTGTGTGTGTGTGTGTGTGTGTGTGTGTGTGTGTGTGTGTGTGTGTGTGTGTGTGTGTGTGTGTGTGTGTGTGTGTATAAAAATAAGTGCATTTAAATCAAAGGTATTTAAGACTGATTCTAGCACATCTATGTGAGCACGCAGACCTGCGTCATCCTGATGGGTAAAGGGTTAATATACATTTACAAACACTGGCTGAGAACCCATCAGAAATGTCTGTTTGCCCCACTGCCTCAATGTGTTCAGTGTTTAACTGGCTTGAAAACGTGGTTCCTAGCACTATCAGGTATAATTAATCATGAGGCCCTCCTATCCTGAAGGTTCACTGATATGGATTCACGTAATTGGTTTGGCCCTTGTGACAGTAGCAGTTGTAAATCCTGTACTTGAGAAATAACTCCTGTAAAAGAAGTTAAACTCTGGGCAGTTGCTAATGCACAAAAGATATGGCCTCATTAGCTCTGCAGTACAGTCGCTGTTTCATCTTGTATTAACAGAATGCTGATATGCTCACTACCTCATAGAGAATTGTCCTCTTTTCATTACAGACTGAGTATTGCTAATAATGATGTAAAATTGTTCATTATACTTGCAGAAAATGGATACGCTGATATAACTACAAACTGAAAAAAAAAACAGATACAGACAACATTGGCCAACACAATCTTTATGCTTGTGTGTGCTCATCAAATTGTGTCTTCCATGTTGAAAGTCACTGCTTTCCTACTAACTGCAACAATGCAATAGTGACTGTGTTTTAAGGGAGTTTTTTTATTACCAAATCAAAATTATGTTAATTTATATTTGGCATTTGTCAATACAGATACTTCAGTTTTGTTTATACCCCCCCCAAAGAGAAACAAAAACAAAAAAATGGATACATAAAAAAAAAAAACATGTTCCCCCATGTACCGCATACTCCTGACTCAGCATGGTGGTCACTGTGTGGAACAGTAAGGGCAGAATGAAAAGCTAAGTGATCTACAGTATCAATAGCAGCAGATAGATGAAGGAGAATTGAGACAGCGCTGAGAGAAGCTGTACAAGCGGGGAGCCAAGTGTCCGTTACAGAAAGAATAACACTTTCTGTTGAGTGAGAGGATTGAAATGGAAAGGGCCCGGCTGTGAATGCTGAGAAAGAAATGCCATGCTGGAGATGGACAGATCGTTCAAGAGATTCAGACAGAAAGAGAAAAAAAAGGAGATAGAGCAGTGGTTTTAGAGGATTAAGCAATCAAGATTACTTCTTTCTCCCCCTCATTCTCCTCCTCCTCCTCCTTCTTCTTCTTTGTCTACTTATTTGTATTTATAAGGAGGTATGATGTGTGCTAGTTTAAAAGCCAAGGGAAAACAGGGGACTTGCTAATGAGAGAGGAAATGAGAGGTAAGGAAATGGTTTTATGTGGGTGAGAAGGTGCAGCACCCATGAGGCGGGCTCAAGAAGCTGCAGGAAAGAGCAGAGCTCAGAAAATCATAAGAGAGAACACAGTACACAAACAAGCTCAAAGTCAGTCAAAGTCAGATTCAGAACAAAATTTTCCTACACAATGATTGCTATTGTAAAAATGCAAGAAGAAGAAGTGTAGCCCTACCCAGGTGAACATCCGAGCCTTATGACGACAAGCCTTAAATTCCTACCACACCACAGACGCGCTACCAACTACACACTGCCTATGGCATCAGAGGATGAAGTCAGTATACATTCGGTTCATAGATCAGGAATGGCCACAAGAGAGCAATGAGACAATCAACCTAAGCCGGTTGCTGCCAGCTAATGCAGATCTACAGCCATAGGCAGTAATGGTGTGACTAGGATTCCAACACCCAAGCAATGTTTGCGACTGCAAAAGTGTCACTGTATAGCAAACATCTTTGCGCTGCAACTATTCCTTAGTAAATTCAGCCCTTGGTGCTTTGGCTGAATAGAGGACAGAGGATGGTCAGCACCAAGAGTGAAACTCATGCAGCACTAGGAGTGAAGAGAGGAAAAGAGAGTCAATATAAGAAACCGGTTGTGACAAAGAGAGTGGAAATATGAGTATACACAGAAAGACAACAGGAGGAATGTGACGTGGGGGGATATGTGAGAGCACTGCTCATCACAGGCGTGGAATGTGAGAGAAGGGGTGGGTGGAGTGGGCGGCAGGGGAATGATGAAGATCAGGAGGCGAGGATGAGATTAGAATAATAGAGAAGAGCGGAAAAAAATGCAAGTGGGAGGAGACCACCTTCCTGAGTGCATTTGTTTCGGTATACTATGGGACTGGATTCAATCAACATTTGTCCTATTAAAAATGGACCGAATTTTTTTTTATTATTGAAAGGGGTAGCATCATATTTCTATGTACGTGTTTATGAGTTCATTATAGAAATGGGTTTATTGAATCCAGAGCTTTGTGTGGTGCAACTTAACCTTTTTGATAAGAAACAGTCCAGTTCATCTGAGCATCACACATAGCAAACTTTTCCTTATCATGCCAAAAATAATTTTAAAAAATTTGTAAATTCTACCACACTGGAGGCAATGTCTTTTCACACAGCACACATAGGTTACTCACTGTATGGTTTTTATATTAAACACATAAACTATTTTAAGTACTCGGATCTGTACTGTTACAGGCTTTGACATACCCCTTGCTTAAAAAATCTAATTTCTCCACTCTGCAAGTCACCAGTTTTCATCCCCTGTTCGTTTTTGTCTCAGTGTGGAATTGCACTTGTAGGCCCATCCCACATTACAAAAAATACTCAATTTGAGAGACAGCTTTGGAGAGAACAGAGCAGCACAACCTTGACTTACAAAGGCCTGTTTTTTTTCTTTGAAATGGTTTTCAAGTGCATTTTTGTGAACGCTAAACTTGCCAAACTGAACGCACATACATTTGCTTATCTTTTTTTCTTTCAATAGTTAGGGATGAGGACACATTTGGATTTAATCTAAGCCCATGTTCTTGACAAGCAGACGTGTACAGATTGATAGACTTGAGGTATAGGAGCGAAGCAGTTGAGAGACAAGTCTCGATCTTCCTCAGGCACTTAGACTAGGTGCTGAGGATGCTTTTAGCAGTTCAACAATAGCAACATCAATGCTGTGCATCACTGAACTGAGACATCTAATTATGAAGCCCGGTAAACAGTATTGGATTTCTCAGCTCTTTGTATAAAAACGCTACTTTCAATGTTTTTGCCCCTGAAATCCACCCTCCTCATTGAACCTGGCTATTCCTTCCTGAGGAGGAATGATAACACAATCTATATTATACACTAATCAAAATTTCCACAATTCTACACACTGAGATTTAAAGAAATTTTCTCCTAGCAAGGACCTTAATTATTACACATGGTTCGTAATAGAAGAATAAAGCAAAATAATTATAAGAAAAAACAAAAAACAAAAAGTAATAGGTTATGACACAACCAAATAAAAGCATCCCCCAAACAATATTAACTAATAAAAATATTACATAATAAGATTTTCCCAAAACCAGTCAGAAGAGTCATACAGGCGCCAAAGTCAATGCTGAAAAGCATTTCATGGACTACTGACTCAGGAGGGTACCTCTGGTTGTAAAATAAAATTCAGAACACAATCTGTACGTCATATTCACCTGGTCTGAAAACATGACACATCCTTCTGGACCGCACACACTGTGACACCAGGACAGCTGGAGGGAGGAGTAGAGAGGGCAGCTCCTCCCTCCTATTCGGCAGTTGTGATTGGTTCATTATTCCGTCACTCAGCCTGGGGAGCCTATAGCAGCACAGTCTCACACCAGAGAGGCTCAGCTGAGGCTGATTAGCAATCAGCACAGGATTTAGCCATTGATTCAAAGACACCACTTCTGGAAGCACGGCCTGCCATGCTTCCAGAGGCGACTCTATATATTCTGTTGTCAAAAAGGACATGGCTGTGCCGCAATTCAGGTCTGCTTGAACCGTCCTTCCATGCGGTTTTGTCTGGATTTGAGATTTCTTTCATTAAGTGCTTTGCTTTGTCTTCCCTATCCCAAACGAGGGGAGTAAAGTGGTTGTTGGCTATTTCTGATCATTGTTTTTTTTTGCCTTTCATTTACCTGAACACCCAGCACCGAGGCCACACTTGCTGTTTTACAGCATTTAGAAGAGGGTTGTACTACTTTAGCTTGTGCCATAACAATGAGCATATGCATATCATAAAATTAACTAACACAGCAGCAGATGTTCCGGCTCCTTATCCGAGATTAAATTTTTATATCCGTGGGTTGTGGGCTTATTAACACTGTTTGGTAAACTAACCACTTTTTTCTGTAAAAGATGAATGCCTTTTAATAAAGTCAATTAGGGGAAGCTTGCTCACACAGTGCCTTGCTGGTTTTTATTTTGGGTACGACTGCTCTGTTTGTCAGCTTATTTAATTGTAATTACTAAGGGCACTGCACCTCTTATGGTACAGCATGGATTTTTATTTTGGGGAGAACTGAAGATGCTGTGAGTGAAATGCCACCTGTTTCTTCCAGATTAGGTTTTGTCAGTCACAGTATAAACAGAGTTTTCTGAATAAATATTCCAGACTCATGTTCACCCATTCGATTTTGATCGTCGTGTGTGTGTGTGTGTGTGTGTGTGTGTGTGTGTGTGTGTGTGTGTGTGTGTGTGTGTGTGTGTGAGCGTGCGCGCATGTGTATATGTGTGTAACTGTGTGTGTGTGTGTGTATGTGTGAGTGTGTATCTACATGTGGAAGCAGAAATCTACTTTACAATTTTCATACCAATTAGTTAAAGTAATTTACCTGGATTTTTGCTTCTGTCCATTTTTTTGGGCAAACATCTGGTAATTCTAACTTAATTTTACAATGGCATGATGGTTTCACTGACCAGCTCTTAACCACGAGGAGCAGAGTACCAGCCCCACTCTCTCAGATAACTGTTTTGCGAACCGGCCTCTGAGGAGGAGTGTTTACAGCTCCAGGGACACCCAGAACGGCTATGCAAATAACGTCCAGCCGGAGATCACACAGATCCCCCGCCATACCAAATATGACACTGAGTCCGTAACAATCTGTCTGTTCCATAAACAGTGACAACACATTCAAATAATAGTTTGAAGGCTGTATTCGTGGAAGGTTTTTTTTGTTACTCTTAAAGTAAATTGTATAATGTATTCTAAGGGCATCCCTTGGACAGCACACTTCAAAGTAGTTTCTCATGGCTGCCCTGCAAAAGTGTGCTCATATTGCCAAAAGCCAATAACCCACAGTAATCTCCTGGCTGAAAGATTCATTTCTGGGTGAGAAGTTTGAACTTTGGTAAAAAGCCAGGACTGTGAGTGCATCCAGACCGCAGTTGACTCATGATTCTATCCAGATAGAGCCAGGTTTTGACAGAGGTACCAGAAAATTATAAAAGTGGCTAAAGCAATGACCCCTCTACCACTGATATTAAAAATGTCTGCTTTAAACTTTATGTAATGGAAATCATAAAAACACGTCCATTATCCATGATGTTACAAAATATAGTTTTTACTTACTGCGTACTTTTTACTGTTTTACAAATTTAAGTGACAAACAGCATTGTAAAAGACCAGATTCACTGCTTCAAGGCTACTGGATATAGTCACGAGGCTGTGTACAATAGGTGTGCCTCTTCCTTCAAATAGTTAAAACATACAGTTCAAACCATTAACCTCAGCACTTCAAACTTCAATCATACACAACACCGGCATTTGATGGCAAATAAAAACAGCAGGCACACTGTTCTGCTCTGTACTGCACATTTATTGAGCTTGCTCTTCCCCTTGTTCCTCCTGGTTTGTAAGGACCAGAGGTGTTCAGCAGCCACACTCAGCGCTGTAACCCCTGATACCCATCACTGATAAACATGCTAAGCTCTGAAATGGGGGATGCCCACCCCTGCTTGCACAGGCATGACTCAGGGGATGACACTTCATGTGCACCTTCATATGCTAGCAGACTGGGCTACTGGTGAGAAGTTGAGACACAGACACTCCCACCTACTATTTCCTTCCCTCCCTTGGTGATGCTACAACCAATTATTTGTCATTTGACATGACTTCAGCTGACAGGCTCCATAGCAGGTGACAAAGCCCACTGGAACAGAACATGAACAGGATTAGCCAACCAGAAACCCCCTATGATTTAATTTTAAATACAAGTAAAATTATATTAATGCTGCTGTTCTGTTTCTCACTTTTGTAATAGCTTTAGTGAAATCAGATTTAATCCTACTCAGTAATCATTACAATTAAATCTTACATTAATTACATTTCATGTCACATATTAGAACTTTTAATGAGTTCTTTTTTCTGATGGAAACTGTCAAGCACTGTCAAGAGATAATATCCTTTTTTCATTTTGAAGAGCCAAAATTATACAATGCAAAACATTTTATTAATTTAGAACTGTGGTAACAGTGTTGAATGCGATAAAAAGCCTATATACAGTAAGACAAAAACAGTTACATAATTCTCTGTGCATAATGTATTACGCTTCTTTTATTACTGGAAACAGAGCTGCACAGATGTGCACTGTATGAATATATATTAATCAATGGAAAAATTACAACATGGGGTTATTTTATTATTGTTAATTGTGTTTTACATTATGTAATTCTATCACCCAACAAAGGTAATGTTTCAGCACACATCGAACCAATTTGTATGCCCACATTTAATTAAAGATATTTATTCACTTTTGTTAATATACTGTGAACATTTGAAAAAGTTTCATTGATTTAAAAAATGTGATTTATGACATACAAAGGTATAAGAGCAGCCAATAAAATATACTGTTTAAGAGCTTACAACCCAGCACTTATGCACAAATAATCATCCACAGAGTACACAGTATGTAAATTAAATAGCTTCTAGTTATTAGATGCATTTTTGTAGGTATGCCAAATTGGTTTTCATCATCATTTGAGTCAAGCACCAAACCAATGTTATCTTAAAGTCAAATGAACTGGATCATTCCTTCCAAACTCCTTACACAAATATGTCTCCATTTTTATGGTGACTGAACAGTCATGGAGTAGCAAAGATCTTTCATGTCATGGCACTGGGTAAAGCTATAATTTTGTACAAGGGTATGGTTAAATGCTGCAAAATACAGTATAGAATAAAAATACTGATGATAATGATTATTGTTATTAGTAGTAGTAGTAGTAGTAGTAGTATGTCCATATACAACCACTTTACCAACTACTCGTTGTTAAGCTAACAAGGCACAGAATGCTAATGTAATGGTTGAATAAGGTGGTGTAAACTGCTTCATGTGCATTTCGGGATACCCACAGACAGTCCTGCACACTCCAAAGCGCCTGTCATTGGCCCAGGGCCCATCGACACATTATCCAGAGGAGTTGTGTAAGCAGTCACATGGAGTAAGATGAATAGGTTTGCCTGGTGGTCGGCATCTCTCAGAGGAAGCATTTGTTGTCGGCTCTCCAAGGTGGTGTGAAGTGGTGCAGTCATAATTAGGCCTGAATAACGAATGGGCCACTCTGGAGTGAATGCTATGAATAATAAGTTGTTTTTCCAAAATAAATAATTAAATAAATAAATAAAATCCAAAGATATTCTCTTTCATCTTCTACTGTACACACACTTTAAAAACTTTGTTTACTCAGGGAAAAAAAAATCATCCAGCAGGTCCAAAGTAAGTCACAGTATAATAAATTGCCTGATGCACTGGCAAAGGTAAAGATTGTATCTCTCTGTCAATTTTGTTTCTACTATTTTCTTTGAACTCATACAGTATGGCCACCACTCTGTGGAGCATATAATGATTTAGTGAGGGCAAGCACATACATTTGTGAGGATACCATCTCATTTCAATACAATCAAACCTATCTACACATCAAAAGCAGTATGCAAAACAATGGCCCATGAGGAATCCCCAGAACACATAATTATCCCAACTCCACTGCAAAGTGGTCACTGGTCCTTGAAATAACTGTCAACTAGAACCCATGTACCGAATGTTATATATGTGTGAGTTATATGCTAGATGTCTGAGAATTCATTTTTTGAATGCTGTGAATTGTAACTCCTTGGTTCTCACCCTCTTCGTATCTGCCTGGACAGCTAAACCTTCTCCAAATTCAAACTGAGCAGCTCTACGTCATCTTCACAGGAATTCATTCTGCAGTCATTCCAAGTTAGATTTGACATGAAACAAAGGAAACTGAATCATCTCCATCTCCATATTCCCACAGAACTAGCAGGAAGACCTTAATTGCCAAACTGCTCATCACTGAACTTCTTCCATGTATGTGCGGGTCACTTATTTTTTTCTCTTTGCGAGAGCAAGTGGGAATTTTTCTGAACACTTGTTCTAAAGGAATTCCCCTTGATAATTTAGGCCTTCACATTTTCATGAAGTGGGCTGAATTCTCTAAAGTGTTTAAATTGCGTTTCTCATCAATCTACTTTTTTATTGGGATTCTTCTTTTCATCATATATATGTGGCAGGGGTGCCCTCTTTCTTTCCTTCACCCAGTTTACAGATAATTAGTCCCGTGAGAGCACTTTTGAGCCTACAAAGGGTGGAAAGTGATTCAGCTTCCTCTTTCGTATTTTTCAGGCAAACGGCAGTGTTTCTGAGGGGCTTTGGGTTAGAAAGCCATGATTATTGAACATATTTACTCATGGTTAAAAACTGCTCACATGTCCCTAACCTGAACCCATATGCACACACTGTGACAGCCCTCTTATACTTCAGAATATGTCAGGGGTACACTCATGGTAGCCCCCATTCTCTCAGTTAGACATTGGAATTCACAATGAAAGAAGAGGCCTAGAACTATGAGAATTTCTCCTGAAAATTAGAAATAATAAATAAAAAAGCAAGGGTAACTTATTTAAGGTCTAACTGAATCCAGGCCACAAGTCACACAACATGCACACATTCAACTTCTTCTTTAGGATGTTTCAGCTGCAGTATTTCTAGAGAGCTTTGGCATAGGCTTTTCAAAGTATACATTAAGAACATTTTTTACACGGCGCTGAAACATGATCTAAATGATAAAGTCTACAACGGATTCTCCCAGTAGGGTAAGATTTGTGCTCTCTAATACTGTTTGGGTTCCATTTTGTCATTCGTTTATCTCAGAACCAAATGCGAAAGTTCTCCGGCATTGTCTAAATTTTCTATGCTAGCTTTGATACAGACGTATTTGTGAGAATCCTAAATCTTTCTGTTCATTAAGTCCTTGAACACAGAGGGGATGTCATTCATGGATAGCTCTTTATAAGACTCTGTCATGGTCAAAGTGACTGTCACAGCGACACAATACCTCCCACATTTGTTCAGAACACAATTAAGCACTACAGTATACAATATGAGCAAATTATAGACAACCTTGTCATCGCTTCATTATTTTTCCACTTAACTACAGGATGACAATGATTAATTTCTTTGAACTAATGAAGTCAAAAACGTGGCTGCTGAAGGATGGCTCTCGCTAGAATACAAAAGAGCTAGCGGCTAACATGACACACTGACACAAGCAGACCGGCAGATGAGTGAGCTGAAGCAGGTTGCGAGGGCTGGTTTTCAAAGATTTAGGTTTCGTCAGGAACTAAAACTGATGCATCCACCCCGCCAAGGCAAACAGATTTGCACAGCTCTGACTGAAATCCCATCATTGCGAAGGATTTACCAAAACTCCAATAAAAGTCCACCATTTGGACCACTCCAGAGGAAATAAAAAAAAACTGGAAACAAGCATGCAGATTCATATGATGTATAAGTTTACCCTGATTATTCCTGAACTAACCCAAGCCAGCTGATCCCTTGTTTAACGATCTCATCCGGCTAATTTCAAGAGGAGAGCCTGATCCTGTGTGACCCTCTAAAGCAGCAATGGGATAACTAAGTTAACCGGCTTAACCCTTACCATTCCCCATAGAGGCTAGCACACACTTGTTACCTTGCCGATGTGGACCTCCGGCGGTTACAGTGGGCGGCGGATGAAGCCCCTACACACGGCATTCCCAGGAGATCGTCTCACCCTTTAAACGTTATTTTTATTAAAAGAAGAAACATTCCCCACTTTGAGCAGCACCTTGAATTTTACCTCTTTTCTGGGGTACACTCTCATCCCAATATAACGTGATTCTTAGCAATCTGCAGAATATGCAGATTGGCCTTTGTAAGTGTGTTATTGCCTCCCCTGTCTCCACTCAAGCAAACAGTACACACAAACCTCTGACCTTTCAAACTAACTCATGCCATCATGAAGGCCAGAATATAGCAATAATGAACTGCAATGATTTTGGTCTATTATAGTAAAAAAAAAGCACATTCATAAGGGTTTTTAATCCTTTACATTTTCGCATTGTTTTAAAAATGTCCAATATTTTTCCTCCATGTATGCATTGCACTTTAGTGTTTTGTCTTCTTTGATGCACCTGGGATTCAAATGTGCAACTTTTTCCACAAAAATAAGTGGAGAAAAAATGAAATACTTGAATTAAAAAAATGTTATTCCTTGGGACAACATAGCACTCAATTTTTTCCGTAAACAATACTACTTTCAAAACAAGGCAACAGTTCAGAAAGTTGAAACAGTTGTTTTGAAAAGCACATGGCATATTGTAAAGCATATGGCAGTTCAACTGAAAATCTAACAAATCCCAAGTAGTGGTCTCTGCAAAACGGCAATTTTCATATTTTACAGATTTTTGGTTTTGAAACCCACATCATATTTTTTATGCTTAAAGTTACAAAGACAACAGGCTGAACAACAACTGAATACTATGGGGATGTTGTGCAGAGCTGCAGATCTTTGCATTGCCTGGTTAGCACATCCAATTCACTGCATCAGCAAATCCTTATGCTGTCAAGATCACTGATTCTCCCTTGTATATATGCAGAGCTTATACGAGAAAACATCACCCCTTTACACGACTGCTTTGAAATAAGACAAGGAAACCAGAGACGGGAAGTAAAATGGTGGGGGATTGAAAGCCTATTATATAAATCATACATTCGCAAATGCTGTCAAGAGACAAGGTCAGGTGTTGATACCAACAAGACACTGCATTCCTTGTCGTTATATGTATTTGTATATCTGCTGTGAGTCTGAGTTAAAACAGCAGTACACAGCTGGGCAACTCTAAACAAAAGAATTGGTTTGTGTCGCTGAAATGTACATCAAACAAAAATACAATTTTGCATTTGTTCTGAAGTATCTCATCTTTGCATTGTGTTTGGGGCCCTATAGCCATCTAATCAATCAGTGCTGATTGGCTCAGGTTTAACAGGAGGTGCATCTCACATATAAAGCTGTCAGTCACCTGTGATGTCACAAAGAAAAGATTATGGGCAGGGGCAGTGCCTAGTATTGTATATTACTAGTTGTTGGATAAAGAGCTGATAACATTCAGTGTTGAAACAAGCAAAATGCAGACAATCAAACAGGAGGAAACATACATTCACAATACTGTGTCAATAAGACTACTATATATTAAACTGATCCTTTTTGTTTACAACAGAAAACTAGGATACATGATCACACTGCAGGTTAAATAAGTCAGCTATATAACAAAATGACAAAACACGTTTGGCCTATAAATTAACAAAAAAATATGAAATGTGGTAGGTACAGAGAATAGATCAAGGGCTTAGCTGCTCATAATTGTGACGTTGTTAACATAAAATTTAAAGGAAATCCAAACAGGGTTGTGTGAGGCACCAGTTAGTAAAGAAGTTACTTTATACATTACACTGCATCTAAGATGAGAAATTGAGATAATAAATTATGAGCCAAATTATGAATAATTTTCTGCACACATTTGTATAATAAAACAGATGTATGCAGAAAATGACAATTTTCACAGTCATTCTCCACACACACTTCATATTGATGTAATGACTGAAAATATTCTGTTCCTTCTTACACTCTACTATGCTGATTCTTAGCAAATTGTCAGGCAGTTATTCAAGTGATACGATTCAGTGTTTGCATTCTGAAGTGCCCTATCCTCCTGGTTTCCACAGAATGGTACCGTTTGATTTGAAAATGCAATGGTGCAATTTGTGCTGGGTGTAATGGGTTCCGCAAATGAATTGAACTTGGCGCAGTCGGTCACACATCGGCATCGCAGCTGAAGTGTGTTGTGCTGCATCTCCTGGCTGAGTGATTCAGGTAAATCCATGTTTGATCAATGGGAAACGTGCTGCGGATGTCAGCACTGGGTGCGTTTATTTCCCCCGGGAACACTGTACTGAGCGACAGATAGCAGATTCCATTTGCTAAAAATAACTTGGGCGAGATGTGATTACTGCCACCATGTGTAGCAATGCCAAAAAGCTTTAAAACAAGGGATGGGTGGATATCACCCTGGCTACGCCACAAGCCAAGAAAAAGACACACTCTCTCTACAGCACAATTCTCTTTCTAAGGTTGGATCACACACACACACACACACACACACACACACACACACGTGCCTCCATCATAAAGTATGGTACTGACAGCAAACTTTCAACCTTTTCCAAATTTTTTTCTCTCTCAATAAAGAGTACACAGCCCTGAGTGTTATCAGAGTGAGACCTGCTTGTATATAACTATATTGTGTAAGGTAAATCCAACACCTTGCCTAGTGCATTCCCACAGATTACTGTCCCTTGCACCACCTTGCATTCTAAGACACCATGGACTTCCAAGCAGACAAAAAAAATATAATTCAAATGCGTTAATCTTGGTTTACAAGCGATAAGCAAAGCCCTGTCCTCCCAGCCCTGTATGGATGCAATTTGCATTTTGCTTAACCAAGGGAACAACTCTACTGCACCAATCTTGACATGGCTTTGGACATGATGGATATCTCCATTTTTATAGAGGCTTCCCAGTGACATGCTACTGTTGCTCTGCTGTGATTTTTTACAATTTATAATGTATTATTTTTCCCTTCAAGATATCCATTCCCAGGTCTGAGGGCAAAAACAAAAGCTTGAGTCACAACAAATGGGGTACTTGCAAAGTTACAACTGACAAACACTGAGAGTAAAGAACAGACATCTACAGGTGTGACATGGAATTAACAATCATTCGTTATATTTTCTCATGCATTAGCATGAGTGTCCATGAAACTGACACACTGTTTGTACTTGCACCAGTCTTATTGTGTTGTCCAAAGAGGGCTCATGGAGAACTCAACTGCCTTCAAAGAGACGTGTTTTTATAAAATAATCTGTGGATATTTCTGTAAGTACTTCCACAAACAACTTTCCATGGTGATCAAAGCCTTCATTTGGCCTACTCTCGAAAAATAAAAGATGAAAAACTGATTTTGTTTATAGAACTGCCTGTTACTCAATATTATGAAAAGTTACTCAAAGTACGAAAAACATAAACACCACAACTAAAATACTTATCAGACTCACTTTTCAGACTCATTGCCATCAGCCGGAAATCTACTGTCTGTTTGAGGGTGGTCTTTGCTTACTGACTAACGGTCAGTTGCCGGTACCAATTTCATGCCAGCGGAACTCCAATCCAATGTGGCTAATCCTAAATGGGGAACTCTCTGTTCATTCACCTATAATAGATGTAGACATATGCTATGTTTTCTGGGCCAACTAAATCCAACCTTAGAAATCTGAGATCACCAATAATCCTGCAGGTAGCCAAAGAAAATTACAAAGAATGAGAGTCAAGATGTGACTACTTAGATATTACTAATTCAGAGTTGTGCAGACTGGACCTTTTGCTGAGAAGTTACAAAATCAAATACTAATTGATACATAGCTGTTGTATGCTCAAACAAGTTACTGAACCTGAACAACCTCAGGATCATCTAGTTACGATCCCCTAGTAAATATGAAAAAGACTGAAGTTAAACCTGGATGAGGACACCCTGTGTGTTTATGAGATAACCCAGGTACAGAATGTTTGCAGTGAACAGCTCCACACATCCTAAAATACAGCAGCTGTGGCTTCACCAGCTCTGCTGGGATGCACAAGATTTTAATTTGCTAATTAAGTGAGGAGCAGACTTCCTCTAATAACACTTGAAAATGACAAGGTGCAAGCATAAAATGATTTTCACTCCTTTCCAGTTTATCTTTGTTAAGCAGCTCTATATCATGCACGTTAATAAATGATCCCTTCATTAATGGAACACAGTCGTCCTTGTTTTTTTTTTTTCCTGGCTAACATCTCATAGGGTATTTCCAATGCTACGGTATCAGTTTATTCAATCTGCAAGAGCTAAGGATGAAATGGAAATCTGAAATGAGAAAATAATATTGCTGAACATGTTCTTTTCATGAAAAGCAATATTTTTCCACTGGTGTTCCCACTGCCTTTCAAGTATATTTGATGAAGCCATGCAGTGCAGGTCACAGCATCTTCCAACACCTTTAGGTTTTATCTTAAAGGGATTATTTAATTGATCATGCTCATCTCTCTCCTTCCGTTACTCTCTCCAAATACTAATTAGGCATGTGCAAAATTAACATCAGAATTTTCTATGGTCTTCATAAGCAAAAGATGACACTTTCTGTTATGACTTTCTTTGAGAAGATAACGATAAAATTGACAGTAGTTCTTGAACCCGCAGAGTCCTAAAAATTGCTTCATGAGTTTATCCAGATTCATTTTGCTTCTCAGGGAGGGCGACAAACAGAGCATCACAGAAGCAGCTTCTCAAACACCCGCGCTTCCTGTCATAGTATGGTGCACCACTCTCAGCAACATAATGGCCCAAATGTGATGCTGATTACGTGAGAGCGTGATGGTTACAGGTCATTGGAAACCAAATGAATGTGCTGAGGCGATGTTATCCAAAGATGTCATGCAATGACGTGGTGCAATAATACCGCGTTGGCCGTATTTAAGGACTCCACAACTCAAAAGTTAGACAAATCACTTTCATTCCCACACAGGTCGGGTACAGGCAATAAACTGCCGGGGCCAGTCCATCATTCCTTATCTGAGCATCGCTTTTAATTAACATGTTAATAAATGCTGCGATAGATCTAATCGGTCGTGACATTTCAGGCAGGAGGACGGAATCTTGACACCGTGTAGTAAATCTTGCTTGTCAGAAACGGCAATGAGGGCTGCTCACTTAAGCACATTTATTTATTTATTTATTTTTTAAATAAATAATTTTTTTTTCCCCCTATTTGAAAGAGAAGGAAGCAATAACCGTTTGCAGGGGAAAGATTTAAACTTTCACATCCCATATTAGACAGAATTAATGACCTATTTGCTTAGATGCCTCACGCTGCTCCGGGTTCAGCCGTCCGCTGGGGTAAAGGGCCGACACCACTTGGTCGGTATGATAGATTTCTGAGAGGAATGAGCCATCAATCAGTGTCTGAAGCCTGATGAGTTGCCTGTGTGTGTGGCGGGCTCCTCCATCTCTCCGTCGCCAGGCATACTGATTGCTCCCCCTTCCCCCTGCATCCATTGTGCCGCTCTGTCACTGTGTTATATCGCTAATGCTGAGTGTAGGAATACTCACTGACATCGTCAACGAGCTTGGCTCCTTCTGTAAATTCATCGAATTTCGGCCTCTTTTGCTGCATCCCCACACCCCCACCCCCACTTTTTTTTTTTTTTTTGCTGGCCGTCCATTTTGTGTCATCGTCATCAGTGCCAATATGGAAACCAACTCATTATCTGATTCTTCTCCCACATTTATCTTTCTGCTTTTACTTTCATGTTCTTGTCTATCTTCCTCATCCTATATACACTCTCGTATCTTCATCTTCCTGTTTGTAACCTTTACTTCCACTTCCACCGCATTTTTTTTTCTGCACAGCAAGTGTTGATTTATTTATTTATTTTTTGGTATTGAAAGTAGTACAATTGACTCTGTTATATGGGTATGTACTATTATGCACTGTATGTTATGGAATGTTCCTATTATTTATGGAGACCTTTCCTATTATTCAATATGTTTGTAAAAGAATAAAGGTTCACTGTGTAAAATCATGACTAACACTGCTTTTCTCTCTCACCAATCTGCAATGACAGCCATTGAGCTCTATTTCTTACTAAATTCAAGATTTGAAAAAAGAACGTCCCCCAAAAAAATGGAGGTAGCACAAATCATGAAAACTGTGGGCATGGGAGAAACCAGCGGCACAGACTGCACCTTATAGAGGATTTATTTGATGTGATTTCCATTCAAATTTAAAACCTGTCACAGCAAGATGGGGTAAAAGTTCAAAATCAGAAAGATATGGAGCAACTTATCAAGCTGGGGCCATGGGCGGAGTACTGGGGTGTGACTGGAAGCCAGATGAGATGGGTCTGAAGAAGGGTGCCCTTCTGAAATCCCTACTCTAATGTTTATCTGATACTGATGTTGTTCAATTTGTATTTGCAAAACTACTGCATGAAAAATCCTGAATGTAATGTTTCCTTCCTCAGGCCATAAAGTAACCACAGTCCTCAGCACCGGAGGACAAACATTTTTATATATCATTATAAAAGTTATGTGACATTGTGTATTTAAAGTACCCTTGGACTGCAGTCTAATACAAGCAGTGCAGAACCCAGTGCTGGGGTTAATGAATAGTGATTTTGGGGTACAGTGCTGGGGTACCAACTGCCATTAGCTCATATTAACTGGGCCTATTTTCTGTTGGAATGGCACTACCTGATATGTAACAAATAAACCAAGAAAAGCTGAGTGGTTGTTTTGAAATTAACCGCAACAAGATGGTGCGATGCATCCACCTGGATGTGGTTTATTTTCATGTGAAATTATGGTAATTACAAATCTTCAGTGCACGGCCTCACATAAACAAACCAATGTGATTGCCTTGGTTACACCATTTGTTTCTTTAACACAATGCTTCTTAAATGGATGGTTAGTGGAGTATCTCCATCCTTTACACACAACTGGACAATGCGAGAAACTACAGCCAAAAAAGAATGCTGGTGGCTCCCCAAATGGGATGAATAGGCACTTGCTAGCTGTGTATAAAAATATTTAGCCTTCCCAAGAACAATCAAGGAAACGAAGGTTTGTTAATGCCCACAATGTCAACACTATCTCAGCTTACCAGGGCTGTCTGCTGGTTCAGTTTCTATGTCCTCTTACAGGAAAGTTTCCAATACATTCAGATTCCCATTAACTAACACATGGTGCGCCATGCAATGCACATGATACTGAATTGGAAATGTCAGCGAACAACAGTGCTACAAGAGTAAATTACTGAAGCATATGCTCCTCTCCTTTAGCGTGTGCAATCATATCCCGGAGCTGTATGAGTTTAAGGCAATAAGTTAATGACAAAGGAAGAATAATTTTCACACTTCACGCACATTTTAAAAATGCGTCATTTTTCCAGCATGGTGAAAGTAACTGTGAGCAGAAGTGGTAACTAAATAACTGAGTTGGCCTTACACTTAGGAATATGAGCAGACATTAGGGTTTTCTTCCTGCTTATATAATGGGGTCTCTAAATGCATGCTAAATTAGTGTCACTCCTTTTTTCAGCTATTATCTAGAACATATATGGGCTAAAGCTACTGATAGGCCAAGGAGACACATACCACTAACTACAAACAAACGCACACACATACATACACACATGCACACACACGGAAACACGGAAATGGACACATAAACAGTGAATGTGAATCAGTAATTACTGTCAGCAACCACTGTCTAAAAATGTTAAATGTCTCACTTGCATGACTAAATCATCAAGGATACAGTGCACCACACTTACTCTAAGGAGGACTCTGAGCAGGAATCATTGCTATTTCAAAGCCTAGGTCTGCAGGCTGTACGGACATCAATACCCACGTGCTTCAAGCGCGCACACATTGCTGCGCAAGCACATGTACCACCGAATCATTATACCCTCATCGTGATCAAATCGAGTTTGTCCTGGAGTGAACACAAATATACCTTGGCTCAGCAATGTTTCTCCCAGACAACAAGGGTACACTTGGGTCTCTGTTTGTGCAGCGGCATCAGTCAAGCCTTGAGTACAGTGTTAGGTCCTGATTATGATGAGTTCTCCACTCTGAGGAGCCAGGAGGGGGAGGTGGGAAATGGTACCATTGAACATCATGTCAGAGGAAGGCGAACTGAGCCAAAATGGGGGGTTATGGGTGCAGGGCTTCAGCTATGTGACCCAAGCAGAGCTGTAGTCATTGAGGCAGACGTCATAGCTGCCCTTCAATGAGGCATACGCACACGACATGAATCGTCCACAGTAATGGCTGCGGACAGACAAGGCCTTCATCTTCACCACTATCTTCACCAGTCACCTGACAGGCCTGCATTAGCATCCCCACAGATCTGAACGCATCAGCTATTCAAGGGGAACTGACTATGCGCCTTAGATTGAATCTTCATCCTCTGTGACGTTTTGGTGTAAGATCTCTCCAAACCGCTGGATTAATTATGACAAAGGGGTTAAATGAAGAGTCCTGCCAGTAACTGCATTGTGCTCCCCGTCTTTCATTTCTGCCCGGGGTTCACTGCTGTTCATGAGAAATCTGGGTTGGGCTCAAAATCTGAGGCTGATCGCAGTACAACTCATGAATGTAATTGGTCCCCGAACAACCACACAAGCCTAATTAGCATGCCTTTGAACCAGTCAGAATCTATTAGCTGGAGAACAAAGATGGTATAGATGATGCCGATTAAAAAATTACAGGAGGAACTGGCCGGCTGGATCAGAGGAGGACAACTTTAAGGACTTACAGTGCATAATGAGTTTGAATCTTCAGGTACTCATAGGTTCTGACATTACTTACAACCATGCCCAATGTAGGCTTTTCTTACTTTAATATCTTACTAATTTACCTCTGATTGATGGATGGTGGGCTACCCAGTTGACTGACAGATACACAGACATTGACAGATACACAGACTGCAGACAGACATGGCAGTCAGTCATAATTTAACATTGACAGGTGTGAGATATAAGATCCAGTCACAACAAAATGAATGCATGCAAAAGTTATTTCCAATACGCTCTACATCCATGCATGTATTAGTACTACTGTGATGCAAAATGAGCAGATGTCTTTCAGCTTTGGGGCCCACTGGAAATAATCGCAAAGTCAAAGCGTGTGTGCTTATTCATGGCTCATGCCATCAGTTTACAATGATCTGACCAGCTCTTGTATATGATTCACAATGTGCGTAACACAGATGATCACAATGTGGTAGCATCTGTCTATAAATGGTTGCATGGAAAAAAAACTATTCCCTTACCAACCCTTCAGCATCGTTTTATAATTCCTTTGGCATCAGACTAAAATCCAGTACTACAATGAAACATAAACTGTGCTACACTGAAAGCAAAAGATTGCTCTCAAATTATGCCAAAACAACAAAAAGCAGACTAAAGGACACATTCACAAATTTAAATGAGTGTAAGAATACAATCAATGTAAATTTACCATGAAATGAAAACAATTAAGTAAAAACACAACAAACACAGCCACGAAAGGCAGCTACAGAATGAAGTTGGCCTTTATTTCTGTACTTGTGTGGAGAAGCATCATGAGACTCCAGCAAGCTCAATTAGCAGTGCTCTCCTGAAGAGCCCCCTGCTAGCCCTGTAGTCTCATTGTTCTTAATGGCCCTGTTTTCTCTCATCTATACCTCGCTGCACATTGAATTAGTTGCATTCAATACCAAAAGAAGATAATTAAATCCAGGCAGATAAAAATACAACAATCCAGTCGGATAATTGCCTGCTCATTCTTCTCTTTGTCTCACCAAAATATGAATTCAATGGCAGCACCTACTTGCTTTTCAAGTTCACTTGTTGTCTTTGAATGCCAGCTACTATAAATTGAATCTTGACATTCTATCAAGTGACTTAAACTTACATACGTATGACAGGACTGAGTAAATGTCAACGATCTTCTTTAAATGACAGCTGTCATTGGTTGCCAGGGATGAACTCACTTCTACATTTTCCATATGTGCGTAATGGGACGTGGGGAAATGAAGAAGTTCAAATACACACGGCACAATCTCTAGTTCTGCAATTCACCTCCAATCAGCTCCTTTGATTCAGTATTCATGATATTTTCCTTATGAAGAAGAGAGATGACTCCCATCTGAAAAAAATTGTTTTTGGCAAATTAATTCAACCCCCTGCTCTGATAATATCTGAACGGTTTGACTTCGTTTTCACAGGCAAATATTACCAATAAGTGTGGATGAAATGCAGATGAAAGTGAGGCATTTGTCCTGTCAAGATCGAGCTCTTTTGAAGCGCTTAGCATCTCGAGTTCCCTCATCCTTCTGAAATGATTCATCGGGATTACTGCATTGCAAACACGAACATGTTGCATTTCCACCTTGGAATCAAGGGAACCATCTCTCTTTCATTTTCACAAGTGGCCTCTGGCACAATGATGTGTACTGAGCAAAAAGCACAGATGAGGTTAACAGTCCTTCATTTCCCCAGGATCAAAATGATAAATCCAGTATTTGCCTGGTTTCAACCAAAAATGTCAACGCCTGTTACTCAAATTACAAATATCTTCTTCCTCCAGCTGAAATACTGAAATAAGAACCACTGTGTATAGCAAGTTGCATGATATTTTTCTGAAATTTCATGGATTGCCAGTAATCTCTTACTTCTGTGTAAGAGACAAATTTCACATTTGTTACTTACAGTTAAGGGAAACCAATTTAGTGTGGTTGGATAGCAGTCTAAGAATATCTTATGTTTATTGGAGGCCAAAAGTTTGGGGAGCCATATTTCTGTTCACTCCAAATCTGTTTTATTTTATAGGTCAGCGAAAATCACTACAAAGTACAGACTGGGCACACAGTGCTTCCTGGCAGAAGTATTTGAGCACAGGAAGCTGGTGAGTGAGATCGAAAGGTTATTTCAATGTTTGGTCAGCAGGGACTTGTGTAGTCCCGATATTAATGCTCATTGGTTATTTTCCCGCGTTGTGTTTACTAGTAAAATCGATGTTACCTAAAAAGGTGAATTTTCCCTTCCCGTTATACTTTGAAATAATTCAAGGACACAATGCAGCAAAGCTATTATGTAAAACATACTGAAATTTGCAACTCCACAATGAAAACAAAAACACTTGCTTAAATTACGTCTGTGAAACTATCTGCCAAATGATAATATCAGATGTCAAAAAAGAGACAGGGTTACTAGTTACCCTTGCCCATTTCTATTTTTGTTATTATACAGGCTTGGGGGAAGGGGGCAAACATAGTTTGAAATAAGTTATGAAATAAAAAAAAATATATTGTTTTCTCAAGGTCACTTCTTTGTGTTATGGAGCACATGCCATCAAACTGTAAACAAAGTATCAAAACCTTACAATTGATACGCTGTAAAAGGAATGCTGTATGGTATCAAAGACCAAAATGATGTTCTTTAATTTAAGTTCAGATACGGGCTGCACATTGCTTAATGAAATTGCACGAGTCCCACCTTTACACAGTGCCTTGAAGATCTTTCTGGAATACAGACATGCTTCTGGAACCTTTTCCAATCAGACAGGAGAGGATCGCATTTTCCGCATCACACTCCTCAAGGTAAAATCTTCAAGGTCAACCTTTTAAGCTTCACTGCTTTGGGCTCGGTTGGGACAATAGATTGATAGACCTTTCATCGTCTCTCTGAAACCTATGAGTGGTGCGCTCTCATTAGAAAATAAATAAGATGCATCTCTGTGATACTTTTTCTTGTGATAAAATGCTTTCGTTGATGAGGACACAAGCTACATTATCATTAGAAGTAACAATTTAGTGGAAAGAATCCAAGTGAAGCCACTGTATTCTTCAGTGCAGACTCACACTTCAGTGAGCCCTAGCCACATATATAGAATTTGTCAAAATAACCAACGCAAGAGCAAAACTGCCTTTCTTTCCTTGTCTCAAAACCAGTCTGTCACATGCTTGCAAATATGCAAGGTCCCAGACTCAACTTGTGACTCTTTGACACTTTCTTGGTATACCTGAGAAAAGCTCAATTCTTTGCAATGTTACATTATATTAAAGGTATTTGTTAGACACTCTTATCCAGAGCAACTTACAAGGCAAAGTGCATAAGAACAGTACAAAAAGTGCAAAGATAACCCTAGAGAGGGGTAAAGTCCCAAGTGCCAAAGGTGACAGAATAGATCAGGACTCCCCTATAGACTAATCTAGTAAAGAAGAAAATTAACAACAATAACAACCTAGTTAAAAACAAGTGAAGTGAAATGTAAAACAATACACTGAATGCTATTCACAGAACTATTTAAAAAGAGTGCAAATAGCTGGTCCCTGAAATTGAAGGTTCAACAGTCATAGAAACTGCTAAATAAATTAACGGGTCGAGAGAAGCAGTGCTATGGTGACATACGCCAAACAAAGACAAATTGCATCAATAAACAATAATAGCTGGCCACTTATCAGGTCAACTGGTCAGAGCCACAACAAACCACCAAAAAATTAACACAGAATTGAATCTACACCTTCGTGGCCAAGTAAGCATGTTATGAACATAACAAAAATTATATTTATGGTACAGCTGCCATTCAAAAACCGCTTGCAACTGCCAAAGAGCAATCACACATAACCTGTGGTCATGGAAACGCAACCTGGAGTCCATGAACTTCAACATGAGTGGTCAATTTCTTTCCATAAGAGAAAAGTAACACAGGAACATTCAGTTACAGTATTGTTTCAATGTAGTGCATAACTGCCTTTGGAAGGAATAAAGAAGAGCGATCTCTATGGGACTGCAGCTAATTACCAAAAGGGTGTATTTTATCTGCGGCATGATAAAACATCTGACCATGTCCCCAATTAGTTTTGAAAAAAAAGAGTGAGCTGTCATTTTTTTCTATGCAATCTCTCACATTTAGTACAATACTTCACTTATGCCAACTACAGTCTATGATGTCTTCCTCTCAAAGTAATCTGTCAGTTGACAAGAAGGAAAAAAAAACAGCTGGCTTTCATCCAGTCAATCAAAGCAAGGTAGCCTCCTGTTAGTACTATATTTAAAACACTTGCATTGAACAAAACACCCTCAATGGTGATATTTTCAAAGATAAAAGGGATGTTGTGAATGTTTCATTTGAGCAACGGAAAATAGCACACAACCAACAATTAGAACCATAGTTCTCTCCTGGCAAGTGACATACTTTGCAGTTGATGTTGCCTTTGAACATCGCTCAACTAAACATGCAAAGATGTGAACTGTTACCAAAATTTTTGCTCAAATTCACAAATGTTATTATTTTTTCTGTTTCTGAGCGTAAAAAAACAAAGGTGAAAAAAAAACCCAATATTGATTGCAGCTCCTTAATATTACAGAAATTATGATGGAAGTCATTTTCTGAATATGAGGCCATCAATAAATAAACAAACATGATTGTGTCTACCACGATCCAATTTAAGCAGTATTACACAACCTACATTGAAGATTAAAAGAATGCTTTCAAATCATAATCTGAAACGTGAAAAAGGTAAAAGGCACAGATTCGCTCTCACCAATTTGTAATTGTGATGGATTACTACTGTATTGTGAGCGAAAAGCAGTTCAGATCAAGGATCGCTATGACTCCATACTGTTATGAAATGCATATTAATGAATACCCTGAAAAAAGCCACAATATCTTCAGAGTATGTAGATCAAAAGCAAAGCTACCTGCTACTCTGTTAACCACTTAATTTGTGAATCGAGAGGAAGTATACCAACCGAAAGCCTTATTTTAATATGGGTTGACTCCAATACCTTATCTACCAATCTGACTCCTGTTGTTTTTTTCACCAAGATTAGATCCAGATTAAACTGAAAGTGCAGCCATGTACGCTTTTCATGTTGGGGCATGTTTTCAGCTGCATGCAGGATCACACATATCTACAATCTTTTACATTAAAATTGTCTTTGTGGTTTAATCTTCCGTGACATAAGCAGACTAATAATGTTCTGAATTCACTTTACTCTTTTGTACACATATCAAGGAATGTTTATTCACTGGTAGGGTTACAGTGAACACATTCTCTCTTTTAGAATGTTATTTTATACTGTGCAATAACAAAGTCAAATCAGAAAATATATGAATGATAAGGACAACGTGCAACCTGCAAAGGCAGGTTTTACTATAGTCCTTTACTAAATACCACTATTTTAAGTGTATATGGTGCCAAAATATATATATATATATATATAATTTCAATGTTCTTCAACTTGCAGACCAGTAAATCAAGTACAGTTAACCCCTACATGGTCGATGAAAGTCATTAAACATTTTCTTATAAGAATATTATAAAAAATTAAGAGGTGAAAAAAAACATATGATATCATCCAAATTCCAATCCAAATCAGGGGCCACATTTTAGTGTAAGGCACTGGTCTTCATGGTCTGGAAGTAGAGGGTGGACAGGCTACATAGCTATTGAATGAGTTGTGCTAATGAAGAAAGAGAAGGTCTGGTGATGTAATGCCTTAAAATACACACATCAGGGCCTTCAGTTCCATTTTTTTTTCACCGATCTTATAAAACTACTTGGGTATTAAATATTGGGGCTCCATCTGCTGTTGTCTTAAAGTAAGAGCTTGATGTGCTTGTGTGCACTGATATTGGTTTAGGGTAAGCAAGCACTCTCACTGGCCTGGTTTAAGGGTGGATACCTCTCAAACAGATTATTTATGTCTTTAAATTATCACTACACTGGTGGGTGACAATATATGTTTTAACAGGCTCGTTTTATTTATTTATTTTACTAACTTCTTTGTGGGTTATAACATCGGGAGCCCATGGTCAAGTCATGATCAAATCCCTGATTTATATACTGCTACAAGCAGCACTGCGCCATAAAACCTGTGACTGTTATGGCCCACCGGATTCCGTGTCACTGGTTGTTTATGATGAAATGAGGAATTCATTTTTCCCTTCCTATTAATTTGTCCTTGGAGAATCTTGCACTGTTCCTTATATCTGGTGACTCCTAATTCTAAGCATCTAGGACCTTACTTAGGAAAACAGTACTTTTGAGAATTAGAGAGGAATTGAGCTGAAAACCGTTTCAGCGGTTTGTGTGGAGTGATGAATTGGGAGATGCTTGTACACAGTAACCCGGTTCCGCTTCACCACATTCACTTGTCTTTCTCATTTGTGTAACTGAGTTTTCTTATTTTTATGTTAGGAATGCGCAGTCAGTTTAGATGAAAAGAGTCCTATGTCTGAGGCATAATTAAGCCTGCCAGCCCTGAAACTTACTTTGGAGATTAAAGAGCATGCTTATAGTATGCAAGGTAACATGTGAGCTGATTAAAGTTATGGCTTGGGATTATTATGCGAGTAACTGTTGTGCCTGTAGCTTAACTCCAACTCGGGGGTTTTGTTCTAAATAACTGCAGGCCATACTAAGAAGCATGTGACACCACAACCCACAGTCTCTCCATTGATTTGTCTAGGCATCATTAGTCGAGACTTAGAGCTGTTTTATTTCCTTATGTTGGAAGATGTTCATCTTTAGGCCATTGCATGGGATTTCATGTCACTGGTTCCTTAATCATTAAAACATAACTGATGGGCCTGCTGGAATAATTTGTTTCATCAATTTCAATAACCAGAATGTCCCTTTCATCTCTTTGTTTCGTTCTGCATAATTTATTCATTTATTTTACCAACCACCTAGGTTAAAAATTCAGGGTCTGACATATTTGGCTTCTGGAAACACCCTACTGATCGTTGCTGTGAAGGAATTCAAACAAATTAAGCTATTTTTGTACAGAATTAATTTATACACAAAACATAAAACCATCCACAGTCTACTTCAAGCAGTCCACAGTGCACCCTGGAGGAATAGTCCATGCGAAGGGGTTACAAACGTGTGGTCTGCCTGTGCATCTACAGTGCCTGGCAATGAACATACGTCAAAAGTGCACTCAGGACCTCTGAGAAAAGGAGAAAACATAAATATCCAATTACAGACACATCAAACAGAGACAGAATAAAAAATTGATTAGAGTATCTTACATAATCTACAATAGTGTGTTATATAACTGCTCCATATGAAGAAAACAGACAGGTTATTGTTTTGTACCCTAAGCTTTACCAAAGAGAAACAAAACAAAAAATGTGTACAAAAGCATGGACCGCCACTCAGCAGTGGAAAAACCAGTGCTTTGCTATTACTTTTTCGTAGCTCTACAATGGTAAATACCAGACCAATAAAAATCATTTCCTGCATTAGAAGGTAGCTAGCATGAAAATATCAAAGTATGAACACTGACATCAAAAGTAGATTTAAGATATGAATATCTAATGAAATAGTTTGGGTTTCATGAAAAATATTTCTTGGGGCCGCTGATAAAAATTGTCATTGCAGCAATGCTGTGTGGGTAGCGCCTTCCCTTTCAGTTGTGTGTGTGTATTTGTGTGTGTGTGTGTGTGTGTGTGTGTGTGTGTGTGTGTGTGGGTGTGTGTGTTCATGCTGCCTTGGAATGGATTCTGGCCAGACTCTCAAGTTCTGTTACAAACTAAGAACATGATATTTACTTCTCCAGTCTGTCAGCCACGTTTAGAAAATGGGTCGGGCCATGTGTGTAATTACATTACTTGATAGTGCATCAAACATACTGGAAGTAACTCTTCAACATAACTGTGTAGGCAGAAAAAGCAAGATGACTACACAAGCCATGGTTTTCAGAATGTAGTTCTCTTGCTCCATCTAAAAGTTTCAAACTGTTCATCTTCCTGCAGCATGTACAATAAAAGGGAAATTACAATAAAATTACAATAAAAGGGAAATCATATTCAATATGAGAAACAAGCCTTCAAATCAAACAGGTGTTTAAACAAAGACTCTTAACAAAGAGGAAATTGCTTCGAGGGGGTTTTAAACTCCATCCAGCTTTTACATCTTGATAAAATTGTTGCAACACTGGCACAGTCTAGAAGCTACCTGTGGAGCGTCAGATGGAAAAGAGATAACATCATCCAAGTGACTGGGGTTCAGTGCTGTTTTAAGAAATGCATTCCCTTACATAGCGCTTTACTAAAATATATCTTATTTAATTCAAAACAAACTTTTGGTTTCTTTCCTTTCAGAACATCAGTGATAAATCAACGATCACTTTTTATGCATCCAGGTGGGTTTACCAGATGTTCCTTTCAGCAGATCTTCAAAACCATTTGAAAGCTGTTTGTGATGATTTTCATGTATCAGCAGAAGTCCCTAAAGCCAACGTTGGCAGTCCCTTACACTCCAGCATGGCATTATTTAGGCTTATATAATAATTTAATGTCAGTATTATGGTGTGCAATCAGGCCCCTACACATAAATGGTCAGTTTTAGTATTACGACGAGACACTATTATAGCATCCGGTCACTCACACAGCTTTGGACCAAAGTCAAAGGCAGAGTGTACTTTATGCAAAGCTATCACCGACTGACAATCGCTCCCAGACAACACGACAGACAGCTACACAGTGCCCTACAGACCTGATGGAAATGGCACAATCAGTGTATAATTCCAGGCTGTAGCACACTTGTCTCAACAGGAAGTTCCGAACCCAGCAGCATGTTAATTTACTCGATGCATTAAGAGTTCGTTTATGATTAACCCGCGTCACACCCGTATGTTTAATTTACACTGGAATTGAATGTAGACAGTGTGCAAATGCGGTCAGCGCTTCAGTCACATTGGCATGGTAACACACCTGATGTGCTCCTGCTGGTGCCACCATCGTTAACACATTTCCACCTGAACTCTCCAGCACGACTGGATACACGGCATCCAGCTGCTATATAAACACCTTGATTCAGTGAACAAAGCAGAAGTCAGGCACTGTTAAATTAACAAATAATTACATTATCATACTCTGCCATGTGACATTGTAAAAAAAAAAAGCGATCTGCATTCCAAATGCCCTTGGTATGAGACTCATGCATGCATGAAATTATTATTACAAATGTATTAAATGACATGGGCATTTGACTTTTTGTGACATTTCATGGCAGGATTGATTGTATTGAGTCATGACTTAATTATAAATGCAGGCTGACATAATTGGATACATGATGTTATTCCATTTGCCAGAGAGTCAACTGGGAAGTCCAGCAGCATTTGCTAGACATTTCTCTGCTTGGCCTTTCACTGTGCCATGAGCTGAGGTGCGCGCCCACAGTTTAGAATAAGAAGATAAACAAAGCATTACCTGAAGGATCAAACATTAATGGGTGAGGAAACATTGTCAGATTGAGTGTTCCTCACCGATGACACTTTTCGTGAGGGGCAATTTCCACATTCAACCATTTTTTTTTTAATATGGGAAACATGTTTAGTCCCTGGAAAATGTTAAGTTACTTCTTTTCGGTCGTCTGCAGCTTATTCTGTCTTAAATGTGTTAACGGAAGTCCAGGGTTCTCATGCAATAGGATATTTTCAGCATTCCTATCAAAGAAAGAAGTGGCGTGCTCAATGATTCTTATATAATTCATAGACTTAATGAAGATTCTGAGACTGTGAGTTTTCCCAGGGCTATTGTGAGTCTCCGTGCGCAGATAGCAAAAATGCAAATGATCTGCTGAAGGCTTTTAGATAAGTAGATGTCCTAATTAAGACCTCCTCAGAGTTTCTGGACAGAATCATGTCTAGAGGTCACTCAGACAGATCTGGACAACGCTGGGAAAAGCATGTGACAATTTAATTTTCATAATTTACTTTTCCTGTTGAGTGGCTGACTCTGTTAAAGCATGGGGTCAGCATAAGGATTGGCCTGACAATCCGATATCGACTTATAGCCATGACAGTGCTGCCTGTCTGGTGGCCATGTGGAGTAGCACATAATTGGACATAACACTACCCAGGGAGAGAGAGTTTAAATTGGCAGGTTTGCCTCCTTTCCTCTGCACAGGAGATACTCTGTTTGGTCAGATACCTTTAGTCTGCCTGAGCCAACTGCCTGAGAGTCCTCCGCCGATGTGGGGAATGTGTGGCTCAGCAGGGCTTACTGAATTGTGAGGGGAAAGCAGTGACTGGCAGTACATGCTGTGGATGACTTTAACTGTCCCTTGCTGTCACAACTGATGGAGGATGTTACACTTAGCAGACACTAATGCCATTCCATTCCCAATAGGGAAAATATGGCTGACATGCATAAATCATTCAATCGCTTCTCATAGGATGGTGGACGGATGTTTTTACAGCAATACAATAGTTATGGTTCGACCCACTATTTGAGATGGGGTAATAAAATGTATAATATTTGTAAATATGAAATACTGTGTTTTACATTTTTTTGACTGCTACTTCCTCATTCAGCATGGTAGTACTGTCAAACTGTTAAATTAGCTATTATTTGTTACAGGTGTCTTCATGGACAATCTAGTAATGATCAGCTCTAAAAATATCTTTTTTTTCCATCCGCTGGCCTGGGAACCTTTCTGCAGGGCTTAGGTGTTGATCTCTGAATTACGCAAAAAGAGTGTTTAAACCTGTGATCCGTGCAGGAGGGGGCTTAAGGAGCCGCGGCGCATGCAACGCTTGTGTTCATATGGAAAACAGGCCAACTCTGAGAAGTGAGAAGCTGGGGAGAGAGAGACGGACCGCATCGCTCCAACCCAAATCCCAAAAGCGACAGTGCGTAATCTGCTGCCGGGAGAGGAAGTCTAAAGAACCTGTTTGATCTTTGGCGGGGGATTATTCTGCGCAGGAAGAGAAAAACCCAACCTTTGCATTGGAGCCCATGTAGAACATTTCATGTATCAGAAGACGCTGCACTTAAAAAAAAAAAAAAACCTAAGAATTACTGAGGGTCTGACACACTCAAAATCAATGTGACCAGCTTTTATTTTGAAATGAAATGCATAAAAAATGTAAATAAACATGCTTTCTTGTAAGCAGTAAGACATATGCATGTATGCATGTGTATATATTACATGCACACACAAACATATAATTATATATACTGCAGATATATTTGTTTGCGTGTCCTTATATGTATATATAAACATATATAAATATTCCCCAAATTATGATGGTTTACAACTTTGAATTTATAATGATGCAATAGCAACACCTTCAGTACATTATTCAATAAATGACATTAAATATTCAACACTTTATTATAAAACAGGTTTTGCGCTTATGATTTTGCCCAACTGTTGGATGATTCCCTCCACAATCTAAACAGTATTATTCTCCCCATGGTAATCTGCACGTTTAGTCTAGGCTAGGTGAGGCTATGGTGTTCTACATAGGTCTTTTTTTATTTCAACCTTCCTATTAGGTGTTTCTCCTTCATTAACTCCCACTTTCTCAACAAGACAGACATTCCACAGTACTGACATGTCCTTTCTGGGCCTAAACCCACTTTCTTACATGAAACTGACATTTTTAATTACAGACAACAGGTAACCTGAATGCAGCCATCCGCAATACTCTGACCTTATTGTAGAATTTTATGGCATGGACTCAAACAATTTTGATGGCACTATTGTTAATAAAAAAGAAAAGTTTAAAAAGGGCTTTCCTTTCTCAAACTGCCCAAGCTGAATCACATCACTTTACACGCATGGTAAATATCAAGGTCAGCATGTCAGTTGTTGGCCTTGGGACTTCGTGAAAAATGTGTCAACCATGACCAAAAAACACTCCCATTCTTTATCCCTTTCTCTACTCAACATTTGAACCAAGCCATGAATGGCAAGTTGAGAATCATGTTACTACTAAGACCCATCTATTATGTACTTTACCTTTCTGTCTGCGATTATATCCATGGTACTGTTACTCACTCTAAAGGGAATGATTACAAGTTTAATAGTTATATACTCAATCACGAATACACAAACAATCCATGGTATGTGCACATGGAAGTGTGCGTGTGCGTGCGCGTGTGTGTCTGTGTGTGTCCCTACTTTTAGTAGGAATCGCAAATCAAATACATCACAGACAACGCTAACAAACAGATCCCTGTCCAATATAAATCTGACTAAGGCTGGTGCCAGAGTGAAGTTATCAACTCACAGGTTCAGGGTCACATTGATTCATGCTAAAAATAAGTTCCTGATGATCTCTAGAAAAAAAAGGGGTAACAAAGCGATATCTTCGGCTCTGGTACCCAGTCGAACCACAGTCAAAGCCATATCATTCAAATGGAGACTGTCTGGAGCAGCAGTGAATCTTGGCGAGGCCATATCTTTACGCCTAAAGAATCCACCCATACAAAGTCACAAAGAATCCAGGGATCTACAGGCTTCTCTAAGTTGAGGTCAGTGTTGAGACCATCAGATAGGCACTGGGTGATTCATAGCAAAGAACCGCTGTTCATTAATTAGGGCATGAATGCTTGTCCCCAGTTTGCTGAAAAGCTCCTGGAAGATCCTCCTGAGCGCTGGGACAATATACTACGGATCAAGGTGTCAGAAATTGATCTTTTGGGGTAACATGGACCCCATTACACCTGGTGAAAACCAAACTCTCCATATTGGCAACCTTATCCCAAACGTCAGGCACGGTGGTGTTAGTGTCATGGTTTGGAAGTGGCTCTGTACCAGAGAATACTGTGTGAGAATGCTAAGCCATATATCCATGAGATGAACCTGACATGTTGTTGGGTTATGCTGAAAGAAAATAAACTGAAACACACAAGCACACTCTGCGAATCTAAATAGCTGAAGAACAATACATCTATAGTTCTTGAATGGCCTAGGCAAACTACTCACGTAAACAGACATGCTTGATACCTTACAAATATCACAAATTCTAAGTATCGATCTTTTGCGTTATTTGTTCATTCTGCTTCCTTCATAAATAATATTCAGACCTAATAATATTCAGGGTCAAAATAAAGAAAAAATATTGTACCAGCACAACATATAAATACTATTCAAATACATACATATTATTGAAAAGATATATCTATCTTATCTATCTATCCAAAAGGCCACAGCCTAAATTCCAATGTGTCTGCAGGAACCTTTCTCACAACATTGTTTTTACAACAATATCACTCTGAAAACGTAAAGAGCTTCATGTTATTGAGCTGAGAGGGAAAAGCACGGCACATCTTTCAAAACTGACTGCACAGTGCCCTCTACTGCACAGAGTCTACTAATGCATATTACAAATCTAGTTTGTGTATCCCTAATAGGACTGTGGGCATCACAAAACTAAAATCATCCCACTAATTTAAAAATTAATATACCTATTAAATAAGTAATAACCTCTTTTCAACAATAACTTTCAAGGAAATCCTTAGAGTGGTTGTTTCCTGGTCAAGTCTGTAAATGAACACATGATACTGAAAATGATATTTTTATATTTTTATCATTTTCATATACTTTTCAGCACAGAAATGCATGTATCACCTTTCACTGTTTAATTTTTTGCATAAATTTTCTAAAGGGAATTCAGATTTCTTTTTCATCTTTACAGGAATTGAATGTTTGACAAGAATACATTTGATATTTATTTATCACATTGCTGTTTACATATATTAGTGCTAACTTTCATTATTAAACTGTAAAGTAGATCCTTATTAGTGACAGTTTTCTTTAATGTTCAATTGTACAGCTCCAACAAAAATGTGTAAGTGCATCATTGGTTATTTGTTATACACAATTACCTTTCAAGTTTCAGTCATCGGTTAATGTATTAGCATAAACTTTGGCATTGCTTCTAGAAAATTCAAGTTATTTCTCTTTAGAGAATACATTTGTGACAAAAAAATCTGAATTTCAAAATGATTATACTTGCAAACCAACTCAATGGCTATACTACAAACACTTAGCACAGTATATCCGACTGAAACTTTGCATGGGTTTTATCTTCATATTTCAATGACTCGCTGGGTGCTTCTTTCACCTGCTCTGCATTTGGGATTTTCCTGAGATTCCAACTTCAATTAGGCAGGAGTGAGGACAGTGCAATGACTGCCACTGACACCAACTCCTACATTTAATTCCTATTAATCTCTGGCAGATATCAGTAGCTCTGTGACACGGCACACATTGCAGCCCAGAAGAAGATCCAATTTTCTGTCTCAATAGGCATAAAATTTGCAGGAACATTTTCACCATGGCTGGGCTACGTGCATAATAAATGGAATACATTTGGATGGGTGACATAATGGAGAGATAGCAAATGACTTGCTCCCGTGAATGCACAAGATAATACAGGTGAATCTCTTTTCTACTTTGACATCCCTGTGCAAAGACATGACACTGGGCAGCGAGGTATATCAAGTAAGCTTATCGGAAAACATTGTTTTGTGGATTTTACACTGTGATGGGTGTATCATTTACCTACATTAATAATGTAAACTTTAAAAGGATAAAAAAAAAATTATCTGTGTTGTGACTGTATACCTGTTTTACCAATTCCCTGGACTTGTGGTTCATCTTCACTCTAACCTCTCAAAGTTGTGGGTGGCTGGCTAAATAATGCCAAAGACTATAAAAATGATAACCGGATTCTCTCCAGCCACAAATCATTTTTTTCCATCACAGCAAGGAGTGGATTGAGGGTAATGGCCCTATGACAGCCTGGGACCCTGTCCAAGGGTTGCAGATTGAACTGCTCTGCACCGCAGATATTGGTGCTTTGACTCTTTGAACCGTCCCACCTCCGAAATGGCTTACATGTGGGAATCTTACATATGAAATACCACTTTGTGTCCTTTCTTCTCAAGGTCATATTGCTTAAGAGTGTTTGAAATAGAAACTTTTTTTTTTCACTGACATGCGATATGCTTTGCTTCCTTCCTAGGGTTATGCGTAATGTCTCGAGAGAGAGAGAGAGAGAGAGAGAGAGAGAGAGAGAGAGAGAGACAGAAAGAGATATTCTAACCTAAACTTTGTCCTTGTGTTATTAAAAAAAAAAAGATAAAGAAACATTTGTTCTTTTCTCCATTACCTGCATTACATTACTGCTGCTTCCTGGAACGCTCAGACTCATTTGGACAAGCCTGGCCTTATTTAATCTTCTTGTTGATTTACTTTACCTCTCACATATTATAATTACATTCTCATTTCCCTGTTGCACATGCAGAATATTGGTGTGGAAGCACTTTGCACTGATGACAGGCCAGACTCCGTTGCTGCGTGGCTTCCCCTGAGACCAATTATGGTTAAAAAGCAATCAAGTGACAGGGAGCAGTGACAGTTCATCATTTTCATTGCCCACAATTGGGCTGTAATTGATGAGAATTGTTTTAGTATTGGAAATGGGCAGATTTAAGGTGGAGGGGACATGGCAGATGGATTGTGCTCCATGTACTAGGTAAGAGGGAGGGCCTTGTACTACCTTTCCTTCACTGGCATCAGGGTTGACCGTGAAAAAAAAAAAAAAAACAAAGAAATGTAGAGAATCTTCCACGGATGAGATCTGTTGTCATAGTCTTAAATTTTAATGATGATCACCTTAATTTTAATCACCCGGTAGATGTAACGCTGAGGAGAGTCCACTTAGCTGCCATATGGATGGAAAAAAACAGGCTCATATTCTGTGTTCCCATATGGTTATTCCTGATGGAGTTTATATGATATTTATGTGCTTTGTCATATACTGAACTGTTTAAAATTGATTGTGGTAATTATTAATTGATCATTATTCTCACTGAAAGACACTTCCCCAGTAGTCAAAGTTTTTATTCATGGCAAAGGGACCATCTGCTGACATATCATAATGACTCTATTAATAAATTAATTTCTTGCTATCAGACAACACTTCCCCCCCTCAAATCTTTATATTATTAATTTTTAACATTGCTGCCAACAATTTAAACCGAACTCCCACCTGCATGAATTGTAACTGAAAGTTAAGTTTAATCATTTGCTGCCTTAAAAATGATATGAACTCAAACATAAAAATCTGAAAGCAGACATAGAATCATTTCATACTGTGAGGTCTCTGCCCCACCTCAGAACTTACTAACCAATAAAAGATTATGGGTGAAGCATTCTTTGATTGAAATGGAGGAAATCCCAACTCCCTCTTGTGCTACACTCGCCCCTCTTTGCCTTCTCTTTCTAGCAGTTTTTGAGTAGTTAGACGTGGCTAGGCTGGCTTTTAGTTTGGTTAAATATTATTTTGACAGAAACAGCAAAGGCATGAAGCTGCTGGAGGACTCTGGCAGCCTGGAGCCTTTGGTGTGAGTCACCTGATGATGCATCTCCTTTGCCCAGCATTACAAGGCTAGCAGTCCCAGGTCGTGAAAAGACCTGCATAAAAACGAGCCAGTCCCATGACCGGTTCTCCCATCACTGCATCACCCCTTCGGCTCCCCCATCCTCCTTCCCCACCCCCCTCGCATTCTCTAAGGTCAAAGATGGGTGGAAATCTCACACAGGCAGGGAACCCCGGGCTTTGCTGTACGCTGTCAGCATCACCACTGTCAGCTGATTCGCCCTGCTTCCAGACATCTAAAGCCAAATGTTACTATCTTCCAGGGAGCGCATGTGACTCTCCATTACAACATACTAGGACTGTCTTGGCATGCTCTGCTTCTCTTTCCTTGCTTTCAAAGCTCTCCTGCCACCTGACAAACACGTGACTTTCAGTTTCATCTAACGAGGAGTGACAGCTACTATGCCTCCTGTCCATAACACACTAACATTCTTGTTCCTTGGTGTGCTTTCAACCTGGAAGTTGCAGTCACAAAAATATTACATGCTATGTTCCCACTTCATAACGCTGCAGTGTAAAGTTGTATATTCTCTGGTCTGAAATATATTTTTTAAGATACATAGAGCGGCTAAGCTTTGATCTTATGCCCCAATACTCCACTACAAAGCATATCAACAGTACTGTTACAGAACCAGAAGGACAACCAGAAACTTGCACTACTCAACTATTACCAATGCACGTCTGGTTAGGCACACTATGGCTGTGAGGAATTTTTGGTAATGTAATCCAATACTTCAACACATCAACACAAATATGAATTAGAAAGGAGTTTTATTAATGCACGGTGCATATCATACAACACATATTCTATGCATTTGATCCTGGGTGGGAATCTGGGGGTGGAGCTTCACCTGACCTTCCGAAGAAGATCGTTCATAAAGACAAAGTTACAGCCTCAAGAGCAGGTTTGTATGGTTTATGCACAGTATGTTCAGGCTGCATGTGTATTTTTAATGTCTCAAGGCTCCAGACTCTAACTCTAATTGCAACTCAAGTGATGCAGCAGAGACAGAGCAGCTAACACTTCATACACCAAACATCAAAGTTTTATTATCTATGGAACTTATTACTTGTCTTGGTTTTAAAGTTTTCATATTCTGGTCTTTACATTGCTGGTAAGAAAAATAATGAAGGAAGAGCCTCTGCTCATTCAAACAGCCAAATATTTAGCCTTATTTACTTTCCGTTTTAATTGTGCCTGGCTCTTTTACACCCTCGCTGGCCTGCTAATCACTTGCCTCTTAAGACATATCTCTACAGCTAAGCTTTAGGTGCTACCCAACTCCAATTTAATCTTCCATAGCAGCATTCTTAAGCACCAGTGCCAAGACCCATCCCCCTAATCATGAAAATGCACTGTGTAGTGTTTACCCACGTAAAAGTGGGACAGCATTTTTGTTTAATGCCCGCCCTTAACATCAGTGGTACATCCAGTTTCCAGATTACCCATGTTTCAGGATTACTGCGTCTGCAGTAGGGAGGCTCTATTAGATATGTGTATACATATGGAATGGTACTGTAAAATATTCATCCTCTTTGCACTCATCTTTAAGTATTTCAAACATACATGGGAAACTCCCTTTACAGTGAATTTATTTCCAGCCTTTCCAAGCACAACACCCTTATCCTTTTTCATTTGGATACAGTTTGTGTATCTTTATTAAAAATGCTGAAAATATCCATGTATCTAAACCTTTCTTCCTTGAGAGAGCATGATGTTACCCCACAGACTGACCTGTGAAAGCCAGATTCAAGGCTTTCAGTGTAAAATATAAGACCCTGCTTAAAGACCCAGTTCTCAGCTGGCTGTGAAGTGTGTTCAGCTCAGTCCCTTCACCTTCTGACCTGCTTCTGGCAGGTTCTACATACAAACAGAAAAATGCAAACACACACACACACACACACACACACACACACACACACACACACACACACACACACACTCACACACACACACACACACACACACACACACACACACACACACACACACACACACACACACACACACACTATCCCTCCTGTTAATCCGTATTTTATTTTTCCACCCCTTCTAAATCTTAGCTCCCATTCATGGAGCTGACAGCACTCATTTGAATCATACTGATTTTACAATTGAAAATACAGCCTACAGTTCTGACCTCCTGATTTACATTCACATCAACCCATCCCATGGAGCAGCACGGTATGGACCATTTAAACAGAAATGAAGTAATGTATGATAATTTACCATTCTGAAAAGCTTCACCATAGGGCAAGTAATTGAGATGCTGATAAGTTGTCCTGTTTTTTTGACTTTGTAACTCTTATGGTAACTTACTGTTTCTCTCTTGGAATTGACAGTGTTTACATTTACTCACTGCACACCATATTCAAATGTATTATAATGTTCCTAATATAGTATTCAAGTGTAGCAACTGCTTTTACCCAGCATAGGTAAATCAGGTAGTGCATTCCCCTGGCGTGTCAGCAAAGGTGTGTATGGCATCATATATGTATAGGGAGGTGAAGAGGCGGTATCTGAAATTCCAGCAAGTGGCTGTGAAATGCACCGCATTCTTGCACTGCAGCTACTGTAGTGAAATTGGGGTAGCAGAGTAGCATCTGTGGACCAGTGGCGGCAGAAATAGTCTTACCCATGACCTTGCGAAGAAACAATCAGATACAATGTTCTGCACCGTCCTCCTCCTCAGGGTTTCCGTCATGAGGCTCAGTCATCCGTTTTCAGTGGTGCCAAACCAAGGGGGTCATATGACCAACTGCCGAAAAGACATTCTTGTGTGAGACACATGGCCAAGCTGTTTAAAAGTCCAGTCATTACTATTATAATTACAATTATGCTTTCAGGGTGTTTAGGGGTATACTCTAATCTGAATTGTTGTCTATTTGCTGAAACTGAGAGGATGATTAATTCCTTGTTTAAAACTGCCCATTACCTGGTCAATTACACCTCCCTTTGCTTCGTGATGATATTAACACTTTTCAACTGAGTCCTGCAACAGTCCTTATTGGCGAAAGGGAACTTGGGAGAGAAAACCACTTCATAAGCCCTTGCTTTTAAATTTAATGATAAAAACAAACTGTGACAGCGAGGCAAGAACGTACACTATATAATATAAGATAATATGCAATGCACGTCACATGAATGAACAGGCTCAGGCTGTTTAATCTTTGAGGCTACTTTGTAACGGTCACAAAGCCAATGGCAATCATATAACAATTCTGGCATGATGATAAATATAACCATAACTTGGTTTGGCATGCTGCCCCTTTAATCTGACAAATTAAGCTTTAAACAGGATTTCATAACAAATGGTAATATTACCAGGGCCTTTTGAACAGAACATTTTGAATGACAGCAATAAAGTTCAAATATCTCTACCTTGACTTTTGATTTTGTGATAGAATATAATTTCCATTCCACTGGCAAGGTTTCCCAGGCAAGTCTGCAAGGTAAGAAATGTATAATTGGTTATTAAGTAGTAATGCTGCTAACTGGCATGGAAAACTGCTCAGAATTCAGGGACTATACATTGCTCACTACATTGACTTACTAATACATTTGTTTATTTCACACAGTTTATTACTTAATAATTAATTAGGGTATTAACCTTTTGCATCAACTGAGATATCAGCCTGTAGTCACACTGCAGATAGTTATGTGCAGTCATTACTAATCCCATGAATAAGGATGACTGAACTCTACAAATGGGTCACATGAGTTGCTCATAGCGTGTGTTCATAGATCTTTGTCTGGATTTTTTTTTAACCAAAGGCAAGGATTAGCATTAAGCTACAGTCACAGCTTCTCACATGATTTGCTACTTTACAGGGTTTAATCTTTTTTTTTCTTCTTCTTTTGGGAAAAGTGGTAGAGAAGTACCAAAACACAAGTCTGTTGCATTAAGATCAAATGTGCTTTAGCTGGTTAATGGGTTTTGTTTATTTGCTTAATTAAACATGAAAGAAAATGCTCAATTGTTTGACAGGTATTTTTGTGCAGCTGCTGTAAACATTACTAAGTGCCAGGAGGTAGTAGCGCAGCTGAGAATGCTGGTTTCTCACAGTGTTGCTATGCTTTAACATTTCTGGTTAAAGAAGCAACACAAACCCTTTACCAATAAATCTGCAACTAACTAGCTGATACCTGAACCACCTGTTATGCCAAAATATACTAAATGTATCATAAACATCAAAAAACACAACAAAACGAAATAAATTTAATGAAGTGAAATATAATTACAGATAAGGTGCAACAAAAACTTACACCCTCTTAGCTGAGCTGAAGTGGAGGAGTTTCTTAAAACAACTTTGCTCTTCACACAATGTCTATTTTTCCAAATGACCGTTTCTTAAAGTATTGCTTTTACGACACTGCACATATTTACAAAAGCACCTAGAATGTTGGTGGCTGACCTGAGACCAAAACCTGCTACCTTCTGACCTATAACACATTTAGGCTAACAAGGTACAACACATGGTCACTTAATCACACTTGCTGTGCAAAGAGGAGGACCCATACAGCTCAAAAGACAAAAATCCATGTAACAGCTCTTGTACTACATATATATATACTGGCTAAAACACAGCTTGCTCTCACTGTTACCTCCTGTTATAGTTATTGTGTGTGCTGCCAGATAGTATACATTTATTCACTACTTTTGCAGATGTTAATAACTAATTTATTTCTGCATAACAAATAAAACTGATTTATTCATTATTAATGAATAAATATATGTGAATTGAACAGACACTGCAGTTGTTTCTCCAATACAAAAATATTCATGTGTAAACACCATGCCTGTGGATAATTATTAAATAACTATTGATCTCATCTCTGCTAATATATGAATATTAAATTACATTTGCAATGTCAAATGATTTTATTTTTCTAGGAACAGCCCAGGGTGTCCTTCAAACTTCTTCTGTCTACAATCTGCAGCTCACTCGAGCCAAATCATGTGACTTCAGCATGGTGCTTTATATTAACACTGCTCCTGAGAGAGACGGCAACGCCCGCTACTGTGAAACATCCTTCCCTGACTCTCCCATAAATCAAGTGGTATTAGGTCTGCAGGAGCGAGTAGTCTGTGTGTGTGTGTGTGTGTGTGTGTGTGTGTGTGTGTGTGTGTGTGTGTGTGTGTGTGTGTGTGTGTGTGTGTGTGTGTGTGTGTGTGTGTGTGTGTGTGTGAATGAATGCTGGGCAAGATTACATCCTGTAATCTTCCAGTCACGAACAAATTACGAACTTACACAGGGCCTGGTATGGGGAAGCACAATGTGAAACTCATGTGACTACATTAAAATATTTTGCTTTCAAGTACCCCTATTTCAAAAGTCACTTACAAGTCATGAATATGTACGCCTACTGTCAAAGCTCTCTGTGAAAGAGAGGAATACTGAAATTGATTTCAATTTTAACTTTTGAGAGGTCCATGCTCAAGTTGCTTTGTGCAAAATGTGATGTGAAAAAAATAACTACATTTTCTAAATCATGCCTGTCGGGAGACCAAGGGAATATTTTTCCGTATAGCTGGCATACATTGTTATGTAATGATGAAAGCCCCAACCCCTGTGTATTTCAAGAACCATCTGAATGTATTGAAAATGTGAAAAGCCATACAAATTCGTTTTCCTTCAGCATAACCTGGCTGAAATGTTGCAAACTGGTATGATATGACAGCATACAGCATGATTTGCTTGAGAAATCCATTGTCAGCTTCTAAGGCCTAGATTCAACCAACATGTATCCTTTTGCCTGATTCATAACTTAGCTTCAAATATTTTTTTTTCCTTCAGAAACACAGCTTAGTTGTCAAAAGGACAAATGTTGATTTTGTCCAGGCATCTCAACTTTTTAAGAATGGAGAATATCTAGGCAGTTTCTCAGATGAAGATGAAAAAAATGAAATTAAAATACCAATACAACTGTGGAGCACTGTGGTATTTGCACTTGAATCAATTTTATTGCCTGTGTTTCCATTTGGTAACTGTACACTGAAACTTCCATCTTTTCCTATATCATTTATTACTGACCATGTCACAGCTCACATATAATTGCTATATTACGGTTTATTGTGTGTGTGTGCTACATGCCGTTGAATTTTTGGAGGGCCACTCGTACGATCCCGCTAAGTATTTCACAGCAACCTGCTACTTTTCCAGTCTGCAGAATACCCTGCGCATTGAAAGACAATATGTAACATGGCGTCAGATCTAGCTTCTAAATATCACCACCCAAAGTCTTTTCCTCAGTGTTGACAGTAGAGAGGTCTACGTGCCTCAACCACCATTGGGACGCATAGAGAGTGAGAGGATTTCTGAAACACAATGGATGCTTCTCTTCGGCATGGATTGTTCTCCATATTACTTTTGCATATTTGCATGTCTCAAGGTATGCTGTCTTTGGTTCATGTTCTAGTCTAGTTTAATTTCTTCATAGCTATACTAATTTTCCTTGGATCTCCATTTCCCATGACGAATGTATTAAATAAATTTGTTATTTATTTTTATTGGCTAACCGTTAACTTAAAACTATATATGTTTAAGAAATACAGCTATTGCATCTGCAGATTTAGTCTTGGAGAATAATAGGGGGTGTCTTTTATTACCGCTTCATGCTTCAAAGGAGTTTACCTGTGATATAGTGGTGTAATAGGATTCCATTCCTATTACCTCTATACCTATAATTCAGCCCTTTGGGGCAAAAACAAGTGTGGATCAAGGGAACTCAGTAGTTTATAACACTCTATGGAATATTGAATGGGGGTTAAATTCAAATTTTCTTTTTTCCTTACATTTAAGCAACTTCTAATTAATAGCCCTCAATTTGTAAATGCATGGACCAAACATGCTCTTATCAATTTCAATCATTTTTTTGTCTTTCTCATGGGGAAGTTTTTGTTACCTCGGAGACTCCGGCGGTTGAGCCCGACCTGCCTCTGACGGGGGTGATCGCGGAGGACCCAGAGGTCGCCCAGCTGTCCCTGCCTGCACCTGAGGGGGAGCAGGATGCCGTGAAGGAGGCTGGGCAGGAAACTGTGGAGGTGGAGGCGGAGGCGGAGGTCCAGGACACTGTGGAGGAAGCTGGGGAAGAAGCCGTGGCCGAGGCCGTGGAGCCCGCGGCGCAGGAAGCGGAAGCAGCCGAGGAGGTCAGCCAGGAAGTAGCGGCGGAGGTCGCAGCGGCAGCCGCGGAAGATGCCCCCGCGGAGGTAGCCGCTGAGGCTGGTGAGGTCGCTGCAGTGGAGGCTGTGGAGGTGGCCGCAGAGGAGGTGGCGGCTGTAGCAGAGGAGGCTGGGGAGCAGGCTGTGGAGGAGGTAGCGGTAGCAGGGGTTAGTGAAGACGCAGGGGAGCAGACAGTGGCCGAGCCTGTTGAGGAGGCTGCAGAGGAAACTACAGCTGAGGGGGAACCAGCTGCAGCGGAGGCAGCCGAGGGGGCGGTGGAGGAGGTCGGGCTAGAAACCGGCGCGGAGGTAGCTGTGGTTGATGCTGTCGAAGAGACTACAGAGGAGGTGGTTGCAGTGGATGGTAACGAAAAGGAGGCCTCACAGGCAAGTGAGACTGAAGAACCAGGTAACGTCTACATTTTGTGTTTGAACTGCATGTAAAAATCATACAACTGTGATGCCTGTTTTCTGCCATTGAATAGAAAAATGTTACACATTAAAATAAATATCAAATCTTGATAAAATGCATATGTAATGAGCAAAAATAATTTTAGCACATGCTTTAAGTCCAACTGTACATAAATATTTACAAACCCTTACATACCTTTAAGTAGCATATAAGACAGGACCATTGAAATGGGTCAATTTACTGTAGGACTACAGGGAGACTGCAGTAGTCCAAAGGGGCAAATAGTAAAGTTATAACTACAGCGTTTATTATCCATTTGATTGAATTTATAGTCATTTTATGCCATCTGAATATGAGAGTGGCTAAACTCCTCAACTAAATTAACAGGTAACCTGACACACAGTCTACTGTCCTGCGTATGCTGTCGTGAAATGTTAAAAAAACCACTGACAGCCCCTTTTAATCATTCTTCAAAGTCTTTCTCATTAGATGCAATTAGAGCGAAGGAATGTAACAGGCTAACAGCAAGGTCATGGGTCACATTTCCAAATATGACTTTAGCATGTTTAAAACTCTCTTACCCTCCTTTCTGTTTCACATAACAGATTATCGCTTTACATAGCATGTGACACCTCCAGTGAGGAAGAACATTCTCCCGGGAATTAACCAATAGAGAGCCTCGTAAACAATGTTAAAATCACTTACATTCCCCATTCCTCTCATCTGTAAACCATAACTGTAGACTTAAACATTACATCTGAAATTTTTTATTTTCCATTACCCATTTTGTTTACCCATTTGAGACACTCCTTTGGCCAGCTGGAAAGTTATATAACTAATGCGGTGCTCTCCACCTAACCCAGCCCAGGGATCTCCATTAGCAGAGACAGAGCTGCTTTGTGGTGATGGGCATGTACAGTATGTCTTGGGGGTACATTATTCTCATTCCACAGGCCACACCACGGCCAAAGTGAGGCCTCAGCGCAATTTTCGCTGGGATGCTAAATGTCTGCCCCTCATCGCAGGTCTGACTCCTGGCGCAGCTGATACGTACATGCCACCCGAGTCACAAGGCCCCGTGATCGTCAGCTCGCAGGAGGAGAGCAACGACGTGGGGGGAGAGATCATCCAAGAGTCAAACGACTTCAATGAGATTATTACCTCCAAAGATGAACTCTTGAACCTGGTCCCTGCTGAACCTGAATCTGAACCTGAATCTGAACCTGAACCTGAACCTGAACCTGAATCTGAACCTGAATCTGAACCTGAATCTGAACCTGAATCTGAACCTGAACCTGAATCTGAATCTGTACCTGAATCTGAACCTGAATCTGAACCTGAATCTGAATCTGTACCTGAATCTGAACCTGAATCTGAATCTGAATCCGAAGCTGAATCTGAAGCTGTAGCTATAGCTGAGGCTGAGGCTGAAGCTGAAGCTATGCCAACACTGGATAATGTTGTGGTGGTAGAGGAGATCCCAGCCACTCCTTCCATTCCTATTTTAGTCGAGGAGACGGGTGACGAAAGTGAAGTAGTGGAAGCCACTGCTGATGTGACAGGTACGATGGTTTTCTTTCCAAAACACAAAGGCAAATTCAAATGATTGGTCTTACCAATATCTAGTCTGCAATATGATTCTGAATCCCCCTCCCCCACCCAAACTCATACCCCCAAGTGCACAATATGTATCAAACTGGGCCATCCCAACTGTTGCAATATTAATATAATAATGAAAGCACATTCTGTGCCCCAGCCTTGTCTCTACCTCTCTCATATATATTGCATATTTCACTTTGCAGAGGGGGCTGCCTTGGGTCTCGAAGCCTGGAAGATCGGTGCAATTTCTGCTGCTGTTTTTCTGTTTCTGGAAACAGTTGTTATTATTGTTTACTTTTTGAAGTGCAGGAAAACTACAATCAGGTGGGCTTCAATTCTCACATTTCTAGCCCCTACTACAATGTCAATAAATGGTCCGTTATGCACATTTTTCTAACTGTGATTGAACTTTATACCTTTTACAATTGCTTAACGTATTTTGGAAATTTCCTAATTCAATAACCCCACCCCCAAAAAAAAAAAACACAACTTTAAATTTGTTTCATGAACTAGAAGCTCACAAAAGTTATTGCTGTGTTGAATATGTGACACAACATTTGGTCATATTAAACACAATTTTTTGATACGTTTGATATTAATTTTAAAAGGTGGCTTCAAGTATTTCTTTGGTATCTACATCTGTCCTATCACCTATCTCCAGCCATCCAATTAAACTGATAAGTAATTGCTATTTTACCATCCATGATGCTTGATATCACTTACTTATTAATTTTCCTATTAATGTTCAAGTTAAACCTCCTTTGCCCGAAAATTTCACCCAAGAACACAACAACAGTATTATGAACTTAACTGAAATTGAATTTAGCCTATGGCCAAATTTTTACAACCCATCAAAAACAAAACACTTTTGTTGTTTTTTAACAAAGCACTTTCTTTCTTGTTTGCAATTTTACAATCCCCAAGTCACAACTTCTTAGATATATTATAAATAGATTGAGACCATACATTTTTCCCACACCAAAATGTTTTAAGGGTCTGTTTACAATCAGATGAAAATGTTTACAAACTTGAAGTATATATAAAAAATACATTACATAATATTATTTCCGTACTAAGAAAGCCCCGTTCATAGTCCTACACACCACGGGGTCACATTGCTGGGTTAAAAATTATAAACATGGAGTAATGTGGGTTTTAATTAATCTGTTCGGACAGTGTTTAATTCAGCCGGTTTTCCCAGCAGTGCGGCTGTGCCAGTAAAGGCGTCTGAAGATTGTGAAGCTGGTCAGACACCCGCTGAGGAAACCACTGAGACCGCTCCAGCTGCTGACGAAGACCAAATACAACAGTAGGTGCAATCCTTCACATACGCCATATGCGCATACCCTCAATGCTGTGTTCAAGGCATGGATACCTGCGCTCAGTGAAATTTTGCAGGTTTAACCGTTAAAGGTGAATGTCAGATAATGGGCGTTACTTTCACTGTAAACTGTAAACACACATAATCCGACCATGACACATAGTTTATAGACATGAAAAAAAGCGCAGGGAAGGTGGTTTTCCCATTGCAAGACAACTCTTTCCTACAGTTGACCGTAGTTATGGCTAGTATCGAGAGTAAGATGGTAGCTCATGCAAAGATTTATCATACGTGCATTGGCTAGGCAACAATTGAACCATACTCAATAATTACATTAGGTTAAAGCAGCTTACCTTGGGAAGCAGAAGACGGTAGAATCATTTACAATTGTAGAGGCGCCCCAAAGTAGCCTATATATAGAAACAGTGCATTCATTACGTGTTTGCACGAAGGAATTCATATTATATTGTACAAAAATTCGAATTAAATTTTCTTTCTCATGACACCATACCTGAGAAAGGGTGAGGGCAACATTTTACGTGCTTTCATCATCCTAAGTTCTTTCATTGTGTTTCAGTACCTTCATACAGATATATTTCATTATTTTATTACATCTTTTTTTTGGTGTAATTAATACTGACTAATAAACCTCTAAACTTCCGCCGCACAGCCCACATATCAACAAGCCTAATCACCTGTGGCAGCTGTATCTGTATTATTACGCGTTCAGTGATTCTAGGAATTTTCCCGCCTCGAGCGAACCAGCTGATGTGCACGAGACAAAAGCTCCACACAGCTTCCTGCGGCGTAAGCGTCAGTTAACAGTGAATGGCGCTATAACTTCAAAAATACATACGTAAATAAAACTGGACTTGCAGTACATCGTATACCGTTTCGTGTACTTGTAGTCACTATTAGTCTTGAAGAAAATAATGAGTGGGGGAAGGCAGGAGGGGCAGTCAAATACTAATTTTATCATTTAAAATCTCCTAAATACCAGCACACATTTCAACACAGTATTCATGTATCTTGAAGTAGAGGTATTGCTTTTCCTCCCTGTTCAGGAATTCCATCCCTGAAACTTTGGACCTATCACAAACTGAACAAGAGGAGACCATGGCAGACATTCCTCTAGATCCCCCTGCAGAACCAACTTGTCAAGAGGATCCATTAGATGATGTCCGCACCTCTGTACTGTAGAGACCCTCTGCCTCTGTCCAGTTCAACCGAGTTATTATTCTAATCCATACTTGTGACTGCTGAGTTAGTCTCAAATTAGACAAATAATGCTGTGTTGTGTAGCTAAATCAACTGTAGGTAACACATTGTGCATGAAATGTCATTGTCTGTTGTTTAATGTCTGTTGGCTCAAGGTATAAATATTCACATTTTTCATTTCAATGTACTTATATCATATTGTCTAGTTACTGTACTGTGTTCACCATTGTATGTTCCTTCAAAACAGTGTACTTTATATTCCATGTGTTGCTTTTTTGGTTGTTACTATAATTTAATTTTACCTCATGTTCCAGCTAAATCTATCCACTTTGACCTCTGAAACATGCATACATACACACACGCACACACACACGGACTTGTCACAAAAACACACACAAGAAGTCACGTAGTGGAAACTGAGGAGGTAAGTATGCTGTCTGAGGGTGTACACTGTATCTCCAAAGTAAGGTGAATAGGTGGGCAGGTAGTACACCCCCATTGGTTTAGATGGGCGCACACTACATAACGAGTATATACTCTTGACTGTGCCACTACATGCAAGTATTAACACATGCAAGCACATAAAAACAAATAAAACACAATGTACACAACTGTAAAATTTTATATACTGTCACTGGGTCCACCTGTGAACCATTGTAGTTCAGGGAAGAAAATTATCATAAACAAAAAATAATACTAGTACTGTAGCTCTAAGTGTAAACAAAAACAGCGTATAAAATATATTTTTAAGGACAACATGTAGAAGTGCTACTTTGCAATAGTACCATTAGTTGTATTCGTAAATTCATGTCTATATGGTACATTTATATTGTGTCCCAGATTGGCATATTGGAGAAATATAAAAATAAATAGTTTTCTGATAACTTGTGTAGTGTTTTGAAACCACAGTATGTGTGTGTCTGTTGAAGCTTCTTTTTTAGCTCGAAGAAAGTTCGCTACATAATATTTTATTTGTATAAAAAAATATACGTATGTATTACAGTCATATAATACATACATCATATATATATATATTCTGATAACTTGTGTAATGTTTTGAAACTACAGTATGAGTGTTTGTGTGTGTGTGTGTGCCTGTTCAAGCTTCTTTCTTAGCTCGAAGAAAGTTCGCATTATAATATTTTATTTGAATAAAGAAATTATATGAATATTACAGAGGTCTGAAATGAGCTGTATGACAGCTTAGTCTCGTAAATTGCGTGAATGTATACGCGTTGAGTGTTGTACTCGTGTGTTTCTCTATTCCCTGCACTTTTCAATTAGACAATACGAGGGATTAAAAAATCAATTCGTAAATAATATAATTTAAAGTTCCGAAGAGATTGTGATTCACATTTTTTGCCCGGTAGCTGATAAGCAGGCAACGGTTCTTGTTCACAAAACTACCTGATTATTTCCTTCCGCAGGAACCGGGATGTAATCACGAGATGTGAAATCCCGGCAGTCATGCATTATTGGAGTATTTAAGACCACGGGCTTATTTCTGTAACTAGGGTATCAGTGCACTGCAGACCTCCTCATGAACGAAGGTAGATGAACAGTTTCGCATTTTGAACTTCTCATGACTGTAATACATACTATTAACTGAAAGGTTAATAAAAATGTCCTGATTTATTTTAGCTGATGAGTAGAAAAGGCTTAACTAGCAATCTACAGTTTTCATCCACAACTATAGTTAGAGTACCTATAATTCTTGACTGACCTTGAGTTTTTACAGGAAAATTCAGTGTCTTTTTCTTTTACAAGCATGTGGAAGTATGGGATCCTGGTCACCCTATGCGCAGTGGTGGTGCGCGCCCAGTTTCCAAGAGAATGTGTAACCCCAGAGGGACTCCGAAGTGGTCAGTGCTGTCCGTCTCCAACTGGGATACCGAATGATGAGTGCGGATCCAGCACTGGAAGAGGACAGTGTGTATCGATTAACGCCGACAGACGACCCCATGGCCCGCAGTATCCCCACGACGGCCGGGATGACCGTGAGCGCTGGCCTGTTAGGTTCTTCAATCGCACCTGTCAATGTAACGGGAATTTCTCTGGGTACAACTGCGGAAGGTGCAGGCATGGACTGACTGGAGCAAACTGTGACCAACGGATATCTGTAGGTAAGAAAATTGGATGGAAGGAACAACAATTTCGAATAAAAATGCTAAAATACCTACAATATGTTTTATATTTGGTCATGAGTTAATTACCCAAGAGTTTACGCACGAACCTGTGTTAATGTTCTCGATTTTTGGGTTTTGCACCAAGTGGATCTGAATTCGTAAAAATGCGAGCAAAACTAGTAGAATTACTAAATGTATTCCTTTAGCATTTAATTGAATAAAGTCTTGTTCACTTGCATTTTAATATTTCTCCCTCTGTCATATACATTTCCCGGTCCACAGTCAGGAGGAACGTGATGCAAATGAGTGCCGCCGAAAAGGCTGCGTTCATTAATGCACTGGATCAGGCCAAACGCACGGTGCATCCGGACCTGGTCATCGCCACAAGGAGGTACCAGGAAGTGTTCGGCCCGGATGGCAGCACCATGCAGTTTGAGAACATCACCATATACAATTACTTTGTGTGGTCCCATTACTACTCAGTTAGCAAGACATACTTGGGACCAGGGCAGCAGAGTTTTGGAGGGGTGGACTTCTCGCATGAGGGCCCTGGTTTTGTTACCTGGCACAGGTTTCACCTACTGCAGCTGGAGCGGGACATGCAGGTGAGGACAGGAAACGCAGAAGCATCTCTTTTTACAAAACATCGGATTAAAATCAATTGGAGGTCACAGTTAATATAAAAGAAAAAAAATATATAATTATGTTAAATATACACTGTTTTAATACGTTTCTACAGGCGGACATAAACGTAGGCTAATTTAGTTGTCCAAAGTGCATTAATACCCTCTGTAAGTAGGTTGTTTGGCAGTGGAAATTTTTACATAAAATCGAGGCAAGGAATGGTAACTGTAACTCAGAATATCTATGGTTCTGCTTTGGGGATATTATATAAAAGCACAGATGAATGTGTCACTATAAGAAAAGACCCTCCACCCCCGGAAAAAGTTTTAACATGTACTGTTTCAAGTAAATCCGAAAGATGCGAACGGAGTAGTTTGTAAACTGTCTTAACCACTCTGCAGATAATGAATACATTTATGTTGCATTGTTATTAAAAAGGACATGCTCCAAGACCCGACCTTTGCCTTGCCCTACTGGAACTTTGCCATCGGCGGCAGCACATGCGACATCTGCACAGACGACCTGCTCGGAGCTCGGAGTAGCTTTGATTCGAACGGCATCAGCTCCAATTCCCTTTTCTCCCAGTGGAGGGTGATCTGTGAGAGCGTGGATGACTACGACACCCTCGGGACCGTCTGCAACAGTAAGCGCCTTCCTCTGTCACTCCATTAGAATGTGGGGGGGAGGAATCTGATAAGTTCGAAATATTCAAAATATTCTTTTTGCCCAAGGTTTAAGTGGGCTCATTACCAGAATTCTCAGAGAAGGAAAAATCCTGCCTCTAAAAGACTTCAGTGTTTCTTTCTGGCTAATCCTCTTATGCATCAGAACTTCCATTTGACTCTGAGAAAATAAGTACCTTGGTTACTTTCACCTTCTATAAGCAGTGTGTGAGAGAGAATCATTGACTATAACCATAGCAGAAGGAACCCCTGTTGACCTCATTTATTAACCACAATCAACCTCGGTCACACTGCCTGTACTATAACTCCTTAATGGGGTTGTTTTGTAAGCCTACAAACTGCAGTATGCAGCTTTCTTAGGACATAAATTATTTTTTGATGAATTACTATGACACTCTCATCCCTACTGCACATTAATTGTTTTATTTTTGAATATCCAGAATGCATATATTCATGCATCTAAGACATTTAAAAAGACAGATGAGATGTTGACATTACAAGATCATTTCCCATGTATGAATGAACTACTTTGAAGCACTTCTCATAACCTTTTTATAAAAAAAAAAAAAAAAAACAATTACTTCTAAGTTTTTTCTCTGTTTCAAAGTTCCTAAACATGAAACAGTGACATTTGGAGGGCATACCACCCTGTGGGAGTTTAATCCACAGTATATCCTTTTCAAGTTTGTGAACTTCCAAGTGAGTGTCACAGACAGTGAGCCCTGGGGTGTGGAACGAGGACAGAATAGCTTAACAGGTAGGCTTGTGTGGTTTTAAACATGAGTGAGGATAAACTTCAGAACTGATAATGAAAATGAATTTTTGGCAAGGATCTGGGTGTCAAGACAGCAGTCGTGCGGTCAGGTCTCAGGAACTTTACCAAATGTTTGACCGTCCGATAGCCTGAAATGAAATGTAAAAAGGCCATTCAGAAAATGAGTGAGTTTTCAGTCAGTTCAGTGAACTTTAAGTCGTTGTGAGGTTTTTGTGCCGATGCAGGAGTAATTTATGCTTCATCTCATTCCATCCTTGGAGAGTCTTTCTCCCGGCTCCATGTACAAGGTGCACTGGCAGAACGTGTTTTTATTTTTCCTCCTACCTGTAGTTAAAAAGCCTGTGTTTTGCATAAAATTGATAAAAGCTTGATTTTAAAACTCCTTTAGAGGGTCACCAGTGCTTTCCCCTAATGTTGCTGTTCATAAATTGTAACCTGTAGCAAAAACTAGTTTTAGCATTTAAGCCATTTCTGCACTGTGTGGTTTGAATGAATGCGGCCCACCATAAAACAGCACATGACCATGTTTTGCTTTATATGTGAGTCATTATGATATGACATTTCATGGATATTAAGCAGTAATATTAAGTACAAACATTATAATTGCCAAATTAGAGACTAGGTGAAACTATTTTAATTTACTGTATTTCAGCTGAATAGATGTCAAGATATATCAACAGATCTGAACCTTCTCAGCCATTTTTGTTGTTGTTTACAGTGATTGTATCCAATTAATTAAGGTACTGTTTTCTGAGAACGTGGTAATATAAACAGCTCTGTCGATAATGGCATAATGTGAAGTTGATATTGTTTTATTTGCCAGTTCATCAGTCATTCAGATGACAGTGTCTGTCTTGTTGTGATGGTGAAGGTTATCACATCTTGAAAACAGGTTGTTTTCCTGGAGATTATTACTTATTGTTTCTCATTGCACCGTGGTGCATGCAGGCAGACTTAATAACCAGTGGCATTTCTGTTTTGAAATGTTTCATAAGCTGAATTATGAAAAAGAAGATTGTTCCATCAAAGTCATATACAGTCGTTCCTAGCTGGTTTTCCTGGTGGATCTGACCATTTTAATGTGAGTGTTATCAGCCAGGTATGACCACAGATAGAAAATCCCAAATGCTTTCTGGTGTCTGAAATCTTCTTGAGTTGCCTGTGTGCTTGCACTGTGCTTATTAAAAAAATAACAAAAAAACCTCAAATATACCTCAACTCCAAAAACCAGAAAAAAGAATGGTAGCAAGGAACTGTTCCAAACTTTATGTTGACATGAATACTATAAATTTTTTTGGTATATTATTAATTCCTGCATGATGATATTCTCCTATATGAACTCATATATCGATTTAAGAAAATGCAGTATAAACCAGAGGAGCTGATGTATGAATGCAGTTGGGACTGTGAATAGTCTGATCACTGTAGTCAGTTTTCATTTTGATTTTATAATAACACTGCTGTAATCTGTAGGAGATAAAACAGAATATGCTGCTACTGAATTTGAATTTTGCTTTATTCATGAAAAGTATTGCTAATGTGATTATGACCAACATTATCAAAAATAATAAACAGAATTTTAACAGCATATAGAAAAATATGATTAGGATCACATGGAATGCTAATTGTGTGTAAATGATTGGTTTTCGCTGACAGACAGCGTAGCATGAAACTAAACTGAAATTACACTGATGTAAAGGCCTTCATTCATTCAAGCATCCAAACTCTAAAATAATACCAGTGCTTTAAAATGTTCCCTTAAATTGATTTTATGAGGATTCATGACTTTAAATTGGGCAAATCCATACTATAATTTTGTACTTTTTCCCCCTGCAGCCATGTTTGACTTTGTACTAATTGGTGGTGCCACCTAATGGACAAAACAGCTTGGTGTAAGAGACATCAGCCATAGGAAATGATAGCAGGGACATTGAATAACACATCTTTTATGTCTAAAATGGTTACTGTGTATAAAAACATACCACTGAGATACCCATTGTTAATGCAGACTGATAGTAATATATATAATACAACTTTTAAAGCACTTTAACCTTTTTAACCTGCTGCTATTTATACTACGCTGTTTCATTCTAAAACATCACCTTGGATTTAAACTAAACATGGAAACTTTTGGTATATAGTGTTATTTTCTGAGAGTTCGTTTACTCCGATTTGGCTCTACTGCTGTAGTTACCACACTGCCATCGCAAAAACTATTTCTGTGTGGTTTGCAAATGCCATGTGCTGTGGGCCTCTGTGAGTGAACTCATCTGTGCGTCGCATTTCACACCGTAGACACTGAGAGCAGCCCGATCCGGAGGAACCCGGCCGGGAACGTGGCCCGGCCCATGGTCCAGCGCCTGCCCGAGCCACAGGACGTGGTGGACTGCCTGGAGCTCAACACCTTCGACACGCCCCCCTTCTACTCCACGTCCTCGGAGAGCTTCCGCAACACCATCGAGGGTCAGTGGTGCAGAACATGGGCCAGCGCGAACACCATATCGCCTCAACCAGCTGCCATGCAAATGGCTGACTCTGGGAGCCCTCTGTGGACAGAAAAGCACTTTAATATCACAAATTTCTACAGTTGTGTTACTGTGAACAATTGTACCAGGTTATGTCATTCCATAATTTAGCGGCCTGTTAAAAACAAGAGTGTGCACATAATAAAATGGAAGTTAGTTGATCATTCACCTTACCATTTTCCCAAAGCTAATTTTTCTAATTATCAAATGCTAATTAACTCTTATAAAAGCACATTAAAGCATGCTTAAACTATTTCAATTCAAACTCATCCCAAAAACCTTTGGCAGTTTTTTGATTAAATCTACTGCTCTCATGTGTGTAATTAGGTTACCGTTGACCTCAGTAAATGTGAAGATTTCTCAGATCACATTATACCACTTTTGTCCAATGAAAACCCATTAAAAAACACCTGATTTGACTTTTCACACACAAGTAAATGTTTAATTCAACTTAAATTAATTGATATGTCCCCCTTTACCTTCCAAGAGCAATATTTGTCTGTATTCATAGCATCAGTTTTCTTAGTACTTATTTTTATTATTGTCAAGGGGTGACTTCCTTTATATTGAATTAGAAACCCCCTTACAATTATGGATTTTATTGAAGTTTAAAATCATGCTGACAGCTGAAACAGAAACAGCACAAATCCAGTCTGAAGGTGTCTGATGTCAGGTCCAGGCCCCTCACTGCTACACTTTACACAAACATCCGTTCCTTGTTTTGTATCCAGGTTACAGCGCACCTCAAGGAAACTACGACCCTGTGGTCCGCAGCCTGCACAACCTGGCCCATCTGTTCCTCAATGGAACCGGGGGCCAGACTCACCTGTCACCCAACGACCCAATCTTCGTCCTGCTGCACACCTTCACCGATGCCATCTTTGACGAGTGGCTTAGGAGGCACAGCCCAGGTAACCTACTGGATACCTGAATATGGATTAATATGTTTATGAACATTTCTATGGCCTTTGCAGCTCTATGATGATTCATAAATGGCATGTCTAACCAAAAAACTAGATTTTTAGTGAGGACTTTAACCCCTTTAACATCACAGCCTGATGCTAATATTAGCATTATTCACAGTGTGAGTACGGATCCTCACAAAGTCAGTTCCTCTCTTAGCCATCCTCTGCCACTGTATAGGAGCAAGAACAGCGTCCATTTTAGGAAGCAAAACAAGATGCTCACTCACAAGCACTGCTCCCTCCTCTCTTCCAGATGCTGCAGTGTACCCCATGGAGAACGCTCCCATCGGACACAACAGAGATTTCAACATGGTTCCCTTCTGGCCACCTGTGACTAATGCAGAGATGTTTGTGACTGCGCCTGAGAACCTGGGATACTCATACGAGGTCGAATGGCCAAGTGAGTCTTCCATTACCATCAGCAGCTCAAGTTCTTAATACAGTTACCAAAGACTTTATTAGCTTTAGATGTATAATCTACAGCACATACCTAAAATGGAAAGGGAGTTTATTTTAAAAATAAACAAGTACAATTCAGATATTTGTATTGCTTCTCAATTACAGTATTAGACAATTTTTTTAAAAAGATTATTTTTTTGGGGATTTTTTTTATTTGACAGTTACAGTAGAGAGACAGACAGTAAATGCCAAGAGGGGAGGACATGCAGCAAGGGGCCCAGGCCGGATTGGAGCCTGGGCTGCTGTGGTAAGGCCTTGGCCTTATGTGGCATATACTCTACTGGATGAGCTACCGGGGCGCGCCAGTGTCAGACTCTTTGTTAAATGTTCATTTATTGAGTTAAGAGTTAAGCCACACTTGCCTCACCAGGAATGATTTCAGTCTGTTTGGATGGACGTGACATGATTTTGTCTGAGTTACCTGTATGTTCCTTACTCTCATCATGACTTTTGATGAATGTTATGTGTTGCCTGCAGCTCGGCCATTGACAATGACTGAAGTGATCACCATCTCCATCGTGGGTGCTGTTGTGGCCGTAGCGGTAATTTGCTTTGTGACCACATGCGCTGTCCGTGTACGGTCTCATAGGTCGTATGAAGCCCGGCAGCCCCTGCTCGGAGAGCAGTATCAACGATATTCAGATGATCATGACCTACGGCAAGATAAAACCCAGTCTGTGGTCTGAGAAAGCTGAGTGTTACTCAAAACATCTTTTTTTCTCTTCATCTCAACTGAAATAAAGTTACAATTGGTTTTACATCTTTAAATGTTGTCTAAGTGTGTTCTGTGATGTAGAATTATTCTTCCTTAGTTCATAGATAACTGCACAATTAACCATATATGTATATATATATATATATATATATGCAGCATTTTTAAATGTTTTTTTATGTTCATGGTATAATTAATCATTTTGTATTGCAGTAAGCTGCTTTAATTCTTGCAAATATTTCCAGAAATTTGATTATAAAAACAGTTTTGATTGAATTCCTGGCCAGGTACATAAAATAAATGATTTAAAATTAAGAGGGAGTTATCTAGTCTATTCTTTTTGTAGTTGTGAAGAATTATGCTGCAAAAAAGTCAAATCTTCCTAGAAATGCCCATTCGTTCAGAGACGGGGTGCAAACTTACCTGGCATGATGGTTTTCACTATTGGTCACATGTATATTTTATCAGGACCACATGTATGATGCAAAATGTTTACAGAAAAAATAAATAAATAATTCAGAGTTGAAAATGTGGTATCATTATTTCAGCAAATGAGAGCATATGATGTAGCCTTCATCGTTGAAATGATAATGTTGAGCAAGATCATTTAAATGTCATTGTTTGGAAATATGTTAAACAGATAAGTTGCATGTAGTTTTACATCTAGTAGGGTCCAGTCCTCTGATCAAAAGGTTTGGCAGTTTTGTCTTTTGAAATATTTGATGTACTTTGACATGTAATGCATGGATAATGTAATATGCATGACTCTGGCAACACTTCCATCATCATGAATCATCTAAACCTAATAGGTTCCCTGCTGAAATAATTATTTTAGAAGGCCATTCATGACAAGTTTGTAATATTATTTTGCTTTGGCCATTTTCACATACAATATTTACAGTTTCACTTCATTGCAGTAGTGTCCATACATTTTTATGATCAACATTATATAATTTGCAGTGGCTCCAGCAGACATACATCTAAACATAAATGCGTGTAGTGACAAACATGATGGCTGTTATGTATTTATATGCAGAATTTCTGTTTCTCCTGTTGTTCATTACAGATACAGCTTCATTTTTCGCATTGTCCACGAGGGGGCGTGCGGGAAAACTTTTGTGCTCACGTCCTCAGTTTTGGCACAGAATGAAATTTTCAAGATGTTGAGACTTGATAAAGCGAACAGCGTCTCTTAAATATTAATTATTGGTTTGGTTGCAAAATTAATTGACACAACGATTTACTTGCTGCTCGCCTTTGTTTGAGTTTAGGTTTAGAAACTAAATGCATCAATAACAATTAAACCTTTGTAATTTTAAAAAGATAAAACTGCCATCTTGGCAGTGGAGATCCAATACTTAAACTGTCAAATGCGATTAAGGTAGCCGCTTGTGTGCTTAAACTAAAAGAAGTTCAATATTATTTATTCATTCATTCATTCATTTAGTCATTCGGTTTGTTTATACATTTACAAACAAATTTTAACAGCATATGCGCGGGTGCGTCGGTTTCTGAAATGCATGCTTTTTGTTAAATTACGGTAAATGGGCGTGGTTAATGCTGCCCACCTGTCGGAGGGTGTAAAGTTTCAGCAGATGAGGAAGCGCCGTGCAGCAGCGTGCGCTGTGTGCTAACTGCGCTCTTAAGCCCCGTTCGCTATGAAGTTAGTGCAGCAACAACTAGCGACACATCAATGGATACAATTCACGTGTTACCATCCTGCGAATTCGGCATACTAAAATTTTAAGAGTCCTTTTCGATAAATGAATGGGCATTTTATCTGTTTAAGGACTACAATTCAGTAGCCTAGTTTAATTAACACGAATGTGTCTTTAAACGCTGAATTAAACCTTTAAGAGAAATGTATTTTTAGATATTTCTAGCAAACATGAGACATATTTGAAGCAAACAGTACCTGTGTCTTCTGTGTTTTCCAGGGTAGTTAATGACTTTTGGTGACAGCGCAAAGTTGTGCTCAGTTTATCACGTGTTGCTCATACACACAGGCTGTATTTTACAACATTTACAGCTGTTTGCACAATGGAGGATAAGGTCGATATGGATTTTAAGGACATTGAGACAAAGTTGGGACGAAAAATTCCAGATAGTCTCATCCGATCGATCATGGAGGGGCGGCTGCAAGACACAATAGATGAAACGCCGGTGACACCGTCTATTCCTTTTAACCAGGAATCTACAAACGCCTCAGTGCGCCTTCAGAGCAAGATGACGTTTCTGAAGCAAGAAATGGTGAGTGCTTTGAGGGGTTATGAGAGACAACTTCGATATGCATTGCTTTACTTGTAAAATAAACCTTTCAGCCTCTTAGGCTACTTTTTAGACATGCTTTTTAGGGAGGTATGAGACCATCCTCACTCGAAATGTACTTTGAACATCAGCTCTGCAGTGTACAAAAGTAATCTATCGTTTCGTGCTTTTAACTGCCTCCCTGTTGGTCTGACTGATTTTTTGCGGGTGTGTTTACCGTTCAGTTACGACCTTTCAGCTGGGTATTTTGAGCATTTAATATCTGCCGATGTCGACAATACGATATCCTGTTTGCAGAAACAGTTATGCTTGTTGTGTGAAATTATTAAACCAATGTTCACAAATTAATGTGAGCTGCTTTCTAGGCTGTGATCCAACTGTCTTCTCCTATTAGCGAAAAAGTGCAATGACCCACGGTTTCACTCTGAGTATACTCTACATTATGTAACTAGATAGGGTTACCTACTCGCATACTGTCATTCAGTCGAGTGGAATGGAGATGATGGGTCACACCAAACAGAGCAAGCCTCATGAGAAGTTTTAAAATCAGCTGTCATGGTTGACATCATACATTTACATGTTAATGCGGGTGATGGCAAGGCACATTTGAAAGTTCTTTAAACATTGAAGTGAGAAACTTGCAAATCCAGTTTAAAATTATGCCGGCTAATTTTATAGAACACATCCAGAAGATGTATTCATTTTGCTGTTAAATTTTTATATGGAGCCTCGGTAAGATGAAAGGACGTGACACATTCACGCGATGCGAAAATGCGGTTATTACAGACGTATGTGTCAGCTGTGGAGCAGCTCATACATCATCGTTAGAAAGTGAAAGGTCAGAATGCAGCGATGGCTGTTCACACAAAGGCTGAAGTGTTCCTTATGATGACATCTGTCAGGAAATTGCTTTCTGAACCCCCAGGGCAGTCAGTGCACCTAATACTGTACTCCAAAACGGTAAATAAGCGCAACAAACAAGTGTATCTTTTCCATTCTTTATCCGTAGTTTTTTTTTTTTTTGTAGTAATTATTTATCATTATTATTAATTTGCAACACCTTGTTAATATGATGGCTTGGGTTCAGTAAACATTCGTCAATATCTTGGAATCACAATCAGTAGTAGATGTCTGTCAGGTTCAGTGATCAACAAAACAATTGTGAAAGAGATGTTTGCATCATAAACAAAGTAGCATTTGCATGTATTTGTCAGGCTAAGTGAAGGCCTTAACAGAAAATTCGTGCCAGGAGCTACAGGCCAGTGACATAGTGAATAAGGATGAGAAAAGGGAAGCAAGGAACAGACTGTTTCGTCTCCAGTGTAAAAACTCTCATACTTTGCGCCTGAGTAGGGTTTCCAGACTTTCTCCTCTTTCTCCTCTCCTGTTAAGTTATGTAAATAAATTATGCTTAAAAAGTCAATGTATGTTAGCCTCTCTCTTTCTCTCTTGTGTCTTTTTGTTGCATGACACATACATAGGTATATTATTTATGTTAAAGCTGTCACCTAATGATGTAACTGATAGTGCAGCTTACTGTCACGTATGCATAATATCAAGATTTAAAACAGTTTGGGGGTGGGGGGTTTCTTGCAAATAATGCATAACAACTAAAGCAAAACTAATGATCAAATTAGTGTTTTAAGGTTTTCATCTATTTTCAAATCCACCTTTTCTCCATTTTTGTTTCAGCGTAAAGAGACTGAAAATGCTTTCAGTTGTCTTAGTGAGATGGTGTAACCATTTATAGAGGCTACTATCATTAAACAAACACTGACTACATAGTGAGCTGACCCAGTGTGAGTGACTCCAAGTATGGCTCTATGTCATGAAGCCAGACTTCCAGAATGTTCTCTGGAGCTTGTCTCCCAATCTCAGACATACTGCTGTACTTCTTAAAACACTGCAAAAGTCCTGTCGTTTGTCAATTGCTACCAAGCGAACATGTTTATTAGAATACTCTGTGGACGTACATGCTGTTCTGTTTAACAGTATAACCGTTAAGCAGAATGTCCACCAGTCATCTTGGCCTCCAGACTCTCTGTGTGACAGGAAAGGAATGACTAAAGAATATTAAGTGATGAATCAATTATGTATTCTTGTTGAAGCTCAGAGACACCATTTTGTCTGGTCAGGTTTCAAACATCCTGCATGAGATGCTGTATGAATTCTGTACTATATATCATTTTTAGACTTCGACATCTGTCAGATACATACATATAACCCACTTCTGAAGACCAGAAAATAATGGTTGGTATTTTCACAGTGGTGTTTTTGTGATTCACCGTAATGAGATGCAAATGGAGAGTGGACCAGCTCATCAGTAATGCAGTTAGTGATTCCTTCAGTAGTCAATCATTACCTCAGGAACGTTTGGAAAACCTGATGTTGTACATGCATCGTGTTCACCAAAGAAACAAAGATGGTAACTTTAAGGAATAATGTAAGTGTTCTGGTAAGATATATGTTGACCAAAAAGCTCAAAAATTCAAGTTCATGTTCATTTTCATGCTCATTGTTTTTTCATGCTCATGAATATCTTCTCTTTTAAAATGAGTAATTTGTCCCTAATTGCTACCACAAACTCGGAAGTAATTGAGCTGACAGTGAAGAGTTCTTCACACGCTTCAGGCCTTGAGAGCCCTGCTCACTGCGTAAGGCTGAATTGCAGCGCACACGGGGTATAATTTCAGGGAGATCTCAGAGTGCATGTCGTTTTTGGCAAAGCAACAGTTCTGGCCCAGACAACAGATGTTATTGAAATATAACTCCCGCAGATGTGCATAACCACTTCAAGTCACCGCCACTCTGCTCGCTGGCGAGGTCAACAGGGGAACACTCCTTCCTTTGATGTGAACTCTTTGCGAGAGGTGGAACCATTCAAGCTTGCACCAGTGTTAATTATTTTCCTCATAAAAGCCACCCGTACCTTAGAAATTGCTGTCACTCACCGCTCTTGTGGCTTGTTACCGGTTTTAAAAAAAAGTAATGAAATGTAATCGGTCGAGCGTGTATTGAAACTTGTGGAGTGCTGTGCCGTGTGCTTGATTTGAAAGCTGCAAAGGCACACTATGTGGGCCTGCTGTAACTGTTACATCACGGTGCTAAAAGAGCTGTCTCTACATGCTTCATCTGTCCGTGGCTGGAAGTCCATTCAGCCCTGCCAGTTTAATGGCTTTTGGATGCGAGTGTCACATGACAGGGTGCCTGACAGCGCTATTGGTGTTTCATGGATTTCTGTGTACCATCGCTGTGAGGTTAAAACCCTGCTCCCATACCGCTGTGTAATACTGATGAGCTCAGTCAGTTCTTTTAAAGATGTTGTGCAGCCCTCAAATCTGTTTCATTGACAAAAGTGAAGAAGTGGACTAACATAGATATTGTGTGTGTATTTTGTGTTTGAGAGAAAAGGTGCCAGCACATCATTGTTGTTGGGGTTTGAAGGAAAATATGGGTGTGTTAAAATACAGGGGGTACAGGGGATTTTTTTGACATAAGTCAGAATTTATACCTAAATTATACCTAAATTAACACCTTAAGTCACTCACACTGTACACACAACACATGAAGGACATATAAAATACAGTAATTAAATGAAACATTAATAAAAAAAGAGAGAACAATTTCTTATCTTTATTTCTGTGGTCGTATTTACGAACCAAACCGCTTAGGTTTGAAACTAGGTTTTTTAAGTAATTTATGGGAGTGCGTTGTAACCACGAAATCGTTGTAACTCGAGACAGTCGTAACCCGAGGACCTCCTGTATCTACAAAGCACTAATGATGGAGTAAGTTTATAGATATAGTATATGTAGTTAATGTTTTTAATATCACATCTGTCATGGCATCTTGTATTATGGCTGATTTTGTTCAGATCTGAATGCATTTGACTGCAGTACTAGTGTTAATACTTCGTTTTGCTTTGTTTTGAATTAAGGCTCACCTTCGTGCAATCGACATAGAGCTGATGCACCAGCTGCTGTCCATCAACGATGGGATCGAGTCCATCAAGTGGGTGATGGAGGAGAAGGGCGGGCTGGTGGGCAGCCGGGACAGCAGCATGGCGGGTAGCCTGTACAGCCTGTCCGAGAGCCAGGACACGTCCCTCAGGGGCAGCTGCGACAGCCTGCGAGACGGCAGCGATGGGCTGGATGCCGTGTCCATCGGCAGCTACCTGGACACCCTGGCCGAGGACTTCCCCTGCCACGCCTCGCCGACGGACCAGGACACGCGTTCCCAGACCAGACCAGGATCCAGGACCTCCCGGACAAGACCCCCCTCAGCGCGGACCAGAAAACACACTCAGATGAATACTACTGCTTTGGGTAACTGGACCCAGGCCGTTTGAGAACTGTGTGGCAGTGCAATTTCCACACTTCAGTGTGCCGCTAGTCCAGCTGCTGCTGGATGTCTCAGGATTGTTTCTATGGAGGTTTGGAGGTTATGAAAATAATACAAAAGACCCTTACCAATACTGACACCTGCAAATTCATACATGTCCCTTCACCATAGCCCAGAGTTACCAATGGCAAAAACACAGTTTATTCGCCACCCCCATCATCTCTATTAAATCCAATATAACAGGTACAACGTTTTTTTTTTTTTTGTTAGGAAAGTATGAGTGGGTTATGGACATTTTAGTCTAGTTACCCCATGGGCTGAACAATGAGAGTCTTACAGCAGCAGGAATTATCAAAGCTTTTTATGTTTTATTCCAAAGTTCCTGTCAGTCTGTGTACTCCCTGAGTAAAGCATTGTTACCGCCAGCCACTTAAGAATCTCTCTGAACTCAGCAATCTATTAATAAGGGATTATGTGATTACACTGCCATTAATAACCTTTTGCTGTGAGATGGGTTTCCAGGCTGCCTCCTCTGCGTCTGGCTCTAGGTATGGTTTGTCTCAAAGTACATTCAGAAATATAAAGCATTTCCAAATCTAATGCAGATTTCAACACAACATGAAAAATAATACAGGAGGCTTAAAGTTGTTGTTATTAAAATTGTCTGAAATGTATTCCACCATTGGGGAAAGAAACCTGTTTAAACCTGTCTGAGTTTGGATCACAGTATGTCAGTTCTGTACTTTGGATAAATGTAGCTTTCTCAGAGTGAAATAAGTTGCTCATACCAAGTTATTTTCAAACGTGGTTTGTAAATATTAAGAAAACTTGAATAATTTATTGACTTTTCCATCTGTGCAAAAAAAAAAAAGACAAATATGTTTTGTTGTAGCACTTTTTTTTCCCTGTAAGCTTCTGACCAAAGTAAAATGGGATTTTCTGTTTCCCTTTAGCATAATCAACTGTGATTTTGGAAAATACCCATTGTGTGGTCTGTTTTTTTACAAATAGTAAGATATGGTTTTGAAGCACAGTGTTTGAATATTCAAGTAGTTATCCTCATTGGTAACTTCATTTCTGTTTCTACATGGAACATTTCACCTGTTGAGTATTTTTATATTGTGTGCACAACTTGCCTGTTTTTGATTTTCATTGTCAAGGATAAAAGCAATGGAATGAAAATTGAGAGTTTTAATGAACAATGCTTTGTGTGATGTTTTATTCCGACATCTCAGGTTTCACAAAACACTCATTGATGGACCTCTGTAATATATTACAGCACTGGGCAACCAGCTTCCCTAAGTGAGATTAAGAGTCAACCATCTTTAACAACATGGCAGACGTTTTACTGGTGCAAAAATCTCAAAGTTAAACTCATGCTCTTGTAATATATATTTTTTGTTTCAGTATAGAAGATGTTGTCAATCATATACTTACCCGAGGTTTGGCTAGCTCAAGCAAACTCTCTCAGATCAGTAAACTAACACTTTGCTATACAGTTACCTTGCTTTTTCAAAGCAGTACTGATTGTCCACTTTTACCAAAGTGATGACATTTCTGAAATTTCCCTTGCAGAAGGCTGGATGGTTGCTTGTGTGACAGACCCGTAAGCTGTTGTTTTGTTGAAGGCAGATTGCTGTTGGGCGTCCTTAATGTCAAATTCATCAGACGTGTGACAGGCGAGGCTTTTTTCCACACATTGATTTTGGGACTCTCCATTAAGTTACTCTGAAACTATACGAGGAAAACAAATAACTAACCAAACATTAAATAATCGTTTTAGAGCCTCTTTGTGTTTAGTGAAACACTAAACATGCAAATCATAAGGTCTCTGACTGCCAGTGAAACATTACACAGCTTTAATGACTGTTCAAAGTGGAACAAGCCATTTTATTACCAGCTACCCAACCCCTAGTGAAGTGCTTGGAGTGACCTGTTTTCCCTCAGGTTTTAAGTATACCATATATCACTGTGTCATTTTCATGCAAGAGAATAACAGACAAGTTTATGAACATTATGGTCCTTTTTTATTTTAGGTTAATCCTTTATGCAGCTTTCCACAAAGGACAGGATGTTTTCTATTCAGTATTTTCCTAATTGTTAAATATATAATATTTCTGTCATTCTTGAACCTGTCTTTAGTGTGCATAAATCTTTTACGGCACATTTACATTAACGAAATGCCTTTACATTCAGGAGCTCAAACTCAACTCCATTCCTGCTGAAAACCAAGTACATCTTCATGTTAAGCATTTTAGGAGAGATGTGCATGTATTATGACCGTATACAAGACATACTGCATACCATGCATAGTGTAATGTAAAAGCAGTATGAGCAGTGATAAGGAAAGGGTTGTCTGATCTGATTGGTTCAGCATGTGTTCTGTTTTAACCTCTTGTTACAGCGGTAAGAGCAAGTATTTGCAGGTTGTTCAACAGCAGCCCTTGGGGCATGTTTTAATCACCATAAAATGCTCTTTGTTCTCGATGGACTGGAGACAGGTTACCAGGTAAGCACATGCATGTCACAGGTGATGGACATTAGCGCTCCAAGCTAACGAGGCCAGAAAGGGCAGCCAAAGTCACATCACAGCATGTTTGTAGAAAGGGTGAGCACCACTTTTTTCTTTTTTTTTTTCATTTAATATAATCCTGACTATTTTCCGCCCTAAGCAAATTATTTCAAGTGTAATTTGAAAAATAAAAACCTCTGGTTGGGTCCTATAACACATTATGCAACATTGGACCCTTGCCACAACCTGTGCAGCTAATCCCAGCTATCGTGTTGAAACCGATGCTGGTGCAGGCTCGATATAGTGAGGGCTGTGGTTGGTTGTTTGAGCATTGCTGTCAGCTGAGGGACGTTTCAGACAGAAAACAGCACAGCAGAATGCCCTCTGCAGTCCCTAAAGTGAATGAGAAACCACATACACTTATGGCAGGTCTCCATTTCATGTCATAAAATGAAGTTCTAATTTGAGACAATTGCTCTTGATGGGAGAGGAGAGGACTAAAACTGTATTCATTTGTTCTGTAGGCCAATACAGCTCACATTGATTATAAGAATAAATTACAAAGTACAATGTCATGAAAATAAAAATATAAATAACTGTCAATGTGTGAATACTTTGGGTTCATGCTGAAAACAGGAATGGTTTTAGTAAACAGAAATGGATAGGAAAAGCCTGTGCCTACTTTTGTTATCTCTCTTTCCCCACACAACCCATCGCTTTGAATACGATCCTTTTCCACTGCTGCGGGGCACTGAATATTTTATTCCGATCATAAATTAAATAGTATTTCATGAGTGGCTGGAACATACAAGTGGCTCCCGCAAGTGTTTGGGGGATTTTTTGGGAAAGACGTTTTCATGCGATATTTATTATTATTGGAAGGAGTAATGGTGGTGGGGAGTATCTTCCTCAGGTTAAGCAAATAAACGCTTTTCGCCTCTGCCAGTATCTGAATCCAGAGCTCCTTGAGGCCTGTTTGGACGTCTCCTGACACACTGTTTTCCTGCCCTCTGGGGTCCACACTGCTGAGAGACTAGTGGGGTGGGGTGGGGGGTGTCGGAGGCCCCCAGCGGTTCGCCGTAGCCGTACAGACTCAAAGCGGTGAGCCGTGCGGATTATGCGCTGTGATGCTGAAGCCAGGAGGCCTCAGCTGTCAGGCATGCTGGTTTTGATCTCCCTCTCCGGTCCCAGGACTTTTTCTGAAGCTATATTAGGAATCAAAGGCTTGCAGAAAGTGCACGTTTCAGATCTCTGCGCTGGTGTTTTGACTGCTAACTGATGTGTGTGAGAGCGCAGCGGCAAATGGAGGAGAAGAAAGACGGAGGAAGGGTGGGAGATTGATCAATCAATGCAGTGGAAAGGCCTGTCCCGGGATGCCTGATAATGAGTCATTAACATAGAGAGTGAAAAGGGCTGAGAGTGTTGGAGGGAGGGGAGAGCCAGACATGCACCACTTCATTTTCTCAGTATTTCCAAATGTTTAATCAGTCATTAAAATACAGATACACCTTTTATAAAAAAATAAGCAAAATGACAAATATGAGAAAGTAATTTATTCATAGAAAATCATAATGATGGTATGATCTATAATTATTTAACCACTAAAAATTAATGTTTGTTTACATGTTACTGTAGTTATGATCTTGGTTTTAGAGTTAATATATAGCCACTTTACATTGTACAGCTATTCTAACGCTCACTCTATCCCTCTAAGTCAACTTTGGGACAGGATGGTTTGTCTGAAATGAGACTAATTTAATCATGTCAAACTCTTTTTGCAATAGGGGTTTTAATTGACATACTTGTTTGCATTTGGATTTTGCAAAAACAAGGCCATTTAATTGAGTGCAGTGCACCATGTCGTGGGTGTCTTGTTTTGGCCACCAACACTACTTACTGACAGATTTGGTCATCCAATACAGCCTGTCCAGACTGGATCACAACACCTCCTGACTGATATGCAATAACAATTTGTCTAGCAGTGTGTAAAATGATCCTCTCACAAGTTTGGTTCAAACTAAAGACAAAGATGCACGATTCCCATAAATATTTTATTTACTCTGGTATTATTCCTGCATGCATCTGAAATGTGATCTCTCAAACATAGCCTTCAGTAAGATAGATTACACCCAAAGGCATCCCGGAGGGCACTCACCTCTCTTGAGAAACTTTGCAGGCTTTGCATAACAGCTGGGCTGTCTCAGTGAAAGCTTCTCCTTCCATCTTCCTCTGTAGCAGCGGCAATTCGGTCACATTTGCCACAGCGTGTCTATGTGTCAGCTGAACATATGGACAGAGAGTCTTGTGATGAGCACAAACTGCAGGGGCACCTGTAGGGCCGTTCTCCTCTCATTAGAAAGCACATGGCAACCAGTAGCTGAGCACAGAGCGCTTCATGACCTTTCCCTTCGCCTGTGTCCCACGTTTGAACTGGTTTTGATGCTGTAAGCGTATGACCTCTCTGGCCAGGCCATACAGCTGTGTGCTCTGCTGCTGATTAGTCAATGGGCAGGAAGCACTGGAGCATTGACAAGAGGCTCAGCAAAGGGGGGTCCTTGTTATCCAGCTCCTCTTTGCTATTATGTTGGCATGGTGCCCTCCTAATTACACCCATAATGGGGCAGCCTATAGCCTAGTGGCTAAGGTACATGACTGGGATGCCTGAGGTTGGCAGTTCAAGTCCCAGTCCAGCCATAGCCATGTTGGGCCCTTGAGCAAGGCCCTTAACCCTTAACCCCACATTGCTCCCAGGGGAGATTGGCCCTTGGTTAGTCTAATCAACTGTAAGTCGCTTTGGATAAAAGCATCAGCTAAATGACACTGATGACACCCCCAAGATACAGCCACTTCCTGTCTCAGTTGGCACTTAAGGTTCTGTGTGATTATGCGATGACTAGGGGCTAGGCTGGCATTGTGCTTGCTGTACAGGGGAAACTCATGACAGGGCCTGCCGCCAGTGGACCTGTCGGAGCTGATGCCTTCTGCTTTGCCAGGATTGCTAAGGTGTGTCCAGTAAGAATCGCCCACGCTGCTGTCAGTCCCCATGCAGCTCACATCACCAAACATCGCACCAAACGGCCATTTACAAACGTGTACTTTCCTCTGTGGATAGAGGAGGAACCAGTTCACTGGAACCTAAAATGTGATTTACATTTTACCCACATACTGATCAGTTTTAGGAGTTGTGTGGTTGGAGGTGAGATTGAAGGTAATGAGTTTTACTAGCAGCAAACTGTTCATTAGAAGCTAATCGTTCGGTAATTGTCTGACTCAGAATGTACAGCAAAATCTCTTTTACTCATTCAATTCAGGGTCACAGGGCATGAAAACAGCATATGGTGTCCATGATTCTGCATGATTCTGGGTGGCACACATCCATGGCATTGATTGCACAGCTGATGGTATAAATTGAGTCATTTTCCCAAAACTCCCAATCAGGAGGCCTAGTTAATATGTGATCAGTGCAGGCTATCACTGCTGAGGTTAAACCCTCTGGATGACAGACTCCAACTGGATAAGTAATGTTGTTTATGGCTCATTGAAAAGCAGGGACCCGCAGTCAACAATGAGTTGGAGTCATGCTCGTTCACCTTTTTGCTCATTCACAGCTCACAAACATTGGCAACAGTGGCATGTGCACTCAGAAAATTTTTACCACATCAAAGGAAAAAAACTCCAAATGATGCAAAGGAAATCAAACCGTCCTGAGCGAATGTGCAGGCAGGGGGAGGGCTGCATCAGTTTCTCATATGTATCTTTATGCATCTTTATGTACGGATCATTTTCCTTTGTTTTGGGGACATTGTATGAAATCCTGGTTAGGCATGAGGTAAAAGCATCGGTTCAGCTCTATGTTAGCTCTATGTAATAATAACTGCAGGGCTTTGCCATTACTCTTCGTACAGCGAAGTGCGTGCACACTGGAATTGTCCGACAGCTCAACCTTCAGCTCGTGTGTCGTGGCATGCCCTGTGAGTCCTCTTTATTTCTGCAGTGAACATTTTACCAGCCACTGGAGGACTTTTAACATATCTGCATTTCTCTGGAGCCCCTTCCGTGTGCTGTGTCACCCACTCTCTGCTGTTGTCCTGTTGCTATCCGTGTCAGCTTCACTCACCTGTAAACTGTGGAAAATTCCAGCTTATTTATTTGTTGTTGCGGTCTTAATTTATTTTGCCAGCAGCTGTACCTGCCAGGTCAGTCTGCCTTTCAAACATTTATTTGGAGGTGTGAAATATCCCAGAATGATTTATCTGTGTCAGGGATGTTGCTTCCAAATCATGTGCTTTGTAAAACACAGATATCAGCAGATGACCATGTATCACAAATAACACTCACTCCATAATCTCTTTTCAGGTTTTAAAAGGGGAGTCGTTATCTCTCATACTAATTGGGACATTTCATTGGAATGATTTTGGAGATTAGAGTCATTGCATCATCAAAAGAAGTGTGGAGTGATCTGATTTCTGTCTGATTGATATTTTTCTATAAAGGCAAAAAAAATTCAACTCACTTGTGGGATTTTCTGGTACTACATGCTCAATTTGAAAAGTACCCACATACCAGAAATTCCGGTACAACCCAGTATCATACCCTGGATAAAAATTGCCTGTTACTGTCAATGGGACAGTATATTGGAGTACCAGCTGTGATTTAGTTTTATCAGGGAAAAAATATATATTTTAACTAAATTGTTGTTACCTACATTGTCAAACCTCTGTCACCTTTGTCCCCAGCCAGTATTAGGGTAAGGCATTGACATGCAGGCCTGAATTTACATTCCTGAAGCAGTCTAACAGTAATCCGGGTTCTGTGCTTGGGGGATAGCAGTGCAGAATGCAACAAATTGCAAACGATGATCATTTCTCGGAAGACAGATTATGCAGGACAGTGTACACCGCTGTATTGTCTCATGAAGTGATTCCACTGTCTTTATCCTGTTTTTCTTTCAGCAGGTTTTACATTAAGTCTGGTTTTAATCTTGTATTCCGAATGTTTTTTGTTACCTCACACAGCTCAGCTGCCAGTGTAAGTCTAGCCTGTTGTTGTGTTACTAAAGGACATCGCTATCTAGCTTTGTAAACAGTAAGAATTGCTCTTTCCACTGTGTTATGTAAGCCCGCTGGACAGCAGCTATGTGTTACATTACAGATTCCAGGTAAGCCCTACTATCTCAGATATTTTACCTGGAAGCAAGTCAGGGCAGGATATGCTAACAGCACCCCGGGGCTTAAGCAGAGGAGTCCCATGACTCAGGATGGCTTTAAGGAGCAGGCTCATTCAGAGGAGTCACCACAAGCATCTCATACTGACACAGCCCCTCAATGCTATGGCCACAGGTGGAAGGGAAGTAACACTGGAATAAAATATGATTAGATATCAACTTGTTGTTAGCTGCAATTTCGTAATTTCAATCCAATCCAAGGCATCGCTTATCTAAAAGAAGAGTCTTTTTTATCATGCCATTGAGTTCCTGGCAGTTGTTTTCTGTTGTTGCAGTGCTTCTTGACGTGAAAAAAAGAGCACAGATCTTCTTCTTGTGACCGGCAAAGGAAGACTTCTGTTTGGGCAATGCAAGTCCCGTCATGCCTTTAACCACCAGCCGGTCACATGGGACGGAATGTCTCTGTGTCTTGAACGTCACCACCAGAGGGAATGGAGATGAGCCATATGCTAATCACTTAGCAACTTAGCACATCTGTGACTGCCATCTGTCTCATAGCGGACTGCTCAAAACTAAATTTGAAAGCGTTGACAGAACATGAGATGCAGGACCACATTTAAATAATTATGCAGATGTGGAACTCAAATATTTATTCCAGAAGAGGTATGTAGATATGTGTGTAATGTGAGTAGGGTTCATAGTCTGTAGTTCATACCTGGCACAGACTATCCTTTCTGTATTAGGAATTTGGTTTATGTTTAAATCAAAGGCTTTTATTTGGACTAGGATCATTTTTTTCAGAAAGCAGTTCTGGTGGACCATGTTAACTATAATGAACCAGGAGCCAAAAACATATAGAGCAGGAAATCACACGGCTGGTCAGGCTGTCTTTTGAAAGTAACTGGCCTCCGCTCCTATGAGGGGGTTTTCAGGCATGCACAGCAGGTAGTGGAGTTGGCACATGCAGGTGCGGACTGACGCTGAACATCAATCTGTTTACGCACAGAATTTGTCCCCTGAAGAGAAGGCAACACACACACACACACACACACACACACACCAGTTTTGCAGTAGCAACCAGTCAGAGTGTTTTCGGAGATTGTATTCTGCCCTGGGATATTTTCCAATTTTCATGTGCCGTAAGTTGTAAATCAAATTAGTCGTAAAGTGCATGTATTTCAGAAATCTGAAGCTGGAGTGAAGGGAAATCAAAATGGGTGTAAATAACGTTAGCTGGGGGATATCCAAGACTCGTGCTCTTGAGTTATGTCTACAGCTGCAAAAATCAAATTTAGGAGAATATTGCAGTTTTTGTTACACAACATTATGGTTTTTGGGGATGTGCAGACTTCCCAAAATGACTGTTGAATAACGTACAGAGATGTCAGTTTTGCATAAGTTTTGCTCAGCTCGTCTCTCCATCTACCTTTATTTTCATACAGTATGAGTCATAGGACACAGGTTTCCATTGAAATTGTGAGTAAGTAATTCTTCCCAGTGGTATTACAGCTGAGGGATGTCATCTTTGCTTTCAACCAAAAAAAAAACAGTTCCTTTGAGCCCATCTGCTAGTCGAGTCTCTGCATGACTCGTTCACGTGCAAAAATGTAGAAAAAGACAAGGAAATGTTATCCATACTAAACCTGTACATTTCTTGTCATTTGACCAGGTTCTACCCTAGATACACTGATTCAAGGAGAAAACATGAGACTGTAACTTCATACATGTTTGTACCATGGTTCATAGAAAGAACTGTAGCATGGTAAGCTTTGAATAACACAATTTAAACAAACTTTGAGCAGCATGTGTGAACATGGCCTTTTAACGGTGAATGACATTCAGAGGGTGGGGACAGACAGCACTTACTATGATTCTCAGCTTGTACATCAGTTCTTGTGCACACATACACACACACACGCATGCACGCACACACACTCACACACTCGCACACACGCACACGCACGCACACACACGCATGCGCGCACACACATACACACACTCACACACACGCACACACACACGCCCGCACATATGCACGCACACACAAACACTCAAACACACTCGCACACACACATACACACACACACACACACACACAAAGGATAAATCAGCTTCATAGTCCTGGTTTACATCAGATGTTGTTGAACCCACAAACATCTACTCCCTGTGAACGGAAGATGAACTAGGTGAGAGCTCTGGTCACCATCTCTTCTGAGGGGAATTCACTGGTCTCATGCTTGCTGGCGACTCTGAGAGTATGTGGGGGAGTTCTCTCATCTGTCATTTTAAAAACAGCTACTGCAAAACAGCTACAGCACATCAACTCACAGCGACGGCCTGAAATACTTTATCAATTGAAAAGGTGGGAAATGGCTATTCTGGACACAGTCATTGCTGAAGATAAATGATTGTGGCATTTTCATTTGAATGGTTGAGGAACAACTGAAATTAAGTATTAATAATACTGTGAACATGATGATCCCTTTGGTTATTTTGTGGTTGACTGTGTCAAGCAGAGACATGTTTCCTTAACCTAGCATAATGTAGGCATGACAAGGAAGTGCAGTCACTGATCCTATATGCATTTGAAAAACTAAAAGGACTTGGTAGCATGTATACAAACAACATTTGTAATTGTCCTTTCTCTGGGCATATTTGCAGTCCACGCTAACACATGTGAACACAACATTTGCTATCTATGTATTAGTCTCAATCCTTCTGAATCTTAAATTTTGGCTTAACATGGCCTAGGATGGGAGTGTTGTAAAACTGTGAATAAATCATGCATTTTTCTATATTCTCAAGTCAACTGATTCCAGCAAAGGCAATGTTTTCACCTCCCCCCCTCCACCTGTCCCCACCTGGGGAAATGACCACTGACATAGGAATGTGGCTGCCTGCTTGAGAATGTAACCTCTAGATAAGGAATCTGACCACTTCCTTGCAAATATGGAAACTACATTTGGAATGTGATCACTGAGCTGGGAATTCAACCGCTGGACTGGGACTGTGATCAGTGACCTGGGAATGCAAACACAAGAAGACCCGATGGCCTTCCTCCTCCATGAGCATACCCGATGGCCTTCCTCCTCCATGAGCAGACCCGATGGCCTTCCTCTTCCACGAGCAGACCCGATGGCCTTCCTCTTCCATGAGCAGACCCGATGGCCTTCCTCTTCCACAAGAAGACCCGATGGCCTTCCTCCTCCATGAGCATACCCGATGGCCTTCCTCTTCCATGAGCAGACCCGATGGCCTTCCTCTTCCACACACAAATGTGATGACCTTCCTCTTCCACGAGCAGACCCGATGGTCTTCCTCTTCCATGAGCAGACCCGATGGCCTTCCTCTTCCATGAGCAGACCCGATGGCCTTCTTCCACGAGCATACCCAATGGCCTTCCTCTTCCATGAGCAGACCCGATGGCCTTCCTCCTCCACAAGCAGACCTGATGGCCTTCCTCTTCCATGAGCAGACCCGATGGCCTTCCTCTTCCATGAGCAGACCCGATGGCCTTCCTCTTCCATGAGCAGACCTGATGGCCTTCCTCTTCCATGAGCAGACCCGATGGCCTTCCTCTTCCATGAGCAGACCCGGTGGCCTTCCTCTTCCTCTTGTTGCAGAGGCTGGTGAACAGGCAGATGGCAGATGAAGGATGGACTGTTATCTGCAGGTATAGTTCTCCCCACAGGCACTCTCTTCATAAATCATGCATGGGGAGGAATGGGAAGGCACCGCTGTCAGTCGCCTGGGGGCCAGGTTTGGCAAATGACAGAGTGAAAAACCAAAATTCACAGTCCATCTGCAAGCTGAACATCACCTTCTGCTAATCAGGTCTGACTAAGGTATCATCCATTAAAATCTAATAAAATCAAAATACTAAATATACTGCAATACTATAGTTGGTCCCAATTTTAATTTTTTTCAGTTTACATTTCAGTATCACTTCTGGGGCTGAGGTATGGATTTGCACAACACAGCTAACCCTAAACATATGATTTAAATATCTAAGCAGCTTGGCTTATGTTTAGATATCACCTTTGCAGGCTGCTTGAATGGCAGTGAAATGAGCTTCAGCTCATTGAAATGAGGGTGGTGTGGAAGCCGGAGTGGATCTCAGCTGTGAGAACTCAAAGCTGTCCAGATGTTCAGTGACATCACACACAGGTAAAGATAAGGGGTCAAGCCCTACTGCTATAAATCTGTTTTTTTTTTTTTTTTTAATTAATCTTAAAAATGTTTAATCACATTCTATGGTAGTATTATATATTAAGGTATGAAAAAACAGTTCAATAAATTGGATCACCTTCATAAAATATCCAAAGAAAGCAAGACAATTTGGTGATTTATGTGACATTAGCCATTTTGTGCATTGCTTCACCGTCTGATCACCATCTGATTATCATACCATCTGGACCAAGGAGGTAAAGAAATCAAAGAATCAGGTTTGAAATCAAAAGAATCAGGTGATGCAACGTTCTATTTTGAGAAAATACTTGTAGACACTGTGGCCATCTATGATTTCAGCTTTGTTTCATCATTTGGTTATTTGGAGATTTGTTTGTAATATTTCTAAGTCCAACATGCCGCCGAATGGTAGTTTAAGTGATGAACTCAGGAAACCTTTGACGCAGTGTAATAACAAGGTTACCTCCAAAATCTGACTGAGTGGCTTAAGGAGATGATTCAAGAGGAGATGTCACAGACAGTGCCGTTTCCGTAGCCAAATTCCATCATTCAGCGAAACAGAGATGGCAGAGGAAGATAAGACAGTGCTGCAGAGTTACGTTCCATATGCTCTTTTCTTTTGGAACACCATTCTGATTTTTTTTCAGACATTTTTGTGACAACCATTACTATTTTCTGCTCAAAAGGCTAATGCTGAAATTAGTAATACATGGTGAATACAATCATGAGTGATGACATTTCTTTTTTAGAATATTTTCTTTGCATGCTAAATGTAATTGAGGTTGGCACAGACTGTAAGTGCAAGAATTAGGTGCCATTTGCCCGACAGCCGCAAAATAGACAAAGTGATCGGTGACACGCTATTGAAATGATCTGTCAACACATCTCATTTGTAAAGTTTAATTTTGTGGGGTCCTCATTTGTAATGATTTAAAATGGATCTCATGTCACCACCAGACACCCAGAATTATTATTTTTATAGCACTTAGCAGCAAGATTTTCAAATCAAATGTATACCTTTACAAGTTGAAAGTATATTATATTTGGTGGCTCTATTTCAGAGCCATGTTTGTTTTTTTTTTTTTGATCAACTGAATGATACAGCTGATCACTGCTGAGCTGCTGGAGACGATGACCCAGAATGCAATGACCGGAACATGAATGCGATGTGACAGACACACTTTTCCTGTGGCCTTTTCTCTGCGAATCAATAGGACAAATGGAGCTATTTTTACACTGGTGATCTGAATCAGCGGTGTTGTCCATTTAAAAACCTGGTGAGCAGAACCTGTCAATATCTATTACACATTTACTGTTGGCTTCTGTCGATGGGAATGGACAGTGCACTAACACACAGTGCAGATAGCTCTTTCTCAGGACAAATGTTTTTGAGACTGAATTTTAACCGCTATGAGTCATGCAGAGCTTGAAGGGGAATTTCAGTAAAAACAGACCTTCTGGGTTACCTTTGCTGAGTCCAGGACCTACATTCGATCCACCCTGAAGTGGTAGTCATGGAATGCGTTTAATAAGAACATTTTGAGACATCAATATATTGCCACATCAGCAGTCTATGAAGTCCATAGATCTCGATGTGAAACCTTCTCTCAGTAAAAGTGGGATGTCACTGATTCCATTACGATCAAGGCCAGTTAGCTTAATTCATCCCAGGTGTTTTAACTGAGTGGTTGTGAATGGTGATGTCATCATTTCTGGATATTTACTGCATCACCATAAAGCCTATTTCTCTTCTGGCTTACCCAACAGGACTTCCACATCAACGGCTGTTTTAAAATCCACATCAACAAATGTGTTGAAATAAAATAAGACACTTTCCATTACAGTAAAGGATGTTTGCTACACTGCCTGCTTTATGATTTCATCTTGTAGTATGATTTCTACCTGCAGCATGATTGCCTTACTTGGTTTGATATCTCTGGTGCTGTTGGAAGATTTACACTGTACCATAAATCATGTGCTTATCCGTTTATTCTCTTTATCTTTTGTCCCATAAATTGCCTATTTTTACAGCAGTACCTCCAAAACTTTCAAACCCATGGCCAGTTTCATGAATCAATACATTTCTTTGACCATATACAGTTCATTTTCAGCATATTGGTTTTGATGTCTGCCTTATGGCCCACAGTAATGTTCTTCTTGTGAAAAAGCCTGGTTGAGGAAGAATTCAAAAGTAATGAAAACTAGAATCTGCATTTTAACATACAGGAGAAGAAATAATAATACAAAAATATTTCATGGATAGGCCTTCACTTAATCAGGCCTTTAATTTTAGCAGTAATTTAATTTGATTTTGTCATATGATTCTTTTGCTTGTGTTACGTATTGCATGTTATTTATTAAACAGTTAATTTGGTTGTTCCTGAGCCAGCCTCATGAGAGGGCCTGATAGGATTGCATGGGAAGGTGGTGACATACCTCTCTTGAATGCTAAAATGCTAATTTGTTCCAACAGAATAGCAGCCTGTCAAGACTGCAGAAGTCGTGTGACTTAATTGGGCCATTACCTTCCGATCAAGTGCTGCTGACCCTGGTACGTCTTTACAGATTATCTTTTCTGATAGCACTCACGGCTCTCTGACTCACCCCTGTTTTTATAGAATGTGAAATTGAGAATAATGTGGGGACCCGCTAAGATAAATAAGATAGTTGGGCAAAGGGTGGGGGGGGGGCTACAAAAGATGAGAAGATGAGACATACAACTGAAACACTTATGTCATGTACCCAGCAGCTGGGAAATGAACCCTTACCAGTGCCCACTGATATCCCAGCAGATACACATTACACATATATTGGCATTTATGCATTATCCAACATAAAGGGTTTTATACAGTAAGGTTTTCCCATCTTACAGCATGATACTGCCCAGTAGATCAGGGTATTCTCAGGACTTTGCCCAATTCCTGCTGAGCTCAGCTCTTTGATTCCTTAATTAAAAGAAGTGGTATTGATGACCACACATGGACATGGACTATGATGAAGTAGGAACTGGGAATTCAAAAACGGAAGATAAAGGAATATGGACATGTACAAAGTAGTGCAGTATTGTGCATTGCCGTTAATGCATATTTAATCAATATTTATCCATGTTTATTTATGTAAATGTAAATTTAAAATATAACCTATGATCCTCATTGCAGCACATTTACTGAATGGTACATTTTGAATTTTACTAAGGCCCAAATATCTGCCTTATTTCAGTGTAGAACTCCTGTATATATTCTTTAAAATGTAGTTTCCAAGCTGATGGAATTTCTGCCCATAAAACTCACATACATCAGCTTGCTTGTGCTTGTTATTAGAAAGATAAAAAAAATATTTACAATGTATGAGATACACACCGAATGAGCATATTTCTATGCATGTACAGCAAACGTCACGGAACAAAATGACACGCATGAGAGAGTTTACCCATCCTGAAGACTCCCCCGCCTCGCCGATTACATATGGCCGTACCTGTCGCAGTGAATCCACTGTATCTGCTCTTATCCCACATGCTCAGACCGGAGCGTGTGGGAGGCTGGGTGTTTGTCAAGTGATGACAAACAGGAGAGGCATCTGTCTCCTGGCTGACTCATTCTCCCCTTCCTCCTTGGGAATGCAGGAAAACCATCTTCCCCTTTTTCTGTGTAATATATTTATATATTAAATATATTTATATATGTACACACACATAGATATGTGTTTGTCAGCAGAGTTGTTAATCTCTCATATTGTTCTGCAAAATCTTAAAAGAATGCCAGAAACTTACGACATAGGTCAAGATTTTATATACTGTCAACACCTTGACTAATACCCATAATATAAATTAATACACATCACTCATTCACCATTAATATCAGATTGTTATTTATTTTACTTAATCAAAACGGGTGCAATCCAAATCTCATCTCCTCATATGCAACAATGACAAGCACAAACACATGGTAATTATACTCTTTACTGAAAATACCTGAAAAAGGTATTACCCCACCTGATCCTCACACACCATGATGTTGACAAAATACACTGCTGGATCTATGTATAGTTAAGGTTTCCAATCCACAAATGACAGGAGCACAGTGTTTTTCCTGTTTCATATTGCAACACAGGTGACAGGATTATGATGTCTGGGAAAATGATTGATGATTTTATATTAAACACCAGTCTGAAACACTGAGATAGACCACTATCAGAGGCCAGACTATGCTGAAATGCTGCACTAACTCTTCCCCAGCCATTACTTTCTCATATCAGCTGATATGAGCAGCTGTTGAAATATTGAAGATATATCAGGTTTGACAGACAGAAGCACTGGAACATTTATTCTGATGCTTTTGATTTTTGCCTTGTCTAACACACTGTATTTAAGGCATTGTGTGAGGGGTCATCAACTAGATGTCTTTGTCCTGGTATCTGCAACTATTGAGTGCAGTCAGTCATCACAGAAAATGCTTTAAGAAAAAGATTAAATAAAAAATAAAGAGTTCTGTATAAACAAAACAGTGCCTTATTTTACACAGAGTCGTATACCTGGAGTCAGTTTATGGAAGCTCTGAGATACTTCCACTGTTTGCTCAACACGCCCCAGAGAGAGCAGGATGTCCAATTATAGAGCAATTCACCATCAAAAGCATGTTTGTCGTGTGACAGAGAATCACTCTTCCCTACTGACAACACAATGAATAGATGAACAAGCAAACTGAAAGTTCAAATGTGCAGAATATTCTTATATAAGTATCTAAAATATGGAAAAAATATGGTATGGTAAAATATGGATAAAGACACAAATTCCCTTGTGCCGCATTGGGTCATGTAAAAATAGCCACCCAGCCAAACATGGGTATCTATGGCATAATGCAACAGTCTTAACACATAAATCAGCTTTCCTTGAGTTTAAACACTCATACACCATGTCATTAAAGTCTATGTGTCTTCCCCAGTCCCAGCGCACCCATTTTATAGGGTAAACAAAAGCAATAGCTCAGACCATATATAAACACTGTAACAACTATAAAGCATAATTATGAACCATCTAATTATTTTCTTTGATACAGAAAAGGGAAGGGCAGTAGTATACAGTCTTTCAGACTGTTTTGTTTTTGTTCAGCTCAGAGTATTCAAGTAGAGCTGAAAGCCATGCACAGAGAGTGGTACCCTCTCTGTTGTGTATCTTGTTGGTGATTTCATCACTATGGAAACAACCTCCATTTTGCTGTACGGGAACCTTCCTGCATCTGAAAGCATATATTGCTCATAGCATATTGTAAGAGGGACTTTTAAACTGCTTCAGCGCTGTACACTTTCGTAGTGTTCTTGGCACTCATGTCTGTGGGTTTTTTCATAGTTTGACATGAGTAAGTGCTAAAGATAATATCTGGTAATTACAACTTGTGTAAACAGATAAGAATAAATCATGATGATAACAGACATTCAGCTCAGTTATTCCCATCATGTACTTAGAGTCTAGAGTATCATTCTCTGACCATGTATGTCCCTTTCTCTGATGACAGAACTCAACCTGAAACCTCTTTTACCGTTTGCCCCTTCAACGAATTAAAAACATAAGTTATGCTTACGCTCCATGTATGTATCACTTTTCTAATTGCCTGGAGCTCATTGTGTCTTTGTAAAATTATCTGGGGTATCATTGGCTGTATCGTTGCTCATAGAAAGTGCATGTTTACGCTGCAGGCTGTCACCCAGGGTAGGCTTTGTGACATTGGATTCACAGACAAGAAAAGGTATTGGCAGATAAACACATGCACACTAACACAAAAGTATGCACACGCACACAGTGCCACGCACAAAGCATGCACCACACACTGTGGATACACTTATGTTTAGCTCATTATCACCAGCTAAAGTTAGCTAGCCTAACAAATAGTTCATATTTGATTTCCAGTTTCTTGTCCATGATCATCCATGATCATCCAAATTTTAAGTTCTACAGCTGTAAACCAAGATATCATAGATTAAGACCACATGATAATAAATTTGATTCTTAGCTTGTCATATTGTTGCATCCCTCACCAGCTGTTGGGCTGGAGGGGAAAATTAAATAAATACAAAAAGTAAATTATCATCTTATTTGTGTTCATGTACTCCTCATATTTGTCAATGTGTGGGAATAGAACTGACATGATTATTTGAACAACATTGGCTATGGACACAAGGGATCATGTTGTGGGAAGGGGGTTATTATCATTAACAGCAGGCCAAAATGTTCAGAAACAGGAGACTTGAGCAATGTTGGAGGATTCTCCAGTCCAGGCTTATCTCTCCTACTTGCAAATTGGCTGGCTGCTCGTGCTTTGCTAATAGTTTGGAATGATGTTGGGATCAATCGGACATTGCTCCAGATTGTAAAATAAATAAACAGAATGAGCTGTAACATTAGACTCAACCAGGAGAGGCATGTAGCTCACCATGCATGTGTGCTGCTTTTCATTTATCTCGAGAGTCAATGCACGATTAACTCTTGCCCCACACAAAATAACTTGGTTCCCATTTCTGGAAACCAAACAGTTCAGTCTGAATATGTTTACCATAGTACTCTTATGGGTCATTGTCACAGTAATTTCAGTCCTCGTTTCTTGTGGCATCGCTTCATTAGCCAAGAGCACTGGTCTTCAGCTATTCAACAGATACATGAGAATACAATCAGCAATTATTGTCCTTAGCTTATTGGTCTGCTATGGTTTGAACTCCAATAGAAATCAATGCATCATGACTTACTTTTCCCAAAAAAAGGGAACCAAGTCTTGTTTGGACTAGCATGTGTTGGCTTTGATTTTATCATTTTATCCATTCAAAACATGTTGTCTGTGACTTCTCAGTGGTGTAACCATGAGCAAACAGAAACATGATATGCCCTGCTTCTGTCACTCACAGGCCTTATCCCTCTGCAATGGCATAAAGATGACACGATGTCACTGTTTACGGGAATATTCTCTTAATGAATGCTCCTCTGAAGCGTTGTTATTAATTCATATGCTAACACAGAGCACAAAGAATGGCAAAATGTTTCAGCACCCCCCTCCCATTGCCAGAATTCACCACCCCATTACCTCAAGGATGCAAACAATGTTACTGTTTACAGCATTTGTCAACTTATGTAGCTTTACTAATTGCTTCGGAGGTCGTCAGTATTACAGCAGGTACTTTGTAGTTATAATGACTATTTAAACATATTCTATATTTGATATGTCAATTACTTTTTTATGAGTAATAACATTTTTAGTATTTATCAAATGTTAAACTTTGTTCAGGCATACATTTAAAAATAAGAATACTGAATAATTAACTCCTTTTCAAATTTCTGTGCTTGAATTAACACTGCTGTTTCCATTTGTTTTGGTTATAATGAGCCCAGCAGTAATGTTCTCTAAATAGCCAGACTTTAATTTTGTCTTGCCTGGGATTAGTCATTGCTGCAATCACATAACTACTAAGGGAACATGATGGGGTTTTACAAAGGGAACTTCAAAATCTGAAAAAGTTCTTAGTATTTTTATTTTTGATTAAGATGCACTGAATTGTGACACTCCACTGGGAAAAGTGACCAAGGTAATGAAAATAATACCTGCCTGGTTACTGAATGCAAAATCGAGCTTCATGTTTAAAAGAAGTGTTGTGTGTTTTCCAAGTCTTATTAAACTACCAGCCACAGCGTTGGGCAGTTTTGTTTTGACGTCTGGAGTGATTTATGAAATGTGAAAAGCTAACAGTGACTTTACAGATGCACTACAGTCAGGTTCCTTGCTCTGTGGTATTTATTGCTATGCTTTTTGCTCAAGTTGTATATGCATATTGTCGAGGGCTTTTCACATTTTTTAAATAACATCGGAGGGCATTTCCCTTCAATTTTATCTTTGAACAGACGTAAACTACTCTTTTTTTTGCCTTGAAATTATGGTGCACTGGGTCCATAACTTGCAAAAGGCTCCATAATTTACTATCCTGTTTTTAAAAAGTCACTTTTTTCCCAGCGGTGATTGAAAGTCAGGCTTCAATAATGAAGTCCTCCATGCTGCTATGGAATGTTGTATGACTTGCAATTTAATCCCCAAATTCATTGCACCTGTCAACCACATTCGTCCGTCCTGATATAGAGCTCCTCCAAGGTGAAAGACCCTCTGCGCATGTGGTCTCCGCCTTAAAACAAGGGTTAGAGAGCGAGCCTCTCGAATGTGTGTGTGTGTGTGTGTGTGTGTTGAGAAATACCTTATCTTTCTGTCCTTGCAAAAGTATGCCAGATTAATGCAAGAAAAGAGGTTACTGTTGGATCATGGAAAAGGCCAGTGTAAGTTCTGGCAGTGTCTTTGAATACCATTTTTGAAAGAGACAGCAGGCCGACAGTACAGACCTGTTTCATGGCACAGTTGAATGACGTGGTGGCATTCATTATTTCCCGTTACAGACTCAAAAACAAACACAGGTGTAGTGCACTGTCTGGGGATTATCACTTGAATTAAAAAAGAGCAGAATGAAAGGTATAACCTGAAGGACAGGTTTTTTTTTTTTCGTTTAACATTTAATGGGTGACTGTTTACACACAAAGACATTGCTGTTCCTAACTTTGATTTATCTCTCTGCTCTATCACATAGTGAATATTGGGCTTTATATAAAAACAGCAGGAGGTCACTTATTGTAACAATATTGTGACTCTGTCTGCGCTGCATATTTAGGTCACTGAAAATATATCTACATTGTGATTCATGCTGACATGGAGCATGCAGGGCCAAACTATGAATCAAAGGGCTTCAGTGTGTGCCATGAAACACTCTGATATTGGTGAACTATGCAATAAGAAATAAACTCTTCTGAGATGTTAGAAATCACTAGAATCTCAAATTACAGGCCTGTTAAAATGTGAGAGAAATCAAGGTTTTTTATGCCTTAGTTCTTCATAACGCCAGTTAATGACAGCTAACACACACCACAGCTGAGTAGGATTTTTAATGTTGACATCCTGTCACATCACTGTTATCTTCAGCTGTCTGTTAAGACAGGTGTTCAAAGTGTGTTTCACAGTGCTTGCTTTACCAAACTCTTCAAATGATGTGTATATGCTAACACAGACACACACACCAATGTGTGTGCAGACAGGGTGTGTGGCATTGACAAACATTTGTGCACTTTTCAGTTGTTAACTCAAACGAAACATTCTCAGCCCTTTCTTGCCTCACCAAAAACTGCATGGTATTCAGAGTACAACATTTTCCGGTGTTATGCAACTTGAATGCATCTCAAAAATGCTAAAATGTGTCAATCTCTGCCATGTCACAAAACCAGCCATGATGTGAGGAGCTGCTTTTGTTGGACACTGGCTGTAAGGGAGGGATAAAACAGCAAGCTTTCAATGGACTGCCCATGACACCACGCTAACGCTGCTAATCTGACAATCGCGAGCTTCACTATTACGAGGGAGCCCCACAACTATTTGAAGAGAGACCTTCAAAGGGACCCATGGTCTCTTGGGGATGTTTAAGGCATTAAAATTCAGAGTGGAGTTACCAGACTTGGAAATGAGCCCTCCATGCCAGTGGGCTGGGAAGGTGCGTAACACACCAGCTGAATATTAATGGCATGGAACAATTACAAGGGGATAGACTTTGAAGTCTGTGTTAAATCCATTTTAGCGTGCTCTTTTGACTCTGGTGTCATTGGGAATTCCAGCCAGGCAGTGAAATTGTAATTGATTGAGCCCTCAGAGGAAAGCCAGGATTGCTCCAAGCGGGCACAGTTGTCAGCTATGGACTTTACGTCTCACTGGCTGCTGGAATTCTGTATGGTTAACCTTTGGATTTCTGTGAAATGGCAAGTGCTCTCTTAACTGATGTGTCCAATCAGTGAGTTTTCATAGCCGCAGACCAATGTGTTATTAGACACACTCACATGCACACACACACACACACACACACACACACACACACACACACACACACACACACACACACACACCGTTCACCATCTCTGCTCCTCAACCATAAAGTGAAGTACACTTAAAAGTAGAGTTAAAAATGTTACATTTCCTTCCTGTGTTAATGATGAAAATGTGATTTTTCTGTAACACTTAACTAATGTACAACGTTTTCATCATGTTTCTCATTTCCCCAGCAGTGTCTCAGGCACATATTGAGTAGATAACGAGGAATTTTGCAATGTGCATTCCATTTTGAAAGGATCATAGAAATTGAATCAATATATTGTTAATATCATTCAACTGAACACTGGTAACAGCACCCATTGAACTGATGTAATGAATACTCCCTTCATTCACATCCTCTTTGCATAGAAGCTATGGCCTGTTTTCAATCTAACCATAGTTCATCCGTCTTAGCATTTCTTTCTATCTTTCATACAAACATTTTTTCTATTCCCTCCACTGTGGAGTGTCTAGCCACAAAGTGGACCAGTGCCATTGCTGTAATATCCTCTGTCAATATAGGAGAACACAGGCAGTCTCCGAAATATGTGTAGCCAGTGAAGGCTCCATCATACACCAGTCACTCAATGGAAAACCATCCACTGCCCTGTGGGGCTTCTGGCCAGCCACCAAAGACATAATCATTATTCAACTCTGGACCACTATACCGTACTCACTGTCCTCCCTAAAGTTTGACAGCGGGGGGGGGGGGAGGGGTGGGGTTCATTGTGAGTCAAATTTAAGTGGAAAATGTTGATCTAGGCCTAATTAAATCTAAGCCAAAGTACTGAAAGGTTCCATACATGTTACAGAGTGCAGTAAAGTCCCAATGATTATTGTACATCTCAGGTCAGTTCAGACAAGTTGGTCTTCAAGTTTTGATTTGAAAGCTGTTGAGTAACTGATAATGACCGGGCCATTTTGGATCCCTTCAGCTGTTCTGCCTGGATTAATCCAGTGAGTGAGACCGATGCTGGCAGCAGCATGTGCTACGCCCAGACAGACAGTCAGACAGACAGACAGCCAGGGCAGGCTGGGCACTCATAAAAAAAGCAACAAGAAAGAAACTACTAGCAGCAATCTGCGGCTATCTTATCTGCTCATGCTGTCAGGCATTGTTCGTTTGTAAAGCACAGGCTTTTAAAATTTCTGCCCTCCCACCCCTGGAATAAAAAAAGATATATATTTAAAAAACACAAGACGCGTGTTTCTTTTCAGTGTAGATGACTAGGGTGTACAGCCTTGCTTTATATAAACATACTTAGGAGATGTAGACACATAACATCGTACAAGTGAAAGGACTGGTTGTCAACAGCTGCAGCTGTCTACATAATGAATGCGCAGGGCAGATGGGTAACTGAGAACAGAATCGATGGAACAAGACGATGCTTGTAGTTAAACACTGCATTATAGACTATATGAGATTTAATACAACAACTGTGTCCAGAATTGAGAAAGACTTATGACTGTCCTTTTCATAAAAAAGGAAAAACAAACGTGGACATTGAAAGGAAAAACATTAAATAAGTGTAGTTTAAATTTAACTTCCCGTTACTCAGGTGAGGATGCTTAAAAATTAAACATGGCATAATTTATATCCTGTTCTATACATTAATAAAGTAGTATCTGTAATAGCCATTAAAATACATTCAGTTAAACATACAATTGATAGGTGATATCTATTCAACCATTTTGCAAAAGATTTTTACAACAAGCTGAAAAAAGGAGAAACACTTGTGTTAAACCATTAAATGTTAAGACACATCTGAAATGTCATCTGAGTCAACAGCTCTATGCCACACACACTACACTACTCAACCTGCTCCCAAACTCCCTTTCAACAGAGCAGTCTTCCCATAATGCAATATGTCTCCCTGTGCCACCTCATTCTGTCACCTTGGGGAAGATATGCAATTTTGGTTATAATAAAAAGAAAACTAGAAAAATGAAAAAAAAAAAAACTTCCATCTGTTTGTATTCTTCTATTGACAGCCTCTTAAGAGGAGGTCTGTTGCATAGAGTGACCACAATTAACATAAATATTCACATAAAAAGTGAATATCCACTTTGATTAACATTCTGATACCCCGGGTACATAACCTCATGTAAAATGGATTTTTAATGGCTTCCCATAACTGTGTACACACTGAGACTTGCTCAAATTAGTCAGCTCTCTATCACACAATTTTAGCAAGCTAGCTAATTCAGAGCCATCTAATTTCTTGGTGAAAACCACAGGTCCCTCTGTGTTGCTTGTACTTATAGTGTGAACCTGGTTACAGAACTAACTAAGGTTTCTGAGTTATATCATTTAAATACTGTATGCTTTGGGTATTTTCACATTTTCACAGTGTCTGTTAATGATCGACATTTGTTTTGTACAGTAAAATTCCTGGTGTATGAGGGTTATTTTACGACAGCACGGTGAGAGTGACTGTCCCCTTCGTCCTCTTCAGCACCCCCACCGCCTCTTCATGAGTGACCCCTTCCAGGCCCTGTCCATTCACTGCCACGATCTGATCACCGCGCCGCAGTCGGCCATCTTTAGAGGCAGCACCCTGCAAAAACAGACGCCTTTTTAAAGATTTTGAAGAACTGGAACAAGGGAAAAAGATGAAGACATTTACTCAAGATACAGTGCAGTCTGTCCTTATTTTTAGTTGCACATTTTGTGTAACAGCCTGTAAGACTCATTTATATTTTTAATAACATAAAGGACTAAAAAGTAATGAAGTTGTGTAAGTGCTAAAGCAAGATATACCTGAATGAATACCTACTGAGTACATGCATCATCTATGGAAATAGATAATAGAATAAAATAAAAAACATATTTACTTAAAATTGATTGTACGTTGATGTTGCTATTACTTTTCTGGTAATGGTCTGCTGCTGTGAGAATAAATCAGACTCTTACACAGTCCTAGTGCTGGGTCTTACTTACTTTGTTGAATACGGTTTTCACGTAAATGGGTAGATCTCCATGTGGGCTTCCGAAGCCACCCACAATGCTAAAGCCCAGTCCATCAGAACCTCTGTCCAGTATGATTGTCCTGTATTGAGGGGGTCTGGGATATGGGAGGAAAGATCAAAGTGAATCAGCAAGCTGCTGAAGGTCTCTTTCTACAGATGAAACAGTATATGCTAAATTCACCATGTTTTCATTACTAATGACAAGTGATAGTTATTTGAAGACTTAAAACAAATTTAGCTATTTCCAGGAATTAAAAGTACAAATTTGGATTTTCATGTACCGTGTTACTAACTAGATGAACATGACTGTAAGGGGTCAGGAAAGTGTCAAATCTGCCGGACTGGCTGCCATACAGAGGGCTGTTACTTTTACAGGTGGCAAAGTCATGTGACGTTTATTTTCACTGTCAAGGAAAGGAAGCGAGCAGCTTTATAAGCCCAAAACTTAAACCCATCCTGTAATAGATGTAGCCCTGAGAAAGCTAGGAGCAGCTTATACCCTTAGATGATTGGTGTGTGTGTGTGTGTGTGTGTGTGTGTGTGTGTGTGTGTGTGTGTGTGTGTAAGGAATCATACCCAAGGTCACTGTGGAAAATGTGGCTGTCCATCTGTTCCTCAGGATACCCAGTCACACTGGTATCAGCCCCAGCTACCACCTAAACACACACACACACACACACACACACATACAAGCACACAAAGACATACTGAGATGGAGGGCAAAGGTGTGTTGGGAAAAGCACAGACAAACTAAAAACCTTTCACAGCTAAACCATAGCAACACACCACAAGACAAATAAGAAAATCAAAGTTTAAAGAAAGTTAGTGGAACAGGAGATACGACATGATGTTTGGCTCCCACACAGAGTAGAGTTCAGCTACTGTTTTTATTTTTTCTCACACAATCGTTTATGCCGTGCTTTCCACATTATAGCTCAGGCAGTTGGTGTTGGTGGTGATAAGAGCTTTGTTATGTAAACTGTGAGAGGGTTTACAGGGAGCGGGCGTCTGTCATCGACCTGCAGCTCGACGGTGCCGGAGGTGGCCCTCAGCAGGCTGACAGCTCGGTCCTGACTCATGGCCTCGGTGGACGTCCCGCAGATGCTAACGATCCTGTCGCCAATCTGTGGACAAAGAACCGAGCAGGCAGGTGTCAGTCTCCCAATCTCTCATGAGAAACCGTAATGCATTATACTGCAGAACGGTACAACATTAGGTCTTACTTTTATTCATGTTAAGGTGATTTTTCAAGTAAAATGAAGCAAAAACATCAACAGCATAAATGGTAAGGATTTTAGAGGAACCTCAATTTATGAATAAAATCCATAAAGCTAGTGCTAAATGTATTTAAGTTAAAGTGATGTGCACTCAGGCAGTTTATTTGAAATCAAAGCAGACATTTTAAAGGTAGAAGTACAGGTTATGTACAGCACATTTTAATAGATGGCTGACCATTTTGCCTTTGTTTCTCATGTCTCTCATGAGCTTGCAGTTACTGAACAGGGTAATGGCTATAAGCTGAGCAGTGGAGATTGATACCACACATTCTTGTACACAACCCAGTGCTTTTTCAGTAAGGTCCTGCAGGGTTCCTCAGGATCAGACGTACTTTCAGCTTGTGAGTCTGTGCAGCCAGTCCTGTTGGGTGCATTGTGGCGATGAAGATGGGGATGTCTCCGTGGGGACTCCCAACTCCCCTGCAAGACTGAGGCCTAGGGAGTCCGAGGGACCCTGAAAACACAGCACAACACGCCTTACAACAACGCTATGGACACACATAGCACATAGCATGCCTTACAACAACGCTACGGACACACACACACTGCACGGCTTACAGCAACACAATGGACACACATACACACGCACAGAGCACTGCTGAGAGCAACGCTATGGACACACGCACACACACACACAGCACGCCTTACAGCAACGCTATGGACACATGCACACACACACACAGCACGCCTTACAGCAACGCTATGGACACACACAGCACGCCTTACAGCAACACTATGGACACACATACATACACACACATACAGCACGCCTTACAGCAACACTATGGACACACACAGCATGCCTTACAGCAACGCTATGGACACACACAGCATGCCTTACAGCAACACTATGGACACACATACACACACAGCATGTCTTACAGCAATGCTATGGACACAAACACACATGCGCACACACATTCACAAATACACACACACACACACATGAATGCACATGCACACAGATGCATGCACATGCTCACACAAATACACACATGTATACACAACCACACACACACACACACACACAGTACACACGCTAAAGCCAACCTTTGTAAATGTCACAGTTCTGATCTCCAGATAGTCGTCAGATGCTGTGAGAAAATTTAAGAACAATGGAAAATCAAATTATCTTAAATGAAAACTGAAAAACTGAAAATAAGTTGTGCTATATGAATGCACATTTTGTGAAGTGTATTTTAGATATAATATCAAGAACACCAGTAAGATTTTTTCTTATTAGGAACAATCTTAAATATTAGGTTCTTAAACTTAAGAACCTACAAATAGCAAGCTGAACAGCCAGGTAGCCTTTGACAGCCATTTGTTATATATGAGCATCACGGGCTGTATGTGTTTTCAGCCTGATATTTACAGGTTCTTAAATGGCTAGCAGAGGTGCTTACAGTTGTCACTCCTGGCTCTGTGATCACCTTCCCCCTGGAGGCTGCCTGATCCAGACAAAGTGCAGGGACTGGCGCCGAAGCCGTAGCCGTAGCTGCTGCTTTCGCTTTGCTGCCAGATTGAAAGCCCAAACAGCATGTGAAATACCTGAGCGTGCACCACGGTCAAACGTTTCAGAGATGATGCATTAAACCCCTAAAGTCCCGTTAATAAAACATTTCTGGAAAAAAAACATCAATAAATAATCATTCCTTCCACTTCACTGACATTTTTAATCTATGCTTTCTTAATATTCCATATCCGTTTCCAATGTCTTTTCCAGTGAGTAGCTATACTCATAGATCATTGCCTGGACAGAAAATTTTTCTACATTATTATTATTATCATTATTATTATTAGTAGTAGTAGTAGTAATAGCAGCAGTATTTGTATTAGTATTATTATCACATAAGATCAATATTATGTATTCTCATAAAGATAACTGTTGTAGAATGAATGCTGCACAAAGAGGAGGGGGAACTTCTCTCATTACTAGTTCCTGGTTTCATGACGTAATGATAATATAGTGACACTTATTCACCTGGCTGCAGACAGAGAGTCTCTTTTCAGGAAGGCGGGGCCCGGCTTTGAACCGCGCCATCTCCAGATTTACTGTACCGCAGCAGCTCTGAAACAGAGGAAGCATTACAGGGAGCATTAGAGAGCTCTTTAAAGCAGCCGCAGGTCAGGGCAATCATTAACTGCGTTTTCCTGCCGTTTTTCTCGCTGCGTTTCCACAGGAATGCGCGCTAAGCTGCTAAGCGGGTGTGTTCACTGTGACATACCTTTAGCATTGACGCCACCGAGTCCTGCATGGCGGCGCGGACGTCCTCGCCATTAACCGACAGGATCTGGTCCCCCGGCAACAGTGTTCCGTCCAGCGCAGCTGGGCTGCCTTCCTCGATGTCTGATACAAAGACCCCCGTGTCGTTCCTGACAGAATGTGACAGAAATGAGGCCGTCGTTTTATAAAGGACTGAATCCAGTTTTAAAGCAAATGTTGTTCCTTCAGACTTCAGACCTTAAGAGATTTCAACAAAAATAATGAGGGTGCAAATCTCAGACATGAATACAAACTGTTAAATAAAAACAGACAGTGTAGCAAGACAGTGTAAACTCAAGGCTGAAGACTAAGATCTTGATAATCAACTGCCAGAATTTAACCAGATTCAGACCTTAATTATCACCGTGGTCCAGTTAATCAGTTAAAAAGTGCATCTGTGAGGCCTTTCGCCCTATTCTGATGACTGTCATTAACACTGAGCCACAAACTTTGAGACAGATTAACGGGGCTGCTGACCACAGGGTCAGTACCTTTTCCCCACGACTCCGAGGCCCAGCCCCTGGCCCGGCCTGTTCGTAAGCTCCACAGTAAAGACGTCCCAGAGGTCCTCGTGCCTGTACTGGGTCTTCTCCCTGAGCACGGTGAAGCGGACCCTGTGCGGCGTCTGCCTCAGGACGTTCATGGCCTCGTCGTGGGTGGCGGTCCTCAGGTCGATGCCGCTGACCTGATTGGAGAGGAGAGGGGAACGTGGGTGGGCGGCTAAGCGCTTGCTCTGTCCTGGTTTAGCCCTTGAGGACACTTTGGTTTATTGGATATTTAGTTCCTGTCCATGGAGCCCTCGCAGCTCCTGCTTCTGTGAGACGCACTTAATAAGGAGGAGGTTATTACTCAGGGAGTGTCTGATGCATGGGCTGTGATAGGAGGCCGGATTCCAGAAAGGTCACCTTATGTAATGTGTGATGGTAATGAGTCGTCAATGGACCGAACTGAACCTCCCCCGCACACAAAAAGAGAACCAAAACGAGCATTAACCCGCCCTGCAAATGAAGTCTTTGACAGGAATCCCGCTTTCATCTATTCCAGCTATTTAATTTAGTATAAGTTCGCCGTGGTTCATTTTACAGCAATATCAGCGGCATTAAAACTGACGTATTATCAAAGAGCAACAGTGGCAATACAGCACCGCTTTCTATCCGAGTTCAAAAGCAGTTCATACCAGTCAAGATGGTACTGAGAGCGTGTCGTTTCTGAGTCTCTGAATCTGAATCAGCACTTTGTCTGGGGAACATACCATGGGCCATCTCTCACAGACACATTACCCACAATTCACCTCTTCTATTTCTATGTGCTTGGCACATGGCCTCTTGGGCCCCATTTTGAAAGTCTTTGGTATGGCCTATCTGGGGGTGTATCCCATAACCTGCAAGGGTCAGGGCCGAATCTCCATCCACAAGGTCACTGAACTGGCACTACCATCGTTATGAGGCTAATTATGTGAGAGCCAAGGGGCACTTTCCACTGCTATCGAGAGAAGCACCACGACCGGCTGTCTGTCTCAATTGTCCCCCGTGTCAATTAGTGACTGAATTATTAACAAGTGGAAATTTAAAAACTCACATAAAGCAAACGGCTGCAATTATCCACTGTGAGGGTGTATGCATTATAAATAACTGAAAATATCAACCACACATAAGGCACATGGCTGTCTGAGAGGAGACGCTACCTCCAGAATCTGATCCCCGGCCCAAAGCCTCCCGTCTTTGGCTGCTGCACCCTCCTCATAGACCTCATGAATAATGATTACTCCCTGAGGAGAGAGAGAGAGAGAGAGAGAGAGAGAGAGAGAGAGAGAGAGAGAGAGAAAGACAGAGGGAGGGAGAAACTAGTGAATCTAGACTTAAGCTGGATGAGTCTGACTTAGTTCTGAGCCTCCAGGGTCACATTCCAGGCCTGGATACTGTCTGCTATCACTCCCACTTTACTGTGGCGGAAGGCGAGACAGACATGTGGTTGGGAGAAAGGATAGCAAAGCACATTGTAAAAAACTAGCATTGAAAATTTCTTTCATTTTATGAGTATTAATTTTAATGAAAACCAAAAATGATCTGATTCACTCTCTCAATCTTTTAAAAGTATATAAATAAAACATGGCTAACTGCATTCAGATGGAGTTTGGCTCTTATTCATGGTACATGTAGAGAGTGACTCTGTGTGTTTTCTCTGTATCTGCTTACTAGTAGTGTGTCACAGCCTCCCACAATGCTGAGGCCCAGGCCGGTGTGCCCTTGGAGATTTCTATGGTTGTCTCACAGCCGGGGATGATGGGACAGGTCAGGGGATCAGAGGTCATGCTGGTAGGAGTGGATGACCTGCTGAAACCTACAGGAAATGCACCATGACGACTGCGATTATCAGATGGACAGGCATGTCTGAAAACCAAGACAGCCTAATCCCTACCATAAATTTAAACAGAAAGCATCCTACAGAAAAAAAAGCTATTACTTTACAGACAGATAAGGAAGAAGACTTAATTAGTACTTTTAATAAAGGGGTGAATTAATGGTGTATGTTTCAGATTACACCCTCTTGTTGAGTTTAGAATGAACTGCTCAAAGGCGATACTGCCAACACTGCCATTTTAAAAATGCATGGACTCTGCTTCATTATGGAACTGTAATGCAAGGAGCCACAGGGTGCATTCCCACGATGCATTGCTCTTACTCCTGATGAGGTCCGTGCCTTGGGGCTCCTGGAAAAGGAGTCTGTCAGATCCCCTGCACACCGGGTGGAGGGGGAGGGAGGAGGAGGAGAAGGAGCGTGGGTCTGGGCCATCCACGCTGATGGTCAGCTTCACCTTGCTCCTGGCTCTCTGCAGCAGACCGACAACCTGGGGCCAGAGACAAGAGGTCACTGCTCTGGCTGCTACAGAGTACATGGGTCAGCCTCCTGCAGTCCTGCAGGGCAGCCATATCTATATATCTGAGTCATCTATTCATTGTATGTACTACTAATGTAGAATGCATACTAGCCTGAATTTGTTCAATAAACCCATGGTGAGCTATGATTAACCACTTTATCCAAATAAGGATAAATATACACATTGATTACGTAAAACAACAACCCAATCCTTAGTAACAAGGGGGAAGATGTATTATATGTAAGTCTCACAGAGTTTGGTATGTTAAGTATGTAAGTCTACTATAGTTTAGTATGCAGGTATGTAAGTCTAACATGACTAAACATAAACCTCAACCAGATATATATCAGTGACAAGTTTCGCCAGACCTCTAACACCTGGAAGTAGGAGAGGAAAGAGAACACAATGCCTGGTGTGTCCACCAGGGGGAGTGCTGAGCTTACCCTCTCCACTGGGAGTCCTACAACAGTCTCATCATCCACCGCGAGGATTTTATCTCCTGCTTTAATCCTGCCATCCTGTGAAAGAGAGTGAGAAATCTGCTGTGTGCGTCCTGTCTCACGTCAGTGTGGGCCTGGAGTACAGAACCTCAGAACCTTGTGAATACTGAGCACTAGAAGGATGCAACATGTAATTTGTGGTAGTAAGCCACGATAAGTGTCAACCTAATGCATAAAAGTCATTTCGATAAGTCACTTTGTGGTTTATGTTGTGTTGGTCATGAGTTGGCATGTTCCACTAAAAAACACTAAACCAAACTTTCCTCACCATCACAGCAAAAATAACACAGCCTCACCTGGATAATGAAAGAGCTTATTTTAAAAAGTGTATTATTAAGAGTATTTTGTTTCAATATCAATGACCTTAAATTAAATAAGCCAGTGTAGGTGTGAGAAGACAGACCATATCAGTGCAGTAAGGTGCATTGACTTATGTAGAATGATTAACCAAACCATACAATGTTGGTTGGAGCTTTATGTACCTTCAGCCTAATGACAAATGTTTACAAATATCAGAATGAAGACTAAACACGGGTTATGGTCACTGAAATGAAATATATTCTCAGCTTAATATTTCACATTTAATGTCCTTCCTTTAATTCACTTAATTAACAATTTTGAAAAATCAATAAAAAAGACATAAATAAAAATAATAAGATGCTATGACTTGATGCCATGACTTGATTTCAGCCAGTGTGACACATACTGCAGTTAGATGGAACCCTTCATTGTGTTTGTGACTAACCCGTACCTTCCTCGCTGCCCCACGCTCTGACAGACTCTTGATCACGACCCCGTTCCTTGTGTCCTGCTCACTGATGTCGATCCCAAATCCGCCTTGATCCTGTTGCCAGGGAGGGAATCTTATCACCAATCAGGAGGGGCCGCACAAAACAAAGCGCTGCCTCTCACGAGCTCAACATGAACAAAGCTAACGTCAACAGATCATAGCAAGCTCGATATGTCTCAGAGGACCTGTGCGAACAGATCTGTGTCGTATTATGTTAGTTAAGGCCTTCAGTCACAAACCCTGCCGCCACCCTCCTAATTCACCCACCCCCATGTTGCCTTGGGGTATTTGATCTTTTATGAGGTCACTTCCTTTACCCCAAAATCACATTACATGCTCAGGACACTTAATGACATTTTACTAGACATTCCTCTGCGCCCCACCCACATCTATCTCTCAACCTCAGTACTCCCTGTTTCCCTTTACCTTTGACCTGACTCGACCCCACCCCCATACACACCCCTGACCCTGCACCCCCATTCACACCCCTGACCCCGCACCCCCCCTGTACGCAGCCCTAACGCTGACTTCCCCTGAGCCCTCTCCCCGCAACACAGCACAGACTCTAGATCAGTGGTTTCCACACATTCTGATCCCAAGATGCACTTGCAATTACAAAATACATTTTGACTAACCTAGAACTAAAATGAATGTAAACATCTTTTCAAATGCAGACATTATACATGTCGAAATAAATGTATCTGTGCTGTGCCCATTGTAGTGTTTGGAATGTTTTACATTTGAACTGTATACATTGATGACATCGTATAATATAAAACTGTATTATAATTATTTAGGACTGCTGGTAAATGTTTTTGTCATTTCATTGAAGAAGTTTAAAATTACACAACATCCATGGTGCCCAACCTGAGAAAGAACCCATCTGGAATTTACCTGTGTATCTTATCACTTACCTTATGTAAGACTATATGCTGGACATACTTCAACATGTCAACACTGACTGCAGAGGGTGAAATGGTAGTCCATGGGTCCAGCTAAAATAGAATCAAAAACAATATTACATTTCATTGTTTCATTGTTGGACATTTTCAGGGGCAAAAAAGGAAGACCTGTAACATTTTTAAGAGGTTTTATACTTGGTTTCGTCAGGTGACACACATCTTTAAAATATTTGGGGAAAGTCTGTACATTTGCAATGTAGCAGACAAGTCTTGTTTTGGTTTGGGCATGATAAAACCAAAAATGTAAAAACATTTCAACAACAGAATTAATTCAAACAAGTTTACTTCCACACTCTGCAACATTGGAGTTGAACTACATCAGAGTAAGTGGTGAGGTTAGGCAAAAGGGAGGCCAATACAAAGTAGCAGAGTGATCTCACAGCTTGCTGTGTGTTATCTGAACTGTGGCTGAGTTTGCATCAGTTACCTCTGTGTGTGACTCCTGCTTATTCCCATACTGCTTCACCGCCCCCACAGCCATCTGTTTCAGGGCCTCCGTGTTCCTGTTCACAAGTCAACATCTACGTGAGTTTGCAACTTATTCAATTTTGACAGAGAGGGAAGTCTCTGAGAGCGTTTGTAATGGTTACACTCTGTGACACACAGTGGCGCTGGAGGGGGGAGGATGGGGGTGGGTGGGTGGGTGGGGGGTCGGTCGGTCTCCTGGCTGCCTGGGCTTCACCTGTCCGATGGCCAGCTGCTTGCTGCAGTACAGGCCACTCTTGTGGGCCTGTGGCTGAGAGAACTGACTTTACTGAGAGTGGACAGGAATGCTTGGAGCTTGTACAGCACACCGATCGCACAGATGCGTTTATGGAACAGGCTACAGGCCCCAGTGATCACATTAGCTACCAGAGTACTGCTACAGTGCACTTTCTACAAGTTTCTGTTCTAAAGGACATGGGCACCCTCTGCTGGAAAAAACGGATACTGCAGATTTTCACAATTCCACATCGGATAAAAATTATTTAAAAAAAATACCTGATAAAAATAATTTTGACTTTTGATGGAGCAGTTTTGATGATGGCTGAGGCATTCTGGTGGCTGCGACCGTACAAGATTTGCCCATTGATCTACTCAAACAAAGGAAAGATTTTATCACAGTTCAAGACCGACATGAAACAATTTTCCCAGCTCAGACTTATGCATGCACTTGCCAGCAGATATGCATGTAAGCACCCACATTCACACACGTAAACACAAAGCACAACATTTTAGACAGCTGCAGCAGTAACATATCACTATAGTGTATCCAGATTGTATGACTGTGTTATGTAGCTATTGTGTGCAGATTTACATAAGCTTATGGCTAACCCTTACTCATCTAAAAAGCTGTGCATTGTCCAAACATGCAAATTAATCCTAAAATGTAGCAGTGATTGCTATCATCTTTACAGCTAAGATGGAGTATTACTAAACTGTAATGGAATGCTGCACACACTATTCTCCAGCACTGATTTATTCCCCAGTTGCCTGGCACTGACCAGCCTTTGGCAAAACAAAGCAATTATCTCACACATACATATAACTTAATGTATGACGCAGAGTTAATATATGGTGTTACTGTAATATCTCATCCTGTCCTCCAATGATTCAGTTGTTATTAACTCATCATTAGCTCATGGTAAATGAATGGACCCCCGCAGCCCTTGTGACTCCCTCAGGGCCCTCCCCCACCCACCCACCCACCCCCCGCACACCTCCAGCAGCTCGTCCCCCACAACGATGCGGCCGTCGCGCTCGGCCGCCCCCCCGGGCTCCACCCCCACCACGTAGACACTCATGCGTGAGCGGTCCCGGTTCCCGGCCAGGCTCAGCCCCAGCCCCTCCTGGCCCTTCTCCAGCTCGATCATGTGCAGCTCCCCCACCAGGCTTCCATACCTCTGGACCATCTTCCCTACGGAGGGTGGGGGGGGGGAGGGAGGGGAGGGGACCACATTAAACATTCAACAGTGCCCTCCCTCCCACTCTCAGGACACCGGGGGCCAGCGGCGACCAACATAGGGGATCAAACCTCCCCTTCACACCGCCCGTCCACCGCAGTCTTATTAGAACTGCCCCTAAACTCCAGGAGCAGAGATTTATATTTGAGATTCCTGCATAAGGCCTTTGTTTTGACCCACGGGGACTACAGCACCACTTTAGAGGTCACTTCTCCTTATAAAGCTTGTACTTTCTGACAGATTTATCTTGAATGATTTCTTGGGTTAGCAGATGACCTCATCCAGGGTAGCGGACATAGCTCACTTATGACACACTACATATTATTCTTTTATAAAGCTGAATATTTATTGGATAAACTCCGTAAATTTAGGATAAGCAATGCAGGCAAACACAACATGATAAAAAATCACTCATGAGTTGCACTCGATCACAGTGTCGTGCCTGGGGCTCGACCCTGCAACTGTCTGGTTACACGTTTCTTCAACAGCTCACCACCCATCCAACTCCTGGCAGGTTTCTATTTATTGTACTATAGTTGCTACAAGCAGCGAATACTTACTGTTACTAGTATTAAGCTATTTACAAACAGCAATATTCTGCATTGTATTATACATTTATACATGTGTACTTTTCCATGATACAAATAAAGCAGCATTGGAAGAGTAGACAATACACTGGAGACAGCACACACATCACACATATGGGGACTGGGGCCATCTAGTGGAAGCATGGGGTAAAACAGCAGATAAAAGAAACTGCCTTCATCACTACGCACTCCAGCTGTAGCCAAACTCGTCTTCCTCTTTTGCCTTCAGATTCAGGACAGGCCTGTGAAGGGCCTTAGTCCCTGCTGTGGAGTCTGGTGTCTCTGAGTGTGGAACCGCCGGGTGCCGGGGAGGGACCGTGCTGGAATCTACTGTCTGAGTGTGTGGGACCGCCGGGTGCTTGAGAGGCGGAGTAACGAGAGCGGAGATCTTCCCACAGTCCCTTTGGGCTGGAGGCTGTTGGACATTAGGAGTAGGAGTATTGTGAAAAATGGGAACACTGTATTCAGTGTGGAATATGCACTGCACATTACACTTACATAACAAACACACAAAGCACGATGAGGATCAACACACACTGTTTTGGAAATTTTAGATCAAATGCAATTACAGGATCAGATGCAAATGCACTCAGTCAGACAGACAGACACACACATGCACACACGCACAGAGGCATGCACACAAAGACACGTGCACACACACAGACACACACACACACACAGACACACAGACACACACACACACACACACACATACACTTTTCCCTTTCTATTTCAGTTGATCACACTGTTCCACTGTCTCCATAAAAGGGACTATTCTGAATATTTCCACCTGATTTTTATCCTCGTAATAGCCTGGGAAACATTTACGAATCATTCCTCTCTCTACACAATTTGACTACATAATTAACAGTATGCTATATTCAGTCAAAATGTATTCCAATTTCCATGAATAACAAATACTATTCTAGAATGGACAGGACATATGTTCAACAATAAAGAGTCTTTTAATACATTAAAATAAACATTTGCATGACTTTTTCACAAGAAATTATAACTAAATGTTTGCACATGATCCATCCAGTTTAGATTCTGCACAGACATATCTTACATTGTGAGCTAATGTCGATTGTCAAATTTGTTTCAAATTCTTATTCATCTTGCTATTATTTAGTTCCATACAGTCAAGCAATTTTGAATACAATGATGACATCATTGCTGTAATCTACATCAAGCGTGGCATAACGGGCAAGAGCTTATCAGTCGAATCTGAGTACATCTGGTCTCACTTTTACAAAGAGGCTCGTATAAGGTCAAACACTGGACATTATACTACACACAGCAACCAAGAAAAGAGTGTGAGAGGGTCATATACACCACACTGTCAAACACAGTCATGTACACACATACACAGAGGGGACGGCATGTCAACACACACTCATTACTACAAACCTTAAAAGGAGTGGGGGTGAAAGGGTTAACTGGGGAGAGGAATATTCTACACTGAATCTCAGCTCCCTACAGGAACAGAGAAAATTCAACAACATTTAATACACTGCAGACACGAGAACATTTCATCTTACATTCGCACCACAAATTATAATCACTCTGCTTCGTATCACAATATGCAAACAACTGCAAACCAATAATAAGGCGAAGGCTGTATGTATATGTTAAGGATATCCTGTTTAAGATTAGATACCTTGTTGTTTTCGGCCTTTGCATTTAATGCTGCACCTGCTCTGTCATCACTTGGGTCTGAAGATGACGACTGCTATAGGCATTTCAGCAAAGGGAATGGGCAAAGACAGCAGAAAGTCAGACATACGCATACAGAGTTTCAGTGAATGCAGCATCATAGCAGTGCTCACACCTCACATTTAACATCCTCAGAGATAATCAACAAAGACGTTTTTCCTGCTCATCCAGGCAATAACATCTGTTGGAAGGCAGTGATCTGGCGTTTAAGGGGGACACATCTGCTGTGTATGGCCTTGTGTGTTTGACTGAAGAGTGAGACGGGTAGTGAAAGCTGGTCGTAGATGGACAGATTCGTAGGAGAGCAGTAGCCCCCCGGTTAAGAAAAGAAAGGAGAGGAACAGATGGTCACGGAAGTACTTGAGTGCGACCGTCCTCAGAACCGCTCAGCAAGCCCTTTAAAATTCCACAACAGTACCCTGCAACAAATAAATACAAAAAACGGCAATCTGAGCATCTCACGCTTTAGCGACAGAGGGTCTGGCTAACCCAACAAAGAGGAATGCCAAAGTGCAAAAAAAAAAAAAAAATAAAATCATTGAACAGGTTCCTGGTCGATTCTCAGAGAAACGTATCACCTTTTCAGTCGACAGTTGTCATTTGACCAGAATAATCTATCCAAAGCTTGAAATTGATTTTTAGGGTTCTGGAAAGAAGTCAATACATTTCTGAAAATGGACCACAGAGAAAGAGCTGCTCAAACAGGAGTCCTCCAAGTCTGATTTTGAAATGCACGGCAATTATGACCAAACGAGTTCCCCGAGCTCTGTTTTCCCAAAGCGCTTCCCTAGGTGCCTTTTAAGTTTACTTATTTAAAAAAAAAAAATGTATTATGGAGTGCTAATTAGCGAGCGAGGGGAAAGGACTTGTCAAATGTGGGCACGGAGATAAGACTGGCAGCAGATGAAACGCACTCTGTAGGAGGTGCCACGTGGGACACAACCATACCCAGTCGAACCTGGAGCCCGTGGAAATCAAGCAGTGAGAAGATTAGTGGGCTGTAGGGCAGGTCCAAGGGCGGAGTGTAACTCAGGGAAGGACACGTATTCCACAAGCAACATAATACCACTGAATTAAACTGCGAAGGCAGAACAAGATGCCTTCACCCAAGAGTTTGTAATGGAGACTACTAACTCATGAATTTATTTGTTTATTTGTTATTTTATTTTGTTTAAATGATTTAGAGGTATTCAAAACAGATTATTGACGGTGGTGCCTGACATTTACCTGAACAACTGATATATGATAAAGGATAACCTCATATGAGTTACATCAAGGACATAGTACATGCTAAGATAGAGGTGCTGCTTATATTTTGTCAAGGACAAAATGAAAATATATGTGGGCAGGAGGTGGCCTTACAAGTTTAGCACTGGGCATACTGACTCATGGATGAAGGTCTGATACTCTCTCAGGCTCTAGAGCTAGCTAATGTTAGACTCACTCGGGGCGACTGGTCGATGCCCTGCACCCTGAAAACCACAGGGTTACCCGCTTTGCGTATGGCCTCAACAGCCTCCTCATGACTGGCATCCAGCAGGTCCACTCCGCCCACCTGCCAAACACACAGGAACAGACAGCCAATAGCACACACCTTTCACCTGGAGGGCAGATTACACTAGCAAAATCTGCACTTCTATTTGTGGAGAAAACAGTTAACAAACACTGCAAACTTTATAAATGCAAAGGGTGGGTTGGGGCCAAGGAAGGGACAGGGAAGGCACTACTCCAAAGACAGCAAGCAAAGGAGGATTTTATTCTCATCATGTCTGGAGGCAACTTTCTGCATTCAGAGCTGGTTCTGAGGACCTGCCGTTCAGCAGGGTGTCCCATGCTCCTTCAACATCTAACACTCTCAGAAATGGAGAGGGCTAAAGTAGTTCAATCAAGATAAATATGGGTTGAATCAGGTTTTCAAGTGCCTGGGAGGAATGAAAGCCAGCGGACGCTTTGACCTTCCAGGACCGAGATCAAGCAGACTTCATCTATGAAAATACAAGCCTTGACCAGCGTTGTGTCACAGCCGGAGACCCCGTAGTTTATTATGATAAGACCGCTTAGGCTCTGCAGCAGTGCTCAGCAGCCTAAAAACAGATATTTCATTACTATTCCACCGCTGCTTTTAAAACACAGGGTGGACAGTATTGCAAAGGCCCCATGGTAAACTTCACCATGAATTTAAAAATAAGACATCAAACATACAGGACAGTGGAGTACAGTAGCTATTTTCAGTTTAATTTTAGGCATCCCATTGTTTCTCTGACCCATTACATAGAAAAGCTAAAACAAATTTTGTTATTCCTCTCTCCTTGCTAATAATCTACCCTCTCTAAGAGGGACAGATTATTACACAACCAATGCAGTACATTCTATCGTTTCAGCTTTCAGATATTTACATTCATACTGTTTCATCTAATAGAGACAATTTATGTTCAAACAGACTTGAGTCAGTCATAAATACAATCATGAAGTAGGACCTTCATCTTGGATAAGGTGACAGGTGACTTCCGTACCTCCACAATCCTGTCTCCAGTTTTCAAGGTCCCATTCCGGCTCGCGGGGCTGTTCTCCAGGATTTGTTTGATAAAGATTCCTCTCATCACCTCTCCGTTGCTAAGGCGACTGCCCATGCCACGCCCCCCCATGATGCTTATGCCCAGAGACTTCCCGGCCTCTCTGTACAGCTCCACCCTGAAAGTAAACACATCAAAGAGCCCACCCCCGGTTACTCTGGGGGCGCAGCGGCCTAATCTTCCCCTGTTGTTGTGTGAAGGCTATGACATTATTTCCTGAGAAGACAGCTGAGGCCCCTTCATGGAAAATAAACTACAAGGTGAATGTGTGGATGCGCCAAGCATCTGCAGTCATTTAGGGACAAACCTAATGACGGAGCGTGGAAATTACTGCATTACTGCTCGCCTTGTGAAAAATAGAGCTTACTCCTGTTCCCTGATAAGTTAGGGCGATTCCACCTGGAAACCGTCACTTTCTGTCAAATATAAATAGCTACTTTTATAGTGAGGCTAGGATCTGAACAGGTGTCTTGATCCAATGTATGAGCGATCGTCATTCTCAACAAAATGAGCAATTTTGTACGCCATATGTACGTATGTGCAACCCATATGTCTAGCTTCAAGAATAGCAAAAACCATGGATTTAAATGCCAACCACAGATTTAAAACCAAATTGCACATTATAGATTTGGAAACTCTCCGATAATTGTGCACAGGTAACTGTCACTGTTTTGGGACCTCCTAAATCTGCACATTAACTGCCCACATACAGATTTACAACTGCTGAGAGAAGGAGGGAACCAGGCTATAGGTAGCCAGTGCATGATTACTTAAAGCACATCCAGGAATTAAAATGAAACATCCAGAGGAAAGTAAATCTAGTTAATAATTAAGGGAACTGAGAATAACTTTGAATTGAGTACTGTAAAACTCTTCACTCAGCAATACAGAAATAGCTACTGAAGCAACGAACAAAGCAGTAACTCGGCAAAATATTCATTTTTTCGTGGAGCAAACTTGTCACATTTACTTTGTTGAGTGAATCAATTGTTGTGTTCCTTGTAAACCTTCATGTTTCTTTCATTTCAAATGAGATTCTGGTACCAAATAACCTTTTGGTTTATACCTGCCCTTTATTCTGTCTGACATTTCCTTCCAACTTAAGTAAAAGGTATGCCTGATTTTGAAATCTCAGACAAGACGTGCTGCCTAGATCTGTAGATTTGTGATAAATGTCATTATGGGCTATTTGTTTATGGTTTGCATGAATAAACCACCAATTTTTGGACACTTGAAAATGAAATCAACATTATTCAGCCATAAAGGCAGTGGTTATACAGTAGACTCACAATCACTATGATGATTTTTAATATCTATAATAAATTATATTGTTGATGTTTTGTAATTTTTCTCAGTCTCTAAAATGGGTTATGCTGTGGAGGTGTGGGTACAAAACTTAACCCTAACACTCTGCCTTTGTGTACTGAGTGGTTAATACAGCTAACTACTTCCCGTAGAGGTTTATTCAAAACACTACAGACCTTTTTTCAGACAATTAATTTCAGCCTCCGGCTACATATACATATTAAATTATTATTATTAACTGTTGTTAACCACTAACAGAGACTTCCATGATTTCACAGCTGATAAACCTTGGGTACACCACTGTTGCGGCAGCATATCTTCAGCTAGTAAGATCACATTATGCAGGGACACAAGTTCAGTGTTCAATAGAGCTGAATTAATCCTGCCACCTGACTGGATATTTGAACGCACAAGGTTTAATCCACGCTCAAAATTAATGATGCCTGCGACAGAGGGTTTAAGTCATTATACTGTTCAATGTAGGGAGTAATAAAATACCCAAGTACAATATAATGGAAAGTTATTGACAGCTAATTGATTTTGGGATAATTTTAAGACAATGAATCACATGGTTTGGCAACTATCTAATTTGGCAGCTATCTTAATTTGTTTACTGTCAATCATTTTTCAATGAACGTAGCCCAATGAACACTGGCCTTTTGCCTAATGGCATACTAACAGTCTTGAAAACAAATTCATTGATAGTTTATCAAATGCCGAAACAATGCCTTATGCTTAACCCCTGAAAGCCCCAGCTGCTGATTGGACAGCTGGATCCTGTCATAATGGATCGTTCCATTCATTGTTTATGCTCACTTTCTTGGTTGGTTCCAGTTGCCGTGGGCAATGCTCTGTAGCTCGTTCTCCTCTTCTTCCTCTCGCTCTTGTTGTGGAAGTTCCGGGATCTTTCTGTTATGGTAGAGGGGACAGAGTGTCCAGACACTAGTTACAGCTTCCTTATCATATCGCCCTTCCGCCCACTTTGCAGTATTTCAGCGGTGCTTTTTTCTGTTGCCATGGAGACCGGCCACCTGAGTGCGATCAACTTCAGTTACTTAAAAACTGACATAACTGAGTGCATCTTCTAATAATTCCAGTCGCAATGCGCTTCATTCTCAAAATGTGCACAGCAGAGTTTAGGAAGTGTTTTTTCTCTGCTGTAATATGGATAGTAACGCAAATAAGCCATAAGACTAACAGCCCCTCAAAAAACATAACAGTAATACATGCATGCACATACCAGAAACTGCAGGCATACAGAAGGGCTTTATCAGTTATGAACGGCTTAATCCTCCTAATACACTTGTTTAAGAAGCTTCCCTCTGAAGGATGCTTCAGAATATTCATGGCCAGGAAGAACACTCGTTAGAAATAAACTGTGTGCAGTGGCATCAGCCTGCTCAGTCATACCCCATAATGTTACTTATCTAATGTTGCTACCCGCTAACAGCTGCTGTTAAGTGTGGTGCTGTCTGTATGCACTGTGTGTGAGCAGTGACTCCATACTGTCTGCATGTATTTGCCCTGCCTGCGCAGAGTTGCACTATGTAAGTACTGTGATTGTAGGCACTGGGCACATATTTCTTTATGCACTATTGACTGTGCCTGTGCAGGTCGTAAACTGTCATGTTTTCTTTTAAACTGCGTTTTTCTTACCTGTGACCTAGGACAAGTTCGAGCATCTGCTTTTTTACTGCCTAAAACTTAGATGCTGAATTTTTTCAATACAAAATTCTAGTAGGCCTGTGGTTTTTTAAATCTCTCTCTTTCACATGGCCGGTGGCTTTAAAATGAACAAACTTTGCAAATCTTGCTCATTCCTTTTGTATTCATGTCAGTAAAATAAAATGGAAACACGACTGTCTCCTGAAACATATTATATCTATTATTGTCAAAGCACAGATTTAAAATTCCACCCTTAAATATGGTTTTTTGCTTTCTCCTGACCTTTACCATAAAAACTTGCAAATGAAAGCTGGCTGTCACTGTGCTGGATATGAGAGCTCATGGCGTTCAGAAAAGTAGGTTGTTTCACATTCCAGAGACACAACATTGCTATTCAAATGATCCTGAAATTGGGTCTAAAAAATAGAAAAAATAAGCACATTTCATTCATCAGGTGCAAATTACTTTGCAAGGTAGATTTCACTACACAGCACTGGACGTACATAGTTTGTGCAAGGATTTTGAAAAATTCTCATGAATATATTTGCCGATAATACCTCCATTTGGACAAATTATAGCCGTACCTTTTTCTGGGTCTCAGCATTGAATCAAATGCATGGAAATGGAGGGAAGCCTGTATCTTTGTACTGCATGGTTATCAAGTCCTGCTGAGCAGGTGCTATAGATATTACAGCCACTAAGAGAGAGGCTGAAATGAGTCAAATCACCATGTGAACATTGATAATGAAGAAAGGACGTGTAATTTGGTCTCCTGAATCTTACAGACCTACAGAATGATAAGCTTGCATATGTTTACCTTCTGCTGGTTCAGTGTGCTATGTTTCTCTATATAAGAGGAGCTCTGTGCAAAGGAGTCAATAAAGTCTCAATGGATCCGAACTACGGCGGCCCTTTTGGCCTCAGATCCTGAAACGCGTCACTCCAGTCAGTGGTCTGGACAACAGAGCTCATAGATCGCTTTGGTTGTACCAGTTTAGCTCTCTGCTTAATGTCCACGGGTTGCCAGCCCTTCCCCTGGAGAGCTGCAATTCAGACATGAATTGATCAGTTAAGGATGTTGCTTAAATATTTAACTCATGTTACTCTCCAAAACCAGAGTGAGAATGATATCTCTTGAACTACTTGGGAGATATCGGTAAACTCATGGTTTATGTGTACAGAGGACTGCACTCCTGTGTTTGTGATTTCGAGGTTTAGGAAACAAAATCATTTTTTTTCTATTTGAAGAATTTCAGTTAATGTCTTTTAAGTGTTTTTTATTCATTTCAGTGACAATCTTTGAAGGATTCTATATGAATTTCAGTGAAGATCTTGTAAAGCTTTTCTTGCATTTCCTTGAAGGTCTTTGAAGGGCTTTCTATGCATTTCAGTGACAATGTTTAAAAGCTTTTCTACGCATTTCAGTGACAATGTTTAAAAGGTTTCCTATGCATTTCAGTGACAATGTTTAAAAGGTTTTCTACGCATTTCAGTGACAATGTTTAAAAGGTTTCCTATGCATTTCAGTGACAATGTTTAAAAGGTTTTCTACGCATTTCAGTGACAATGTTTAAAAGGTTTTCTGTGCTTGTTAGAGAAATCCACAGTTGCATAACCACCAGAGTAGATGGCACTCACCGTGGGAGAAGGGGTGCATCCACTGTGACCTCCTCCTCAGCCAGCGGCCCCAGGGTGACCCTGTACTCCTTCAGGTGCTCAGCGGGCACGAAGGTGATGCTGGAAGAGAGCAGCAGAGGGGATCCGTGGAGCAGACACTGCAGCAGACAGGCCCGACAGCACAAACACGCCCATCTCCAAACGCACTGTGAGCCCGCTGAGGGCAGGCCGCAGAGAGGGCAGCCATCCGGCGCGACTAAATCAACCCATGCTTCCCTCTGTTCAGGTGAATTCCTGCCTGCAGGTGTGGCCTGTGGTAAAATTTTACATTCCAAACCCCTCACATAACTGCCCCCGACCCCTGTCCTCACCTGATTCTCGCCAAAATCAAGCTCCAGCGCAACACAACTTTCAACACCATATTCAAATCATCAATCAACCAACGATTAAGCAGGGTCATTTGCAGTGAGCGCCATGGAAAGCTGCTTCCTGGTGAGTGACGGGACTAGATTTATGGAACAGAAAAGCGCAGGGACACAGACACTATGGCTGGAGATATGATTAAGGTTTTCACCCTCTGTATTGTTGACATTGCTTATTCAATGTGAGAAATGTGTTTTTTTTTTGGGAAGTGAGGCTGCCATGAGGACTAGTCATGCAGAATGGGACAGGTGTGTGAATAATATAACGGCACACTGTAAATGAGGGAGTGGAGGTTGGTTCTGACATCGGTTTGTGTGGTCATATACACCTTATCAACATTCTGCTGACTCTGCTGAATTTTATTTTCAAATCTTATTTCCATGTGTGAGTCTGGGAGGAAAGTAACCTTTTTCTGCTAAATATGCACAGACGATTTTTGTCCAAGGTGAGGTGTAAATGCATTATTCATAAATATTTACATATGATAATAAAAAATGAAAAAAGTGTTTTAGAGGGGTCAGAAAGTGTCTGTGTATATTGTTCCATCAAGTTTAACACAGTGCACACAATTTGCTAAAGCATGTTACCCAATTAACTTATGCACACTAATGGCATACAGTCTGTCAGAGACAGCTGATTATGAATTTAAAAAAAATTAAACCTCGGAGAAGATGATGGAGACAAGACTGCCACAGTAATGGGCAAACAAGCTCATAGCAGTACAGCCCTGCTAATAGTAACTCTGTTAATAGAAATCTGAGCTGATTATTGTATAACATATGCCACACTAGGTTTAGACTAGGCACCTTGCTTCAAACAATGCTGCGTCTTGCTCTAGGGCAGAAATGGTCCCAGGTGTGTCCCGGTCAGAAACCTTTGGGATAAAGCCTGATGTTTTAACTCCTACACTGCCTTTATGCTCCACACCTCCCCAGAGAACGCCCACCATGCCTGGATTCACACAGACTAATGGTGCTGAAAAAAGCCCTGACCCTGAGGGATAACAGTGCTTAGCACAAGCAGACGCCGAGCGCCGATGGGATCCTGTACACTATGGCTGCGAAAGATGCAGTACGGTATAATCATACATCAATGGCTATTAGTGGGTTTCAGTCCTTACAACTCATTACATTCAAATTATTCCCATTTACTTTCTATAATTGACAATAAAACAATTAAGCTGTAAGTACAGCTAATTATTAAATATTATGTTCTGGTAGATAATTATGTTTCTTTCTCTATATCAAAAGCTTTTCTGCATTTTCTCACATACATACTTTGGATTATTTGAAATTAAAATTATCTATAAATGTTTGCTTTGTTCTCAGTCTGAAATCAGAGGGTATTGATTGATCAATCTGGTGTGAAAAGATTCAGAACTGTTTCTGAGAAAATTCATTTTGAGATGTTTGTGTGCAAGGTGTCTTTGTTTATGTAACAGGCCTAATAAAGTTGACCCCAATTAGTTCAAAGACAGTAAATAATTCAAAAGGTGCTCCCTTGCCCCCTCTCATCACCGCCTCGTTTCCAAAATGTCATATACAGAACACAGAGTTGTGTGACCTTTTTAACTTTGGTGAGTCTACATCAAGATCAGATCAGTGGGAGCCACATTTATAAACTATCAATGTAAAAAGCATGTTCATTGCCTATAAATTACTGGAAATATGTTGTGGGTTTTATGTGAATGTAAATACAAAAACTATTCTATTATAATACATTACAGTTCAATATATTGTGATAATATAATGCAGAATGTTTTTGGGAATATCATTTGTTGATCACCTGGTATGGATTAGTTATAACATGATATCCAATACATGATATGTATGTGATATTTTCTCTTATATTTAGTAAAAGCAGCAGTTAAAGTTAATAATGTAAAAGTTACAAATGAAAAAAAAAATTGCTGAGTAAATTTACCTTTTACGGTTTTTAGAATGAGTATACACAGGATTTGTGAAAACAAAAAGTGTATCAAATAGTTCAGAAGTGGAAACACACAGACACACACACACACACACACGTGGTAGTGAAATGCATGCAGGATGTCAGTTTGTAATTCCAAACATCTATAGCGTGTAAAATAAAAAAAATATTCCTAACACATGCGCAAGCTAAGATTTGGTGATCCAGAGATACAGAAGTCTCCTCTTGTTGAGTAGTCACTTTTTCAAAAGAAAAAAATCAGTCCTGCAGTAATGGGCACTGTATCATTTGGTAAATTTGTGCCTTAATGGTTAACTAAAAAAATGGTGACAAATAGTTTCAGGGCCATGGTAATATGGTTAATCTTTGGATTAAATAACATATTCTTTCTATTCACCATTAATTCAACACAATTTTGTTAAATTCAGCAAAGTCCAATACTTTTATCTACTAAACTATAACTATATGGTCATGAGCGATAAATCACTGTAGCTATGGCGGTGTCTGTGGAAGGAGGAGCCGGCATGCTCTCCCCACCCCTTACCTGATGTCTGGACCAATGAGAGACTGCCGCCTCAGCAGGGCCCGTGCCTGGGCGTTGTTCAGTCTAATGGTGGGCTCTCCATTGATAGCTAAAATGCTGTCTCCTACACCCAAACGTCCATCTCGGCTTATGGCTCCACCATGAACGATACTGCGAATTACCATCCCTGAGCCATCCTTTATGGCACTCACTGTCATGCCTGCCAAACACATAGGGCCGCAGATGACTGTCACATCACGGGGCGCACGCGCAAAACAGCCTGAGCATAACCACTATGGTCGTACATAATTTGAAGATCATACGATTTTCAAAAAAAAAAAAAAAAAAGTGACATTTTATTAACGTTCAATTCAAATTACAATACAATCATAGTGTGTCGAGTACAATGTTTTAGAACAACAGTGAATGAGTTACAAACATGCAGAATGCGACAGTCAGTGCCGCAGGTGAATAGGAGTTAGCAGCAGATTCAGCACTTCAGTTTTTGGAACTGTCTGAATTTAATGGAGTATTCTCTGGATGATCATTTAATGCGCATTGATGAGCGTTAAATGAATCTTCTTGGAAACAAACCACAGGTCTTTAAGGAATCTACAAATTAAGAGGAGTCAATTTTAAACATTTGTATTAAACAGGCTGATACTTGCAGATGCTTGCAATGTAAATTTTAGATTTGCGGTAGAAGACCAGTGATGGATATTCACATCCTCTCTATGGGTCGAATGTGGTACCACACTGGCTCTAGGACAGGGGAAGTGCAGATGACATGACAATAAAGCACAGTACGTGGATACAATTGCATTCTGGCATAATTTGCCACTTAATATTTGATTCAAGTACACTGTGCAAAGTTATAGCATGAGGTATACTGTGCAGAAATATACAAGTAAGCAATATTGCTAAATAATTCATAGCAATACAATTTAGCTGCCTGGCAGCGCAACTTATGTTATTGATATAAATGGTGAAACACAAATTGCAGAGGAAGAAGGTATATGCTTTGCTTTTCCTTGCTCCTCCTTTAAGTTGTTCTAAAAACTGTAGTGCTGTAGGCTTTTATTCCACAGAATGTTCATACTATACATGACATGACCTACATCAATGAGAACATCCAAGGCAAAAAAAAAAACACAGGCTGTCTCACATTGGGAAATAGCTCTACAACGCAGAACCTAAGTATCTGCAGTGTGCCATTGGCTTGCAGCACATCATGTTGTCATTCATGACCGAGATATGAGCAAATGCACAACCGTACTGTGAGAATGCAGCAAATGGTGTTTTTCCTATAAATATTTCTCCCTTGTATTACATAGTTTAGTGTATGTCAGTTCCAATAAACTGTAATGAGCATTGATGAAATATACCACTCTGGTCTTAATCAAGGCCTTTGACTGTTTTCAGTCTTACTATATCATATATCACTGCCTAAAACAATTACAGGATCTTCGTGAGTGTAAGTGAGCTGATGTAGGCTAGCCTCAGACATCTACATATCACGACACATAGCTGTGATGATGCACATATAAGGACTGTAGGTGTATTAGTTAGGATCTATCTTTTATCTGTCAATCTTTTATCTCTTTCCCTGGAATGGGCACAAAGCAAGCTGAATCACCTCATTCACTGTCGATACCCCCCTTTACAACTTACAAGATTCAGAGGTTAGAGATAGTGAACGTTACTCAGACAGACCGTGGTCAGTCATGAAAAGTCTGTTTGCAAAATATTTGTGAATGTAGATGGATAAATAGAGTGAATTATTTGTGATACATACTCAGTACATTGCTGTTTGGTTACAGAATGCCATTGTCAAGAGGAATACCCAGTTAGCTAAGATCTGTTGAAAAATACTCTTGTAACCTTCCTTTTCCATTCTATTCTATGATGCAAAACACCTCTCCACAGAGTGCACACTGTCATTGTGTGTTTTGCCTTCACACCTTATCAAAGCTTTTTAAATGAAAGGACATACTCCTGAAAGGCACCTTTTGTCAAAATATTTTGGCATTGGGCAGATTTCTCTTTGTATTCCTTTTCCACTATTGAATGAACAGCTCAGCCTCACACTTTTGAAAGGTATGGCCTTGGTACAGACACACAATGTGCTCTGAAAGGTGTAGTGTTTAATTAATTTCCTGTGCAGGTGTGTCTCTGTATATCAGATGTGTCCTTCATTATGGGCAGGTTGCATGTTTGTGAATAAATCAGATTTATTTATATTTAGGCTGCTAATGATAATCATATAAACCAGATACATTTGTTAATCACTCAACACATGAATCAAGAACATGTGCGGTTTAAACATGTCAGTTTGTGTGGAGCCTTTTGGTCTTACACTAAATACACAAGAGTGTTTTTAAGTGAAAGTAATCATCAGTATGTATCTTGTGGAAATATTGCATAGTCAATAGGGCTGTTTCAGGAATATTAGGGTACGCTTGTAAAAAGATTATGGCATTTCAGATTCAGCAATGCACCATGGGTACAATCCTGAACGTGAAGCGATGACTTGGAAGGGGTTGTGGAACACCATTACAAAACACACTATTTAATGTCAGGCATCTTCATTGACAGACTGTATTTTCTTATCCCCTTGGCTAACTCATATCTGCAATCAGTTATAAATGTATAATTCTACAGAATTTACTTATCAAAGAATTAGTAGTTTCTTCCAGCAAACATCTTATGGGTACATGCCTCATACTTAAAAGTCATTCACACAAAAAAACAAAAAAACAAAAAACCAAAAACACTACTCTTGGTTTATTAAAACAGGCATATTGTTTTACATAGCAGTTCTGTGTTGAAGGTAGGCTCAACGTACTAATAGTTTTGAATGGAAGTTTGAGCTAATTGTAAAATGCAGAACCATGCATGTGGAAACTATGTGGTAAGCTAGTGCTTTCTACAATCATAACATACCCTAAAGCCATATTTGTTACTCTAGCTCAAATCAGTTCTCTCCAATCCAACTCACTAATAAGCTTTAAACCTTAATGTTATATAGGGACAATATACCAATTAATCAATTAATGAATTAATCAAGAAGTGATTGGAAATGTATCCACATGTTTGATTGCGCATTTATAGGACAACATACAGTAAGCAAGCAATATCTGAACAATCCGCAAAAATACTACATCACGTTTGTCTGTACTATAGAATATATTATTTAGAGAATATATCATTTGAAAATTATGTTCACCACACACAGTACAGTGCGGTGACTTGTAGCCAACACATTAAAATATTATGCTTTTTCTTAATTTCATCATTTTTGGATGTGACTATCTAAGTCATCATACTATCAAAAGCTGTATCTAAAAATACACAAAATAAAAATGTACCACTATTTATTCACGTGTTTATTCTCCTGCTTATTGTCTCATTTGTTTGCTTTACAAAGCTGTTATAAGTGTAATTTGCCTGCCATGGTAAATTTTCCCAGAAGAATGAAGCAATCACACATCTCATAGAACCATTAGCGTAACATTTAGTATAATGTGGGTGCCATCAGAGGAAGCATGTCCTCCATACAAATCATGTCACGCTTTGTTATTTATAGCTCTTTAGAAGAACCAGCACCGTTAAGCATTACCATAGTAACTATGTACATACACAAAGAAAAGAGGACCATAAAAAAGACAGATAACATACCAAGACTAGAGTTGCCCTTGGCAACTGTTATTGTCCTCTCAAAAGGGGTTCCAGAAGTGGGGGCTCGCTTATCGGACCCCTCCATGGTACTGGCGTTCACGTTCGGCTGTTCCTCCTGAGTGACCACAATGACAAACGCCACCGTTAAGCATGTCGGCATCAAAACCTTATCAACGCTGACCCTTTTCGATTTAGGGACATGCTAAGTGGCATCCAAATGACAAATTACAATGTGCAGCCTCTGAGATTAGCCACCACTCTGAGGGGGTGTGACAAAGAGAGGTGAGTGGATCACATTAAGTCTGTGATTCATGGGACAGGGTTTTCAGTTCAAATCCAAGCCCTGGGATACACCCTCACCCATCTGTGGATGAGGGTTACAGCCACAACCCTGACTTTGAGAGTTTTGTGCTGCAGCGTAATATGTAATGACTTATATACATAACATACACTGTGATGTGGATTGCTGAAGTATTGTTGACATAATCTTTTAGCACTCATCTTACAGCCCTCATCTTACAGCACTCATCTTAGCACTTACCCTTGAAAGCTGACAGAATTCAAAAACGTTGGTTGTGAAGGGGCTACCAAAATGTCTATGGTTAATCCAGATCATGGTAAAATACATAAATAATCTGGAAAATTAATGTTTCAACATACACATGCATGAAGAGAAAAATCACATATGGCGTTACTTGATCCAAAATGTTTTCCTTTTCAAGATATAAAATTATTTTTACGAATAAACCTAGCCCTTACAGACAGCAGCTCCTCATCGTCATGGATAACCTTCTCTCCTCTGACGCCAAATTGCTGTACAGCTTGTAAGAACCTCATCCTCCCTGCCTACAGAGGCATTGCGACCATGTTCTTTTTCATGTGCTTTGTGAGCTGGTACTGAGCCCTGTCCGCCATTAAGGTCTGTGTGATGCACAAGCACACGCCCCTCTGGCCCTGAGCCTCCATTACACTCCGTCTCCATTAAGCCAAAAACCCTGCTCATCTGACAGACCAAAATGGCACCACTGAACCCGAGGCTGCGGGGACATGATCGGCAATGATATGGTTGAACGTACATGATTGGTTACCGTAAGGTTGGGGGTACATGATTGGTAATTCTTCAAAGGAAAAAAAAAGCGCTTCATCAGCAAATTCAGACACGGCCGACAAGGGCTTTGCAAACAAGTCTTCGTGGGCACTCTGCTAGATAAAACAAACCATACTGTAGAGCCGGGGTTATGGTCGATTAGAACCGCAATTACCCAAACTGACAATTAATTCATGGTGTTCGCCCCATCTTACTCCAAGTAATGAGCCATTCAGCAGGCATTACTGGCCAGTGGGGAATATCTCTAACCATAATGGTCCTGTCCCAGAGAATGTTTGGTGGCTGAAAGCACAATATAGTCTCCCCTCCCTGGGCATGATGCATTCAAGCCAGTGCTGCATAGCTATGAATCACTCTGCAGATTCCTCCATTATCACCCACATAACAATAAAAGTAAAATATGAGTGGCTCCAGCAATGGCCCTGTTCATTTTTTTTTTCTGCAGGCGTGGTGGTGAAATGCTAATTCATAGCGCCAGATGAGAAGCGAGGTGTGAGGGTGGCCATTCGGATACGCCGGCCTTGAAAGAGTTCTCGCTTACAAAAAATTTCCGTTTTTCAGAAACGAGCCAAGGCTCCATTTGACAATCAGAAATGGCATTGCTGGGATAGTATTTTAGTCCTGATGTAAGGAATTTATAGTTGTTCTTTACCCGCTGACTGAAGCCTGCACCACATACCAATGCAATAACAGAAGTGGTAAGAATAGAAATATCAGGCTCAAAAGTAATATGCTCTTAAAACAGTTTCCCATTTTGTACAGGAAAACGAGCCACAAAAGTAGCAAACTGTTTGTTTTCTAGCTCACAATTAGCTGAATCATGTCAGAGATGGAGACAGCTGAGGGAGGTTTTATCTGACACACGCACATCCATATTTATTCAAGCCCGAATGTGCTGAAGAGGAGTTTGTGCTTCTGGAAGCTGAGATGGTAGGAGGGAACTTTCTGGAACTTTTGCTCACAAAACTCCATCTCTAACATTAAGCGTCACAGACACACATTTGACTGGAAGTAGTTTGCATCCCCAGAACTTTTCACAGACTCACACTGTCTCTGAGATTTCTCCAGAATTTAGCAGACATTAAAAGGCAACCGGTGGGTTTCCCTACCCTTTGGGAGCAGACAACAAAAGGGACTTAGCGGCCAAAGTGTCAGAATATCCGAACAATGTCAGAACAATTTGTCTACTTAGTACAGTGAGTCAAGAGCTTGGCATGTAGCTTGATGGATTTAATGTTTTATCTTTACTTATAATGGTAGGTTAACTGAGGTTTAAAGTTGACTCAATTCTTTTTTGCAGTGACAACATGGAGAAATAACAGTGGGTAGAGACACCACAATACAGTGAGGAGAAACTAACTTTAACTGGAGAACAATTGAAGCAGAAACATGCAACTCAAGGACCCAAACTATTATACCAGAATGGACCCAAATCCTTTGTATTTCAAGCGTGGCAGTATAATCGAGATAGAGAAGCCTGCCATTTATGCTGCACACAGTAAAGTTTCATGTTTATATTTCTAATGCATTTCTAACCTACATAATGCCTTTTCAGCAGAGGAACAGGGACTTTACAGTTACAGTTCTGACAAATAATCTTTCCTGTTACATCTGATTTTCTTACTGGCTCCCAAAAAAAAAAAAATATTCGTAACCTCAACTGAAAATGGCAATTCTGAAGTATGGATGAATAAGCTCCATTCATGCAGGCTAAAGAAACCCCTTGAAACATTTCTGTCAGAGTTCCAGCTTGGCCACAGATTATCTTCTCCACAGGCATGACAATCAAGCTATAGAACACAGGATCTAAATGCAGGATATTTTTCAATTGTGGCTGAGAATGGTCTTATATATCATGGATTAATTCCCTCATTCACACACGTGGGGGGTATTCCAGGTATGTGGTTTAGTGACTAATCTGAATAAGTTAAGTCAGAGTAAGTGGTAAACCTCCTAAAGGAAGAGCCCTGTGGCTTCATTCTCCTAGCAAAACAAATCCATAGGGCTCTTCTTTTAGGAAGTTTACCACTTACTCTGACTTAACTTATTTGGATTAGTCACTAAACCACGTGCCCAGAATGCCCCCCTTGACATGGTTTACAATGCATGCTAAACAACAAAGAGTATATAAGCTGTGAAGTCTGTCCAGCATATGTTGATAACTGCATACCTTGTGTGTAGTGCAGTTGTTGCCAATTGTAGCTAGCATAGCTGCCTGCTGGGTGCCATGGAGATGGTCAGCTGTCTTCTCACTCATTAAGTCTAGATCATTTGAGTCCATCTGAAAAAAAAAAAATAAACAATAACATAAACAAAAATGAATATTATTGGCATAAAAAACCAGCTGCCAATATCGTGTGTGAGTAATACCAACCTCAGACAAATGCCGCTCTCATGATGTTTCTTTCAACACTATATTAATATCACAGTCTATTTAAGGCCCTGGAGCAATAGTCTACCAATGGTGTGTATATGCACACTACCGTGCCAATATCAACACTGCAGCCATAGCTAAAAGTCATTCATCAGTTGGTTTTCACAGCCTTGGAAATGACTAACTGGTGCTAATCCCATATGGGTGAGGACTCTGTCAGCCTGCTCTCGTGGCCAAACAGTGCAGCGTAGAAGATCAAGTTGCTCCTGCGTACATGTCCTGGGCATGGGTGCTTTTGTGTGGGGGAGGGGCTGAGCTGTGCAGAGGACCTCCCCATCTGCCCAAACACTAATATCACCTTTACAGATCCTCCATGGGTGAACCTTATTTATATTCCACTGGCCACAATCAGCTAAAATGGCTTGTTTGAATATTCAATAAAAATGCAAATGTCATCCAATACAGTAACATTTTACCAGTATTCTCTGACAATTTCTATTTTTGTCCCGTTTCTCCAATTTGGAATGTCCAATGGTATTCTGCAGCTGCACCCATCACTGAAACAGGAGGACACTACATGTGAAAAGCAGACATCCCTTCCAACTGCATCTTCCTCTCCCCAGAGGGATGAGATAGCAGCTATGCATCACCCAGCAGGGCTGCCAGCCATTGCTGGTACTGGCTCGGTCCAGAACCCACACCAGAACATGTGGTTCCATCCACACCAAGGAGCCCTACTTTACCATCCACCACAATTATGTATTTTATGTAATGTTACCATGCAAATATGTAATAGCACATTATTCAAAATGTATTTTCTTTTTCTCCTTTGCAAATGATTTTGGCTTGTGGTGGCCTGACTTCTTATCACATAGAATAATCTGAATCTGAATGTAATGCATTGATGAAAGAAGCGATGTATAAATGAAACCTAGACAGCACACGCACGCACAGATGCTGCAGAATCTTCTAGAAAAAAGGTTATTGCACCTGATCTATGCATCACATCCCATCTCGCAAATTGAATCCACCACAAATCAATTTTCAAAGGTTAGGAAGGCCTGCTGGATTCTCACCGCAAAACAATATGGCTCGAACCCCACGGCTTACTAACAAAAAGCACCTTGACCTTGAGCAAATTGAAAAATTTGCCTCAAAATGAATCGAGTAAGGTTGTTGAGCAGAAGAACGCAATGGCTGCCACTAGCAATTCCCGAGCCACTTGGCTTGAATTTGACACTGTGCCACACTCCCGGCTGAGTCCCTCCGCATGAAAAATTCAAGCTGGCTGTAACCGGACCCTTCGCTGGTGGTTACTAAGCCGCAGGCCACAACAAACGCACACAGGAAAGACAGAGAACAGTAACGCGCGCTCCGCGGGTGTGTCAATGAGCGGATGGTGTAAAGAGGCTTACAGGTAAAGGTTTGGCCACGCCGATGCGGACAGGGCCCGGGGCCGCCCCTTTCAGAGCCTGCACCGCGTCGTCCAGGCTGGCTCCCTGCAGGTCGGTGTCGTTGACGAGCATCAGCCGGTCCCCCGGGAGCAGACGCCCGTCCTTTTCCGCCACCCCGCCAGGCACCAGGGACCGGATTACTGTCACCGTCTTCGCTGGATCCAGCGGGTCCTGTGACAGGTGACACGTCGCAGCACTCAATTTGCTGGGAGAGACACACTGCACGGGACCAGGATCAAAACGACGCAGCGAGCGTGACAGCCTTCAACAATAGGTAGATATTGATCTATACGTGGGTCATGTGTCACGTGTCACATAGTGACACCCTGTACTGAGGACTCAATGTTAAATGTCAACTTAAAATTTGATAAAAAAGGAATTGTATTATTTATATCTTTTATGATTTAGACCAAAAAAATGTTTATTTAGTAATATGATTTTCTATGATATGTCATAATAGTGCATATGCATACAAATAAAGCGATCATGAGTTACCGAATAAAAAAAAAAGGACCACACTTCCCACAATTCCCAAAATGCATGACACAGGAACTGCACGCAGCATGATCCCCACTGGATATCACAACAGTAAATTGTGGAAAACGAAAGTTAGCTACTATAATTAGCTCATAGTCGATAAAAACATTGAATTTCTTGATTATGCAAAAACTGTGTATACATGCTCACACAGAATATTCCCCAAAGTCACTATTTATTGGCTGTATTTGTCATCCACACACCTGATAGTCTAAAATGCTAAAGCCGAGACCAGTGTCTCCCTTTTCCAGCTCGATAACTTGTGTCTCATTTTCCCACATGGCCAACGGAGATCCTCTACTGTCTTCTGCCATTACATTTGCTTCACGGTAAACAAGGCAGTCATCCAGGTTTTCTTGCACCTTACAGAAGGGAGAATAAATTATAAAAAATTCTCGCTCAGACACTCCTTCAATTACACACACGCACGCATGCAAATGCATGCATGAACGTACACACATATAAACAAACACAATGTACTTTGGCTCAGATAGTTTTGCCTTTGACTCAACATCTCTTTTATGAGTTGCTTGCTGTTGTTTGCAGAAAGAGTGTTTTCTCATTTGCTTGTGCTTGTGTAGTGTTGCACCTGCAGTGCTTTGTGTGGATTGATGATAATAAACTCATTCTGCTCTGAATCCTGCTACTTAACACAATAAATCTTTAAGATGGCCCACTATACTCTGTTGGACAGCCTGCATATGGATAAAAAGTGAATGGGTGAGGAAGATATTGTCACTTTCTTTAGGCATAGTTGCTCAAAATGTCAAGAGGCTTTTCAAACAGTGTAGATAAGAGCCATTTGATAAAACATCTCAATACTGTGTATAATCACATTTTATTATGACACAAAATGTGTTTCTCTGTAAAACAGAGAGCCCTGATTTGGATGGCCAGAAATACCTTCCAATTGGATCCAGCAGGTAATACCCTCAGGCCAGATTGGCCAGCGCTGCTGTCACTCAGTGCAGACTGAGGCGGGGCGACAGCATGCCATGTAGACACACACTGGCAGCTCCTTCAGAATGCTCAGAACTTCCTTATGACTCTCCCCTATGAGAGATATCCCATTTACCTGCAACAACAAAACACAATGATTCTACTTCAAACTACAGGGTACACACATACACTTATGCCATGGATAGACATACCATTATTTATGACATATCAGAAAATCACCCTGTGATTTCCTCAAAAACAAAGAATACCTTGTGCTCTCATGCTATCTTTCTGAAGGTATTATTGCAGCACTTTCAGCAATTTTGAAATTTGTAATTACTGTAGTGCTATGTGTTATGTCATGTTGTACCTTGACCATAAACAAATTTTTTTCTTCCACTTTAACCCACTGGGCAGCTGGTCCTGGATAGGTATAATCGTTATCATTTTGATATTATGAAATATGATTTCATCTGTGTTTTGTTGTTAAAATTATACCAATTTTAAAAAATAGCTTGACAAAAATGCTTTTCAGGTCAGTCAGTTAGTCATGGTAGTAGGTAGAAATCTTTCCATATAATCATTTTGCAGAACTGACAAATGATTATATGGAAACATGCTCCAAAGCCTTATTTCATAAATCAGACAAATCAAATATAAATGTCAAATTGTTTTGCTCTCCACAGGAAAAAAAACAGTTGTTGACAGCACATGGCAGCGTAAGTCTACATGAATTATAATGATCTAACATGAAAAAATGGAATACTACAGTGTTTACATGTTTTTCTGAGAAGACAACAAAAGATGTTTTTTTCATGTTCCATGGACAAGCCCAGATTTTCCAAACCAGCAAATAGACTTTTCAAGGTAGACACTCTGACATAATGTCACATACTTTGCATATTAATGTTATGCATTTTTCTAGCCAGCAAAAATCGCCAGTGTGTATTGCCATTTTTTCGCGCCCTGCATACTGCCTACCTCGAGGAGTTGGTCCCCGGCAAAGATTTTGCCGCTGCGTCCGACGGGTCCCTCAGGAAGGAAAGAGCAGATGTAGTGATGGCCAGATCTGGCCTCCAAGCTGATGCCCAGTCCACTGCAGTCACTGAACTTCTCAACCTGGGCAATCTGGCACCACAACGCAGACAGGAGCACTGCTCAACGCTCAATCACGCTCATACGAGGCCAGCGACCTCACAGGAAGGAACACATTCTCATTTTCATTTAATTTTTTTTTACATATCGTACAAAAACGCCATGAGAGGGGAGCCAGGAATCAGGGCAACGAGCAAGCATTCCTGTGGGCCAGGTTAAAATGATAAAGCTGCAGTTTAAACGCTGAGTTTCAGCTATGAAAAAGACGTATCTGATGTGATGCATGTTGATGAAATGTTGCACAAAAAATGAGTGATGGGAGGAATATTATGTTTCATACCACAATTTCATTACTGAGACCAAGGGAATTCTCCCATTTCTTCTTCAGTTCTTCCTCTTGGGTTTCAGTTAACTTGACTCCTGGAGAAATAATACAAAATAAATAAACAAAAAAAAAGAGGAAACGCTACATCTTCACTGTCACCTGATGACATACCAAGATTCAAAACCCATCTGCACCACTGTATAAAACCAGGCCAATTTAGACTAGCCTTTAGTCAAGGCTATGACACATACATTGCTAAAAATACACAGCAGGTGAAATGTTCCCGCTGAAGCAAAATACGACAGACGCATCTGGAGGAGCTTTAACAATAGAAAGGGAAATGTGTCGTCACAGTCAACAAAGCGCAATCAATCACAGCTAAGATTTATTTTCACACACCTATGTACCTTACATCTGTGTTTTAAAACAGTCTTTTTCTGTGGAATTCTGAATATACCAACATGTATACACTTATAATTTTAGAACAAATGATGTGTGGTAGCGAAAGTATGTGACGCATGATGGCATCTTCAACAGACAGATACACATATTTGAAGGAAGTGACATCACGAGTGAATCATAACTGGGTCCCCAGAAAAGCTTCACCTCCTTCTCATGACGGCTTATGCTTTGGCCTCATGTTAAGCTCATGCTAGGGGCAAAACGAGCCTCTTCGCTCTCTGTGCGGGGTGTTTTCGCGATGTCGAAATACCCAAATTGATTCAACCCGCGCTAGTGTTTGTACCACGGATGATCGAATGGACAATTTAAAGTAAGTTGCGATGTTGGCGGTTTGTAAAAGCCGTACCTCGTGAAATTTTTGTGCTTATCACGTCCACAGGGAGGCCCTTGACCACCTCGGGGGGCTCGTCCGGGTGCACCGTCGCAGGGACCGGAGATGTCAGCTGCTCCCCTGGCTGAATACCCCACCGCACCAGCCTCAGGGAGACAGTGCGGCCTGTGTTTCTCAGGAACTCCACTGCCTGGTCGTTGGTGTAGCCCTGAACGTCCGTCCCATCCACCTGCAGGGGTGAAGGGAACACACACACATACATATAAACGTGTATATACGTGTATATAGATAAAACACACAATAATTAGAAATGATCACTCTCAGAATAGGATAACCTCCTCAACAGACAAACATTAGCAAATGAATGAGTTGACCTCCTGTTCACATTAGCCATAGCTTTAAAATTAATAACAGCAATAATTATGTTTAAAACAAGACAGCAATACTTATTACTGTGGTGTATTTAAATCAAGTTTGTTGTGAAGATTTGCAATGTTGCAAGGCACTGTCAACTGTCTGTCTACAGTGTACTATAAAATTCTGCCAGTGAATAACTAGACTTCCATATAACTTGTTTAGTATTCAGATAGAGTAAGAAATTATACTCCAGTTTTTAATTAGGCTTGAGTGGGTCGAGAATTGAAATGTTAAACCTTGTCAGAACCACCGATTCTAATTATCTCAATGTAATGTGTGTAATTAATGCAAAAGGAAGCTGTAATTTTTACTGAAAAAATAATCAAATGAATCATCAAATCTGCAATTATCTAATGCTGTTCTCTCACTCATATTCATGCACCCTCAGTGGTTTTTTTTTTTACTACAAATTATCCACAGTGATATGATCATTTAAATTTAAATGGTTGGACATAATGAGAGATAACTCAAACTTTGCATGAAAACTACATCTGTGTATTCATTACAAGTAAGCATAGTGTTAAGTAGAAAGTAGAATTTTAGGCTCTGTGAAAATACTCACAGCTATGATCTGATCACCAACATGTATTCGGCCATCTTGTTCAACAGCACTGTCCTTTATTATGCTTTTTACAAATATCCCAGAAGGCTCTGAAAGGGAACACATCAAGGGTGTGAGGTTAAATGACACATTTTTTTTTGGTCAAGCATACATGAAGAGTATAGAATAATATATATATATATGTATATATACACACACACACACACACACACACATACACACACTCTCTCTCTTTAAACTCTCTAATTTAAAGTTAAACTGTAGAGCACTAGAACTGCCATATTATGTATCAGAGCTTTAAAACTGCTGCTACATAAGCTACTACCCCTACTACTACTACTACTACTACCACTACTATTAATAATAATAATAATAATCATAACAATAATAATATTCAGCCATCAAGAAAATGTATATGGTACAACTTTGTTTAGTTTTCACACAATGAAACTGGAAAAGGGTGCTCTTACCAGAATCTTTGTCTCCTATGCAGCCCGCAATCGTTATGCCCAGTCCCTGAGTGTCTTTGGTGAGCTCCACGCTGAATGCTTCTCTCTTTTCGTCTCCACAGCCCTGCAATGAGAAAGAGGACATGGTCGGGCAGTTACAGCTGACACAGCACTGGGAGAGAGTCGGCCAGTCACTCAGCCGAATTCTCCTGATTCCACATCCAGACACGACTGGCATTCCACACGTAGGTACCAATGGCGCCCTGTCAGCTGAAGAGCATTCTACGACGGGATACTTTCATTTCAAAATTCAGGTAGCATTACAGTGGAACTTTTTAAAGAGAGGAACTTATACAAATAACATCGTCAATGTTCTGTTTTTCACAGCCGAGTCACTGAAAGCACTGTAAGACATCCAAAAAATAAAAATAAACAAATAAAACTAAAAATATTTGTATGTCCTACTAGTTCTAACTTCTTAATCCACAAGACTGATGTCATTCCCCTGGCAAATTCCAAACCTCTTAAAAATACTCCAGGCTTTAAGTTCTTCTAGTTCAATGACATATTAATATCAACAAGAATGTGCCATGCAACATAGGAAGGTATACAAGGAATCACGTTGTGCATTAGTCCAAGAATATTTTCTGCAGCCGCCTCACACAGGCTCAGAAAAACCAGGCCTCGTTACATCACCTTCTGCTCAGCGTCATCATCGGGTGCTGGCGGGGGGCTGGGGTTCTCGTCTGGGGCTCCTCTGGAGACAACCAGCTTCACGGTGCCTCCACACAGCTGCAGGACCTGGGCCACCTGCTCGCTGTTCATCCCTGATGTATCAGCGTCCCCGATCCACAGGATGTGGTCCCCGCTCTGCAGCCTCCCATCCTGAGCACGACATATTGCACACACCGTCACCGCCATCAATTTCCCAATGAGCACCTCCTTTTCATCACCACTGCCGTGCAGAAATATCCACTGCGCATATTTTTGCACGTACTGAATGTCCTCATCCAGTCAACAATAAATAAAGTGGGTTCAAATTCCCATGTAACTTGCCAAATGTTATTTTTGTTAAAATTGAAAAACAAAAATGTTATGTTCCTGTAAATTTGATATTGATACAACACAGATGACAGGGACACAATATAAACAGGCTTCCATGTGGTTCTGGCCATTATGTGGTTCTGGCCATTATCAAAGCTTTGTAAGGCTGTTAGACGAATGACTGATGGACCCACTTTGGATTTCTCAGTATTCTCATTTATTCAAGATTTCTGTGACACTATGGCTGTCAACACTGAAGGCCTTTACCCTTAGAGTTGATTATTCATCGGCAGATTGTTTGTACAGCATTAAGAATTACCAAGAGAATATCCCTACGGTGATACTGAAAATGTGAGATTTTAATTGAGATGGTGTTTATTTGAATGTGGTGCAATTCAGCTGAATCAATCCATACAGAGAAGAAAAAAATCTTCACACTGCATTTACATAATTTGGCAAAACCACATAGGATATTGAAAGTTCATACCTCCAAAACACAACAGCTAATAAACCTTTGTCCCAGATGGTTTTTTTTTTCCTCGGTTGAATAAAATCAGAGAGCTATGAAAAGCTTGATTTCACAAATTCATTTCCCTGGCAACCACAAGTTAAAAATAGGCAGATTGAGATATGGGATTATGGAAAGCCAGCTTTCTGAATTTTGCTGGAGTGATGTCTCGCTGTACCTTATCAGCTATCCCTCCGGGTAAAATGGTTTTCACCACAACTCCTGCAGACTTCCTTCCCACAATGCCAAATCCAAGGCCGCTCCCGTTGTTCTGCAGCTCTATGGTTTCCAGTTTCTCTCTGTGGTTCTGCAGAAAGACAGGGCACGGTCAGAAAAACCTAAGAAGACAAAGATCTCCAAGCACATAACCGTGTATCTGTCAATTACATGATCATCTTAAACAAGATTTGGTCATTTTTAACATACTAGGTCAGACGTTCATGCATTTGGACCAATACAATATTGTTTTGTCTTTGATTTTAGGACAAAGTCAAAAACTAGGACATTTAATATGGAATTGACATGGAACAACTTATAATGGTTATAGACCCTGCTAATAAATTGAGGTGCTCAGAACATACTAGGAACATTAAAGTTAGAATAAATGTTCCAAGCACATTTATAAGTCCACTATCACAGGGATCCCTTCAATGTCATTGTGAAATAAGAAGAAACCACATAGTAATGGCCTTAGCATGTTGTTCAGTTGTGTTGCTCCATTTAAAATTGAATTATGCTTATCCATTTGTTTTCATTTTATCACTACTGTCAGAAATGTTATGTAAATCTGTATAGTAAAGATTAACTGAGCAAAGGATGAGCTTGGAAAAGGATTGTGGGTGAGGCATCACCATGCTTTGACAGGGCAGCGGGGCACTGTCTGAAGACTGTTTGAGGGACCCCATGGGGCTAGCCTCCTCTGAAAGCGGGCCTCTGGCTACAATAAGCTGGACCCTCTCCGGGGTATTCTGGAGCATGTCCACAGCCTGCTGTAAAGAGACTATCTGGTCCAATGGCTGCCTGTTGATGGCTAGGATCTGATCGGCCTCCTTCAGCTTCCCATCACTGTGGAGCAGAGACAGGGAAAAATGTATTATACATGAAGCCATCTTTCAGGCAGCACCGGATTTTACATGATCCTCAGACTGCAATGTTCATTATGGGCAGCTGGTTTGTTATTTTTTTAAAGCATTCATATTAAAGTAATTCCACTCCTTACTTAAGTATGCATGCTAGTTCACCATCATAAGACAGAAATTGTCTTTGACTATATCAGCATGGATGATTGTGTTTCTACTAACATAAACTCATAGTAATGACCAAAATTCTATGATGGGAATGCATGATTGTGCTTCCATGTAAATGTCATCCGAAGTGTTCCATTTCAAACCACACTGGAACTGCTTACCAATGTGTGACGCTGCCTTGCTGTATCTCCTGAACAAATATACCGACTTCCCCTCCGTTCCCGCTCTTTGCAGCGGCACAGCTGAAACCAAGCTCGCCAGAGACCGGCTTCAGGAGCTCGATGTATGTCACGTAACGTCCCTGAGCAAACACCGGGGGAAATATCCATTAAAAAATATAATTTCTTTAATGCACCATATTAACAGTGACATGTGTACAGTGCAGTTACTGTGTATATGTCATCCTTCCAGGCATCAAAAGGCTTAATTGTTTTAGTGTAAAGAGGAATGGTACAAATAGATTTTAAGCTAGGAAAATAAAAATGGTGTACTATTTCAATGCAATATTCAACATGTTTAAAAATTAGCATACTTGCTAAATACAAAACGTACATTAAATTGGCTTCTGGATGGCCTTATGATTTCCAAAAAGTGGACAATGTATTTTTAATTGTGAATATTCAGTCGCACCTGAGCCATGTCCTGAATGATCAGGTCGAAGCAGTCCGCTTGCAGGTCGGAGGCCGACGTTGCGCAGGTGTCCAGATGCGCAGCCAGGCTGCTGCTGCGCAGAGCTGACTCGTATGAGTCACTATGGGGCAGCGAGCTCAGGCCGTAGGTGGTGGCTCTGCACAGGCCACTGTTCAAGGATAGAGAGGACCGTACCTTCTTCCCCTTTAAGTAACACAAAAAATACATAAAATACATAATATGACAATACATGCATTAGCAGGGAGGTTGAACACAGTCTGTTCAAACCATCCACACTGTGTGTGTGCCATATACAGGTACAAAAATTATGTTGACAAAAATATGTGTTAAATATATATCTATTTTTTCCTTTTCCCTGTATTTACGTATAATTAAGCCGTCATTTCTGAAAATTAACTGGCGATGCTGTGACAGAAATAGTAACAGGAAAAGGTTACACTTGCTTATAGTTATTACTCAAATGTAAAAGTGCAATGAATTCGGAATGTACAATGTACAAATCCATATTCTATGAAACATGAAATCATAATAAATCAAGCTGAGGTTAGATCGAACACACATATCTTTAATAATTTTGTGCATCTGAACTATTGGCTTCTACTTTAAATATGTAGTACCTATTTGGCACGGTATCTCCAGGAAAATAGTTAAAGCTATAAATTATATCTCTGAATGAGGTTCCAGCCAACTGTTTCCTTGGAGACGGTCCTCAAACTTGGGTTCTGTCAGGGAGAGCACTTCCCAAAGTGAAATGCCGTGGAGAAATGGGTGATTTCACCTTGTACACTGCACGTTCCAGTATTAGCTGAATTTCTGCTGTCTTTCATCATTTGCTATTTGCTTTTATACACATCTCTCGTCTTAATTCCCCGTAATTGGCTGTGGATCAGGGAGTCTGCCAGATAAATAATAGTAAACAGAATCTGAGGCACTGACTATTTCATTAATTAAAGTACATTTTTGTTCTTTAAACAAAGCAATTTAATTGCACATGGAGATTTTTTTTTTCATTTACAAATTAACATGTCAGTTTTAGAATTGGCATCAAAGATAATTAAAAAGAAGCCATGGGCAAATGTCCTCAGAACGCTTTCTGTTTTATACCGACCAACAAAACTGGAATAAATCACACTGACTGAAGTATAACTCTGTGTATTTTTCCAGTCACACCCTCCAATTGACGCTTTGCCTATTCACTAATTTATTGTTAGTTAGATCAAGAGATGTCACTGCACATGAATCCTGTCATCTGGCTCTTTTTGGAACAAGCATCATGAGCTGTGGTCCATAGGAGACCCTGTCTCTGACTCTTTTACACGTGGACTTTATTAATCAAACCGGGTGAGCAGATTAACATTCCAGTTTGGTTCTTGCACATTTAACGAATCGTCCCCGTCCCACTTCACACAGCATGGTCGTTCCTCCACTGTGCAGGCTGTCACTATAGTAACGCCCAGATGGAGTTCGGAAAACCGAACCCTCTGCTTTTTTTTTCTAAAGAAAAATCCAAAATTGCACCATTGTTCTTGATAGCTCTGGCTTAAATTAGTCAGCGAGTTTCAAACTGCCTTCAGTACCACCTTACTCAGCGGCTGCTTGCCCAATTCTTTCTTTGTCCTCTCTTTGTTCTGTTAGTCACTGTGAGGTAACCCCCAAAGACTGTATACTTCATTTACTAACATTTTTATTTCAACATCGAGGAAACAGTGCGGAAGCATTCTTAAGGCCTGAATAACTGGGGGAAATCTTGGATCTTTAGTCCAAACTGCAAATCCTGGATACAAACCATCAAGGTATTAAATAATGTACTGTAAAACTCAATTCTGAAATACCTGAATTTTACACATTAACAAAGACAGTTTTTCCTCTGACTCATTTAGCATTATGATACAATAAGAAAGGTAATGAAATGCAAAACTGTTCTGCCACATTTCTTCCACAATTGTACTTTGTTATCAAATCAGTTGCTTTAACACTGATTGTATGTAGTGAAATAGCAGCTAAGTTGTGGTAGATAGCTAAGGTTCTTTTTGCTTGACTTCCCTGTTTACCTTTAAAATAGAGGATTGCCATATGCATAAGTTGCGTGTATCAAGGCACAATCTCCAGGGAGACGAGGACAAAGCTATGTATCACAATTACCTCCTTTTCTGTTGCAACTGGTGGGTAGTTAAATGATCCAGTGCAGTACACTGTGGATTGTTTTTATATAAGCTCAGTATCCACCCTATTAGCATGGTTTGTCTAAAATCAAACAAGTATTACCCACAAAATGTGATTCTACATGCTTCATAAATTGTTTCAGCAATGTAACATATTTTTTTCCAATTTCAGAAAACAACATTTAGCCATGTCTTTTGTTTGTAAATGTAATGGAGAGCAGACTGAAAATGATTCTATGAGAATGCTAACTAAATTTGCATGCTAACTGACTCATTGCTGACTGAACTTAGCCATACGAAGTACACACCCCATAGTCAGTAATTCTGTCAACTTAATAAGGCTGTTTCTTCTATTTCTGAGCCTCTATGGATATCTTTGAATGGATCTATTTTAAAAATGTGATATGGAACATAAATCAGTGTTTTATTATGAATGTCTGCACTGTGTCTGGTGTAATACAAGTTTTCTGTCTATACAGGGAATGCCTCCATGAGGAAATAAAAACATGGTGTGTGGTAGGAAGAATCTAGAAAATCAGATTTGAAAAGGCCATTTAATTAGCCTCTGTTTGATATACACTGCCAAATCGTTATTGCTGCTGTTGTAGTTAAAGTTTTCAGCCTGCTTTAAGGGTCTGGTCTACAAACTAATGACAGCCAGGCAGGAAGCAGCTGAAATTATTTAAGCTGTCTTTTTTATTGATTTGCATCTCTGCTACTGTCATCAGCCTCAGCAGAGTAAGTTTAACATCAGGAGTGCGCATCAAAATCCACAAAATAAATCAAAGCAAAGGTTGTACTGTAGGTATTGATTTTCCATCACTATAACTATAAGCAAGTATGTGTGTGTGTGTGTGTGTGTTCATACGTATGCGTACAGCTTGAGTTGCTTGCTGTTATGGTGTGGCATACACAGGAGTGGTATGCATTTGGTCTCAGTGGAATGGGAGACTTGGGACAGGCTGTTCCCCCCCCCACACTCACTTTGCCCGGAAAGTGTTGTCCAGACATCTGCATGGTGAGGATCTGGTGGAAGAGTGGGCTCTGGAGAACCGTCTTCAGGGCACAGAGCTTCTCCTCTGTGGGAACCTCCCCCTTGTTTTTCAGCTTTGCCTGGAGGCGCTCCACCGCCTGCAAGGCACGCTGGGTATCTGCAACAGTGAAATACATCAGTTAATGCGTTATAGAAACACCTACAGAATCATCCTTCGAGATAGGGGGGTGGTAAGATATGATTCAATATTTAAGTTTGTTTAGTGGCTCCAGGATGATGGCATTTAAATATTGCTGTTTTCACTGCAGAATACAAACATTAGAAAATCACTCAAATATCACATACTCTTGATGCTAGACTGCTGTGAAGGAGATTTTGGTCAAATGTAATTTATCAAATCCTATCCACATCTTCTACTTCGACATAGATGTCTTAATATCTATTCATTTTCCAGCATGTGTACCCCGTCAGGTATCATTCTACCTGCTATGTTTCTGCAGTAGCACCACCTGATGGCAGCTATCCGACACTGTCCTACTGTGGAACCACATTACTGGAAATCAGATGAGTTGTAACCTCTTTTTTTTTTACGCAACTGAAGCAGGTGAAACATGAGCAAACACAATCCAGTTCCTTAAAACTGAGAAGAACTAACTATAAGTTGAAATGTATTACACATAATCTAACAGAATCTTTAGGAATGCCGCTATCTTTGTTTTTGAGGGAAAACTGTTTTACATCTTAAATAATACTTGTTGCATTATTCTAGTCAAATAAGAGAGCATCGCCTTCCCATATGTTTTAGCATGACACATTCTTTATTATCTGTGTTGCTGATTTTGTTCAGTCTTTTCGTTTGATTGCATCAGGGGTGCCAATAATTCCAGAGTTGACGGCATGTCTTTGTTTATGAGCACGTTTAGTGTACAAAGCTTCTTCTAAATCCACACTAAACCAACGTCTTATGGATGTCATCTTAGGATCCTTTCTTGTTGGGTGTTAACAGGTTTTATGGGGTTGAGGAAGGTCAAAACCCTTTGCTTGGACGCCAAATACCCTAGCCTTAACGGTGCAAGAACCAGGTTAGTACATAATTAGTAAATAACCGTGCATTCACTCACAGACAACTTCAACTATTCATTTGTACACTTTATATTAATGCTGTCCACTTTTCTATTTTAACTCAAAATATGTTTTCATTGCATGTGATCATTTGGTCTAAGAAAAAATAAATTGTGACCATGAAGACTGAGTCAATTATTTGTGCTACTGAGACTGGCTCCTCTTAGATATTTCATAATTCGTTTCAATTAATGTATTGTGCCAGAACAGATGCCTTGTTTTACACATGCATTCTTTCCATTAGCAAGCTCAAGATTTACAGTTTTCTTGGGATTTCAGTGCATATTTTCTCCTAACAATGTACCAACACAATTCACCTTGCCCAGAAAACTAAGGTGCACATCATATTCAGATATTGATTCAGTAATGTACAATTTTTACTTCAGGGGGAGGTGAGCAAAATATATATATGTGAAACAAAGGACTGGTTATTTATACATCAATATGATACAAATGAATCTCTTTTTCTACTGAAAGCAGCGACCTTCTCATGGTCAGACACTGGTAATGAAAAAACCTACAGTACTTGCATGGCAGAGCATTACCAACATGCTGGTTATTGATTTATATGATTTCAGAACACAGCAGCATCTACAAAATTAATATTTACAATGCAAACAGAAATACGTAATCTTGTGGCTTGACTGCGGGTTATTTCACTTTGTCTCTGGTTTATTTTGTGTCATCTTAACTTTAAAGCTACAGGGATCAAAAAGCATGAAACAGGTAGGTATTAAAGAGCAGCTTACCCATTATTTCCATTATATATTTTTCCCAAGCAAAGTCCGATGTCGTCTGCTCATCTGAGGCCAGTCCCCCTCTTCAGACCTACAAAACCGAGGCCTCCATTTCAATCGCTCTGTGCACATTCAGTTGTACCGGGTATGGAACTGCATGAAAATAGAACTTCTCCATCAAGCTGCTAATATTTAAAACGCAGTAGCTACGCTAGAGATAAATATATTAATTAGACATTATTTTAAGCAGAATCAGTTTGTGTTACTCACGAAAAATAATGATGATAAAATGAAATCCTGAATGACTGATCAACAATTACAGTTTTGTGCATTCATCACTGGTGTGAACAAACAGAAGTCAGCACCACCATTTGTCATAAAAATGGTGATTAACATTATCGACGAATTATTGATGATTGACATTTCAGTTGATCCTATAATGGCAACCCGTATAAGACTGCCGTTGAGAACCACTAAAAACACAGTTTTAGCTCAGTACAGTTCATCGATGAGCCAAATCAATGCATGTCCTTAATTTGTTTCACTCACACATGTTACCAATTACTTTTACACCAACTATACAGAAATCAAATATGCATCAGTAAACACTATGTTTGGTTCATACTGTTTTGACCACACTGCTAAACAGGAAACAAGCGAGTCAAAGGGCCTAGTGACTTCTTCCACTGTTCAGCATTGCTCTGCACATTAGGGTTGTTTGAGTCTAATGCTCTTACTCCAGGATTAACATCTGCAAATTGCCTTAACCAGGCACTACCGTAATTGACATTGGCATATGGCTTCACAACACTTCTGGCTCTGCTCGGCTAAAAATACGCATGAAAATCTTCCGCAATAACTGACACTGGTTTGAGGAGAATGTTCTGCTATAACATGACATTCTTCAAAAAACGTGTACATTTCCGAATGTAGAGAACCCTCTTTGCATTACAGAGCTCCCATGGGTAGTGAGATACTTTGAGCTGTGGTAAAATGCAAACAGTTATGCAACCCTGTGACTCGAACTGATTACAAACTGGTTTCTGCAACAAAATGTATTTATGCTGCATGGTACGGAGTGAATAGTGGAGTGTATTAACTCTTAAACGACTAAAAGTGATCCAAAATAGAAAGCACAGAACTGGAAACCCATACTTTTTCTAATACATTTTAATCAAGCACAATTAACTTGAAATTGATAGCCCTGATTAGAATATCCATGTTATGTTGTGAGTTTGGGCAAATTTCGGTTTCATTCGTAACCTACTCAATTTATCAAGAACGGTTAAATACGCATGGTTCAACTACAGAGTCTGAAACAGTGTAGTACCTAATTAAATGTCCAAAATGAAATTACTGGCCTTTTTAGATCTGGCAATCCCCGACCTGTTTATGCTTAGTAACCCAAACAAAATGTAAACCGATTATTATAGTATTGAACGGATACGTTTCCTTCTTTTAATGTTTTGCTGCTAAACGATTGGAAGTGCACTACTTGGTATATTGCCATGGCTATTCGACACGGCAGTCACAAGGAGAGACACAACAGAACCCATTAAATGCCACTTTCGTTTGTTTTTATTTTTTATTCATGTATTAGCTTATTTTGGCGCTAACCGTAGCCCAGCATACCCGCTACAAGACACCGTTTTGAGACTGCTGCATACGCGAAATGCAATCCGATTTACTCTGCAACTTCCCCTCCTCCTCTTGTTCTCCTGCAGCGAGAAGAATCAACAGGCTTCCCACGCAGTTAACTGTCCGGAATACATAGCAGATACAGTTTTTCTTCCAAAGCAACATTTCTTTACTCAAACATTATGAGACAATCACAGAAATAAACTGCGTATGCTCAAATCAAACAAAACCTTTGGTAAATCGTAATCGATGAGAATGTGACACACGATAGTGCTTACACATCCTACATAAATCCCTACCAACAACAGCTATGTTTGCCTACAACTGTAGCCAATTTGACACAAGACTTATAAAACAAGGAGAAACTTACATGGGTGCAGGCCATTTCTCTGACACACAGAACAGGACGGTTCCTACCCCGCTGTGCTCCTGCAGATGACAGAGCACTGAGGCTTTCGGGTCCAAGGCAACGCACACCTTTCCTCACATCTTCATCAATGGCAGCGCGGCGCCTACAGTTGAGACGGCGACAATGCCACCTGCACGCCAGTGACAGGCCACTGCAGAGGTCACGGACGCAGCTAGGGACTGTGACAGCTGCGACTGTGAGGTACTCACGCACTTAGAGACTTTTGTCTGGCAAGGCAAGCTGAATATCCGTGTGCAGTACACACGTATTTTACCTTCTATAAGTATAATGTTATTTAAACGATGTAGCTATTATTCATGACTAAGGCTAATTTTGCTAACCTTCCGTAGGTCCACTAAAATTGCACTAATTTGTATAATTCTCTCATTTTGGACAACGTGGTTTAATTCTGTTGTACACTGTTACTAGAATCTCTGGTAACGGCTTCGATACAAAAACTACGTCTGGTTCTATATTAAGATTTTAGTTAACTCTCTTGCAACTAGCATGGCATAGTTTACATGGTCCATGATAGATAAATCACTGTAATATAAAAAGCTAAACTAAAAGACAAGCAAAACTAAACTTGGAAGAGGATGAATTGCCTCAGTTTTTTGAGTTTCACTAAGAACTGCTTATCATTCCTGAAAATTCACTGAAATAAATGGCAAAACTATGCAATTACTTATTAAAAATGGTTATTTACAAATTTTAGACAGAATTGAGGGGTGGTACATCAAACTATGCAAACAGAATATGACGCTGAAGGAGAAACTAAACCATCACTTTATTGAATATATGTAGGCTTGTCTGCTGTCATGTTAGGCAGCACAATAAATGTAATTTCAACAGATATAGTAGGATGCATCATTATGTGCATGGGACAGAAATGCTTGTTTTAATGAATCCATGTATAGAAACTACTGCACAGGCTCATATAATCATGGTCATTCCATTCATTACATATTTGCATCACTCAAAATGAATCGAAGTCTCAACAAACTTCATGTGGCTTCATACAGTGAGAAACTGTAATATGCAAATCAATTATTTACATATGAATGATCTAGATTTGTATTGGTTGATTTGACTATTTCCCAGTTCTTTCTTCCTCCACTTGATGGCATTGCGGCAGTTCAGACTTTTGTTTTTTTTTATTATTTATTTATTTATTTTTCATTGCTGGTTCTGTCCCGTTTTGTTTCTGGTACACCAATGTCACTCTCACGTACTCCTCTATACTATTGTACACCAACCATCTCTCTCTCCTCCCCACCCCCCTTACACACACACACACACACACACACAAATTCACTCACAGCCAATCACACACTTAACCCTTTCCTTGCACATCAACTAAGCTACAGTGCAAATCTTTAATATAAATACCACCACTAAATCCTATATAACTTACAAAAAAAGGAAAACCTTCATAGTGAATTTTATCCAGTTTTTGAATGATGTATGAATGTCTTAATATGAATGATGAATGTGTGGTGATTGTTTATGCTTTTATACTATAATATTAAGCTAAAAAAATAGACGTAGCAAAGTGCAATAAGGATTCAGATGCAGTCTGAAGAGGCAAGTCCTCAGCTCGGTTAGAAGACATCTGATGTTTCTGTGTGTTCTAACAACAGTGGGGAGCTCGTTGCAGCAGTGGGGGGCCGGTACAGATAGACATCGTGACTGGAACTGGGTGTGATTTCACAGAGAGGGGGCAGTCAGTCGTTTCGTGCTTTCAGGAAAGACTGGTGATGTGAATGCAGATGCAGAGCGTACACCTACTTTTACAATGCACAACAGGCCCCAGCAAAGTGGCGTTCTTTCTACCCAAGCACAGAGTGCCACACACCTATACATGGTACACTAGCCCGCAACATGTGCACTGGGTACTCTCCAGACAGTCTTTTGGAATTGCAGAAACCCTCATTTAAATGTGGCTGTCATGCTTTTTAATCGTTGAAGCCAGGGCGGCTTTTGTACGCCCTGTCAATCAAATATTTTAAAATCCGTATTGTCTATATAGACATTATAAAGGATTTCTTTCATGCCAATTATAAAGAGATGGAACCGGATGGAACGCAGATGGGATGGGAATGCATAAATAAGTCACGGTCTGTGGCCCGTTCATTGTGAATTTCTTCTGCATATGCATATGTGTGTGGTTTAGCATTGTGGCAAAGAGCTTAGGGAGCCAGACTTCTAACCCAGAGGGTTGCAGGTCAAATCCTTGGTTTGGCACTGCTGTTTTAGCCTGCCCCTGAGCAAGGTACTTAACATGAATTACTGCAGCTAATGCCCATCTGCATAAAATGATTTTTTTTTTAAAGTTCACCTTGTACATCACCATGGAAATGTGCATCTATTTAGCAAGTGAATAAAGTAATGTGCTATGCAACATTTTAATGGAGTATAATGTTTTTATGTCATACATATTACTTTTGCAGCAGCACATGTGGTAATACAGAGATAGTATTATATTTAATGGACCATCTTCTCACCATTTTGTAGCTCTGTGCAAGGATATGCACATTTGCAATACAAGAGATGTAACCATGATGCTTTATCCATTAGATGTTTATTTTTTACAGAGGCAAACCCATTTGTTATGGTCAGAAATCCACATTCAATACTTAAAGATATGTGTAAGGCAATAGGATGCAGGGCAAACCCAGCCATTAGATGTGCAGTACAATAAGACATTCCCATGCACACAGTACTTCAGCATTGCACAGAACATAAAATGTGCCTCATTAAGCAAGCAAAGCACACTGGTGTGAGGCAAACAGACAACAATTTATCTCTCATAGCTGGGGTTTTTTTAGACTGAGTACTGGGCTCAGGTTCACACTCAAGAGAAACAAGCACCAGTGAGATCCTTGGCATCAAGATTTGAGCTTCATCGTTTTACATGGATCCAAGAGTGTGGAAACAGGAAATTGATTCTTCTGATAGTCTAACTTCAGGCTACAAAACAGTGTTATCTATACAAGCGATTCTGGATAAACATTAAATGAAATAATAAAAGTCTGGATTATATTACACGATAAGCGCATCTTTTGATTGCTAGTGTAAAGAGAATAGCGCACTAATGTAACACACATGACACAATGACCCTGAACGCAGTGGCCTTCACACTGGCTTAATTAACAACAAACACAATGGACAATAGGGCATAGGAATTAAACATGACAGTCTCCATGTATTTAGCCAGTGGTGTCTGAGGTAGCCCCAGCTGTAACACATACAGATTATATATGTATAATATATAAGTAACTATGTATTTCTAATGGTGAAACAGAGTTTGCATTGAACATGCTATAAACCTACAATGTGAATACATAGCGAATCATACACAGCTATGGTACAGAATCTTTATGACAAGTCATTGATTTGCTTAATGGCAAGATGCAAAGCTCCAGATGAAATGTGTCCTGTTGTAGCATGATAAGCAATGCTTTTACTACAGGACAATTTAACAAGGCAGCAGTTTGGGCAGTGATCCTACTCCACGAGCATGATAGTGGCTTTACGTTGGATAATTGTTAATTGACAGCATGATGCATTAAGACACATACTGTGTCATAGCTGGTTACAGCTGTTACACGTTTGTACCACATGTTTATACCATGGGTATGTGCTGGTTGCAATCACTGATTACACCTAGGCTCCTCAATGTGTCCACCAACTTTATGGATTTACCCTTGGTTATGTTGGACCATCATAATTTTCCATGGACAAGAAATAAATTATCTCTGTACATTTTTTTGGTGCTGGAGACACCTTGTCACTAATCTTAACTGGCTAAGGTCTGCTGTTTGTGAGTTCAATGGTAGAGAAGGCTTGGGACAGTCACTGAGTGGTACTAATTGTCAAGTTCACAACCAGCATTGCAACACAGTGATCTGGACTGATCACTCAGGTATTCCAGAAACTTCTGGATAAGACATGCCAACACCACAGTAAGGTCCATATGAAAATGTCTTTACTGGAGACATTGTAATAACTTCACCATTGAGAATAGAAACTTCAGAATTCTCAAAGCACTTAATTACAAGGGTTTTTAGCAACACAGGTGTACAGTGATTTAATAAAAAAATACAAAAATATGACCCACTTTGCCACTTTAACCTAATAAAATGTCTGATCATAAGTCTCCAAAGAGATGTGTTTCAGTGCCATATTTCCTCTATATGCGAACATGTCTTACAACTTTTATGACTTTGACACAGTCACCAATGGGCTTGAGAAAACTGGAGAAAAAAAATTGTGATGGAGTATTTTTTCTTCTTCAAAGTGTATCAAAGAAGAAAAGTCTACTCCTATTATTTTGAAGTTGAAGTAAGGCATCTACTTGAGTAAAGTAACTTCTTGAAATTGTTACAATGTAATACTTATTTCCCACCTGTCAAAGCAGTGAGTAAACTCATTCTCGCCCATGTCACAAGGGGTGTGGTATACATGCTTTAACCAACTGGTCAGCAGTTGTCTCAGACTGACTGGCTATACAGAGGACTCATTTATCCAGCATCCATGTACTTATTCATGAACTCAACAATTGAATTGTTGAAGCAAAACATATATATATACATATATATATATATATATATACACACACACACACACACACACACACACACACACACACACGCACACACACCATAATGTCTTTTAGATTATTCAGGATTGTGCTTATAACTGTATTTTAACAGCTTTATTAAATACTAGTAAACACACAGTAGTACTAGAACTACTAACACTACCACTATTACTAACACTAAATATCTCTATTTATTTGTCCTCAGAATAGAATTGCACATGCCCTGCATATTGCAAACTCTTCAGTCTGAAATAAACCTTTACATTGTCAAACCAAGTTTTTTTTCTGCTTACATTTTTTGAGGTTGAAAGATCATTTCCCATGTCTGGTTTCATCTTCATAAATTTGCTTCAAACACATTATTCAGTCTGAGCAGTGTAATTAAGGTCACATCAAATAAGTGCTTGGATGTATTCAGTGTTCTGTTTCTTATAGACAGACAGCACTGGGTGCATGCAAAAGTAGTTGGTGCCCGAATTGCAGTTGCATCCATTACAGAAGCAGTGAAACTTTTAATGTGTCATGTGGAACAGTGGGATGTCAAAAATCATGATGCCATATACCAAACAAGGAAGTACTATATCAGGAAAGAGGAACAGTGATTGCAAGTTGAAGCTCACAGACAGTCAGCTACACCTTTGTGACCCAGATTCATTGTGTCCAGGTATTACACTGCATGGTAGAGTTAAGGCCAAGGATTCTGAAGTCATTTTAGGTGAGAAAGTAAACCTTATGTTACAAACATTGTTTTCTCAGGATGTGTGTGTGTCTGTGTGTGTGTGTGGTTTGGGGGGGAGGGGGTGGTGTTGGTTGAGTGCATATGTTTCTGTTTTTGAGTCTGCCCGAGGCTATCTGTAATGCAGAACCACAGTTTGATAATGTTGGACAGCACAACCTGACTGCATTTCCTCCATACCATAAACACACCGTACAGACAGTGCAGCCACCAGTCAAATCTTTTTTTCTTTTGTTGGTGATGTTGAATAGGGCCACCTGGCAATTCCTGTGCTGGTTTTTCAACTTAGCAAATTCAGTCTATCAAGTGCAATTCTTACAGTTTTTTGTTGCAACGGATGGAACATGTCGCTGAAAAATGGTCTTTGTAGCCCGCGGTTGTGTGATCCCTGAAGAGAGAAATCTGCTATTCAACCTGCTGTCTTCAGGATGTTGATACAGTGGCGGCCATTGATCCAGATGTCATGTTATTGACAGGTATGTGTGGTATTTGAGCTGTATTCAGTGCCAGGAAAGAGTAAATGAAATCACATTTTAGCATAGAAACCTATCTGCTGAGGTTCTTATTGTAATTCACTCTGTAACATATGCACTCCAGTTTCATAATACAGTCATTTCTATAAAAATACACAAAATGGGAGTTTTTGAAACATCAGAGATTTAATGACTGTGATAATGTAGTCTCCATCTGAGGCAAAAGAAACACTGTTTTCTGGGTCACATCACTTATTTCAGAGATGTGACCTGGATCACATTAGCCTTATACCTGTTATGGCTGCAAATGATGAATCCAAAATACCATCATAGCTGTATTTTAATCTGACTGAAAGGATACTCTATCCAGAGTTCTTAAATTCTTAAATTGCTTTTGTTCTGAGAGAACATATTTTCCCTTCTTTAAACAATATGATACTGATATGGATATCAAAGTATTTCACCATTTAAATTTGAATGTAGTTTGACTGTAAATGGTATGTTGAAATACAAATTACCGTTCTTGCCTATCTGAAAACAGTTAGCATAAACCATCAGTGAGCAAGTTGACAATGTTTAGTTAATTATTTTTTTTGTTTTCACATTAAAACTGATATAGATATAGGCCTGGGTTTCGTGTGCAGATTTAATTTTTTCTCTATGTACAGAGTTTCGAAATTTCAGCAATCACTAATATGGACTTGCCAAACTGTTTATGAAGAAACTACTTGTGTATTTATGTTTGAGTCAAAGTGAAGAATACATACTGATTCACCCCAGGCCTAAGTTTATATTATACTCATCATCATCAGCTACAACAACATATGAGTTGTATTACTGAAAGAAAATCCATACTTTCAGCCTTCAAACAGTGTCTATCCGTGCCCATCATAGATCAGAAAACCACTACATTTGAAAGAGCAGTTTTATAGGGACCATAGATACCTAAGTAATAACAAATGTAGGTTTTTGCAGAAGACCACCTTTTCATCTTATATTTATTTATTAAGTAAGACACTTCAGCTGGGGAAAAGCCGGCATTTCAGTGGTAAAGACATTGTCAGTGTCGTCCTGTCTTATCCATTATTGTTATAATGCATTCTCAATGCTTAGCAGATGCCTTTATCCAGGGTGACTTATATATGACTCATATTTTAAACGTTCAGTCATACAGCTGGCTGTTTCACTGAACCAATTCACCAGGAGCACCTCATTGTAGAATAAAGGCAGCAGGGAACCACATGGGAAACTGCATGGTTTTTTGGATGCAAGCCCACTGCCGTGACTGTTGCAGCACCCTGTCACCCGTGGAAGACTCTGGGCAGCACGAAGTCTAGCTCCGGTGTGCAAAATCAATACGAGGGTGAAGACATCAGACTGAAACAATCTAGTTACTAAAAGGCTGCGCTTCAAACCGGTGTTTGGCTTGTAGCAGCGGGGGTGTGTGGAAGCACAGAGGTATAGATTGCTTTAAAAAAAAAAAATGTGAGCACAGAGTGTATTGTTGTGGCACGTTAGAGGCTTCACACAAATGCTACAAGAAGAAATATCTAGAATTTAATGGGATGAACTGTATTGGAAGGGGCAACACAAATATAATCCTTCAGTAAATAAAGGAGCCTACAAATTGTACAAATTACATTCCATTACACATGCCTTATCAGTTACAGAAGTTTCATTTGCTGGAGTTACTCTGGCATCCTTTCCACCAAGCATTTCTCTAAAATTATGCTAATTTCCTGACTAGGAATTGGCACAAATACAATGTGGAAATTCGGGCATTATGATACAGCAATTACACAACCCTTATCTTGATTTCACCCGGGTTCCAAAAAACCTATTAGGAGTGGGACCAAGATTTTATGAATGCATTGTCTTCTTCAACTGCCATTATCCAATCAGCAGAAAAAAAAAGGTTTGCAATTGGTAAGTGTGCTGTAAAATTGTATGAAGAAACATGAAGACAAGAGCTGGATGAATGCTGATGAATTAAAAAAAAGAGTATTCAACACAAGCAACTGCCATTCTTTTGAGCTGGCCTGAGGAGGAGGAGAAGAAATTAACCAACAGTAATCACATATCAGAGCTGAGGCCAGCTCCATTTGAGTTCTAGTTATTTCAGGAAGTGATTTGAAATTCAAATAATTACATTGAAAATCCTTATTGGACTTGGCATTTTTCAGTAACCAAACTGACTGTATTTACCCCATAGCTGATAAACACATGCATAATATATGTTTTTACATTATGTGTACACACACTTATACACAGAAGAAAATGGTCACACATATCCACATGTGTGTATGAGCATGTTTGTGAGTATGAAGGTAAGTACCTTCTTAAAATTTGAAGTGAAAAAGGAAGTGAAGCAACCACAGAAAGGTTTATGACTCTTTCACTGCTACAGTTGTAAATATCAAGAATGTACGATAATTAATTTTCCTCACCAACTCCACCCCAGTGTGATACAAGCCAAAAACCTGTGTAAGATTGACTGTACCTCTACTGTTGTGGTAAAATGAAAATTTACATTTTCATTTATTTATGGTAATGGACTGTGCTCTTGTTTTGAACCTTACATGCCATTTGATTGTACCGAACTACATCCTCCCTGCTTGTGCAGTGACTGGAATAGAAATCCTGTAGAGAATATTTCCTATTTCCAGAACCTTTCATATCTAGTATGAAAAGATTTGAAAAATACAGACTTTCATTTTCATCATTCATTGTTATAGCACCTCATAACATAATTGTAATGATTAAATTAATTTGTCAGAGGTTTATTATTTTGCAATGTGTTAATTATAAAATAACACCAACAGCAGCTGAAAACCTAAACAATTCAATTATGGCAGCTGGATTCATGTTTAATAACAGACAATAAATTCAGTCATCATGGTTGCTTTATTGGGGTCTTGAATATGTACTACATATTTTGCACTGGTTTTAAAGACTGTAATAAAATCAGTGAGCTTTGCCTGCCAACATAGCAAACCTTCAACGTATTACTGACTCACACCTATTCCCTTTTCTTAAAATGAGATGACCAGTTGCCTAAATAAATGGTACAGAATCCAGAACATGGTTTACTATTTCAGAAACGGGTCATTTGTAATTTGTTTTTTTCCTAGTGCATTGCTATTGAATAAATATAGTAAAAAAAAAAGTACAACAAACAATAAAATACATGTTCCCTTTATGCTTTTAAGCATACATTGCCATAAAATGTCCATCTGAGCTGAAGTTGGTAAATCCATTCAATTATTTATTTATCTGAAAAGGCTGATAGCAGACAACATCATTTATTTTTTAATCCATCTTTTTTTTTGTTAGCGATAGCCAATTTTTATTCCTTCGTCATCAGATGTGTACAACTTATATGGCTCGTTACCACTGCGTGCATAACCATAGTTTCTGTTTAGTTATTACAACCCATTGATTGCAAATTTTCTTGGATTTGTAATCTATGCATGTACACGCGTGTGTAATATAAAATAGTAACATTGCGCCAAATTCTTTCGAACATTCATTGCAGTTTGCTCAAACTGTAGGAAATGGGTTACGTTTTAAGGCATTAATTAATGAATGAATTACTTCAGCTGACCACACGATTCGCACACAGAGGTCTCAAACTCATTGAAGGCAAATGTTTGTTGCTATCCACTTTACCCCACGATTACTGCTAGATGGAGCCCGAGTCCATGCAGTGAGACGAAATCCAGTTCCGAATTTTCCATTCGCCTCTCTCTCTTTCAGCTCTGTCTTCGGCTGCATCTCGCGGAGCAGCGCTTCGAAATTGGTTTGTCATTTTTCTCAGAGAGCTCTGTTTTGTAAGCAAGCAATTTCTGGAGTCCTCCACTGCAGGACTGTTTAAAAAAACGAGCAAAAGTCTGGATATTCTCCTGGGTCAGTCAATTGCACCCCTCTTCTATTCAAAAAGGACTCGATGTTGTTGAAGAGGAGTCGTTTTGCCTTTGAAGATGGGGAGTGATCTGGATACAAAATAAGGAGCCCTTATTTTACCGATATTTTCTCTGTCATCGGCGGATAATAAGCATTTGCTGCAAACCACAGAGCATCTTCGTGGAAAATACAAGCGGTGTTTATTCTCACTGAATTTGTCTGGAATCAAAGTTTACATACATTGACAAAGGCTCGTTTTGTGCACAGGGTATTTTTTTGCGCACAAGGACGATATTCCAAGGAAAAAGACAATTAAATAAGCAATTCCACCCTTGGCGTTTTCAATGGCAGGACTTGAAGGAGATCACTGCTGCATGCTCATCAACCGCCCGTGAGACGTGGTAAGGGTTCTCTGTTTTTCTAAATGTTTTCCGTTTGTCTCTTATGCCTCCGTATTCCAGTGCACATTCGCCATCCAGGCACTTCCAATATTGTATTGGCTTATTATGTATCGGTGAAAACAGGAGCTCGATTGCCAGCTGCAGCCGTACGTACTTTATTTTCTTTCCATATATCGGTTATTTTAGATAGGGAATCGTGCAGTTTTGAATAGATGTAATGATGCTTACTGGTGTGCAGAGATAGGTAATTAGTAGCCGTCTAATAATTTAAACGTTCACTCATGCCAAGATGTAATACGATTTTTGCTAGATGCAGGATGCTTTTCGTCCTCAGGAACGAGCGTTTTACTTATTTCACTTCATTGTGGAGCGATCTATAAAATTAAGTGCAATAGCATACCTTTAGCGATATGTGGCACTTAAAATGTGGTTTGACATAGTTTGCAGGGGGTTTTGAGATCATCCGACCACAATGCATTATTATACATGGCGTTTTTGTCCTTTCTATTTGTATGTAGCCTCCGAATTTTCAGCGCCTCTTTTGCGCTAGCAGACTAGCAACAAATGGACCGATTGATTGCAATTTTGGTGGAACGCGCTTGTGTGACAGCTACAGTGCTCGACATTACTGAAATTATAAATGTATAAAAATGAAAAATAAGGACTTTGTATAAAGATCCATGGTAGATGTCCTATGTGAGAAAACACATTATTGCTGTTATAATTATAATTATTATTAGGGGCAGTCATTCTCGAATTGCGGTCGCCACATCGCAGGTACATACGAACGTCCTGATGGATGCAGAATGACATACAATTCCTGATGGAAGTGAATGAACTTGGCGTGGTATATAGTGATATATGTTATTACACGGCGCGCAGGTACAGTCCCTATAACCACGTAAAGAGGAGAACTGATGCAGTTGCAGAAGGGCGCGTCTGCATCATCGGAATAGAAGCGTTGTATGGATCATTCGAATTTCTTGCGTTGTGGGCTGGACAGATATAATGCATTTTCTGTAAAATTGAGCAATAATTCACGACTGTGCTAGCGATTTCACAAAAATAACAGACCAACAAGAATGTTATACCTGTAAATCGATGTGCGAAGTTGTTACATTTAAGCGCTTTCATTTTTGGTACGGAATTGGCTATCGCTATCTTGTTCAGTTGATGATTTAATTGTCGATGGTATTGTTGAAATTGCAGAATTCATCAAAGCGTCATCAGCAAACGGTTATACAAGAGACAATGTAAAGACCTTTATCTTCAGTGATGATTCTAATGAAAATGCGCCTTGTAACCGGCAAGAGAACTGCACGTTGGTGGCATTTGACGTCAGTTGCTATCTGACCTTGTTCATTGTGAGGCACACCTAAGCCCTCACAAAGTCTTATTTTAACTGCGAAGAGCCTAACGGACGTCGGTGGCAACGTCCTCCATTGAAGATCCGAATGACCTCTACAGTTCAGAGGGAGAAGTTGCAAAATACTTTTGGAATTATAACAAACCAGTGCAAGGACAAATTTAGTGCAAGCATATTGAAGTCTTTTTTTGTGTTTTAACCGCCTCGTTTAAGGTCACTTCGATATTATTCCAATGAATCAAAATTGGTTTTACCCTGTGTGGCATTTTTCACAGAATGCAGTGTGTCATTGCCCCAGAAACAGCAGTATAATGTATGTATGGGTGTGTATATCATACAATTCAGTGAAATAGCACTGTAAATGTATTTTTAAAACTCAAATTGATTTGAGAAATATTATTCAAATGATTTGCATACCTGGACGAATGCAGTGTCAGTACAAAAACAGGTGGTCAAGTAGCTGAAGAAATTTCTTCAGAGCTGACAACCACAAATGTGTTTTTAAAACAAATACTTATAGGGAAAGACAATGCAATATAAATGGCCTGATTTGGTTCTTCAAGCTCCAGGTAAGGGAGCGATTTCAGCGCAGTCTCCCACCTCACAAGGCAGTCTCTCCTAGTGTCAGCTAACCTCGCTGGAAAACCTTGCTGGTGGGCGATCTGTTTTTAATTAAGACGCCTCATTCTGGATGCAAGGGAGAAGACAAAGGCCTGCGAACGCGCTGTCTGTCACTGAGTCAGCCTGCGTGCGCGCCATGCTGGAAATGTCTTCATTCGTCTCAGTCTGGCCTTTCCAGTGCATGATGGAGTCTCGGGCCCCGGCACAGAACCGCTGATACCGTAAGGCAGAAAGCCTGCATCAGGTATGCATGGCAAACAGGACCAGGGCCTGAATAATAACCCTCAACGTATCTGGGAAATAACAAGCTCGCTGACTGTCAGAGTGGTCCTCATGACCCCACTCACCCAGCCTGCTGCACGCTCAGGTAATTGCAATACCTGAGGTGTAGTGAAGTGTGCATGTGTGTCTTTGTGTGCTATACATGCATGTGCTTGCAAGTGAGCCAGCTTGTGTGTGTGTGTGTGTTTGCGTGTGTGTATGTGTTTGTGAGGCTTTTTATGAATGGTAAATGTAGTAATGCAATTAAATCTAAATATAATAAATTGTATGTCAATAAGTGCCTTTCTCCGAAGACAAGTGTTTACATGTATTACACGTTACAATACATATTACGTTTAATGTGTATTCCATTTGTGCTTCCTGAGTGCTTTACATTGAGAGAGCTGAGAGCTGTCTCTGATATCCATGCACATGCGTTAACTCTCTGAGTAAACAATGAGTGCTATGCTGTCATAAGGCTGCTTCTTTATGGCAGTAGTGTCATTACTGTGTGAAAGGGAAAAAGGCTGGCTGGGGCCATGTGCACATTATGACACCACTTAGAGGATGCACTCATGGCAGAGTCATGACTTTGGCCTCTCTCATTTGACCTCTCTTTGACTTTGACAATAGTACCCTCAGTGCTTCCAAGGTCTCCCCATGATAACATTTGCTGGATGGGAACTCGAGCAAGCCTGTAGGTCAGAGAATATTAACATTGATAATTTCACACTGACATATAAGACGATGGGGGGAGGGTCGGGAATTTACTGGAAGTCTGTCTGGCTGAATTTAAGACTTTCATGGGACAATATTCCATAACATTTACTTCGCAAATCATAGCGTAAGTTTCATAATCATCCTTACGTTTCTAGAGATTTGGGGATGGAATACAAATGAGCAGGTGATTTTTTATCTGCAGAGCAGAGTTCTTGACTCAGTTGGTCATAATTAGGTTCAGCACTTGAGTTTTGGCAATTATAATGAAGTCAGTCAAGTCAAAGCTGCCTCTCACTTCCCCCACTGCGCATGATGAAAAGCAGGTATATTTGAACTCCATAAACAGGAAACTATTCAAGATGTTTTTGAAGTGAATAGACTTGCACAAAGGTGACCGGCTTTTGCAGACTTTAAAAATATCCTGAAAGTCAACTGATGTTCTGAAGTTTAGAAGATAATTATAATTGATTGCACAGTGGAGTGGATGGCAAGTGAAAGAGCTTTGAATAGCAGGCCTTATCTCACCAGTGATTTTTATCTCAAGTCTGACCTGTGCAGAGATAACCCCCTGGTTAATTTCTACAGTCAGGTTGTAACCCTTTGTAGTCATTTCATAAACCTCACAATAGCAAGAACTACCATGCACAGGTTGTCACTAACTTTCACACTATGGACCACTACAAAGACAGTGGCCTCAATGTTGAAAGTTGCGGTGAAATTCAAGTTTATGGAAATGGTCAGAAATGGCCCAAGTCTAGGAAGAACGCAAAATCAAAATGTACTTTAAAAATGTTGATTGCATTGGGGAATGATGATTGGTTCAGCCAACCCACGATAAGCCAACCATTTTGAGGCCCTGCTTCCTCATCATAGCTTTGCATGATGCGTACCCATGACATCACTTTTAACAATACTTTCTACCCTCTTAAGGGAATACCCTCAGATGTCAGAATGGGAGAAATGCTATGGAGGTCTGTTTGTGTACTTGATGGTTTGGCTTTGTACGGTCTTGGAAACTGACATCAGCCTGCACAGCCATGTTATTATCTTTGGCACTACTGTTTGCAGATACAAATGAAAGAGTGGCTCATTAGCAAAGCTGCACTGTGGAACGCCGCAAACTAATCAGTTCTCTCTGAAGTTTAGTCCTTTGTTGAGTCACCACATATCAAAAGTAAAAACATTAACCAAACTCTCTGTTGTCAACTAGTATCTGTTGAGGGAAACCAAACCCTGTAATTTCTCCAAGCATCTCACATTGTAAAAAGTATAATTGGTTATGCAAAGCTTTGCTTATTTATTCTGTTCTATACAACAAATCTCAGTTCTGCTGCTTTGTGTAGTGTCCACCCTCCCCCTCTCCGTGTGCTGTAGTTAATTAGCATCACATATTTTCTCATCATGAGCTTGATTTGTGACTATATTCGATCAGTTATTTGCTGTCATGAGACACAGTGGTCCTGCTAGAGCCTTTGAGAGATGTGTTAGTGCTACCTTGTCCTCATGTTGGCTTCCTCAGCTGAACCCTAATGCCAAGCCTTACTATCAGGTATGTGTTTCAGAGTCTTTGATGAATCACTCAGAGTATCCTCTTCATTTGTTTCACCTCTTTCCATCTCCATAGGCTGGTGCCGGTTAATAATTCAAATTTCATCATTAAACTGTTTTACACAGTCAGTAAATTCAAATAAACCCTTGTGTGTAAAGACTCTGTATCTCAGATACAGCCCTCATAAAGCTACCCTTTTTCAGATCTGACATCATGCCATTTCTTGTGTCAGCAAAAACACAGGGAGAAAGAATAAATTAGTCATCAAATTTGCCATGGTAGTGTGATAGTAAACAACCAGTAAGGTACATAATTCCTCTGGACTGAGTAAACCTGACATTTATTCTCCTCAGTCTTAAAGGAACATAGCCCTTAGGAAAAAGTATAAGATACTGGATGTTATGGCACTATATATTCCATAAATTCATAAACATCACTGTTTAGATGTTATTTATGGAAATCTACCTATAGCAGTTAATGTTAGCCAGCCAAAAAAAGTGACATAGTGAATTTTGTTGTCCACTTCTGCTTGTGTTTATCACATTAATGAAACACATCTTAATAGCTACAATATATGCTTTTGTTATAGTTCATTATTATTTAAAACAGTAGCAAGATTACATTCACTGTGTGTGTGTGTGTGTGTGTGTGTGTGTGTGTGTGTGTGTGTGTGTGTGTGTGTGTGTGTGTGTGTGTGTGTGTGTGTGTGTGTGTGTGTGTGTGTGTGTGAAAGGAATGCTTGCAATAGTGGATAAGTAATTTGCTTCTTAGGTAGTTATGACATAAACCTGGCTGCAGGCTGTCAGGCAAGAAGGAAAGATTCAGTTTCATTTAAAGCTGCAGAAAAGTTCCAGACATGGACAGTAACATAAGACATACTCATTGTGCTCAGCTGGTGAAAGGACGACTGATAATTGTGCAAAATAATATAATGTGCTTATAATTAGATGAATAGCATTTGCTTTTCACAGCCGTGTTTGCTTATTCATCTACCCTCATGCAGAACTGTTATTCAAAGTGTTTTCCAATCCATCTCCAAACTAAAAGCTGTTAATGTACAATGGTACTGCTTCCCTTTGCTAGATGGAGTTTTTCCATATTGTTTTCAGTTCAGGGAAGGTAAGAAAAAACACTCCACTGGACCACTCAGCTAAATTATCACAGTAATCAGCTATTACAGACTTCAAAATACAAACTTGTCATGTTCAGACTGTCAGAGCAGTGCTTTTCCGAATACAAAGCATTGATGATGTACAAAACAAGCCCACAAAGAGGACATGAAATGATGTATATCCACACCATTTCCATTTCAGTCGTTCTTTCCAGATCTGTGACCTTTTTGGGTTATTATCCAGCCTTTTGGTGGAGATATGCAAATCCTGGTAATTGTGATACGGGGGTGGAAGCACGTTCATTTTACCCTGAGCTGCTTTCATCCTTGCTTATCAAAACACATTTTGTTCATTAGGCCATTGAAAGAAATGCTTTCCACTAACAAATACAGGCTGTCTAATGAGAGAATTTAATTACTTTATTCAAAGGGAAAGGGAGAAATGTTCTGAGTTCTGAGGGGTGACGGTGTGAGCCACCTGGTAATTATGTGTTTCAGTGTCCCGTCCTCCACCACACTAAACTTTAGCGGAATCACCTGAAATGGGGATCATCGGGTTGGTGAACAGGTTGGGTCAGTCATGCTGCCTGAACTGAACCATTTTTCCTCTAAAATTCAATGTACGAAATTTACAATGTCAGCATATTAATCACTTGACAGTCCCCAAATATTTCATTACATCTAAGCTAAAGTTGTCGATGATAACAGTTTTTTCTTGATTTATGTCAGTGGTATTTACAAGGTATAGCTAGAAATGTAATAAATAAATAAATATAAAAAATATAAAAATAAGTGGCTCATGTGGCAAATGGTAGACAGTTAAAAATATACCCAGGGCCAAAGAGGAAAGACTGGGAGTTATTTATTTCATGGAAGCATCAGCCAGGGGACAGTACATGAAGTCCTGGCTCTCAGGTCTGTGGCAAACACTGGCACAGAGCCTGGTGTGATGTGCTGTGTGTTGTGGGTGTTTCAGTGAAAGCCCATTATGCTATGCGGGTTCAGTAAGGCTGGTTACCGCTTTCCCTCACCTGCAGAAAGGGGGAGGTCACTTTCTGAGGCTTTGTTGGCATCCCATACAAGCAAAGAGCCACTACCTCTCTCAGTCCTTTGTGATAGAAGACACCAATCTGTTTTGTGAGATAGTCAACAAAGGAAAGAAATTTGCAGTAGTGGGAAAAGTATGGAGACAGTTTGACACTTTCTTCATTACTTTTAAAAGAAAAAAAAAGACTTCACCATTCTGTGGATGGCACATTTGAAAGACAGGAGATTACAAGAACTAGTGTTTACTATAATCATTTGGGATTTGCTTTTCTGCAGATCTGCAGAATAGGAGATTGTTATATATTCTGTGCTTCTGTTGCTATGACTGAAAGGGAAAATGATTTACATTTATTAGGCAGTCATGCTATGGGTTGGGAAGAGGGGTGTATAGCGAGAATGATTTCTGTTTTTCAGAAAGTTCAGATATCTGACTGTGTGTTAGACCTGAATCGTCCACTTCCACTGTACCTGTTTTTGTTCTTGTGAAAAAACTTGGGCTTAATATGGAACGTGTAATTATAAATGTCTTCCTGCAATTGGATGTGTATTGGATCATTTTAAACTGTTGAATTTGCACATTAATTCGTAATGACGACGCATGGCTTCGAAATGGATGGAGCTGGCCATGTGACTCTGCTTTGAAGGGCTTGCCATGATGCTTAATGCACAGCAAAATGTCCGATGTTTATTTAGCACTAACAGTGCACATATGGGAACACCTGGACTCATGTACATTGTTAGTGTTAAAGTAACACTGGGCATTTTGCTGTGTGGGTGACCTTTTCTTTGATTGGTTCAAACAAGCACATGACTGAATAACTTAAAACGATTGGCTCCTCCACCAGTCACAGAGTAGCTATGACTAATCCTTCCCCTGCCCCCCTCCCCCAATGTTGTCAGGGGTTTGAATCTGTGTCTTTGCCTTCTGATGCACTGATGTAACTGTCTCCATGGCTTTGGGACAGAGCCACTTGTGATCACATTATGCTGTTCTGTGATCCCTGGGTCTCCAGAGAGCCTTTGTCTTGACTATATTTAAAATTATATATATGATTCATTGCTTTGTTTTGTTTTTATCTCTTACATGAGGACCCTGGGATTTTCACAATGGCATTTGTGCTCAGAATCACGTTGTGAATATCCTAATTTACTCCATTGTATTTTTTGGGAGAAAGATGCAATCAGAGTTTTTGTCTGATTATCCAAAAAAAAAAAAGAACTGATGCAATATTTTCTAATTTTTGTGCTATTTATGAAGGCAAATGAAAGACCTGCACATTGATGTCACCTACTTCACTACAGCAGCTTTGGCTCTTGAACTGCATTGGATTTAGAGCAGCGCTGTCTCTTTAACTGCATGTGAAGAGACCAGGTCAGTCAGTGCAGTAATGCATAGGAGTGGTGGGTTTGCTCCATTAAGAGTGCTGCCGTGATGGTGAAGCATAACTTGTCAGTATAGGATGACTACATGTGACATCCATCGGCACTTCAATCAACATTTCTCAAAATTATTGCACTTTATTATTTTATTTTAATCAATGTGTTATTGTGGTTTATTGCTGCCCATAAATCGATTAAATGCACTTATAATTCATAATTATATGTTATTCATTGTTCAGTTCCTGTATGATTTTAATTTGATTTTTGAAATTATTATTCCTTAATTATAAGGACCAGTTCAGCAGGCAGATGGGCCAAGAAATGTGTTTTTTTTGTACTGTATATTTGCAGCAATTAGAAGTGATTTAGATGTGTGCTCCTGATACCTGGCCATGACCACACAGTGTGTATGTTTAGTTGGGCTCTTGGAGATCTGAATGACGTATGGCTGGCTAAACATTAGCCCAAAGCTAATGCTGTGCTGTTATCATTTCATCACTTCACACTTATCTGCTTTACATCCTTGAATTAAGAAATGTTTCTGAGGTGTCACATTATTTCCATTGAGTATGTAACATGGAATAAAATATAGTTTTATTCGTGGAAGTGTTGCTCCACACTGAGTAAACACACACAACACAAGTTTTAAATTAATTTGTGGTCCTGGGAATAATTCCACAGCAATTAGCTTTCCTTCTGTAGAAACAACTATATTTAACCATCTGTCTTTCTGCCTTATTTGGATCTTGCTTGGTCCTCAACAGCCACCAAAATATTTGACTGAAAGACTGATACTGAGATAGCAAAATAGCGACTTTTTAGGGGAGGTATGCAGTTCAGTTTCATTAGCAATGAAAAGACATTTGTTGGTTTAGTAATGCTTTAACAAAGTCCAGCCAACAACTTTGTTGGGTTTTAAATTTATTATAGATTTGTATTTGTTATTTATTCATTATTCATTATTCATTATAATGTAATTGCTCTCTCTAATCTAAAACAGTTAATTTATTATTAACCTTGTTACATAAAGAAGGTAAATAATGAATCAGCTGTTTTAGGTTTGAACTTTTTTAGGTTGTTTGCTATTATTAATTACTGTGCTACCTGGTTATCTGAGCAGTAATGATTTATTGATTAAGATTATTACCTACCTCTTCTTCGAAGACCAAAACTACCAGAAATTGAATTTCTTGCATCTCTCACACCAATGTCACAACACATTTCTTTCACAAATAACTGAGAGCACACACTTGTCAAGTGATGTCAAGCTCAGATGAGAGCGTGATTAGCAGTTAAGTTAAAATGAGCCAATCAGGATCTCTGCAGTATGTGAATCCAGTATGCAGAGCGTGGCCTCAGGACCATCGCACCATCACTGTGAACTCTGAACCTTTCTGTGGCTGTCTCCTGCAGAGGATAGCTTCAGTGATCCTTTGACGGATCTGCCTTTTGTTGACTAATACCAGGGCATACACACACACACACACACACCATCACACATCACTGATTTATAATGTATGTCACTGCAGAGTGTTGTGTGTGTGTATGTGTGTGAGAGAGAGAGACAGAGAGAGAAAATTGACCTTGTAAAATAATAAAGTCAGCTTGACTTGTACAGCAACAATATGCATAACATTATAAAGAGATTACAAAATGATGTTAAAAACCTTTGATGATGCACAAACATGCATTGTCAAAATAATGGAAACAACACAGTTTATACTTAGTATATACAACATAGAGTATATGCTCAGTTTATTTATTAACTGATATTGATCGTTCTTTTCAGTTCTTCTTGGAATGGCGTTATACAAGAAGGAAAGCCACAAGTTCTTTGACTCTCAGAGATGAAGGTGGAAATCGACCACCCGGGGTTTAACAGTTGGGAACAGGCAGCGTAGGTTGAAAGCCTCCTTTGGCCCTCTCCAAGCATAAAACCATCCAGATGTGGGAGAAGAGAGAGAAAGTCATCCCATCAGATAATATTACTTTCCTCCACTGCTCATAAGACTTCAGGGCCATCTGGGTAGCTTACACAGCAAGATGTTCATTTAGGAAGCAGGCATGAGCACTGAGACTGGGTGTTTGAGTCTCAGCTGTGCCATTACCCGCTATAGCTGAAGGTCTGCATTAGTGAAACAACAACCAGTCCATCTTTGCCGGTATATAGTTGGGGCTATGCTGGTTAGGTCTCACTGCTCTCTAGCGCCCCCTCATGGATGGTTTGGTATCTTGATTACACAAGGTTTGAATGGCGGTCCTGTCAGGTTTGTTAGCTCACATTGTACATTTTTTTTGTTCACAGTTGGCGAAGGAAATATAGATTCGGTCCTTTGGTTGTATTTGTTCGTTTTTTTGAGGCCGTTGTTTTGTTATTTTGAACTACCATCCTGTTAAGTGTCAACCAATCCCTGTTGGTGAACCTTGAGTCTCAAAAAACTGTTCCTCTTTCATGATGATACTTTTTATTGTTCGGCGTGCCGGTATGATTTTCAACACTGTTCCCCTTGGGACATTACATAATTTTGCCGCTTCTGTAAATTACAATTGAGCACAGGTTACTTGACCTATTTCAGAATGTGCTAGATTGCTTGTTTCTTTGGAAACTCACATTTATACAATGTCACATTTTACAATTTTATTATAAAGCAGCATCAATTGGTAACTGGTCGTAACATTAATATGTAGTATTTAGACGTCCTTTTAAGTGTTTCCATTATTTTATTGACCCCGTATTCATTTTTGGTAATTTTACTGAACTGTGATGGAGTTAGGATAATATATTAATGTTAATCGATTAGTACTGAACTGTTTTGCTTTTCTGTCAATGTTTTGTTTATATTTTAATTGTGTTTTTGTATATTTCATTAAATACATATTCAATTCCAGTATTTTTTGTTAAATTTGTGCTTTAACAGTTACACACAAATATGCACAGGGCGTCTATGACGGCATTAGGAAACTAGCATGCATCTTGGGGTGAGCTGAATGCACCATAATAGAAACAGAAAATCAGAATATGCTAAAAACATACTGCCTTTTGTCAAGGATGGATGCTTCTGAAATGTGAAACTTTATGCCTGCAATAGTGGAAGTTGAATAAATGGCACTTAAACTGTCATTTTGGATGGCTTCTAATGTGTACCGGCTTTGAAATACATAAAACAACAGCAATAATAAAAAAAACAAACAAATACAAAAAAAAAAAAAATCAGAGGCCCAGATCGCGCTCTCTAGAGTCATTTGGTTTGATGAGTCATTGTTTGCTGGGAACAGGAGGATTGTGTGGAGCCGGGCTATGAGCGGAATCTAAAGAAGGTCTCTGAAGCCTAACGTGAATCGGGCCAGTCAGGAAATAAATGGTGAAATTCACAGGGGCATTCTTACAGACAATGCAGGTCCACAGCTTGTCCATAGGATGCCTTCATCACAGCATGCCATTCACTTTCACACTCCCTACCTGGTAACCCACGCCTTCCCTCACAGACTGGATCTTATCCTGTCAAATAAATCAGAAAGCTCATCTCTGGCTGCTCGGATAAATTCTTGTTATTGTGACCTCAGGTTCTTTTAAGCAGTCGTGAAATGAGGGTGTTGTAGGTTTTGGCAGAATAGGCCTGTTTTGTGGTATGCAGAATGGTTGTCCTCATAAAAAGGCGTCATTCCTAGTCCATTGTTTGAAGTGTTAAAAAATTTTACCAACAGCTAATTATGACGAGGAAGTTATAATATCATGTGAACACACATACACACAAAAACCCACACTCAATTGCATGTACTCATATGCACAGACACAGAGTCGGCAGTTGGTTGAAGATTTTTTTCTTGCACTCAGCCAAGTGGTAATATGACCATATTTCCACAATACTCTGCTATTAATTAGGCTATTACAGACTTGGTAAACAATGCTGTACAGCTGTGATAAAAGTGCTTTAAATGTTTCCTTGATCTAGTGGGGAGAACACCACAGTCTGTTGGTTCATTGGTTCATAGGGTTGAGCCATAACGCCATATTCTACTGGGATGATAAGGAACTAACAAAACGCTTTGCACTTTGATGGCAGGACCACTCCACGCAATTTATAAGAGCACGTTCAGAATAGTAGCCTGTGTTTCTGGATCAAAACGCCAAAGTATTCTCAACCACGTTTCCGCAATCCTTGATCAGATTTATTCCTCTAATTTATGCATTCAATTTCAATAAAAGCTTGAACCGGGCCGCACCGACTCCAGGGTGGAATTCAGAATCGAGCACCGAGGCAAACAATGCCAGGCTTTCTGGCTCACGAGTCGCGCCTGGAGAGGCAACGCATTTCAAACCGTCTTACCTTTCTCCCCGGATTACTTATTTAGCATGTCCCTCGGTTAAAGTCACTCAGTCAGCCTGCAGATAAAGTCCCTACCTCTCAATATTTCGATCAAATCCACAGCATTTGTATCCAGAGCAACACACTGAAGGTTTGGGGAGCTGGGAATAGGTTTGTGTCTTTAATTCACTTTCTTGTGTTTGTAGCTAATTATTGCCAGTGTGCCATTGACTTCACAAATGGCTTGTTATACTTCACTACTTCCCTCGATCAATGCGTGATTTGAAATGCATCACATTCATTTCTTCTGGTCCCACAAGAAATTCACCTTTTATATTATGCTAATGAGTGGAAATGCAAATTGAATAACGCAGGTAATTGGGAGATTAAGTTAAAAAAAAAATGCTGTACAATTTCTTTAAAATGTATGCTGTGAAATGAATATATAAATATAACATGGAGCACAGTATTATTAAATGGGGCAAGAATGCTATAATGAAGCTCTCAGTAATGAGTTCAAATTATAACCTGGTTACAGGTTAGCAGGACGTGTGTCCGTCAGTATTCAGGAACTCTGAATACGGAAGTGTAAATGTGCATATGCAAAGTGTGGAGTGTGAAAGTGAGGTATTTAACAGACATGATTTAAAAGAGGTCTGGGAGCAGTCTGAGCATGCCCACAGGCAAGGCGGCCTCTGGGAGTCCTCCAGCGACAGTTTCAGTAGCGTGGTGACTGGCTGGGCTAACGGCTAAACACTTACCCACCTCACCCGCCAAAGCTAGGGGCCTCACCCTGTATGCATGGATACATTAAGAGTTCCAGGAACAGGACTTGCTTCAGGGTTTGTTTGAAACGCAAAAGTGCTGCAGGCCACCTGGGATTATGTTGTATCTACCATCTATCTGTCCCTCTTTGGTTGTCAAGCTGTAAACCATTTAGGAAAAAAAAAACATGTCCATAGCAATGTGAGTATATGAAGGTACTGTATGTCAAAACAGAGTCTGGTGGTGGTGAGTGGACACTGACGAGATATGTCATTTAAAATATGGTTATAGTCTGCTGCTGGAACCTTACACGTGAGCTTGCCACTCCTGAAGTATGGCTCTCATGGTTTGTCCATGCTTTGTGATATACCCACTATACAGCCATTGCATGTTGATTGCCAGCAGCAGTATCACATATAATGGCTGCAGCTAAGCAGTACCAGGTGCTCAGTAATGTACTTGGAAGGGAGTCTCTTAAAACCAGCCTGTTATTTCTCTGAACCAACGAGGAAACACTGCAGTAAAATATTGGGGATACTGTGGGTTTTGAGGCTCTGCTTTTAAGTTGAGATTTTAAACCAATATCCAGACTGACTGTGGCCTCTAAAGATCCTATGACACTCCTCAAAGAGTACTGGTGTTACTCTGTTGCTAAAGCTCAAATCCGGTTACACCCTATCATAAATGGCTGTGTAAATATACCTGGCTCTGTAACTCATGCTATGTAAACTGTGTCCTGTTGTAAAAATGGTTGCCATGAAAGTGCTGTGTGATCTAGACTAAATAATGTCAACATGTTCGGCTTTGTATTAATTGGAACGTATTAGCTGTTTTCATCAATACATCAATACGCAACATTTTGGTTCAAATGATACCCTGATGGAAGACTGCAACTGCTGATGTAAAGAAGCCAGAATTCACTGTGAAAAAAAGAACAAATCTTTCTTTGTCTGATGATACCAACTCTATGCAAATGACACCCCATAACACATTCCTGGTGAAGGAGGTGATTTACCTGCTCATTATAAGAGAATTATGGGAACAATTCAGACAGTTGGGATAAATAATAATTACTGTTATTACTAACACCACTGAACTTGAGCATCACAGTAATCCAGTTTGCTGCATTGCAGTGTACCTTTCTACGATCATCATACAATATCCTGTTATGACTGTGCTTACGCTGCTGCCACTTTTATTTGTGTATCCAAAGACTATAATTTAAGTGACAAACCATAGTCTGCTCACGCTCCAATTAAATAACAAACGGCTTCTCCCAGACTGTGTTGTCTGTTTTGGCCACACATAAATTATGATATGAATTGCTTGTATACAAATTGGTGTGATCCCTTTGGAAATTCCTCATGCAACACTGATATTTGTTTGGAATGTCTTAAGAGGTTGTAACAGCAAACTGTTTACCCAGAATGTTGTCTTATAGCTTTAACCAATGCACTGCCCCTGGGTAGTGGGTGTGTCTATCCTGTTCTGTTCTGCCTTGGTCTTTAGACAGAAATGTAATCCATTTTTTTGGTGTAGAGATGTGAGCATTTGGTCATTCTAATTATAAACAGTTTGCTGAAAGGATCTCATTTATTTAGCTTTTGACAGGAAACCGTTAACAATGGTTTTTTGTCTGCTCTGTATATTTGTCATGGCTCAATTTCTTCCTTAAGGAAGCAGTTTATACAGCTTCAACTGTTTACCCACGATTCATTCATGCAACCCCACAATGAGTTATTTATCGTGGGACACAATGCACAGTGGTGGGATTTTTATTTATGAAAGCAGTCCAAATGAGGTCATCAATACTCCAGGTTTTGGAGTTGGAACCACCAGGTGCTAGAAAATTAAAGTAACCATTAACAGGAAGCCAATTCAAATCAGTTTACACTTTTTTTGGTGACATTACATTTGATGAAAAGCAGGATGGTGCCATTTAAAGGAATGCTTTTATCAGGAGGAAAGGGGCATGCAGACATGTTCAGATTCAAATGCAAAAGCTTGTTATTTAGTAATAATCACTGTGACATGAACTAAAATTTTCAAGTGTAATAAGTGCCTGGCAAATATGGGAAACCAAAGAATTGAAAGAATATAAGTGTTGGAGAGACCTGTCATCCATTATAGAATGGTGGGGAACCTGCACTGTTGGCAAGGCCACTTGACAGCACTTGAGAAGACAAACAGCTCGAGAGGAAACAAACAACCAGTTTCCTTTAAGCGTCCTTCTTTAATATCGCTCGGTTCACATTCTTTGTGAATTTGAATACTTCAAAGGTATCCCTTCTGCGCATGATTCTGTCAGATAAACAGCCTTAAATATGAGAGAATATTAATCACAAATAGCGTTGGAAGCGGAAGTTTGAAGTGTGTGTGTGTGTGTGTGTGTGTGTTTTTCCCCTGTCATGTGGGTGGCAGCTGGAGGGATTAATAGACGGGTAATGGGAGAGAGAGCTGTCACATTGCATTTAGGCAGCGTGGGTGCCGGCACACAATGAGCCCGTGTCTGGAGCCGTAACCTATTCTTTCTTTCTTCCTCTCAGGAAAAATGGGAGAATGGAAAAATAAATAACCCCTCCAACGTCTGTACGTTAAAACAAAATTACCTAAAAACGGAATGCGTTCAGTTAATCCACAGCACAGAACAGTAATCGTTTTTGCTCTGCTTTTTCACAAATCTCTGTCAGCTGTCTGTTCAAGAAAACAAGAAAAAGGTGAATATTTTTTTTTCCTTTGGAATATGACTAATATAAACCTGGCGCAGTTGCTGGGTCACGGGCTGTTTGTAAATAAATGCTATTCTGTTCTCCGTCTAAACACAATCTCTTATTTGATTGATCTTGAATGTTATTGCTCTTCAGCATTTCCTTGTGTGTACCCGCATCAGGCAGAATTGATTCTGCTGATCGATAGGGCCGCGTAGGAGGAAAGTAAAGGATTGTGTTTGCCTATAGGCTCTCTCTAGTCCGTTAAACTGATGATTTGGGTGTTTCTTTTTTTTATGTCAAGGGGCAGTATATTTTTTAACATTTAATGTTGTGCAATTAGGTGGGGGGAGGTGATTTTCGAATTTTGAAAAAGGATGATAAAAGTCTCATGATATGGTGCCTGGTGTTTTTATAGATGACACACGTTTGCTGAATTTGACTTTAATTCTAAGGCCGCACTGAACCTGAGGAATTTGTCTCAACAGTTTTTTGACATTAAGGTATCCCTTTTTGGAGAGTACAACTGTACGAGTTTCCATCCATAACGAGCCTCTCCAGTTGGTTAAAGTCGGTGAATAAGGAATAAAACACGATCGCTTTACTCACTTTGCTGTTTGTGTAGCCTTGCTCTCTGGTTAGCCTTGCTTTGTGTGTGCTTTTAGCTGTCTGAACCTGCAAAACGAAGGGCCTTGCAGCCACAGCACAGTCAGGGGAGCAAAAAAAAAAAAAAAAAAAAGCATAACGTGAGCAGAATGGCCACAAGAATAACATATGCAGAGAAACATGAGAATAAACATCTCACAAAATGAGTGGGTTTGTGCCCCATACGGTTTCGCCCCGGTTTGCACCGATCAGAAAGTAACCATTGTGCGGCTCCAAGGGCTCTGATGTGTCATCAGTCATTATGTCAGAGGTCACTCAGGAAGTCCCGCTGCAGCTCATTTAAGCATATAATGATCGCCATATAAACGCTCCAGTACGAGGGGGTGGGGGTGGGGGTCTGTGGGTTAGGGAGCAGATAGCTGGAAAACTGCACGGGTGTTTTCACTTACCGTAGCCAGCGCTGCCATATCTCTTTGTTCAAGGTTCCATGGCAAACCGGGCCTCAGTGGTCAAGGACACACGCTCTGCGAATTCTTTCAGCCAAATGTTGTCAGTATTCAAATGGATTTTCAATGTGCAAGGAAAAGAGTGCTGGGTGGACACACTTATTGAATTTTCATTTTAGAATAACAAAGGCAAGTAGACTAGGCCTGGGGAGTTCAAGCTGCAGTCTAAAGATTTCGCTTGAATTTTGCCAACTCCCTCTGGAAGTAGCGACTGCATACAGTTCACAAAATTAAAAGGACGTTTTATGACTGAGTGATGTTGTTCTTAATTGAATTAAACCTATACATGCATATCTGTTTTAGAATTGTATCATTTACCTGAATCTTCCAAGTGGCTTGAATATTTTCTCATTTTCTGCTGTTCTGTGACAGATAATCTATATGCACTAGGACTTGCACCAATTTTATCCATTCAATTGGTCTGGTGATTCGCTCACCATTTTGGCAATGTCATTGGTTTAAATTGTGTTCCATCCTAATTGACTTAAAGTTGGATACGTTGACCAATAAGAATGTCTAAAAAGGATCTCTCAGTCACACACACGCACACACACACACACACACACAATTAAGAAAAAAAAGTCAGCTAATGAATTCAACATGGAAGCGTAGTGTATGTATAAAGAGAAGTGAATTATTGGACAGAATGTCTGAAGGGCTTGTCTTACTTTGAGAAAGGCTAACTGGTTCAGCCCTAATTAAAAACAAAGGTTGCTGTGACTATCTGGGATGCAAAACCATATGCAACTTCTATCATATTTCACCTATGTTGTGTAATACATTTTGTGTAGTGTAGTTTAACTATTGTCCAGTCACTGCTCTATGGGATACACAGAAAAAAAGAATAACAGGACCATGTACTTGAAAATGTGTCGTACTCTTCAGTAAAAAATTCTAAAAACAACAGACCATGGAAATTGCTCAGAGTATGTCTATCTGTTCCCAATTCATGTTTCAGCTAATTTATTTTTTCAGTGTTGTGGGAAATGACTTAGTACAAGTTTGTACCGTGTGAGTGCTATGCATAGCCAATTAACAAAGAAGTACCTAGTCAGCGCACAGTTTCGTATTTCATCATATGAACCATCTGTTTTAAGACACATTGTATTCAAATCACAGTCTGCAGCTTCCATCAGTTCAGAGCAGAAAGTGTAAATTTGGGTACAGTGTACCATTAAGCAGTCATTGATATATGGACAAAAAGCTTATGTTAACAGTAGCTTTATTTACCACAATGTGCATTCCCCCACGATTTGGCAGTTGATTGTGTTAACCAATTTTGTCTCCGTGAAAGATTGAGCTTGGTTAAACCTTATCTTTCAAATGCTGTGCATTGCAGATGTTAATTTACAGATGGATTTAGCAAATGGTGAGACTGCAACACAAATTAAAAGGTGCAATTTGCATTATGGCCCGATGAAAACAGCCCAAGTTTTAATTGGCCATGATGTATTACTTCCTCAACTGTAGAGAAATCGGAGGCTTTCCAACTAGACCTTATCTTTGTATTGGTGTCAGATTAATTAGGGAAGGTACAACACACTTTGATTGAATAGCAGATGCCCTTTAATTGGCTAAGTGTGTTAGACTGAATTCAAGCCTTAGCCAGTTTTTTCTGCCTAGTGTTGATGTAATTGCTCCACGTCAATCATGTATTGCTAGCTGTGACCATAGAGTAATGCTATACACATCACCCCTTAGTAGGTGGGCAGAAATGCTATATGCCTAGAATTTTCCGTCACAAGTTATTTGGGCACTGTATATACACAAACCAATTTAAATTGAAAAGTAGATTAATAAAAGATGAATACAATAATATAAATCTGTTTTTTTCTTCTATATGTTATTCTTGGGCTGTTGTTTGGGCCGCTTAAACATTCCCATGTCTTGTTTTTATTTTCTGTTATCAGTCTTGCCAGTTACCGCTGCATTTTCCAGGCAGCATTTCTGAAATCATGCCTCCTGCGCTCTCTGTGAAATCACAAAGGAGGAGATGGTGCTTTGCAGCTCATATTCCGCTCCTCTGTGCTGAGGTAATCGTTATTTCTCCCAGCCTGAGACACTGTCTCTCGCCAGTTGTCATTTCTGCACTCTTTCGGCCTTTGTCTCTGCCCCCTTCTACCAGGTTAATGGTAACACATTAAATCCTTTCATCGTAATAAGCCAGCAGAAGCCCTTCTCTGGCGAACCTCCGTTCCTGCTTCTCTCGACTCCTGATTATTTCCACAAACAGTGTCATGTGATCACACCCTGCACCATTTCAGACCCCAGTGGCGAGTTATTAATGCCTGTTATCAATTTCACGCTGTAAATATTTCATTATGCTGCCCCAGAAAGCATGGGATATTTGACTCAGTAATTCTCAGCAAGAGCCTGTCAGTATAGCCAGAGGCGAAGGGAAACAGGGTCTCGCTATTGCCCTGTCATTAGGAATACTTTTACATTCATATTCCCTCCATGTCTGCAGTCTCATGGGCTGCTGGACCTAAATCGATTCCCGCCCTGTCCCACATATCACAAATTTATCAAATTTGCTAATTGTGGGTTCTGCTTGGGATGGAGCTAACTGTAATAAAAAAAGATTGAGAATTTGTAATTAACGGGTAGATGGACATGCCAGAGCAATTCTGCCATCGGTGAGAAGATCAATAATAATCATTGTATCATCATGAATTGCAGTAGGCATGGTGTAGTCATTATTCTCACATTATGAGGTCACTGAAGATTCACATTCCGAGGATTCATTGTCCTGCACTTGATTGACAGTGCTTGTGTGGTTGATTCTGAAGATTGTGTTGCAAAGATGTTCATACTAATTGGGAACAGGGAAATGTTTCCTCCCGCCTTATGCATTTAACAGTGGTATCTGTCTTGTATGACTGCATTGAGTCCATTGTCTGGCTGTGCCTTCTTTTTCTTTTTTTTTTTTTTAAAGTGAACGGCTGTAGCTATGAATTTCCCCCAAACCCAGGCCTGCACTGGGCTGTAATTTAATTGCAACTGTTACTAATGCTGAAGCAGTGCACCTGTGTGAGGCCATCTGAGTGCTGACTGGAATTCATTTGCACAGTTCCTACTGCCAGAAAACACTAATTTAATTAACAAGGACAAAATGTCAGTGGCAGCAATGGAAACAACAGGGTTGTTCTTCATGGCAAATATCGCTAATTGGATAAGGTATTTTTGTTTGCATTGGGCATTAGGACTACTGTCCATCATCTCAGCCACGATTGCCTCTTGCGCAGCTCTCCCCAGGAATCTCACTGATCTTTTTTTGGAAGGTGTTGATTGGGCTTATTTTTACTGGAGTAGTGTTACTATGAAAATAATATTTATGGGGTAAACACTGTTGATAGACTTGCCATTTGTCATTAGTCACTAGGGCCTTTTAATGGACGTGGACCGAAGTTCCTTTCACTCTCACTGTTTTTAAAGAGGAACAATGTTAAAGGTTATCCTGTAATCCAGTTTTTATTTTGAGCTTTCAAAGAGGCTTTAAGCCGGCTTTGCGTTGAACACAGCTGGGTGGTATTGTGAAATTGCAGCTGGGGGAATGTAATTGGGGAGGCAGCCGGCCCTCATTGGGGATCCAGGTAATTACATAATCCCTGACAGATTTAGCATCATTTTGACCAACTACAATAACTGACATTTTAAAAATAAAAATGTAAAAAAAATTGTAAAAAGTCATTAAAAATGAATCGCTGCATGTCGTTTTCATGGGGTCATTGAGTCTGAGGAATGTTGGTCCATATGAACATACTCCAGACCATGGATGTCAGAACATAATTGCTGTGTGGTCATTATTGCCAGACATTAAATAGTTGTGTGTCATGCAATTGAATATTGTGATTTTATGGAATTCAAACATGGCACCCAGACGTTGTCTTTGAACTTCTGAGCTATAAACATTGTACCTCCTGAGAGGTCTAAAATATGATTTTCATGGCAGGCCTGACCAAACATATGGCCTCAATGTGTCTTACTTCACTGGTCATATGCAGGATAGGAGCTGTTGAAAGCTGGCTCATTTCTTCTGAAGGAAAGAAGACAGTTGAATTATCTGACTATTTAAGTAATTGTTTTCGGTTCCTGTTCAGTTTTTGATATGATTGATCCTGACAGTAAGGTTAGCAATTTTATGATAGCAGTTTTCGCTGAACTAACTTTTTTTCTTTAGCATTTAATTAAGTATGTCCAATCGAATTTGTAGTCCCCTCATTTGTAGGCCCCTCCTTGAAGCATGCACTTTGTTTTTCCCTCTGAAGCATGTCCCACCAGCTGCCACCTCCTTTCTTTCTGCAGTCTGCCAGCTGAGTTGCTCAGACACTGTTTTTAAGGGAGTCCCCCTCCTGTACAGCTGGCCTGGACAGCCTGCAGATGACTGGCTGACCAAAGGAACCGGTACAGGATAAGCCACCGGCTATCCCACTGACTGAAAGCCTCCAAATGAATGTTTTTTTTTCCTCTTCAGATTGGATTGGGAACTTGAAACACCTGTTGTTTTGGGTGTCTATCTTTTGTTGTTTGAGAGTTCTGAGTAGACCCCCCAGGGTCTTGCTGTTGCCAGGACACCATGGACCTAATAGAGTTTTGACAACTGAAATGAGACCGGTGAAGTCAAGGATTTCTCAGTCAGAGGGAGAAAAATAATCATTGTGGGTTCCTTTTTTTAGCTCTTGAATGTCTTCACTTCATATCGTTTTGATATCCCAAAAGCATGGACCATGTCTGAAGCACCATAACCACCATGCATACAAATAAACAGATATCTTTCTGACACATATAACTGAATTGTCCTTGAATTTATCTAGATAATGGACATGGCATGGTTCTATGACTAGGTACATAAAGTAGCAGTGCAGTTTTCAAAGGTCAGACTTTATGGATACTCCAGATACACTTCAGATATCTTCCAAAGTACCCCCCAATCTAGAAATGTAAAGACCCAGACAGTTCTGGGTGTTGGACCTTTTTCCTGATTACATATTTGACACTGTGTCCCACAGTGGGTTTGAAACCACTGAAGTAGACTTATTTGGCAATTTTGGAAAAAAAATTGAAAAAAGTTGTAGACTTCTAGTTTTTTTTTTTTTTTTCCCGCAGTGCGCAAACTTTACACAGGGATTTCACCCTTCAAACACAACTTTATTTCACAATGATTGTCTTGATATCTTGCAGAGTTAAGTTGACCGTTCTGCAGTGTGCCTGCATGTGTTATGCATATATGACATTGGAGGAAAATAAAGGTGTGAAAAAGCAAAAATTAAAAAAAAATCTGTTGATGATAATTTGAGACTTTCCTGGCAATGAGGGACTCAGACTGGCAAATGACAATGTGGGAAAAATAGAACTGGGACACAGATTTTATCAGCATTGATTTAATTCAGTGTTGTGCATGTATTATCGATACTTGAGGAAAATAGTGTTATTTGAAATATTACTTTTTTTTTTTTTTTTTTATAAATACATTTTTTTTATTGCAGATATGTTGCCACAGGCGCATGCGGGATTAATCTGCAGGGTCTCAGGGCTTGCTGCTCGGCGGCTGAGCAGAAGACTGCCCCCCCCCCCCACCCCCGCACGCTGTGATCGTTTGTTACAGTGTACCCAAATGTACCACACCGGTAATGAATCCTCACTCGATGCTGGTCAATAGCCTGGCCATCCATATAATGGGTCATAGCCCGGGTTATGACACGCAGTGTGGGGCGTGATGGGGTTTGCGTTGTCACTGATGGAGATTGAGAAACCTGTCAGTCGGAGTGAAATCGGCTCTGGAAAGGTGGCAGCGGCAGTTTTAATTGTGCTGGCAGTAAAGGATGAAATTGAGCAGGGATGAAGTGATTTTGTGCATTGATTTCTCTCTCTCTCTCTCTCTCTCTCTCTCTCTCTCTCTCTTTCTTTCTGTGCGGCTATTTATTTCTCACTCACATTCTTGCTCCCCTTTCTCACTGTTTGTTATGCTCTGTCTCCCTCTCTTTCTCTCTCTCTCTCTCTCTCTCTCTCAGTAGAGTTGGAAGGAAAATGAATGTAGGCACCTGGTCCTTTTGCATGGCTGCATGCAAATGAGGCTGCCACAAACATAAAACAAACAACATAAAAGGAAATGTTAAAGGCGCATCTTAAAATATATTTGGACCATAAATAAATAATGAAAAACTCACTTTTTGCATCTAAAAACATGGTGACCGTAACTGTAGGCACTGCGTTAGATGGGTTCAGTTATCAGTTTTGGCGATTGTCTTGGGATTATGTTGTTGCTGCATGCGGTGGCAGAGGTTTCTTTATCGGGGAGTTGATCCATTGTAATTGGCTTCTTTGTAGTGATTACATCCTTTTTTTTATTCAGCTGTCATTCGTGAGAGTCTCGCTGCCTTTCTGCTGGGTGCGGTTATTTCTCATGCATAAACACTCTCTGGCAGCCATCTGCTTCCCTGAGTGTATCGCTCTTGCGTTGGGTGCAGTTTTTTGTTGTCTTGCATCTTATGCGATAATCTGGCATGTCTTGCTTTTCATTAATTTTGTATGACTTCTTTGTGTCCTTCACAGAGCTTTTCCTGGCTCCATCTCCACCACAGTATGTTGAGTATCCTTTCTCAGATACTAATTCAGCTCTCACCATACAATTAATCAGCTGTCAAGCACTGACATGATTCGCGGAACAAATCAGTCTGTAAGATGACTTTAACTCAAATAAATTGTTTAAGCTGTATCATTTGGCAGACATGGTGGAGGACCCACAGGGTGCACATCAACCCAACAACTATAAATTCTTTATTAATAAGTAAATTCCAACTATGTATTTCAGGGAACCTAAATGCTACGATAATTTTAAAAGCCTGTGAACACAAATCTTAGTGTAATTGTGGAGATAGAAAATACTAAAATATTATAGAATTTCATCAATCCCCATTGAACCCTGTATTTATTTATTCTTCCATTCGTTTGGTGTGTATCCATCACTTTGCACATGTATACATTTATTTACATGCTGTTTAAAAGGTGTATTTTCATTTGCTTTAGCACTTCAGGTTATTCAGTCGATGTGTCTCTGATTCATTTTTCCATCAATCTGCCAATAATATGGATTAAGGCCTGAAGTTAGTTTATTCAGCCCTGTTTGAAATTCCACGAGAGTAGAAGATGACCCGATAAGGACACGGCCTTCTTTGCCCGGCCTGGGGAGAAATCGAGCACATTGTTACAGCGCCATGTCACTTCGCAGCAGCTCAGTGCCACTTTCCATCAGATCAGCCAACGGGACACAATAATGCCACTTTGCACTTTGCGCTTTCACCCAAGCACCATTCATATCACTTAATGTCAACACCTTGGAAGTATGTTCCCAGTCTTACGCATGTCTTGTTGTGTGGGTGTCGGCTTGTTTTTTTTTTTTTTTTTTTTTTTGCTGTTATCAGTGTGCTGTCTTTCTGTTTGTCTTAAAGTCAGGTGCCCAATCATACAGTAATGGGTATGAACGTTAAAAGCAATTTCATATGTACACTATTTGTATAGAACTACTGTCTAGATTGTTTACAAGATAATCAAAATAGCATGTAAAGGCATACATGAATATTTACAGAATGGTTTTTTTTCCCCACCCTAGAGTTATGTAGTTATTATCCTCGAGTCAAGATATATACCATGCACCTTATGAAAAACGCCCATCAGTGGCATCTCTGATAATGATTTATATGGAAGTTCAGTTGATTGTGTCGCCAATAAGCTCGGCTTGGTGCTCTTGCATATCTATCTCAGAGCACACAAATCGATAAAGCGGTTTAAAATTGACCTACCTTCCTCCTTAGGGCTTTGCAGTTATATTCACACTCACTCACGATTCAATTACTTTTGTTTCATCAAAGGTTTACCATAGACAGCTTCTGTAACCTGGTGTAAGATTTATGCTTTGGCCAAGGGAAGGCTCTGTAATTTTCCACATGGTTAGTCAACACTCACCGTTTCGCCATATATCTTCGGCTTTTATTAAAACACTGCCACAGCTGTAAAAAAAATGTGCTTATGCAATTAACTTTGGAAGCCCCACCCATGAAAGTCACAATATGATATACATTTCTGTAATATCGCCCGCATCATTAATCATTTTCACACCCGCCCCTCACTCTTCCATGCCAGTAATATGTGGGACTATATTATGGAATTATATGTTGAGCCTTTCTGTTCTTTTTTTTTTTCCAAAATATTTAAGGCCAGTTTTACATATTTATGAAGTAATATACATAATACATTGGTATAAATATAAATGGAATAAGTGAAAATGTATTTTATGATATATTTTATTTATATACATTATTTATATCCCATTAGAAATGACATAAATTAAATATACATTTATAAACAAATGAAATGTATACATGCATAGGCCTCCCATGGGTGCATACATATTTCTCAATAAGACATTTAGATAAATATTCTAAGTTTAATCAGATTAAATGTTCAGTGTGATTAGATGATTAGGTAGTTATCCGTGCACAGTTATGTGCGCGACTAAAAAGCCTTTCAGTGGCAACTGTTATCTTACTTCATAAGCATTCATCTACTCAACGAGCCATTTGAGTTAATTCTCCTAACGGGTTTGATCCATCTGCATGAAAATAAAGGAAATAGTTTGAGAGGATGTAGTTTCTCTCAGGATATTGAAGCATTAGGCAGGGGTAGTTTTCATGTATTGTTATGTTAAAATGTTATACTCTTAACTGATATACAGAAAATTATTAATTGCTAACTCATTATTAGTTTAATGTCCCTGCCGTTATACCTTGTAAGGTCTTCAATTCACTGGCAACAATATGAAGTTAACTGAAAACCTCTCCTGACGACATATCAGCCGGTAAGGACATGAGTGTCGGGGGGGCAAGACAAATGTTCCAAAGTCACAGTGGAACAGGTTCGCACCTCTTACTGTTCATGACCTGTTCAGAATACAGGTTGCCTTCTAATCCGATTGAAAAGTGGAGAAAACATTATTATCCCAATGCACTCTCAGTCCCTATAGATTTGAGTCTAGCAGACGACAGACTGCTGTTTCATTCTTAATAAGGCACTTAACCTGAATTAACCTTGAATGAAATACCCTCTGCTGTTGATGTGTAGTACCGAAATGTAAGTTCCATCTGTTAAGCAAACAAGTCGTTTGATTGAAACGGGTTGCTCAGCAAAGGTAAACTGAAATCTTTCGGTGCAGAATCGGCTGCCTGATGGTCGACGCTGCAGGCTACCTTGTGTGAGGGCTTAGAGATAAGAGCAGAGACCTCAAGTGCCCCGCATCAGACGTGAGACTCATGCATCAGGGACCAGTCTCATGATCACACGCCCAGCTCCTAAAATCTCAAGCTTATCCAAATACACAGCGTTAGCAATTCCATAGCTCTGATGGCAAACCTAGCTGCTTTTCAAGGAAATACAAAAACAAACTTAAGAAACCAATCCAGTCCCAGCCCTCTGCTGTTTCATGCGTCATTTAGGGTTCTTATGTATTGTGTCTAACTCAATGGACTGCTTTTACCCCATACGAATTCAAAATGGGGTCAAATGGAACAGAGAAAACACCTTTTGCCTCATGAGGAGGGTAGTTGGTTTGTCCATGTACTGCAAGCCCAGGGTCAAATTTTGGAGTGAACACCTGTCGTGCACCCAGCAAGAACGCCTGGCTACCATTGGTTAGAAACTTCCACATGAGGCGCTTCTGGTGTTCTTGTGTTCATCAGAGCAGAGTCAGAAACTACTCTTTGCCACATCAAGGTCACATTTGTGAAGGGACTGCTGTCCCTGGAGAGGATAGTGTTACACAGAGGGGGTTTGTCGGTCGGTTAACTGTTAGTTTGAGGCGGGGATGGAAATATGACTCCCAGTACCGGTTCAATAATGCTTAATGAATTATTTTCCTTTCTTGTTAACCAGCTGCAGACTTATGCCTATAGCAGCTGCTGTTATTTCAAGCTTTTCCATTTAGTTTGTGGATATATGGAAGCTTGAAGGAATGCACACTCTAATTAACAGTTATTAACATCATCATCAGCTATCATAACCATTACTGCCCCATACAGGGGAGTAGTCATACCACATGTCATCAATATGTAATCTTGTACAATATACTGATCCACAGCCCAGAACAAGAATTTGGATTATTTGATTTGTATTCTTTTTCACATTTATTTCCACACAGCTGTACCTTTTTCATAGCTTTTGGCCTCTGAATCCCAGAAGGCCAAGACATTATTTGTATGATAATTGAACAGCTTGTCTTTGCCATTAGGAACCTGCTGTAAAATTATTTCAGAGACTTTTGATCTACACTGCCGTGAATCGTTATGTTGAAGCGAGGAAGTTAGAGTGTTATGGGAAACTGAACAGTCAGCTGTTTTACTTCAGAATTTTATGTGACCATGCTAATATCCTGCCTCAGGTCCAAGGCCTAGCTTGGCTGCAGTACAAAATGGGCGACTTTGCATTTATTTTGCTTGTATCACGTGCGGGCCTGTGTTGAGAATTACTGCTGTTACCCAAGCACACACGGATGCAATTTTTTTAAGTGCCACATGATGCACCAGGTTTGGTTGTCTTGGTGATAATATTCATACATATACCAAAAAAACGCTGCCATTATCATAATCGTATTCTTTCTCAAAGAAAACTCCCTTTAAAAAGCCCTCAGATGCAACAGAGTAGAAAATTGAATGGGTGACAGTAGCAGGCCATGACATGAACACAGCTAAATGTCCTATAAGATGCATTATGTCCATGCCCTGGTGAGTGATAAAGCGCTTTTTTTTCTCCCATATAAAAGATTGAGGTTCAATCACCCACTTCCCCTTATCTCATCTCGACTTTGATAACCCGTTTCTCATGACATCCTCTGAGAATCCTGCCAAAAACAGAGGAGAAACGCTGCCTGTCTCGCCGAGTGCATTTCCCCTGCACCGCCCTCCTCCCCTACCGCCCCCCAGCCCCCCTCCCCGTACCGCATCTCTCCGTTGTCACTCCCTGCTAGTAGATCCGTCTTTTTTGTTCGAGTCGCTGCGCGCCCATCCGTACAGACATTGTTCAAGGTTCCCATATTCGCTAATAGGCCCAATTACTGCGCGGGCATGGCGGAACGTCCGGGGCGAGCTGATGAAAAGGTTTGAGGTGTCGGGGATGTTTCGCCGCTCCTCATCGGTATGCAGACACGGGCTCAGGCTCAAGGCCACGGATTTAAATTATCTGCCTCTTCCTCACTGGGCCCGGAATGCCTGCTTAGGAAGTCGGTCATTTCCAACCCCTCAAAGACTCTGACCTCTGGATAAGGTTGTAGCCTAATTTATTTTAACTCTCTCTCTCCAGTAAATTATTTACCCTTGCTGGAAATACAAGTGTGGTTGAAACATACTTATTTTCTACTTCATCTTATTCGTCATCTGTTGACTTGAATAGGCAAACTGACAAATACTGCATTGATGGTTTTTGTACCATGTCTTTTCTTTTGTATGTTGCCTTTAAAAATGGCTAACTGACATCAAATGATTCTGGTAGTTTCAGCAGTTTTTTTTTAAATAAATTGTCCAAAAATCTATACATATAAAGCAATTATGATAAACTTTGAATAATTCAGATGCAATATCTTACCCGGTGTAATATTCCCGAGTTGGATGTAATTTGCTTGATGACATGCGTGCAGGCTGTTAGAGTGTGCCGAAATGTGGAGCGATTGTGGCACCTTCTTGGACATGGCCACGCTAGTAGGTGAGTTATTTTGCTGTAAGAGCTGAACTTTTGACCTCTACCGTATATCTTGTGGTAATGAGGGAAACGGGTCTACATTGGACGGTTAGAAGTGCTGGGAAGGCTGTCTGCCTGCAGACTGTGAGAATGCAGAAAGACAAGTCTGTGCTTTTACTCCCTCTAAATTACAAATTAATTGATTTTTGGAAGCACTATAAAGTAAGTGTAAATTGCAGGAGCTGTCAAGGTACATCAATCAGATTGCTTTATATCTCCGTGTTTCCATACATCAAGGTCACTGGAAGTGGCGATGTAGCGTAATGAATGTGTTTGGGTGTACAGGCATTAGCAGGCCGTGTTAAAAGAAGGCAGCACAGAGGGGTGACAGAGCTGGTCTGAGATCTGATCTTTTTTTCTGCTCCTTTTTCTCCTTATTCAGGAATGTTCTCTAGCACTGAATATGATCTGTGTATATATTTGGATGTTGTTATAGTTTAGAATTTATTACAGTCATATCATCTCATCTCATCTAGAGGGCTTTTGAGAGGAACATGAAGGACAGTGGAGATCTCTTCTGTTCAGTGGCATCATATTGGGAAAATATATATATGCAGCTATCTGGTGAGATCAGTTGAGAACATGACATTGGCTCTGTTAGATCTGTATCATTTGTAGTCTGATTTTTGTTTAACTCGTTGTTTTTTGGGCAGAGCTCACTGTCACTTGTCTGCACCACACAGCAGAACATTTTTTTTTTTTTTTTTTTGTGTTGCGGTTTTGAAAACATCCCCAAAGCAGTTTAATAATGGTGCTTTAGGGGGAAGTTTTCGTGTCAGTTGTTCCTAAAGGCAAGGTCATAGGAATGATTGCTGGCTGTTTGCGAGTTATATGTGGTCATCTCAGCAGGGGCGACAGACCCGTAGCTGCTTCCTGTCTGTGCCGTCTGTGTGATCGCAGTGCCAAGTGACAAATCGCTTTTGTTGACCTCTCAAGGGCCTGCACATTATTGCTCACCATTCTGTAGACCCAGCGTAAAGGTCATAGACCTACATTATCTATCCCATAAATTTGTCAGTGTGTTTCTTATGTTTCCCTGTTCCTCTTAGAGATTGAGAGAGTAGGTATGTAGGCATGGGAAAAGAAGAGAGAAAAATAACAAGCCTGAGAGCAAATGAAAGAGTCTACACAAGAGGAAGAGGGCCAGAGAATAAGACAGCTTACAGAAACAGCGCTATAAATACTAATTAAAGGTCTAAATTTGGATTGTGCTTGTATACATAATGCCTCCCTGTAAAATTAATGTGGAACAATTTATGGACCTTTTGACGAGGACAGTTGCAGAACCATGAATAACACCAAAATGTGCAGAAAGATGAAACCATTCCAAAAGCACATGATGGTAACCATGCCTACGTAAGATAATGATCCAGACGAGGGCCCTCCAGCAGATGCTTTGTCTCTCTTGACACCGCTACAAATAAGCATATTTGGGACAGAAAGGGAAACCCATTTAAAATGTAACACAGGCCAGCGCGTGGGGAGGCTGGAGTGGGACAGGGAGGCGCGTGGTGTGTGGGGGCGCTGCGCGCTCAGTGGGAGCGTTTGCGGGGCGCAGCGGCTGCTCCTCCGCTCGCGCTGGGCCCTGCCCGTCCAGATTGATGGCTCAGTGCTGTTTCTCACGCTGCTGTCGGACTGCAGAAAAGGCTCCTTAGCTCTCTGGGGCCTCGCCAGCGCAGTTAACCCCACGCTTAAGGCGGTAGCCCACAGTGGTTGCGTTGCGTAATGCGAATCGTCAAGTGGGTTTTTTGGTTAGATGACATAGGGAGAGGCGGGGTCGGGAGGCTTTAGTGTGGAATGTGCTGGCATGTTATTGGGGGTAAGGGGAAACAGGCATGATGGGCTTTCTTTCCATTTCATTCCTTAAAAGTCGCTCTGGTGTGAGATCAAAGGCGTTTAGCTTGTACCGCTGGGCCTGTTACCGCCTGGCAGTCATGGCTTCCTATGGATGGACTTGTGTGTGCTTGCATATCCCCGTGCTCGTGCGCTTGTGTGTGAATGTGTGTCTGCATGCGTGCAGCAGGAGTGTGTGTGTGTGTGTGTGAGAGAGAGAGAGAGAGAGAGAGAGAGAGAGAGAGATTGTTTTGATTAAATGGTTAAGCTGAGATTGGATGATGCTGTGGCATGTTCTTTGGCGCAATCTTGCAGTTCAAATCAGCCCTTTTGTTGTGTGAATGTGGGTGGGGCTAGTCTGGCTTGTGCTGTTTAATGGCTTGTTATGAGCACGAGTGACTTGGATGGCTCTCTGCTCATTCCCAATCACCTCATCAAACCCGTGAAAGGAGACAGCACTTTAAAATGGCCCCGTGATTCATGCTGCCTTTATATTGCCAGTTATTTCCACTGAAACACAGTTAGAAATAAAGAATCATCTGCAGATTATTTGTGTTAATATATCATTGAAAAGGGAAGTTAGGTGGCTTGGCTGAGTGAAATGTGTAGCCCTGTACCATAGAAACAGCTTGTTTGAGTCTGGGCTGTGTCATTAACCGGCTATAACTGTGAATCCATGGCAGCCGGACTGAATTAGCTTCATCCCTTAGGGCTCAAGCTAGCCAGGGTTCATTGGGTTACTAGCTACAAGGCACACACAGGTTGCCTGTTGTGCAATGGAGACATGCATATCTCCTCTGGTTAATGCTAGCTATCATATAGCAGTGTAGCCTCTTTTGAAGAAAATTGACAAATAAGTTTAAAAACTCACCCTCTACAACTGAACAGGACTGTTCTTGATATTGTGGCTTGGTTTATTATGTCATTGTATGCTTACATTCTAGTTTTTAATGGCATATCTTTTTTTTCTTCATAGGACTGAAGTCCAGCTGGCTCTGACATGTGATACCCTGGATTTTTAACTCACCTGGACAAGGCAAGCAACATTTACAGGTAATGGCTGAAACCCACTGAGAGTATCTCATGTATATCTTATGTAGCTAGTAACCCATGTATATGTAAAGAATGGGGCAATTTACAGATGTTTATTATAGCATCATAATTAAAAAATATATTTTTCATTACATGCTACCACTATATGAAATCTTTATTGAAAATATTATGTTGAACAACACAGACACTGAACTATATTTTTGTGCACATACATATTGCAGAACTGTTCCATTTATTATAATACGGTTGTTCTTTTAAAAAGTCTTTTCATGCATAATATAGTTTTTCTCCATGTCCACACAGTGCATGAGTGTTACTCACAGCAAAGATAATGATCTAATGTGGTTTTAACATGAGCAGCAGGCCTTTTGCACTTGTTCAGCCAAGCTGACAATGGAGGTAGTTTAGCTTATTTGCTCATCAGCATATGCAAATATTTGGTAGATTACTGGTAAGGCTTTGGTATTTTCTCTCTGCTGATCATTTTATTTCCATGCCAATCTGCATTAAGCATGTTTTGATTATACTTCACAGTGCCAACAATGTTTTGCGAGTAATCATGCAAAACAGCAGCTGGCTTATATTTTGCACTGCCTGGAGCCGGCCTCCCCCTATACTTCAGCCTAATTAGTCATTGTTTGTGTGGAACACTCCCTCCCTTAGACTGTGCGTGTTCACATCAGCCCGTCTCTAGCTCAGGCTTTTACATGGGATTAAGCGCACGGGACTGAATATTTAATGCACAGGGAGGTCCAAATGGCCGGTGCTGAAATGACCAGGGTCAAGCTCTTCAAATGACCTGGCATCCAGTTAACAGCCAGAAGAAATGTACAACACATGTTTTCTTTGTTTTCTTTTCTGTATTCTGTCAAAGATTACATGATTTTGTTTTTGGGTACATTTTATGTTAGAAAAATACAACAGAAAGACATTGAGCGATACTTGGCAATGTTTCTCATTCCTTTAAACAAAAACTATTCCAAGTTAAAAAAAAAAAAAACAGTCTCAGAAGAAAAGGAAATATTTTACATAAAACATATTTTTTCTTAATATTTCGGAATGAATAAATGTAACTGAGTTAATCATTTAAAAACAGCATAATTGATCAGCTTAATATATTATATTATATTATATTATATTGTTCTCTTACAGGAACACTAATTAATACTGTAGACTGGTTCACACTATGGTACCAGTATTACTTCTAAAAAATCAAAAAGCAGGAAGTGGTTCTTCCATGTTTGCTAGCACCAATTATTGAAGTCAGCCACTCTTGCAAAATGCATCTCACAAATTAAGAGCTCTATTAGTGTTGAAATGTGTCAGATTAATTATTGTCTGTACCAAAATCTCATTATAAACATCTTAATATGTGCTGACGTTAAATTAAGATCTCTACTTGATGCACCTTATTTGCCTAATACATGGTCACTTTGAATCAAGTTAAATTCAAAAGATAACTGCGGACAGGAGACTGACTCCGGGCTATTTGCCTGGTGAAATATGAGAGGTCCTATTTCACTCAACACATTCCTCATAATCACTCTCATATCTATTACTGCCACTATCTCTGTGTATGCAGGGTGGAATGTGAGTAACTTTTTGGCCTTTTTCTTTCTTTTTTATCTAAAAAACACTGTTTTTCACCCTATGCGCCAATCAGTTATGACACTGTTTTTTTTTCCTTTTTTCTTTCCAATTATGAAGACATTATGTTCCCTTGACATACTGACAATGGAGGAATTTGGATAGACTTGTTTTCTTTTCATGGTCTGTTTCTTTTGAATACTGTCAACTACGCTGAGAGTAAAGAAACATGTTTTGGTTAATGGAAAAGACCAAACAGACGTAGTGAAGTTGGTGCGGCGCTTTGAGAATCGGTGAATGTGTGATCACCCTGTGGTGTAGTGACATTTGACGTCGATGACATTTGTGCTCGTTCTGCGCCACGCTGCAGATTTTTCCCATCCACAGGGAAATCCGAGGCGCTGTGTATTCAGTGCACATTCACAGCCACAGAAATGCAGGGATGTTAAAAATGAATGAGCTGGAAAAGAGCGTTCAAATCACATTGGAAGGTTTCAGCTCCCTTCATGCTAGCTGAAAAGGTGTTAAGACTACTTTTTACCCATTATCCTGTATTAAATTTGTGTGTGTGTGTGTGTGTGTGTGTGTGGGGCTGTAACTACATGCAGTCCTATATAAGGAATGATATATAAATGTGTTATAAAAAATGTTACCTCCATACCTTAATTTTATTTCATTTTTCTGTATTTATATTTTGTTTGTGCATGCATGTGTTTACATTTGTGCTTGTTGCTTGCTTTCATTCGGGCTTAATGTTTTTCTGTTGATGTATCATATTGTTTTGAGTCATCACTGGGCTCTGGGACGATCTAGCTTGGAGTCATGCGAACTCAGCTTTTGTCTGGTGCATTAGTTTTTTTTTTTTTGCTGTCCCTTGTAGCCTTGCTGGGGTCTTCAAAATGTGTTTACTGTAGCTGATCTTACATGATCTTCAGTACAATTTTTTTTCACTCAGCTATGTATTTGTGCTGGTTTAGAGGTCAGCTTGATAAATGCCCTGTAGCTATTTGTAATGAAAGGTCTATCCTAAAACATTTCCATGTACAGTGTTCATTTTATTCAAAGTGGTACATGAACACAGTGTTTTGGATTCATAGTGGAATGTGGAATACAATGCATTGCAGTGAACATTACCCCAGAGACCATCAGATAACTTACCACAGGGATCTCAAGCTCCACTCATAATGTTCAGTAGGTATATTGCAAAGCAGGGAGCTCTATCTGATACTAGTGTGCGATGGGCCTCTCTCTAATAACTAAATTTTGAATGGGTATTTGATTTATGGCATAAAGTCAGCCTTTATCACAGTATCCTTCTAGCATGTACATGTGGATGTCCTGTAACAGTTAGGCCATTTATATTCATCTCAGTGTTGTTCTGTCTTAATATTGTTCAGAGAAATATCAATATTTTTGTTGTAATTGAGTGTGCTCATTTTTTCTCTGTCTTATTCCAGTCTGTGGAATGTGATTTGTAAAAGTGATTTTCTGCTATCAGCCAAGGAAAGGAGCAGTAGAGAAATGCATTATGGGATTTACGTAAGGGTTCGGTGGTCTAAGATGGGTCCACAACCCACAGAAGTCGCAAGTCTATCAGGTTGTGCTTTGAATTATTTAAACAAATGCCTACTGCATTAACCGTGCATTTCAAGACACAATATTTAAAATTTCCAGTGAAATGTTTTAAAATGCCCAGTGCAATTACCCTTCAGTCTGGCAAAGAGGCCTTTTGTGTATATCTCACATGCAAGGCCTAAGACAGGAAGTCCCTTTGGTACTGTGCTCACACAAAGACTGCAGAAGGTCTAGTGACCGTGAAAGCCGATCTAACCAACATGACTAATCGCTGTTTGTGGATTGCTGTAATCCCAGTGTAAAGTGTGGCATGTGATTCCTCCTTTGGTTGATCAGAGGGCAGGACAGGACCCCGTGTGGATGTTCGGCTGACTCTGATGTTGGCAGGTGGAGTTGGGACGTCACATCAGATGTCAAGTTCCCTGACAGGGTACAGCAAATCGCCCCGAGTTTACACGCATAGCGCAACTTCTTGATTCTGTTGTGTGTCATTTCTGTATGGTGAAGGAGCTGTTTCTTAAACCAGATTGTCTTTTAGATGAGAAGGTAAAGCATGCTCTTTATCTGCTGTGGCCAACAAAAACCGGATATTTTGGTGCCTTTTACAAAAAAAGTAAGATGGGTCCCAATTTCCAGGAAGAATTCAAAATCTGTCTGTATTAGGCTGTCTGTGCATCCTCCAGGTTCATTTTCGAAACAAATCCCTCCTCTTCACCTTTTCCGATGTGTTATAACTGTTTAGAGACCAAATAACCACTAAATATCATATTTGCTTTTGTGAGGTTGTGTGTGTGGTTGTGTCTTACAGGATATGTTTTGCTGCATATCCCTAAATTTTAAGGCAAATAAAAGTCAACATAATCTTTATTTAAACACACTTAATACAATGTAAGCAAAATGATTTTTATTGCCTATTTACTGAAAATATATTTATGCCTTATTGTTGGAAGAAAGTATAACGATTTTTAAAAAAATGAGTCTGCTTATGGTCATTGTTTTTCAACCAGAAAGACTGCAGTATGGCTGTGTGACTGAGCAGGCCTCATGAGCATGCTGTCCTGCATATGAAGGATGGCCATCTCCTAGTGTTTATGAAATTGTATATCATGTTCTCCTGGTGCATTATTCACCAGTTGCATAATAAACATGCAATTTGGCCATTTTTATGTTACTGGATATTAAACTGTGGCCATGCAGCATTTCAGGAGCATAACATTCAGAGCCACTTGGGAAAAAGAATAATAATAATAAGCGGAGACGTTAGAGGCAGAAGGAGATGAGCGGGGTAACGTAGGCTGTGGAGAGCGATGATTAGGGGATAAAGCCCAGCAGCGAAATCACACAAACCTCTGATTTAAGACACTTAATCCTGCTTTTGAGCCCAGCCATTTCTTCCCTGCCCTCCAGCAATAACTTTGAAAGCGCAGCCGGCCTCGCTGAGCTGGTGCGGGCAGGGGAGGCGCACGTGGAAGCCATAAACGGCACGCTGGGTCAGGCTCTGCTGTGGTCTTTATTAAGGTTATGTTTTTGTTCCAGGAAGTACGAGACAGGAGCTGCCTTTTTCCCCGTGATCGCCAACCCTCGGATGTGTATGTCTGAAATTATTCTGACACGCCCGTGCATCGCAGCCGTCTGTCATCTCTTATTGTTGAGGAGTGGCAACACCCGACAAAGCAGCGGTTTCTCTCCTTTGAGGAGACCTTACCCTTAAAAGTCGCTTTTGAAAATTCCTCATCCTAAGGTAATCAAAGTTGTCAAACACGGCTTACAAAAGTGAAAAGATTTGTTGACGTGAGGGCTAATTTTGCTCTTTGGCTGAGTCTAGACGTCACAGTGGATAAAAAGAAAATTGATCCATTCCGTCAGAAAGCCATTGTCTGCATTTCTTCTTAGAAGCTGAAGGAGGTGTGGAATGCACCGCTTGAATGTACCACTGAAACTTTCCACACAATGCCCGTGAATCAGTTGGTTTAGGGTATAGATTTGGGGCCATTTATGGTATTCAAAGTTGTCAGCTATGAAATCTGCTGTCTTTTGCAGCCCTCCCTAACATTTATTAACAGCTCAAGCATGCCGACAAAACCTCAGGTGTATGGCTGATTTTTCATTAGAAATGATGTCTTGTGTGGTAGAGGTGATGAAATGCTAAATCAATATATTGAATTCCAACCACAGCTGATGAATTACTGTATTGACAGCTTGCAGATTAGCCTAACCTTATTCTTTCAAATTCATAAGTAATTTATTCAGAGAGTCTGCATGCTTTTTTCCAATATTTTCAAGTTGGAAATATCTTCTATGCATTGCAATAATTTTGGAATGTCTGAGTGGTCGTTCAGCATGTTTAGGTCCCAGCACCCTCCCCTGGTTGGGGCGTCTAGCTAAAGCCTGTGGTCCTTAGGCCTCTGACCCATGGTCTGGCATTAAATCTTGCCCCAGAACTTCCTACTGCCATTCACACTGTGCTGGGCTCATCAGGCAATAATGCTATCCAGGGAGGGAGGTAACAGTTGGCAGGATATTCCTGTCATCCTCATGCAGAAGCAGTGCCTCTGGTTTGAGCATATGCCTGCTGTCACTTAGAGCCAGCTTTCACAGGAAATCTGAACTTCAGCCCAGTGTCTGCATTGCTCTAATGCTGTGGCAGCTGGCTGGACATGGTTTGCTGGACAAGCATGCTGTATATCCTCTTCATTGATGGATGATATGGCAAAGTTTAGAAAGAATTATAATCAAGATTGGACATTTCACCATGGATAATGACAGAAGTAAAAATACAAAAAAAAAAATTCAATTTTTCTTTCAATATCCAAGGTGAATTATTGACTAGAAACTGACTGGGAAAACAAACGTTTAGGTTATCTGAAATTTCACCTTTTCATTTGAATTCATTCTCTCCTATTAACTTAGTTATTCATAAATACATGCAGTATTATATGTACATGTATATAGAGACATTTATAGATTAATAAGATCTTTGCAATCAGGCAGTTTGACTGGGGGAATGATCTTTTTATTTTATAATTCTGTACATAATTGTTCTTCAGCATCTCAAATTGCGGTCCCTCTGATAAACACACTCAGTCGATTTGCAAACAGCTGGATGTCCAGTAGCAGGAATGCATAGTGTCTGCTGCAGCAAGTGCAGGTCCATGTCATATGAGCCTGTAGATAAGGCTGCCCAGGCACGCTCAATTTTCCTCCATTAATTGTGCTCTTTGTTGCCATAGCTATTGTTAGCCAAGGTCCAATCTGATTGGCTCTGAGAATTCGGTGTCCAGTGTGTTCTAATTCTGAGGTGAGGCCGGAATTCTTATATATGTGGTGGTAAATAGCTAACAGTACTGGAAATACATGTGTATGTTTTAAATAAGGTGCGTATTACATAAGGTAGCTAAGTTTATAAGTAATATGCTTCAGACCTGAGTGTGTGTGTTTAAGGTGAGAAAGTTAGGTGCTCGAGTAATCACGATTCTTTAATGAAGACACCCAATGTTCTCAGCTCCTTAATTGGGAGTCTTAAATTCAACGGTATGAACGGGGCGTAGTGTGGTGAAATTTCTATTTGAGGGGCCAGCGAATAGAGGCCATTTCACACCTTGGCCAGAGGTGAGGCCGGTTGTGTCTCAGGCCAGCAGGAGCACCCTCTGCTCTGCAGACGCTGCTTAGGGCTGATAGTGACCTCTCACCTTCAGCTAATTGGAAAGCCTGATCCAGGGCCAGGCAGGTGATGTCACTTGTGTGCTTAGAATAAGGAAGATGCATACAGCGAGCTCAGGATGGGTACACAGTGCAGGTTACCATAGGGACACTGGCCATGTATTTCAGAGGAGGCCTGTTTGGGGCTTAGTCTCTATCAATATAATTATGTATTTAATTCTTGGTTTTAGGGAAAATCACTGAATGTAGACATGTGCTTTAGCTGAGCATGTTACCAAGGAACCCATATATTCTTCCTTTTCATTAGAAACGCCATGCTTATGGCATTTGAAAGTTTACATATAAGTTTGAGACAAAATGTCGAATAGATCACATATTAGCCTTTGTACTATGAAAGTTCACAGGATACTCAATGCAATGTCAAACAGAAGGCTGTAATACTGTAATTATTTGGACCAAAACAGGGATACACGGTGTAAGTGATATTAAAACCTTTTTTGTACTTAGATGAATCACCATAGGGTATTGTAATATGGGCCACTTCAGTATTTAATAAGAAGTTGATGTGTTGTATTAAATATAGAGCTATGAGCATGCCTTTGGAGAGTGTGACAGTCATTGTAACTTTGTCCCCTCTCTGCCAGGGTTGTCTTTTGTTTTCAGCTTTCCCACGCACACTAGTTTATATTTTACATACTTGACATTTTATGTGTGGAACTTCCTGTGATTATATCAAAGTAGATGCAGTGACTCACACATTTGTGCATGTTTCATGGGATTATATATGGATTGTAAATCATATATATTATATTATATTATATTATATTATATTATATTATATACATTGGTTTGTCAAGAGCTATAGAATCATATACATTATTGGGATCTATGTCATATCTTTCCATATTTAGAGATGTGCATCACTAATAAATTGTAATCTTATGTCCATGTAGTGCAGCCTTTTATGTGGGCACCACCATTTTGTGCATAGAGTAGAGGTACTTAGGGGTGCTGGTCACCTTCATGCCATGGGCTGTCAGACTTGCGGGCTGTCCCCTCAGCGACAGTCTCCGTGGGCTGGCTGACTGCTCTCCGTGATCCGGCCCGTCGCCCCCCGAAATGAATCATCGTGCCTGCCGCAGGTGCTGTGCAGAGCTACGAGGAGGGCCGATTAAAAAGGGCATGTCCAGGCCCCATGCTGAGGGATTTAGTGTGCTAGGAGGCGGAGCCACCCGCACAGGAAATGCTGAGGAAATGGGGAAAGAACAGAAATGTGCAGATTACTGGAATCAAACCACAAACTACTTCATGATTCTCAGGGTTTATTATTTTTTTTAAAGGGGGCTGGAGGTCATGTATCATATTTACGTGGGAAAAATTTTTTCAGCTTTATGTGGACCGGAAGATTCGGAGCAGAGGAGGCTTACGCAAAGGTGGCAGCTGCTTCCTGTCCTCCTGATGCTTGTTTAGCAGAATCCTTATTTAACCAATGCTGTTATCCAGGATAAGGGTATCAAGTGAAAGGTATCCATTTCTCTTTTCCCTGAATGGAGAACACACACCAAGCTATTGTGTTCCTTGCTGAAACTTATATATATATATATATATATATACTTTTTTTTCTGCTTGGGTGTTTAAACATTTTGTCTTTGAAACAGGAGGGAGAATTCAGAAAAATTGTGGTTTTGTCTGTTAAAAATGGATGAAAAAAATATCAGCTGAGTGACTGCCGGGAGTAGAGAGGGGAAAGAAGGAGAGGGTGTTGGTTTCGGACTCCGCCCGTCCCTTGCTGCATTTAGGGGAGATGGATAGAGAAACTCGGAGGGCCTAATTGTGCAGCACCATCTGCCGACACCAGGGGAAAAAGGGGAACATGTGACATCCTCCTGCAGAACACAGTGAGGAGCAGATGCATGGGTAATAGGAGACGGAGTGGATAATGGAGGGGAATGCTGCGGATTCAAAGGGGAATTTCCACTGTGGCCATTTGTCTTCCATCAGAGCGTGGCTCAGCCCTGCGCCAGTGTGACGATCGGGTCGTCCACTGTGAAGTCACGCTCGAAGAACAGCGATGTTGTAAGGCACGCATGTGGATTGTAGATGCTGTACCTGTATACCTGTACCTGGTACGTTTTGAAATAACTGAGGGGCACAGGGCTTTCATATGTGGGGTTTTCAGGAAAGTGGGAGGGTGGCTTATCAGTCCACTACAAAGCTGGTGGATACACTGCTGTTGTTTATGGTATTGTATATTCATGTCTACTTTTGTATTATTTCTACAACGTTTTCCATTGGTTGGGCACAGAAATGACCATAAAAAAGAATCTGTCAAGTAAAAATATTTCCAAAATTGGTGTTTTTTTTTATAAACATAAAAATAATAAGACAAATTAACATATCTCCAAAAAATATAGTGATTAGGTTGTTATTTTGCAATATTAAAATGAGAGCCATGAAGTTTGGAAAATGCAGCCATGTCATTTAAAATGGAAGGAAAGTATGGAGTATGGTACATGTCATATAGTTTATGTCATATGGTCATTTAGCTTCTGCACTGAGGTACAGAACACTGCATATGAAGCTAGATAAATGTTTGCTGACTAAAAGCAAAGAACTGTCTGAAGACACTTATAAACACTTGGCTAGCTAATTACTTCCTCATAGTGGTACCCACTGCAGAATGTCCTGAACTGACTGACAGTGGGACATTTTGCAAACATAAGGAGAAATATGCTGTACATTTAGGTAATATGGATAAAATTGTATTTTGAAGTTCATATATAATTAATCAACAATTTTAAGCAAAACAGAACAATAAAGACATTTTTTATGGGATGGATTGTGATGGAGTTCCCCTTTAAGGAGACTCAATCTCCCTATCTTTGCTTCTTTCACGACTACAGTGAGAAGCTAATGAGACGTGTCCCACTTCAGATGTTTTTTCTTTTTTTTTGTGTTTCTCATTAAATTACATTAGACAAGCAAATTCACTTTGTATAAATAGCAAAAAGTAATAGGATCCCCAACATTAAGATCCTTTGGCCAGATTGAAGGCTAGAAACTCTGGATTGAGCAATCACTTAATTGGGTTTGCAAGGCAACTGGAAGACAAATGTGATTGTTATCTAGGAAGTGTGGAGCTGATGTAATTGTGCTGCACTGTTTTAATTTCAGTTGGTTTGTATTGATGTACTTATTCACACAGAGATTAGTCATACAGATATTTAGTATGTGTTTCAACACTTGGTTCCTTAAGTGAAACAATAATTATCAAAATCAAAATACAGATCATTATATTGTATACATTTAGTATGTCTGTATTTTCCTATGAGATCCAGTTTGAATGTGAAAATAAAATCCTTTTTTTGTAAAATGAACATAAACAGGGTAGGATTACAAGAATAGGATTTCACTTAATCAAAACCTGCCTAACACCTGTGTTGTGGCACTAGATTTGTAAGCAGTGACACTTGAGCATGAGTGTGCTCTGCCATTTACACCTGTGGAAATGCTTTAGCGACGGCAGAAGCATGCTATATACAAGCTACACAGGGAGTACAGCATGCTGTAGCTTTGAAGAAGAATGGCTCCATGCTAACAGCATTGGATGTCATATCTGGTACAATTAAAAATGGGAGACTCACCTTTTGTGACATTTAAAAGGCACATAATTTCAAGCAGGTATGAAAACACAAATTAGGTTGGCAAGCTGCATTTACTGTGCGCCCACATTTATATCTTTGCACATTTGTATCTACATTTAACAACGGCATGTCATTATTATTGAGACCCACATTGTGGGAACCGTAATGTATTTGGAGCTTAAAAAGATTGCTTTTATGCCAAGTCTAGGCATCTGATAGCAATGTAAGCCTTGTGTTTCTGATGCAGGAAGACTCTGAGGAACCCTGCTTTTTGAATCTGCAGTGCTACTGTGCGTCTGCAGTGCCGTCACATGTGTAGCTGAATTACTATTGGAATAGTTATAACTGGGTCGTCATGGCAGTTTTTGCTTGCATGTATCCTCATGTTTTGAGCATGAAACAAGTGGCAGTCTTGCTGTGTCCCCTAAATGAGAAGAAGATTCGTATTTAGTTATGATTTATGAGTATGCATCGGCCTGTCAAGGGTGGTTCATGGGTAAATTAATATTCCGATGAAGGGATAAAAGGGAGACTAGTAGGAGTGTTTTTATTATTTCATTTGATTTTAACAAAGAAAGAGGACAGTCTGTCCTCTGTGTTGTTTCAGTATCTTTACCACAGATGAATATACAGTCATGTTGCTTTGTTTTGCACGTAATACCCAGAAGTTACACACAGAGTGGGGCAGGGTAACTACATGCATTAAATACATGAAAGCTTCTGAGCCACACATTATGAATAAAGGAGGATGAAAAAGCCCCTGGTGTCAGTCCTGTAATCCTGCATGGCCTCCACACCTATAGGGGGCCTCAGAGCGAGGCAGCAATTATGAAATCAAGGGCTGGAGGCAGAGAAGCCGGTTGCTAAACATATGTTAGCAACCAGATTGTGGCATGTTTGTTTGTATCTATGCAGAGTTTGAATAAAAGCATTCCATGTTGAACATGAAAATTACACAACCGACTGAAGTGGCAGAACTGGGATAATGTGGGTTTTTTGAGCTGCGTATTAAGAATTCCGGGATGCCCACATTGGTAGGTTGCTGGCAGTCTTCATATCCGGCTAATGCCGTTCCCAGAGCCCCATTACTAATTATTATTTAGTACATTTGTTGCTTGGCACAGGGACAAACTGCTGCATAATTTATGCAAAACTGTCATCCATTTTGAAAAAAAGAGCCTCCGCCCATTGCAGAACTTTTATCTAACATATACCCTCAAGCCTAATGGAAGATGTTATAACTTTATCTAAACTTTGAACTGTTGTTCAGATTAAATATAAGGTTATGTAAGCCCAAGGAGGCCAATTTAAATTGATTTTTTTTTTTATCCACAAGAGAACCCATTTGTGTGCATATCGCTGTCCTTATTCAGTGAATTTTATGGAAGAAGCTATTTTAATACAAAGCATATGACTGTATTGTAATTTTTGAATACAGTGAGTGTAAATTAAAAAAAGCACAGCACAAAAGTGTTTGAATGATTTAACAAAACCTTTTTTGAACAGTCTCGTTAAAGCCAATGACTGACCTGGTTTCAACCTACTTCTGCCCTTCAGCTTCATTCGCAGTTAAATTTGAGTGTTATCTTTGCCAATGCAGATTGGCAAGCTCTGTGATCACCCATGTTAATTTAAATACAAAGTAAAAGTCTTTCTTAAGACATGAATATAACAATAGCACTTATTTTTGAAGTCTCGTGTATAAGTTGAGGACTTGCATTGATTAAATCCAGGCTGATGTTTGGAATTCCCATCTAGTCCATTTGCCCAATATTAATGTTAAATATAACTAGGTACATTTTGTATTTATTTATTTTTTAAAGTACCTTTTAAATGGGGTGGATTGACCGTCATCACAGTGAGCTGCTTGGTTGGAAATCAAAGTGGCCCTATGCTGTGTCTCCTCCGCCTGCTTTCCCTGTGCCTGGGGAATATTCTCTGAAAACAACTCGCAAGAAGGGTCCCCTCAGGGACTTAGTATTCCACAAAGCAAACCTATTTATATGAACCCACTAGAATGGGAAAGAAATACAGCAAGTCATGCTGGTTATTACCTCCAAGAGAGAGCCGCAGTTTCTCCTCTCCAGAAAGCAGTGCGTCTCGGGTACCTCGATCCCAATTAAACATCTCCTTGGTGGGGACTTGGTATTTTAGGTGATGCTGTTGTGCGACTCCCAGGCCTCCAGTGTTGCTGTGTGGGTTGGCAGCTGAATAAGGGGAGGACTGTGGGGGAAAAAAAGAGAGAAAGAAACACTGGCATGGTAGCTGTGTAGATTGTCTCACTGAGAGATGAAAGATGGCTTTATAGACGGCAGATTTAATGGAATATGGGGATTTATCTCTTCCTACATTTTAAAACAGAGGGATTTCTCAAGTTTTTGGGCCAGTTTTTTTTGCATATACATTAGCTTGCTAGTTTCCTTTGAGCTACCATTCTTTCTTTAACCTTGAAACAAATGAACAGATGACCTAATCGAAAGAGTGTAAAATCACAATACATTTTTCCTGAAGGATTTCTGTGTCAGCCCTCATTCATAGCTCAGGGTGAAGACTCAGAGTGACTAGTATTCATTACAAAGAGTAGGTTTGTGAACAACCTTGGTTTGCCAACATGATAGGATCATGGGCACATTCAACAAGCTATTGAGAATGGAATCACTATCTGTGTGAATGGAATGACAGCGCCCTTTCCTATGTCACACATTCATGTGTGCCACACAATGCGAGGCCTTTTGTAACCGTTGGCAGTGGTTGGTGTTAGGGCTGTACAGTGCATTGCATTTTTTAAAATATCGCAAATTAATATATCATTGTGATAAGCATATCGCAATGCGTTGTGATAATGTAATTATTGTAATGGAAACATAGAGAGCAGATAGTAGTCACATTTAATTGGTTTTTGCAGTGGATGCATGCACACTGATGACATCATAAGCAAGAGGAGCAGGGATCGGTGAATCCAGTGTGAAGCACAGAACCTCTTAGCGCGCTCGTTGGCTGGTCGTACAAATCGTAGAGAGTGATGTTTCTTTACCCAGGAAAAACACAAAACATGCACATTGGAAATGTCATTATTTCAAATTTTATATATACATAAAAATAATTCAAACTGATTAAACACAAGAATCTTTGGGTTATCACATTGCATATTGCCATCATGACAATCCATAAATTCATGGCAAATCGAATTTTTTCTCCATGTCGTGCAGCCCCGGTTGGCGTGACGGGGCTTGTCGGCAGGAGTGGTGTGCGAGCCATTCACAGCCTTACACACTTTGATGTCGCCAGTGCTAAAGTTCACAGAGATTACACTGAAAGTGGTGTGTGCTCCGTTATGGATGAGCTGTGGGAGACCGGCCTACCGCTCAACAGGGACTCAGTCTCACCGCACCCTGAGCTCTCTGCACACACAGCTGCCAGCCCCCGCCACTTCTGAGGCGTTGGCTTTGAGCGGCGATAAAGATGACTTTTACTGTACGGCTCTGTAATTCAAAAGAGACAGGGGGTGTTAAATCACTGTCACATGCAGATAACATGTCAATAATAATAAGAATAAGACTGGGGGATAGTTAGTATTTAGATGACATTGATAGACTGCATTTTGGGATGTGCACACATAGAACAACTCTTTGTGCTTTTTGTGTTTGACTTTGGTCTGATATTACATGTTGCATCGATACAGGGGGATTGGTCTGACAAATGACCATAATGTACATTTAGAGAAGTGCATTAGCAATATGAAACTGCAATATTTAGCTCACCTGAGCCCCACATGGGATTCGCATACACATACCAAATGATGTGCCATCGATTTTTTCACTCTGGCTCCAGGGCTCGCATTCTAATAACTCTATATGTCATCTATTATTATGTTTGGTTTTTATTAAAATGAAATTAGCCCCTTACGTGTTTCTTATATTGTTGTAGGTGAACATTCCCTTTGCATGCTCGTTTTTATTTTCTGAATGTCAGTCTGTAGCTTTCTACCTGACTCAGGTGAACTGTGTCTTTAATAAGCATACTGCCATGCTGAGTGTGTAGTATAGCCCTGTTTTGTGTGCTTTGCTGTTACTTGGTAAATACTGACAAGGAATGCAATTACAATTTTGGTATAGTAGAACTTTACTTGACAGTATAATCTGGGGATTTTGCACTAATTCCATGAAATACAAAAGCACATTAATTCTATCCAGATGCATATGGTTATTAAAATGCATGTTCTGCTTTGCAGATGAAAGCTGTCTGAAGACTTTCTGTTGAGGGTAAAATTACACCTCAGTGTGTAAGCAAACAGTAAGATCCATGTCAAGCTTCAGGAAGCCAAGAAACCTACTTTACCATATCCCAGTTAGCTGTCCAAGTCTAAACAGGAAACATTTTAGCAAAAGTTCAGAAGTGTTTTTCCTCCTAAGCAAATGGTAAAAATTAAATAAAAAGGCTTATATTTGTACTTTAATATTTTAGATCAGCCATTTATTTGGTATGTTCTTGATTCTGTTAAACAAGTACTTTAAAAATTAGTTTTTGAAACACATACATGTCTATATATATATATATATTTTTTTATTTTTTTACAATTTATTACCTGCAGAATTGATGTTCGAGAATAAGGCATATTGAACTAGTAAATTATTTGGCAGGTGAAGTACAAATCTGTAATTTCCTCAAAGAATAGTCCTCTGTAACCTTTAGCATACATCACCCAGGAGGAAAAGTTGTTTATTTTTCCAGGGCAATACACAGAGCATGTTTTACAAAGGGACTAGAGACTGCACCTTAGCGCTCAAAGCCAAACGGCCCTGTGCTCACGGCTCCCGCCTCCTGAGGAAAAGCCGCCGTTTGGGATTTGCTCCGAGCAGGAGAACGAGGAGGTGCAGCCCAGCCCCGTGCCAGGAAATTACATGCCCATCCTTTCTGAGAAGTGGCAGCGGCGGCGGGCCCTCACCAGAAGCACGCTTCGCCCGGCCGCACTCTCGCTCCACACACCGTGTTTCCCCCATAGCAGGACAATCCTGCCTTAAGTGCTTCCTTTTATATTTAGACAACTTTGCCGTGTGTACATTATTCATTCGTGGACTGAACCCAGCCTACACATCAAAAAGGCACTTTGAATGAATATTTCATCACATGGTTACATACTGTAATGCAGTGGGATGCCATGCCCCGCCCCTCCCCCCACCCCCATGGCTCCAATAGGAGGATCATTTGATTGGCGGATCCCTCCTGCAGCAGGCGGATATCCGCCTTTCACACCAGCAGAGCAGGCCGCGCTTCTGAACCACTCCTAGCACCGCTTTGCTAGACGTACCCTCGAAAAACAACGCTGGGCCCAGGATGGATAAAACGCTGTGCTCTTCATGATCATAATTATTTTTAGACTCAAGCAGCGCTGTACAAGCGCAGACAATTTTCTCTGGTGTTTTTCGTTTTTTTGTGTCTCCCGATCCGAGCGCTTGGAGGACAACAACAGGGCCTGCGCTCGCAGCCAGTTCTACGAGCAAACATCCCCGCTGTGTTTTTTGGGGGAAGCTGCATACATTTCCAGCATGGTGGATGGGGTACCTGCAGCAGGCAGGCAGGGTATTGACACAGAGAAACACAAGGCCTAGGTGCACTCCAGAGCATAATGATTACCTCATGACAGAGAGGACCCGAGGTCAAAGGTGGCAGAGTGTGGACACGCAGGTCAGCAGAATGAAATGGCCATGTGCACTTGAAGGGAAGCAGAGCAGGAGTTTCTCCCTGTCTGTCTTACCAAAGGGCAAGCCTGAGTGCTGTCCCAACGGGACTTATTTAAAGAGGTGGGCAGGATAACAACTCAACAGCACTTGTAGTCTCATGTAAGGGATTTTTCTGTTTTGATTTATTTTTTTTTCTGTTTGCGGTACAGCAAATATAAATATTTAATGTTGAACTTTTTTGTAAGTGGCTTCAGAGGATGTTATAGAATTTTACAGTAGCTTGATGAAATTGTGTTACAAGATAGCAGAAGGATTTTTAAAATGTATTTAATTTGAACTTTTTACTACTAACCTATGGTACATTTAATTGAAAAGTATTCAACTCTGCTAGCTGTAATTACAGCAAGCCCCAGTAAACTAGATTATATAATTATGTTATAACAATGAAAAGGACTTCACTACATCTCTGACTGCAATTATTCAAAAAAAAAACATAAGTAAATATTTTATTGTTGACGGTAAGGGTGACTCCTACATGCCACCAACATGAATAGGGCAGGGCTTGGCTCTCTTGTAGTATGTGCATTGGTATTAGTTTTATAGTGGTATATGTTTGTTATATGGTATTGTGAATTTCCTGCTGTGCTTCGTCCATCATTCAACAGTTCATTAAGTGTAGCTCTTCAAGGTAATGTGGCTACACCCCAGTTGGCAATACATTCGTCACCTTAATAAATGACTAAGGTTGAGTTCTGTCCCTTGAGGAAAGAAGAAAATCATTTCACTCTCTTCCTGCCATTACACACTCTTGCGGTATTCATGGGGACCATGGTCTGTTATAGCTGAGTAAGTGTGTGAAAACACTTAGACGTTGTGCATCATTGTAAAGTGGGGCTGGTGGGTGGGACAGTGTTTTTTTGGGCAGTGCAGGTTCTGCTGCACTGGAGGCTTTTGGCTGTCTCGCTGTGCCCAGGCTGCACCACTCGATACTCCCTAAGACAGTGCCGAGGTCCCAAGTGAGGGGGGAAAACAGAGGAGCCCATTTTACAGCCATCAATCATTCAGTCAATGTGTTTACTCCAGAGCATTAAAGCACGAAATCTTTACGTCTCTACAGGATCGCAACAAGATGAATTTAGAGTGTGGAAGATAACATCAACACGCCAGGCAGAAAGGCCAGCGGCCACTGCCCCTCCAAAAATCTGTGTTTTTCTGCTCTTTTTTTTTCAAATGTGAATCCCATTGTGAGTTTACTGGACATTGTTTTTTTTTCTCTCCTTTTACACATTGGACTTGCAGTGCTTTTGGCTTTTCCTTGTGTCCCATTTAGTTGATCGTTATATATACATACATATATATATATACATATGTGTGTGTGTGTGTGTGTGTATATATATGTATATACATATACTATATATATATATATCATTTATATATCATTTATATGGTGAATACAAATGGCCTATGGGACATTTGAATAATTGACCAGTAACACTTTTAATGTCTATCTAAACACATGTAGTCCCTGGTACTGTATATTCATAGACCCTGGTTCTTTTGATTTTGCCATGTGCGCTGACAGTTTCTGGAAGCTTGACAATGTTTAATTTATTGATGAATTAATTTATTAAGTTGTGTCATCATCTATTATTGTTTGTATTGGATCTCTGATAACTTTGTTTAATGATTCATGACTCAGCACTCAGGACCGCGCGGTAGGCTTTAAACATTGACGGTTGTGATTCTGCGTCTGTCAGCGGCGGCTGATCTGGGACAGAACGTGTTCGGTTTGTTGACTCCAAAGCTTACATTGTGAGTCTGACATATTCCCTTTAGAGCGACACAGCGGTATGTTTTGTTCATACATATTTAGTGGTGTTTCACCATACTAAAGTTTGTTGCTTGCTAGTTTCCTTGAATTATCCTCTTGGTTTATTTTTTTTAACCAGCCTTTGGGAAACCGTAGGGGACCTTAAGTTATCCTGTTTTATTAAAGACCTGGGTGTCAGCATGTGGTGTCACAGAGAAGATAACATGAGGATAATTGGAGCTGAAGGTATCTGAAAGTGTTGTGCGGCTGTCGGTTTTGTCCATCCGGAACCAGCTGGTACAGAAGAGATCCCTCGTCTGCCGCCAAGAAGTCAGCGGAGACGTTGGCATTACAACGGACGCTCTGAATTAATTATGCCAGCTCCGAGCTGGATTTCTTCTTGGCCCTCGACGGAAAGGGAAACAAGATGCGCCAGGATTCACTCTGAAGATTACGCAGTTCCGATGCCCCATTGCGAAGGAGACGTAACACATCCCGTTAGGTTGATCCATGCTGAAACGGAGGATCCCTGTGTCTTCTCCATGCCAGGATCCCTTGCGCTGGCGGAGGCGTGCCAACTAAGAGGACTCCCCTCCAAGAGACACAAATTTATTTATCTTTCTGAGGAGAGGAGAGAAGCGGGGACCTGGTTGGAAGTTCTCTGTGAGGGGGAAATAACAAGACAGTGCGCTTCGATACGGTTCAGTAGAGAAACTGAGCAACAGAGTGGTGGAAAAATGTGCAGTTTCTGAAATCTGTTCTGAATTAATTGCACCATATGTCCAGGGGGTAATGATACGAATCAGTTTAATTGTATTTATTTATTTATTTAGTTTACTATCTAAACTAAGTTACACTTTTAAAAATGGCTTTATCACATTCAACAACCAGTAGCTAGCAATCAGCTAGTTTTATTTGGTTTACTTAGTTGTCTTAAATCGGAATGAAAATAACCCACCAGTTGGGTGGTGTGGAATTGTCTGGCCCTCTCACAGAATTGAATACGAGGTATCTTTGGCATCTTCTTTATCACTGAATTGCAGAGTATTGATTGGTGGAACAGTGTTATCCACTGTGGAAACTATTCTATGCTGTCTGCATGGAAATTGCAAGGCGTGCTGATTAGGACAAACACTTTTATTACTTCAAATCAGTGTGCCATCTTCCTCAGCTGTTTGGATGAGAGCGCTAAAAGGCTAAAGTGATTACTGCCCTGTTTTGTCCAAAGCTAGGCTGATAAAATTGCAATAAAAGCTATAAGATTGTTGTGCCCTGTAGTTAGAGTCAGGGTAGCCACTGCCAGCTGAAAATTGAAGGAGGTAAGAGTCTAAAAGGCTGAGAATAGTGCTCTGAAATATGAGAGACATAAGGATAAACAATGTGCATTCTGACATGCCACACTGCTGATGAATGCATATACCATTATGAGAGCTAAATTAAATGATCTATGATCACCAATCATCATTCAAAAAAATGTATATAATAATAATAATCAATAATCATAATAATAATACTTATAGTGAGTTTATGTTGGATGGGAAACATTGCTCAGGTACAGTAGTTATTCCAGTATTCACCAATGAAAAGCAGCATGATCTTGGATCATTTTCAAAATACCCAAGATCCAGTGTTTACTGTGAATGGCACAGAGGTTAGTAAATTCCCTTTTAACTGCTCTCCATATTAATTAATCTGTCCCAGCCCATCCTCAATCAGTGCAGTCACTTTAGACTGAGCGGCCAACTGAAGCGAAGCACATATCACCAGAGACTGCTTGACCTTAAGATATATTTTTGTTCTGTGAAGATCCCAATGAATCACGCACCACCATCTTAGGCTAAGCAGCAGGGCTCAGACTCTGCGCTAATCACTGTGCAATAAAAAGGTGCTTTACGGTCTCTGTGCTTGCTTTGACATACTCCAGTACCTCTGAATAGCCCCAGTCGTTTTGCCCTTGGGCTTTTGTTCTTGGATTAAAAGGGCTAAAATTTCCAGCCCAAGACATATCTTTCATGGCCGACAAGTACACAATACCCCCCTTGGGTTCTGGGACAGTGCCTGTCTGTGGTTCTCACACGGGAAAAGCCACAAGTGCAAACGTCAAATCCATAACACTGGAATGAATACTGCTGGGCTGCAAGTGATTTTTGACATTTTCTGAGAACCTCTTTTCATTCTGGTATGTTTATTTCTGTTCGTCTTTGTGCTGTCTGTAACCTCCATTTTGTGTGTGGATAAACCAGCCCTAATGAAGGTGGGGTCCCCAAACCAGGTGTTAGTTGGTAAGCATGTATGAGAGATCATTGCCATTTCTGTACCCACATTCGACAATGTCTGCACAAATCCAGATCTCCAGATTGTGTTTTCCATTCCATTTATTGTTTTTTTGCTAGAATAAACAAAATGAAATAATATTTAAATGAAATAATATGTTAAAGTGGCCGAGATTTTAGCAGGGATATGCTAGCAATGCTAGATGCTACATGCTAGAGTCCTCCGTTGACTCTGAAAACTGGTCGGAATCTGGAGCCACTGCAGGGCAGGCCATGTGGAATCCATTTGAACCTCTGCGGTTTTCATTGGAATTGCTATTCACAACAAATGGGAGCAAATGAAAAAAAAAAAAAGAAAAAAGGAAAAAGAAAAAGAAAAGCGTCTCAAATTGCCAGGGCAATTTACAATGAGCCTCTTAATGTTGTTTACAGCCTGGCCTCGTCCAGAGAGCCGTCTGAGCTTCTCTGGTGCCATGTTTACATTGGTGAGCGAGAGAGGCTGTCGCAGATCTTTGTTGCTGAGAAAGAATGTGGAAAATTGGATGATCAGTCACTGATGATTAGGACTTCACTTCTGATCTTCTGCTCAATTTGCATCATATTATACTGTTTGCCCCCATATGCCAGGCTGCATATTCAGCAATGCTTCATGTGGATCACATGCTTTGACTGACTAGGCCAGGGCAACAGCCTCAGGTTTTTATATTAATCTTTCTCACAACTGACATGATGAGCGATGTTACTTTTGTTTTTCATCAATTGTTTTTTTTTTTCTGCTTGCATTTTATTAGGATTACATCAAAGCATATAGCCTGAGGATTTCAATTAAAATTGAAATCGAAAAGTAAATAATAAATGAAATCATTTATGAAATATGACCATGTTAAAATAAGTGATAAAAATATGTATTTTTGACAATTTATCACTGATTGGGTTTTATAGTTGTTCTCGATGACAACGTTTCCATAAATGTTGCAATTATGCAAAGTGTGCTGACAGACAGCTCCGGGAATTGATTTGGATGGCATTGGGACTGGAGGAGCCGGTGTGAATTGGTGTCGGGCAGCATAACTGGGTTTGAATGTCAAATGCGGCAATAAAGTAAGGTGATATTTTCAGTAGAGATGAGGCTCTGATTTTGCAATCTGATATAAAAAGGCAATAGCAGTCGAGTATTTTCTCATCACCGTCTTATTGAGCAATGGTCAACAACTGAGTGATTGTATTTTAATGGATCATCGGTCATCCCAGCTGCAGATCGATATATCACATGACTGGCGCCATCATCGCTCCAGTCATTGAGACAAAGATCATGTGCACACTGAATGAGAGATGACTTTCTCTGTCACATTCATTATCACAGCCGTGCAATTCATAATGGTTAGAAATGCATTGGTGTTAACGATATGAAACCAGATGTAATTGGTAATACGAGATTCACAGATGTGAAATAACGATCCTGTCGTGTCATGTGATTGCATGACTATCATTCAGAATCAATCTGGCCTTATGAACACTGTGTTGAACCGTATCGATTGTGTTTATTACATGGATGGCCCACAAAAACATACTCACTGTTATCATATTGCTGCCCATGAAGACCTGGTCACTTGGCTTTGCAAGCACAATATCACATAAACTCACACAGCAGAGAGCAGAAGTGACAACATCATAGGAGACAACACCATATCCCATGCAGCGATTGGTGGCTAACCAATGAACAATTGGATGACGCATCTAGATTATCAAGATGTTGGTCACAATGACTATATGTTGCTTATGTTGCTGCCTTGGTAGGTATGAATCATCACACTTATCAGGTGATTGATTGAGATTAATGTGATTGTAGAAGCTTATGAAAGGGTCCTGGCATGGGCCACATATGTAGGCTGAGTGTAGCAGGAAAACAGTGGCACATGCAGAAAACAGCTCACTTTTCATCAAGGAGTGATTAAGTTATGTCACATGATATTCAGATCAGAAATTATACCTACGCCAGAAACAACAGCAGCTGAGTTGTATTAAAGTTTATTGACGTAAATGTATATATTTCTAAACAGATCCCGCCTTTCTCCTGTACAATAGATTATGCCATTTTAACTCTTACATTCTTGCAGTGTCACCTGTACCCACACAAGCAGCAGTGCAGGTGAAGTGACTGTTGCATACACCATTTACCACACCACACTCCAGCAACAGCTACCACCAACTGCAGGAGAGATGTGTCTTTCAGTGACAACAACAGGCCTTTGGGCCCAGCCTGTATTTGCGGCTAACACTTTTTCTGAATGCTATTTTTAAAAGAAATGTCTGCCTTAATGAAGTACATCTAAGCAAGGCAGGAGTCACTGCTAATCAAAGCTCCAGTGGTGATTTAATCAGGGAAGGCCACAGAAATCAGGAGATCCGTGTTTTTCTCAAATTGCACAGATCTTGCGTGGCATGCTGCTCCTTTGGAGCAAGAGGGGGGTCACCGTAATGCAATGAGCCGGCCCACCTCAAACCAATTTCCCCCTCCCCCCTACCACTGCTGGGAAATTGGCTCCCCACGAGGACTTGGCCTCCGTCAGTGACCAAGTTAATTAACTCCACACGGACGAGGTGGACGTTATTTTTGTAACTTGCCGCAGTGTCTCTGTAACTCAGTACAATGCTCCACGGCTGGCTTGGCGTGGGCCTCCCAGAGAGAGGCGGAGTGATGTGCGAAATCGCTGGAATCCTCACGAGTTTATCTGGGATCATTTGTGCCCACACCTTCTGCGCTTCATTTGGTTTACATCAGTTTTAAGCTAAACTAAATTAGAGCCAGCCTGGCATCCCTCTGCGACTTAATGGATAGGGCTAAGCTCACTTTTATCTGGAGAAAGGGGAAAAAAAAAACAGATTGTGTTCAAAGAATCCCTCCTATTCAGACTCAGTGTCTGCTTTTCTGCTTCTTCTGTTTCTGCTTTTACCTCTCCTTCTGTCATGGCTTCTTTAGCGATGTTCTTATTTACGTGCGTTACGTGACTTGTGGCTCTGAAACACAGGCGGTTCCGGGACGCCAGCGCACAGTCAAGGTCCCAAAATATCCAGACAAAGATGTGTGGACATGTATCGGGGGTGGGGGGACGGCTCTGGAGATGTGGTAGTGTTCGGGGACTCGGGGGGGGTGCAGCTGGCAGTGGCAGAGCCTTTGTGAGAGGATATGGTGCAGACAGAGCCTCCAATGGCACTGCACATGCACCAGGAAGCAGGAAACCCTTGATAAAGAGTGTACTGACAGCCCATTCATTATGGGTGTAGGGCTACGCAGGCTTAAGATAGCACAATTATCAGTCGCTCAGCAGCCGAGGGGAGCGGTGATGCCTGCTCGGTGACAGCCAATCACCAGCGCAGGTCTACCACACGAGTGCGCTTTATGCCTAAGGGAAGAAGGTAACAAATAAAGGAACAAATACAACCAGAAATGAGAAGTTTCAAATAAATAGTTAATAAATAAAACAACTATGTGGTACCATGCTTTTCCATGATTCCATGACATTGCAAACTCTTCGCAGGCTAATTTGCTGAAAGTATCAGTTCTGTAATGTCTGATAAATCACAAGGAGACGGCACCACATAAATTAGAAAATGTTGTACAAAAGCAAATCCATATAATAATTTTTCTCCACAAAACAAGATCAAAAGACACTTCTTTGAGAGCTTATGCTGCATAGATATTAGGGGAAAAAAAAAACACATATAGTCACCATTGTGGCTTACGATTGGTTTAGATAAGACGAGCCAAATATTAGACTGCATGCAGAGAGATCAATAATCTCCATTACAGCTGATGAGATTCTCTCTGTATTGTCTGCATGGTTCTCCATGCTCTCAGTCCACTCTCAGTACCTCCAACTGGGTCTGAGTGCATCGCGGGGTTCATTTGTGATCAGGCAGATATTGTCCCTGATTTGCCCCTTTGCATTGTGTTTTTAATAAGTCGCAGGTGCGCTATTCTGTTAATAACCCCGCTGATTGCCCTACCGTTAATTGTTTTTCAGCAGATAGAGCTTGAAATGAGCAATTAATTTAAAGCATCAAGATGCATTTCACACCGTGGCATCTGTGAGGAATACTAAAACAATCTCAAACACGATGGCAACAGCAACGGTAGCTACTTATATCCCGTCTCAAAAGAGTCGGTAACACAACATAAGTGTAGGAAAAGTGAACTATGACCTACTGCATATGTCACTTTTAACTTTAATGAAGTACCAAAAGTGTCATAAATTTCCAAAGGATATGCTGTGTCAGATTTGGTTTACTTTTTTGGTTTTCATCACTTTACACCAAACATAAAACATTCAGGCAATATCATAGACAAATACATAAAGAATCCTCCTGATATTAGCAGAAATTGGCTGTTCTGTCTCACATTGTGGTGCACACTTTTTAAAACTCAATCAACTGAGCAAGATGTCTATTTTATCAGTTGAGGAACCACTTATACTTTGGTTACTGTAAACACAGAACATAATTTTATTATGAAATTTACATCATGGAAGGCTTGTCTGTGCCAACACGCCAATGAAGCCCTAAACAATTCAGTTTCTTCAGCAGGCAGACATTACTGCATGTGCGTAAACATGTTCCACATTTTAATAGCCACTTAGAATGCCTAACCACTCACTGTTGCAATAAAACCCACTTAAAATCCACTATCGCAAAGCTATCATTTTTTGTCGTATTTCATATTTGATTTATGTGTAGCATCAATTTGCAAGCAAACCATGCATGTGCACACACACAAACACATGATTCCACAAGACAATTGATGCAAAGAATCACTATATTTTCCCCATAGCCAACTCTCAAATAGTTCCTTGTGTAAAGAAGAGACATCTCCTTGACATTGTCAACACTGTTTATTTGGCTGGAGTTGTATCTCTCTGTTTGTCTGGCACGCAGCGGCATCACAGAGACGGACTGTGTACGCGCGATCTCCTGAATCACCTTGCCTTTGCATGGTGCTGCCCCGAACGTCCACATCGCTGGAAAATAATGCAGTCAGGAATGCCCAGGGTCAGCACAACTGTAGCCATGAATTGAAGTAATGGATGAGATGACTGTCCTAGACGAGAACTAGGTCACTGACCCTTAGTGAGATGTTATGAAGGGCTGAGTTCTTACCGTGTTCTGAGTGTACCATGTCCATTTTAGCTGACTGCTATCTATTTTAATCTGAATCTAATAATGTCAGGATTGTTGGGTGTACGTGTTAGCGCTAAGAAAAAATGACAATGTGAACAGCGCGATTAAACGGCGTACATGTGTTGAGTATCCAGTGTGTGTGTGTGTGTGTGTGTGTGTGTATGTGTGTGAGACAGATCCTTGACCTTGGCACCAACTAGACAGAAGGCCTTGTCAGTCCAGAGCACTGCCTGAAAAGTCTACCTAAAGAAGCTCATGATTTTCTTACTGAAATTGGCTGCAGTCCAGGTTAACACTTGTTCTTTTTCATGATTTGAAATGTCTTATCACGTGCCATTTAAAACTTTGATTTAACCTGACCTTTTTGGGGAGTCTGTAAAAATTTTCCTCACTCTCTTTTAAAATTATTCATGAGATCAGTTGGCAGACAAGATGATGCGGTCGATTGTCTGTAAAATATTGCCTTGACATGTTAAAGGTAGTCATGACTAATGCTAACAAATTATATCTACTCCTTTATATTTTTCATATTTAAGCAAGTGTCCTGACCAGAATCTCAGTCCAGGTCAATAGGCCTGAACAGGGAATGTTGCAGAAGAATAAGTGAACTCATTTCATAGTATAAGCCACTTAGAATGGAAGCTGCAGTGCATCATTAATTCATAGCTATTTCATGGGATGTAGCTGTATTTATGCCTGGGAGGTCTGGAATATACCGATCTACATGGTAGACTGGCCCAGGAAGAGAGGGCCAAATCAGCACCTCTCTGTACTACAGCTCTGTAATAATTGCAACTGATGAAATGAAATGGGATACTGAGAGGCATTTTGATAGGAAAGCATTTTGTCATCAGTGTTTAGCCTTGTATACTCAGACAAACCTTGTCTATCGAACCTTTGTCTGCTGGACATTTCTGTTTGAATGATCTTTCTAAATTTTTGTTGTTACTGGAGGAGGCAGAGCAAAGTGTGGTACTTGTATAAGCTGAAGTCATAAATACATATGAAATGTATCCATCAATTCAGAATACATTGGCAATCTGACTGCATTGACTCATTTCAGTGCAGTGTATTCGGTTTGCCTTACATTCTCCAGAGTTCTGTAATAAAATATAGCTTCAAGCAGTGAATGCAGAGGCTAAACAAAACATTTCCACAGTAAATCTATTGAATGCACACCCAGAAGCTTTGAAATGGAAGACATATTTGAGCTGCAGGAAAATGTTCTAGACTATAAAGACAATTGTTTCATTTTTGGGAAGAAAATCAATTTAAGTTGTTGAAACCCAAGAATAGCTGAAGTGTCTCTTAAATTATAACTTTATGGTGCATCTTTAAAAATTGATACAATATTGTTAAGGCATGGAAAATGAAATATAACATGGTAAGGATAAATGTGTTGAAAGCACTAGGTAGATATTCTTTCTTTTCTTGACAGCCCTGTTAAGACAAGAAACATCATTTCAATTGATTGTAAAGACTGTAGGTCTTTAATGATGTCTGTGTTCATTGTGAAAAAAAAAAATACTCAACGTAGATCATGAAGCAGGGGCAGAATTCTGTTTCTGTTAAACTTTTGTTGTTACCAACAAACATATGGTGTTATAGGTGAAAATGTCTCTTTATTTTGTACTTTTTTGTATGTACAGAAACTGCTAAATATGGTAAGGACAAAGAAAAAAGAATCAGTGTGTGTGCGCTCTTAGATGGGAATGTGATGTATTTCCTGTGTATTGTTTTGAAGCGTAGCCTGACAATGCCTGTGCTGTGTGTGACTCCCCCTCGCAGGCCTGCAGTGTAAAGACTCAGAGGCCGAAGGCTGTCTGAGGTGTAGGGGGAGCGGTGGGACTCAAGCCTGTTCAAGCTCAATCGCCATGGCCGAGGCCGGCGCTGGACCTACCGCGGGGGCCATGTTGATGACACGTCTGCTCCTCTTCACTATTCTGCTCTCACCAGTGGCTCTCGGTAAGCTCTCATGCTCCCTGCCCCCCGCCCCCAATCCCGCCCCTCTCTCCTTTTTCTCCCCACACACAGGGGACTTGACGCAAAGGTCTTAAAGTGGTTACAATGAATTGGAACCGGCTTGGCTGACGCTGTCTCCCGTTCACTTTCAACGGCTGTTTCAGGAACAAGAATAAATGAAGACATCTGTATTAAGATTAACAGGGTACAAAAAAATAAACAAAATAAAGCTGAGGTTAGTGGCAGCTGCCCCTAAAGATGCTTATTTTACTCCTCGGCTCAGTTATTTAGGGCTGTACAGGCTCAATCAGCTCATGCATTGTGATGTTGTTCATTTTATCTGAGCGCTCAAAAGTGGCCATGTGACATTGACATATCATACACCCTTCAGCATGCACCTCTATTGATCCACATGTAGCACCATTATGGACTGCAGCTCTCACTGACTCAATAGCCGCATCACAGCCGAGCTCACATTTATCCTGTGGTTATTTCATATCAAGTCAAATTTGCAATTATGACTTCTGCCAGATGTCTAATAAGTAACATTTTGCACACCAGACTTATTTAACTTTCCTTACTGCTGGGAATGTTAAAACAATTTGAACCTGCAAACTGTAGAGAACCTGCAAATCCCTTTTATTAGCCACTATACCACTCTCCTGTGATGCCTGGTCAAATAGCTATTTCGTACCAATGGACAGGAAATAGGCAATATAACTACAAGATTTGGTTTTGGCTTCAAATAAGTATTTTAAGTGTAGTATTGCTGCAAGCAGACGTAGTGTAACTACCATGTAAAGGAATAGTGTTACATAATTTGTATAATTGTATATGGGGTAATTTGGTATGGTTTAGGTTTGGGACAGTGTCTGGGTTTTGTGTGACCATCATACTTGTGGTCTATAATTACATAGTAATAACATCATATCCGTTATTTTATGACAGATGTACATACAGAATAGTAACATAGCAGTTAAGTTGTAAGTGCATGGTAATCTATCAAATTAATGTAAACCGCTACCCAATATTCCATAGCAAAAGCACATAAATTTCTCTCTTGTATGGCTTCATTGAGTACCCCAGTAGGCTGAATGAGGCTGTTGCAGACTTGGCTGTGCTATTTATATACATTTTTTTCCATTTAGATCTTCAGAACACAGGATAGAGGGATGTGCTAAAATTTCTGCAATGTTAACTTGTAATTAACTGACTTTCCTGACAGTGCATGGAGTTTTATGTTGAAGCAAGAAGCACAGTAACAATTACACTGAAATGTAGTGGCTGCAGAACAGAGAGAAGTGCTGCCAGCTTTCGCTGTTGATGCTTTTTTAAATGTGTACATACACACACCCACGTGCTAACATGCACAGACACACACACACACACACACACACACACACATGCTAACATCCACAGACACACACACACACACACACACAAACACACACACACACACACACACACATACACATGTGCTCAAACACACACATCCACACACACATGCACAGAAACACACACACACACACCCACGTGCTAACGTGCACAGAGACACACACACACACACACACATGCTAACATGTACAGACACACACACACACCCATGTGCTAACATGCACAGACACACACACAAATGTGCTCAAACACACACATGCACACACACACACACACATGTGCTCAAACACACACATGCACACACATATACCCATTAACACATACAAGATACACTAATACTCATGCACAGAAACACACACACACACACAAACACACACGCTTTAAAACATAAAGCCGACACAGGCCTAACACAGTAGGCATTTCTCCGCTGGGTGTGACTCTTCCCAGCCTTCCCTTTGATGCATGTGCCTGGGTGCTCTGTCCTGGTTGGAGATAATCCTATTAGCGTCTGCCGTAAGTCCGTGCTTTGTGGAGGCATGAATATGCTCTTATTACTCAGCATGGCGCCGCACCGAAGACCGTGTGGTGCATTTCCGTCAATATGTGCACATCAATATCTCTACATATGTCTCACCGTATCACACGGTCCTGTGTGGAGAGGGAGAGCGGTGGAGGACCACTCAGGATTCCACAGCCATGAGCAGCAGTCTAAACCCGACAATCCGCTTGATGACACATAGAAAAGAAAATGTACAAAAACCATTAGAGAATAGTACATTGTGGAAAGTGTTTGGTACAGGATCCCAAGAAGATTTGAGCTTATATAAACTTTACGTGTGTGTGTGTGTGTGTGTGTGTATGAAAGAGAGAGAGAGAGAGAGAGAGTAAGAGAACTATATTAGAGAAAATGTTAAAATTTATGAGCAGCAGAAACTCATAGAAATATGTGTTTCCATCACAGTGATGTATGTGACACATATGTATCATAATGCACACATGCTCAGCCAATGGCCTGTGAGATGGGGTGTCGGCACAGGCTGGGCCGTGGAGCGCTTTGTTCCTTCCCTGTTTCATTGGGACGCATTTTTTACACAGGGAGAGCAGGTAATTGACCGTTCAAGAGGACATCTCATGGGACCCACCTACCCCTCTCCACCCCCGAAACCCCCTCTCACCTTACTCACAGACACACACAGACACACACACACACACACACACACACACACACACACACACACACACACTTTAAAACACTTTATGAACACTTTAAAAGACTTTAAAGTCTTTTAAAAAAAGTCTTTTAAAGTCAGATGTTCTGTCTACAGCAATCTGAGTTTGAATGTCAAAGAACTGAGTGCGTGTCAATGTTTCTTTTTTTTTCTTTTTTACTCATATAAAAATGTGTACATATACATACAAATACATTTACATACATCATTTGTATATTATTATTTTTTTTAAATGTGTTTTATGGTTGTTTTAAAAGGCTGTAAGAGGTGTCAGTCGTCCATGACACTTTCACAATTAGAGCTGTTTCACAGCTGTTTCACAATAATGCAGACATGCTGACAGGCTGACAATAAGTGGTCATTTCTGGCAGATATATGCTGTAACTGTATGTGAAAGTATCAGTGTCCTCACAATTTTACAGTTATAAGAGGGAAGATTTCATCAATAGGAAATGAATGGGGCTTAAGCTGATCTTCAGTGTTGAGCGGCAGCCATTGCCTCCGTTAGATGAATGATATTACATACATGTAAATAGCACATACATGTAGCGAGCTGGCAGAGAAAACAAGTGTTGAAGATCAGACACATTTCTTTACTGAAAGCTATAAATATTTGCCTCGGTCTCTCGTATTTTCCACATTGACGACAGACGCCTGTGTTGTACTGCCAGCTTCTCGAGGAGGGAGTTAGCTCTGAGCAGCTGCTTATTACAGAAGGTCCGTCACCCGGGGAAAGGACTCAGACAAACAGGACACCATTCTAACTAATATATTAAATGAGGTTGGAAGGTTTTCCATTCCGGATTCAGTCCTCATATTTAATTCATACAAACAAACTGCAAAAAAAAAGCTTAATTAAAACTTCAATCTGATATTTTATTCGTTATGTACCTTCAGTGTTTGAAAGGTGTATTTGGCTTGAGTAGGAGTTTGATAATACCGTACACATGTTAGCTGTTAAATCTGAATCCCTAGTTTATTATTTTGTCAGTTTAAAATAGAGGCTACTGGCAAGATGGAACATCGTCCCTCAGTACCTGCAGCCATAATTATTTAGGCTGTGTCTTCTCCAAGGTGTCTCACAATGGACACCGTTGTGTGCTTTAAACATTCCATGTTATATTTACACAGCTGTGTTTTTGCTAGATCGGTTTAGGTTCAATGACTTGCTAAAGTGTAAGAAAAAAAAAAAATTGAGCCAGATGGGACAGGAAAACGCAGTCCTTAGATCACACAGCTCTTCTCCAGCTCATATAGAATGACTATAAATATTGTCAATAGCTTTCAGGAAATCAATTGTCTTTTTCTGGGTGTGATGTTTTAGCAATCACCCAAGCAAGTGTCTTTGGTTTGGGACGAAAAGCTTTCAGGAGTGCAGCACACCCAAAATTATTTATAAAGTACACTCAATTAATTAAGCAAATACTTTTAATTACCCCGCTGTTCATGCGAGTGCACCCGCACAAGGAAATGAATCAAGCATGTCAAATATGCAAAAAAACATTGTGATTGACTACAAGCCCTTCACAGCCTCCATCAGTCTTGTCTGGGGACAGCAGCTGAATAGGAAATGGACTCAGCTGGTGGGGCTGATTTCACTTCTCTTACACGCTGCCATAGTGCAGACTTCTCCCGGATGTCCCACCAGTTCATCAGACTGAAGTCAGATCAGAGGGCGGAAGATGGGGATGAGAACAAATTTTCCATTAGTCAAATATCCTTGATTGAATATCCATGAGACCACTTATTGGGTGCTTGGGATCAGTATTCTAATGTTTGTTCATTAGCAAAAAATGTAGAAAGAATTATTCTGTCTCAACAATATTAATTAAGGAGATACTAAGAGCTCTGCATGAAATTAGCGATTTTGAAGTAATTCATTTTCTTGCTTGAAAGTTTTCTTGTCTCCATATTTCTTATGCTGATGCTGTTTATACTGAATGAAGTGGATTTCGCACATTGCTTGGAGGAGGGAGATGGTATTTAAATGTAAATGAAATGGGTAGATCAAATGAATCAAATGGGCATCCACAGACCCGGCTGACTGTTTCTGTAATATTGAAGAAGTTTCATCAACACAGAGACCCAGCAAGACTGAGAGTGATGTGGGGGAGTCCATATCTTCTCTGACTGTAGGTTGGGGAAAAGCGATCTGAGTTTTATTGGCTTTAGAGAAGGGACCCATGGGACGTAAGGGGGAACTTAAATAAAGAAGGGTTTTTTTCTGTCTCCTGTTGTGCTTTTGATATCTTCATCGTTGTAGCAAAGGCGATTTAAGTTGTTTGCTGGCAGGTTGGAGATTAGAACTCAATAGAAGTGCTAGATTTCTGCTAGTGGCGCCCCATATTGCAGAAGTGCAATTCCCTAATACAAATATGTGTTTATCATGCCAGCTCATGAATCACATTAATGCGTAGGTTACGGTGTCTGATTGGTCTATGAACCTAATCTCACCCATATTTAATTCTCACTGGAGCATAGAATTATATGAGAGCAAATATTAATAATTAATTAATATAATGTACTGCATATGGCTGCCAATAAAAACTTTTTTCGAGTTTTTCTTTTGTGGTTGCTTGAGTCTATATTTTGGGGATCACACAGTAGATGACCCGTGCCTTTTCCAATCGGCCCCCTTCCCAGCGCCGTCGACTTCAGACGGACCCTTCCCAAGTGGTACGCCCGAGGCAGAGCTTCCATGTGCTTGCATCACTCACGAAAATACGTGAGAGGAGTCTCTAAGTTCCCGGCTATCGTGGTCCTATCTGACGCCAAAAGAAATATCACTGACTTCCCCCTGACTTGAACTTTTCATTTAAACAAGCTGTAGAGCTTTTTTATGATAAGGCAATCTTGGAATTAGCTTGAAGCTACTCACGTTCCCTGTGGCTCTACATGAAACACAGCACTTTGTGCTCTTAGATTTGTTTTCTTTTGAAGTTGCTAAATGTATTATTTCAGTGCTTTGATAGCATAGCAATAGGACTTATTGGTTTTTATATTTATATATTTATATATCTTAACTAATGAAAGAGTTGGTTGCTGGTAGTAAGCATCATGTAATAATCAATAATACGATTCAGTTCCTTTTGCTTCAGTTCCGTTCAATTCAGTCCCAATTACTTCCCTTATGAATGTGGCTCAACCTGGCTAACTAATACATTTATTCATTTTGCGATGCTGTGTGAGAAAACCTGACCGTGACACTCCAGCTCAGCTGGATGCATTAGTTACATTAAAGAGTGCTGCATTATGTATTATTATATCTAGAAAATTGTGAGAGTTGAGCTAAGCCCACAGGACAGTCTTACTTTATCTAGATGGACACAAGTGTATTATTAGGTTCCGCCAAACGACACCTTGAAGACTTAGACAAAAGCAGCCCAGTGCGTGTAATCTAATAATGCTGCCACTTCAGTAAGCTTTGTCCTTCAATGGCTCTAGATGAAACGTTTTGCTGCCGTCTAATATTTGCATCCGTTTTAAGTGAACCAACACATTTTCAGATTTTATGGTGCATTTTTCCCCCTTAAAATCCTTAATTGAATTGTAGCTGCTGTAGAGGTCACAGGTTAGCATTGATATTTTCACAAAGAAAACAGGATAACGGATTTTTGTAAGAACCAATTACCTGTCAATTCACCTGTTTAATTTTCAGGTTGCTTTCACCTTCTTCTTAACAAGAAAAGAGGGGAAAAGGCTCTTAACTAAAAATGTTCCTCTGCAGTTCCTTTTTAAATACTCACTGACTTTTAGCCAGAAAAGTGCATTAAAATTCATACATGACTAATCTTATGGCACTAATTGACATGTATAATATACAATGGGTAAAGAAGTACTCATTCACACCAACTTTCAGCCAAAAGTATTAAAGTCAAACTCATTGGGGGTAGGGTTGATGAAATAAAGATCCTTGCCTGGATGTGGGTAGAGGTTGAGTGAGGAGGTCACCATAGCACAGCCCCATTTCTTGTACTTGTACTTTAGTGTATCTGAAACAAGTTACTTACAAAGCACAGATAACCAGCGGTGTATGCACCTCAACAGTATCAGACAAGTTTTTTTTTAATTTGTGACATCATAAAAGAAAGCCTTCCCCTGTGATTATGACATACGGAATTGCACATTTTTACTTGACTGTAAGACTGGCATGTGTTGTGAGTCTTAAAGAGACTTCAGTGCTGATCAAAAGCGAAAGCAAAGTCCCTCTTCCCAGTTTAGTAATGTAGATCAGCGCACAACACAGCAGAGCACAGCAGGCAAAATCCTGTGATATTTATAGCATAAACTGTTCCGTATGGCTGGCAGACATATTCAGCTAGAAATGGAGTCCAGTGGGCAGTTTTAGTGAAACCGTGTATGAAGGAGTATCTCTAAGCTCACCACTTAAACTCTTTCTCTGGTATTTATGTCTGTTTACTTGCTGTATGAGTGAAGATTAGGTAGATTGAAAAAAAATAGTTTGCGTATGCAAAATATGATACATGCATTTTTTAAATAACACGGAGTGTTCACCACTGAAATGAAAAAAAAAAAAAACTAAAACTAAAACAAACAAAAAACAATTTGGAGGGAGTTCAGTGAAGGATTCTGCTTCATCTGAGCTCATAAAAGGTCACAGAAACCCCTGAGCTTTGTCATCTGGGATTCACAGGGCAATTCCAGTGGGTCAAAGTCAAAATTAGCAACCATTTTTCACCGATAGACCGCCTAGGTAATTGATACATGTCATTTTCTATTTGCCTGTGTGGTTCTGGGATGTCCACACAAAAACAGGGAGGAGATTGTGTAAAATAGTTTAATTTAGTATTCCGCCCAATTTGCAAAGGTATGCGCTAATTATGTGGCATTATTAACCAACCCAAAGAAAAGAAAGACACAGAAAATCTGCTGTATTTCATTACATGGTTTCTTGCCAGTAGCAAGAAGCCATGCAATTTCATTGTTTTCCCCTCTTAGTTTTTAGCCACTTATTTGTGTCTGTAATACATTTTTTTTTTTTTTTTTTTTTTGTTGGCTAATGTAAAAGTAAAAAAAAAAAAAAATATTATAGACACAAATGAAGCATATCAAGCTATGCTTTTATTAGGGTTAATAAAGAAGTACCAGTCATGCCCAGTGATATGACTCCTCAGGTGAAGCTGCTGCAAAACCCTGTTGTCCTCATCACATCACGTTTTGATATGTGTACATCCACCAAAACATAGTTTCTCATTTTCCAAAATGGTGTTCATTACTAGCTCAGTAGATGGCAGCAGCTGGCTGGGAAAGACAGGTGGGTGTGATTGTAGCCATACTGCTAAGGTTCATTACCTGTCTTTCTGCTCTAATGACTTCGCAAACATCGTTAATGAGTTTCGCTGATAAAGTATTAGTCAACTTTATTTGAGTAAGTTGTAAGTGGGATTCCAACTAGAGGCAGCTATTCAGGGCTGGAAACCTTGCTGTGATAAATGGTGTAGAAACTAGCCACACCTTAGTATAGTATAGTATAGTATAGTATAGTAAACTGTGAACATCTGTACAATAGTCTCTTCGAAGCTTCTGAATTCTCTGTATTAGCAAAGCACAAAGTTATTATCACCCATTGCTACTTAGAAAAAAGAACTGCCCCAGCCAACCAAATCCAACCTCAAAATTCTGATTGCACCAGTTAGATCACATTCAGCTTATGCCAAAAAAAAATGCATTTATTTTTTTCAAGATGAATTATTACAGATTGGATATCTGGATTCCAGACAAAATGGATTGGTGAGGTGTCAAAAATTGTAGCGAGCACTGGCTAGCTAAATTAGTCCGATTTTTTGTTTGTCGTTGATAGCCATATACAATAGCAAGCTATGTAATACATAGCAGTAGATAGCGCAAGTTAAATTTAATGAGTTGTGCTGGCAAGTTTGATAGTTAGTCAGCCAGTAATATTCACCGTACCAGTTAATGGTGTTAGGAAAGGAAAAATATGGAATTCTGTGACAAATATCTCATCAGGAGTAGGTCTCACAGAGCAGTGATGTTCAACAAACACAGGCTCATTAAGTTTTATTTTTTTTTCCTCAAATGTGATGGATTTGAACTTTTATTTTTCCTTCTCTTTATGGGAAAATGCTAATAAACATTCTCTGGCAGTCTCATGTTTTGATAAAGTGTTCCAAGCAGAGCAGAAGACTGCAAGCTGTCTCTGGGAAGAGCCATCAGCAACAATCAGATGTCTGACAAAGATAAAGTAAAACGATTCTGCTTTACTGGGATGGAAACATTGCCAATTTTTGTACTGAATTGTTCTCCTAACAGCGGTAAAATGTGATGTTTTTTTCTTAATTGCCTGGAGGAACCCTCAAAACATGTCTATCTCAGCTGTCAGTGTTGCTTTTTCAAATCCATCATATCTGCCCAGTTTTCTTTTCCTTTTTTTCTTCTTTTTGTTTAAATTGGGAGTCATTTTCCTACTGTTATTTTTTTTTACTCACACAAGGAATAATTGTAAATATGTTCAGGTAAATAGTTTTATTCATAGTTTTATTTGTGAGTTTACATAATTCTGTCACACATCCATCACAAGGGTCCAGAATTTGTATTAAATATTTTCATTTTCTCTACCAAGCTGGCCATGGAGTTTGACAGAATCTGCGTGGAAACTTTTTTTTCTCCACCTTTCTTTTTTGTCCCCCAGATAGAAAAATCAATAACTTCTTTCAGCCCGTAGGCAGGGTGAAAGTGGCCTGAGTAGCTGGCCACAACCATCTTCCTTGTCTTGGATTGCCAAAGTGCTGTCAAAGCCATTGAAACAAATGACAGCAACATTAAGTGGGCAGGCTTTTGGAAACAGGTTAAACACTCCGCAGTTTTATCGGTGTCCTGAAGGGCATGTATATCTTATAAATGGATGAATTAGAGCTGAGGCCTAAATTGCATCATTTGAGGTGTTGAAAGACGCAATTTAAAGTTGCTTATTGAAGTGAAGTGGTGTTTAATGAGGATGGATATTGACAAGGGGGTCAAAGCATCTAGATGTTAGTTTACATGAGGTGACACAATGCAAGCTGGGGCCAGTGGCTTTCCGATAGCATAAATATTGCAGAATGGCTGTTAAAGGACTGGACTAAAAGGGTGAGAGGTTATTGACTGCTGTAATATATGTTATATCTACGTGCGTGCGCGTGTGTGTGTGTGTGTGTGTGTGTGTCTGTGTGTGTCGTGTGTGTGTTTGAAAAAAGGCGCCAGTCAGCAATTTACTGATAGCTGAGAAATAAATATTGTAGCGTGTCAAAGTGATCCCCAGTATATGAATGTGAATGTAATACAAAAACTACTCAGAGATATCCAACCCATTCATTTCCCCGCTATGTCTCCATTTCCATTTACAACAAATAATAACTCAACAAATAAGAGCAAATTTTCTGGAAATGGAAGCGCTATCTGCATGCACTTCCTGAACACACTCCATGCAGTCGGTGATTCTGCTGAATTTAAGCCAGATGTGACCCCCTAATGGTATGCATGATTATAAACCAAAAAACGTTCTTCTTATGCAAATACCTCTTATGCAGCAGACCGGTGTGTTTCGCATCATTATCCTGTTGAAATACTAAGCCACTCTATTACATGTCATCGACATAATTCCTTATTCTGAGCCAGTAGGATTGTATTTCTCTTTCATACTCCAATGCATGACATACATTTTATTATTTTGAGAATGCCTGGCTTTGGTCTATTTCATGGTTCAGTTTTGAATTAGTAACCTGGTAAACCTGTTGAATAAGTTAAAGAACACTTTGGTCTTCGCACTGGTATCCTAGCATGGACATTATCAGTAGTTTCTATTTCAATTGTTATATTTCAGTTATATGTAATTGAAGATTTAGCATTGCTTTATGTTTTCTAGAGAAGGCAACCCTTTTGAAAATGACCTAAACATTCCAAACACACATCTCTTTCAGGGAAGATTAATAAAATCTGGGGACTGTGCATCCAACCAATTTTGTGCATTTTTTTTATTGGAACAGCTCTTGGTGTCTTTGAAAAACATTTACATGTGCCCTGTTCACCACACACACACACACACTCACACTCACACACACGCACACACACACACACACACACACACACACACACACACACACACACACACACACACACACACACACACACACACACTTTAAAAGCCTGTTATGAATGTATCCCCATACCAAACAGAAAAGGCTTTGTATACCAGCTGACCAAAGTTCCCTGTGGAGATTGGGCTTGCAGCTTTGAAGAGCTGAAATCAGGGTTTAAAGCGGGAGTCAGAGACCCAGTTAGGATCTGAATCAGTGTTAATCAGCCTGGCTCAGAAGTGAAGTAGAAACCCAAGAGAGGCCTTTGCTGGACAGGTCACACCAGTAATGCAGTCCTGTCAACAAGTTCAGAGCCAGCTGTGTTTTCTTTTGCCAGAGAAAAAAAAAGGCATAACACACAAAGAATCATTAATTATTTAGCTGTTAATGCAGACTCTTTTTCTTACTGTAATAATTGCAGCTCGTTAACTTGACTTTGGTTTGTGTTAGGAACCTAATGCATAGCTTTTGAAATTAAACAAAAGAGGGACAGCAATTCTGAAATTCCTGGGATATTTTAAGTGAATTGCATACAATTTGAGATTCTGCTTGCCATGATACATTGCTTGGAGTTGAGGAGGAAATCTTAAAAATCAATACAGAGAATTGTCATGTAGGCGTCTAGACCAAGGCTGGGATCAAATGGGCAGGAGAGACAGATTAGCCTTTCAGACCTTTTGGATAAGGAGGGGAACGGGGGCACTTGAGACGGGACTCCGCTGTGGCACAGTGTGGAGGGAACTCAATACAGCCATTGACAAAAGAAAGCCTCTATTGTAAGTATGTCGGCCTCCTTTGAGAAGGGGTTCCGCGTGCTCCATCTCCTTATTAATTGTGCTATGGGAGAAAAAGAAGATAAACTTTTGCCAAAAAAGTAACAAAAAAAAGAGCTTTCATCTCATTCCCTGTTGTGTGTATTTCTGGAAATATTACCAGCACCACCAAAAGGCAATGAATTTTCTAGGCCAACAAAGTAGTAGAAATATTTCTTTTTGATCAACTGATCTTTTTGTTTGTCTGTGTGTGCGTCTGTCTGTGTGTCTGTCTCTCTCTCTCTCATGTATATATATACTCATTCCTGAGGATTCCTGAGAGTGGTGACAGGGCCTCCCTTAGTTCCATTCCCACTTAGTGATTGGGGTTTTTGCAGTGGTATGGAATGAGAGAACTACAAAAGGCCAACTGTGTCAATTGAGAAAAATGCAGGTGTGCGTTCCTCATGGATCCCATGCTGAAAGCACTGGCCCCAGATCAGTCACACAGGTTGAAGGGGATCCCCTTTCAAAGGGGGCAGCATGGAAGGCTCTTCCTCCAAAGTAATGTGAAACAAACTCAGGCTGCTGATGAAAAGGGTATTAAGTTGTAATGGCTACTCGTGAAATGTGAACTTGGATGTTTTGTGGGCTGTCGTCAGGTTTGGCTTGTCTTGAGATTCATGTTTTTTTTTTTTTTTCCATTCATATGGCTTCTGGTAAGGCCAATGTGTAACAGAGAGCTTACTGGGGTTTTATGCTTACTGTGTGTGCGCCTTTCAACAGGTTCTAGCGCGATCACTGCTGTCATGCTGCATGTTTGTGTTGTTTAGAGTTGATTGTTCAAATGCTACAGTGAGGTGTGGTCAGTGAGGAGGATATTGCTTTTATGGAGTGACTGGCCTTTTTCCAAGATGGTTGCCAACTACTATCTAAAATCTGAAATAGCTTGAGTGCATGGAATTTTGTCTGTCTGTATCTCAGCCTTTTCACTCATTTCAATGCCAATTTCACTGCCACTTACCTAATACCTCGCCCAGTACTGTAGCAGTTTTTTTTATATTATCTATACAGACATTTCTTTTCTAACCCTTACTTCAGCACAGTACAAAACACTGATAACTTGAAAGGGGTATAATGCTGAAAGGAAGATACTACTTGTCAATAAAAATGACAATTCTTTTTTAGGCTTATTTTGAGACTTTTTTGTTGTTTGCGGTTTAGCTAATACATAGCCATCAGTGCAAAAGCCATGACACAGAATATGTACAGGTGCCTATTCTGTTCGCCTGATCAATGAAGCTTAGGCATTTTAAAAAAGCAGCCAGTCGATCATTCACAAACCTTAACAAGTGAGTTGCTTTACAGAGAGTGTCTATAGTGAACTTAACTTCTGTATTTTATCTTTAATTGTTGAGGGACTGTCTAAACTATTTAATTATTGAATATGCATTGAATATTCTGTGATCATTACGCTCATGTAAAATGATGAATGAAGTGAAATCAATTAAACTATGATCCATATAGCAAGCAGTGGACTGACTAGTTTTTAAATGTATAAGATTCACGCTTCAATCTCATGGCCAGAGTCTTTATCAAAATACTGATTAAGATAAGGCCTAATTATGGGTGAAATCCAGAGACAATTTAAAATGGCAATTCACATCAGTATTCTGTGTTGTGAAGTGAGATCACAGTGATGCAAAGTAAAAATCCTGAGACTGAATGATTAAAATACACAACGCTTCAGTCGATTTATTAAAAGAGTGTTCTGTTCTCAGGACCTCTTTACTCCGAATGACTCATCAGTAATCGTGTACGATAAACCTTACATCCATAATTATTTTTACTCTATTAATGTTGCTCCCTAGTGAAACGTCTAGTTTTGAACATCTGCCCACTGATTTCTATGAGGTTGTTGTCCAGCAGAATGAGAGACAGTAACCTATTTTGAGCCTCACCTTAATTAAACCCAGAGATGTGTTGGGTGTTGTGTTGTGTGATGCCAGCTTAGGAGGCAAGGCATGAGGCAGTCAGGCTTGGATGTTAGTTTGGGACAAAAACACCCCTGAAGCGACGCGGAGCTGCAGTAGTTACAGAGGAGAGGGGAGAGAATTGCCAAACCGTGTCAAAGCAACACCGGCTGAACAAAACCCTGCTTACAACACACACGGCCAAATACCCCCAGTTTAGTGCATTGTGTGTGTGTCTACTTTATTTTGTGTGCATTGCATTTGCAAGTGTGTCTGTGTGCGTATGTGTGTGTGTTTGTGTGCGTGTGTGTGTGTATGTGTATTTGTGTGAGGTGTATTCTCTGTTCTACGAGTTCTATTCAGACTAGCATGGCCAATAACTTGTGATGTTCCCATTAACACCCTGTTGAAAAGTTAATTGCTAGCTTGATGATAATTAGATCCTCACAATATAAGATGATGGAAAAATGAATGTATAAATTTTTGAGCTGGCTGCTTATTCAGTTTAACACAAAACAAGGGTGTCTGAAAGCTCGTAAAATGGTAAGGCATTCAAAGGTACTTCTTGTTAACCTGAGACATTGAGCAGACTTTGCAGGAAACTTCACTTTTAGAAATTGATTTTTATTCATTTTGCTGAATATTTAGATATTCTTCACTAATTACCAAGAGCACGACTGTCAACCACTCTTTGTGTGGACAGGTGTTCATAGCTTTTGATGTATGTTTTTCATATGTGTTTTTTTCCCTCCTAAAAGATTTTATTCCTGGTGGAAATGGATAAAAAACAGGACCTTTTCCCCCATCATCATCCTCCACCATGAAATCCAAAAAGGACCTTTCATGTTTCTCAGTATGTGTAATTCAGTACAGCATTTCCGATCTATCAAGACATAAAATCTCAAACTGGCTATTCTTACAAGACTGTCAGGCGATTGAAAACAATTGAGCAGCGTAAAGGCAGAAGTCCAGTTTGAGAGCTGGTGGCTGGCCTAGAAAAGCATAATTCCCTGAGGCTATGCAGCAAAGCCCTGCCAGATCCCTGCTGACTTCATGGTCAGAGTGAAAACTGAGAGGAAGTATTTCCAGCTCTGTGAAACAACAGCAGATCAAATGGTCAGTGTGGAATGGGAAGTCAAAAGGCATTGTGCTGGATGAAAACTGTTCGTTTCACCTAACAGCACAAGGAGTCTGCCCCCCCACCCTTCTGCCTTTAATGAAAAAAAAGGAAAATTCCAGACATTCTCCCAGCTCCCCTAGGGTTTTGACAAAGAATCGTAATGGACATGGTTTAAGTGCAGTTGCCGTGGTTTCCACTTATGTTGCTACCGGACTGCTGTTATCTCCACCTCCCCCGTTGGTGTTGTGGGTGTACATTTGTCTGCTGACAACAATCGATTAATGATATCATAATGAATACCTTGGTTTTTGGGGGTACTGTAAATGCCGCTATATTGGGAAAAAGACAACAGCTTCTATTATATATAATGGCAGTGTGCTTAGCTTTGAGTAGCAATTTAGTTTTGTTTTTCTGTAACTAAAAGGGGTTGGTGTTCATGAGGCCAATGGTTTCTAAAATTCCCTAAAATGTTTGTCAGAGGATATGCAACACATGCTTAAATGCGCTAGTCAGATACATACAAAGCACATCGTCAATGTCATTGTCAGATAACCATCAAGAGTAACTTGTAAAGCATCAAATAGAAATGGTTGATATAGTAATGCGGTGAAACAGTCAGTGGGCTGATTTATCTGATGTTAATGAGAGAAAGTAAAAAATAATAATTTCACAACAAAATTTCAGTTATCTATTCAGTAGGATAAATGCTAGGTTTGCTTTTTAAAAGCTTTTCAAATCACTCGGTTCGGTCTGACATGTTGAATGCCACACCAGTGTTGTGGCACATGCTGTGTTGCTTTTACTTATCACCAAGGGACTATTCACAGACCAGGTCTTCTTTTTTCACTGTCCGTTAAGCTAGACTCAACATGGTAAGGAAGCTGTTGTTTGTTAATTGCACTTGGCATCTTGTTGTATCTTGGTAGGTAGCTAGCTACTGGGGCAAAAGTGGAGCCACATTTTCCTTCATGGTGCTGGTGCGTCAGTCTCAATGTGTTGGAAAAGATTTCACCTTCATAAAAAAGCTGACCAGATACGTCTGACAGAAGATTGCAAAGACAAGATTGCAAAGATGGTCTCAGGCGGCTGGAAAATATATATTTTACTGGAACAACAATGCCCAACCAGTATTGATTTAACTGTGGTGTGGTTCAAGCTACTTGAACCCTCCAACATAGTAGACTGGACTTCACAAAGTGGCCACAGCTTTTTGTTGATGTGAAATATTAAAGCCGATGGTTGGCTGGCCATCAGGATTTTGGAATTCAAATGTAGAGGAGAAAAGCAATGCTCAAATGTTAACATTCATAGACTGACTGTTTATTATCCATACTAATTTTTAATGAGTGCAATATTTAATTGACTGAAATTACTGACTGCACCTGACTCGGGGCTCATGGGATTTTATACTGCATGGTAACATAACTAACATAATAACATGATCTACATCTGAATTAAAATGTATGTGTTGAAATTATTACTACACAGTGGCCGGTTCATTTCAGCATGCCAAGGTTAATTATCTTGATAAAAGAAAATAAATGAAAAAAAGAAAAAGCAATAAACATATATGGCTGTTTTTATTGATGGGTAGAGTGGCAACTGAAAAAAGTCCTGAAAGAGAACAGTCCATTTCCAGAAACATTTTGTGATTCAGCTGCAATCACATTAGGCAGATACTGTTAGATTAAATAACAGTGTTAAACACTACTCCATTATGTTTTGTGAAGTGCTCAAACCAGCCTTGTCAGTGTATATTTGTTTTCTGTCACCCTCATTTTGTGTGATGTTGTTTCTGTCTTTGAGAAGTTTTCAGAATGGAGACTCAGAGATGCTTGGGGTAAATTTTCTTTGGTCCATTTTAAGACAGCCATGCAATTTGAGCAGGTGATATCAGTGGACATAACCTTCCTTCAGCTGCCATGTTGAAGATCAGAAAGTTGACTCTGAAACTTGTGATATTGTTAACCTCAACATTTCACTTGAAGCTGTAAGATATGGGTTGCATAAGAGTTTGAACATACTTAAAAATAAAGTACCACTTATGCATGTGGAGTATTTAAACAGAATTTGAATAGGAACTATGTCCTCCTACAGCTTAATATCACTACATCAAGTTATTCCTACTTTTGATATGCACAGTAGTGGGTTTAGTATTTATGCAATTCCAAATTAAATCCATCCATGTTTTTATATTATATTTTTTATTTTTTACATCATATGCATAGTTTATTTATCTTACCACTATGTCGGAGATACATGTTACATATTTAAGTGTGACATTTTAAGTACATCATAGAGGTGGGCTCTTTCTCCAAATGACAGAAAATTATTAACACAAATGGCACTGTACTAGGTATATGGTGTGTGTGTGTGTGTGTGTGTGTGTGTGTGTGTGTGTGTGTGTGTGTATACTTTTATTTAAAGTAAAACTTGTGTGAATATATTCCTGGGTTTCATCTTGGCTAGTTTGGATATCTGGGGGTTGATTGATGCCGGCAGTAGCTGGTCAAGGCAAAGACGTGTGCAGTTTTTGCTTTGGTTGCATAGTTGGGAAGACCCATTGTCTTCCCTCGAAGCTCCAAAAAGCAACGACTCTCAGATTTATTGCCCATTATATAAAGCTGATCGTCTATAATGTACATTGGCAGTTTCATTTTCCTATTAGCCGGAGAGAATTAATTAAGAGGAAAATTTGCCAGTGTAATGGGAAGATGAGTCCATTGCGAACTCGATACACCCTTCCTAATTTAGGTTTAACAAATGAACGAGGACGCTGTCCTGCGCTGGCCTTCTTTTCCCCCAGTAAAATAAATGCGTCTCAGCCTGACAGGGTGAGGTGGAATGTTGCATGTTGTTATGGAATGATATTTACGATTTTACCGCGGGGTGTTTTATGTTCAGTTATGCCAGAGCAAAAAGCAGCTTTACTGGAGCTTTATTGTGCTGTATTTTCGGTCAGCCAGTCCCTAAGAGGAAGTGCGGTAACGTCTGTGCGTCAGATTGGAAGCCGCTGACGATGCGTTAATGTGGGAAATAGAAACAGTGCTGCGCATCATTATTTTAATGGTACCAGCGGGTGCACATATCCTCGAGTGTGTGAGGATGATGTCTCACTAAAGTGGCTGTAATACACACCCTTGGGCATCTCTGTACCAGCCTCACTCCTCAGCCCTAGGGCAGGCATGGAGGTCAGTTTCCATTTTGCGGCCCACTCACACCTTTTCGGGCACAGCCGTGGTCATATTTACGTCTGTCATCGCCAGTCACTTTTATGGGGGTGATGCTTTGTTCTTAAGACAGCTGTTTGCCCAATGGCCTTCTTATTTATTTATTTACTTATTTATCTTTTTTTAAGTAATAAAAACTTTTAAATGTCAACGAGTGTCGGTTTTATCTCAGAGAAAGGACTGGGGTGTTGTTAGAAGGTCTGATTGTTGACAGAGCCGTGCACACATTGTGAACGCCCCTCTGCTTGCCCATGTCTAAATGGCAGGCTGTAGGCTAGGGAGCCTCCATTGTCACTGAGTATCGTGGTCCCTGTTAATCTTGTGGAATTGTTTTGCCGTGTTTGGGCTTCCATCACAGGGAAAGTTAAGTTCCGCCACTGCATTCCATGTAGCAGCATTGTTAACACAGCCTGTAGGATGACATCACTGACGGCAAAGGGTGATGTTGCCATGGTTACATTTCACAGAATGTGGTCCAGACTCAGTGTAGCATCAAAGCTCTTTCACACCTTGAAATCTGCACATATATTTGCATCACAGCACATAAAATGTTTTACTCTACGAAACGCTTCATTTTATCCATGAGTACAAGCCACATGCAGAGTGGGTAAGACAACTGGGACAGGTAATCTAGATGAGCAGTCATCCCTCTATATGGGTGGTTATAAAAAGTCAAGATGCATTGCCCAAAATTATTAAACAACTTTAAACTGAATTTCACAGCCTATATTTTAGATTTATGTTCTAATAAATAGGATATGAATATTTCCGTTGTTATTTTGCACACGAATCAAACATTAATCAAATTTAGACCTGCATTGTTCAGATATTTTCTTATAGACTAAGACTGGGTTTAAACATAAACTCTTTGAAAAACAATGCTGTTTCATGTATATAGCATTGTATAATGTATATAAATAAATGCAATATTACAGTATAGTTTTCATCTATTAAAATATGATGTACACACATGCATACACACACACTTGCATACACACATATACCTACAGGGGTGCCTGCATAAATTGATGTTATGGTATGCTCGTGGTATTGCTAATGAAATACATATAGTACTCGAATTAGACTTTGCCTCTTAAAATGTTGAACTGTATCATGTATTTTATTCATTAAATAGTGATCTGTGATGTTTGGATGTAGTTTGGAATGAACCCACTCTTTGCTTATTATTATCTGGTGTTCTTTTCCTTTCAGCTATTTATGTATTTATTTATGTGTGAACTAGTCTCTCTGTGATTTATTTAATAACACAGCTTTTAATAATACAGATTTTTAACTAAATAGTTCAATGATATAATGATATAAAAATAATTTTGTATTTATTTGTAATTATTTGTAACTTATTGACACTTTCAGTGTAGCAGTGTAATCTGCTACTGTTATAATGAAGTGAGTAATGAAAAGGCTTGTGGGAAAATAGGTGCCCATAATAAATACAAACTCTCAGCTCCTCCTTTTATGAAATAAACATGCCTGGAAAGAAATGACAGTTGCAGTATCCTACAGCTGCTCAGGGCATTTTATTTTTGCTGGAGCAACAGTCCTCAAGCAAACCCTGTCAGTGCGTTCAAACACTCTGCCCTGGCAGTCTGCGCTTTCCGCAGGCATTTTCTCCAGCTGGGCTCTTGACCGTCCGAGTGTAAAGATTTTCCTTGATTGGACCAATTTAGCCTCACTTCCCACTTACGGGAGTGTCAGTGGCTGAAAAAGACCTGGAGAACCTCCAGGAAAGGGGCTGAGGAGCCACCTGCCCAAACGCCACTTGCTGGAAAGGTGCAAGGACAGAATCAGAGGGATGCATTAGCTCGGAAAGGACTGACTGCTGCGGGGTAGTGACTGTCAGTGTACGAATCCTTCTGCGTCCAGGGTTGCCAGATTATGAGAGTTTTCCCCAAAAAAATATCTATCATATATTATAAATGTATGTAGCCACACTGGAGGGGAAGATTCGCAGCAGGGTTGGCCATCCGTTGTCTTGGAGGTCTGCCAGGGTTTTTCTAGTCTTTGCTGTTAGTCAGCATTTATCAATTAAATCGGTTCATTGTTACCTTAAATAGACTAGTGTCTTTGGTCTAAATTGGTTGTTGATTTTATGGTTAATACGAAGCCAGGCAGACCCTGTGGGTCTCTAACTCTGGGCTTGGCTCTCCCTGATGAACAGTATGGGAGTCAGCAGGGTGTGGGGGATTTTTAGGAGAAGGCAGGACGGGGGATTTGGCAAATTAGTGTGATGAGCATATTGAAGACGGGGGATTTTTTTTTCTGTTTGCCTTGGGGGGAGCTGTCTGACGCCTGGCAACGCTGCCTGTGTCCCACCCTGCAGCTTTCAGCCGAGCCCCCATCCCCATGGCCGTGGTGCGGCGGGAGCTATCCTGCGAGAGCTACCCCATCGAGCTGCGCTGCCCCGGCACCGACGTCATCATGATCGAGAGCGCCAACTACGGCAGGACAGACGACAAAATCTGCGACGCCGACCCGGCCCAGATGGAGAACACGCGCTGCTACCTGCCCGATGCCTACAAGATAATGTCCCAGAGGTAAGACCTCCTCTTGTGATGTCACTGTGGAGATTCGCTGGCTCTATGGCTGCTATTCCTAGTAGAAATATAAATAATGCATGGTGAAAAAAATACAGTGTAGCCCACATACATTTGTACAGCAATATATAGTGTAGTGTAAAAGCAAGTAGTACCATGTATGTTTCTGTGGTTTTTGATTTTCGTAATTAGTATTTTATTTATGGTTGTAAATTCTAAAACACATATGAACATTTTTAATTATGAAAACCTGTTTTTTTTTTTTTTAAACAAAACAAAATTAATGGAATATTCCCTGAATGAATACCTACCAAAAATTGATTTTGAAATGAAGAATGAATTTTTTTCTTCGCCTGTTTTTTTGACCAGTCTTAAATAAACAGTTACAGAGCTGTTGTGTGAACCTAAGCACTGGGCCTAGAGTAATGTTTCAGTCTCAGAAAGGTTTCCCCTTTATTCTGTGCGGCGCCAGAATATTGATGTCCTCGTCTCCTAAATAAGTGTGTCATATAATCCTGGAGGACTGGTATGAATTATGCCTTTAAATGATCAAACCACTTTCACTCTGTGAATATAGGCTTACAGAGATAGGCCCGTAAGTAAAAACGAAGGAAGATTATTGTCTGAACAGGAGATACAAAGGATACAATCTACACGTCTGTTTCAAGAATCCAACTCCAAATGAGCAGATTATTTGTATTTGTAGAGCTGTTGATTCTAGTGGAGTGCCATAGCCACTAGACGGGGATACACAGGACCAGCCTCTGAAGTAACACACAGACTGTACTGCAGCAGATTAACTAGCATGGCTGCTCTCCTGACATGTTTGTGGTTCTCCCAACACAACTTGCCATTTGCGAATGAACAACTGTCTGGCCCCCCATGCTAGCAGATGCCTCCAGCTGCTGCTAGAATGTTGGCTTGTTAGCGAAGGATCAAATCAGTTATCAAGAAATGTTACCAACTGCAGCCAATTAAGAGACTAAAATGTAATGAAAAACGGAAAGGAAGTCATCGAGTTACGTGTTTGGCTGGTTTTGTCAAAATTTCAATAAACATTGAAAAATTCTGTGTAAGATCAAGCCAGAAAATTAATGGCAGTGATACCCTCTAAGCTAGTATTTATAATAATATCCAGCTGTTTTTTTTTTTCAGAGCATGCAATGTTAATCACATATGTTGAAGTAATTGAACACAAAAAAATCTGGAAAATCTGAAAGGTTCAGGTGGGGACATTGGTTTATTTCTGATGGAATGACCCATGTAATGTTATATGGGTATTATATTTCTTCCAAACTTTACACCTGGAAAATATGTACTTTTTATATATAACCCACTTGCTTAAACTGTGACGGTTCATGTAACCAGCCACCCCAGGGCTGTGTAGGGTGCTGACGTCTATCTTGCATTGGGGCGGCATGTTGCTGTTCAACAGCCCTCTTCAAAACCATGATAAAAATCGAACAACAATTGCCATTTTTTTCGCCAGTATTGCGTTTGCCTTTGTATTGCGTTCTCCCAGGATTCCGTGGCCTTCATAGCCAGTAATTGCTGTTGATATCAAAGCCATAGATCACCGAAAGACTCAAAAGACTTCACATGCTACCTGAAGTAAGGCTGATATCACTTTGCTACGCTAGCATTAATCCCAGGAAGAGATATGGGTCACAGAGAATCAAAGAAGCTTGTACTTCCTCACATCCTTATAGAACTTCTCAGTTTCTCTCATCCGTTTTATCTGGTTAAGAGTCTTCAATTATCTGACTCGGTTGTATAGGTACCCTATCTTGGAAAAGATAACCATTTCATGTTACATTGGAGAGTTTACATAGTTTTCAGTGTTTCAAGGGGCTCCAATTTATGTATATGGCCATCTTTTAAAGCAGGCCAAAGCAAACAGGGAGGCGGATATTACAGCTGCATAATGTCCCCTGGTAACAGATCTGTTATCTGTTTAATTGTGATCTGTGTTGCCATCGTGTTGCCCTCTGCATTTGTTTCTGCCATCAGATGTCAAATAGTATACTTTATACAGGCAGTTCCAGTACCGAATTCATATGTGATCTGGATTACACTGAGGATATGATGAAACACCACTGAAATGAGACTAATGAATATATTGCTGCTTCCAGCTTTAGTCAGACCCTAATAAAGGGCCGTCCTTGTATTGCGCAACAGAGATTGTAATGTAAATGAATGTGATGTGATTCATGTAGTGCTTGCTTTTCTGTCACATTTACATTGAATCAAATGTGTGACCTACTTTAGGATTTCAGGATTCACAAGGATCATGCAAGCTCTATGAGACACATTGTAATAGCAATAGCATGCTAGTAGACAACTGCAGTGGACTTAAGGGAACATCAGGAATAAATGAAATGTAACAATGATACTTGCAAACTTGTCATGAGAGAAATCGTAGAATTTGATGCAAATTAAGAGCAAAGTAGAGAACAGGATGATCAAATCAAGGATAACACATTGAGAAGGGATATAGTTTAGTTGAGTGGGTGCAGTCTGTCGAGACAAATGGATGACAAAAATAGAAGTAAAAAAAAACCTATGCCACAAAACAGTAATCAGAAGGAAACCAGAGGGTTATGACACATGCTGATTGGAAATCTGAGAATAGGAAAAAAAGTTACACAATTATAATCAAGATCAATTTAAGATTCTCCTTAAATTCTACTTAAATGCCAAAAAAAAATCCTTCTCCATCAAAATATAGATAAAACAAACTATATTTATCAAATGGATGGCTTTTATTTTGGTAATAGTTAAACAAAATGTTTTTTCTCAGCTGATGAAGGTAGCATTTATCTCATCATAGCATTTGTGCTATACTTTCAGTGCTGAGTTTGTATAACTGATTATTAAAATGTGCAAGAAAAAAAAAAGAATACTTCAACCTAGAAAACTTTACATACAGGACAATTCCATGGCAAGCAAGCAGGAGAACTCAAAACAAAATCTCCAGAAATAAATCTTATTTTATTTCCCACAAGCGTGTATTCTCCACGGGACGGTGTCGGTCTGTAGGTAGCAGGGACAGGCGGAACTGTTCTAGTATTTTTCCCCTTTTCTTTTTCTCTGATTTGAATATCCTTTGAGAGCACCTTTTTTTTCCCTTGCGTTTGAAGATGCCTTCTGAGGCGCACAGTCAAGCTCTTATTCCTCTGAATTATGTCATCCGTGCCCCACATAGGAGCTGGGAGATGAATATGCACCTGCATTCCAAAGGACTGATAGCCCCTCACTCTCCATGTAGGACAAATGGTGACATTTGCTCACTGCTAAAGCACACGTAGCAGACGTTGTGGTGGTAGGAGGGGATTGTTAAATCAAAAAAGGTAGCGTGTTTGTGTTGGCTACGAGGAAGGGCTGGAGTCCTTGCCCTCATTCCCAGTGTCTGCCTGTGTGTGTGTGTGTGTGTATGTATGTGTGAGCGTGTGTGTGTGTGTGTGTGTGTGAGTGTGTGCATGCATGTGTGTATGTGTGAGCGTGTGTGTGTGTGTGTGTTTGTGTGAGTGTGTGTGTGTTTGTGTATGTGTGTGTGTATGTGTGAGCGTGTGTGTGTGCTTGCGTGTGTGTATGTGTGAGCATGTGTGTATGTGTGAGTGTGTGTGTGTTTGTGTGTGTGAACGTGTGTGTTTGTGTGAGTGTGTGTGAGTGTGCGTGCGTGTATGCATGAGCGTGTGTGTGCGTGCGTGTGTGCGTGTATGTGTGAGCGTGTGTGTGCGTGCGTGTGTGCGTGTATGTGAGCGTGTGTGTGTGAGTGAGTGTGCGTGCGTGCGTGTGTGTATTTGTGAGCGTGTTTGTGTTTGTGTGTGCTTGTGTGTGTGTGTGTGTGTGTGTGTGTATGTGTGAGCGTGTTTGTGTTTGTGTGTGCTTGTGTGTGTGTGTGTGTGTGTGGGCACAAGGTTTTTACAATGTGCTGGGACAACATTTCACTTACGCTGAAGGCTGCTCTCATCTCAGCACCACCCAGGCTGCCTTGAGGTACCCAGTCTCTCTTTGTTAGCATCTGATAACCGCTTAAGCTGTGCTGGATGAAGGACACAAAAAAACCTATCCCAATCCCCCTATCAGATTTTGTTAAAACCTCTATATTGTGGCTGATTCTGTAGTAAGGCACAAGAAATAATATCATGAAGAGCAGCTACATTTATTTTTTTTTATTTATTTTTTAACACGAATACTATGCAATAAAAACTTCAGGATGTATGCAAAGAAAGTACAACGCTATGAGAATAATACGAAGATATGCAAGGAGAGTGGAATATTCAGAAAACCTCTTATAGTGAGCAGTCTCATGCACCGCTGAAAATAGTCTTTCCCCAGCAGACTGGCCAATAAATGCTTGCCATGTTTAAAGATTACTTCTGGAATTTAAGCCCAATTCCCCCATGCGCCCGTAGTGTCTGTTTTCTCTATTATGCGGCGGCCCCAGCAATTCTGAAGGCACTTAAACAAAGGCGTATTTCTCCTCCTTCTTTTTATAGGCCTCGTGGATGACATCACCGGCCATTTATTATTCTCTCTCCCTCCTCTGTCGTTCATCTCGCTCCCCCACAGCCACCACCTGATAAGAACCTGCTGGCTTTCCATTTGGCCAATTAGCTGCTGTAAATTTGCGCGGGCAGTCTAACCTTTCAGCTCTCAGACAGGCAGGTCCTGATGAGAAGAACCTTGGTAGTGATTAAAACAAACTCCCGAAAATTCCTCTCTGGAAAATATTTGTGGGGGCTTCCAGTGTGCCACTGACTGATAACTCCCGGGGGTGGGGGTGAGTTTGGGAGGGGGTCAGGTTGGGGTTTGAACACAGAGTCGCACTGCCAGCTCTGGGATTGTAAATTGTGGAAACCATTTGTAGCATGTGTATCAGTGGTTTGAACTTTCTAAAACAGGCTGGGACTTCTACATTTTCCCATGCTGAAGCTGGGGATGATTCAGGCACAGATTCAGATTAATGGGCTCTTGGACCCTGCTTATTTATTTTTATCAGAGCAGTTACCCTTATTTATTTAATTTTTTTTTGCTTTGCCAATGCTACCGTCATAAAAGCTGATCAAAAAAGTAAGCAAGCAGGCAAATACATACATTTAAACTAAACTAACCTAACTAGATAGATAGATAGACAGATAGATAGATAGATAGATAGATAGATAGATAGATAGATAGATAGATAGATAGATAGATAGATAGATAGATAGGTAGGTAGGTAGATAGATAGATAGATAGATAGATAGATAGATAGATAGATAGATAGATAGATAGATAGATAGATAGATAGATAGATAGATAGATAGATAAAGTTGGCAGTCTTGCATCAAGGGTGTAATTCAGCTGTCCCTTTTCAGATCTGAATCCAATTACTCAGTCATTAAAACCACATGTTCATGTTATTGGTGTAATATGAATATAGACTTCAGAATATGTTTTGATGTTATGATAGTGCTGATAAAATGTAAATGTGCACTCCCTTATTTGATGGGTGTATAATTCAGCAGACTTTAAGGAGGGATGAAAGAACCCATTGAGCACGGGGCAGGAAACGTAATTCTTTCAACTCAGCCAGCGTAATTTGTCTGATGTTTCAGAGTTATGCGTAAGCCTTGTTTTTTTTATTCTTCCTTGCTCAGTTTATTTTAATTGGTAGGTGGGGGTGTGCATCTATTTGATGTGTTCGGCATCTGCTCCATCTTTTATTTCGTGGTGTTGGTGAAGGGAGGAGGGAGGAGGAGGAGGACGACATCCTCTTCATTTGTTCATCTACAGATCTCTGGTCTTCCAGGTCATTCCTCAGCAATGCAACCCCACATCAATCCTCGTTCCGCTAAACTGAGTGATTCTACAGCCAGGCCAGCCTCCTCTCCGCCTCTCCCTCCCCTCCCCTCCCCCACAAACACACAGGAAAGGGGGGGGAAAAAAGAAACCCAAAAAAAAGAGAAAAAAAAACATTATCATGCTAGAAACGTCTAAGCTGTTCGGTGCTATTTGTCAACCCAAATTTAAATTGAGAAGAAACAGGCTTGGAACGGACAGGAATTCAGAGGGCATGTGGCATTCGTACTGCATCTTGCATTTATTCAGGACGAACTTTGCTCTGTAAAAAATACCCAGAGCCATGCACTTGTCCACAGCCGTTAGTTTTTTGAGTGGCCGTTTCTATTTGAGAAGTGCATGCGCCCCGCTCCAGAACCACGCTGAGAATATCACAAACTCGGAAATGGCTGCCCCCGCGAAACGGGCCTGGTTCTAAGGGAACCCGTCGCCTGCTCATTACGGCCACAGCTATGAGGAGAGGCGGGGTGCCGTCGTTTGTTTTGGAGCGGTGCGTTTCTTTGTGTGGCCGTGTCACTGTGTTATTGGGGAAGGGTGTGTGGGGGGGTTGGGGGAAGGGGAGGGCGCCTTCCTAGAGGAGGTGGGCCAAATCTGTGCCCTCATCCCAGTCAAACAGCGACTCAAGCTGTCGGTTTGGGAATGCGTCCAGTCGGAGCTCGAGTCAGCGATTCAAAGCCATCTCGCCTCAGCATCGCCCTCCCTCCACCCCCCATCCCCCTTTTATCAATGGCTTAAATAGGACATGAATGCAGGGCTGTGGGCCAGCTTCTGCAGGCTCCGTGCCTCCCATTGGCCACCGGAGCGCTTTCCAGGGCCACCTGGTCCCCAGGCGGAGATAGGGGGCTGCCCTGTCCCCTTTTTCCTCTGCAGCGTGGCAGCCTCCTGGGGGCGTCATTCTCAAAGCCACATCTCGCTTTGGGGTTCACCCCGTCACCTCACCTGCTCATTCAACTCTGTTAGCCAGCTCGTCTCCTCTTCAGAATCCTGCCTCGGGGTTTCAAAGCACCAGAGAGTATTAAAGAAGGTTATGATAATGCATAACAGGGAAAGTGATATGCATTCAGCTGGGTTGAGCCTACGTGGTCTTTTGAAATAGAGTTTTCTTCATAATCTTCATGTTGATGGTGTACATGGCAAATGGGATTTTGAGATAAGCCACAGATGCTGTAGTATGTCCATTTTACGCATAAAAGATGCTTGTTTTCCTCAGCGTTGAAACACTGAGCTGGATTAGCATTGTAATTAGGACACACAATGACATGTACTCCTTCATGAGAAAAAGTCTTCTATGTTTGTCTAAATTTCTCCTATACAAAGGAACTGGTGAAATATGATGGAAATCTTGCAAAGGAGCATGCTGTGAATTCATTCTAGCAGATTTTTTTTTCTCATTTTAATCTGTGCAGAGGTGAATCTGGGATCTTTGCTGGAAAAGCAGTTATACCTTCCACTGAGCTGGGCGTGATTGACATTCAGCACATCTCTGCAAAGAGGCTCAGGCTGTTTATAGTAATTATGATGCCATCTTGACATGTTAAAGTTAATGAGCTGTTCGATAAAAATCACTTCCTCATTAGCATGCTAGAACAACAATTCACATTTGTCATAATGACCTTTAAACTTCCTGCTCTTCACCTTCCTAAGCTTAAATGCATCAAGTCTTATCAGAATAAGCAATATAAATATGAACAATTAATGTCTGTGGACTATAATTAAGAGTCAGAGAATGCTTATTTTTGTTGGAAATTTTAAATGAAGTTGAACCTTGTACGGTAATGTTTAATGTATAATAGAAAGACACAGCTTAAAGTTTACTGTGTTAAAAGTTTGGCATGACATAACTTTTTACTGATGAGCTATTGCATAAATTGCAATTGAAGAAGGCTGACTACTCCTACAGTCAGATTTATAATTTTCATGCATTACCTCACACAGAAAATTCTGTCAAAGTCAACACTTAAAACAACTGTGGAAGATAAATAGCATAATGTTCTTATAATTTATAAATGATTATGTTTGTAAAACTCAGTTACTGAATCGTGACACATCATTAAAATGTATATTTGAAATTACTGACAGGTTTAGATTTCTAAAATGTCTCTATATTTTCATTTGTGGAAATCACCTGGGTCTATTAATGACTAATGAGCAGAATAAGCCAAATATTACTTTTTTTAACATTGCCGGTATGTTATTTTTCCTCTTACTATAAATCCTGTCTGTCATCTTTCGGGGAGAAGTTTGTTGACTTTATGTTTTCTTTCACATAGTTTCTGCTTCAATACATTCAGTACATCAGTGTATTAATTAGGCTTTTGAATGCCACATTCGTATTTATGAAGACCCGAATCAGTTGCTGGCATTACTGCCATTGCTGTTTTGCATCAGGTTAGTTTATTTCAGGATTCATCTTCAAGCTTGCCTAGATTACATTCCTAGACTCTACATTACAGCCACTGTCATTTCATTTACTGCTTGTATCTATTTGTTTGTTATTATCATTTCTGTATTCAACCTCAATCACTTGACCATTGCTACAGTTCCTCCTCCATATTAATTAGCCCCAAGCCAGCCTGTTTTTACCCTCCTCCCAAAGCTTCGATACACATTCTCATACCGTTATGTCATTGTGGAATGTCAGATAATTGGTAATATAATCTGCTTTGCTTTTGCTCTCATTCTGAGGGTGTCAGTCGATTCGGCCATCTCTGGAGCTTGGTGAAAAATGAACTCATGGAAATGCTAAACATTGTTGTACAGAGGATAAATCAGTTTGGCTGCTTGTTTCCCAGCTGTAATTCTGAACTTGCCCGGTTTCATTCAGTGCTAATGTAAGGATTCATGCCGTTGATTGCATGAAATATGCCCCCTCTCAGCCTTTGGGTGGCTCATGTTTTTGGAGCAGCTGTGGGCCCCACACCTGGGAGATTCAGCCCCAGCTGTGCTATCACCCGCTATGGCCAGGGCTCCACACTGGGGAGTCAACATTTGGCTCAGCGTGCCAGGGAAGAACGAGCGCTAAATGATAATATCAGTGTAGTTTTGTTTTTGGCTCATTGCTGATGTCCATCGTTGTGATGAGGTTGGCGATGATGAATGTAACAAATTTGACTTTATATTGCTAATATTAGCGTGTTTTATGGGGAAAGTTTTCAGCAGTCGAATATTATTTTCCTCTGGTAGCTGCTTGTGCATTCCTGTGACTGACAGGATGCAGAATGGAGCTTGCTGAAGAAAACCGCAGCTCCTGGCTGAAAGTTTGGCTTTGGCAGATAAAAGTCCACACCCTACTGCCTCATCCAATGGGAGTTTTCTGGATACCCACCTTGATTTTGACAAGTCTGGATCAGATTGAACAGCAGTAAATCATATTTGATTTAAAAAAAAAAAGACTAATCTCAGGAATTAAAAAATGTATCACATTTGATACATTTATCATATTTAGCTTCATGGCAATTATGGATTAAGAAGATTCATTAAATGAAAATGATCTAGACATTATGCTTTAAGATTTATGAATGGTTCATGTGTTGATTTTGTGTTCCACTGAAGGTGTAGGCAGAAAGTGAATGGTTTCGCCTCTGCAGTGTGAGGATACGATGGCACGCCGCCACGTTAATCAGAGGGGTCGCAGGGGTATGGAGAGAGCGGTCTGGGGAGCTGATGAAATAGCAGTTCAGTTTGGGTGGGAAAAGGAAGAAAAAGGAAAAATATTCCCCCTTTCCACGTATTTTTCACCAAATTGGCCATAATTATATTGTGTTTATTTTAATATTAATAGTTATGATGAATAAATAATTGCAGCTGTCTGCTTGGAATTTTTAAAAAATGGAAACGTACATATGTCCTTCACAGGAAAAAAAAAACAGATGAGGATCCTAAAAAAATACATTTTTGTAAATGTTTTATTTCTCCACACTGCTTTTGTGTTTTGTGGCGGGGTAGAAGGGCGCGGGAGAGGCGGGGCCCTGAAGCCCATGAGTATAGTGCATTTTGCTGAGAGAAATACCTTGATGCGCATGACTTCCCTCTGTGCGCGGTTTTTGCCGGACCCGTCTCTACTCGTTAGACGCCTCCGTGGACCAGGAAGCTCTCAGCAGCACAGAAACGTCAGACCTCCTTTTCCTCAGTGCTGAATTAGGCCGAATCTGGCTTTGGCCTACATACAGCCCTGCTGTACCCAGGAGGACGCTTCAGCTGTGGCTGAGGGAGATGGCCTGGAGGACTGTGGGAGTCCAACTGTCAGCCTCGCTCAGTGCTGTAATTAGGGCCTGCACAGAAAACCATCAATATAAATAGCTCCCTGCTCCTCTGTGTGATATCGTTTCATTGCATTTTCTGTTACTTTGGACTTGGGAGAAATAAATAACAGTTTAAATAAATAACAGTTAACAGTTTTTTTTTTTCTTTGATTCCTCCTGAAATAAAGCTATCTTCATTTACAGTATGTGGAAACGCGCAAAGGAGGGGTAGAAGTGATGCTTTGTCAAGTGTGTGTTACAGCGCAGACAGGTTGCTTCCTCAAGGCTATAACATGTGGTACGGAGCGTTATGTTGCTTTAAGGTCAAGTCTGAATATGTATGGAACCATTCCAACTGGAGCAAAGGGCTTCCTAATCTCTAGCCAACAGCAAAAATATATATCGGTGTAAAATTATGATGGTGGCAATGCAGGTCTCATGGTGACTCATGGTTTCATATACTCCTGCGCATATTAATTATGATTTCCAAAGATCATTGAACAATTTTTACAGTCTTGCTTTGCCATCAGCTTAAATATTATATCTGCAAACATCTTTCGTTGTGGCAGCTGGTATTGTCAGAAGCTGTACAAAGGCCAGGAATGTGCTCCTTTTACATGCTGCATTCCATTCATGCTCAAATATAGTGGTAATTTGTCTAAGGGATTTTAAAAGTTTTCACAAATTAACACGTGTAAATCTGGCTGCAGCAGGTGGGTTGCGGAAGTGGAAGCCTCCTCTGGCATTGTGTGCCCCCTGCATTTTGTGGGTGGACATAATCAGGGAGTGCGTAACCACACAATGGCCTCAGTTCACCAGGCCTACAGCTCTGCCGCGCTCAGCAACTGCCAGGGAAGATTTTAGGCTGATTTACAAAACGTTTTCAACTCCTAAATCAACAGCAGCACTTTCATTCGTTTAGCCCTGACTGTTTTCCATCATAACCTCCATCCATGCCAGAAAAAAAAAAAAAAAAAAAAAAAAAAAAAGCAGTCTGAGATTTGTCGGCTTGCGCACACATGCTCATATTTCTTTTCCTTTTCATTTGGAAACGATCACAGACTTCAAAATCAGGTGTTTAGTGAAATCGTTTTATTTTCTGCTTTGTTTGCGTTCTGCGTCCCGCGTACGTCTGAAACTCTCTGAGTAAAGGGAAGCCAAACTGCACCCCCCGAGTGCCTCCGGCAGCCTTGGCAAATCCGACAGGACGCTGTCACCGCACGGGGGGCTGATGTCAGCCGCAGTCTGTCACCGCAAACAGCGGGGAGGAGAGCCAGAGCTGTCCTCCACCCTCCTCATCCTCCACAGCTCCCTGTGACTGTGAAGGTTCTCGCATATCGTCAAGCTGTTTATCCGTTTGCGAGTTCATGGCTTTTTTCATTTTTTCATTTTAACACCATATCTTGTTTTTTTTTTTTTTGCTTTTGCCTTGGTTGCATTTCTTTCCGGAAACAAGTCCAAATGTAAGTGCAGTGAATGGCCAGACTCTTCCATGTGCTGGTGACCCGTTCAGCGCGGTGCTGAGCCCTGGTCCTGCCCTGCCTCCCTGTATCTGGCATTTCCAATACCTCACTTGTTCACAGAAAACCTGCTCCTGAGCCTTGCTCCTTGGACAAACTAAATTAAGTTGTTCCATCATGGTCAGCAAATTACATTTTTTTTTCTCCCCAAAGTGGTTATGAGTGAAGCCTTATAGGTATATTGATGTCATGGAGATGTATGAATTCCATTTTTCAATAGCTCTTAACCCTGCCCGTAAATCGTTCCAGACAGCTAAATAAGGCTCTGGATAATGTTATGGATGCCGGTACAGAGGCTTGTACTGTGTGTTTGCACAATAACTTGATCAATATTTGGTTTGTCATTAAATATGACGGTTATTTATTGTCCCTCGTTTATATCAGCATCATGTAGAACATATTTCCAGATGCACTGTGGCAGTCTTATACCGACTCTTTCTCTCAGTCTCTCTCTCTCTCTCTCTATTTTTCCCTCACTCGGTCTGTCTGTTTCTGTCTCTGACAAATATACTTCAACAATTGCACAGACATTTTTCAAAAGCATCCGTGTAAGGAAAACATCTGTTGTCTCCTAATGTGCACATGCGTACATGCACATACACACACACACACACACACGCGTGTGCACACAAACATACACACATGCACATACACAGACACGCAAACACACACCCTCTTTCTCTCCTCCTCAGTGGCATTGCATGCTGAATTTATTTTCAGCAAATTATAAAGCTGTCTGTAATTGTAAGTTGGTGTCCTCAGCTGTTTCTATTGTGGACTGTAGCCCGAGCTGAATGACAGTGTTGTGGTGCACTGTAGCTAAGGAATGCAGTGATGTGGTAGGAATCATAAAGAAACTGCTGGAAGCGCTCTCTGGAATCGGACATTGGAGTTTCCATGGCAACGCAGAATGGAAGTGAAATAGCTGAGCTTAAAGGCTTCCCGAATTGTGTGTGTGTGTGTTCGAGCAAATTTGTGTGTGTGTGTGTGTGTGTGTGTAGTGTGTGTGTTTGTTAATGCGAATGTGAGTGTGTGCGCATGCAAGTGTGAGTGTGTGTATGTGTGTGTGTTTACTTCTGTGCAGTATAATGAATTTACTGTTCGAACGATTTTTTCGAAGCTGCGATGGAGCGATGAAAGATGGCCAGTTAGGAGCTGAGGAAAAGATGCATTCTTTCTGTCGCCATACTGTGCATGTGTCCACATCAGATCCTTATTATTGTGTGTGTGTGTGTGTGTGTGTGAGAGAGAGAGAGAGAGAGAGCGAGAGAGACGGGGATTGATGCATGAGAAAGCTGAGGCAAGTGCAATTTTCGTCCTCCGTGGCTGTGTCGCCATTTTATCTGCTCGGGGATCTGAAATCTTGAGCTTGCAGGGTGCAGCACTGTGCTGGATTGTCAGCAAAACTGCTGTGACTCAAGAAGGTCATATGTTTATGTCCCCTGGGAGGTTACAGCAATCAGTGAAATACACTGGGATCATTTCACTGCAGTGCTCATATGGAAATGAACATACACACATACACACACACACACACACACACACACAAACACACACACACACACACACTCGTGTTACAAAATGTTTCAGTTTGTGCCTTTGAGATCAATAATCATTTGCTTGGGTTTGGATTGAATTCTGTTCATTTAAATCAGGATGCAGAATAAAAAACACATGATCAGTATCTATGTTGGTGATCACACAAGTACTGCATAAAATTATGAAAAAGCTGATGTTTTATTCATATTATTTATTTTCATACCCAGAATTACAGTTTTTCTTGATTGCTAAGACACATTTCTTGAAATTATGCTCCATTTCCCAAAACTCTAAACACAATTGCAAAACTGCACACTCATTCAAACCAAACTCTCCAATCAAAACCATGTAATCTTACATCTAATCCAAACATTGCCTTCAGCCATCACACAAAGGCCACCAAATGCACATACACTACAAAACGGACATTACACATCAGTGAGATAAATTCAAAACACTGTAAAAACTTGTTACTGCAATGAATAATACTGCCTGTGGTTTTTCCCACCAGAGAAAAAAAAACTTTACATGATGAACACAATGTAAAGAAACAAAATATGTATAAATTTACAAAACATTTTAATGCCTCATTGTACTGTAGTACTCTAAACTGATCATGTGTGAAAACAGGGGTATAGTGTGGTGGGAAATGGGTCTGTCTTTTGGGAACTGGAATTATGGTTTGGGATGTTTAGTTAATAGGCTCAGGACTAGTGTGCAAGCGATTGAGAAAAACTGTCAGCATTAAGAAAGATATCCCTGCAGGGAGTGACGAAATAAGCAGCCATCCCCAACACCTCTACGGCTATAATGTGTTGAGAATATGGAAACTGCGATAGCTGTCATTTGCATTCACAAATACGTGGGCATCTCAGTGTCATTTTTGGATCCATTTACTACTACTGGTGTCAATGGGCCGTTGGAAGAATATGATTTATTATTTTTAATAGAGCAATGGATGCCTCTGAAGAGGGCATTATTAGTGAAACAGTGTTTCTATGGCATATAAAGGATAGAAATGATGTGTGTTTGAGGAGGATGGCTACCTTGTTTGAGGAGATCACCAGTGGGTTGAATGACACAATTTATCTAGTACCTCAGAGGTATCCTCCATGACTTTGTTTATTTCTCCTGACTATCGACTATCAGACTGACACTCACAATTTTATGGACGGTCTACTGTTTTGCACAACTTACAGTACAGGCTCTCTTGCTATATTTGAGTGTCGGTTGGTTTTTGAGAATTCGAGAGTGCTTTGTGGGTGGAAGATCATCTCACCAGCGGCAGTAATGGCTTCCTTAGCCCATGGTCATTCCTCAGCGCCTCTTGCTACCCTTTTCTCTCACTGGGATGGCTTGCACTGAAACACTTTGGCATTAGGTCTGATGTTCAGTGGAAAGTTGGTTAATCTCCCAGATCATTGTCTGGACACCCTGGATTTCTGCATGACTAAGCCAACAGAATGGGGGAATATATCACCCTGTATTTATGTGAACATGTGTTTATGTGAACGCAGACACAGTGCAGGGTTAAGACAAACTATCTGTCTGCTTTTTGTTAGTGTTTGGAACTAACCACAAGCAAGTATTAACTAGGGCTAACTGTTTCAAAGATATATCCCATGTTGTATTTTTCCAGCTTGCCCCAGTCATGAGTGTAGGCTCATATGATCATTGTAAAATCCCCTGACAGCTCAGGAGTGCTCACACTGGCACCCCCAATGTTCCCCCGGAGTGGGTTCCACCAGCTGCCCCCTCTTTTCAGTCTGCAGACCACCAGCTGAGCTGCTCCATAAGAGCGTTGGAGGAGTCCACTGCACGCACAGCTGGTGCAGGCCAGGTGCAGGTGCCCTATTGACCAGAGGTGTCGCTGTTGCCTTTCTAATGGATATTGCGCTGCAGCCCAAAGCCCTACCTGTTTAAGGCAATGGCACTGTCAGTTATATATTATCCTGTAGTGCGGTCAGCCATGGTCAGCGCTGACATAGTGAGGACTCAAAACCAGTGTGTAAAATGAGTCACTGCTCTGGAGCTGATTGCTTTAGCAGGGCACACCACTCAGCATCCCTCAGCACCCTGGATTTAAGCTCAAAACCTCTGTGACCTTATGCAAACAGAAGAACGCTCTGTCCTTCATCTGTCCTTTATCCTCTGTGTGGGTTTTATGTGTCTTTTTCCAGTGACTCCGCTCACGGGTTCACTTGTGCCTAAACTTTGACTTTGACTAAGTGAGCTTTTATGGTAAGAAAGGCATTTTTCATCTATCCATGATACTCTCTGATTATTTGTTTGAGGAGTCATCCGTCTTCTCCGTGCCATCTGCTTTACGCGTGTTCTTCGGTTATTCTTCACAACGGCCCTGATCCAGAACGTCTGGACCTGTCTCGCGCCGTAACTCTCCCCCACCATATTTGTTTCATCAATCATCATTAACGGCAAAAAGCGACTCAGTGCCCTTTATTTCAGAAAGCTGGCTTCATTCATCAGCACACAAAGTGCCCCTTTCTTCCAAACAGACCGGGAAATGTGTATGTTTATCCCTTTAACTGATTACAGTGCTTTGGAATCGAGCCACGTTCCTATGGAGTTTGGGACCAAATTGACATTCAGGTCGCAGGCACCAACTGCACCGCACTGAGAAGAAAGTCTGCTTGTGTCATTAAATAATACGAGACCCCTGTGTAACCAAAAAATGATGTGACCTCACTTAATATTGCTGTTGAAAGTGATGGCCACGTTGCCCCCTGCCTCCCTACTCCAGACAGTTGCAGTCAAGGTACATTAGAAAGGCCTCCAACAGGATATTCTTTAAAAGTACATTTGGAAAAGTAAAATGAATCATCCAGGGTAACGCATCATAAAACAGTTTTTTGTTTGTTGATGCTGGGTTTTTTTTTTCATCACTAAAGTTGCCTTAGGTCATAAATTGCACACAATCTGGAACTCCGGTAGAGTTGGAGAGATCTGAATCATACATTATGCGTGTGTATATATATACAACTAGTGCATGACTGTTAGAGTATAAAATGTTCGTTTTCTTTACAATGACAGTGTGCAGTCAGATCTTGCTTGCTTTTTAAGTTCCCCTGGCTCACAGCTCTTACATGTCTTGCCAGTTGAACACAAGTGTTTTCAAAATGGAGTTCACAGCTTTACATCTTGGGCTTTGGCAGAAATCAAATCAACTCAGTTGCATGATTGCAAGTATTGTGTTCTCTATTCGGCTTGTGTGTGAATGCTGAGCCCTTCAGAATGTTTTTTTTTTTTTCTTTTTATGCTTTTCTTTCCTTACAGCAGAAGCAGAAGTCTGAAAGTACAGCTTAGTGATATTTAACTGTGGTGAGAGGGGGTTTGGGGCAGGGATGAATGATTTGTTGGAGCCACCAGCTTACTTGGAGTGGCCTTACAGTTTGCAGGGTTTTTTTGTACCGGCAGGGCAGCAAGGCCAATAAATAAATAAATAAATAATGAACAAAAACTGCAGCTGTGAAAGCTAATGAATGAAGTTAATTCTGTGCTGTAAGTATACCAGGGTGTGTGCCACTGCAGAGAGGTCTGGATATTGACTTGTCTGTTGCTGCCCCCATCCTCCCTCACCATTCAAACCCCACACACACACACACACACACACACACACACACACACACACAAAAACCACCCCTCCCCAACCGGTTTGCTTTTGTACTGCTTTGGGAAAAGCCCTGTTCTGATTTGCCTTGGACGTGCAGGAAGTGACCGATTTCTGGACTCACTCGCTGAGCCTTCAGTATTGTCACTAAGCCTGTGTGTGTGATCTCCCGGGTGTTTCTGGAAACAGACCGATGACATCGTCTGGCTCGCTCCAGCAGCACGTCGGTCTGCTTTCACAGTCACAAAGCAGGTCTCCCTGCGTGCCTGGCTGCGTTTGGTTAAATACAGTTAAGTACAGTAAGTGGCGTGTTCTTGATCCCAGCATGGGGGCCGGAGGAGTTTTGTCCAGGGCTCCTTTTTGGCAAGCAAGATGCCGATACCTCTTCTTACCCCGGCACACTGGGAAGAAAAATGGCCGCTGTAATTAGTTCAAGGCGCAGATAACCAGGCAGATAAATCTCAGTCTCATTAAGCCAGGCTGCGGTGCTTGTCGCGTTCCGTTCGATCTGTCGCCACCCGCGCTGCTAGACCGGCCTGTTAATGTTCCGTCAGGGAAATCGCATATTACATTTTGTGTCCGCACACATCCCGTCGAGTATGTTGCATCCAACGCCGACAGCCCTTTGTCTGAGTCCGGAAATGCCTGGCATGACATGTGACAGATGAGCCACTTTACAGATACTGAATTATGAAAAAAAATAATAATAATTATATATATATATACACACACACACACACACACACACACACACACACACACACACACATATGAGGCTAAGCTTGTTGAAAGAAGCAGACAAATATTAGCATTCAGGTAGCCTGACATTTAATAGCAAAGCCATGTAATGTTGTAATCAGTATTCTACAAATGTATCACTGTTGCTTTGTGGGCCTATAGGCACACTGGCAGCATACTGAATGAAAGGCAAAGCAGACTATATTTAAATGTCATCATTCTGACAGGGTCTGTTTCAGCACGTGAGGGTGGAAAACGCTTGGATTAATCATATGCTTACTTTTTAGTCACAGTGTGGATGTCGTTAAAAGGAGCTTGTGAATTATTGTGACTATATGAATAAATTGGCAATGTGTTATTCTTATGGCGAAATAATATTTCACCATATACTACAACTACTACTAATATTAATAATAATACTACTAATAATAATGATGATGATAACATGTGTTGTATATATTGTATTATATTGTAATAAGCAGATGAGGGACAAATGAGTGTGCTGGTGAGGGACTTTTTGTAAAGTTTGGTATTTCAGAACTGTTAAATCTGTTTCTCATAATTTATTTTTCCTTTTTTGCGTGGTCACTCTTGATGTGCACTTGCCAAAAAAAAAAAAAAAAAAAATTATTTTGGCCTGTGCCGAAAACAGACTTTTCTGAATCTTTATCAACAGCCATATTTTAACAGCACAGGCGCTGTTCTTCGCGTTTCCCCAGCTCTGTTTTCATAAGTTGTCATGCATGGTTAATCAGCTAACGCACAGTTAACCCAGACTGGACTGTGATCCATCCATATTCAGGGAACCAGCAGTGGGGCACACCTCAATCCCATTACATTTCCAACGGCAGGAAGGAGATGTTCATAATGGATGTTAGTCGCCCTTGACTGCATAATGAGTGCCTGTGTAGGTTTTTGTCTTGGCCTCTGTTCTAGAGATTAATGTATGATCAACCTCCACACTTGTCATATACTCATGGGTTAAACATTAAGCAAGCTATTCATTTATTCTAGATCAATTCATATTTCCATTTTGGGTGTATTTATTTCTTATTCCCTTGTCTACTTGTGTGATTTTGCCCTTAAATTGGTTTCATTCATTTGTTTATTTATATTCAGTTTGCAGGACAGAAGAACCATAAATCAGTAACAACCACATTTCAAAAAATGGAAATCACATTTTAACTGAAATGGAAGAAACAAAAAAAGAGTTAATGACCAATCCAGATTGTGTTGCTGAATGCATAATTGTTGAATTAAGGAATCTAGCTCTTCACATAGTGGAGTTTGACAGATGGCTTTGCATGAAGTGTGTGTATTTTCCACTCCACACATAAGATGGAAGAGGGGGATCGCATTGAGCTTCGGTCTGCACTTGATACTGCCAGTGCCCTAACACTAATACCCTGATTGATTTCCATAACGGTGCCAGTCAGTGTTTGATGACATCATGCCCACATCTAGCCTTACCGTATGGGCATTCATCTTTTATTTCTGTTAATTCACTTAATGCTTAGAGTGCTATTACTTACATAGCGTAATGAGTTTAGCAGTACCTGATATCAACAAGGAATGTGTGAAAATGAACAAAAAAAAGGTTTAAGTTGCCACTCAAATAAAGTTGTATTGGCTTAGCTCTGAACTCATGCCTTTGATTAAAAAATCATAACAGACCCCCCCTGCCCCCTCCCTCCGTATATTTTAATTCCATGCCATGCTTTTCACATGTGAGTGAATTCTGACATAAACACAGGCAGTGTTTCTCCACAGTGCTGACATGCTCATGAGGTTTTTGTAATAGTGAAAGATGTTTGTCGTTAGAGGCCCGTGCACATGGCGGTGGGGTTGATGCGTTCTCCTCGCCGCTCTTTTTCAGGTGTAATAACCGGACTCAGTGTGCTGTGGTGGCCGGCCCAGACGTTTTCCCAGACCCCTGCCCTGGGACATACAAGTATCTGGAAGTCCAGTATGAGTGCGTTCCATACAGTAAGTATAATTTATCATTCACTCCCTCCCATAATAATAAAAATAATACATTTATCTGATGATTATCTTGGCAATGATGTTATTGTTTTTATCACTGTTATTATTAAACATGTATTGACATTCTCTCAAACAGCAGATATTCAGTCCATTGTGCATGTGATATTGTATACATACTCCCATTGGCTTGGTGGAGACCTTGTGTGCGAGATGATTGCCACTATATTATCTATTTGAATAATCCTGTGGAGTACCCTGTTAACACCTTGGTGTTAGGGTTATGTTATATTTTATGTGTAAGTGGAACTTCAAGAGCCTGTTGACATATAGTGTCAAGTGCTCACATCATGTTGCATTAAGACATTTCACTATTTCTCTTCCCTCTTCAATAAATGGCTCTAAACTGAAGCTGAAAATGTGGTAGATCAGGGCCACAGTGCACTGCATTATGTCTGTAGTTCATTTTTTGGTAATGTGTGTTTGTATTTGAGTTGTAATACTATATATGCAATGTGTGTGAGGAATGCATGCGATGGTGGTTATTACTGAGTTTGTCCTAATCCTGCCACAGTATTACTGTTCTATGTTATTAAAATACATACAACTGTGAGCAGTCTGAATTCCTTCAAAATTAATTTGCTCAAAGAAGAGTAGCACCACTTCCAGGATTTAAGTTACTGAACTTTAACAGGGTTGGAAGCTTTATTCTCAGATGGGGCTCTGCCTTTGATCCTGGAAAAAAAAAATCACTAAACCTACACACTCTGCAAATGCACCTGAAATGTGGATGGAAAATATATATATAAAAAAAGAAATTATCTTCTCATCAACTCTTCAAAATCAGTTTCATACAGAAATAAGTCATGTTTTGGCCAACTCAATGTAGTTCAAGACTCCTCAAGCTTAGCTAATCAGAACAGCATTCATCTTTTGAAAGTAAGTATTGAGAGAAAAGCTGTCATGAGGACACATGAGTTATTGACTTTTTTTCAGTGGCTGAATAATTTAAAGTTCTTAACTATGCAATTATTGAGCCAACTAAAATTCAAAATTTCACAATTGGGTAAAGAAGAAAAACCATAATAAAAATATCTTGATAAATTACCATCGATCATAGTAAAGTAACTCAATACCATCTTTAAATATTTTGGGATTATTACATTAGAATTATTTCTGTGGCACTTTTATCCAAAGAGACTTAAAGTTGATTAGAGTAGCCTGGGGCCAGTTCCACCCAGAAGCAATGTGGGGCTAAGTCCTTGCTCAACGCCCGACAGCTCTGCTGATCTTATTTTGGCTTGACTGTGGCTTGAACCACCATCCCTCTGAGTCCCAGTGAACCACCTTAGCCCTTAAAAATAAGTGATGAGAAAGGAATGAAAGAGTCTCAAACATGCATACAGAAGCACAGACATGAGCAGGAAGGCCAGAAGTGGTCACAGAACACACACGCACACAGATGTCTCAAGATAAATAAACACTAGTTTCCTGGGTAAACAAACACTGGCAATTTCGAGTTGGCTGGTGAGACAAAGTTTCAGTCTACAGTGGTCAGTAGACCACATCTGTCTATGTGTTATGTTTATTCTGTATATTTATAAACACGATATCTGCACAGTCATTGAGAACATTAAGTTTTTTGTAAAACAAGGAAAATATGTATTATCTATGTATCATCTATTCATATTTTATAGGTACTAAATGCTCAGCCATTACCTGAATGTATTCTGAAAAACAGGTGGCCACTTACATTAATTCTAACTAAAAGAAACTGAGTGATAGACGGTATGGTGAATGAACTAGAATAATATTTGATAAAATGACTATGTTACTTTCTGATCCAGTAATAAGAAAACAGTCTACATTTACTTTCCTAAATTAACAGTGATTACACCGGACTTTTCTTATATTGTTTGGAGAACTTATCAGGGAGGTAGGCAATTGGAGTGAGCTGACAGCTGGAAGAACTGAAAGACACGTCTACCATACTTCTCCAGTTGATAGTGTAGTACAAACTGTTATGTATCCCTGAATAAGTGAAATTCAAAATGTACATTTTGCACTCCTTCACCATTAGCATGTACTGCAGTGCCGAATATCCTTTCAGTAAAGGGACTTTATGTGCGCTATTGGATAAGATTGCAATGCGTTATCATATAAGGGGCAACATGATTGCCTTAGAAACATTCAATTATAGTTTATCGTGTCTACTGATGGACAGTATAGACAGAGCACAGTCTGGCTGATAGGATAATGTGAGCTGAAACCCCTTTTACACCACTGGGAAACATAACATGATATCTTTATAATCTTATGCCGCGATTGAGCTGCTTCAGAATTACCCTCACAAAAGAAGCAGCAAGTAGGGGCTGAAATTCATGTTTATTTGATTTTAAAAGCCTCTCTTCTGTCTTGTTTTCTGTGCTGAAGTAAGGAAATGGGTGGACCTGGCAATTCAGGATTGGAAAGCAGAGTAGAGAGGGCTTTTTCAAGGTTATATGATTTTATGAGGTTTTAAAGGAGATGTGATGATTGAATTTTGATTTTCAAATTAAATGACTCTTGGAAACTGGCTTTGATTACTTAAATACTATCCTTTCACAATGTCAGTCTGGTTGGACATATTACTGGGATTTGCAGCCAGCAGAGAGTACCCTTCTAAAGCCCTGGATCAATTCATATTCCATATTCGGCTTTGAGGATAACGTACGGAGGGAAGCAGGTCTCATGTCTCCCGTGTTTCTCAGTGTATCTAGTGCTCTGTCATTGTCTACATGTCAGCATTGTTAGATACAAAGAATGACAGGAAAGGTTTATGATGGTACTGGGAAGGCAAACATTTTGTGGAGAGATTGAATTGCGGGAAGTAGTTGAGCAACAAGTATGCTATTACATAATTGAAAATATAACATATAACATATGACTGTTTATTTAACATGTCTATAAATAACAAATTCCTTGTCATATGTTTGTCAATTATGTAATAGCAGATCTTGTTTGCTCAACAACTTCCTGCAGCTCAATCTTTCCACAAAATGTCTGCCTTCCCAGTCACCATCATAAACCTTTTGTGCCTAACAATGCCAACCTGTAGACACTGACAGAGTACACTGAACAACACAGTGTTTTTGCATGGTTGATAAAATTAGTTAATAAAATATAAGAATAATGAAATATTACTTATTGTTTTCTGCCATGACCTGATCTGACAGTTCATAAATTAATGAAAATACTACGTAGATACTAACTTCCAGAATGACATAAAAAAATTTTCATTGGCTGGGAAAAAATATATTTTTGATCTGATGCTAATTCAGTGGGAATGACCTAATTATTTACATTATAATTACCTGTTTGTAGGAAACAGGAGGCGCCCCAAAACTACTACATGAAATAGTGTCACCAGCTACACAGTGTGTCTACTGGTGAACATTACGAGGAGAGAGAAGTTTAACATGCAGCCCAGATTGTGTTCAGGCCAGGCTGAAATGCTTCAGAGGAACATAAAAGGGACAAATAAGAGGATTTAAGGTGATGATACGCAGGGTACTTTTAAAATTGGGCAGATTCATGACATGGGCAGCTATTGGACAGCAACAATAAAGACAGCCTTGTAATCACAGATCTTTGCAGACCAGAGTTTAGCGCACAGGTCACTGGGCTTGAAATAATAAGAACCTCAGCTAGTTATCGAGTGACTTGCTTCAGCCAAGATCTTTTTTTTTTTTCATGGTTGGGTCTCACTGTCAGGCTTCCTGTAGGGAACAGATTGATCAGTATTCTGGTCAGGAGTATGCTCTTACAGGATGTTACTGCTTTGGAATGATCTTAATATTTTTATGCAGCTTCATTACATTTTGGCAGGAGTGACACACCAGTTCAAACCAAGGCTACACTGGAACAGTAAAATGTGAACTGGAGGTGCAACACGATTCTCACCAGAATATAAAATGAGTCATACTTACGGAGGTGGCTGTCTTTTTTTTTTTTTTTACCCGTGCCCTTTCACTCCATAAAAATAAGATTGAAGGCCTTACTTAAATATTTTAGAAGGGGAGGAGGAAGCAGGATAAAAACCATCCATTGAAATTCCACCTCTATATAGACAATGTGACCATGTGACTCACAGAAATGTTTAATATCATGCTTTTTAGCATACATTTTTCTTCCTTCTTCTTTTTCTCCTAAAAACTGCTATCAATAGCTCAGGGATTTCAACCAGTCTGTAGAGCAAAGCCGTGAATTCGTTTTGTTTGAATCATTGAGTGGCACCACAAAGTTGCTCCGCCCCCCATGGGTTTCATGACACCTAGCTCTTCCAATATTACATTTAATAGTGACCTGAACTGAATGGTTTTGTTTCACCCCATCGTCCTTTATGATGATGGGGTGAAACTACAGGGGTCTAGTATACCAATCATATGATTATAAATAAAACCCAAAAATAAATTGAAACTTTAGTTTTGTATAACAATCACTTTTCATTTACATAATAGGATAGCACAAAAGCTGCATTCAGTAACATTCAATATTGTGTCATTGTAGGATAACAAAACTTTTATTTGTGAATTCAGGGGAATTGGTTTGAGACAACCTTGCTTACTTCCCCATACTTGATAATAGTCACTAAATATGGATGAACCATAAATAAACAATGGAAATAAGTAGCGGAGCAGCATCTGTCCTCAATTAACAGCACATATACTGTAAAGATCAGCATGTTCATACTTTTACAATTGAATAAGATATTATCATGCTGTGGAGACATTTAGCACAGCATCATTGTGTATATAATTAGTATATATTCAGCGTGGTAAACAAGTATTGTTCACGCTGTCTGGCTTTAGTATAAACAGACATGCACACACTTTGGGAAAGACAATAACAAACATTAATTGTCTGAAAAGTTTGTAACGTAAACAATTATGAATGCAAACAATTTGAATCCTTAAGTGCATGGAGTCTTTCCATACTTAATTTTTTACCTTATGTATAAATTGGGTGAAGACGGTTTATAAACCTGTAAGCCAGCTATCAAACCAATCAGGAATTAACTGTAGATGCACAACTGTATGTAGACTACTTGACTCCCATTCTCAGAAACTGACAGTAAGTTGTTTTATATATATGCATACAAAATGTTTTTGGCATTTATAAATTCAGTAATATTTACACTGAGCAATATTTATTTCACTCAACAATAAACTGTATCTATTAAAACTGTAATCATCAGCAGTGGTTTGAAACCTTTCTAAACTTGTTAGCTCAATATGAAGAGAAAGTTCCAGAAAATGTATTTGGCCAATTCCCTGGTGAAAACTCTCCTGATTTCACCAAATTGCTAATGTAAGACATAAGTAGGTTTTTGCCTCAGCTCATAACCTCTTTGAATGATTTCCTTAGTGTTGTATATTGGCTATCGTAGTCATTCTTTGGAGCAGTGGTGTGGTTTCAGAACCTGTTCTCATTCACAGTGTTAATGAATTGAGGTCTCACCTAACATAGCGCATGGCAGCTGAGTTTTCCTGCCGGCTTGCATTCGAAAACAAGCCAGAATCTGCCAGTCCCTCTGCGTTCCACCCTCTATTTGTTACCAGATGAATTTTTCATCGTGACCTTATCCAAATCTGCCTCTCTAAATCCCCACATACACCCAATTAAAAAATCGTTATTTTTTATTTATTTTCTCTGTTGCTGCCATAGATGTTGCACTTTATATGAACAAGTAGTGAAGACAGGGTGCGGAATTATATGTATGTTCTTAGGGTTTTGTTTTTTTTTTCTCTCTGAGTGTCTGCAGTGAACGCGGTTGTCAGTGCAGTGGACAGAGTGTGGGCAGGGTGTCAGCTGTCTTTGTGCCAGCTCCATAGAATATGCATGTGGCAGACTCCCTGAGGTTGGCTACATAGACTGAGTAAAGCGTGAGCATCAGAGCAGGTTACTGTTGGAGGGCAAAAGAGACATTTTAGACCTGTCCAAATATCTGCATGCCATGAGAACTGATAGAATATGTCCCTGTCTGTTTACCTGTTTCTACACCACACACGTTTCCATTCACATTTTTTTAAAAGAGGTTATGTCATTCTGAACAAACTAGAATATCACAGTTCAGTTTTAATAAAATCGAAGTGTTCCATTTTAATACAAATAAAAATTAATATTCTGCTTTGTTTTTGGTTAGTGTGGTTTCTTCATGCGCTCCTGCCTCTCGTATGGTGATTCAGAAACAACAGATCAGGAACAAAATCAATGCACAATAAGAATCTGTATTTTATGCATCTAGCAGCCATTGCAGTGATTTTGAGGTTACTCTGTGTGGTCTCTGTCTGGAGTTCAGAACACTCCCCCTCTCTGTGGAGCTTAGAGAAGGGTGGAAGATAACCCTCCCTAAACATGACCATTACTGTAACTGAACGCATATGTCACACAAAGGGGGATCATCACCCACGCGTCACCGGCAACGGCTGCCCTGGAAACGGCGGCTGCTCCGAAAAGGCAGGTTGCTTGGAGTGCGGTCCTGGCGGTGATTTGAGCTCGGCGGAGTGTGCCGGGTGAGGGTGGTGTTGATTTTGAGGACGCGACGAGAGCTCTTCATCATTCACACTCCAACGCTCGTCACTCAGTGTGTCGTCAATGTCAACACGATGAAGATGGCGACACCGGAACGGATGGAGTGCAACAGATGGTTTATTTCAATATGAAACATCTGTCCTCTTGTCTCCTCCACCCACCCCCCCACACCCCACACCCCACAGTCAGCTCTGTGTAGGACTAATAGCAGGCAACACTGTGAGATGATGGTCTGGAGCCGTCCTTGTAAATAAGAGGTTGCAGGTTCAGAACCAGCTGGGGATACAGCCTTCATGCACCTTTCAGGTTGAGGTGCCTGACATTGATTGATTCGGTAATATAGTCTCAGTAAATGAAAAACATGTAAATTATAAGATGCACAAACCTCCCCCGGTAAGGGTGTTTGCCACCATAAGTGCACCACTCCTGCAGTGATGGAGAAGTGTGGAGAACAGAGTGGGGGGCTGGCGCAGGCTGCTGCTGGAGGGGGAGGGCTGTATGTCCTTGAATTAAGGGCTGAATAAGAATCAATATGCCAGCAATCAGCATGTCAAAGTGAAGAATCCCCACTGTAAAATGCACCGGTCAGTTGATGGATTAGTTCTAAGAAATGTGGCCGGCCCTATTCTCAGGCAGACCGAGAGCAGCGAACCCCAGTTCTGTTATGTTCCCATCTCACACATACAGGTTAGTTGACCTTGTTACATCCAGATATGTGTAGCTGGCTGAGGTTAAGGATATCAGACATGTCAGAGATACAAGCTTATTTGTATATTTTTGTTATATTATTTTGTTATTTTATTATCATCATACCATTAATCAATGTGACATTGTTTTATAGCTGCTATACTCCAAAATATTTCACCTTCACATGTTCAGAGAACATGATTAATACATAATACCAGAGTATTAGATTTTTAGCAAGAGGTAACGTTGGTTGTGGACAAGTGTTAATATTGAAAAATAGCACAGCTCCATGGCAACAGGGTTGAGGGTATGTCTAAACAATACTCTCCCCACAGTCCAAGTTTTCAGTAATGGCCAAACAATGACCCTTACATGTACTTCCAAAAGGTGAAGGCATCTGGTGTCTTTATTGTTGCAATTATATTAATGTCTGCTTGTACAAATGTATATTTTATAAAAAAATTTTCAATTATTTTCAATTCTATTCAGTTGCATTGTAACAGTGCTTTGTTCCAATACTATGGGTACAAAGCAGCTTTACAGAGCCCAGGCCTGAGACCCCCCCACAGCAAGCTTTGGGCTGTGCTGTGAATGTTCACTGTTAACGTAAAAGAACAACTAAATAACATTGTGCTCAATCATCAATTAAATACTATGGGCTACCATCACATGTTAGCCTTAAATGCTAGCCTCACTTAACATTGCAGTCACTGTATCAATGCTAAGTAATAAACTAGACAAATAATATATAGTCCATCCTGCCTTTGTATATTTTGCTATAGCAATAATTTGAATACATAAAATTGCAGTGTTGATCAGAATATTTAAGGTACCTAAAATGTTTCACATCATTTAAACAACATTTCATATGTCCACCTTCCCGGTGCCATTTTACCCTTTTATCATAACTGTAAATAAAAAGCTTGAAGGACTAAGGGTAGTTTTGTTCAGTGGACGCTTTCAGGTTTTTTAGTTTGAGTGATGTAACCCATTAATAGTAAAAATTGACTAACTGAAGAGCACAATGTTGTTTGTTTTGTTTTTTTTTCCTTTTAACTGTTTTTAGTGTTGAGAAGGAAAAAAATCCATACCAATCCATACATGAATTATCACCATTCCCAACAGTAGGGAAGCGTACACAAAACACACATTTTAACATAGGATGGCACTGGGCATGTTCATAGATCGGATGTCGTATTGAGGGTTGTTGTGTGCTGCTAACGAACAGCCATTCATCATCACTGTGCTTCTAGTCTGACTCAAGCACTTATGTTTGGAAATGGTATTGGAGTTTCGTTTGGACAAAGTGCTGAATATGAGGTTGCCATGCCGTGGCGAGCTGAACATATCAGAGGACATGGTGTTCAACATTGTCTAAACGCTAATTTGGGATGCATCGCAGCACAGCTAAGTCTTTGCCAGCTAAAATATTTTTATAGCAGAGTGAATCCCTAATTACGGGGGAAGGGCATGATTACGAGTGCTTTATGAATTATGGCGCTCGCGTTGACTCGGGCGATGTGAAAACCATTTCCTTAAATGCTATACGGGGAAATATCATTTATCAGCTTCCACTCTTTACACTCACATTCCTGACATGAAGTATTTGGGCCTCTAAGTATCAAGACCATCGGCCTAATTGGTAATTTGACACCCCGGGGGCAGTCATGTGATGCTCGTCAAGGCCCTTGATGGTTGCATTTATAATAAGGAGCTCTCCCGAAAGACTTGGCGGATGTTGCAGCACTCTTAAGATGCTTCCAAGTTTATGTGAAATCGTAGAAGAATCTTTGGTCCTTGGAAATCAAGGTGCAATTAGTAAAAGCAATTAGGTATATGATACTTAATGCTCCAATTGCAGTAATAATTTTGCTGGGAAAGTGTTTTTTGTTTTATTTGGCTTTGCAATACCCCCTGTGATTGGCTGGCCACTGTCCAGCTTTCCTGCCCCTGTCACAGGAGATCTTCCCCCCAACCATCAAGGCTTGGATGTTGTTGTAGCTTAATGTGCCTAAGCCAGAGATTGCAGTTGTGACCCCCCCAAGCCACCCCCACTCCTGCTTACCCTCGGGCTCAAGCATTCGAGCCCTCTAATTCGAGTAATTATGTAATTAATTAAGGATGGGAAATCTATTCACAATTTCCTAACAGATTTGAATAAAATGGGCTCCATTCAGCTGTGATGAGATGCTCTTCTCCAGCTGTAATGACATCACTTCTTTGCAATTCCTTCACAGATGAGATGCAGGGAAACGTGAATTATTTTAAAAAAATCCCAGCCTAGCACAACTGTAGCTCACCGGGAGCTTGCTACAGTCACACTATTGATGTTTGCCTCACACGGCCATTTTAATGAAGGTTCCTTTACACTGCCTGATACCCACTTGCTGTTTTTGACGTTTAATTTGTGTTTAAGCGTCTGCTAAATAAAAATAAATGATAGGCCTCCTTAAAAAATAAAAACCTTGTAATATGTTTGGTGGTTATACTATGCTCATCATGCTTATTTGACTGTTTTAATACTTTTTTTTAGACGTTTTTACTGCTTTAGTATTAACAATACTTTTTTGTTGCTGCATTTGAGTTGTAAAATTGTATGTATTCCTTGTACATTGCTTTGGATAAAAGAGTCTGCTAAATACATGAATGTAATTCTGTAGAACCATGAACCATGTGAAGAACAGCTGTTGAACTGATGATTAATTTAAGTGTCGGGGGTTAAAATAATATGCAGATCAACAGGAATAAAAGGCTAACTCTCGATTTGAAATTAGTCTGTGTTATATGTCTACAGGGAATTTTTGCATGTTGTTTTCAATTTGTCTGGCAGAATCCTCTGTCTAAGGTGAATATAGTGTGTTGTATATTTAAGACATTCAGCGAGCAATAGTAACATTAAGGTATGGTAATGTTTCTTAGTTGGTAAAGCAACCTATGCATTTGAAAAATTTCTGGTTAAATCTACAAAAGTGGTTTTTAAGACGTATAGCCTGACACTCAGAGAAGTTTTGCCGATTAAGAACAGGTGCAAGGTAGAGAAACAACAAAGGGTTTTCTGACTCCTGAGACAAAAAGTCCAGCATTCCTCTCATTTGATATGGTTACTTTTTCCCTCCATTCACTCCCATGGGACAGGGTGAATTTAGTTCCAAATCACATCTGTAATAAAGAGATGCCTTATTAAGAGCTGCCAGGATAATTCATAAGCCGCCTTGGTCATACTGTAAATAGCTGCTTTGATTTAGAGAAACAGATAACATTGGGTGGGAATGAAAGCCTTTTGTTGCACTGAGCCAGAAAAAAAAAAGGAATGAATGTATTTAGATGTTGTCTCGCTTATACTGTAATATCCCTTTAATGATTTTCTTTAATATGCTGATATAAATCACTCTGCCCTGCTGTTTGTGTGAAGCCACACCAAATGTCCCTGTCACTGTCTGCCCGGGTGGGGCAAAGCCAACGTGTAAAATTTCCGCCACTCATGCAATTAGTGCACATTCTATGCGCTCGCCGAGGTGTAATTTAGAACCGTCGAGAGGAGAGACTTCGGCGAATGTCCCTCCAAATAGTCGTTAATCTCTGCGTGCCATCATGAAAGCTTTTGAGCCCTGGCGATGAATAACTCAATTCCCATTCACCCCCCACCCTGGGTCTCTGTGATGAAGAAAAAAAATTGGCTTGATCCTGTCTCACACAGTCATATCAGTGAAAGAGAGAGTCAGTTATGCCATCTGATCCTTTTTATTACCACTAGCAAAAAAAAAAAAAAAAATTCTTTGCTGTTTTATTCATTTCTCACAGTTTTTCCAGGAAGAATTTCCTTTGTTGTAAGGGCAGAGTAACGTCTTAATTGGTGTATGTTGAAAAGTACCCAGTATTTAATGCCGTTTTCTCAGCTTTCGACTGGGTGACCTGCTCAGGTTTGGGAATCATGAGTGTACTCATTGTTTGGTGAAGGGGACAGACTTCATCCAGCAGGGCTGTGCAGAACTCATTCCCATCTGTGCCTGATCCATGTAATGAGGGGTTACAAGCTGACCAACATGGCCGGAGCTCCGTATTTATCTGCACGCATCTGAAAAGATTGCACTCAGAGATGATGACCAGATGTTGATTTTGTTGATATATATATTTTTTTAGGTTACTGGGGAATTCCTTTGCCTGTTTATTCAACATAAAATATGCGGACATGGAATATAAAGCATGTATATACAAAACAGGATTCTGCAGATAGTTAGACTGATTCTTTATGTTTCTTTTGTTTTCATTAACCATGGTACAAGTTGAATGTCATTGTTTGACATTTCAATGGCTGCTTCAGTTTCCAGTTGTTTCCTTTGAGAATCTATTAACTCTTATTAGCAGAGAATAATGCAATTTGGAAAAGTCTCTTTCTTATTCGGCTGTTCGTGATACGTTAAATAGCTTATCTTTTCAATGACTTCAGCAGTAAACACATGACAAGGTTTGATATCTGTCTGAGTGGTTGATCTGCATATAATACACTTGAGAAACAAGATAAAGGCAGTCTTTCCCATCCTTTTTTTGGAGGTTGTCTCAATGTACATCTTTAGGTAGTTTAATGTCATTGTTTCCTTAAGAAACCACTTTTGAAAATGATTGCCCTTTAAATGTGAAGATATCACTTGTCTCAGTGTAAGGTAAGGCCTGGTGTCTGCCATTCCATTGCTATGTGGCCAGGTTACTGTGCAAATCACTAGCACTGGGCATTTTTAGTATGTCTGCACTCCGTAGTGCACATTTTGTGCACGGTTGCTTTGTGAGTTCTGCATTAGTACTCCCAGTTGTACTTGCATATTTCATGAGGGCATTTGACGGGGATCAGAGTTTTAATGTGCTATACAGCTGCAGCTGCCTTTGACTCAGAGTGAGGTGTCGGATGCTGTTCTGTGATGAAATGTAGTCTCTGAGGCATTCAGCCATTTTGACCGTCTGAGTGGTTGGCCGTAGGGCAGTACATCGGATACTGGAAGACAAAGTAAGGAAGGTCAATGAGACGTCCACCCAGTTAGATTACAGTAGGATTATTCATTTCTGGAAGGAGGATTCTGCTGTTGCCATGCAGATATGTGTAAGACAATTTTTACATGGGCCTCTCTCTCTCTCTGTCTCTTTATTTATTTACTTTGTTATTTTTATAACTGAAATTGTCCAATACTGCAAATTGATGCAAATTTAGGTATGTATGGCTATTTTCTCTGCAAGACATGACATTTTATGTTTGAAAATAACATTACAATTTTCTCCACAGTTTTTCCAGTTTTCCCTCATATTGGACTCATGTGATTTGATCTCTCTCACCAGGCTTTGATAAAATGTGATGTTATGTTGACCTAGAAAAGGTAAATGTGATTATTTGCAAGTTATTGCATCATTAATCTATTCCCTTTTCTCTGTTTCTTATCTCTTTCCAATGCCTATCGTAGAAGTGGAACAAAAAGGTAATCCAATAAATGGAATCACATCCTCCTTTCTTATTCATGGTTATTTAAATAAATGCTCTATCTGATAAAATACAGAATTAATTATCAGCTCTATCGCACCATGTTTCTAATCACCCTTTTACGTTTTTTGCTGCTGAGTCTGCAATATTTCTCATGTTAATAGCCCATGGCTTGGGTGAAATTGTAAGGTGACTCTATCTTTACACGAGAGGACATCTTATGCTTGAATTGAAAACCTCGATACATCGAAGAGGAAGTTAATGAGATGCTGCCCTTTGTTCAGTCACAGATGAACCTGTAGTCATTTACATGAAATGACAGAGAGAATGTGTATGAAAAAAAAAATGTGTTAAAATGCATATGCAGAAATGCTGCCGGCAGTTTGATACAGCGTAAGACGGAGGTAAGGAATCGTAACATCTCATGTAACTGAGGTTCCACCTTGCCCACAGCACAGTGGTGTCATCCCAGCTGACAATCTCTTATTTAGCAAGCCGTCTTTGATATCAATTCAGAATGAGCACCGAGATAATCAATAGCCCACCTAGTAAGCTGTCGGCACTGTAAATGAAGATAATCGTCTCAAGGATGCTTGTAACCTTCAGGCTATCCCTGTCAAAGCCAGAGTGAGAATGGGCCTCATGCTGTCCATACATTATCCAAAATACATACATTATCATTCTTTCGCAGACAGCTCACGGGTTAGACCATGCACAGATCATTCTGTTTGCTGCATGACAAGATTACAACACATATGGCACCTTTAATGATTGATTCTTCCTTTTTTTATCCTTTTTTGACACATTTACATCAACAGTGCACTCAGCAGCAAAATTTGCAATTAACGTAAAACCATGTTTTCCAAACCAAGCCACAGTCACCTGTAAGATAATGGTGAAAATCTCTTTTCGGTCACCATAACTCTTGGATGTACTTGCTATTGATGCTCTTTGTCCCTGTCCTTTAATCCATCTTTGGGTTCCTTTCATAATCATCTCTCCAAAGCTTGCAGCAGTGCAGTTATTATCCCACGAGCCCTTTCGGTTTGATCTGGGCTCCCATAATGGTATGAAGGCCTATGCTCAGAACCCGGAGGTTGCAGGTTTAGTACCCTGGAGGTGCACTGCAGCTGTGCTCCCAGCACAGTCTTATAAACTTGATTATACACCACCCTCAAAGAGGGAAAGGATCAGTCCAAAAATGGTGTATGATTTGATGTACTTAATTGTGATTAATCACATTTTTGTACATTGTGTGAATATTTAATTGAAATTAAGGATATTTTCATTTTGAACCAAATAAACCATCAAATTAATGTACTGTCAGTATATCAAATAAAATATGGTTGTTAAATTGTGTTTTTAAATTGTGAACACAAAAGTAACACTACTGTGATCTACAGTAAGCACAATAATATTTAAATGGCCTTACAACCTGCATAAATTACCTGTCTTTTATCTTGCAGTATTGTATTATTGTTTCAAGATAATTGTTAATTTCAAATGGTGACATTTTAATTTTGACAGCCCTACTATGTAACGTTTGAAGTATAAGATTTTGCTCCAGCTGATCTCTCTCTTCAGTGGTCTGGCTGCCCGCTCTGCTCTTTTACCATGCCATCATCCCCACCCTTTCCCCAGTCATACCGTCGGAACTTTGATATTTTTATTGAAGTTCCTGGAATCATAAATCACTTGGAGCCAGGAAGCAATTTCATTCCTCATTACTTTTTTGTATCAAATAAGACAGCAGAGATGCCTTTGTCTTCAGCAACAAATATGCGTTGTCCATTCTTTGAATCCCCAGACTAATAAATGAAAGCTGCTTTCCTTCATCCTCATCCACAAATCTACAGCATGTCACCCAAGTAAAGCGTAATTCCCTCTTTCATCTTACGTACATAACAGTGGAGGCTTTAACAGGTTCCAGACGTTTGATTTGCAAAGCACCAACATTTGAAAAATATAACACATAACATTTCCTTAACATTTTCCAATTTCTGAGAAATGTGTTACATGCATTACAGTGAAAATAAACTGCATATAGTGTATACATTAAAGATATGAAATTGTAGCACTTAACTTTATTTCTTATCACTGTGGCATTTGTGAAATGACAATAGATATGAAAGCTAGATGTTCAAGAATACAGTAACTCATGTTTAATAGTAAAAATTAAACATGAAATATTGTACTTGTAAGTTTCTTAGGAAATTGAAAAGGGGGGAAATACACACTGGTAAATGTTCCTGTTGTATTCCCATGCCTACTTTTGACCAGTAATTAGTAGGGCTCAAAACATTCCATTGAAAAAATGCCATTACAAAAAATTGAATGGTGGGAGTGGAAATAAATAATTGTGGGAATGTCATAACAGTATTGCTGCTAGGAGACATTCCCGTGACACATTCCCGGCAAATGACATGTCTGTCAGCAGAATTTACAAGTCTTCGCACAATGCAATTAGAATCTTAGCCCACTAGCTGATGTACGACTTCATATATAGCAAATTAATCACTGAACGATGACAGACATCCTGGCCATAAAATATCGGCAATGGCATCAGCGTTCCTGACAGGAATGGTTGACCTGTCACCTGGTGTGCCACACACTTATATATATATATATATATATATATATATATATTTTTATTCCCGCATACAGTTCATCATTTGCTGTGAAGTAACTGTACCTTTATGTCTCGCTCATCTTGACTCTGTAGTTTTCCTGTGCCCGGGCCTCCTGCGTGGTGTGTACCAGAGCGAACACCTTTTTGAATCGGATCACCAGTCAGGGGCCTGGTGCAAGGATCCACTCCAGTCGTCGGACAAGATCTACTACATGCCTTGGACCCCCTACCGGACTGACACGCTGACCGAGTACTCTTCAAAAGAGGACTTTATTGCCGGGAGACCCACCACTACTTACAAGCTGCCCCACCGGGTGGATGGGACCGGTTTTGTGGTCTACGACGGGGCGCTCTTCTTCAACAAGGAGCGCACACGCAACATCGTCAAATTCGACCTCCGCACTCGCATCAAGAGCGGTGAGGCCATCATCGCTAGTGCCAACTACCACGACACCTCGCCCTACCGCTGGGGCGGGAAGTCAGACATTGACCTGGCGGTGGATGAGAACGGGCTGTGGGTGATCTACGCCACCGAGCAGAACAACGGGAGGATGGTCATCAGCCAGCTGAACCCCTACACCCTGCGCATCGAGGGAACCTGGGACACAGCCTACGACAAACGGTCCGCTTCCAACGCCTTCATGATCTGCGGCGTCCTGTACGTGGTGAAGACGGTCTATGAGGACGACGACAACGAGGCCACGGGGAACAAGATTGACTACATCTACAACACTGAACAGAGCAAAGATGGCTACCTTGACATACCCTTCCCTAATTCCTACCAGTACATTGCAGCTGTGGATTACAATCCCAGGGACAACCTGCTGTATGTCTGGAACAACTACCATGTGGTGAAGTATTCCCTGGATTTCGGAGCCATGGACAACAGACTGGGTAAGTGAATATCATATGGATTCATGTTGCCAGTTCAAAGATCACCCAGGAATGTTCTTTGATGTTTAATTTACATTTGTGCAACATACTCATCATATACATCATATATACAATATATACATTCATTTACCATTGCCAAGGCAATGTCACAGTACAATTTTCAATGATCATTTTAGTAATCTGAAGCATAATCCATATTGGTATTCAGTACATAGCAGTACCATTTTTATTTTCCAATAACTTGACAGTACCATGGCTGAACATCTATGAGATGCACAACATTTTCATTTGTTGCAAAGATTAATTTTCAAATTCTTAAGTGAAAGTATTCAAACAGACACTGAAATGAAACGGTTTGTGTGTCATGGTCAAAATGACATTACATTGGCGCAAATGACATACTGTGTATGTAAGCTGTCAGTAATGCAGCTGCGTTTCAGCGTGTGACTCATGAATGCTGATACAGTCAAAGTCATGCTTTGCTCATGCTTTGGTTTCTCACTCTAAAGTTCATGCCTTTTATTCACATAATGAATTTGGTTATTCTTCATTAACTATCCCCTCTAAACAAGATGTGAGTGTGATTAAAAGAAAGCCAAGAAAACTGTTAATTAGGATTTTTTTGATGTCGCATAAGTAGGTCAATGGAAAGACGTGAGTGAAAGATCATTGATCAAGCGAGTGGGGTTGAACAAAGTAGATTAGTAGCTTGAAAACCCTTGAAGATGGAAATTGAGATGAATGTTCGTGCATTTTAATTTCAGAGGGCTAGATCATTAGGTGGGGATTCTGATTCAGAGATTGTTTGTCAGGCGGAGGCATTATGGTGAACTGTGAGACACAGGATGAAGCTCCACATAATAACAATGAAAATTTCTGTATCGTTTCCAAACTGGAATTCAGCACCGTATGAAGTATGATGTGTAGTAATGGCATAAACTAAAACAGCTTGTTATGCCTGTTTTTTAAAGGAGAGAGGAAGGCTGTAACCTTCAGTTCTTACGTTATGTGCATTTGGAGAAGGATTACAAGTAAATCCATTTTGTCTAAATTGTGATTGTCATATATCCCTTTATTGATATGCAGATGATTGTTTAAATGTGATTTAGCCATTGCTATGTATTTGTGGTTCTTGAATTTTTTGGGGTAGGAAAATCAATATACTGTATAAAATGTGATGGCACACGTTTTCTGGAAGTACACTAAAGGTCAGCCAGTTTCAGGAAGTACAGCAATAATTAAATTTCAGTTTTGATCTGTGTGTTATTTAATTATCATTCATTACTCATATTGTTTTAAAAGAAGAGCCAAGTCGTCATGCTGGGAAACAAAGTTCTGTTTTCCTCCCCCGCTTAAGTTCTGGAGTTGTGCTAGGATTGAATCCAGGCTTCAGTCCGGTACAGCAATGCTTTGTGGGTCCGGCGCATCTTTTGTATCGACCGCGATAATTAACGGAGGTCTCGTGTAAAGGGATCTCATCATTCATGTAGGTGTGATAGGAATTTAATCCAGCCTTCTGAGGATGAATGGGGAACTCCCAAGAGTACAGGGCTATTTGCTGAATGTAATTGCTTCTCGGTACCTTTTAGGAACGAAACGTGGTCTGGCCCATTCTATATTAAATGATGGTCTATCAAGCCATGCTTTTACATGCATTCAGGAGTTGCACTACAAGAAATTATCCAAAGGGTATCAAGGAAACTTTGTTTTAACCGATCACCCTTGGTGTAATGGACTTCTCCCGTCTCCTGGGACTTCCAGCCAAGATCAATTGGTATTCAGTGGACTGACCTCCAAAGTGCTATTAAGGATAGACTGCTGACAAGGGAAAGATAAATAAATAAAATCGATGCTGCAGCACTGGGCACTGTCTGTAGAGCCACATGATGAATTAATTGGTGAAATCCCCAACTACTTGGCGTGGTCCACTGAATCCCTGAAAAAGTAGCCCGCACCTGCATACCCAAGTCAAGGTTTGCATTTATTTATTTTTTTCTCCCCAAGAACAACACAGGTGTTGTTTTGTTGAGTCTGAGACATGGTTATCAACTATGTCCAATGGCCCAGTTTTTGCCATTCATAAGCAATACTTCTTTAAACCACTGATTGGCCAATCGGTTCATTTGTAATGCCAGTTAATTGGCTCCCTAAAGCAGTTAAAGCAAAGGTGTAGGAGCTGTACCAGGAAGTGTGCTCTTTGACAAATGGCCTGAGAGTTGTGCTGTCTGTTGACTCAGACCGTTCAGACAAAGCCTCATGTTTTATGCAGTGGTGACGTGATGCACAAGAGGTCCAGATGTTACCGCCTGTACCCCCCCTCCATGTGCCAAGCGCCTCAGTTGCCCCCTAGCTGAAGCGTGCTTATTGGGCAGCGGACCAGGGGAACCCTTCTGGTCCCCGCAGATGTGTCTGTGCCCGATGAGCTAGGCGCACCTTGTTTCACCATGCGCAGCTCGTACCTCGCTCCACACGCCGCAGTTCGCACCTCGGCCATGTGACCAGACCCTGCAGGCAGGCAGGGCGACTGTCCAGCGTGGGTGCCTTCCCCATTCATTACACCAGAATGCATTTCCTTACGTTTTGTCCAAACTGAGGAGCTGAGGAATGTCCCGGGTAACTGCTGCAAGCGTAAATGTTTTCTGGTGCTGTACAGATGTGTCATTGACATAAGCAATATGGCGCCAATACTCTTGAAATTAATATTTTTATTTATTTTATGAACAGATAGCAGACATGAAAGCAATGTAATTGATTTGATTTATATCAATATCTTCATTGCGAAATTTTGCTGTTGGAATGGATTTGTATGCAGTACTTATGTAGCACAGCATATAGTGAATGCGGGCAAAATAGTTTGTGAATGAGTTACTTTTGATAGTCTTGCTCTGCAATGGATGTGCCACTGAGAAAGTTACACATTTTAGTTTATTTCTTTTTGCTTGCAAATTATCAGCATGTCAGAGAAGCATCACACTGAATTTCACAATTTTACACTAGGAAAAAAAAAAAAAAATTGAAAAAAGTGTTGCCGTGCACATATATTCTGCAGATTTTTTGGCATTTAGGGGCATCTCAATATTAAATAATGGTCTTTGTATTGTTAGGCATACTGGAAGACCATGATGTACTTATTCATTGAAATTTTTTATAGGAAAGATGTTTCACTGATGTATCATTCACATTTTCATGGAAATACTGAATGTGTTGTACCATTGCATTCAGAGAAAAGGGAATTCACTTTTATAACAATAACGATCTTTTGTTACACTAACGGTCTGAGCATTATGAGTACATGTCAGGCTGTGGAAATAAAAATGATTTTGTTTATATCTTTTTCCCTAAAAGGCTGTGAATTCCCACCAAAAAACTGCAATAACTACAGCAGTACAGTCCCGCAAAGACTCATACATCAGTGTGACAATTCCTCAGCCAGAGATGCTGGGAAAAATGAAATATATCAAATTACAGTAACACTGTAATACCATCCATATCACGTCAGCTGACATGATGCTCACAGCTGACGCTCACAGTCGTTGCTTTGAGAGGCAAGAGACCAAGACTCAGCTTTGCTGCAATTAAAATGGGAGGGTCTGAGTCACAGCAATCAAATTTTATTGAAACAAGTGCAGTACATGCCTTGCTATCAACCACAGGTCCCATGACGGGTCCTCACCCTGCCCTTAGCCCCTATTCTAAAACTACACCCAACCTCAGAACGAAACCAAACTCAAAACCCAACACTAACTCCAGAGGTAATTTCACAAGACAAGTCACACAGCTGTTACTTTGTGGGGCAGCAGCATATAGTGGGGTGTGGTGGGTGAAGGACTGCACATAATTAGAAGATTGTATAGTAGGTTTGATTTCTAGGTGGGGTGCTGACATTTAACTCCTGGCCAATTTACTCTGCGATAAAAAAAGAAAATTAAAAAAAAAAGCTTTTACGGTTATGATGATGAACAAAAACAAGTCAGTGATATGCTGCAGTGAGTGAAAAAGCAACGTATCTGAAATCATTTATGAATCAGTTCAATTTAGCTTCTGCTAAAAAAAAAAATGAAAAGGTGCATTTTTCACAATGCTAGACTCTTTGGTCCATGATGAAAAAAAAACATTAACTTCTGTTTTACAGCCTATCCTGACTTCCTGTCTCTACTTTTAGAATTCACAGAAGCAACCTTTGATCTCCGATTGTCAAACTTCATTTCCTCAAGAAGTCAAGCATGCAACCTCCATTTTCTTGCTGCCCTATAAGTTAGCGATAGCAGTAGGGAGACGGTGACAAATGGCCAAGGCAATGAAAAGACCGATCCTGAAGATTAAGTGAAAGACTGTCAGTGAACGGTTCAAATCAAGACAGAACACTGGTGATTGCCACTGATTAGCAGACAGCTCTCCTGTTTTTGCCAATTTTTTCTGTACTCTAAAGAAAGTCAAATAAGGACAGATCAAAATGTGCGATGATAAATATATGCACACATGTAAGCCCATCTCTTTTCCCCCCATTTCAGATGAATTATGTTCAGTTTCACACAGAAATCTCACCAAATGAACTAATGCATCACTTAATTCTGGTGCATCAGTGTGTTCCATTGAAGTGGAAATAATTCATTTGACATTTTTGTAATAGCAAATGGAGTCATGTCAGGCTCAGTGAGATCACCCTACCAGGGCCGCGTTTCCACAGTGTTTGAACGACTTGGATCAAAGCTGAAGCTGCCTAAATGCTGCTTTTGTTCTTCCTTTGTTCTGTTTTTTGGGGTAAAAAAAAAAAATGGCAGCCATTCTTAGAGATCTTCATTGTCTTTGAATCAATATCTGCTATTAACCCCTGCACAAATGTGATATATGTTACCAAATGAGATATATGTTACGAGTGATGTAAATGAACTAAGTCCAGAGACTCCTGGTGGCCAATCAGCAGAATGCACCTCCAGAAAACCATTTGGAGTTGGAGTATGAAATTTATATATATAGCCCTGCTTTCTTGCATGAATTACATTTAGTTACATTATAGGTTTTAATAAAACCTGTTTTCATATACCTGACATTTCATCAGCCTCAAATGCGTTTGTCATTCCATATAAAATATACTTTATTTACATTGAATAAATGGAACTTGTCCAATATTGTAAACATGGTACCATAGGTTATACATAAATAACATTTAAAAAGGCCTGTTAAGCATGAAAGTCCAGACAAACAGCAGTCATCTGCAGACGGGTGCATGTATGGGGACACCGTGACGCTATCCAGAGAGCCCTGCTCTCCCTGGTGTTCCTGTCATCATGCCACATGTTACCATCTGTCCAGGGCGACACACCACCGTTTGGCTTGAGAAGTCTGGAGCGCAGAGTCATCAACCTCCGTAATGAAGTTGGACTGTTTGCACCAGCAGAGTGACCCGCCTCTGTCAACATGAATGGAGATTTGCTTAATTGAACAAGATTTGCTCTCTGCTGAATTCATTAGGACACACTGGTCTTTCATAGGGCAACTGATTCTGGCAGCCAATTAGGACCAAACTCCATGTTCTTATCCATGTGCTGCAGTGATGGCTATATTGCTTGTTTGTGAAAAATTATATCACATAGACATATACTGTTCCTTGAAACCCCAATTCAGGAAATGGGATCTGCAGTTCCCTGAAACTGGGGAAATGTATAAACATTGTAGTATGCAAGTATAAAGATATTTGCAAGAGAGGGTGTGTGACTTGGGACGAATTCAACTACATAATGCAGAGACCGCATTAATGTCATTGACAAACTTACTATGCTATGACTTTCCTTCTGTTTGAGCCTTGTGGCCACATACTACACTATCTCTGAGATTTTATTTTTTATTGCTGTGTTTCATCAATGATTAAGAGAGTGGATAAACACAGGAAAGAAATGCCCTTTACATTCTGGGCAGTATCAGGTGAGAGGAGTATCAAAGCATCGTTGCTCTGTGTAGAGTGAAGGGTGGGTTGCTATGGTGCACTGTAGCCCTGGAAAATAAGATTGGAGGCAGGGGGTGCCATCTTGTGTGGATATCAGAGGCTGTGAATTTCAGAGCCTGTCCATCAACAACAGAATGCGTCTCTGTGTATGATTATTTACAGATTTATTGTGTTATATAGGATATCCAATCCTTAAGAAATATTATCCCTTCACTAAATGTACCATAATCATGCCAGACTTTCCCTTCTTTCTTTATTTTTTTTGTTTAAATCATTCTCTCTTTTTCACGAGGAGCAGTTTCACCATAGCAGATCTGACCCCCCGCTCCTACATAGGCAAATGTAAGAACGTGTGTCTTAAACCATACAGTGTTTCATACAAGCTCAATCAAGCCCATTTAAGAAACATTCTACTGTGATCTTGGAAGTTTGAAATGGTATTGGGGTGGGTAAATATATGGACACGAAAGTACAAAAAAGCAAAATGTATACTGCAAAGTTTGCCTGAATGAATGGGCTGTAACTGGATACTTATAAAAACTAGGATTCTGGGCTACATGTCAGATTCTATAAGCACTTGACAAGCCATGTTTAAGGTCTTCCATTCTCTGCGAATTAGTCTTGAAATCAGCATGCTAATGCTTATGTTTTCTTGATTATGTTAGACTGACTCTGACAGTCAGCCTAAACAAGCCGTTGCAGTACTTTTAGTTGTTCGAGACAGCATTCCTTGCCGTGTCTTATATTACTCATGCTGAACACGGTTTTTAAACTGAACAAAATACCTCCTTTGAGGTTGTCTGGAAAGCTTTGGATATAGCCCTGCGTTGTAAACATTCCATCGGGTCTCAGTGGGGAGGTTCCATTACAGTTTGGAGGAAAACTCTGCTCTAAAACACACCTCTCCTTTGTGCACACTTGCTATAACTGCAGGCATTTGGTTGCAAGTGTTCCATTGTTGAGTCAAACAAAGACTGAAACATCAGTGCGGGGGTTTGGATGTATAATCAAAATATTGGATGTAGACATCTTCACATTGTGGTCATCCCACGAGCTGAAGAAGGGCGTAATTGGCCTTATTGTTTACGTTTAAATAATTTGAAAAATATTGCTTTAAATTATAAGAATGTAGTATCCATTTATATGTTTCCCTTCCATGTTTAAGTATTAATTGGGTATTGTTTCTGTAAAAACACAGTCCCTTACCACAACATTTTCACCACTATGCTAGTGACTGGGATTCGATCTTCTATTGGAGTACATTGTGCACTTTTTTCAAAAAGACGCATTGCGTCAGTATCTAACACTGACTATTTGTTCCTATTGTTGGTATTGTTTGTGGTAGCTAGTTTTCATGATCCAGTTGTTCCTTGTCTTTGTTTGTATTTATTATTTATTTACTTGCTAACTTACTTACTTTGTGGTCTATACAGCGCTATATAGTTTTGTATATGTACACCACAGTCTGGTAAAAGCAAGGCACACCTCAAAATAGATTAGTTCAAGTACTGAACTGGAATTGAGAGAATTGATTTTAATAGTTTGGAAAACACATTTCTTGCACAGGACATTTCATAGTAGTTGCTTTTATGGTTAAAATTGTCTATCAAGGAGATAGCTGCTTATTCCCCTTGTACAGTAACTGCATCAATAAGTTGTCAATGTTAAAGGGGCAATTCTTAATAAGGACATCTATCATAGTGTTTAGCAAGATGTTAATTCACTGTTTTAACTGTCTAAATTTGAATAGCTCACAGAGCTCACTGAACCATTGGGAAGGAAATGAATGTTGGTTTCAGTTTTATCAGCAGAAAAAATCAGCCAGAATACGGAAGCCTGGAGGGCCCAAACCCCCCCTCATCAGAATGCTTTTGGAGCCTAGCTGAGAGCTCTGCTTCACTCTGTGCATGCTGCCGTGCCGGCTGTCTCTGTTTAAATCCCGGCGCGAGGCCTTTTCCCCCTTTCTGCCTGTGAAGGAGGCTGTGTTCCCCCTTTCCCACTATGTCATGTCTCACTGTGCCATGTGCTTTGGTGGGGAAATGGGAACAGCAGCAGCCGGGCATGCAGTGGGTGTGGTCTGTGGGTAAGGGCCGGGCATGCTGTGGGTGTGGTCTGTGGGTAAGGCTGGCATGCATATGGCTTTGTTTGCGCAGGCTGTGGTTTTCTATAGCACGGCTCAACAGAGGATTTTTTTTTTTTTACACTGTCATTGCCCCACCTGGCACCAAAATATGAAATGAGCAATTAATTACCAAACCACGCATACAGTCCTTTCATTATGAGCTAATTATAACTATTTGTAGAGATATTGGTGTATTACTGATGCATAATTGATTATGGTTTTGCCTGACAGATTGTGGGACTGAAGGAAGTGAATAGTGAATGACCCATTGGATAATTTCTTTTTATATCATTTTTGAGTTGAGTAGTTCCATGAATACAGTACAATGCATATATTGTTATTACACAATCCAGTCCCACTTAACCCAGTGATGTAAATTCAGTTTGGTTTATATCATGCATAATGCCCATCTGTTATTCATACAAGTGTGCTTATGATTGTACTTGGTGTTGTCCTTGCTCAATACATTACTCTGAATATATTGTAAACATCTTTTTCCAGTATTGCTAAATTACATACAATGCTTGTGCCCATTGCATTTTACAGTACATTATGTTACATTATGGTAGCATAATTATTTCAGCATGTCATCAACACACACTTTAAAATAAATTATAATGAATGATACACAGACCATACTTTGTTTTTGGGACAGTGCATGTCTTTGCAGTTCCCCATGGTACTTGTATGTCCATGATGCTTTGATCATGTTTAAGATTAGAGAGATTTTTTTCTGCCTCTTTGACTTCATAAATATGATGTGAACAATATATGCACTATTCTTTGATCTAGAGGGATTGTCTTGTACTAATATATGTCTGTATGTGTATATGTATGTTTGTGTGTGTGTATATATATGTTTTTTTTTTGCAAATAAACGACAAGTAATAAAAAGAATACATTTAAAAATAATGAGGATCACGTAAAGTGGAGTGAGGCTTTATCTAATTCTGTGGCGGTACACCGGGGGAAGAATAAAGGCTAATTATGCAGCCGTATTCTTTGAAATGCTTTCATCATTCGCTTTTTTTGATCTGCAGACAACATATGAAAGAAGTTACAGTGCAGTGCTTGCAGAAAGAACATGTTTTTTGTTTATTTTTTGGAAAATATTGTGTCAACAACACAGAAACTGCCAACCTGTTGCTGAAAGGCATCATACCTTTTTCATATGGAGTAGGGAGAATGACATTTATTTATTCATTCATTCATTCTTTCATTAGTTATAAAATTTGTTTAAAGTATTAGACAATATAGTCCATATGAAACCATTCAGTATATGCTGACCTTATAAGAGAGGTAACAGCTGTCAAGGATAAAATCTTGGAGAGAGGACACACTTGCCCCTTGAAAGCTCATCAGCCTGTCTGACCGGCTTAATTGGGGCCAAAAACCCCAAGTCTGAGTTCATGGTCGATAAGAGAAAAAGTAAACTGCATTCCACCTTCTATTATGTGCAGTTTTCTTCTTCTTTTGTGCCTTCGTGTGGAAAAAGAAAAGACTTCCAGTTTTTGAATGTTTAAGACTTTGTCATAAATAGAGATGATCCACATCGAGATCAATCAAACATGTATGTTATGTTTGGATTCAGTGGTATTAAATAGCTTTCATTGTAGCCATGATCAGAAGATATTGTGAAAGAAATGGGAAAATTAGTACCATGCTTCCTCAAGTACATTATTCAAATTGAAGGGCTCAACTAAATGTCAATGGACCAAATCCAGGCCATAGTCATTCATATACATAAGATCAACCCCACAAAGTCAACCTGAGGGAAGAATAAACTGAACGTTTCTGTCCCTCATGCTGCAGATTTCCTGCATGATTTCATCAGGCGAGCTTTTATTTGAATCCTCTTTTATTTTATTAATATAATTCCCAAGTATATAGTAGGCCACGGTGCCTATCTATAATATAGAAGATACAATGCAATTCAGTGAAGCTATGCTGTACTCTCCATAATAGCATTTGCTGACCAGAATAAGCAGCCCCTGAAAATATACTCCTCCAAGACCTTTTTCCACTCTGAATGTTGCATTATTCTGTAATGTTGGCATTTCAAGTATTTAATGGCTTGAGGTCTGTTCTAGTCTTATTATAGAAATTAAGAATTCATTGCTACAATATTTGTGACATACAAAAAATTCTTAATTTAGAAATTTCCGGTTCTTGCTGTATGGACATCGGTTGCCCTGAGTATTGTGTAATTATGCTGTAATTACCCTGTAATACATGTGTTAGTAAACATTGATGTCTCTGTTAAATCAGGCATGAAGAGGATGAGTTTAACAATAAGTTGTGGTTTAGAGTAGGGCAAAGTGTAAGGCAGAACAAGAGGCACGTTTCGAAGGTTCCTAAGTGAATCCCTGGAGTTATTATAAAGTTATTAGGGCCAGTTAAATCAAATTGAGCTGAGCTTTTAATAGAGTATTATAGATTTTCTCAAATGGGTCAAAATTAGTTTTGATTCCATCTGAGCCATTGTCCTGTCCCTCTATTTATATAAATAGGTGATACATATGGTAGAAATATGATTTAAGAATATGTTAAAACTGATCAACCTTCCAATCTTTTGTGCTTGCTGAGAAGTGCTGGAAATGCTTGCCAGAGTGAATGTCAAGGAGGACTGTAGTGCTGTTTATTGATATCAGTGTCACAACTATCTTTACCTTACAAAGGCCAAGTTATTCATAGAAAAACGCTAGTTCTCCGAAAGTAAGGGTTTGTTGATTTTGTTGAAGGAGTTAACTGCTACTGCTTATGTTTGCACAAAGTCAGCATCATCCTCTATGTGATAGCATAGTATTAATAGAATAATTTGTGGCAACAGTATGGAGAAATGAATGTGCATCAACACTATGAGAAAAAACCTCAAACAAAAATAAAACTGTCCTACATACAGAAAAACCTAGAAAATGCATTCTGATACTCTCGGGTCTATCTCAATATCCTTTGTATGCAAATCGTTATTACTTTCTTTACAGACTCAAGTTTACGCATGTTAGAAAGATAACATGTAAAAAATGTATTAGAGAAGTCTTTTTTAAATAGCTCCTTAGAGAAAGATAAGATTGTCAAATTATTTGTTATCAAAGATTGTGTTCCAGGTTCTATAGCCCTGTCTTATCATAGCAGTGGTATTGATTATTGTCATGTAGCAATAGCATATCTGGATTCTTTTGAATTATCACTCAGAAATGTATTTTGTATTTCTGTGTTTATTTACAAAACATTTTAAGTGTAGTATCAGTAAACATATTATGCACCCTTGGAATGTTATGAGCTGGCAGTCTATCATTTTTGAGGCTCATGCAAAATTCTGACTTTGTTCTTCCATTTTCATAATTTAGAGTTTGTTGTGAATTTTTATATCATAAATCCAAGAATCAGGAGGAACGTGAAGGCCAAGTTTTTATTTTTTTTAAATTTATTTTTAAAGCTAGCGATCACAAATCAATCTGCCATGCTTGTGAACAACAAATATAGAAATGTCATCTAAAACAGTGTATTTTTGTATTCTTAAGAGCACAGCTCATTTGATTTGTCATCCATTACAGATGGATTTCATGTTCCTCGAGCACTAATCACCTAGACATTTCCTTGACATCCATAGTGATTATACATGCATTTGAGTGTGTTTTTTTTTTTTTTTTGGGGAGGGGGATTGACACATTTCTGTAAAATCCACAATTTCTATTAAAATGTATATTTTGACACTACATATCACTGCAGTCTTTCTGGCATCCTATTACAATGTAACCTAAAACCAATTTCATCCAGCTGCAGAATCAAACTGTAGACAGGCTTTGATATCTAACTGTATTTTTCTAAAATAATTTTATACCTCTTCAAACAAATAAGGACGCCTGAAATTGCATGTTCTAAAATGTAATTTTTAATGTGTCTAATGGAATTATTTCAAAATTCTCTGTGAAAGCATTGTCATTGAGTGGCTTTGCCTTTATCAGCATCAATAATTTTTATGTGGGTGCAATCCATGATGCTTGCCTCCGAGGGGCAGTATTTCAAGGAATGAGCGTATGAAAGTTGAGATGTGATACAATAATCACGAAATAATGATGGGAAAATGTTATATCATTAAACCGTGAAACATAAGTAATAAATGTTTAGCAATGTAAAAGGTCTGTTCAACATTATCTAAGGCCTTACTTTTTTAACACCTGGTCTGAACTCTGAAGAGTAACGAGTTGATTGCTTATTTAGAATGCTATAGAAACTTCATGGTGAGTTTGACCACATCCAAGAGGCAGTCTTTATTTATTTATGTGTCGTTTTTTTTTTCACCCATTTGTAACTGCCGATTTATGTACGCTCTCCATCGCTGTATCAGCCATGTAGCAGTCTACATCTACTTACCTACACCTATCTACCATCTACATCTACATTTGCATGTGCCTGTTGCAAAATTGATTCACTGTACTATGAGATGGCTAGCATTAAGCTGCACTCATTAATGGCTGTCTTTACTGGCCTCTTTTGAAATTTGTACCCAAGATGAACTTGTTTAGGACCAATGCTTTTAGACCTGAGAAGCATTGTTGCAAATTTTGAAACAAAAAGCTGATGTGTTTTTTCCTGCCCTGATGCAACTCAGAATGGTAGTTTGCGGTTCAACTGTGTTTCTGTCTATAAATAAATATGGAAGATTACTTATGGAATTGCTGCAGTTACTCGCTAGCATATTGTGGAGGAAAAAAATATGAATGCTTTTTGTATTGCCGTTGCTTGGGAGTTACAATATGGTTTCCATCTTCTGCTGTCAATGATATATGAACAAAACAATGCAACTTAGCATGGAGTAAACATTGAAACAATTTTGACCGATTATATTTTGCACAGCATAAGCACACTTCCCTTTCCTCTTAATTCCTTCCTGACTGTATGGCTCCGGGCCAGCCTGCTGTCATATTTCAGGTCGGCCTGTCTGTGGATGCACTGTTGCCTGGAAAGGCCCAGCACACAAAAGTGAGGTAGCTTTGCGGCTCTAAATGATCATCTTTGGTCAGTTTTTAAAAAGGCAGTTTTTTTTTATTGAATCTAGAATCTAGTTCATGTTGGAAATGGCAGTTTATGGTTATGGGACTATGACCAGTCATGGCAGGTGTTAGGAAGTGTTTCTGATGTGGAACAATATCAGCTCCAGGGACAAAAGGTACAAATGTGCATGTGATGAAGTAAAAATAATTTCACCCCAGGTACAAATCTGCACTCAACACACCAATATTTGCTCATCTGCTTTGCCTTGCACTTCCGACTCAGATGAACGCATCATAATCCTGGAGCACCCTGCTGCCCTTTGATCTTTCCCGTGCATTTCCATGCCAACATCACCCTAGATACCACGGCTCAAGTAGCATCGGCAAGTCAAGCTGTGCTGGTCTTCTCTTGAAGCCTGGAAATTAGAGCCTGTTGGTTTTTCCTCACACATCACACTGCACAGTCTAGGATGATATTCACTCAGTGAATGCATGAGCCGTTCATTAAGCTAATAAAATGTGTGTTTTCTCAGACTTGTTCTCCCTCACTTCCGCGGGTATTTTTGTCCTCTTCTTGTATATCATGGCACTTACTATACTATAGATTGGAACAAAATTGTTAGAGTAGCATTGATACGTCTCGGTGTAGCTATTCTCCTTGAACGCGTTTTCTGTGGAAGGCTTGTCTGTAGAAGTGAAAAGGCTGTGTCTGGGTGTTGGTGAATGCATTGTTTTAATGTATACATAGCACACAATGAAGGAGCACTGACATCTTGCGCAAACCATGTTCAGCTGATTTCTGCAGGGATATCTGCTCAGCGGAGAGTTGGCGCATGCAGGCAACTGCAGAAGAAGTTTCCCTCTGAGATGCGAGGGTTCTGTTTTGTGGACTGATTAACCCTCGCACCCGAGGGCCCAGCTCTCTCTGTTTCGCGCCGCTTCCGGGGGGGGGGGGGGAGCCCACCCTCCGTTGTTTACCAGTGAGCAGGAGGCGATTCGAGGGATCTCCTCTCTGTGATTTATTTCCCCCACATCAGCATCCCTTGCGTAATGCATCATATATATGGAGAGAAAAGGCTGATTACATTATAATGCAGGCGGGGGATGGGACAACATTCAGAAATAATGACTCGATCTCGGCACCCTTGGGGTACGACAAACAGTAGACCTATATATTCCTTCCCTTTGAATAATTTATCCTCGCCGAGGAGCATTTGAACAGAAGGCAGAGGCGTATTTATTGCAGTATCTGCACTGTACTGTGCCTTATTTTGGGGTGTGATGCTACTAACATGAACGCTCGAAACCACGTAGCCCCGGTGTGAACTGCGGTGGAGGGTGGCAGGCCTCCTTTTTAGAGCTGGGATGAACGTTTTCAAGTGCCACACTCATAACAGTTACTCCCAACTGCTGACTAAACCAATCTGCGCAGATGTTATAATCAGAAAGCAGGCCAGCTGGGAAGGGCTCTCATCTCTGGCTGCAGTTGTTAAAATAAAGGGTGGATAACAAAAATGGCTTCGCTTTTGGCCCAAGAGGTTCCATTGTTACTGCTCACTTTATTAATGTTGTGTATTGAAGAACAGTCCCGCTGAGGAATACTGTTTCACCGTTCTTACTCTGGACTCTGTAATTGCCATGTGGAATAGGCTTTTCAATAGCAGCATACATTTGAGTTTGAACTCACCCTCCCCCCCTAAAAATTTGCATTTGAATATTGATTGCTGAATCAGTATAAACTTCAATATCTATTATCACATCTAATATGCTTTGTCTTAGAGGATTCTGTACGCTAAGTACACAATAGATTGCAACAGGAGACAGGAAATGTTTAAGGCATGCCTCTATGGCAGGGTTGACAAAAAGGTTAACAGTGAATCTGGCTTTGAAACGGATGTATGATTATTATTATACTGTCAGTGCTCATTAAGTGAGAATTATTTAGTTGTTAGACTGTGCGATCTTCACTTTGCATGGTTAGCATACTTCTTCTGCTACTGCCATTCATCTCACTGTTAACAGCCAAGGCACCGAAGAATTTTCCAGTCCGATAAGTCATTGAGGTGGTGTTTTTTTTTTTTTATTATTGTTTTCATTTAGCAGAGAGAAAGTTAGCTATGTATGTGCCTCAAAAGTAATTCAAGCAATGCGTTTGAGGTTGTTATTTTATATGTCTGTTTATCAGTTTTGAGTGAAAACACAGTTGTATTCCAGTCATAATCATGTGCTGTTTTAAAAGCTCTTAATTTCATCAGAGAAATAGCTGCCAAAGCTTTGCAGTTAACAGCACTTGTCTGAATATCCAGTGTATTGGTCAAACTAGAAAAAAAATAATTGCTTGAGCCTGAATTGGAGTATCATCCAAAAAATGTTATTTTAGTTATTTGTTGCACTCAGAAAATGTAATGGTAGGCAAGTTTTCTTATTTTTTTCTTATTTCTACCATACTAAAGAGAGATGGCATGTGTTTTTTTTTTCTGAGACATTGTATTGTATGGAACTTTTTGTTTATGGTACATATTGTAAGAAGCTAACAGGAACAAACACAAGAGGATGACATAAAGAATGTCACATAGTACAGTGCTATAGACGTGAGAGTTACAGTACCAAACTTTTTTTTTTTTTAAACTATTTTTGGTGTAAAAACAATGAATAGTGTTTGCTAGATTTATGGTGCTGTGTCAGCATGTGATAAGCATTGTTTCAGTGCCGTTTTTAAAATTTTTTTAATGTAATGAAAAAAGGGAAGTGCTTGCTTGTGTATGACATTTCCTCAGGTCCTCGAGTCATTTCCCCACTCCTCCATCAACATCAAAAACCAAAACCAAAAAAAAAAAAAAAGTGTTTTGACTAAGATATTGAATTTAAGTCGCTAATTCGCCTTGCCTTCCCGGGTTATGTTTGCGTTGCTTTGTTTGGGCTCTTTGCCACCGCACCGTTTACCCCCGTTGTTTGCCTGTGTGGCTTTTGAAGTCTGACGTTTCCTCTCCTCCTCTCGCGGCTGCTGTAGGGGCATTACCCTGGGCTGACTCTGCGCTGCTTCATAGTGCCCTTGGAACAAAACTAATTTGGTTCCTTATTTCCAATCAGGAGCACATGAGAGTTTGCAGCTCTGGTTGAAATGATTGATGATGATTTGCCGCAGGACGCTGGAGGGGGGCACAGGGGGGAGCGTAGCGTGCATCTGGAATCAAACCGTTCCTTCACTGCTTAGGCAAACAGTGTCCGCAGAGAGTACATTGTGCCTTTTTTTTGGGTGGGTGGGGGGGGGAGGAATTCAGTGTTCGTTTTAACTCTTTTTGACCTCAGATAAAATAGAAAGCTTGTATTGATTTGTTAAGAGGCCAGGAACTGTCTCGTGAAGCCAGGGCTTTTGGTTTTAATCTGGACATCTGGATTTGCGTTGCTATAGGAGTGGCCTGGTATTGTACCAAAACCTGAAACTGCACATTCAAGTTCTACCTGCCAGATTGAATTGATCCTGCTTCAACTACTTCTGCTTAAACTGACAAGAGGAATAAAAAAAGGAATTCCTTTTATTTTTATGACATGAAAGACATTTGCCTTCCAGATTGAAGTAAACTATATTTGAAAGGAAGAAGGAGGTTGGCGTTCTGAATTTTTCATGGAGTGCAGTGTAGGCATTACGCTGTTCTCCCTGCCCTATTTTGTCCATCCATTCCCTTGTTTAATTTATCATTTTGTTTGTCCTCCTCTTCAGAATCATCTTCATCCGTGCTGGTGTACATGGACACCACGACAACAAGGACTACGACGAGACCAACCCCGTTCACCACTTCCACCCGAGGCGTCCATGACCTCCACTGCCAGCCAGCGGGCCAGGAGCACCACCACCCAGGCACCAGCAGAGGGCAGAGTTCCAGTGATCACCACACGACCACCCCCTTCCTCCCAGCTGCCAAACATAGCCATAGATTACTGCAGCCCTTTGGAGGAATCTGGAGTCTTCTGGCCCAAAACATACCAGGGCCACGTTGCTAGGCAGCCGTGTCCAACAGGGACAATAGGTAAGAGAACATTATGTCATGCATGTGCCAGCTGCCTGGCATTAGGGAAGAGGGAAGCAGGTGAGATAATGAGTCACACTTTTAACCTGTTAACAGGTACACAATGCTATATAATTGCGATACATTATGTATGTTGTAATGGAATGTCGTAATGGAATAGTAAATTGATTTATAAAAGCAATCACAAAACAAGTGGAAAACAAAATAAAAAGGTCAATTAGGGCAAAAGTGCTTTTTTTCATAATTGTGTGTAAGTGTTGAATTTTAGACTAAACCATGCCATTTAAGCAATGTTCAAATTAGTCTGGTTCAAAAGAAACGCTCCTTAACATATTCTGATTTTTTTATTTTGTGAAAAAAAAAAGAAATTCTGTTTATTGTGACATCTGTAATTCTTGTTACAACAAAACCATGCAAAATAATAAGCAATATGTTGCAGTATTTTTTTTCGTAAACTGTTTGTGTCAAGGCCAGAATTTATGTTTTGACTCCATTTGTATATATCAGTTTTCACTTTATTGTAAACGTTCACATAAAATACATCATTCAAGGCTTTGTTTAGACTGCTGAAAAGCATTTTTAATTTACAATCAATTTAAATCTGGGGATGAATTTCATTGACCATTTGTGCGGATTGAATATGTTTGTACTATTTATATGAAACTCATACAAGAAGCCCAGAGTATACTCGACTATATATGATTCTTGAAGATTAGAATTCCATAATCTTAAAACCAAAAGGAAGCTCTGTGGTGCAGAGAAGTAGAGTGCATTCCTTGACATTTAAATATGAATAATCCTCTAAGCTGTAATTTCAGATGCATGTGCTGTCATGTTAATGTTGGTGTGTGAACATGTAATAATGTATTGTGGTCCTTAATTGCCATGGCATACATTAGACATATAAATGAAGGAAAATGATCATCGGCATGTGTTTCTGATGCAGTGTACACGTGGATACATTGATAAATCTGTATGTTTCCTGTTATGCTTGCTCAGGCACATTTGGTAGTACTTATGCTTTGTGCTCAACTAGAGACATAGATACATTTATGCATTGACAGACTATTGTTTTTGACTATTGTAAAAATATAACAAAAAAATGAGTAAACAGCAATGTGAAATCATAGAGACGGGTCTAATTCAGATCAAGGTTCATGTAATGGGGTATTTGGCCTTCCCCCCAGGCCTTAAATAACTGGAGCGTGATCTGCACATCCACAATCCTGCGTGACGAACGCTGGCCCCTTTTTGTTCCTTATTAAGGAGTCAAAGCCCAGCCCCAACATCAGGAAGCATTAGCCTCGAACTGACATCCAGCCCGTCTGTGTTGGTCTGTCTTGCAGGGACCGCTACATACGCATGCCTGGCACAGGAAGTGTACTGGGATCCTCAAGGGCCAGACCTCAGCAACTGCACATCCCAGTGGGTCAGTCAAATCACACAGAGAGTAAGTCTGCTTCTCATGCAATCAACGGCAGCCTTTAACAACAGCACCTCAGCAATCCCCTCCACTGAACCCCACATCTGTGCTTTGTTAAATCTAATTCTGTTTCTGAAATTTTTTTTTTTTTTTTTTTTTTGAAGCAGACATGTCTCTTTTGGGGAAAGAGGGGTTTTTGTTCCTGTACTGATTTTAAATGGTCAGTTTCATTATGTTCAGAAGTCTCACCTGCTCTGGACAATCAAGCTGAGTCAAAATCAGTCTGGAAGGCCTTGGAGTATCCACAGGTTTTTGTGGTGGAGTTCGAGACAGTGAGGTGTATGGACTCTAGAGCCAGTCAGTGACATAATTTGATTACATCAAAAAGCAGAAGATACGGAGCCCCTCCAGGGCTAGATCCTGCTGTGTGCTGCTCCTCATTGCTCAACGTCTAAGAATTTTAATCCCATCTTGGACTGCCACGCGTTTTTGAAGTGCTGTCGTTAATCAAGCAACTGCTCGCGCTATCCTGGTTTATGAATCATTCACCGTTGATGGTGTTACAGGAATATGAGGGCCATGTGGATCACATGCTTACTTCCTCTGCATAATTCTTCAGATCACTAATATTTTACCCTTTAGGTGGAGCATATTTTTTTTTGGAGATAGAAAGTGCTTCTGAGTAGTATTGTCTCTGTAAGATAGAATCAAGGCCTTCGGAGAAGGGTAGAGGGAAAAAGCAGTGATAGAGATTGAGATTCTCTACACTGGGTGCTATTGCAATCATTTGAATTTCACTAATGGTTGTTTTTTTCCCCCAATTTGTAGACAGTACTGTTTTTTTTAAAAATTCAGGTGTGTCATATGCCTTTCTGTTCCTGAATGTTGAGAGATGAAATTGAGCTCTTTGAAGGTTCATTAAGAAACACTTCCCCAAAAACACATGTGAAACAACATGGCACTGAGAGAGGCCTTTTTGTGTCTTACCCCATACTGCTTTGTACAAATAACTGGCCCTCAATGTGAAATGGTACAACGATCACCATTTCATTTCTGACCTTAAGACACCAAGATCAAAGATATTTTTAAAACGATTCTACTAGACATCACCCTCTGTTATCAGGAAGAACGTCGGTAGGGAGAATGTTCGATGGGGAGAACATCTGCCGTGGGTCATCCGTTTGAACTGTCTTTTTTCAATGATGCCTTTACAGTCTCATGAGATGGATCCATTGAAATGCCATAAATTTGTATACACTAAAGTATAGTATGATTGTGCTGTATCCATGGAAAACAAATAACAGAAAATTTATTTTAAATTTCATGCACAAAAAAAAAAATGAAAGCTGGCATATTTAATGAGCGCCAGACCATGAAGAGCGGAGGCTGGAGCAGCAACAAATGAAATGGCATGGACAGTAAAAGCAAATGTGATAAATTTTCTATAATCAGTGAAAAGAAATAAAATGAAGATCAGTGACTTTAGGACTGCCAAATGCTCATAACTTTATTCCCCAGTATTAAAGTCCCCCATCTTCAGCTGACTTCCTAGCAGAGATCTTTCTCTTTGACATTCATGGACATTTTTTATATGAACCTCAATGAATATGTTAAAAAGTGCATCCAGAACTATGGCAACCCTGGTGTGTATTCATGCATTAAATATATGCTTATATGGGCATATAATGGGTATTTTATCAGCAGTTAAACAAAAATGTCAAAAATGCAAATCTTTGGCTTCTTTGCAAAATAATCTTCTGACTGTTGTCTTTTCCCTGCCTTACAATTTAGCAGTCGTGTCCCTTGTCTAATTCTGATCGTATTTCGTATTTTGTGGGTGAAGTATGACACATTTTGCTTTAGCGCTCGCCTTTTTGCATCACTGGTAATCAGGAGCTTGATGAGGTGTAATTGCATATACTACAGCAGCGTGAAAAGGTATTCACCCCCTGTCTAATTTTATGCATTTTTTTACATATCTTTGGCGCTGAATGTTAATAGTTTTTCAACCAAAACGTAATATTAGATAAAAGGAAGCAGAGTGTAAAAATAACACAAGATTTTCATACTCAGTTTATTTATTAAATAAGTTATTCAACACTCAATGCCTCTGTGAAAAAATAGTGCCCCCCTCATTTGTTCTCATTTGTTACGCCATCTCTGGCAGCGATGACTGTGACCCAGCACTTCCTGCAGTTATTGATCAGTCTCTTACAGTGTCATTGAGGAATGTTGGCTCACTCCTCCAAGCAGAATTGCTTTAAAACAGTGACATTTGTGTGCTCGGCAGCACGCGCTACTCAATGTCCGGTCCTGCCACGTAATTTTAACAGGGTTTAGGTCCGGACTTTGACAATGTCATCTCAAAACTTTCTTCAGTGATTCTGATGTTACAGTGTGTGAGTGTTTCGGATCATTGTCTTGATGCAAAACTCAGCTGTACATCAGCTTCAGATCACAGATGGATGGCGTGATAGTCTCCTTTAAGATTGCTTAGCCATTGCTGCCCAAAAAAATTGCCCACAATTTTGACTCATCTCTCAATAGAACATGTTCCATACCTCTGGAGGATCATCAGGGGTCTTACTGGAAGAGATGAGCATTCCCGCTCTTCTCGGTGAGCTGTGGTTTCTGCCTTGCTGGTTTGCATATTTATTGCGGTGTCTGTCTGATGGGAGAGTCATGAACACTGACCCTTCGCCAAGGTGAGAGGAGCATGCGATCCTTCCAGACTTCCTGGAGGATTTTACGCCTTGCAATAGGAAAGATTTTGGCAGGGCTACTACTCTCTGCTGCACCAAACGTTCTCCATTTGGAAAATATGTCTCTTGGTTCGGTGGAGCCCAAGAGCCACAATTTTTATACTGATGTGCATCTGTAATTTTTCTTTTTTTCTGAAGTCTTTTGGAATTCATTTTTATTTTAGCATGATGTGGTTCTATAACCTGTGTGCTGACGACTTCACATTGATTCTGAAGACCAAAGGTAGATTTGTGTTAAATGCTGGTCCTAATCTGGCCTAATTTTGATTATTTACTGAAATGTTCAAGCAGCAAAACCAAATTCTTTCGGTAATTGTGTCTGTAAAAATTCTTTCGGGGTCTGTAACTTCCTCATCCCTGATTGCTCTGCAACAACAACAAAAAAAATCTGATGAAATACAATGGTTGAAGTATGCAAAAATGCAGAAAAACCTTTTACAATACTGTACATCTGCTTCAGCTTCTACTGTAAAAAGTTAACCGCTGATACTCAGACCAAGCACTGCTGTGTTAAAGGCAAAATAAGTGGCCATAATGAACAAGAATGTGGGACAAAAGTGGAGCCTTGTTACAGCAAAATATTACAGATGAATATTTGTATTTAAAACTGTTTTTATTATCTGGATTTATTTCTTATGCAGTTAATCCATTTTCTGGGAAATTAAGAAATTATCCCTCTTCCAAATTTGTAAGGCTGGTTTGAAAGGGGTGGATGCACACAGATTTAGCAATTAAACAGAAAAAGTCAAGTAAAATATGGCTAGAGAGTCAGAATCAGCACAACTCAAATGGCCTGGAATCCTGGAATTACTGCCGTTTGTTTTCAGCTGCGTACTGAAAGAGAGCAGAAGAGGGACGAAGAATGCGATTGCATTTTACTTCCCATCAGGTAGCATTAATTCCTCTTTTATCTCCAATCAGAGGCCTTATATACCCACAGCTTCACTCCCCGCTATTTTCTCTGAAGTAATGCAAAATGCTATCTCGCCAAATGGCATTGGAGTCACCTTCTCATATCTTTCCCATTTATTTGCTATTGAATTCAAATCAGGCAGTGTATGCAATTGCAGCTAAGCATGTTAAAAATGTAAGTGCAACATTCTGCTTTTGTCAATTCCCAAAAAGAAAAAATACCACATTTTTTTAAAACTCCAGTGTAACCACAGGAGAATGTAAGCTGACATACCTACATCCAAACGGCAATGTTTGGTGTCCTCTTGGTGTTGAATAACAAATGTAAGCCTTTTGCCTTGCATTACTGTATGGACTGTGAAATGAATAAAAATGTATGAAAGTAACACTGAGTGAGGCACAGGGGAAAGAGACCCTGCTTCATTGAATTAAATCATTTATAACAATTAATTTCACCAAATCTGTTTCTCAAAGTTAAGGACAAGACATTTGCAACAAAGAAACTAAGACTAAATGAAAGCATAATCCCCCTTTGTCTGGCCATCATTAAGTCATTTTCAGTTTGCATTTATGGTAGATAAGGCACAGACTGTGTGGCAGACTTCCTTTGTCAGAACCTTCTGGAATATTAGAATTTGTTGATTTCAGCTGTGAATTATGAAGGCTGGTTTTAGCTCGGCTTTCAGCACTCCCAACAGTGCATAAACAAAGCAGGAAAAGCCAGCTATTCCATCAGCTTTAATTTGAGAGTCTTGGTTTCTTTTTATGCAGCAGACCACAGTGCTCTTGTCAGCATGGTATCACCCCTTCCCATCTTTTCCAAAGCCAGAGCTCCGTGGGGAAGTAGTGTCTCAGGCTACATCCTCATAGCTTATGTTGCAGTGACTGTCAAAGCCCAGATCCTACACTGTTCTGTATTTCCTGTTCTCTGCTATTCATGTAAACCTAACCGTCCTGAGCCTTCCTGAGTTGAAAAGCAATCGCAAACTGGTTCAGGATTTTTTTAAGGAACATATCAAAGCCCAATGAGATTTTGAAAGCTGTTTGAAGTTCCATCCGCAACAAATTTAGACATGAGAACGTTTTGCATTATTAAAATTATTCCAGCCTTTCAATCAACAATAATCTGCCTCAAATATGGGCATTACAAGCTGTGAACTGACCTTCTTCAAACTAAACTCCTTCTACTACTTGGCATAAATCGATTATGGTTAACCTGCTGCAGTAGTAAGTAGTACTAATTAGTGTATTACTTCACTTCTTACAATGGATATTTCTCGATCACTCAAGCAAATGTATTGCTTTGTGCTGCATCAGATATTTCAGATCATAATGGTCGCACCATTTGGCAGAAAGCAGATGCGGTTCTTACTTGCTGCTGTTGATCATCCTTTAAATTTTATGTTAAATTGCCATCTGGTCAGCTGCACGATCGGCTTCTGGAATAGAACGATCTATTTTTGTGGAGAAACTGTTGTACCAATGGCTGTATATCCGCTCAGTGATGAATTATTTTACTCTGGCAGAACCTGAGTTCACAAACATAGTGCTTATATAATGTGAGAGTTTACACAACAAGGAAGGCTATTCTGTGGAATTGTGAAATAAGTCCCTCATATGAGAGTAATACAGTCTGAAATGGTAATACAATCTCTTTGATCAAGAGAACAACAGCAGACCATTTCAAATTGTGTTTGTGTGTAATACAAATGGTCTTTTTTTGAAACGGCAGAAATGAATATGCAACGCAGAAATAATGTGTCTTAAAGGAACATAACTCTGACAAATGGACTGTTGCAGTGTGAGGTGATTAAGTGCCCCCCCCCCCCCCACCCCATTTCCTCTCACCCGTCTTTTACTAGCTGAGGTTTGGAGAGATGGCACACATCATCGCCATGGAGCTGGCGGAGCAAACCAAGGGGCACATCCTTGCGGGGGATATCTCCTTCACCGTGAAGGCCCTGGGACAGCTGGTGGACCTGCTGGACGTGCACCTGCGGAACCTCACCCCTGGGGGAAAGGACAGCGCAGCCCGCAGCCTGAACAAGGTAGGCCTCACCCCAACCAGTGACAAAGATACGTCATGCTCTCTCTCTCTCACTCTCTCTTACTCTCTCTCTCTCTCTCTCTCTCTCTCTCACTCTCTCTCTCTCTCTCTCTCTCTCTCTTACTCTCTCTCTCTCTCTTGCTCTATTTCTCTCTCTCTCTCTGTCTTGCTCTCTTTCCCTCTCTTTCTCACTCTCTCTCTCTCTGTCTTGCTCTCACTCTCTCTTTCTCAATTTCAATTTTTCAATTTAATAATGCTTTATTGGCATGACTGTGTACAGGCAATATTGCCAAAGCTAAAACAATGAAACATTTAAGTCACACATTGAAAACATACATAATACAGTTAATAAATAAAAATAAAATAAATACCATATTAAACAAATGCATGACAAATACAGAAATACGAAAGACACTGCAACTAATGTAAAAGAGGAAATGGTGCTTCACTGGTTGTCCCTCACTGATTGTCGGCCAACGCCACACATTCAGTTTTTTCTCCCCGAATATAGGGGAGTTTTTCTACATTGTTATAGTTTTTTTAATTCAGGAAAGTTGTTCCAATTTTTAAATAAAATGAATGTCTGATGCCTTGTCTCTTTCTCTCTCTCTCTCTCTCTCTCTTCTTTCTCTCTCTCTCTCTCTTGCTCTCACTCTCTCTCTCTCTCTGTCTTGCTCTCTTTCTTGCTCTCTTTCTCTCTCTCTCTGTCTTGCTCTCACTCTCTCTTTCTCAATTTCAATTTTTCAATTTAATAATGCTTTATTGGCATGACTGTGTACAGGCAATATTGCCAAAGCTAAAACAATGAAACATTTAAGTCACACATTGAAAACATACATAATACAGTTAATAAATAAAAATAAAATAAATATCATATTAAACAAATGCATGACAAATACAGAAATACGAAAGACACTGCAACTAATGTAAAAGAGGAAATGGTGCTTCACTGGTTGTCCCTCACTGATTGTCGGCCAACGCCACACATTCAGTTTTTTCTCCCCGAATATAGGGGAGTTTTTCTACATTGTTATAGTTTTTTTAATTCAGGGAAAGTTGTTCCAATTTTTAAATAAAATGAATGTCTGATGTCTTGGTATTTGGGGCATTCTGTAAGGAAGTGCAGCTCTATCTCCACCGCCCCCTGATCGCAGTGGGAGCACAGCCTGTCTCTCTGGGCAGTCATGTCTGCCTGTGACGGCCGGTCTCTATGGCCAGGCTGTGCTCACTGAGTCTGTACATGTGTTTTTCTCAATTTGTTATCAGTCACCATGGTTAAATATTCTGCCATGGTGTACTTTCTTTTTAGGGCCAAATAGCATTCAAGCTTATGAATTCTCTTTGGACTTCTCTTTCTCTCTCTCTTGCTCTCTTCTTTCTCCCTCTCTCTGTCTTGCTCTCACTCTCTCTTTCTCTCTCTCTCACTCTCTTCTTTCTCCCTCTCTCTGTCTTGCTCTCACTCTCTCTTTCTCTCTCTCTCTCTATTTCTTTCTCTCTGTCTCTGTCTTGCTCTTACTCTCTGTCTCTCTCTCTTCCCCAGACACTTGTATGTATGTGTTTTATACATACATACTGCATGTTTACAGTTTACATGTATGTGTCCAATTATTGCTTTAATTTGCTACTTCTTATCTCCCCTCCTGTGCTAATGGTGGCTTCACATACAGTCAGACATTAAGAGTGGAAATTGTTTTAATGAATGGGGCCTCAGCCGTGTTATGGAGGATGATCTCTGGGATTTTTCTTCAGCTGTGCAGTCAACTTATTAAAAAAGAAAATAATAGACTGTTGGTCTATTATTACCTTATCTGGAGCAAAGAAAGGGGGGGGTGCAGCTAAGTTTGATTCACAACCTTTGCGCTTTTGAGGATCATAAAACAGCAGTGATACAAACTGCATATTTTATTAAGAGAATATATCTATGGTGTAATTGCTGATCTGGCAGAGATTAGAGGGATTCACACAGATATGGAAAATTATGGACATTATGGATGGAAAAAGTGGAGCACTTTAATATTTGCCACAATAGTCCATGGTGCATTCTCCCCGTTCTGATGCCGAGTGAGATGTATCTCTGAGAGCCGCGCTCTAGACACAGGATTTAAGCGTTTAGCACAAAACTAATGTCATTATTAGCTGCCAGCAGTTGGCTGTGCTCAAGGCGTTCAGGCAGTTAGCGTCATACATTCAGCTCACAATGCAGTCAGTGGAAAACGATTATCGGCACGGCTCAGGAGCGTTAGCCATTGGCTAACTTCAGCGGTTCGCCTCAGTGTCGCACAAACACCTGTTTTGAAACTACTTTTCAAAGCCTAATCTAAACTGCACAGCCAGATGGGCCCGTAGAGAGCTGGAATTTGTTTTAGTTCCTCTTACTGCATGTGATTTTGGGGAATTACACAATAAACATGAAATGGGAAGAATCCTATCGCTGAACACGGCAAGCTCAAGAGTACAGGTGCTTTGAAAAAGTCATCTCAGACCACTTAGAGCTTAGTCCTGTGTGAGGCTTCTCAGTTAGGAGACTGGGCCTAGGAAAACTATGCTTACAGGGGTCTGGTTTTCATGAATGAAGTCCAACCCGCATACTTTATTTATGTATTTATTTATTTATTTATTTATTTATTTTAGTTTTTATGCCAGCGCAACCTTCGGACTGCAAACATTAAATTGCCAGTGGAGGTGGAGGAGCGTGAAAATGTGAGACACGAGCCAGTGAACCATGGGACAGGCCGGGTGATTGGCTTAATTCTTTAGCGAGGCGGCCACGGCGGGGCTCGCAGCAGAGCGCCTGAATTAGAGGCAGCTGCCTTTTCAACCACAATGGCTCTCCCCCTTCACTGCCAGCAATGATCAAATGCCAAATCCCAAACACACACATACAAACACACAAAATGGACTGTATAATTACCTTTTTTGTCCTATTCCAGAATCCTTTCAGAAGTGCCAGTGCTTTTGGGTATCAAAGCATTACACACACACACACACACGCGCACACACACACACACACACACACACACACACACACACACACACACACACACATACTTTTTTCATGAAAAAGTCGGCTTATGTCATTTCCAAGCTGCCCTTGAGCTTGCTCTCTAGTTGGAGCAGAATGAACTTGGGTCTAAACATAAAATGTAGTATGTTTATATTGAATATGTCAAGTGCTTAGATGTGCAATTGAGTGTTCTGAACCGTTTCCTGTAAGCGGAGAACCCAGCCCTCCTTTTCCAGTCAATGATGAAAGCAGACCTTACTATTACAGCCAGGGCTTTCAATTAGAGTGAACTGAGAGAATCGAAAGGTCTGTCATAAAACAGTGGTTTAATTCTGAGGACAGACCTCGAATAATGATAAAAAGTCTCCTATACACATGTAGTTAACAATAATAAATTGTTAGTAAATTCCGAAAGAACAGCTGGACATTTCAGTTGCGCCAGACCCATGTCTTATGAGCATCTGCATCACGCATTGTTATCTTAAAAATATCCGTGCAAAGAACTGTTGACTACACAATGTGGCATAGGGAGTTTCTCTTTGCACTCTTGGCTAAGTTTAATCTCTGTGTTTTTTATATCCTGTTAGGCAAGCAGTCTTCCCATGCCATGTTTACCTTCGAGTTCAATTATTTCAGCACCCACTGCTAACAGCCAAGTGAATGAAATATTCTTTTCATAGTGGGCACAATACTATGTGCTTTAAGACAAAGCCCGGATTCAAATGGCAAGCACCAAGATCCGTGCCACTTTTGCGATCAAAGGCGGGCGTTAATGGGACAACATCCTGTAAACTTGGCCCTGAGCTGAAGTAATTGCTTTGACGAAAGTATGGTGCAAATTAGCGCCAATCCTGAGTGTGTAAGAGTGCTGTCAAGTTCCACACATGGCGAACAATGTGTTTATTTCTTTTTTCTTTCATTTTTTATGATAAGCACGTGCTAAACAGATGTGCCCTGGATGTATAAGCACCACATGTATGGCATATTATTGCATGCACACATCAAGAGTAACATCCTGCTTTTTGTCTTTGTTCCCATCAAGTTGATTAATATTCCTCCAAATGTATTCAACTTTTTAACAGTCTGCAGAAACAGAAGATAAGTGGTTCTTGTCAGACAATACACACGTAAGATTCAAAATACCAAACAGAGTCTGCTGCACACTGTACAGGACTCTCTCAAGAGGGGGATACTACATATATTGGCAGCACATTCCCAAAATGACATGGGAATGTGAGAGCATTAACACATAACCGCATAAAGTAGTTACTCTTCACCAAAAATTCCCAGAGACACATTTTTTAAACAGCCAATATCCTTGGAGATTTAACAAAACATAACCCACGTGTGCTCTTTCTCTCTCTCTCTTTCTCTTTCTGTCTTTCTTTCTCTTTCTCTCTCACTCTTTTTTTTAAATAAAAGCCTATTATGAGCCTACAGTGTACTTTTCAGTCAGAATTCCCGCTAGGGTTATGCATGTTTTTTGTGCTAATGAATATTATTTTTTATCACCTTGAAGAGAGAGAATTAATTAAAGTACACAGTGTTTTGAGCTCATGTGAAACAGGAGCTCAATGATTAATGTTCTGAGTGGTGTTTTCAACAGTGCATGCCTTTTGTCAGTTAATTGTTCAAAATGTAAACTTATTCTCATTGTTTTGGCCTCGCAGCTCCAGAAAAGGGAGAGATCCTGCCGGTACTTCGTCCAGGTAATCCATTTTAAATTCTATCACATCCCCCTGCTGTGGATGACAGTAGTCGTGTGTTTTTTTTTTTTTTTTTTTTGTCATGTATAAAACAGTGTGTTGGTCCCCATTTGGTTACTGTCCTCTCTCCTTTGTTCTATGGGAGAGAAAACAACTTCTGGGCCTAGCCAAGATTCTCTCGTTTGTGTGCTGTCTTTCCATATCAGCAACATCATCCATGAGGCTGTGTTTTGTGGGGTTGGTAAGGAAAATGGATTGATGAGATGTAGCAGAGGTGTATTGGCTTTTTATATGGAGCAGCACTGTCTGTATTCCATATAGATGCATGCATTCCCTGCTCCCCGAATTTACAGATGTCAGCTCAGAGCAGGTGACATCCACATCTTTCTGTTATCTTGATGGAGATAGCTAGGTGTAACAGATAGCTGGGGTAATGCATCTTTACTGTATAAATAGTAAATCTTTTTCTTTCTGTATCTACTGTCAACGACTGTCCAGAAATTTATGGGTAGTGTAGAAATTTACTTCTCAAATGACCATTTTTACTGTATTGAAACACAGGATTGTTTCAAATGAAATATTGCGTAAAATATTGTTTGAAAGTTTAGTTTTGATAAACAGTTAGATTTGTTTCGCTACATTTTATTCATATATTTATAGTTTCTGGTTTTTCTCCTGTCTAGAATGCAAGTCATTGGAATTCAGTGACAGTGTCTAAATGCCTGAACAGATACGGTGCAGTTTCCCTTTAACAGGGAGCATGGGCCATTTAGTTTTTAAAAATGGGTTGTCCTTTTGATGCAATGCACAAAGCCATTACTTGTGCTATGTGCTATTTGAATTTAAAATCAGAAGTGAAAGACCCCATAGAAACCAACCATGCAAAATCCTGGAATGGAAAAGATAATGCACTCATGAACTTAAGAGATGCATAATGCATTCTTTGCTTTCACGATGTATTTTATGGTTTGTTTTGAGAAACCCGCAACGTCAGCAGCGGTCCGCACTGTCAGAGGGACAAAGGTTACGATGCACAGAGCGACGCAATCACGGTGCTGTGTGAGAAACAGCAGCGTAATTACGGTATACTCAAAATGCTGATGCATAATCACCAAAAACAACAACCGGGAAATGCGCTCTTTCATAAAGCTCAGTAGATTTCTCATGAGATTTTTTTTGTCATTATTACTTATTTAAATCCATTACACTGCCCGTGAAATTTGATTTGATGCAAATCAGCCGGACATTAGTGACGAAATTACAGCAAGGCACCACAGAGCTGGTGTTATTGAAATTTCTGATCAGATAATCACGGTCCACTGCATGGTAATTACCCTGCACCTAATTGGAGGTTCAGTTGAGTGGGCCTGAGGTTTGCTTTAATTGAACCAAAAATGGTTGAGTTGTAGGTCATTACTGAGAGTCGGGGCTCAGTTCTTCATTACAGATTTATCATGTAAACTACAAGGGGTCCAGCCACGATATCAGAAGACAACCATTATGTGTTTCCTTTTAATTATTTAGCATGCATTACATTGTCAAATAATTATAATGAAGGTGTGCTTTGGTAGCATGCAGGTATGTCTGGTAATTTAATATTATGTAATTTAATTATTATTTTAATTTAGTATTCACAACTGTAAATTGAGAATATTCCTAGCCATGTCAAACAAATCTGAAATTTGAGGCCTGTCGTCTGTGGTTACCTGAGGTGCTCTCTGCGGTCCAGAACCTGCCCTGTAATATTTCATCAGGCCATTGATGGTGAGAGTGCAGTGATGAATGGGAAACGCAGGTTCCCCCGTAGTCCCCTTAATGTAGCCTTTATGAACGTTCCCCCCTGAGCCTGGCAGTGACTCAGTCATGCTACATTTACCCCAGAGTTTGGCCCCCGTTTCTGAGTGTCCGTGTGAGGACCGCCCCCTGCTGTGTTCACATTGGATCTGTCATCTCACTTTGAGGTGCACACGCTTCTACTCCTCCTACTTTCTCCTGAAACAAGATCAAAATATTGCCAGGATATCAGTGTTTTATTTATTTATTTTTTTGTATTATTATTTATGCATTTATTTTTAAAATCAAGAACATCTTGTTTACGTCTGGCAATGCAGGGCAGCGCAATCAATGTAATTACATTATATCAGCATTATGCATTGTTGAACAAAATTGCGCTCAGCGCTGAAGCAGGCCACTGGGCGAATGACATTTGCAAACGTGTGCACTTCTCCCAGGGTAAGTGGAGCAGAATGATTTATCACAATACACAATTCAGCTATCACGGCCCCCAGAGTCCAACGACAAAAAGGCTTTCATATCACTCTAATGGTCCTGTAACAGGGTAGGGGAATACTTCAGACACTCCTTTCGCTGTGAGCGGGCCTGCAGATCGAGGGAGTGACAGGCAGTGCGGGTCATGAACAGCACCCCTAGTTCAGCTGCCGATTCGTGGGACACCGTAGCACATCACCTCACTGGGGTTACCCCTCTGAAAGCATAATGAGATTATAACATTTTATGGAGAGTCAATTTGTTGGGAGATGAGATGTGGTGGGAAGGCCAGGTACTCATAAAGAATGTTTTTTTTCTCCTGTAGTTTATTTCATTGCTGCTAATATGGATGCCCTGTATTAAATGCTCTGTAAGCCAGCTCGTCCATTTATGCTGGGCATCCTTTATCCTGTTTACATGCTTTGATAGTATAGCTGTTAAGATAATGATTTGTATATCAGAATGTGATCTCCCTGATAAACAAACACTGAAACACTGAAGGGGGGTGAGAATGAGTGTGCGTGCGCATGTGTCTGTGTGTGTGAGAATGGGCGTGCACATGCGTGTGTGAGTGAATGTGTGCATACTTACGTGTGTGTGAGTGTGACTGTGTGTGTGTGTGTGTGTGAGTGCACACATGCATCTGTATGTGTGTGTGTGTGTGTGTCATATAGATACCTGCATTGATCATGCACCGTGCCTCCTGAAAGACACACTTCCTGAGTGTTTTGGTCGTGCTGAGAGGCCTGCCCCAGTCGCCACAGTGCTCTGATAGACCCGGCCTTGGCTTTGTGAGGATAACTGACCCAGCCTATATAGAAGCAAACACACGTCACTGCATGGCTCTCCTGCACAAAGGGAAGTTCAGCCCGCCACTGAAATGTTACATTTAGCTGCTGATATAAATGTGTGGAACATGTGCGGCAGCACTACTTTACCTGCGTGAATAGATTGCTATACTCCAGAGCTAAGGGCCCTGGGTTTAAAGGTAAAACATCTTTTTTAGAAAACTCTTGAACTCAGTGGGTCTGGTTATTGGATTGATTTTTTTACCATATTGCCATCATTCTGGACCCAGAATCTGGTTACATGACTCTACTTTAGTTACAATCTGTATGATTACTAATTTATTTTTGATATAACTAATTATCCAAAAAGAGTTTGTTTCATTTATGATTGTTATTAAACAGCAAATCCTAATCCAAATACTGTAATATGTTATATCACCACCCAGTCCTTCAAGAGGCTAATTAAATTGTACAGTTTAAGCAGTTCAGAAATTTTCAGTGAACTCAAATTGAGGAGGATTAATGTGCAATCCTTATAAACCTTTTATTGATCATTATTGTTATTTTTTTTTTTTTTAAAACAGAGCTTGATGACCTAGTGCTCACTGCACACAGTGAACCTTGTTTTGGTGTGCAGAATATGGCTACTTAACTGTTTGTACCAGGTATAAATCAGTTGACATCATAAATTAGTCTCTGTAATTTATGCAAAAAAAATTCCATTTCATAACTATTACCTTTTTTGTTTAAAACTAGACATGTGTGCAATAAATATGTCTACTTACATGTACACTTACATATTGTACAGCAATGGCAATGTGGAACAAAATTGTCAGCCTTGAAAATTCTATGAGATACCTGAACTGAGATGTTTACTTTTGGTATTTAAATTTTAAAAAAAAGTAAAATTCCTCATGTTAACACCAGTGCTATGATAACATTTTCCATTAGACTAATGAGTCATGAATAAAATGGTATGTGACATGTGTGGATATCCATTATACACTACCTACCACTTAATTGTAGTCCAGAACTTTAAAAAAAATCATGGCAGGTTTAAAAGGGTTACGTACCTAACTATGCTGCTTATTAATGAACATAGGAGCTATCACCTGCCTGGGCACTTAGCTGTCTCAGGCCTGTTTTATGGTTTAAAAAAAAAGACTAAGATCTAGAAGGTGGTGGTGTGAGAATTCTGTTTCTCAGATTACACACGAGTGGATATGTAGCATTTAAAAATGTATGTGCTTTGTTTGATGCCCGCCCTCTTCTTTGACACCTTTTGTGCATGGTTAATTACTGCTCAGATTATTGCGAACATCTTCGTTAAGGTGTTGCTGTTTCCTGTCTGTGATGGCATTGGTATTTATAGGAGTGCGATGTGCATTCTGTCATTGTAAATTTTTCATTTTGCAAATACTGTTTTCTCTTACACGGAGAGCATATCTGAGCTGTGTAAAGCATGGTACGTGTCAAACAGCATCTGTTTACCAGTGGCTGTACATAATATTGCAGAACTGCGGAATGGATATTTTTTTTCATATCACCAGTTTGAACTGGGTGGCTATTTACTGAATCAAGTAATGTTATAATATAAATAATGTTATCGTCCAGCACTCTCCATGACCCTATTTCCATTCCAAGCCTTTGGGTGAATTTAATGTACATAAACATATGTTTGCAGGTCAAATTTCGTCCAATTCCTGTGGCTCAATTGTCAGGTTAGCCCTTAGCTTTTTTTCTCATTACAAGATTGTAATGTACCCAAGTTATGAAGTGTTTAACCTTATTAAAGCCATAATTTCAAGGACAACCGTTCCCAGAGCATTTTTATAGTAAAAATGTGGCTTTAGCGTTAGACCTTACGATTCATTCGTGGCCAGCGACTGCTATCAGCTCCCCTCTGTGCTCAGAGTGATGAGTGGGACACCAGGCAGCTCACCGAGCGCACATCAATAACTTTGTCTTCTCCTTCTCCTGTTAACTTATCCCCAGTGGAGCCTCTCTGCCTCACAGCTTTTGATGGGACCTGTTTTTCATTTCATAATTCAGCATTTTCCCCATGGATCCAGGAGACGTATCAGAATTAACTATCGCAATTCATCGGTGCCCACATTTTCTGACTACCTTCGAAATTCCTCACATGTCTATGCTTCTGTTGGAAAGGTGCATTTCCTGCAGTGTGTTTGCCAGAACACATACGGGCACACATTCACACACCCCTGTACACACACACACACACACACACACACACATTAACACGTACATACATACATACTGCACACACACCAATGTGCAAACTTGCATGCAAATATATACTCAAAGCTAAAACTGCACTGTAGTGCATTTAAAGGTGCACAGATAATGCACTCCAGACAAACTACTTCATGAAGTGTTACAAATATGGTTCCTTAACATTTTCCAACTTTAAAAATAATGATAACCATATAATAACAAGGATTTTTACAGTGTATCTCACTGAAGCTGTGGGGCTGCACTTACATTTTTTATGTTGTTTCTGATACATATGTTTTCACAGTTTGTTCTTGTCTTGGGCTTGAAGGAAAGTTATTTCCCATGTGTTCTCACAGCTAATCCCCAGCCAATGATTTTGGGCCAGGAACAGAAACCTCCAAAATCACATATTAATCGCCTCCTAACCGCTCAGTGTTGCTCTGGATCAGAGATGTAAGCTACCATTAGTCCTCCGGAGAAATGATGCACAGCCATGTTCCAAAGGTGCCAAACAGTATTTTCAAAAAGATGAAATATTGCTTGTGCTTGCGACACAGGCAAAGTACACATTTTGCTGAACTGACAGCAAGCATAAACTGAAACTCCCATGCCTTCAGCCCAGTCATAACATGTGCCATGGTCTGGATTCTATCAACATTATGCATTTAAGTCTGACTCGCAATTCAGTTCAAACCTTTGTTTGTAATGCTCATGAATGTGATTTGGTGAGTTCAAGACTTAGAAAAAAAAAACATTTGAACTGAATCAAATGTAACAGTGTAGCAGGCATTTGAAAGTTTAAGGTCTTTTCAGTAAATCCAGGCTGTAGTTTGCATGCTAGCATTACAGTGTAAAATTAGTTGGGGCTGACATTATAATCTTAATTGAATGAATTATGGTGGTATCTGAATTTGGTAATTGTGTTTAATTTTTAAATATAGCTTATTATGTTGTATAACTGCTATATTTTAACAACAGAATGTATTTCCTATTCAGTTCTAAGCTTAAAGCTACTTTTCATTTAGTCATCACAAAAATGGGAGTAATTCAGCGTAATTGTGGAGACATTGAAGAGAGATGTTGCTTTTGTGAGTCTATAAAAAGATTTTAATCGCTCTGTATTATAATACCTGGTGAATGAGAGATTGATATTTTTGTTTGATATAGTACATATATTATGTACAGTGAATCATATGACAGGTATACAGCAGTGCAGTGTTGTGTTTTGTGAAGTAACAAAGCTTGTGTCTGCACATTTCTGATTGTCCTCAGATGAAAGGGATATTTTAAAATATGATTAGAAGACTGGGTTCCTGAGAGAAATTTGCACATCAGCGATGCTTCGCCTGGTTTCTGAGGATGTGTGCTGCATTTCTGAGAAATTCTGCCATCGAGGAAGGGAAATGGCTTCTCTTTCTTCTTTCATGGCTAATTTCAGACTGCTTGTTTCTGGATTATAAAAAAAACTACCTGGGTTATGTTGCATCTGCACTCAGATAAGACAATCGATGCACTATACCGAGTGAGATCAGTAGCAGAAGTTTAGGTCTAGTACAGGGATTAAGGTGAGTTTGTTTGTAAAAGGTTGCAGGTTTGAATCCGAGGTGAGTCACTACATTTATACCTGAGCACTGGAAATCTTCAGTAAATATGCACAAAATGAAAAATACCTAAAAATATGTAAGTAAGCCATGTAAAATGCCCTAGATAGGATTATGTGACAAGCAAATGAATAATGCTTTCCAAGAGAAGACTCTGAAAATTAGCACAACCAGATCGTGGAAAACAAAATTTTAAACCATTACTTGGTATTGGAGATACCAATGACAGACAAACTGCTTATTCTTATAGTATATGTATCACCACCGAAAAGAACAACGCTCCCTCTTGGATTCAGTGTTTGTATTAGATTTAACTGGGAGGCACGTCGTTGCACTGAAATACTGAACCGTATGACAGATGACGCATGGAGAACCAGTTCTTTTTGTGCATACATACCTTATTTTTAAATATATTTTTGTTTTGAGATAAATTTAGACAGTGGCAATAGGTGGATGGGTTTATGTGGTTAAAAAAAACCTAAAAAATAAACCTCCCCCCCCACCCTCACCCCCGTGAAGTCAAAAGGTCCACTTTTATATCTGCTGACCATAATGAGTAATTACATCAAAGGGAGATGTTGTCGGAAATGAGACAGGATTTGCGCTTGACCATGTCACGGACGGATGGAGCTCTGGCTCCCTTTGCTTCTCATTTAGCGATGGTGCACAGATGATTTGAGAAGCATCATTTATTCTGCTTCTGTGGTGCCTTCTTTTCATCGCTTTATTCCCTGTATCTCTGCAAAAGATAATGCCCTCTGTTCACATTGTGTAATTTGATCTTGATGTAGACGTGCGCTGGGGTGCACATTCCTTTGAAGGTTAAAGCAGCTAACATTACAGCTATCCTTTCTCTTTTACTTCCAAATTAGTGATTGTTTTGAGCCGGTCCAGCAGGCTCTATCACCAAGTCTGGGGTTCGGTTCCCTGCTGTGCTGAAATTATTCAGAAACTCACATTCCTTTTCATCATTCATGCAGCAAAACTTAGTGTGGGCACTGGGATCTCGCCGACGCATTTTTACATTTTTTTTTGTATGTTTTATGAATTTTTTCTTTCTCCCAATCCAAATGAGCCACCTTATATCAACCCCACCAACCAATGTACAGTTTTGATGTAGAGAATAAATATGATTTGTCTACTTTGAAAAGGATTGCAGCATTCTTTTTAGGCTGAGCACTGAAAGTTGTTCAATTGTCAATTATTTTTCACTGGAACATTCCAAAAACAGGGAACATTTTGTTGAGATTCCTAATACAAGTATAAATAGTTTCTTCACAATTCCCAGATAAATTGTTTTGCTGCTTTAATATTCTTCAGGGTTTGATTTATAATGTGAAATACACTCAATACAGATAGCCATGTCTAACATCATTTAGGTGTACAAATTAAATCCTTAATTTACTGAATTAGAAAAGTATTTATTTCATTTGAGGAAGGAAATTGCTTTTGGTTGTTAGGGCAACAGTGGTACAGAGATGCTGCTTGCTTTTGTTTGTTGGAACGTTGGTGTTCTGGTGAGTTCAATGCCTTTGTTATGCCTCTATTTTTAATATGCTCAGCTCTGTTCCAGATCACGATTCGCATTTTCTAAAAATTCACAGATTCAATAGTGCTTCATCTTTTTGGGTCAATATATTTTATTCCCTGCCAATATGTGACATCTTGGCATTTGGCATCATGATAGCGGTTGTAGATTTCCAGGACCTTGAATATTTTCTCGTTTTACCATTTCATCTTATTGAACAGTGTGAAGTTCAGTCTCTGTACGCTTGTCCTTTTTAATCCTCCCAAGTATGCTGTTTGGTGATACACTCTTTGGACTGTTCTTGATTAGCATGTTGTGCGATGATGTCATCTCACCAGCAAGAAGAGCTTGAGTGTTAAGCCTGAGAGAAAGTCACAACAGGTGAAATCTACATCATGTGACTGTGTGAGGCCAAATGACACACTGCTGAGCAAAGAGCTGACTTTAATTTCTGATTACAGTGTCTACAGATCATAATTCAGTACCTCAGGCACGGTGTGTATGCGAAAAGGCTGTTAAAAGTCAGTGGCATGATGGAATGGAAATAGACGGATGAATCTAGCATTCAGGTCAATTGTGGTTGGATAACAGCTTGACGAGGACACTGTCACAAAGCAACTTTACATAGAGCCCTGGTCTGAGACCCCTCAGAGCAAGCCTAGGGCAACAGTGGCAAGGAAAAACTCCTTTGCTAAAAGGAAGAAACCTTGAACAGAACATAGCTCTGAACAGAGCAGGGTCTGATCTGCCTTGAACTGGTCCGAGGCTGTTTTACTGAGTTGTATATAAATGATTTGATCTGTCTTGTTAGGTCCATGTTATGGTTTTTGGCACAGCAAGTATATATTGATGGTTTTATTTTCAAAATATTTTTAATACATTTTCTCGGCTAAACCAGTCTGTCAGTCAACCACCTATCATACTATCATGTTTATAGAATAGTAATTAATAGTAAATCAATTTTTAAGCTTTATTGGTGGTTTACACCTTAATCTCTGTCAGTCATGCCTAAATCAAGTACTACAACAGTAAGTCCATACATTAGTGTCATGCATAGTTAGGTGAGGAGTACCACCTATCACTAAAGCAGTCTCTCTGTCTCTCTCCCTCAGGCCATGGTGCAGACAGTGAACAATCTTCTCCAGCCCAAGGCTCAGCCAGCCTGGAGGGACCTGTCTACCAGCGACCAGCTGAGGGCAGCTACCATGCTCCTGGACACAGTGGAGGAAGGTGCCTTCATGCTGGCCGACAACCTGCTCAAGACAGACATCGTGCAAGAGAACACAGAGAACATACGTGAGTCCCAACGCGGCACCTCCTGGAACACAAACAGTGGTGACACACATTCTGGGACCCATGTAAGGGCTGAATACAGATGCATGCTAAACCTGCTGAATGTTTGTCTTTGTCCGATACCTGCCTTGAAATTGTCCAGCTGCTTGGATTTCTATGGAGTGATTTGATTGGTTACACGTGCTATGCCATTAACAATATAGTGAACGCTAAATGGTAACACTGGCTTTTCGCCCATGTTGTGTTTAGCTCATCCCAAACACTCATCATGAAACACTCATTATCTCTGAGTGGTCAAGTTAATGTGACAGATTTACAGCATAGAAGCAGCTGAATGTTGTTAGCTGTATTCCGTTCCTTTGTGCAAAGTTTTCTTTAATGTACTGCTCTTGAAGCCCGCTACATGGGATGGAGATGCATTTTACATGCCCACGTATGGCACACAACATCCCGCTAATGATGTCAAGACCTCATGGTGGTAGCGAGAGACTGAAGATGCCTTTTAATCCCTTTCATCGCTTCTTAAATCAAATTTACAGCAACGCACAGCAACTCTCACCCTTACAGGCTGCAGTATCTGTGTGCCTTCTTTTTGCAGACGCCCTGGAAGAACCTGCTCTTTGCTTCTACAAAACAAACATGTGAAGGCTGGTGCTCTTGGCACATAAATGAGAAACCAGCATACAGCCCCAAAGAGCTTTTTTTTGCATTCATTTAATTTATCTTTTATGGTTTAGTTATTTCCAAGTTTCATCAAGTTATAATACAGGACAATTTGCAAACGAATGGCATCTGTAAGAGAAGTGGCAGATGGAAGTATCACAGAAAAGGTGTAATTTATTGAATTAAACAGCTTCCCACATCACTTCCCTGTTGGCTGGTGGAATTTGCATTCAATGTCCTAATATGATTGCTTTGGGCCATCAAGAAAATCAATTTGTACTGGATTTACATGTTGTCACGCTGTGCCATATTAACAAAAATGAATAATAACTGTTCCTGAGCTGGCGATATTGAATCTCTCGACTTGACAATGGTAATCGAAGGTTCTTATACTTAGAGTTGCATGAGCATTCAAACATCATACATCATTTTTTTTGGCATTTGCGTGGGTAGAAGTTAGTGTGTATGCTTGTTGTTAGGCGAAGCATAAAACCCCCATCTTATACAGAATGAAGATGTCTCTGATTTGTCAATATTTTTTTTGTTGTTAGAATGTACACATTCTCTCAAAAATTGCTGTTAAGTAGCTTCCTGAAGGGTCAATTAGCAGAGCACCAGCAAGATCCGGATTTCATCTCGGTCAGGGAGTGAGCCTCGATGGGCCCCAGCAAACCTCCTCAGATGTTCACATGCCTGTATATTCGAACGATATAACAGACTTGCCTCACTTTTTAGTGACAGTGACTGACTGCGCCTTCCGGAAGTATTCCGGGTCCCTATTGTAAAACTTAAAATCACATTAATGCTAATGGTCTGGGGTTTATTAAATGGTGCCTGTTTTAAAATGGAAAATGCATATATGTTCAAATCAGAGGTCTCTTGCAGGTCTCTCAGGTGAGGAGTCTTTTCCGCTTCCAATGTTAGCACATACTGGACTGCAGAGCCGTGGCATCCACTTTGGACAGCATCGGTGAGGCAACAATAGGCAAAGATAGGGGTTGAGCCGGTTAAGTTAGTCTCACTGGTCTTTAACCATTCGAAATCATCTGTGGATGCATAAACTGAATATATTCCTGAATGACTGCCAGTGCATCTGCAGTGTGTGAGTGTGTAAGTGTGTCAGAGTGTTGGCTTTAACAGACCAGAAACTTTCACAAATTTTTATTTGTATAGCTAAGTATTGAAAATATACTTTAACATCAAATTATCATTATTTTCTACTCATATAAATAATGTAAAAAAAAATCTAATTTCCATTTTTTTCACCACCATCATTACAATAATAACATGTGGAGATTTTTTTCTTCTTTTTCTTCTTTTTCTTCTTTTTGTTCTTCCCATTCTGGGACTGTATGTAAAATTTTGTTAGGATTCAAAAGTTAAAAAAAAAAAAAAAAACGGTGTGTTAGGACAACCTGAGAAAAATGTTCTCCATGGAAATATTAGTAACTCTTAATTAAGCTTAGTATGACAGCATTCCACATGCATGGGAGTTTAATGGCTAAAATATGACCATAGCTGGAACATTACTTTTCAGTACTTACTGTATTTTATTTAACATCTAACTGAAATGAAATACAATATGTGGAGAAGTATTTAAGCAGTTGAAGCCAAGCAAAGGCTCTTTCCAGGCAAGTAAAGGCTAACAGCAATATTATGTGGGTTGTCTGGTTTTGCACTGATTTTACATCTAATGCCTCAGAGGTGTTGTCTCCCAGTGGTGGGAAACAGGAAAAACTGCTATTGGAAAAACATGTAGTAGAAGCAATAGTATGAACAGGTTTAGACTGACATGGCATCTGAAGAGGAAAACGCATATTTCCCTCAACAATGAAAACTGCTTCTGTTGTTTGGAGGTTTTTTTAATAACATCAATTATGAAGGCCCAGGTTTTCAGTGGGTGATTACCTGTCAGTTGCTTCTGAATGAAGTGCTTGACATTGCATAGCTATTATTTATAAAGATTGATGTTCATGACTATAAAAGGAATGTATGAAATAATCAAACTCTTTGTGCATGTGTGTGTATGTGTGGGTGTGTGTGTATGAGGGTGGGTATGTGTATTTTTGTGTGTGTGTATGAGGGTGGGTATGTGTATGTTTGTGTGTGCGTGCGTGTATGTGTGGGTGTGTGTGTGTGTATGAGGGTGGGTATGTGTATGTTTGTGTGTGTGTGTGTGTGTATGAGGGTGGGTATGTGTATGTTTGTGTGTGTGTGTGTGTGTGTGTGTGTGTGTGTGTATGAGGGTGGGTATGTGTATGTGTGTTTGTGTGTGCGCGCGTGTGTAGGCATGTGCAAATGACACAGCAGCAGAGACACACTGGTACACATCATAGGTCAAATGTGATAACTGCATTCATACAGCTGTCGCTGTGCTGGTGAAATGCTTGAGCTGTGGACAAAAAAAAGCAAATGAATGTATTTAACAAAGATAGCTCTGCATTAATGTACTCAAGGTCGCTTCACATGAACCATCTGTTAATAAAAGGACGCTATGGAAAGGCTTAGATTTTTTTATTTCTAAAAACATTTTTCCGGTTCACTGAGGTGTTTGCCTTTTGCTCCCTCATTTATCAGTGAATTGGCATTTCTATATCCTATGCCTCCCATCGGAGCTCCAGGTTCTATAAAATAAAATGTTCAGTGTAACGTCTGCCCATTGCAAGCAGTCAGTTATCAGATGGAGACACATTTGCCTGTAGAACTCAAACTACTTATTTTGTATTGAGGTATCTGGTTACTGCCATTAATTTTGAAAAGCGCAATTTAATGTTCACCTCATGTTTTGTGCACTACTGTAGCATGAAACTAGGACAAGAGTAAAATGGATATATTCATTAACTGGGGAAAAATATATCACCATCTCTGTAAACACAGCATAAAGTGATTTTGTCTTCTTTTCTCTGTGTTATGAAATTTTCCCTTGCAGCCAGTCTCATGAACAGATTTTTTTTCTCAGATTAACTTGTTATTTAAACCAGCTGCAATGTACCTCCAGGCCGATTTCAAGCTACAGGACTTTTTTATGCTCAAAGCCAGTCTTAAGCCTTTGAGTGTCTCAAAAATGCTGAATAAAAATGATTCTTATGATGAAGACATTCTTGGCACAGAACACCAGATTGGTGGGTTACCTCAGGAAATTTCTGGAAAATAACATTTTTGTTTGGTTTGTTTGACATGCCCACACATCTGCATGATTTACGTCTTTTGTTAGTTTACCTCTTGATGCGAAGGAGCAGAACTTAAGCATGGCTAAATTATAATTAAGCCATTCTTTTTTTATAAAAATATGTTTATTATGAGATTAGCTTGTATTTAGGTTATCTTCAGCTTGAGAGGGCTATGGTCGTCTTCCTCCACTTTACGTGAGTGTTTGAGGATGAGAGAAATTAAAGTAGGCTTTGAAGTCATGGCCTCCGTGGAGATACATTTTCGAAATTTCAACCCGAGAGCCATCGGTCTTTACTGGCCTCTCTGCGAGATCAAAAGGCCGCTTGATCCAGTTTGCGGCCTTAAAATGGTGGCAATCTCGCGCGGTCTCCCTGCTGAAGGCCCAGTGCCTCTGCAGCCTTCACCAGTCCTTCAGCTTTAAAGTAGCTTTGAATATCCACCCAAAGCAACAGCTGCGGTTCCTGATCCCAAAACCATGCAGGTGTCACTTTCTCCCACATGACTGAAAAGAGGGTGACCTTAGCGTGAGGACTAAGTGTCTCGTTTTAGTTTATTTTCATTTTTTTTTTCTTTCATGAGGAAAGACATCAGATTCAACATTTTGTTTAAGTGGGGCAGCTCAAGTTTACTCTTAAAGTGATGAAGGGGTAATTTGTGACTATAAAGCGGTGCTGGGATCAATATGTGCTAAAGAACGCTGCACTTTAAAGACCTGTGCCTCCGAGGATTTACTTTATCCAGTGCTTTCAGTTTTTTTTATTTATTTATTTATGTTTTTTTTTTTGTATTGACGAACCAGGCTATTGAATTATACAGGCTCTCAGAAGATTCTCTGAGGTTCTGAACTGCTCTTTTATCTGAGGAATTCAGAACAGAGCAGAGGATGAGTCCGATGTTGTTGACTTGATCCCAAGTTCAGTTTAACCAAATGAGGTTCATCAAAACAGTGATCATTCATACATACATGAATGATATGTATGCATACTTTAGCTTACAGTTAAATATGTATACATTTTTTCTCAAATCTTGGTAGGGAGAAATGTCCTTACCATTTGCCCATTTTTTCATACTTTGATGAATACCTGATGTTGTGTGTGGGTTATAAATGACTGCTAGATTTATAACTGCCAGCAACATCTGTTTTTTGTACTTTCCACCATTTTGAAACTGAATATAGTCACTTTATTCTTGACTTTGTTTCAGTCCCAAGATTTTTTTTCAGAAGCTGTTCTGAATTTATTCTGAATTTCTTCAGTACCCATGCTGCCCATTAGCAGAAGATTAGCATGCTACTAAAACAGATGCAGATTCATATTCCCTAAAGCTAGGAACTCACTAGAACTTGCACTTTGGGCTGTCACTGTAATCAACAGAAAATGTAACAAAAAAACTGAGCCATAAAGAAATAGCAGTTAAGACAACATTATTGTTCACTTGAACAGTGTCCACGTTTAAGGGGAAAGAGCAATTCACAAAATATTTCTATTGCTATTAATCTAGAGTTGCACACGTAATGCTTAGGCACAGTGATATCTGTGTACTAATGTTCCAACGTTAGTCAATTAAATGCAAAGTGAGTCTCAGATTTCCAATACCCATTAGACAGAAGATGATAGATTAACAGAGGAATTCTAATTTTAGGTGTCTTGCGTTTTCTTTAGAGCTGGAAGTTGCACGTTTAAGCACGGATGGAAATCTGGCTGACCTCAGATTTCCTCAAGGCGACGGACATGGGAACTCCATCCAGCTGTCAGCAAGCACCCTCAGACAGCACGGGAGAAATGGTAGGTGTGACTTCTTATAAAGTTCTTATAAAGAAAATGGCTCACAGTGGGTCTGTCCACTGATGTGTTCTTAACTGTTGTTCAGGGTCCCAATTGCTCAACTATAAAGCTAGCACATAGTTTATTTCCAGTCATGCTGCATCTCTTGTGTTTCTGCTGGAAATGTGAACTGTGTTATCAAACACCAGATTCTTGACAACTTGTCTTTAAGGGTTTTTTTTTTTTTTTTTTTACACATTTTAAATAATAATATGAGATTCCATGTTGATATTTACTAAATTAGCCTGCAAATTAACAATATGTGATAATTCACACAGATGGTGCATAATCTGTGAGGTAATGCACCTGATATTGATGTTGTTTTTATCAATGATGTCAGCTGTAAACACATGTGCAAAGTAAACATCCAGAAATGAATGAGTAACATTAACTGCTTTCTCAGTTTCCAGCAGCCCTTTTCAGCTCACCCATTTGAGTCGGGTAATAATCCAATCAGCTGCGTCTGACAATAAAAAAAAAAACAGACATGACAGAACTCAAAATAAAGATCAGACTCCTGAATGGAGGAGCCAAACAGATGGGGAAGCGACACCAGAGTTAATAAAATATGTCTTGATAAAATTTTGCACACATCTGTATTTCGCAGTCCTCCACTTTGCTTATTTAGAACATGTGTTGCAACCTTGGAACAACTCTATGAATAAGTTTATGTGCACCAATGCACAACTGTAATTGCTTATGTCTGTTGCATGTTATTTTCAATCATCGGAGGTGGGGGTTGGTGAATGCATTCTGGCCTTTTGAAACAGGAGCCTTGCTCCCAATATGGATTCTGTGTCATATCCATGCTCGAAACCTGTATGGAAAATGCAAGGCATTTTTTTTTCTTTCTTAGAAGATTAAGTCCATGTTTTATTTCTTTGAAGTGGAGTGTGTCTTATTTCAATTTCAAAAAATTTTCAACACCGTGATGCATTTTACTAAGAAAACAACAGCGGTAGTACCAGCTGAACAGCAGAAAATAAAACCTGCTCTACGACTAGAAAAGCATCTTGCCTTTCTTCCTCTGCCACAAGTGTGGATGACTCCTGGTTAACAAGCTTAGGTAGTGCAGCTTAATTTTTCAGTATTTCCCCATAAAACATTGACATATTTCCCAAGGTTTGTAGGATGAAGCATTGTGTGTGAAAGTCAAAGAAAACTTCATTGTAAGGAACTTGATTGCACAGGTTTGGGCTGCTGCTCATTTGCTGTCTGTTCCCAGGAGAGATACGGATCGCCTTTGTTCTGTACAAACACCTCGGAGCGTATCTGTCCACCGAGAACGCCAGTATGAAGCTGGGAAGCGAGGCCATGTCCACCAACTACTCCGTCATTGTGAACTCGCCCGTCATCACTGCCGCAATTAACAAGGAGAGCAGCAAGGTCTACCTGTCTGACCCTGTCAAATATACCATCAAACACCTTCAGGTAAGTTTCTGTCGGTATGCTGCTTCTCTTTCAGTCCAGCAGCCAGGAGCATATTTTTACTAGCAGTACTGACCTATTTGGTCATTGCCATCCACGCCCCTTTAACCAACTCAGGAGTCAGTAATGAAATTATAAATGGAGGCTGAGTTATTTTGATTGGGTCACTCCTAATTTTCTCATCCCCGACTCTCACTACCTGGCACTGACCTTTGTGTAATGAGGGGGCGTGTCCAATTTCCAGGCCGTCTCGCCACCTTTGAATTTACTGTCTGTGAACAAATGTACCGGTCACTTGTTGAGCAGAACTCTTTTGTGGAAAAAGGGGACAAAAACAGGAACAAAAAACCCTGGTAATCTATTATTAGTATAGTTTTATCATGACATCTGGTGCCCAGATTACTGTGCTTCTGCTCGGGAAAGTGGTAGTTAGGTTGTCCTGTCGCATATGTGTGTCTGTGTGTCTTCATTCCCTCTGTCTGTCTGAAGAAAAGTAAATAAAAGTAGTTTATGGAGTACAAGTATTTTCATGCAACAGATCAATTATGGCTTCCCTGGGATTTACTTATTTTTGTAAAAAAAAATGCTTTCTGAAAAATGCCAGAATGTCACTGTGACCAGAACAACTCGCAATACACAGTACAGCAGCTGCTCTCAAGCTCCATTTTCCAGACAAAATGTTTGTGACAATCTGATGCTGAATAGTGCACATTGGGAAGGACATTGAACTGGACTGCTAAGACATTTCCACTAGAGCTGGGATGCTGTAGGGCTGGCCAATTTGTATTCAGCCTGTCTCCGTTGGAATGCCTTATCTCTCATGTACTATGTACCAAATGAATCTGCCGAAATCATGACTGCCTCAGTTGTTCCTTCACTCTCTCTCTGTCTGTCATACACGCACACACACACTCACACACACACACATATTTCCAATAGCATGGCAACTCATTACAGTACAGTTAACTTTCACAGGCTACTCTGTCATCCTTCTTCATGCCCCTGTTAATATCTCCCACTCAGAGAAAAAAATGTCACTATCACTACACAGGTGAGAAGACCTCACATAACCTGTAGATGATAGGTAAGAGGAAGGACGCCTTGCAAAAGAAAGCGATAGCTTAAGGCATTCAAACCAAATGGATAATGTCAGTGAGTAGGTCAGCACTGTTATTACCTCTGTGTGCCAACCCTCATCTACATTCACCACCTGCTCTTACTCCTCCATACCTCTGCTGACATTTAATGCACACTTAATGGTTTCCAAAAGACTCCTGTTTTCAAAAATAATCCATTTCAAGGCCATCACGTAGGTAGAAGCAATAGCATGTATAATATAAATAAATATAAATACATGCAAATGTAGTTTCACTGAGTGTTCAGCTGTCTACTCATTACAAGATTGTATTTTTTTGCTACAGATGTATTTCTGTCAACCAAGACCTGCTGGCTTTAAGTAGAACTTGTATGCAGAAATGTCAAAATGTACAAGAAACTACTGTTCACTGACACATAATCCTAAACAATGGTATGTGTTTTCCATTTGGCATTGAATCAAACATGTAATGTGTACACCATTCTTCTCCTGTCGTCCCTCTCACTCACATTCTGCATGCATTGAAACTGCTTAGGAACTATATGGTTTGAAAAGCACTGGAAGCCACTGCTCCAGTGAGGTATAGTTTGTTCTCTGCTTTTGTCATCTAATAGCGAGGTTGTTGATTTTGTACATGGAGCGCTGTGATGAAAAGTGAAAAACACAGCATGAGCTGCACCTAGGCATGCATGGAAATTAGAGAAGCAGCAGACGTGAGTGGCTGTGCAGTGGCACCAGAGGAGTCAGGTTAGACGCAAATGATTTCCTGATGGTTATGAGAATTTCATTCTACCACAAGGTTTAGAGAAAGGTCATAATTTTCTCTTAAACCTGTCTACTCTTCTGTGACTTTGTTCCTCTTTTTTTTTACAGCTGTCCTGATTGTTACAATCATTAATGATTTGGCAATGGAAAATCAAGACACCCACTAATAGACCAGCATAGACCAGAAAACAAAACTGATGATTTGGAAGAATTTTATGAATAGTGAATTAAAGAGTCACATATGATTGTCTCCCCTTTGCAGCAGTCGAATGGCAATTTCAACCCAAACTGTTCCTTCTGGAGCTACTCAAAACGGACAATGACCGGATACTGGTCTACCCAAGACTGCCGACTGCTAGGCACCAACAGTACTCACACTACCTGCTCCTGCACACACCTCACCAACTTTGCTGTGCTGATGGCCCATGTGGAGGTTAAGGTAAGCCTCTGCTCACATTTACATAGTTCGATCAATTAAGCTAAAATGGTTTATCATTATTAAAATTTTTGGATATTGTATTTTTTTTGAGAGTGAAGTTCAGATTCCTTTTTACTGTCGTGTGTTTTCCCCTAATTCTGAGTAACAAATATAGACAAATTTTTATTATTATTAATTATTCATTTTCTTGTATAATCTAAGTGAGTGTCAAACCCAATGTCGTGTAAGTATTGCCAGAAGAAAAACTAAAGTTCACTGCTCAAGGTTAACAACAGAGTCCTGTGGTTAGACTGTACAGAAGTCTCAATAAGTTTTATACACATTTTCAAGGGTTTTTCCTCCAAGTGAAAGCAGTACAAGCACTTCCATCCAATAACACACTATGCAAATCAATGAACAAGTGCTTTGCTGTGAGTATCACCTTTCTTGTTTGTATAATTCCCAGAGGAGGAAGATTTATGCCGTTGTTTGGCAGATTTCACAAAAATGTTTCCCAAATGGATAGCACACACATTACAGAACATTGATGAGAAACTCTCTGAAAAACTGAGGTGTTTCTCAAAGAGAAGATTTGCTTTGGATCTTGGCTCACATTCATTGCCTCAGAAATTCCCTGGACGTTTTTTTCCGCCGGCCGGCTGATTGTTATTCACAATGAAAATGAGTGACTGGAGATGAAGCAATGTCTCTTCTCACGGCCCGATTGGAAGTACTGTGTTTTAACTGTGTAACCACGGTGATCTGAATACTAAGCTCAAAGACCTAAGATGGTGGCACGCCTGCAGGCCTGAGACCTGACTGAAGACTTGACTCAACAAATTCAAAACCAATGAAAGGCTATTGAACTAGTTACTTGACAGTTTCCAATTTGAAAGTAATTTGATTCATAAATATTCATTTTGAGGCAATGGTAATGAGTTCAGAATTGTTTCCTTTCAAAATTGTGATTGACAGCAACACTTAATTTTTTAGACATGCAGAGGATCTGAATATAAATAATTTTAAATCTCATTCACACCTTTATTCATTATCTAGTCTTTTTTTGTTTTACTTAATTAGGAAATTGCCAGCTAATTGCCAGTCTTACCATTAGATGCCAGGAATTAAAGCATCAGCATTCAATTATATCACTATTTAGAATATGTGAGTGTTCTATCAGTGGAGTATCACCCTATTATCTCTCACTTCATGCTGATGTGAGATGATATAAAGCAGGGGGAAAGAGTGTACCTATTAAAAATGCCAGCACCACTCTTTGCTCATTCCCTAAGCACTGCAAAACCACTGAGGGATTTTCGTTGCTTGCTGTTTTTCCCCCTTCCATTTTACCTCTCCTGTGTCTAACGACAGCTGGAGAAATGTAGTGATGAAATAAAAGATGTGTGAATTCCCGCAGAAGTGAGCAAGCCTGTTCCGTGTTGAACGATGCGGAAAGTCCTGTTGTCACAGCTGGCCCCCGGGGGACAGCAGGGGCCCCGGCCCTTGGCTGGCAACAGCCAGTTACATTACTCTGCTGAGGGACAGTTTGAAGGCCCTGCTGACATTTGGTCCCCGCAGCAGAGAGGTAGGACTCTATAATGCCTGTCCCAATTGGATCAAGTTCACATCCCACTGCTAGTAGGACAACGAGAGCATTTGTTGCTAAGACACTGAGCATGACTCACAGTTTATGTGATGTAGGCATCTTTTTTGTTTTTGTTTTTTTAACAAACCATTTAATATGACAGATACTTCTACACATATATTACACATTTTCTCATTTCCATTTATTCTCACATAAAAATAATATAGTTACTAAATGCACTGGGTTAGACAGTTTATGTTTTTTATGTTTTATTATATATTATGCGGTAAAGAAATACCCATACTGCACTTCAGCACAGTTATTCACCTTCACCTCCATCATTCTATGAATGAAACACAATATACACTAATGCGATTACATTGTTGTTTTTTTTTTCAACAGTGTTTGTGGAGTGGTGATGAATTCCACTGCGTTGACGGCTTGTCTTTGGTATTTTGATTAAAATAGCATAAGTGTGATATGTCACGTTGCATTATAGTGCATTAGGTATGACAAACGGCTACAGATGATCTTCTGTTATGAAAATGGAACTGCATGCAAGGGCTTGCAAAGCACATACTTAAATGTGATCACATTGAGTCAGTGAAATGAAATGTTCTCACTGCTGTAAGAAAACAGGCCTCTTAAATTATACCTTCCTCTGAGTTGGGGGGGTGGGGAGATTGGCATATGACTCTAATGCATGTTAGTAACCCTACTTTAAGACTATGCAATTAAGTTGCAGTGGAAATCATTTGACATGTAATTGTACCTTACAGCGTTTTTCAAAACAAAAAATAAGCAGACAATTTTCTTTCAGCTGCCTTTGTTTCATCAATCACAGAAATGAGGCCATGAACTCAAGCTGCACACACATTTCACAAATGGAAAGTAAGGAATGAAAACTCAGTCGATGGACACTGTAGTGGATATTGTCATTGCAGACTTAAGATTCTCTGTCCACAGGCACAGTTCATAGTCTCATAGGAATTCATTATTCTTCCCCTTCATTATTACCTTTTCCCCCATTTTATCTCTAAGAGGACTCATGCCTTTGGAGCAAATGCAAAGCTAGACATCGTGGAAAACTGGCACATATGGAAATAGCATTTCAAATGTCAGTTAATTTAGAAAAATCGAAGAAAATTGACCTCTTGTAGTTGTCATATTTTTTAGAGAATTTTCCAGTAATATGCTATAGCTCAAGTATAATGACAATACCATAAAACACAATGAACATTGCTTTGATTTTAAATGTCAAAGGTAGACATTTCTGTAAGCCATCCTACATAGTCAAGAGTAATTTAATGTGGTATTAGTGTATATAGTTATATATCAGTGTTTATATTTAGTTCTTCAATTTCATGTAAAACTATATATCAGGTAAAACAGATATCCATTTTATAATTTATTTATACTGATTTTTATGTTTCTTTTATAGATTTTTAAATTTAGCAAAACATATCTGAGATTGATCTAAGAAGTTATATAAATTGAAAGTTGATGAGAGATTTTTCATACCAGCATTTCAGTAAACCAGAGTTTTATCTCAGTTAAAGGAATACTACTTGAGGAGCAGTTGAGAAGATCAAAACACATGCTCTTTGCCTGGTTTGAATACTGCCACACTGAAGAACCATTGAATTGGAATGTAAGCTTCCAGGCATTCTCAGCTGATAACTGATTCACAGGAAACTGATCATTATCTTCAAAACCATATTGGATTTTGTAACTTGAAAGTAGAGAAAATGTGGCTTCGCTCTGTAAGATGAAGAAAAAGGAAACAAATGGGAAAATGTTTTAAACATAGAGAAGTATAATGTGAGCATTGTCTGTGCTTTATGCATATTTCCCCAAACACGTGCATAAATATTCAGCTACATGTGCTTTTGATGGGGGCCTCAGGCAGTGAGAAGACTCCTTTCCTCCACATGTGTTCTCAGAACATCTGGAGCGAGATGGCAAGCCGTTTCCTCCTGCATTGTGAGTCCGCCTTCTCCGATGTAGGTCGCGATGTCCGGGCCTAAAGAGGACTGTCCGCTGTGAGGGCCGGGGGTTTAACCCAGGGGCCGCTCTCCCACATGGCACACCCACACAAAACAGTTTGCGTCCCTGCTGTAGCACGCCAAGTCGCCACGGAAACCTCGGACCGCAGCTTTGTGCTTGCCACGGGACAGCTGTGGGCAGCTGGTGTCTATGAAAGCTTTCCTCTGGCGCTCGAAGGGATCGGGTGAGAGGTCGAAAGCTCCTGCAGAACAGAACGTGACACAGACTTCCTGCTTTCTAACCAGGAGCCCTATTTTTTATTAGGATCCTCTCTGTGAATCCTCGGTGGAAGAAGATTCAGAGAAATAGGAATTTAAGTTCTCCTGTAGCAATTCCTAGTGTTGTGTTTTTCACTACCACATCTTGTGTGGTTTCAGATTTATCATCTAAAGATTTTTTTGTCATCACTGAATCACAGTAAAAATCTTCCCTTTGCTGGTTACTCAGCTCTGAACTATGTGTGATCCAAAGTTGGAAAAAGCTGATTCAATGAAGTGCACAATCGTTTTTGTGAAGAAATGAGTTTACTTATTCTGGCAGGAAGTAATGAGTAACAGTTGAACTGCCTTGATTATTGTAGCACATCTGTGGGGAAAAAAGGAGACAAAAAACATTTGAAGTTTTTCCCAGAGTCTGTTTCCCTATTTGCTTATTTCCTTTTTTTTAAATTGCCATTTGCCATTCTCTGCATTGGGTCCAATGTTTACCCAGATTTATTTATTTTAAATCAATTCACTGGAATGCTGCACTGGTTTTCTCCAGTCTTCCCTTTTGAAGGGGAAAATATGGCAGACGTTGGTGGAGCAGTATGCTGGCTGGAATGGGGCACTGGCTGTCATTGTCTGTTCCTCAATCCTCTGAGGCCATGCTGCCGAAGGTGTCATTACCCGGAATGAGCGGAGTGAATGAGCTGAAATGGAGAGTTTCTGGGATAGCGCAGTAAGCCTATCGCTTCCTCATCTGGGGAGTCCGCCTGTCGAGGTGGATTAGCATGTTCTTATTTGCAGGGGGGGTCAGAGTTTTGACGTAATCCGATCTTAAGTTTAACACGCAGTCAGCCAATGGCTCAGGCCTAGTCCCTGAAGATAAGGGCCTTTCCTTGTTTTTCGTTTATATACGCTGCACGATGTGATCCTGGGCGACTGCTGTTGCCCGGTATATCGGAATCCTGCAGAGTCTTTATGGTTTTGAGATTTTCACCGTGTGTGTGTGTGTGTGTTTTTTCTCTGAAATAATAGACTCGCTGTCTCCCTAGTGTCAGTAGAAACACATTCAGCTCCGGCGTAGGCTCTTAGCTAGCCCTCACTGCAGAGATGCGCCCCACGGTCTGGAGCAGAAATTGAATCCTGACCGTTGTAGTGCAGACTTGCGGCCGGGAGTCCCGCAGGGCAGCACTCTATTGGCCGTAGTGTCGCCCAGGGAGGGAGAATTGTAAAATAAAACTGCACTGTGCATTTTAGCCAATCCACACCCCCAGATGAACCAGCCAGGCTCTGTTCCACCCACCCAGCACATTCGCAAAGAAAACAGTGACGGAAAACACCAGCCTCGGTGCATTCAGTGCGTTTTTACACTTATACCGCTCCACACATCAACATCTACCCACCATTATCTTTTTATTGTCAGGGGTAGCCTATAGCCTAGTGGCTAAGGTAAATGACCCCAGAGGTTGGTGGTTCAAGCCCCAGTCCAGCCACAGCAAGAACACAGCAAGGCCCTTAACCCCACATTGCTTCCAGGAATGGAATGGTCCTTGGCTAGCCTAATGAACTGTAAGTCACTTTGGATAAAAGTGTCAGCTAAATGATGATAATGTAATCTTTTTACATCATAAAACAGGGCCCAATTAACATTTTAATCTAATATAATTTTATATACCACCTCTTTCTGGTGCATTTCACTGTAGTGAATACTTTGTTTTCATCCCTTTCTTGCTCCCTCAAACTCATTTCAATTTCTATGATGTTTCCATACATAGAATTGTAATCCACTCTTTCCCATTTTTAGACATGACATTACAGCGTTTTGCTTGATGCGGATGCATAGCACAGTGACCCGCATATGTTAAAGAGCACTCAGTATATGAGAGCACTCAGTTTTCAGTCCATCACAATTAAGTCATAATGTATAGCCTCTCTGTGTTTATTTCTTTTGCATTATTTTTGAATAGAAATAGCATGTTTGTTTTTCCACTGTCTTTCAGATTTCTTTGGAGGTAAAAAAGAAGAAAAAGTTGTTTTTCTTCTTGCTCATCCTGTCTAGAGTGCATATGATAGTGATCTCACGCTGGCACATATTGCATATGGTAGAGGCTATATTATTCAGTAATGGCAATGCTTGGTGATGGTATGTTTGAATTAAGCACAGACTTTGAATGACCAGAGCACATTTTACTATGGACAGATCGAGGCTATGTGACCTATTTCAATGACAGAAACACAGTTGCAAGTCCTATATAGTGAAGCTCAATAGGATGTATAAGTTGGGTTTAACAATGTTGGCACAACATGCAGGTCTAGGTGTGAGCCAGCTGGTAATATGTGTACTTGGCTTGGCAAAGGTGTGAATTGTCATTAAATGAAAGATGAGTTAAAAAATGTGCTGGATTGTGGATGTGTATTATTTATCTGTTTATTTTGAAATACTGTTCAGCAAATATTTTGAAATGTAGCATTACTGTAAACATTAAATTGTCTAAAAAAACATTATTAACAATTGTACCAGTTTCACAATCAAGCAATCAATCAATACTCTCAATACATTTTTTTCAAAATATTTCCCTATTATATGTTTTAAAGGTTGATGTTCAAAACACCTTTTTAATGACTGTCTACTGAAATGGTTAAATTTAACACCTTCTACTACCCCTGTCTGAAGAAGGGCAGTTAAGTGAAGCATTGCTGCTGTTTTTTTAATTAAATAATTAGTCTAAAGTAGTGTTACAGACATTTTCTTGTGTAGGAATTCCCTCTCTAGGGCAGCACCTATAATTAAGTGATGTGGAACAACGATTTTCACAAGTTAAAATACAGCTGCACCCTGAGTTTGTGCCAATCCACAAACCCAAATGACAGATTCAGCTTCCACTGTTTGGCCCAAAACCTAGACTAAAAAAAGGAATGGTTGAAAATAGACATTTTCAGGTGGAACTGTCAGTTTTGGTCATTTGGGCTGCTCCAAAATACCAGTGTTTAGCTAACCAGTTGAAATTTGTGGATTATTCTGTCAATTGTGCCATAAAATAGGCTGTTAAGTGTTAAAGTCAAAGTTTTTAGTTTTTGGAGGAAGTGAGGAAGTTAGTTCACAATTGAAGTGCACATTTGTGGTCAGAAAATGAGTAAAAAATATATAGCAACTGATTCCGTGTTTCAGCAAAATTATGAGTTTTTAATGGCTGTTTCTGCATCTGTGTACTGCTTTAAAAAAAAAAAGGGTCAGTAATAAAGACGAGATGCAAAAGCCTGTAGTCTGTAATGGAAGGCGTTGGGGGCCAGTGGCTTTAGTGAGGTCACGGATGGCGGTGTCTCAGCGATCAGCCTCCCCCAGAACACAGGAGAAGATAGGCAGTGAATCCATCACCGGGACGGAAGCGCGGACCCTGCTGGTGGTATGACAGTGATGGATGTAGCCGATAAATGTGCGCAACGCGCTGTGACGCGCCGGCAAATACGTTGCCGTGATCCAGATCATACGGCTGTTCTGAGAGGCTGAGCTGGTGGAGTGGGGAAGGTGATGGGGGGGGGGGGGGGGGGGGGCTGGAGGGGTTTGGGCGCCCCCGCAGTTTCCTGTACACAATGGCCCATCAGGCTAAGCCATCAAGGGGCTGCCCCCGTGAGCATGTGTTAGCTTGGGCTATTTACCCGCGCAAACACAGATGCTGCAGCACCTTACCCCTCTGGCTCCAGCGGCTGTTTATGGAAACGTCTGCACAAATCCCAGTGATTGCTCCATGACTGAGCGCCCAGTAAGGTGTGATGTTACATTATTTATTAGCTCAAGCCGATGATGTGGCTAATGGTTAGAGCTCTGCTGATTTACACAGCTCCATGCAACCTTATGATACCTTCAATCTCAAATCTAGATCCCAGTGCCATCCCTCTTTATTATACCCTCAACAACACAACATTTTTGCCTCCCTCTGTAAACATAAACTTAAATCTGCTGACTACTTCTTTCGAGGATATTCATGACTATTGACTGTAAATAAGTATGATTTAAAATAAGTATGATGCAAATTTATTTAAAAAAAAAAGACGTTCCTCACAGAAAACAGTGGTGACAGAAAAGGTTCAGAACAGGTTCTGTATTTGTTTGTGTGGATGTACCTGTGTGTGTGTGTGTGTGTGTGTCTGTGTGTGTGTGTGTGTATGTATAGTACATACACAACACATAAAATCAAAGAAACAGATCCTATGATGTGTTTTGCCTTTATGATGTGTGGTAGCAGTATTGTTACAGGAAGAATCTCCCATTGTGTGCCCTTTTCAGTTCCTTCCCATGCTGGGAGGATTGTGAGCTCAGTGCCGGATTTAATTATTTTTACTTGTCAGATTTAATGGAGCTGACTGCACTGTTCATTAAGGTTAGCAATAAATCTACTTTAATTACAACTGTAAAAAAATCTGTGCGGTTGCAAGTACACCGATATTTATTGTTTGCGTTTCATGTCTCTCAGAGGGTGCAGTTGGCACTGGTGGCCTCTGTGCAGAAGGCATCATTAACAATAAGCAGCGTAAACGTTGATGAATGGATAGTGCAGTGCCACCATGCCCGGGCATCACAAATTTCTTGGCTTTATTCTGTCACGTCGCTCAGCGGATAGCAAAGACATCCTTTTCACGCGGCCGTTTTTACGAGGTAACAAACCGGGCGATCGATCGGTCGATCGCTAAACCAGCGCAGACTGTGTTGTGATGGGCCTCCCTCTCCTCTCACTCTGCTCCACAGAACCCCGACCCTGTTCACGAGCTGCTGATGGACGTGATCACCTGGGTGGGCATCCTCCTTTCCCTGGTCTGCCTGCTCATCTGCATCTTCACCTTCTGCTTCTTCCGCGGCCTCCAGAGCGACCGAAACACCATCCACAAGAACCTGTGCATCAGCCTGTTCGTCGCAGAGTCGCTTTTCCTCGTCGGGATAAACCGTGCTGATCAACCGGTAAGACTAAAGGATGAGTGCAAAGACATTGCGGGTCTGAACATTGGCTGTGGCCGGGATACTAATCAACTGTGTTTTCTGTTAACTTTGGATTCTAACTAAATGCAAACAGTGTATATAAATAACCTGCGTTTGTCTTCTTCAGGTAACATAGGCAGCATGTGATTGGTGGTACATCTGCAGTGTGGAAAGAATTGGGAGCTGGTCATTACATGAGGCAAATGATATGTGTGTCATGGCTGCCTCCACTCAAACTAGGTGGATGAGGTTATTTCATGGGGCTTAGCAATTTGGCTGTATTCGAGTGGGAACAAGAGGGGAACAAAAAGGTGGAAAAAATCCACTAAACTCACTAAACAACCGTACTTTTAACACACTTAGTTTTAGATTGGGATGTGCTGGTAAGTAGGAAACACTGCGGTTTCCAACAACAGTCAATCTCTTGACAGGTGTCAGGGCTTATTTGCACTGTAAAAAGTTATGTCTGCTAATTGACGTTTTACGGTAAAAAAAAAAATATATTAGCATTTAATCATGAGTCAGGGTTGAGAGGATGATGAAAAAAGTGGATTGGACACAGGCTTATGTCATTAGCCTGGCTACGACTGGGAGTCTGCAACATCTGGAAACAGTTGGCACATTTGACACAATTGGCTTCGTCCGACCGAGTGTTGTGTGGGTTTGAGTCACTTGTGGTTTCCCCTGGATTATCACAGCATTCGCTCTTCCCAGTCAAATGGCAAGTGCCTGCAGTCTGCCGTCTTTCATTAGCCAGGGGTACGCCTCTCCTCACAGCAGCATTAGCATTAGCACCCAGTCTCCCGCAGCACTCAGCAGCCTTACCTGCCATTGGCCTGATTGCATAGTATATACAAATATAAATATTTCATATACACTTGAGTGCATCACTACTGAGACGGGTGCGAGGACAAACATTCATCATTTGTGAATTGGTCCAGAGTAAATGCACTGCTTGCGGTCTTTGTAGAATGTGCACCTTTGCTGAACTTTTTCTGGCACAAGTGACTCATGGTCGTGGTCTGTAGCAAATCGGATATTTCCAATGTTATGTCTGCATCTGAATGGTGTTTGTAGCACATTGATAATACGTGACATGACTCACATATCTCTGTCCGTCAACAAGAAGAGTTTTTTTTTGTTTGTGTTTTTTTTGTTGCTCAGAGACTCTGTTCTTTCTCTCATTAATGCAATGGCAAATCTTTCAAATGTCAGACCGTTGTGTAAGAGACAGTCATAAATGCGGTCTAAGACCATAATGCATATTATCTGACTTCAACGCATTTCTAGGGAAAATACCGTAGGACTTGAGACATTCTACACAATACTAGAGCTCTATGCTCTATTGAGGAGTCTATCTTTGAAATGTCTTCTTCAACAATTCCCCGTTGGAGAGAAAGTTATTTCTGCCAAGTGAATAGCACTTCATAACGTTCCAGAGCGTCTGCCTTGAAGAATGAATGTATTTTACCACTTGTGCTTTGCCTCTCTTTGAGCGTTGTATAACTTTCTATTGCACAGAATGGAGCACATTGTTCTTTATTCTACGATTGGAAGTTTCATATTGAGTTTCATATTGTCGTGTGTTTTCAGAGTGCCATGTATATATTATGGGGTATATGCATAATTATCTATCATGCTGTCAAATCTAATATATGCATTGATGCCATATTGAGTTGAGTCATAAATTAGCATATTGGGCATATTTCCAGAAATATTGATGTTTGTGGTAAAAAGTGGTAACATAATCTGTTTTTAAAAAAGGGTAGTTTATTATGAAATTATATCAACAAGGCATTACCGGCAAAAGCTCATGGGCTCCCATTTCTGCACTTTAGCAGGAGGGAAGTAGAGAGCAAATGATTGCCAGACATTTAGGAGACAACTGTCATCCAAACTGAGACGTGCCGGAAAGGAAAGCCCTCATCTGAATTAGCGTCCATTTACAGGATATAGCTGGATGTGAACTGATTTCTGGGAAATCCCTTGAAACGTGAACGCGCGCTGTCATCCTCAGATCGCCTGCGCTGTCTTCGCTGCCCTCCTGCACTTCTTCTTCCTGGCCGCCTTCACCTGGATGTTCCTGGAGGGAGTGCAGCTGTACATCATGCTGGTGGAGGTGTTCGAGAGCGAGCATTCCCGCAGGAAGTACTTCTATCTGGTGGGCTACGGGGTCCCTGCGCTGATAGTGGGCGTGTCGGCGGCGGTGGACTACCGCAGCTATGGGACGGACAGAGTGTGAGTTACCCGCAGGCTTTTCTTGTGTCATTTCAGTATGGTCCATTAGACAAGCAGATCTCCATTAATCATGATAACCTGAAGGGTTATTTACCTGATCGATAAAAAAAAACATGCATATGCATTTTAGGGTAATACAAAAGTCATGCCCCTGCAAAGTATTTTAGCATAAACATTTTGGTAAAAGCTCAAGTTACTTGATTGCTCTGCCAGACTGCTGCTCTCACATTAAAATTTCACAACAAATCTGATTCAGAGTTGAAGGTTAATGTAATTGGTTTGTTTGCAATGGTTTATGTTTTTTTGGGCCAAAAGGCTTTTATGAGGGTCATTGAGTTACATGATATGGCAGCTAACTTCATTTTTTCGCAGAGTGCTGGGTGGTTCTGGATACTGAGTACTGTCTCGAAAGTGCTCAGAAGAATCACTTTCACTCACGTCTCCACATACACAGATTTGAGTCATGAGTTACATGTTGCATATTTTTCATACCAGACACAAACCACTACATTTAAATTATTTGTTAGTGTTTCCACCCTTTTTAGTATCTGAGATGAGTCTTTAAATGACTTTTCATTACAAAGTTTGAAGTATAATTCTTTCATAAAAACATTTTTAATCTGCGCAACAACGTGCAGTTCAATTAAAATAGTCTACACTTACCTATCATCATTCTTACTTTCAATATCGCTCTTCTGTTCGCATCTTTTCATATTTGTGTTGATTAGATGTGTTTAGCAAAAATTCAGAATGAGATCTGTCATTGATCATTGAGCCAGTTCCATAGGCTGTGAATACAGATTAACAGACTGAAATATCACTCTGCATTTTTGGTTATGCGCCCACCCACCCCCCCACCCCCAAAAAAAAAATTGACAAAGATAATTCAGAGAGTATTCATATTCATCAACACATACCTTCTGTTACACTAATGACCCAGCCCACGCCCCTCACCTGCACAGTACATTAGCCAATATCTGCCCGAGTGTGAAACAGACTGCTGTCTGCCCCTGCATCTGTCTGCCTTTCTCATCCCCGACAAAGGGAATGAACAAAAAGACACATGTCTGATTTCAGCCAAAAGATCCAACACACAGAGACTTTCCAGACTTCGTATTTGTGGATTGGTGAGGATCTTGGACGTATTCAGAATGTACATGCTCCAAACATTACTGTGTTACCGTTTCCTTCACATTGTTAATTACGGTGATTTTGGAAACATGTATGACTTATGAGGAATTATTGGATTGTAGACAAACACATGCAGAGCATAGATCAAAGGAGACTGTCCGTCAACATCAAACAACAACATGATTTTGGAACATGGAATTTATTAAAAATAATTGGTTTTCAGTGGCTTAGTCTGACAGGCACAAATCTTGATAATTATATAGGGGAAATGTCAGTGTTCCAGGTACTGTGATGTAAGTAACTGTCATCTAAATCATAAAGTATGATTCAAAACTGTCCCACTGATCCCTTTCACTGCACGATAGGATAAATGCAGGCAGGTGTGGAGAATATGGCCGAGTATATTTTGTGAGAATTGACAGTTTACCACAGAATCAAACACGCATCCTTCTGACTGTGGTTAGCATTTTAAGCAGGAGGTGATTGCATGTCGTTTTCTGCAGCCATGCTTTCCTGGATGGCAGGAAGAAGGTTGAATACTCATGTCGATGAGCCGCCACACTGGACAATAGAAATCTCACACAGCTGCTGAGTAATTAAAATGTTAAATTGCCCCCATCAGGTCACTGAGTCAGGATAAAGATAGTCATTTGTGACTTTTTGTGTGTAGTTACAGAGAATTATGTACATCTATGGAGATTCAGCATGTCCTCAATAAAGGAAATTATATATGAGTGATTATGATTCAGTTCAGAACATAACTACATCCCAAGAGATTAAAAATAATAATTTCACCAGCATACCATTGTCACAGTTTTATTGTAATTATTGGCTGTTTTTGCTTAATTTTCACTGTCTCAACTCAACAAAAAATATAGCATTTTATTTTTCGCTAAGGACTGAAAATCATTACGTATAGCTGCAATAGTGCCTCCCATCCATGCTTCATGTGCCCACAGGTTAACAGTAACCATCAGTGAGAGATGGGCCTGTTCTGAGGGCTAGCGGTGAGAGCTAGCCCTTCTTTATTACTGCGTGGCCTATAGTGCTGAAATAGCAGCGGTTCATAGGTGATTGCAGTGGAATAGTACATGCACTTCACCGGCATTGTCCCTCTCAAACCCTGCAAGTGGAAACTCCAGAGGCGCAGCCAGTGATCGCAACTGCGATGTGTAATTCCAGTCTTAAGAACGGAACGTTTGACCATTCTTCATTACACAATGGGATTTTTATAGAGGACAGATGTTGTAAAACTCTCCCTAAAGATCATTCAAAACCAAGTGTCACAGCTGAACATTTTACAGGGGACCAGCTATTACGGTGAGTCATATGAAATAATCTCTTAATCTCTAAGCCTTTCAAGAATGAAGACTGGGGAACAAAACTGGCCCATCGAACGTGACAATGCCCTGAAATTGCAACAGCACTTAGCAATTACTTGTGTATGAGTGGAAAGCCACCAAAACAGATACATGTTTGTGCATGGTTATTGCAGTCATGATGATGTCCCTGTTGACTTCGCTGGAATGAGCCCAGCTGGTGTTAGCTATTATAGCTTTGCAGGTGTGCTCATTTGTGCTGTTTTCTCCACCTTCAGGTGTTGTCAGTCTACCAGACCAGGATGTCAAATCTGTTAGACGTCAATGTCATTTGTCTGGCGCGATGAGTTTCCATACTGTGAAAATAGTCAATGCTTTACCAGGGTTGAAGAATCAATTATCCCCCCCCCTCCCTGCCCTTTTTGCACCATATATCATTGCCCTTCACGTCTCTGATTCTGCGCTAATAGGAAATGAGTTAGTGATATAAAGCCTGTCCCTCAGTAAGACATGTTCAAAAATAGGCCCATGTAAAAGGATAACCATGTGTCATGGGAGAAGGTGGGGAGAGACACCTCAGTACAGCCCCCACCCAAAAAAAGGGGGAGCCTTTCAAATGTTCTTTTAATCGAAATTGTTGGATTGCCGCATAATTTAATTTTGCCGCCCATCCAGAACGTGCGGCCGCAGTGGTCCGGACGTTTGTCGTACGTCTCTTTAAGAGTGACAGAGGCCCCCTCTGATACTGTGAACGCGCGGTTACTTATCACTGCAAAACACTCACAGTCGCAACCACTTGATATAATAGACACACAGAAGTGGGAATACACAACAGAATAGCAATGATCATTGCAACTTTCCAGTAATATATGAGAAATCACTATCTGCACAAACAATAGTTTTGCATGTGATTTCACTGATATTTTTTCCCCATATTTAATCATTATAAGGAAGGCACAGCTCCGTAGGATGCGGGCTTTCTAAGAAAGCTTAGGGTGAAGTTTTGCTTTTAGCCGTCCTGTTCCTCTCAACCTCAGGCTGCATTTGAGGTAAGAGAGAGGTCCGTCAGAGCACCGTGCGGGCACTGCCAGCTCCAGCGTTAGCACGCGGGCATCCTGCCAGATCCAGGGGAGGCTCTTCCTTACTATGTATTAACCATTAATAATGCTGCTAATTCCATTTACATGAATCAATTGTGTTGCAGAGCTTCTTATTAGGAATACTTAATTGCTACACAGTGGCTGCCCTAAAGTGGACGCTAATCACCCCTTATGAATGCTCATGGATCATCAATTAATGCCCAGAGAATTACTGCAATTATTGTCCTTCACTCGACCGTCCTGAAGTCATTCACATGAGATCTTTAATGGATTTTGATGGTTTACAAAATTCGGATTTTGAGGACGAGCACTACAACAGATGGCAATAATTTTGTAATAGTGTGGATGGCTGGTTAAGGAAACTATGTAATGCTATATATTAACTGAGGTAAACTAGTACACTTTTTGTCCGAATATAGACAAAATTGTCTTAATTCTTTTCCTGGAATGTTGTGTTTTTTTTTGGACTTTCAGTATTAACAAAGTTTTAGATTATAAGTAGTTAATAGGGTGTCTCTTCAATATTGTCGCTCTGTCACCCTAAATGGCAGCAGAACAGGACAATACGTTTCCTGAGGCACAAGATGGAGGTCTATTTAATGTCCTGGAAATGAAATTATTAATAATTTAGCTGCAGGTCATGTATCAGCTTCATTGATGGGGTTCCAATGTAACCGATTCAGCTCCGGCAACATTGGCAAGTAACAGGGAGTTCTAAATTCCATCAGCTAAAACTTGTCATCATATAAAGTGTCTCACTGAATATTTCTGCAGCCATTTAAAGATATAAAATGATACTTTTCACCTCTGACTTTTTGTCTTCTCATAAGTTGAATGTCAACAACAGATGATAAGTTAAGCAGATACAATGTCTTTGTAGGTCTATGTGTGTGTGTGTGTGTGTGTGTGTGTGTGTGTGTGTGTGTATTTTTGACCTGTCTATGTGAGTGGATATGTGTGTTGATGTGTTTCCTTTCACGTTAATTTAGACATAGGAACAAGAACACCTAAAATATTACCAGAAATGCCACATTGTTTTTTTTTTTTTTTTTTTTTTTGTGCCTCTAAGAGGTAATTATCTTGTTCGACCAAAAGTGCTGTCGAAGACGGGGCCCATAATTTAGCATTTAAATGAACATGCAAAGTAATATTTCCCAGCCCTGGGTGGATAGTTTGGAGGTATCATTACTCTCTGTCACTGCCCCTGTGCAGCGGCACGTCCCGCTCAAACGGTGCTTAATCCACCCTCCCCTCCTCTCCCCTGATTCCTTACAGATGCTGGCTCAGGCTCGACACCTACTTCATCTGGAGTTTCATTGGTCCAGCCACCTTGATAATCATGGTAAGTGGCTCTAAATGAGCCCCGCCCACCCTTCGGGGCACACATTCAGCGACGTGTCGAGTGCCAACGCCCTTAAAATTCCGAAACAGCCCGCACTCCTTTCGCACTGTGGCTCTGCGTTGCCATTTGTCAGCCAGAAGCGCGACTGGCGCACCGGGACAAGGGCCCTTTCCTACAGTAATGAACAGCTGAAAGAGGCGCGATACCCTGGTTCTTACCGCAGGGTGAACACTCTTCAGTATTCAAGAGTGAAGTCATCAGGTGAAGATTGGTTTCAAATTGCCTTGACAATTTGCTATCATACATTTTCATGCATGGCTGAAAAAAATGGAAAGTAAAAAATCAGAAGGCATATACAACTATACTTATAGAACAAAATTAAAATGTAAATATACAGAATTTCATGTTATCATTTATGTACTGTGATATACCCAGTTGTTGATTTGAATATATTTTATACAGTTAATCTAGTAATGAAAGGTAATTATAATGATATTTTACATGACTTTACTGTAGATTAATGTGAACTAAGGGAGAAGCTTTTACATTTGGTTCTGGTAAAAATAGATAAACACATGGATGCGGTGAAGGGCAGTCTGGTCCCGCGGAGCTGAAATGACACACAGGGGTGGTGGAAATAAGTGACACGCGCAGCACATTTCTCTAATTAACTGAAGGTCATGAGCATACGTATGACTCATAGTCCTGACAAAAATGTCAAAAATGCCATCAGTGCTAGTGTCTCCAATAGGGTCATTGCAGGGACTCCAAAATGGGTGGAGTTATTAAATGCTGTCAGTGGTTCAATTATTTAAAGAAGTCATCGAGCTTTTTTTAAATTATTATTAAGTGAAATCTTTTCATTGGCTCTCAACCAATAATGGACAGCACATGGTTGCTCCATCTCCTATACACCGTGTATGTGGTTCATGAAATATTACTCTCAGTCAGGTAATTAGTGACTGCATTGCCGTTGAAGCACTCAGAAAATGGAAAAGATAAGAATGAGCGAGAATTCAGCATTTATTTAATTATTTTGAATTGTGTCGCATATTTTTAAAACTCGACAGGCATTGAAATGATTAAACTAGATTGGCTTTCGTAGATTTAAGTCTGTGCTTGTTTGTAGGTTTATTTACTTTCCATGGTCAAAGATGCAATTCATTTGAGGAAGACAAGAATTACAGATATTGAACAACACTTATACAGGAGTTCCTCAGTGGCCTTGTACATTGTTCAACCAAGTGAAAATGAAATGAATTTACAAAAAAAAACAACATGCCCTCACAGATTTTTCTTTCCTTTTGTGTTGCAGCTCAACGTAATCTTCCTTGGGATCGCACTTTACAAAATGTTCCATCACACTGCCATTCTCAAACCTGACTCGGGCTGCTTGGACAACATCAAGTAAGGCTTTTCATCAGTTCTCTGTACGTCGTTTTGCTCATTTGTCTGTGTTGCTTCTCAAATAGTATTTTGAGTGGAATCCTAAAATGTTTGAATGAAATGGAAACACTAAAAGTTATTGACTGAACAATGCCAAAAAAAGGTGATTTCACCACACTGAAAATGTCAGCTTCCTCACCCATTTAACTTGTTTAATAGCCGCCTACACCTGCTGGGGAATGTGCTCAGACGGTCTGTGTACAGGATAGCATTTGGCAGTGTTTCTCTCTGTCTGTTTGGTGAGCTGAAACAAAGGTATCCACCCACCTCTGGATCAGTAGTCTTCGCTGTGGATTCTGAGGATTCCGTAACCTGTCCTTGCATTCATTGCCATCTGTTTCCAAAATGTCACCATTTCTGGACAAAATGGCATAAACAATTCAATCAAGAGAATGATGAAGAAAACAATGAAATAAACTAAATTAGACATATTATATGAGATCAAACAATATCAAAGTAGTTCAGGAAAGTTGTAAAGTAGTCAACATTTACTACATTCTACATTTAGCCAATATCAAGATATTTAGAATTCAGACGTGGAAAGGAAACAATTATTTGAATCTATGATAGCTTACTGGCAAATAATGGAAGATTTGGATTGGGACAAAGTTTAATGTCCTATCTGTTTTTAGGAGCCTTAACCATTAGCTCTGAGTTAGTGTTTTCAATTTGACATTTCCTTGGAATTTCAAAGTATAGCAGAGTGTTTTTCTCATGCCCCCTTTTCCACATAGTATTTTATCATGCTGTACGTACGCATTTATCTTCACAAGGTTGTTTCCTTATTATTGATCAATGGCCCCAATACTGAGAATCCCTGAATGAGGGCAGGTCAAATATTGTCACATGATCAATCTCCCATTATTAGAGAGCATCTTTCCATTGACACTGCATTCAGGGGCTGGCAGATGCAATGGTTTGTAGTGATTACGGTAATGTAGAGCCTAATTTCTGTCTTCCCCTATGGTAATCCTAGGCCTACGTTTTAATTACGACTTCACTTACAGTACTGCCTGTTGTAATAGTCAAAGATTGATATTTTAATGACACGTATTTCTGTGAGATGGTAGATCAAGTTTTGAAATGGATCTGAACCATTCATTAAGCTCAGCGCACGAGGTTTTCTCTTAATTTACAGCATGTATCTTTCTGATCCATGCTGATTTGTGGTCAGTTCTGATTATCTAGTCATCTGACTCATGCGCTGTTACTGTGGTTAATTCCCACTTCAATTTTCACAGTGTATTCAGTATGCAATCCAGATACAGTTTTACCTGTAATGCACATTTTATAATGGTTGCTATATGTAATATTCTAACAGAGAGAATACACATCTTTACATATCTTAATCTGTCATTATTATTATTATTATTATTATTATTATTATTATTATTTCATTCAAAGTCTCTCCATAGCAGCTCTGCTCAGCATGTCAGGGTTCATAGTCTCATCTACAGGCATCACAATACATAGAGGACGGCACTGGCACTGTTTCCTTTCAAAAGTGCTTTAAAGTTGCAGAAGAAATTGCAGAATGTAGCGATCAATACGCAATGGAAGAGTCTATATAATAACCACAAACTGCATCTGAATCATTCATTAGATTAGAGGGAACCATCCATTTGGGGGACACAGGATAGTGTGGAGTAATAGACTACTGAATTTCACATTGATCTGCACAGATTCTCTAAGAGATTGGCTTCCTCATTCTCCTGCTCCGGAGTGCATGTGATACGGTTTCAGAGGGTGGCATTCCAAACGGAGTAAAAAATAAGCGCCGAAGCAGTTCTCTGAATGCTGCTCCGGCATTAAAAATGCGTGACACTTTCTTGAAAGGGTGCTTCATGAAGGCACAGTGCTAAATAAGGAATGATAAATCACCACCAGCAGAAATTCATTCATTTATTCGTTTTAATGTTTTAGCAGAGTTGAGGCTTTTCAGCTCTCTGCCCCAAGCCTACCAAAATGCTCCAGCTTCACTGTGCACATGATGAAGCCCAGAGCTCTCCTCTTCATGAGAATAATGACCCCCACATCTGGATTTGCCACGTATTTGCCGATAATGCAAATGACCCTAAGTCGACCCTTGTTTAGAAAGGTTTTGGCCTGCAGATCATGACCGGCATCTTTCCGTTGAAGAGACTCCTTCTCAGGTCAGAGCGCACCCTTTCACATGGCCATGGCCCCCACTTTCCGGGAGTGTGTCTCTTCTGTGAAAATGATCTGTGGCTGTCTAATCTTCACATCTGAGGTCAGTCAAAGATGTCTGTGCAGACACTTCAACCTTTGTTGTGAGTGCTGTTTCATACTGTTGCGAGAATATTAGGTCCAGTTGCAGGAGGTTGCAAGGATGTAATTGGATCAGTCAGCTACCCCACTCCCAAAGACATAGGGAAGCTTGTGAGGCAGACTCTTGTCATATGATGGCCTCTGTCGAAATGGGACTATTACCCTCTCCTGCTTGAAATAGCTTGTTCTCAAAGTAGCAAAAGCTGCACTTTCATGATAAAGACAGCGTGTCTAGGAATACAATTTTGAAAAGACTTTCCAGACCGGCTCATCTTCCATCATCTCTCTTGCCAGACCTATCATTTATCCCTTAATTTAATGGTATATTATTTTAAATCAATGCAGAGTCTATCCATACAGCCATCATGTACTATACTCCTGCTCCTATTAAAATACGCCTTACCCTCAGGCCCATTAAATGCAGTAAAACTAAGATTAGCATACATTTTGGACTACCTCTCCACCTCAGTGTGTTCTGAATATTTGTTTTTACTGTTTCTTGAGGATCCAGGAGGGCTTTTAGGGACTGAGAAAACCTGACATGATAAGAGCAGGAGCGTAACTGAATCCTGGCCAGGTCTGTGCTGACTGCCAACCGTACTCTCTCTGCAGGAGGGAGACTCATTGACAGAGTTCTGGTCTGGCTTGATTGAGTGGTGTGCCCTCATACACAATACACAAACAATACACTTTTAAGATGCTGCTCTGTCCTAAAGAACACAGTATTGAGCTGGAACTCTGACCCAAACCATCATTTGCAGTTTGTGATGTATTCTTTTCTTTCTTAATCACAGTCTTATTTAACTGTTTTTTTTCATCCCCTTGCTTTTGCTGTCATCATTTTAGTTTTCATTTTTGTGGAATGCCACTGGTAAGGTTTAGTTCCAATCAAAATAAACAGGCTACGTTTTGATTGGAAGTTAATGTTCCGTCTCGCTGTACCTTCCTATCCAGCTGGGGATGTGTAGTTCTTACATAGAACAGCGTGATTTTGATTTGTTCTGTCAAGTTTTTCCCTGATTTTGTTTGTTTCTGCTGTGTCTATGTATGTGACAAAGTCTACCTGAACCATATTTTTGGAGGCACGCAGCCTAAACCTTATAAAGCTCTGTTCTTGATTTTTTTAATAATGCAGTAAAACACTAATTATGTCTATTTCCACATTTACACATCAGTAGCCAGACAGTTTTAAAAGATTATTTCATGTGAAAATGAACAGAATTTGTCTTGAAAATGGTGTTGCAGTTATAATTGCAGCTGAATTAAAGCCAATCTGTTATTCATACAGCAGGTAAGTAGAACGCTCTGCAGTAGAATCAGTTGTTTTCCAACCCAAACAGCCCAGCACAGACTTAAATCAGCTGTACGTTCTGTTTTTAGTGCTGTAGTTAATGCGTCAGTGACATAGAGAGATGTAAATGTCGCCTTTTCCCAGAACCAATTAACTTAAATCCTGATCTAAGTTCACAAACTGCATCAACATTTCTACTTTATGTCATCTTCTTTAATCCCACCTCGAGTTATTCTCCTCCCTTTTTCTGTGACCAAAATTGGTCACAACTTTATTCTCAGGTTTGATATGAATAAAACAATACATTTTTAGATTTTTTTCTGTATCCAGAGTATCAGCAGCCATCACTGGTAAAAATCACAGGTTGTAAGTGCGTACTTGCATGATCAAAGCTTTGCTCATTGAGCAGAAGAAGCTTCTTTATTCAAAGGCGGCAAGCTGTGAAAAAGCTGTGAGCGTTTAGCACACCTTGAGTGTCATCGCCACTCGCTGTTTTATTTTTTTTTTTCCCAGCATCTCTGCAGGAGCCACTTCAGCTTTTGAAATGAGTGAGATTGCAGGAAAGTGAACAACTTAACACTGCATTGAAAGTTGTGTGTAATGAGTGCAAGGATAGCATGCTATAAGATGCGAGTGTCGATATTGATCAAGCTGTGATAGCAGCACTAGGTCTCCAGGAACCGTGGGCCTCTCTTCAATCCCGCTAGTATGCACTTCAAAAGCCATGGGTGCTTTGTTTTTTTGTTAACATCACACACTTCTGTAATTTAATCAGCATATGAATACAAAGGTTATGTAAGACATGGGAAAGATAACAGTGATGAATGAATACATTACTCAGAGGTAAAGGAGAAAAGCCAAGGGCTTCCTGGGTAGATTCTCAGAGAGAGAGAGAGGGAGAAAATTAATCATGGGCAAAAATTTGCCTTGGATTCAATCATTATTCTTTTCATGTTTGCTCCCAATCAAATGGAAGCGACTTTATTTATTTTCACAATCACAGACTGGTAATTTCAGCAATCTAAATTCTAAATTAATGTAAAATATCTTTGCATTGAAAACTCTATCACTGTACATTTGTTTGTAAGTCAAGGATAAGGACCGATTTAGGAAACCAAATGCAGGCCTTTGTTTCTCCATGCAGATGAAATGGTGAAAAATGCAATAACACAATGACTCCTCTGTGAGAATCTCTCTCTCTGGGTATGGGCCAAACATCATGATGCACAATAAGAAACATTACCAAATTAAATAATGAGTGAAATACTCATACAAATGGACTTTTCATTGTGATTCATTGTTCCAAGAGTTAAATTTGATTAGTGTGCTTACCGACCCTGACATAATCAGTTTAAAGGCCTGGGAATTATTGATTTATATATTTAACCCATTGTTTATTTATATATTTATTTATTTATTATTTGGTCTTATATAAATTGTTTTTTTTCTCCATTACATTATATGATTAATTTCCTCAGTTTTATTTTGTCAAATTTTAATTTGCGTTACTTCTATAGATAATGCAAGATGACTGCTCAGCAAACGAAATGGCAGATGCCTTATTGTTTTGTTAAATATGTTGTTTTATATTACTGTTCTTGATTGTTTTTCTCTGGCACAGCCTTTAATGCATACTGACATAAGAGAATGTCATGACCAGTTACAGTCGTTGCATAGCAGAGGAGCAGATATAAAAGCACACATCTGCAGTAGCCAGGAATAAAGTAAATTACTATGAAGTTGAAAAGCAATAATGATTATAATGCTTTATATTAAGTTGAAAGTCCAAGCTCAACATTAGTAATAAGCATGTCATGCTATTACACAAAACAGTGAGGTCAACATATAGCATTCCTATTCATTTTAAGCAAGGTGAATCCTATTGTCACCATTGCAGCGGCTCCTTTGCTCCTAGCTAAGCTAGACAGCACTAATTGATGCTGGATTTCGGCTGGCCTTTCGGAGGAGTGGAATGGGGACCTCTGAAGTCATTAGGACACAGTCTTCACTGCAGGTGCCCTCTCCGCCCTGTTGCCTGGAGATTTTTCCACAGCTTTTTTCACCCCATGCTGCCATCATAATTAATGTGGTTTTTCTGTTGCAGCTGGCAATGTGGAACTCTGAAATCCCAAAGTCACTTAAAATATGTAGTGATATTACATTTCTATTATTATTATTATTATTAATATTATATGAATACATTTCATTGCTAGTGCAACAGCTGTTGATTGCGACAGAGATGTGTGCTCTGTTGGGTTTTGTAGCTTTGTTACTCTGCTCTCTCACAAAATAGGTACCAGTGGGGATACAGAGATGGAAATTATTCAAAAAAAAATTTTTTTCCTCCTTTTTTTTTGGCACCAATTTGGTTCCAGTTCTCTTTGCAGGTTATGGGAATTCACAAGAGTATATTGTTTTAGTGGTTTGAAAGTGCAATGTTTTACATGGTACTTCTAACAAGTTAAATAGTGGCTGTGATTTGATAGCAATCTGTATCTTCTGTTCTCTGCCACGGAGGTGTTTATCTTTGTTCGTATCACAGTAATCCATATGTTGGTTAGTGCTGCCAAATGGCCAAAAAAGCCCAGTTTTAAAATGTTTTTGCTGTGTCTCTATGACAGTGTAGGCAACATTGAGGTAAGTTATTGCATCATTGTAGCTGGCAACTAATTAGCTGTCCCATTTGATATTATTGTTGCTTTGGAACTATTGACAGGTTGTTTTTTATTGTATTTATTTATTTTATGTTGTTGAGGTTTTGTTTACCTCTACTTTACACCCACCCCCATCTCTCCACTGCCCCCTGTCCCCTGTCACACAGGTTTTTTTTTTTTTTGTGTTTTTTTTTTTTGGCTGGTAATTGCAAATTATAAATGTATGCACACAAATTCTTACATAAATGTCAAGAAACAGGGCTGATTGTCGTATATTTGTGCTGGCAATACAGTTGGATTTTGTATGGATGCATCTTGTTCCATACTATGCTGTTTAAGGTCTGTAAATCAATTACTTTCATCCCTGAATGGACCTGACCATGATCTCTCCCATTCCAGACTGATGCTGTCCCCTCTTACCCTGTGCTGTTTACAGCCATGCTGGAGCGAATTATGTCTGTTAAATGTTGTCCCCAGTAGCCCTTTTGGGTTTATATGGGATCAGCTCAACTGTTGCTGTCATTAAGATAATAAATCATTTGTTTCTTTGCACCTGGCCCTTGCATTAAAAAGCAACACTTGACGCATCAGTATTTATCATAACGTAAGAAATATGAAACTGAGCGATAACAGCTAACACCTGCATGTCACTCAGAAGATTGCAGTTTAGCTTAACATAATATCTCCGTGAGCGTATACAGTACTGCTATATTCGTGTGACTGAACAGTCATTTTCTGCTGTTCTGTGCATCCAAGTCATTATATGGTCCTTTTACATTAAAATACATAAACATGTCTCTGTGCCCCTAAGAACAAAGTTATAGTATTCCAAGCACCCTTAAGTGTAATTTTCCATATGTCAGCACACAAGTAAATTTGAACATGCGGTCGGTCAATCTTTAAGCTTCCAGCACATTTAAACGTGTCATAAATATGCATATTATGGTAATATAAATGTTTGTTTTTTTTTTACATGTAGCCTAATCAAAATGATTCTGTTTTTGTGGGGTTGGGGGTTGGGGGGGGATTCAAGGAATGAATACAGGAAAAAAAAATGAATTTGAGAACATTTGGTATATACTAAGCCTTCAAATTCTCAGCAGATAGAGACAGACAGACAGATGAAACAAGGTAAATGTAGCACTGCAGGGCCAAGGCAAATAAAATTGATTAAATATAATGACCTGATGGTTGAGCGATGTAGATTTTAATGATTTGAATCAGAGCTCATCTCTGTAGTATCCGAAGTCATTTTCTGAAATAATGCAACATAATAACATGATTCAATAATGCATGCATTGCATCCTAATTCAAAATAGAGCAAACAGGAAGCCATAATTAGAGACATAGTTTATGTATTTATTCATTGTGTAGCATACTCAACAGGGTCCATTGTAATATGTTTCCTTAAGGCCATGTTAAAACAATAATGACTTTCTCCTGTGGATCTTAATTTGTTCCATTCTTAATTACAGGGACAATAAAGTGGTTACACACCTGCAGAGAACTGGCCCAAATCCTGGCTTGTTTATTTATTTTTGCTGACCCCATCTTTTCATTTCACCAAAGCTTGCGCCCAGCTGTGTGATCTATTTTATTATTTCTCTCTGAAGTACAGAGTGCAGAAATATTCCTTTTTATTGCATGCTTTCGTTTGAGAGTTTGCTGAAAGGAGTACCACTGCTGATATCTGGTTTTACAGTCTGCTTTACACTTTAATATGAGGATCTCTGACTGGCATTGTGATATGCCAGAGGTAGAAACAGACATCAACATGTTAAGATAAGAAAATGAGACCAGAGAGGGGTGGGGCAGAAGGCAGAGGCTGCAGTTTGGAACAGGCGAACGTTGGTGGTTCATGGGTGAAATGGAGGGGATTAAAATGTACCAGAATAGAAATTTTACCCTTGCTACTGAGCAATATAATATCTAAAGATAGCAGCCATCACATGGTGAATTGGTTATAAAGGTAATTAATGTTGAAAGAAATGTGGTAAACCCACATGTGACTCTTCAGTCTGAAAGGAGCCATGTGCAGCACACTGTATGTAAAGAATGTTAAAAGAGGGTAAAAAAAAAAACTGTTATTATAAATGGAACTAATATGATTTTTGAAAATAATGCATTGGACACAACAGAGCACCTATGATTTCATTTATCAAATACATTTTTTGATATTAATTTCCTCTGACCTCTGCATGAAATTGTTCACTTTTACTTGGCACTTTACTTGGCTAGTTATGATGATGATGACAATGATGACAGGAAAATGTCAGTGAAGCTCAGGCAGGTTTTAATAACTGAGTGATGCTACCAAAATAACTAGGAACATGACATAGTTGATTTTCAAAAAAATTTTCAAAAAAAAAAAGGTTATTTTCAGAGATGTATTTATTTTGTCATCTGGCTAAAACAGGAGACCACTCTTTGATGTTCATGAAAAAAATAAGTTACAATGAACTAGAGAACACTCTGTTAGCCCCAGAAATCTGCATGACGTGTGGTTTCTTTCAAATCCACACCTGTTTCTCAGTCCTGTATTTGTCATATTTGCATGATTTCTCATGCTGTTTTATAGGCCTACATTTTAAATTCCCTAGCCTGCGCTGCACTATAGTTACTGTGGCTGTATAGAGTGAGCAAATTTCTACCTGTAACCAAAAATGTAGCCAAACCCAAAAACATTGCTCCACCCCAGTTGATTGCAGTGGCAGCGCTCGAGATTATTTTGTTACGAAACAAAGTAATCAGACATGTTGTGTGCGCTCCCTGCTGAGGTTTTGATGCTGAGCGAGGGTGTCAGCCTCCTCATCTCCACGCATACCGCATGCTGAGCTTTTACCAAGCCCCCTAAAAGATGTTTGTGTCCATCTTTGATTTCCACAAGTTATTAACTGTGGCCCAGGTGGAAGTTTTTGAGAAAGAGGGGAAGTGGCAGACTCTATCCTTTATTTTCTACTAAGGGTCCATCTTACTGCATCATTTTAAGGTGGTTGAATGCTGACAGAAATCATCAAATCCATCACAGCACCACCCCCCATCTATCTCTCTCTCTCTCTCTCTCTCTCTCTCTCCCTCTCCTTCTCTGTTTCTCTGATTACTGCCAAGTTAGCTCATCAAATTAATTGGTCTCACAGCAACAGAGACAGGAAGGAGTGACCTTTTGAAGGAAATGACAAATTGTAATGGATTTTTTTAATGGAAGTCTCTATACTGCAGAATGTGCATTAAAATATCAGTCACTGACAGTTTGGCTATGAAAAAATAAACAAAAGTTATAAAAAAAAGTAATAAACAAAAAATACTAAGGAATAGACATATTAAAAATAACACCAATTGTCCAATATCATCTTAACTAAAATCTAAATGACTTTGAAGAATGTGATAATATTGGTTAATATCTGTTTAATCACAAAAATGCTATGATATTTTTCAGTGAGGAAGCAAGCTGTAATTGTGGATTTGACTGACGTGCTGTGCTGGTTTTTGTCTTGCAGGTCTTGGGTCATTGGTGCCATTGCTCTGCTGTGTCTCCTCGGGCTGACTTGGGCTTTTGGGTTGATGTATATCAATGAAAACACGGTCATCATGGCCTACCTATTTACAATATTCAACTCATTGCAAGGGATGTTTATTTTCATATTTCACTGCATCCTGCAAAAGAAGGTAAGGTTGTAACAATGGTCTTTCTTTCTTTCTCTCATTCTGTCTTTCTTCCATTCCTTCTTTCTTTCTGTCTTTCTTGTAACACTGTAAACACAATCAAGATTGTTCTTAAAAAAACATATTGCTGCATGCAAGGCTATATTTAGCTTCATTTTTTTTTGAAAGGGAGGGGGTATCAGCGTATGAAAACAAATGAACACAATCTCCATATGATTGTTTGTCCTGTGCTATTAAAGTGGGGTAGGCTTTAAAGGAAATGGATTGATTGTATTTTTTCCAGAGTCCATGCTGTGTCTTTGGTCTTCAAGGAGAGAGGCAGGAGATTGTTGGCTCAAACCTATAGCAAAACATTATATTTCTTTAATTCCAATAATATAGAAAATATGTCAAAATATATGACTGACACGTCACTCTAGCAACAATCTTTATGTACAGCTTCAAGAGGAGGCCACAATTAACATGATTCTCATCAGCAAGTTATTAATTGTTCTGGAAGTTGAATTTGAAACAGCATATCATATCATATCATTTCATATCATCAGTGCCTTTTTTGTGTAACAGCAGAAATTGTACCATACACAGGAACACGCACACATATTATTTCATTCTTTCTCTATCTGCTCCAGGACGCAGCACAGAAAATAATACATCATTGATATAACAGTAAATGTACAATTTACAAAAACAGACTATTTTCCAAGTACTGAATAAGATAATGTGGACAGCTAAGTACATTGCATTTCATTGTCTGCTCCAGCATTTTTGCCTTGTAAAAATATAAACAGAACACTAACAATAAAATAGCCCCTGACGCTAATTCATGAATAGCACTTTAGGTTGGGATTGTGTTACAGCCTTAAGTGTTACTTTGGTCCTCTAGCCCTGACAGATTCATTTGAGCTTTGATGATGGTAAGAGAAGTGTGCTCCATTACTTGTCCTTCGGTGGGTCTGTGGTGGTGTCTGTGGTGTAGACACGTTGTTATTTTCACAGATGTACTGCAGGTAATGGAGAGCTGAATGTCAGTCTGACTGCCTGAGTTTAAGAGCCCTTTTGGCAGCATGGAGATCTACTAGTACAGGAAGAAAATAATGTAAAGCATCTCTTGGACTGATCTTTTTTTAAATTCTTGTATCTTGAATTTAGCTCGACACATTGTCATTTTCTTGATTATCTTAATCGGTTTCCCTTTCTAACTATTCTGAATGCCTGACTTACTTGTTTCTGTGTAACGCTAATTTGGCAAATCATTCAAAGTGAACAGCAGAATACAGCTGAATTATATCAAATGAAAGCGTGGGTATCTGCTGCGTCACAGGTGCGTAAGGAGTATGGGAAATGTCTGCGCGCTCAGTGCTGCAGTGGGAAGAGTGTGGAGACCTCCATAACCTCAGGGAAAACCACCACTTCCCGTACACCTGGGCGCTATTCTACAGGTTCACAGGTAGGAATCTCTCTGTCTGTTTCTCTCTGACTCTCTCTGTCACAGACACACACACACAAACACACACACACACAAACACACACGCACATACATTCGTTCTCTCTCTGTCTCACACACACTCACACTCACACCCACATTTATTCTCTGTCTGTCTCTCACACACGCACACACACACACACACACACACACACACATTTCATTCTCTCTCTGTCTCACACACACACACACATACACACTCACTCACACACACACCCACATTTATTCTCTGTCTGTCTCACACACACACACACACATATTCATTCTCTGTCTGTCTCACACACACACATACACACATATTCATTCTCTGTCTGTCTCACACACACACACTCACACACACACACACACACACTCACACATACACACATATTCATTCTCTGTCTGTCGCACACACACACACACACACACACACACACACACACATCCTGGCATGCTGTTGTTTAAGGAGTCTTCTCCTCCCTCAGCTGCCACCTTCTGAACCATTAGCAGCCTTCTCCCCTTCGCAAATTGGCCTGTCAAACACAGACTGTGGGGAAATCCGTAAACCCACCATGTCACCTATCAAAATCAGCTCCTTGACTTCTTAAGCATCAGGTTTCACACTTGCCCTTTGCCTGCTCTTTAAATTGACATATGTAGGAATCTCGCTGAAACTGGAGGGAATGAGCTCCATTTTGAAAGAACTGTCATCAGCATTGCCTAAAACTGTAGGAGCATAGAAACATGAATGTCCTTTTTTTTAAAAGTCGTACACTTTCCAAAATTCAAAACACCCAGTTGTGCTTCCTGGCCTGTCCCATTGCTGTAACTGTCTCCCAGCCCACCAGATCAAATGGCGTCAGGTGCTGGTTCAGGTTGAAGTCTATCAGATCTAACACGCTGCACTAAACAGAAACACTGCCGACTAAAAACATCCATCATTGGTGATGATATGGACAAATATGTATCAGTAACAGCAAATGCCAGCATAGTTGGGTATACCACTGCAGTACAGGCAGGTGCTATAGTATGACAATCCAACTGGCAGGTACAAACCTGTTCGTGTAAAACCAATGGTACAGTGCTGTAGCTCAAACCTAATGCACCAGTGATATATACATCTAATTAAGAGTTGCTGGGTAACAACACGTATTGACTTTAATTATATAAGCCTGGACATTTTAAGGACTGGCTGTAAAAAGGTGGTAATTGATGGTGAAATCGCAGGGTTCCAAACAAACATGTAATCAACAAAGTACATTGTAAACTTCTGTCATTTTTGCATGTACGTTTAGAGAATGCTCTAATCTGAAGGACAATTCCCTGTCTGTGGCATGCACTGTTATTATCTGATTGAATCCAGGCTCAAAAGCGCCATGTGTAAATGTGTAAATGTTTAAATGTGCGGATAAGTGATTTTACTGAGGATACCAAAAAATAGACAAATAGCAATGGGTTGTTCACTGAAGCTTTAGCTCCTGACTTTGCATTTGATCTGATGCTTTCAAATGACATCAAATGAGACGTCTCACAAATGTCAAAGCAGTGAGGTTCAGGGAGCAGGGACGTGGCTGAGACGTGTTGTCAGTGAGTCTCCTCTCATCGGCACACGGTGATGATCTGTGACCGGATTCAGTGTGTCCACGGTGCCTCTTGCATTTTGCGTCAGATCTCCAGACTGAGGTCATGTCCTGGTTTGAAAACCAAGGAGGTTATCTGGATTCCCTTTCACTGAAACCTGCCTTTTTGCCTTATACATATGCATTCCCTGGCTTTGGACACTTTGAAGAAAACTGAAATTTTATGCTCTTTTTCAACAGAACCATTGATAACAGGTATTTCATCATATTCCATAACCACAGATAACCTAATTACTAATTCCATTTTACAAAATCAAATTTACTGTCCAAATGGCCACTGAAGAAAAAAAGTCTTGAGAATTCCAAATAAGCCACGCCTCAAAGTTTAACTTGCATAGTCTTTATTTATGTGTACTTTTACATTTCAAACTTAATTTTGAATTCTTCAGTTGAAAAATTATTATACATAAATAATAAATACTGCATGTGTATATTAATTTATATTTACCAAACATTTATTACTGAAAATACAATGAATGAGTAACATGAGCTTCCCACTGCAGTCTTAGTTTCCTCAATAGCCGCACAGACCCATCAAAAGACTGTATGAGTGTGACAGGTTGATTTATAGACCGCCATTGGCCAGTGGTAGGTTCCGCTTTCTGAGTCCTCCTGCTCGGGCCGCGGGACATTAGTTCACGCTTTGTTCCACGGTCGCCGTGGCTGCTGTCGACCTGTCAGCCAATCGGCGGTCCCGCGAGGCTCATCTCTCCGTCCTCTGCTCCCTTTCTCCCTCTCCAGAGCCGGATCCGTCGAATGTGGAACGACACCGTCAGAAAGCAGTCCGAGTCATCCTTCATCACGGGCGACATAAACAGCTCGGCGTCGCTGAACAGAGGTAAACGCGGAGCTAACCGACTCGCCTCCTCTCCCAGATCAGCAGGAGAGTGACAAGTTTTCTTTTTCCCGTGGCCACATTAATGAGGGTTTAAACCATCAACAGCTATAGCTCGGTCCCTCGCAACTCATTACTGCATCTGCGCCCCGCGCTCTCCCTGACAGCTGCCTGGTACACGCCATTTATTTTTTTATTTATTCATGTATTTTATTTATTTATGTCTGAGTACCAGTAATGACTTTTAAGAGGAGACTTCCAAAGCCAAAACTGACAGCGTAAGTTGACTGACAGACTGAGTGTGGTTTGGGAGGAGACAAAGGGTTCCTCCTTGGTACCAACGCTGATTTTTGCTGCAAAATATGAGACAGCTCTCAGTTGCCTCTGTGGCAGTGATTTAAAGTTAACAGACACGGCCAAACCCCAAAAGAAATAATAAGTCTTATCTTTATGTGTTTTATTTGAGGCGCTTCAGTTTTCTGAGTTTTTTTTTTTTTTTTTTAAAGAGCAGACATTTATACCCATTTTGCTCAAATATAAATGTGTTATTTCCTCAGTTTTTGCACACCTCCACCTGCCTTCATTAATGTCATCTCTGTAATGTAGTAAAAATTTACCATAATTTTGTGAAATTTGTAAAAGATACATTTAAACCAAACAATGCAGTTAATTTAACAAAAACTATTGAGTTGTGAAATCGACATAACCACTATACAAATGGAACACAAATGAGGTGCCTGTTTTTAATTTGATACAATCTGTTGAAATAATGCGTTTTCGGTTGATTGTATTGACAAACACACACAAATGCAATGCTTTTACACATTGTTTTCCTTAAATAGCTCGGTTACACAAAATAATACATGAAAAACAGTGACGTGATGTTTCAGACAGTGGATTTGTGTGCTACTAAGGAGATATTCCAAATATGGCAGCACTCTGTGGGTTAGAGGAACACCTTGTTCTGAGCAAGGTCTCGATCAGGGCAAGTTTACTCCAGTGCAGAATATCCTTTTGACAGTTTGAAAACACTTGCCCAAGTAAATCTGACGAGTGTATAAAAGTCTGGGAAAGTCATAACATAACTTTCTGCCCAAAATTCTGTCGCACCACTTACTTGGTAACATTCCATTAGCGAAATTCTAGCACGTTTCAATTAAACCATTTCAGCATTCCAATCTTTTGGGAAAAGGGGTGACATTGAGCATGCATAGCAGAAAAAGAATGGCTTGAGGACAAAATTTTGCAAAACTGGCAGGACAGTAACAACAAGGGTGTACCTCAAGAGCAACATGGTTGTGATTTAAATAAAAGGAGAGAAATTCTTATGTACTGACATAGGCTGAAGGATTTCACATATAACTACATGTAAATGAGAATATTAATGGAATATTTTTGTTGAATTATGAAATGCGCCTGGTCTGAATCTTATCTTTTTCAGAAAAGGGGCAATAAGCAGAGTTGTCTGTGAATTTAAATGTACTCAGTGAAAGCAAGTAAAGGTAAGCATTGTGTTGACTCTCAGTAGCCATGTTATACCATAGATAAGTCTTTCCTCCTCTTCCACATGATGAGCTTAATGAAGACACAGGTCAGTTGATGGAAGGTTGTGCCCTGTGCTCCTCCGTCACTATATCGGTCTGGACTGCAGATTCTCCTGGACACTAATAAGCTGTTAGGGTGACAGATTGATGTGCTTAAGTGAGGCAATCCCAAGATTTCTCTTTCGCTGACACCAGGGAAGCAGGGGGAGGAGGGGAGGAGGGGAGAGGCCGGGCATATATCACACCTCGGCTGGTGTGGACATACAGTGTGTGCTTCACCTCTGTCTCCAGGGATTTTCAAATTGGGTTGGGGGGGTTCACTCAGAATACAAGACAGCAGACAGGAAGAGATGCAAACTTGGAATGCAAGCCAAAAAACATATCTCTACAATTAATTAGTGATGCTTCCTATAATGAATACTAATGATCGCAAAAATAAAAAAAGGACAGTCGGAGGATGGGTGCCAGTGATGGAAAGGGTTGTCTGGTTGTTGATGGTCCTTAGTCCATCATAGTTAGATAAAAATAGCAAGAGTGTAGAAAAACAGTTTGAAATCTATCACCTGGAAAAATGTGCAAAAGAAAAAGCCAGGAAAACAGCATAACGAAGGGAAACCGGTTATCCATAGATCATTAAACTTTCCTCCCCCAAAAACGGGTAATGTTTAATTACCCTGAACTGGAAACAATGAGACAAGAGTCATGTGTCCAACGAGGTATTCAAACAAGAGAGACTCGTGTCTTTCCACACATTTCATTACCTGACTCAGAGAAGTAAGAAAGAGACCCCCACCTGAAAATCAATGGGGTGTAGCACACTGTCCGCCAGTCACGCGCCAGAAAAAAATTACAGTTTGGCATGGCATAAAACAGTGAAGGTTTTGGCTGGACTGCTTTCAGTGAAACAAGTCAAACATCATTCTGAAGCGTCTCTTAGTCAGACCACTGATCCATAAAGAACATTTTATTCACTATCTTTATTTGGGCCATACACAGCAGTAAAATATAGCAGTAAAAATATTTGGTGCATGTTTCTATAACAGGCGCAAGATCTGATTTTGTCGGGGTATGTCCAGAATTGGATAAAAATGTTTGATTTTAATAGAGCTTTACCACTTTAAAACTGGCAAAATAACCACCTTCCCCATTGACATGTTCTCAACAAACTCTTAAATGATTGGAAATATGAGGAAATAACACTGGTTCACTGTTGATCTGCCACAGATGCATCCAAAGGAAAGTAAAAAATCACAATCCCATTTAACTGTGTCTTCTAAATTTTCTCCTATTGACAGGGGTCCGTATATTTTGCAGCAAACCACATGTTTTTTTCAAGACAGAAAGTCTTGAGGCAAGCTGTCAGCCACTTCTGACTGCCTGTTTCATGGGCACTGGAATGAAAATTGGACAAACCTTTGTTGTTCATCCATATCTTCTTTTGCTCATTAAAAAAAGAAAAAAATCAGAAAAGGTTATACTATTGAATCAGACTTCAAAACACACTTCCATGTCAGAAAAATCTGACATGGCTTTTGAAAGAGAATGGGAGATTACTAGCTTTGGGGTGGATGTGGGGGTGGATAAACACTAAAGATTTAACTCCTGTTTTGTGTCTTGGATGTAGTACTACGTCATGCTGTATGTACTGTATACTGTTGCATCAGGCTGGCTTCCATTATTTGTCTGAATGTGAAGGCACAGAGGCTAGCTTTGTAACTGTGTTCCCATTGAGCAAACAACCAAACAACAACAACAACAACAACAACAACAAAAAAAGATGCACTGCCCTTGTCCATATATTACAGTTTAGTGTTGTATCCTTCAGTGTTTTCAGCTTGCCGCTGCTACACCTGAAAACAAGATGGATTGTTGGCATCCGTTTTTTTGTACTGCATTTGCCTGATTGATTTGTATGTTTTCTTTCTCTGTCTCTATCTGGCTGCTGCAGGGGCCATGGCTAACCATCTAATAACTAATGCTCTCCTACGTCCTCATGGCACTAACAATCCTTATAACACTTTGCTTGGGGAATCGGCCGTCTATAACAACCCCTCTGTGAGCATGTACAACACGCAAGGTGTGCTAGCCTTTTCTTCCCTCAATTCTTTCTGACAACCGTGTTTGATCTGGCCTTACGAGGCACTGATTGGTGAACACCTGCTTTTCAAAGGATGTGGTGTGGATTCGGTTTATCATGGCTACCCAGCTGAGACCTTGAATATGATCTACTTATGCTGAGGGCCCATTTATGCTGTTGGAAAACTGTAAATAAATACATGTCTTCCTATTGATTATGTATGACTGCAAAAAAATCTGAAAACCATACCTATACATGTTTCTGTAATGATTTATTAAAAGGTAATGATTTAATTATTGGAGTTTGTTTCAAACAAATTTTGGGAGAGGCAACCTTCGGACAACCCTTCACTCAAACACCAGTATCTGTCCAATCCGGTTGTATACACAGGTATTAATTTGCCATGTACCTTCACTCCCATCATGCTCTCTGTTACCTGCATCCCCCCTCCCCATCTCCACCTTAAAGTCTACTTCCCTTTCTTACGTTTTTTTCCCCTTTTTGTTTTCAGGGGGGTTCACTTCATCCTAAAAAATAGTGAGGCATGTCACTGCCCCCCTGGACTCTAAGCCCAAGATCAATGTTCCTACCAATATACAACTCACTACATCATAATAAACTCCTTCCAAACACATTCATGTTGTCTGAAGGATCATTCTCCTGAACTGTATATTTTTGATTGAGGTGATATATATAGTTCAGCCATGTTCTGGTAGAACTGACATGCAATTAAACCTTTAAGTCATACCTAATTAAAAGGGACTAAATGTATTTCACTGTTGTCTAACATTATGAGTCGGCTCTTAAAACAGCATAAAATTATTCAAAGCATTAGTCCATGCATACTGCAACAGTGTGCTTGCACAGCATGTCACTGCGAAATTCAGTAATCATTTAATCAGCTTGACTATTTGACAGAAACCTGTTTAGACCTACTGGGAGCCAGATATATCTGCTGTTTCCTTTGGATGTTTTGCTGCACTTCAAGTCTCTACTGCTTGTGTGCTTGTGTGTTATGTCTGTCTGTGTTTACATTCGTGACAGTCATTGTTTCAGGGGTTTTGTGAACACTTGTATGGTAAGTCCACGCAGCAATGTTACCAAGAGTGTGTTTGTATAAAGTTCTGGTTTAAAACATTCTTTTAATGTCTTGTGTATAAAGTTGTACATTTCATAACTGAGTCGTCTTAGTCTCATTGAGCGGTGTCGTGACTCCTGCTTATGATGTAATTTAAAAGATTAGACATAGACAAAAGCAGATGCTTTGAAGCTAAAAGAATATTATTCTTTGAATTATTTTCTGAAATATCTCTAAAATTCTAAACTAAATGTGACAAAGAATGTACTTATTTACCCTGCATGTTCCTTGATGCATTTGAGGGAGTCAAACTGCAAAATTTGACAGGAAAAAAAAAAAACCTTCAGAAATCACACTGCTGCCACCAGAGCCTGATACCTCTTTATTTAAAGAATGTCCGACTCTGTAAAATGTGGGAGTGTCAGTACAGAGACTTTGTCTGCGTTGATTTACAAATGAATGCAGGTACTTGAGCGCAAGTGCACTTGCTATAAGATATGAGTTACAGTTTAAGGGAGGTCATTTATCTTGGCTCTCTTTACTAAATTACCTCCAACTATGTGAAAGTGAAAAACTTACAGGATGTCCATGGGAATTCAGGCTAGTTGGGAACTAACATGTTTTCTGTGGTATATTCTTTATTAACTTTGGTCTTAGTTTTGGTTGAGAGTGTATTTAATATTTTAGTTAAAATAAAATAGTAAAAATAACAGAAAAATAACTGAGTCCTGTCTTCACAAACAAGACTGTATTATGGTGCTCTTTATTTGAGTTCCACTTTTACTAAAAAAGCGGAAAAATAAAACATTGGAATTCGTTTGCACTAACCCATAATGAATACATGTTATTGTGGTTGAACAGAATGTCCCACTTGGACAACATTTTGAATTCACTGAAAGCTATTCATTCCACTGAAATGAATAAAAAAAACCTCTCCTTACTTTCATTCAGCTCTATAGACAAAGGTCATTCTAATGAATATTTAATAAAAACCCTCAATAGTTGTTAAAGGCAAATGAAAGACGAGTGAACATCAATGTTTTTTTCTTTTGTTCGTGCTCCTCTAATGTGTCACTGTGAGCTTACTGGTGTTCTTTCTTTCTTTTCCTCCATGCTGTCGTTCAGCACCCTACAGAGAGACAAGTATGGGAGTAAAGCTAAACATTGCATATCAAATGTAATTGACCTCAGCTTGCTTTCTTTTCACTCTATGCCGATAAAGGGGGGGGAATTACTGACCAGTCATTCTCTCTTCATCCTCCATTCCAATAAAAGTGCATCTAAATTCCAAATTTGGTTAATGATTTTACCTAGCATTGACTTATTGTGATACCTTTAAGAAAAAAACTATGAACATTGGGTTGCATAATAAACATATTTTATAGTATATTTCAATAATTCCATTTCAGCTGAACAGTAATTTACATCATGTCATCAGCATTGCATCACAATGGTATATTTTTTCTTAGAATTCCAAAACCTCAAGGAGAAATGCGCTATACATACAGTATTTTAGTTATATTTATTATGTAAACATAATTTTAAAACTATTTTGGGTCAATGAAATACCAATATATTTGTTAAGTCAACAATAAAGTATGTGAGTGATGTTGTAAATTTATTTATTTTTTTTTCTAAACTGAGAAATATAAATTTGGGTAATGGATTTGGATTTGAATTGATGTATTACTCAAATTAAGTCAATTGGGATTCCACTTTCTCTGCATGGGAGAGAACAGAAAGTCTATTTGAATGTACTTTTTATTTATTTTGGCATACTTTTTTCTGCCAACCAAACAATGGCCCATATTTATCACAGCAAAAGTTAAAAACACCTGTAAAGTCACCAAAAACAGAGCTCAAAACATGATGTGATTTTGCTTTGGTAAACGGAATACTATACCTGGACAAAGGTGCTGCTTTGTTAAATAAGGGCCCATGTGACTGAGGTCTATACTGAAATCCTTTCTTACACACAATCTTTGCAAAAGCATGACTTTGTATCATTTGAGTATGTGCGCATGTGTGTGTGTGTGTTTGTGTGTATGTGTTCATGTGTGTATCAATTTGTCAGCTGCATTCATTTCATGTTGTCATATGTCTATTTTATTTTAGTGTGAACGTATCTGTAAATCATAGCTTGTTGCTGTAGAATTTACTTGATTTTAATGTGTCCAAATCTGTAAATATTAAAAAAAGCCATAAGTTTACAGTTTTGTTTCCTTACTTATTTTTCAATAGATATCCTTAATATGAAAGGTTCTTTTTAGTCAGAATTAGAGTAAGCATGGGTAAGGAGTCAAGGATTTAAATATATGATTTTGTAGGTCATTAGCATACTTTTTAGCCCAAAACATGTTTTGTATTGATAAATACAAATGTAATCAAATGAAACCAAAAAAGACATATGTTTCAACACCAGATCAAATCTGACCAATCAGTCAATGGTTATCATATTACTCAAATTATTTGGTCTGCTATCACTGTGACCGTTGATGGCATTTTCATAAACTCTCCAAATTAAATTATGAAATGCAGTTTAGTAAAATAAATGCCAAAAATGTCAGTTTAACATTTAAGTGATAGGACCAGTAGTATAGCTAATATTCAGATGAAAATTTTAGATTTAAATGTTTGTAAATTTTATATATATATATATATATATATATATATATATATATATATATATATATGTGTGTATATATAAAATTTACAAACATTTATATACATAATGTTTCCTTCCTTTCTTTATTTATTTATTTATTTTACTTTTTTCCAGAGGGAATTCTGAACAATGCCAGGGATACAAGTGTCATGGATACTCTACCACTGAATGGTAACCATGGAAACAGTTACAACATGGCCAGTGGAGAGTACATGAGCGACTGTGTGCAGATCATTGACCGCGGCTACAACCACAAGGAGACCACGCTGGAGAAGAAGATTTTGAAGGAGCTCACCTCCAACTACATCCCCTCTTACCTGAACAACCATGAGCGGTCCAGCGAGCAGAACCGAAACCTCATGAACAAGCTGGTGAACAACGTCGGCGTTGGAGGTGGCAGCGCCGCCAAGGGAGACGAGCCCGTCGCCCTTGACAACCCCACCCCTTTCAACCGTGAGGAGGCCTTGGGTCTGGAGCTGATACGGGAAGAGTCCAACGCTCCTCTCCTCCCGCCACGGGCCCCGCCCACTGACAACCACCAACCCCACCACTTCTCCCGGCGGAGGATCCCCCAGGAAAACAGCGAGAGCTTTTTCCCCCTGCTCACCAACGAGCAGACGGAGGAGTCGCAGTCGCCACACAGGGACTCCTTGTACACCAGTATGCCTGTGCTCACCGGCTCACCCGACGCGGAAACCAGCAGCACCAAGGAGGAAGTGGAGCTACCGACCAGCAAAAGCGCTGACGCGGATGACGTTTATTACAAAAGTATGCCAAACTTGGGCTCCAGGAACCATATTCACGAGCTGCATACATACTACCAAATGGGCAGGGGCAGCAGTGACGGATTTATAGTTCCTCCCAACAAAGAAGAGGATTCTTCCCCCGAGGAGCCTCCCCAAGAGCCGTCCCACCTGGTCACTAGCCTATAGAGGGTGATCCGTTCCCATGGTTTCTCATTCTGGTCAACCGTTTGCAGTGGTGGACTTTTGAGTTTATTTTTCCCCCTGTATTCTTGAAATGTTTATGCCATTCAAGTACTGAATGAAACTGAGACAAAAAAAAACAATGAGACTCGTTCGATGGCTTGAAGCGTTTTTGGCGTGTTTGACTTGAGAGTAGAACGGTTGCTCGATTGAGCTTGATGTTCTTTCTAACCCCACTGACTTTGCTGGCTCCATTCTCCAAACTCCTTGCCAGAAACGTGGTCCCTGGCCTATGTGGAACATTTAAAGGATGCACCTGATATCCTCAGTCTAATGTCTCTTTGGTCACCCCCCAAAGGGGGGCGCTGTTCAGACTGTAAAAGGAGAAAGAGGGAACTGCATACTTAGGAGTCTCGCTTTTTTTTGTGGACGTTCCAAAGGAATTACAAACCACTCCCAAACTGTCTGCCAATAGTTGAGTGTGTAGAATGAACAAAATAAACCAACAATTAAAACAAAAAAAAAAACAATCAAAAACTATTTTTATTATACTTCTGTATCCATACTTGCTTTTTAAAGTTTCTTCCTATCCGGTGTAATACAGCACATTTTGCTGTGTCGTTCTTGCGAGTTAAGCAACACGTTGTTTTGGGAAAATGAAAAAAAAAAAAAAAAAAAAAACATGAAGGAACTCTTTATCATATGTGCTGGAAAGAGCATATTTTATGTTTTTGCTGTAATAATTCCAGTTATTAAAGGACAAAAAACTAATTACAGAGAATTATAATGAATTTCTATGTAAATGTACAGATACTAGCATTGCACATAATAGTAAGCTTTTTTCTGTTTCTCCAAGCTTCTGTCTCTGTAAATGTACTAATTAACAGTTTTCTTTCTGTTGTGCTGGTCTTGCAGGTTTATTCTACCAGTAGGAGCGATTTTTGTTTTTTTTATTTTTCCCTCCTCGTGTTTCTTATGAACAAACAAGAACTGAACAGACAGTGTCGGCAGCCGCAGTCACCAGGCTTTTGGCTTGCCTTTCCGCCCTCTTGTGGTACTACCATTCACCTCTGAGGGAGCTGTTCATTGTCAGTGAGGGGCACTACCGTTTCAAGGCCTGCGTCCTCTATTTGCAGCCAGAGAATAAATCACTTCACAATAACATTATCAATCAATGTTCCCACATATGTTTCAAATATAATTTCACCAAGGCTGCAATGGCAGACGCTAATCAATTACGCCATTGGCAATGTTCAAAAGACACTGTAGGGCAGAAGTCTTTGTCTGAAATGTAGGTTTTTTTTTTTAAATGTTTGGCCAAAAGGAAACCAGGCCCAACAAGTAACAAACTGAAACAGAACATTAGTGAACAGATCTAGTAGTAGCAGATCATGAACGTTCGTAAGCTGTCAGGAGCATCCGCAATCAAAGCCAAACACTCACCGTGGAATCCTCTCAGCTAACCAGTCAGTCTTCATGACAAATAGCAAAGAGAATATCTGTGGGAAGGAGAAAATGTACGATTTTGTTGAGCACTAGGCACTCGTTAAAGAAGTGCTGAGATTTGACTTCATTTTGAATTCTGGACAAAGTTTAACTGGAAGTCCTTTGTTTTACTCCCCTGACAGAAATTATTTATTTATTTGTTTAAAAACAAAGAGGCAAAGCGTAAAATGGGAAAGGGGGGTCAGTTTTGAATGGTTAAAAAAACATTAGCAGCACAGTTAGTTTTTTCTTTGTTTGTTTTTTGATAATTATTTATTCATTTTGTATGGTTTCCAAGTTGAATGACCTCATAACTAATATTTGTTGTAAAAGTGAAACTTGTTTGCCAACAAATAAATTACTGATTAAGATTTACAACAAAATAATCACCATGATTTTTTTGTTATTTTCCTGGGTGTCAGCGTGAATACTTGTTTAATCATAGAAAAGTCCAGTAGGGGATTAAAAATTATTCTATAGCATCTGACAATTGACAGATTATCTTGAGTTCAATATCACTGAAGTTTGACTATTTCAGTCAGAATTTAAAATGACAACATAAAAGAATTATTGGACAAATAAGACCAAAAAGATGGTTTGATCATTGATCTAATCTGATCTAATCTAATTGTTTTCAGTGGGATCTCAGTAAAATCAGAACATCCCTGTCTATAGCTTCTGCGTAAGGGACTGACAGATGAGCTGACACTTTATTACAATATAAATGTTAAATTCTACCTTTGATCATTCAATTGATTCAATCAACATGTGTCTTAATCTTCAACTGATGGTTAAATTCATGGTTTTTTTTTATTGATATCCTCAAGGATTTTTTCTCTTAATAAAAAAAATTAAGTTAATGCAATTCATTAAAGGTCACATTTAAGGAAACAGGTTTCTGGAGTGCAGGCTGTCACTGTGTAGCACTGTGCACATTCCCAGAGGGTTCAGCCACTTACTTTTATATTGGAGCCCGGCTGTCTTTTGACCATATTAGATCCCTTTGTCCCAAGATACACATCATGCCTCGTACAAATAATAAAACTCACGGCTATAGAAATGAACGTTCTCATTAGTGCAAAGATGGATTTGGGTCTGATGAGAAAAAAGAGCTCACACTTACTGTACAGTGATTTGCATCCCATTGCACTTTATTTTGGTCATTGTTCTGTTCACATTTAAATCGAGGAGGGCCATTTGAACAGCATGCTGTACACATTTTTCGAATTGAAACCACTTTCTAAAAAGGGTGAAACCAAACAATGCAAGGTGTGGCGGCACTGATGTGAATCTAGAAGAAAAATTAATGCTCATTTGTGTAATTATGATGTGGTGATTTTGGGGAATGGGTGGGGGTGGGGGGAGGGGCGGGTGGAGTGGGTTGGGGGTACAGTGACAAACATGGTGCCTTCCACGTGGGGTTAAAGATAAGGAGGAGTCTGGTAAAATGAGCTGTCGTGTCATTTTTAAATATAATTTGTTAAACCTACTACAGATAATACATATGTAAATGTTTGTTTTGGTATATTTGTAACAACCAAATAAAGGTATACAAGGCGCCCTACAACTTTGATTTCTGGCTAAAAATATGTCAAGGCTAAATGCATTATTATTATTATTATTATTGTTATTATTATTATTATTATTATTATTATTGCATAAACACCATTAAGGCAAGCCATACTTTGTATCTTACAGTGTTTATTTATGTATAAGTTACAAGATATCCAATTTGCAGTGCTGGATATTGAATGAAGCGATTCAGGTTAATTAACTTGCCTAAGGGTAGCATTGCCTCACCTGAGAATCAAAGCTCCAGCCGTCTGGTGAAGAACACGTTTCTCGCCCAGATGTACCTTGCATTTCATTCTCTGGCTCTCTTTTATTGCTTTCCAATGACTCCTGTATGATGTTCAGGAAAAGCATGCATATTCTCACATTTCTCTTTGTCAGCCTGAATTATTCTTGTTGGCAATCTGGGATAGGTGGTAATCATCATTTACCACATGAGCGTGAAGAATAGGACTGCTCCGGATGACTCACACTGTAAAGGAGTTTTAAAATAAAGTTCTGAAAGCAAGCAAGATCCATGTGACTGGGTGTTCCAGTCCCAGCCGTGCCTTTGGCAGCTATGGCTAGAGGTTTGCATGGGTAAGGCTACAACTGGCCCAGCCTTGCTGGGGAAAGACTGGTGGTAAGCTGGCTAGTTCTGTTAGACTCATTCCTCTGTAACAGCCCCTCCTGGTCAGACAGGGTGGCTACAGGTGCATGAACTGAGTTCTTAAAAAACAGGAAAAGCATACTATACAGCACCTTGTTGCAAACAAATCAGACTGGAAAAAAACACTGTTGTGCTATAAATTAATGCCACCTTGACGAAGGTGTAGATTAATCAGACCAATGCCTTTTTGTATGGCACATAACAGTCTATGCTAGCATGATGTTTCATATTACATATTCATATTACACACATATTCGTTTACAATCAATAAGATATACGTTCAGAATTTTTGTATTGCTTCTGCAATGAGTGACACAAGGCGAGCGGCCTATTTCGCATGTTTAACTTTGTGAAAGATGGGGATGAGTGAGAGGCGAGCTGGAAATGGAAAAGTGCAGGAAATGAGAGAGATGCATGCTGGGTAGCTGTCTCCCGCTGTGAGGGGTCCACAGTCGAGTGGATCTGTGTTTTACCGCCTCTGCCTCCACTTTGGCAAGAGCTACGGCTTCCTGCGTGTCATTTTGACTGGTGTTTGCAAAGTGAGGAGTTAATGAAATCTGCTGAAAAGTGACTCCTGCCAGCATCCACATTATTAATGACTGAGTGAGGGAGCTGGCGCTGTACGGGTCTCCAGACTGAACGTCTGCTTACGCTGCACCAAAACACCCTTGCAGGTAAACGGCCTGTCATAACTTTACAGGATCTGCCTTGTAAATTTAAACGACAGCCTTTCTAATAACATTTATCTGAGAGGAGCGTCACATGACTGCAGATTCATTTCTTTTTGTCTGCCGTAAATATAACGTAAGAGATTAACCCTTATGAAGGTAACATCTCAATGTAGGGGATACGTGGGACAGTTATAACCACCGCTAATGGTAAGCATTCATTATACATAACACATGTTCAAATGTCAAACATGGATTGTGGGTCTGTGTAGAATTATTTTTCTTCTTGCAAATAATATTTCAGAGATGATATTATATTTCACACAGTTAAAGGACTCGTGTGTGGGTGTGTAGGAAGGAAAATATTTATGATTTACATTGCTTGAAGCAATTAACACATACAGTCTATAAAGTCTCAGCTTGACATCCATGTATTTCTTTTTCTTAAGATACAAAAACAAATGTCTGGCTATTACTATCTGAATATGACCTCCAGGGAAAATATTTTAATGGACATTCCAAAGAAAGTCAAAACGTTCTTTCTGTTTGCACAGTGTTAACTAATTTTGGGGTGCTTTCAATCTGGAGCGTTCAAATGTTACAGGTCTGGATTCAATCAACATGTACCTGTAATTTTGAATTTCAAGTAAATGTCTTGAGTTTTTCTTCAAAAACACGAGTTCATTTTGGTGATGGGTGATATCTTCTAAACTCTGTTTGTATCTAAAGTAAAAAAATATTTTTGAACATAATGTTTAATCCTTATCTTAAAAAAAAACAAGGAGAGAGAAGCATGTAAGTTTGACTGTCAGGGAAGCTGTCTTTTCATGAAGGCATTTGCAACCATGACGTGAAGAATGATCAGTGGTGATCACAAGATTGATCTGCTTTGAGCCCTGCGCCGCCAGTGGCAGATGATTAAAGATAGCTGTTTAAGATATATTTGAGATGCTTGATTACTTCCTGTGCTAATTCATGCATTACATCAAACACACTGCCAGAGGAATGTTTGAGGGAAGCTATTCTTTAGTAGTCTGTGTAAATAACACTCTTTGCTTCTAGCACTTTGATGTTCATTTAAGCATTATGAACTCATAGCAGAAAGATTTTATAAAATACTGGGAACTATCTGGATCAGCAGAGTAACCAGTATTTCCTATTATTTGTGTGGAGTGCAACATTGCTGTGTCAGGTGAACGTGTCTAAATATCCTTTTATGATTATGGAATTGGCTTTTTTGCAGTGCAAAATAGATAACGACATTATTTTATTGATGATAAACACATATGAGCAGTTTTTGTCTCAACCTTTGGTTAAATATTACAAAAACACAGAATGGTCAATCCAAATGAGGAACAATATAAGAATAATAATAGAACAATGAGGATCAGTATAAAAAGACAGTTTTTCAGACTTGCAGATTGTATACATATATATAAATATTCAACATAGAATATTTGTAAAATAGAATATAAATATTCAACATTATTTGGATGATTTTATTGCATTACAACAATATGTTTACAGCTGCCCAGATAGCCACTGCACATTTTAATTAAAAATGAGATAGCAAACAACACATGGAACAACACATCGACAGGAATTAAATTGTATGAACTTTGTGTGTTTGTGGTGTTGCAGATCTTGCATCATTCCTTTCCATCTCAGGTTATAAGACACTTCTGGAGGAGGATTCAGAGTGATCTCCTCTGTACAGGAGGACAGGAAAGTGCACAGCCGACAGTACAGTGACCTCATCTCCAGTACTTGTATACACTGAGGAGGGCACATGTGTCTCCAGCATATGAATATGTCATGTACTTTTGAGTATACTTCCCAAGAACCATCTCTCCCATATTCTCTATCATATCCTGTCTAGTAGAAAATATCTAATAAGTGAGAAGGTTGACAGCACCAGTGATGGTGTGTGTGTGTGTGTGTATGTGTGTTTGTGTGTGTGTGTTTGTTTGTGTATCTCCCAGCGGTTGTCATTGTAACTCTGATACAAAGCTGAATTTATTTCATAGCTTCCCCTGTAGAGTCGATGCAGAACATTCCCTACAGAATACTAAATGAAAGGTGAATCAATGTCATCTTGAGCATTATGTGTCAGCTAAGCTTGGCAAGTCTGGAAATAAAAGGAACCTCTGCCGTACCTATTTCCTCTGATATACATATGCCACAGAGGACCCACAGCTCATTCATGTGCATGTGTCTGTGTGTGTATGTGTGTATTATACTCACAAATCAAATCAGACCTGAATTTCAAAATGATCCATACATATTTCTAAATGTTGCCTTGTCTGTCCTAGTAGAAACAAACATTATTTTGGAAGCCGTACTGGGGATGCTGAGATAGAAGCACAATCACAGTAACTTCAACATATACATCTCAAAATGAGGAGAAATGACTGATTATCTTTTTTTAACTACCATTAAGTCCACATTCAAAGAGGGAAAATTTGTGCTATGAATGACTTGTTTTGCCCTTTTAAAGCACACTTGTAATGAATTAACGGTGGAGAAATAACTGCCTTATAACTCATTTGAACTATGGACAAATTAGTCAAACAAATGTAAATAGCTTCCGACTCATTTGATGCTGTTATAATATACTTGTAAAATGTTCTTGAAAAACTATTAAAATACAAAACCTTGACAAATATGGGTGTGAACTTGCTGACAAGTTCTTACTATTCGGGTTTTAATGTAGAAAAGCTACTTTGAAGTCACCTTTTTAGTCGCCTTTGAACCATCACAAAGCCATCAGTGCAGGATGGTAACCAATCAAAAGTGGCTGAAGTATCAAATGCTTCAGTATTATGTGCAGGAAGTAGTTTGGGCCGAGTTTGTGGTGCGGCATGGGTGTGTGAGCAGTGCTCGGCTGAGTGCACAGTGTGGTTCTCTGGAGTCACAGCACCCTTGCCCTGGGGAACTGTGTTTAACTCCCCTGCTTTGGTTGGCTGAGCGGAGCGAAGCCGCCGAGGGACAGTGCTGATGAGCGTGGGTGATTACTGCGACTGCACATTAGCTGCTGCAGAATGCGGCACACGGGACACAACACTAAAGGTTGCCGTGGAGATTCACTGGGACTTACGGCTCGTTATGTAACCGGGTTCCACATCCCCATCTTTCTCCCTGCATGGCCAGGCCTCTCAGGACCAACACAGCCATTGTCTCCCTGAACAGCTGCTTTAGACTGTGAGACAGACAATCACTGTTATGACTCATTTATTAATCATGTTTTTCCCTTTTTACCATGATGAATACCTACCATTACTGTGGTTGCAGATGTTATGCACTAGTTAAACCAATTATATTAATTTAGATTAGGAACGACTAAATTGAAAATATACACGTAGTTTCAATAAACTAACATCAGTAAAACAGTATGATTTGAAGACAAAATATTATAAATCATGATAAATTCTCTTTGTTTGACAATATCATTTTCATTAAATATATGAACTTACCCCTGACCTAGATGTTGAAGTCTAAATGAAGATAGCATCATCTAATCAAAGAAAGTCAATAAAAATGATTCAAAGGCAGACTTATTTTCTAATATTAATTTCCAGAGGGACCAAGGCAATTTTCTTTATTATGATGAAATCAACACATTTTAGATTGAGTGTTGAGATTGTGTCATACCAGAACAGGTGGTACGGCCAGAATGTCCTGCTGACGTCTGAAAACCTTGACACAAACTCATTATTCTCCCCACATTCAGTCATGTCATATATTTTAAAGGCACAAAATTATCTTGCACAGAGACGATGTCCTGTCAAAGATCGGCCATTCATCTCTGGTGGTCTGACAATGTTGGACATCGTATTTAATGAGCTCTGAGGCTGCCTTAATAAATTGCAAGTTTTCTGCTTCTTTGTCTATCAAATCTATGCAAGTTATGTGACATTGTAGTGGAAACCAAAAGCAATGCCTGTTTCATAGTTCACAGCATGCCCGGCGTTACATGTGTTTATGCATACTCAGATTTTTGACAGTTAAAGGGAATTGGGTGGTGGTGTGACTTTGGGGGTTTGCACATAAGGGTATCACAACTGATCCTCTTGATTGTTCTCCATTCCATTTTCATAAAAATAGTTCTAATAACAAATGCAAACTATTCCAGATTTTATAAGATATTTCGGTTTATGAATGAATGACAAATTCTTGGTCTATTAAACATCATTAATTATGTAAGTCAAATTCCTACCTTCCTTATTACCTACCTACCTCTTGGAAAACACTGCATTAGTGGGCAGGTCATGCAAATTATTTGCTATTTTATTTGACTTATGGAAAGGAAATAATTCTTGTACTTGTAAGACCCAACCTATACACACACATTCCTACTGTTAGGACCTTAAAAGTGATTCACCATGAAGTAAAGAACTGAAATTAATCTACAACTTATTGTCATTACATAAAAACTTCTGTTTTTCACTTTTACTTTAATTATCATATTATCATATAAATAGATGTCCAGTTGGAACATATCATAGATGTGTGTGCGAGCAAATTGGACCATATTAGCTCAAATTAGAAATAAAGCACATGTGGGAGGAAATCACTGATTTTAATGAAACCGTACTTAATTGAATTGAATCATGTTTATTGTGAAATATGAATATTATGAAATGTTTTCTTGTATTTAAGTGACATTGCTTACCATTTATTTCTGTATATTTGTTTGAAATATGTAATATTTCTCTGTTGTTTTATGTTGTATGCATTTAGTTTGGCTAAGCAGTGTTCAGCTGAGAAATGTCTAGAGTTAGAGATCTAGAGTTAGTTTTGCTTGACCTAATGATTGCATCTGCACTGGCATAGAGTAAGTCTTGAGAGCTGTGAATTATTGCCCCTGGATTCATTGAGTTAAAAAACCACAACACTCCAAAAGCGTGAATGACTCCATATTTAGTCTTATTTGAGACATGCTGACTAAGGAAAGTGGACCGAAATGCAGCCACGCATTTCAAATTCAACAAATTGTTGGCATTGGTAAGGGCAATACCTTTACGCGCACACGTCTTCAACAAATAATTTAAATGATTCCAAGTGTTATCCTTCTCCATGCAATATGGTAGCACAAAAAAATGTATTTAAAAACTGCAGCAGCAGAAAAAAATATGCTTACACTCAATGACAAGCAATTTCCAGCATGATTCAGACTCATCTTTGTTTCAGTCTCATTTATGTTGCAAGATTCTTTTTGAAGCTATGTGCAGAGAAAACACAGCTGTCTGTTGCATAAGTCATTTTGGTGTATTGAATATAAGAAGAAATTCTAACACAAAAATATGAGCCGTGACATTCCATTGAACTGATCCCAGTTATATATACAGAGAAGCAGCACTGCCTTTAGCACTTGCTTATTCATATCTTCAGGTTCATTAAGTAGAGCTGCAAAGTACTTGGTAGGTTGGTTGTTATAATTTGATGCTGCCAGTTATAATACATCATCAGGACTGCACATTTAGACTGAAGTACTCATACATTTGAATTTATGTATTTATTTTGCAATAAACACTTGGCTAGGAATGGCTTCCCAGTGTCCAATGCAATGACCTTTTGCATTGGTAAACAGTGTAGTTGTCATGGGCCAAGATTAAACAAAATGTGCCCATAATTGGTGGGACTTACAGTGTGTAATACAGTCTCTGACATGGATGTTTTGATGCTTAGTTATTATAAATACCATTGCATTCATCATTTGCTTAAGAGTTTCTTTGATACTATTACTGTACAATATAATTAATCATGCTAGGGCAAAATTGAAGAGGATATTTTAGATAGGAATGCAGTAACTATACTTGGTATGTATTTCTCTTGAATTTGCATATAGCTGCAAAATTCCCCGGAGTGTTTACTTCTCCTCCCATTAAAGGAATATTATTACTCAAATTATCAAAAATTGAAAACTCACATTTTTGAGGGCTGACATCTTATTAAACATGTCTGACAAGGATAAAGGAAGTTTTTTGGGGGGATTTTAAATGTGAGATTTTTCTCCAATTTAATGGAAGTTGCAAACTTCTTTTGGTGATTGGGTATGTGAAACATGTTACTGCTGACTCAGCAGTATTGTTGAAAAACATGCTCTTCAAAGAAAGGATACGAAAACAGCACAGAAATTAAGCCTAAACTGAGAGTCTAAACTCTAAACTGATACTTGCTTTGTTCATAATATTGTCACAAGGAATTGTTTCTTTTTTCAATGCTTTCACATCAGCTTGAACTCAGCATGAAACGAGTGTAAACCTTAACGAATAATTAAGAACTAAAAAGACTACCTGAAGTGTGTCATTGTCATGGACAAATGAAAATTGTGATTGATCGGATTATTTCTTTGCTTTTCCCCTGCAACTTCATGTATATGTGATGCTCCATTTTCATAAAACAACTACAGTGATCTTTAATTACAAGAACAAGAAGATTTACCACTCATTATGGCCACATCTCAACCATCAATACCTAAAAATGTCATGAGTCTCATAGAAGATAGCATAAAAATTCAATATTTCCTCTTAGACTTTTTAAGCTTTGATTAACCATCTAGAAATGACTTTGCAAACTAAGGGCACGTGCGAGTCGCAGCATGATCAGTTACACTCAGGAGCTCTTCTTCATCCTGGCTTCTTTCAGCTGTGAGGCACTCTGGAGAGATGACCAGCGCAGTACCACTGGCCTGTACTTCATGCTCACTGACTCAGGCACAAGGCCTACATCCTAAGGTACAAATGAGTGACCGCAGTACTGCGGGAATTTTAACTGAGCGCTGACCTTTTCCACAGTATGCATGAGAGAGAGAGAGAGAGAGAGAGAGAGAGAGAGAGAGAGAGCAATAAAAACACTGTGAATCTGTGAAAAACTGTGAAAAAGCATGGTCTCTGCACACTGTATATGGTAAAATACTCTTATTTTTAAAAAAAAAAAAAACACAAAAAAGCAAAAGTTGAAAGCATTACAATCCTCAAGCAGTACTGAAATCTACTGTCCATTGTCACTTTTGATTTCCTTATCATGATCAGTGTCAACAACATATCAGCATGCATTTCTAACACAATTACATAAATTAAAAAAAAAAATTACAGTATGAAGCAATTCTTCAACCATTTGGCTTCCTCTCCAACAACCTGATGGGACCGTCCATGCGATTAGTGGCATTACAACATCAATAATTATTAAGCGATGGCATTAACAGCGATTAGAGCAAACTCGATGGGACAGATGTAATCATAGGAACACAGATGCAGACACTGCAGAGATTACAAGCTGCCAAGTAGAGAGACGGCTCATTCAAATGGAGGATCATAGCAGGCTTAAACTGAAAATGCCATCCTACATCTCTAAGATGTGGCGTGTGTTCAGGTGCATATGCTCTCTGTTTCGCTGAAGCGCCAGGGCATTGTCAGATCAGAAAAGAAAAAAAAAAAAACAGCACCCTGTATCTGCCTTGCCTGTGCATTTCAATGAGCTTCTTCTGAAGACACGAGGGATTAAAATAATGGTTTAGATTATAAACACACGGTGTGAAGGCTTCCTTCAAAAAAATGTCGAAATGTTCTACGAGACAGATCCTGGACAGAGATGCACGTTTGCTATTCATTAATAAATAATGTGTCTCCGTTGTTCAGAACTGAAAGCTATATACAGTATTGTTAAAAGAACAGGCAGATACAGACTTGCTATGAGTAAAGAGCTGCTGCTGCTTTCCTTTCTTCTAATGCACCGTGGCCCTGCTTGGAGGAGTTTAAACGGATCAAATGAATGCTGCTACTGAATCCACTGTTTTCCTAAGATGCATTCTCCACTCCTGCCAGAGATCCCATGTTAGTCTTTCACAAATACTGATGTAGTCATTATGTGAAGCAAGTGTCAACACAAGCTGTCCCAGGTAAGCAGAGCATGAATGGAGAGGTGGGATGGAGCTAAACTCACGGCTGAAAGGCATTACAGCCCCGGTCTCCGAGATTTGTCTTTGTTCCAGTGGTCTGGAAAGCGCTACATTCATCCACAGAGAGTCCATTACAAATGAAAACAAATCATTCCGAGCAGGAGAGAACTTCCGGGATGTAGCTTCATTTTACGGGGAGGATGTGGGCTCGCTGCTGTGGCAGAGCACCATATCTCATTTCAGACCTCTCTCAGTGGGGGAGGGGGGGGGCAGAGACTGGGGGAAGGGCGGTGTAAACTGATTCAGAAGGTGAAAGAGCTGAAATAACAATTATATGAAGTCGAGTGATGGCGCGATCACAGACTGGGGAAAAATGAATTGATTTCTGCACATAAAATGAAGGATATTCAATCGAGTTTTGACATAGTGGGCGTTGTTGGGCGGCTTACTCCGGTTGCTTGTGAAGAACTAGCAAACAAGATTGTCTCAGATCATTATTGTGTTCTGGAAAGAGAGATATTCCTGACTTCAGTAACATATCTCTGAATCAAAAGAAAGCACATGCATGCACAAATACATACACACTCATACACACACACACGCGCACACACACAAACACACACTCAGGTGAGAATGTTAGAAAGGGTGACAGGGAGTATGCTTGTTCCAGCTTTGCCTTGAACTTTAAAACACTTCTCACTTAAAACGTCCTGTGTCTAGGCAACCAAATAGCAGCATAACATTCAGTAGGCGCAATTTATTGACCATTTTGTGTGAATAAACAGTGTCAGAAGACCTGGTAAAATCAACAAACTGACTGTGGCATGGGGCTCCAGGGAGCCCAGGTGTTTCAGAAGTTTCTGGAACAGACACGGCCTCTCCTGCCATGTCTGAGTTAAATGCCTCAGGGACCAAACCATGGGTAACATTTCGCAGATTTTGCTTCTTATCACTCTATTTCCAGTATGTACCAGCATGGTGGTATAAAACGGAGGGCTTTTCATGTGCTTTTCTGGCAGTCAGTTTGGGTGCCAGTTACCATTTGGGGTTTGGAATACACAGAGCCAGAAGACTGGACTGCATTGGAATAACAAGTACTGAGTGATATTTAAATTAATTTGCATTTTTGCTTGCAGCCAACTAAGAAGGTAAGCCATAGAGGACCATATGTTTAATCGGCTACATGGCTGTAAGGATCCTCCTTGGCTACTGAAGCACACGCGGGTTTGAAATTAGCAGTTGCAAACCAGGGAAGTCTCAAAAGTAATAATTCCAATCACAACGGTGGAAGCGTGGGTTGCTTAGCAAAGTGGCAACAAGGTACGCACCAAACAGAAAAGGCAAACAAATGAAACAAGCATGCCAACTGCTAATTATTGAGTGGCTATGCACAATAACACACAGTGTGGTTAGCATGCAGTACAGATGGGCAATGGACATTCACTGAAGACCAGATTGGTTGAAATGTGTTGTCTACCTCACAAAGTGCAAATCTATTGCAGTTGTTTGTTCTTAGCTTGTCTGTACTGTTCACAGACCATACTGTACTTTGTATGACTTGGGCAACTTAATAATAAACACATAGCACACTTGTCTCACCAACAACACGGTTACATATCTGTTCTGTATGGTTTCAATCTCAGGAATCCAAAGTCTTCCATTACCTGAAAATGCATATTTATGATAAATTTATAAACTGCAAAAGTGAAAGTAATTAAACTTTGGTAATGGTGTATGATAATGGCAGTACTGTTTTGTGCACTGATTGAAAATTGAAAACTGAAAATTTCCACCTCACACAGGTCGCAGTGAAGAGCATTTTGACATTCGCCGCATAAGGAGGAGAGCACGACATGCGACAGAGCCCATTAAGAAGCAGCAGAATCTCCCGTGTTGTTAGCCTCCTCGGTAATAGATACGTGCCTGAGGAGCTTAGGTCGGGGGGCTGATTGTTGTGGGACTGGTATATGCAGGATGTCTGTGCATGGAGCCTTGGACTGACAGCCTGGAATTTTCCAGATGGGAATGTATTCATGCTCTATTAATCCTAACGGAGGCTTTTATGGCTTGGGCAGAATGATTCATAAAGGAATGCAGTAGCAAACATATGTAGTGGTGTTGGCTGTTAATTATAACTCCGCCCTCAATCTTACCATCTACCTCAGAGGTCAAACCAGGGTTTGCACCAATAATAGGACACAGCTATCAGAGGATTCAACACTTAGTGAATTCACATAAGAAATTAAACACAAATTTTGGAGGAAAGTAACAAGAGATTTCAATTAAATTCATTTCAAACAGCCTAGCCAACATATTAGAATGAGAAAACAATGTGAAATACAAAGTATTTGATGACATTTATTATTTACAAAAGACATAGATGGAAGAATAATTAGAAAAGATAAAATGTAAGCCAAATTCATTATCTTGTACTCTTGATTATTTTATGATTTGAGGTTGTCTACTGCTTGAGACTGATATGTGTATAGTAGGACAAAACAACTTGATGATCAATCACAACTGATTGGCTCTGTGGGACCAGGAAATTCATCTCACATGCAAAGCTTACAGGCCTGTCACATGACTGCACACAACAGGCCTGTCACATGACCCATAACAGGAAGTGGCATTTCTAAATTGGATATGGTCTCACAACAATGGTTCATAAATGTAAATAATAATAATAAAAAAAGACACTATCGCACAGTCCTTTACTGTAGCACTGTAAATGACTGGTCCAGTGTATATGTCAGCTCCTATGCCACACAAAAGTTAATGTGCAGACCAGTGCCTCCCCAGCACCCACTGGACCCCAAAACATCGCCTCCCCCACTGCCACCTCATGCACTTTCAAAGAGAGAAGAAATCTAGTCTCGCGTCACAGAACACTGAGGAAATAAAGCACAATGAGTTATTTCAGGTCTGGTACTTCATCCAAAATCCAAAACCAAGTCCGTTAAAACAACAATGTTCCCATTTTCCTCCACGGTCATGTGCTTTCACTTTGCCCAGAATCTGAGGGGCAGCAAGTGGACTCAAGACAAGGGCGAAGGGACTGACTCATCGAGATTAATTAGAGAAGTACGTGTGAGATGATGAGTGATTCTGAGAACAGTGGGAGCTTCAGACACCTAGCAGAGGATGGAGGCATGCAGGAGCCGCTGTGGCTTGTTTTCACAGGTGGACGGACAGACTGACGCTCTGCGTGAATGTTTACCAGCGATGCTTACCGACAGAAGGCCTGGCCGGGGAAACGACTAAATGCAGCAATTTATCCCTCCAACTGTCAAAGCAGCAAACATGCAACTGCTAACATTTCAAATCCCTGAGAATCTTTTAAAAAATGTGTACATAAGCTAATAATGTTTTATCAGTGCTGGAAGCAAGCTCTTCCACCAGATATTCATTTTGTATTTAGATTTGTGTATTAAAGCAAGTGCAAAACATAATTTTAAGGAGAAACAAAGTCAATAAATTTTCATTTGAGGGTTTAGAGTCATTTGAGGTTTTGCGCAGATATTCGATTCATTCACACTAATACACGTTCTCAACAGGACATGATAAAAATATATATTCTTAGCATAATCTCTCATCTCATCTAAGCATGATGATGGTGACAGCAGTGATGATATTGATGATGATGATGATGATAATAACAATGTCGCCAATCTGATATTACTATCTATAGAGGCTGGTTGCAGGTTACTATCACTTTGAATTTCAGCAATGGTCTGTTGATCCAAATTGGTCAGGGGTTGTTTCTCTGTATCCCATAATTGCGTAGTATATGAACCGTTCATTTCCCTTGCTTCAGAGTAAACCCCTTTGGCCTGACAAAAACATTCAGCTCTGTCAGTCTCAAGATATTGGATATGTCATCCTTCATTTTCTATGCCGTGGGCTACTGGAAAACTTACCATAACACCACCCCACTCCCCCCAACCTATGCATTGGCTTGTAGAATAAAGGATGAGAGCAGTGAGAACACTTGAAGCAAATATTAATGGTAAAATGAACAGACAGGATCTGTGCCCCATTTAACACAAATCAACAGAGACAACAGAACGCTCAATATTTTCTCATCTGCAGAATATGTGGTAGAAAGCAGAACTGGCAATAATCTACACAACGCCAGAGTTGCCTTAGGTGGAAATACATACGCCTGAATGCGATATTACTGCACATTACAGATGGAAATAACATCCCTTCATTCAAATCTGAAGTTGCCATCACAAACCATTCTTTATAATACTGCCAGAGAAAAAAGATCACATGACTTCTTTTCATCCTATGAAAATTCATCCTCCTGAGTGACAGGCACCAGAGATAGCATCTGGTTGGTCGGGCAGAAGCAGTCCCAGCCTCTTCATGCCAAAAGTATTGCTTCACATTAACATCTCTGTAGCACAGCAGAAGGACAGTAAAAATGGAGGTCACTTGCCCATAAAGAAAAACCCACCTCCATAACTTTCAGACCACACATTTAGTTTTTCCTGGATTATCAGTCACTATGACCAAAGGTCAAAGTTTTTTGAGTGTGTGGGTGCTCTGACTGAATACACAGTAATCATAAGTCCTGTTTGTTTTAACAGCATATGGGCTTAAAAAGCGTAAGTGTGCTTGATTGAATTCCTGCTAGGTACATGTCAGGTTAGAAACGTTGTAAAGGTTGACATTTTAAAGGCTAGAGGCAAGCCAAAAAAATATCCCAACCCCTGAGGAGTGATTGACAGTTATTTAAAAAAATAAAACCAATTGAAAACGAAGCATAATAAAAAGCTATGCAAATGAGCATTACTAAAAGCAATGCAAATGAGCAGCATGAAAAGGAATGCAAAACAGCACACCACAAAGCAATATCACTGTGCAGACACTTCATTTTGTGTTTGTCCTTTCTGGTTTTGGTGTAATTCAGCCAAATTGTAAGGCAATGCAAACAACCGTGACATGAAATGATGACCACTAACAATCATTGTTGCCAGGTTTTAAAAATGTATTATGGTCTATAGAGATTATTACAAAACTTTGAAAGATATTCACAAATGTTGACACCTGAAATGGCAATGGGAGCAACATGTCCAGTTGTACATGTTTCTGAATGTAGTATATGTTGGTCAAGCTGGCATTTATAGTCATGCATTAGAAAGATAATATCAGAATTTAGATTCCAAGACCATATGTTGAAGATAGACAGGCTTACAGAGCAGGGAGGTATTTCATTTTCCAAGAACCAATAAAGAAATCTGCTGCTGAAAACCAAATCTTTAACCATGAATTATGCACTGGGTTGTATGTTCAAGTAGTCTGTATTTCAAAAATACTTTCAATGGCTGTTAACACAAACTTGGGTAAATGTTGAGTTTCACAAATTTTCAGAGTGCAGTATGAACTCAGGCACAGACAGGAGTGAAAAAAACCAAAGTATATTAAAACCAAAAATCAAGTCCAGAAAACCAGAAACATAGTCAAAGGCAGGCACAGGTCAAAACTAGGATGTCACAGAGAACAGCACAAAAACACAATCCAAAAACAAGGTAGAGAAAACAGGCAAAGTCATAACCAGGCAGACACAGCAAATAGAATGAAAACAGGATCCAGAAATTGTTAAAGCAGAATTTTAATACACAGACTAATGAGCAAACGAGACACAGGTGAACAACAGGGCAGGTTAAACAAATGAGCAATCAGCTAGGCAGGTAACACAGAAGGCAGGGCAGACACAAAGGGGAATGAAAACAAAAACACATGGACAAGGAAATGGAAATCCAAAACTCACAAACACAACCAAACAAAACTGAAAACAACACATCACGGAACAGCATTACTGACACAAATGGTCCTCATGGAAGATGAACAATGCTGTGTGTGTTCAGTAGTTGGGACAATTTCTGGACTGCAACCTACATAAATACCTCTCACTAGTGTAGGGGTGGGCAAGAAGAGCTGTGTAACAATCAGAATGCTATCTCAGATCCCCTTTCAAAGCCACCATTTAACTTCATGGCTACTGAAGTTTCTTGGCAGCTCTGTCAGTGGTGCATGAAGATTCTTCAGTTTGAGGATTCTGAAATATATGTGACAAAAACAGCTGATAATAATGTTATTTTTTCCAGGATCACATCTTGCCTTCTGCTGATACATCGTGGAAAAAGTCGTCACATTCTTCAGATCAACCTTAGTAATGAAATATTTTTCTTTCAGCCAGCTCATGAATTTCAAAAAACAATGAGGAGTTCTTGACCCCAATGAAATATTCCATATTTTACATCTAAAGTTGAATTTGGTGCATTCATCTCAACAGAACATAAGTGACAATCTCCATGTACTTCAAAATCAATCCACATGTATGAAAGCTTCGTTTGTGATAATTTTTTTAATAATTGGTAGGATGATAGTTAAAAAAGAATCTTGGTAAAAGGCTACAATGATATTTTAATATGAAAGGACTGGTTGCAAAAGAAGTGGGGATTTTTTTTTCTGCCGAACACCTATCCTGCCCTGCCATTCACAATTAAATAATGCCCAGTCCATTGGTGTCAGCTGTTGTGCATCAGAAATATTATTCACTGGAGGAGAAAGGCAGTGACAATGGCACAGAGGCTAAAATTAGGTTTAACAAGATCTCCATAATCTCTTTTAATTTCCCATGATTCTCTGTCCTCAGTAAAGGCACACGCTCTTCCCCTGACATCGGTTAATTTATTTTGCATTAAAAACACCATGCCACATTTTATGAGCCCTTAAAATAGACCAGCAAAACAATCCCAAAACACCAGTTGGCAGGGCTGTCTTGGCAAGGTAAAAATCTGAATCCAAATTATTTTTTTCAGCGGTTTTAGCTGAAAAATAAATTTGACCCAAGGGATAGATTTATTTCTACAAGAGATAGCTTCACTTTAAGCTATTTATATGATTTAAATTTAAACCAAGTTTATCACCTGTCTGAGGAGCCAGCTTTTACACATTTTAATGTTAGCAACACACCTGATTAAACGCCTACAGAGATTAATGAGTAATTGACCATACCGTTCTTCACACATTCTTGACTAAAGTTGCTTAGGGTAAAATAATGGTATGAACATGATAAATGTTATGAAAATGCAAATGTGATTTTTCTTTTTCTTAAAAATTGTCAGCTTTTTTTTTTTTTTTTTTTTTTTAAATATTAAAATATTTATTTTAATTTGTTTAATTATATTACAGTGTTATCATGTTACAGTTATTTAAGTAGCCAGTCTACTAAAATATTGGCTCACATGATTTATGCAGCATTTAGATTTAAATACATTTTTTAAATGTTTCAAACTGCAAATGTATTGAAAATTGCAAACATGTATCATAGATTTAGCATGGATGACTATTTGCTGATTCCAGCATTCTACAAACTGCAATAACACAGCATCACAGTGCTCCAATGCTGCTTCTTAGAGCAAAGCAGGCTGTATTTCCTGGACTGCCTTTTAAAATAAATGTAATCATATCTCTGCTTCTTTCAAAACAATGCAGAATGTAAGTGAATGTGTTAAGTGAATACTAACAATGATATTAATGCTCACTACAGAGCATTCAAACAGCTCGAAAACATAGTCATGCACATCTGAGGGCATCCAGCTGAATTTCAGAGAATTTCGTCAATGTGAAACAATTCAATAATTCAAAACAAGTGAAGAATGAAAGACTGTGGCACTCCCATGTGTGTCATCCAGCATGTGTCCATCAGCAGGGGCTCCGAATGACACCTGCACAGCGACAGTTTTGCATCTGCAGTAAAGTGTTATGGGATTTGGTAATGGAGTCCTTGCTCACCCTCCAAACTTGTTGATCTTCCCATAAACCCCCGGGGAATGCCGTAAGTGATTTGGAGTAATGAATGGGCTCGTGGGAGCTTGGAACTCTGAAACCGAAATCGAATCTGCTGCGCCATTGCACTCAGGCCATCTACCCATAATGTAGATGGGATAGAGCAACTTAAAATCAGACTTCCCGCAGCCCTCTCAAACACATTCTCATGCATGCACACACACATGCACAAGCCATCATCAGCAAAGGACCAATATAAAGCTTGAAAGAGAAAATTAAAATCACTTCCCATCTTTTGAAGTTTTGCCATCTTCTAACATGCAGCTAAGCTTTTTAACAACTATTTAGCAATGCATAGTTTATGGTATTAAGTATGCGTATTATAATGCAAACATAGTAGCAAATACAACAGTAATACGGCAGCACCTGAGACTAATGTGCAGCAGGTCATTGTCCTGCTACACATCATATTTCATTAAAAGGACTAAAATGCTGCTTGATGAATTTGGTCACTCTATCAACAATATTACCAATAAAGAACAGACAGCTTTTGACATGTACATACAACATATTGCACAGTTACAGTATTTTTATAAAGGATTTACAGAAATTGTGAAAAATATAATCCAGGGAAAAGGTTTCAATAAAAGAACAACAAAGAGCACCATTCAAACAGAGATGCAGAATAGGGAATTTACATAAAGAATGGAGGTATGAATGTGGTGGAGATGATGTGAAAGGCAAACTTTTTGCCTTCTCCATTGGTGTCTGGCCTACATCTGCCTTAATTACCTTTTAACATGTGTAACAAGCATTGTGAAACTGCATACGCACCTGCATTACATCAGGTAGGGAATGGGAAATAGAATCGAGTGCAACATCATATCAGATCATAAAAAGCCTGTTAAAAAGTAAAAATTGAGATCAGATAACCTGCAAGTGGTAATATACGAATTACAATGTCGCTACTTAAATCTATAGCGTAAGGCATATCATACATTCCTGTTTTCTGAAAGCCGAATAACCCATACAGTGACATGTTAAGAGAAAATGTAAACCTAACTGCATCACAACGTTGATGTATGCCTTGAAAAAACTGGTAATCCGAGATGTTTTAAAGGAGACTAAAGAAAAAAATGAAATAAAAAATGATAAAAGGGTATATGGCACTTGCGACACTTCCACTGCACTTCGTATCTTTCAATCAAACCAATTCATAGCTGCTGCAGGGAGAAACTCTCAAGAACTGCGTTCGCTTTGTGCATAGGCTCTAATTATACAGTCAATGCTGCTTCTCCCCAGATATTTAAGTCTAAGAAATATCTATATGAACTACACTAAAAAGGCCACGTATAAGTGGAACAAGCAGGGAAATGGCAGATTTGTTCCTTGTGTGAGTGTCCTCCATTAACGCCTCTGCATATGGGAGCCGTACCACTATAGTACATATTCAACTCAACTTGACTGGAATCAAATATTAATATGCCGGACAATATCTTGGATACTACTGGATCGAGGTTAATGAATCTACTCAATGGAGAGCTTTAACACCGCTAGAATTAATTTTGTGTGACCAATATGGCGCTGGTCAAATTAACTTTTTTTTTTTGTGTCGCCTGCAGACAAAACATTTTCTGATGCGATTATAGTACTGACCATGAATTTCAGTTCATTCCCTCTATTATTGATTCATACCCTACAGAACAGGCAGAAGAGGCCAAACCCTCATTCTCTGGTCTTAAGCAGGAGCCTCAATTCAGTTTCAGCCCATTAAAAGGGATTTAAAAGTGCATCTCTGAACATCTCTGTTAACAGTTTATTAATCACTATAATTATATGGTACAGGATTTTGGTGAGCTCCATTGCTTGTCCTCCCTAATGCCTGTGCCATTTCAGAGTACACCTAGTCATCCTATCAGTGCCAGAAGGGATCATTCATGGTTACAAAGAAGCCAAAAACAGTACCCTTTACTACTGTTCAAACACACATCAATAATCATTTATATTGGAGTTTGTTTCAAACAAATTTCAGGAAGGGCAACCTTCAGACAACCCTTCACTCAAACACCAGTATCCGTCCAATCCGGTTGTATACGCAGGTATTAATTTGCCACGTACCTTCTCTCCCATCACACTCTCTGTTTCTGGCATCCCTCCCCCTCCCCATCTCCACCTTCAAGTCTACTTCCCTTTCTTCTGTTTTTTTAACCCTCTTTTAACAGTAAAAAAAGGGGAGGGGGGGGGGTTCATTTCATCCTAAAATATAGTGAGGCATGACACTGGCCCCCTGGACTCCAAGCCCAAGATCAATGTTCCTACCAATATACAACTTGCTAAAGCATAATAAACTCCTTCCAAATGCATTCATGTTGTCTGAAGGTTCATTCTCCTGAAATGGTTATAAAAGAATGTAATAATGCGTTTAATAAAGTACACTGCTACCCACTCTGACGCCATTGCACATCTACTCTTGATTTTATGCCTGTTCAGGTATGAAGGATACAGCTACCTTCTTTTATCTATTTATTTATTAAACAGTTCAAGCATTCTCCAAGAAGAAGATAAGATGTGAAAGAAAGAAGACATCAAGGGAGGAAGGCTTGAAGGACCCAAGTATGACGTTCTTTCCAGGAGTGGAGGGAGCCATTGCTTTGATGGTCATCACTCAGGGCCATGCTAACAGACCTGGTGAGGACAGGCAGTGCACTAGCTGAGGTAGCTGGGGCAGGTGAAATTGTAAACATAAGAAACATAGTGCATTTGCCATGACATTGAGAGGTTTAGATAGACCACCGTGCGTAACCACTCAAGGTTCAGTATTTTCAGAATGAGAAGAAAGAGACTCATACTAAGGTTGCTGCTCTCTGTTGCCTTGATACGCTGTGAATTCCCTGCCTCAAACTATGTTGGATCAGTTATGTGATATTTTTAACGGTGCTCTGCCGTATTTTAATCTCTTGTCTTGTAGTCTTGTAGCACAGTTCATGGTGAGTACATTGGCCAGAAGGCAATTGAATAAACCCAGTCACAGCGTGGATAACTACGGCTGCCATTTTGTTCCCTTGTAGAATTCCTTTGTTTGAGAGCATTCTGCATATTGAATTACATTTCTGTTTTTTTTTAACTCCAGTTATTTTTAAAACTCATGGAAAGAGAAGGCAACAGTATATAATGGAAAACTAAAACTAAAATCAATGTGGAGAGAAAGAACCCCCAAATGAAGCTGGTGTGAAATGCAAGCATTTAAATTGTTTTTATGAAGGATCTTCACAAAGCTAACTGGACAAAACCTCAAGTCCCTCCACCTGAGAGCGTAAGTGTTTTCTCATGAGGGTATGTGTGCTGCCATTACTTAAATGAATAAATGTTATGTACGACGGAGAACTCGTCTATGCAAGTTTATGAAATTCAATTATTCATTTCCTTCATTTTCACACTTTCTTGAAAGCACACTTGCAGCATAGATTACAGATGCTCCTTTCTGAGTTGACATACGTTTGCATATACATTAGTATATGAATAACTAAAACAAATCAGCCTACATTTTGAATATAATGTCAGTGGCAGACATTTCTCAGTAATTAACAGCTCTCAAGTAGAAACATTTGTCAGGTTAATGACATACTGAGAGCGTGATGGACAGTTGCACATGCTTAAGAGAGGATACTTCCCCACTTGAATAATGTGCATTTAAGTTTAAATAATATGGTAAATAAAAGCGGATGAATAAAAGCCTCAACATTTTCAATAGTCAGCTAGTCCACACATGTGCCTGCTGTGGCTCCTTTGACGGCTCCCTTTGCAGCTGGCTCATCACAGCTCTGCGAGCAGAGGCATTGGATGGGCAACGCCGAACAGATGCACCTCACATGTGTTTTCATCATTCACTCCCATCATACTTTCAATATACCAGATACAACTGCTATACATAACAAAATTGGTTAATAATCACTGGTATAGTTTAAGCATAGCTCTCAATGAATAGTGTCAAGGACTGCAAATATAGATAGATAGATATAGATAGATAGATAGATAGATAGATAGATAGATAGATAGATAGATAGATAGAAAAGAATATGAATGAATAAATAAGTAAATAAGTAAGTAAGTAAATAAATAAATAAATAAATAAATAAATAAATAAATAAATAACCTATCAATTAGATGAGCAGGCCAGCTAGGTAGACTATGGCATGCTCTAATGGTGTTACATCATGAGATAGCAATATCTGCTAATTAGAGCAGAACTTGCTGCAGCCTATTACTGACAGTGTCTTGTCTTTCATCATAGCTGGGCCTTGCTGTGCTGAATTAATTTTTTTTCAGTCCTCTCCACAGGACAGGACTCCTTTTCAGGAATTTCTCTTTCCTAAGGACTTACTGATATTTATTTCCAACAAATTTAACCAAGAAGTCACATAAATACACATGAAGTTAATAAAAGAAACAACCAAATCTGCATTTTATTTGTTTTTCTCATATTCATATTTACATTTAATCAACTTCTCCATAGCTCTTATAGAAACACCCATTAAGAGTTGTTAAATGACTGTTCCTAACTTATTGATAGATTTTTGCATTCAACACAGTGACTAAAAAATACACTGGAGATTTAATTTTGAGTCAAATAAAAATAACCTAGGCGTACTGATCCAGCAAATGATTCTCCATTACTGACACAAACTGTCACATTACTCATTAAAGTATAGCTTCAGTTAGACAATTAAATTGAAATCAGTTTATACTAGTCTGCACATTCACTTGAGAAATGACAAATTGCAGTTCAAAACACTTTTCATTTTAACGGCTGGGTGCTTGCAACACAAGCTGTATTTCACGCGTATGTTTACTGATGAGATTTTCCTCTTCACAGTGTGGGAATCTGACATGGACCGCTTGTAACCAGAAGTTTGCAGCTTCACACACAAACAAGTAATGCACATTTCTTCAGTAAATATCTGGTTTTTGCACTGTTGGCAATGATTTACTGGGAAGATGTGTTTTTCTTTTTTTGCATTTAAGTATCTATAGAATAGTATTCAAAAATTTCTATGAAATGTATTTTGGATGAGAAGTGCAAAAGTTTGAAATGAAAGGTCACGGGTCAGCCCAAAAGGCACATAGTGATCTGACTGGGATTGCATGAGCCACTGCTAATGTCATCCACATTACTGTAGAGCGCACTCTGCCAATCACACATGAAGTCATCTGTGATCAGTGAATAACATCAAAGGTCATTACATTAATCACTAGTTCTTCATTTGATAAAATATCACACAACACAGACCCCCTCACACGCTCACTGGAATATAATTTAACCAGCGATTTGAAAATTCATTAAAAATCCATGCCTTGATAGATTAGGTCCTGGACAAATTTGAGTTATGCATCTAGCTATTACAGATAAGGGCATGTCATTCAGCAGTACCCCAGGGACAGGCGCTCGCAGCTACTCTTTAAAATTATTATCTTTTATGTTTATACAAAATAAAAATCTCTCTGTAATGTTATAGTAACCACCCTATTCATAATATGTAAGAGCCAAAAATTACAAAAAAAAAAATCCAAAAGCTACAAAGAACAGGATTTAAGCCTCTCATAAGTGCATGAACTATCATTTGTATTATTTATTTAGAACAAATCTCACTGACTTTGTATTAGCATTTGCTTGAAGCCTTTAATCCTGCATCTTACATTCTGTTCTTTCTGTTTCTCTCACTATCTTCATTCGATCACTTTCTCTATTTCAATGAAATCCCTCAGTTGTTGACATCACAGACTGGTGATCTTTATTGCCTTTCTCAATCGTCCTCACAGCAGCGAAATCCCATTTATTTCATCTTCTTAAAGACTTTCTGTGCCTTCGTTATTGATTACCCTTGGCATGTTTTAATCCTATTTTCAGGTATTATTATTTTTCTTTCTCACCCTTTCCACAGCATTTTCTGATCACAAATGGGGGCTCCCATGACACTGCTGTGCCACCCTCACCCATGCAAGGAGCTGGTTGGCTGAGATACTCGACTGCAGGTCAGTGACCGCCTGCGTCCTATAAGGCACACACTACCTGGAGAGAGAGGTGGGAAGACCAGAGGAGAGGTGTCATCAATCACCGGCAGCAGCTGGTAGCCTGTGGCCACCTGTTCCGTGGTCTGGAGGAACTGATGCCTGGATTACCCCTGGAACCCTGGCTGACTTCATCATCACCCCACTCTTCGTGGAGAAAGGCCAGTTTTATCCGCCTGCTGCCAGATCCTCAGTCACAACTGGCTAATGATGCAATCAAGGTTCGAACCTGTGGCTAGAGGACCCGGCAATCACATTTACCGAGTGTTACACTCGAGAGCAAAACACTGGCTCTTCACATGTGAAATTTCTAGTGATTTCATGTGTTTTTTTTTTCATTGTAAATTTTGATTTTTACACACACACACACACACACACACACACACACACACACACACACACACACACACACACACACACACACACACACACACACACACACACACACACACAGGTGTTTGCCATACTTATGATACATGGCCCAGAGCACAGTGAGTGTATAACGCCCAGTGCTGAAACCTTGCCTGGCTGTCAGAGCAGCTGGCAAACCAGAAGATGGATTTAATGTACTCGTTGTCTCAATGCAACTGTCAGTGAAACCCATACATTTGTTTTGTCCTGCTCTCTTGGGATTCTCGCACTTGGCCTAGGCCTTCCTGCTTTGGTCCTTGTCACTTCCTAAACGTGTCATCGGAAGCTTTGGAGAGCTCTGTTTGTTCGTATTACCGTCAACCCTCTCCGGCTGTGCCCAGTACCCCTGGCACTCCTTTAAAAGACGTTCTCTGCCTCTTCCATTTCATGCAGGAAACAGCAAGCAAAAGAAAACATTCCAGCTAATTATAAATGAAGATGTTCTGATGTCCTTCTCCATTCTTGCTTTTGTATCCTTTACAGATCATGCAGTGTAATTTTACATTCATCTTAGTAAAATCTATATAAAATATATCAAAGTAAGTGGCAGTTAAAAAATCTCATGGAAAAAGTGATCTGTCTTATGTAATCTATCCATTTATTCTGGGTGTCATTGTTTAGCAGTGACTCATTTGTGATCTAGTTTTGTTTTTAGAGTTCACAGTTGTATGCATAGCAAAAAAAAGCAAAAAAAAAAAAAAAAATAATTTTTAAAGCTGCTAGAGTTTGTAGTGTATTGTAAAGCTGTGGTATAAAAGCAATAACATACTAAAGGTCATATTACAACATTACTATTGAAACAGCTGTTCTACAGTCACGGCCAGTGGCCAGTACAAGCATTACAATACAGTACAGCAGAATCTCCTGCATGTTATAAAATAAATGCTATTGCTTAAATAACTTATTTTTAAGCACAGATGTTGCTGGAATCCATCCCACAGTCTTGTCATGCTGTATTTCAAATCATTTTTTAAATTCATGAGAAATAAAAAAAAACATGAAATACATTGTAGTACATATTGATAATCAAATAACTGGTATATTCATAAGAAATGATATTCCAACTAATGGTGAAAGCATAAATTTCTGCAGGTATAAAGGTGTACAGCATTATAAACATGTATTTGATTCAGGTCTGGTTATATTCTGTATTTTTCTCACTGCAGTGCTTGTAGCATTTCATCTCTTTTCCTGGTTTCTCTTTATTTGTCCAAATTCAGTTTTGGGTGAATAATAATAAAAAAAAACCCTCACTCAAGCAATGTGTGGAATCTGTGCTGTATCCCAAGGAGGCAATATGGAACTCTTGACTCTCGTCCTATAGGAAATTAAATCTATGTTCATGTGCTTTGCGTATTAATCATGGGACATTTGTTCATATTAATACCGCATGCTGGCAGGAGTTGTCCTTGCCTTCCCACTTTCTGGATCAAGGAGAACTTTCCTTTTCTGTATCCCTTTTTCTGAGTCCTTGTAATAAATTATTATCACAAATTGTGCATGCATGATTACAGGGAGCAGTAGGCTATCTGATTCATTTGTTGGCTAACTAGATATGATTAGACCACAGCAAACAAAAAAGACCAGACATTCTTTAATAATTGAAGCTACATTTTATGAATTCTATGTTCGAGCTTTCATTTGGATGACAGCCAGTTTGTCACAATACAAATGCTAGAAGGTGCCCTATTCAAGGAGCCTGAATAGCTGTTATTGATTTCTCCTGTTATAAATAAGAGGACAATTATTACTTTTTACATCAAAAGTAATTTCTCTCCCAACACACATATACACATTCATTCATAATAATTACAAACACCCACCCTGACTGGGCTATGAAACCTCATTTCTCATCTCAGGTTACTGTATATGGGGATCTAAATTACTCACAGGTAATGCTATGTGTCTCACAGAGCATGCCTGACCCTATGTGTTTAACATGTGCAACGTAAAGATAGTCACAGGTTTAGACCATTTACTGTTTTGGGCCATTCATGTGTTTTGTAAGGGCAGTGCAGTCAAGAGTCATACAGATACATGTTGTATTACATAAAGTATTCACGAGACATTATTGACTCTATCCCCATGGTGGGCGGTTAATTCTGGGCTTGGTGGACACATGGTCATCTGTCTCCTGTCTCGGGTGTCTCTCATGCATCTTCACTTCTAATACCTGGGGTAGTTTTAGATCTTCACAGGTTTAACCCCAATTAAAAAAAAGTTTTATGCCAATAATGAAAAGATGTTTGACAAAAATCCCCCAAAAAATTGTGACACTAACGAGCATATAACTCACGCTCTCATAATCATGCGCTTAAGTGCCTGTAAATTGCAATAAACTATTCAGTTGATTTTGACATTTATTTATATTTTAGTAAATGAAAACAAAGATCCAGTGGCCCTCTGTAAAGTCCTGGAGTCAGTTTTAAAAGGTTACAGTGCATACTTAATCCATTTACTCTAATTCAAATTTAATTTCATTAAAGAATTATGCATGCCCCCTGTTAAAACTGTTGTGTAAGGAAGAATGACATCATTGTCCCCATTTCCCTGTTTTTCATCATTGCTGTGCCTTATTAAATGGACCCTGTTATGTCAGGCAAAAAGAAAAAATGGGTAAAATAAAGGTAAAAAGGTAAATAAACAATTACATTTGGCATGTGCTAATGTTGTGGTTTTGGGATGTTTAGCTTTATCAGAAATTGGACAACATACCGTCATTGAAAGAACCATGAATCCTATTCTGTAACAGAGAATTTTGCAGGAAAATGTCAGGCGAACTGCCTGTGAACTGAAACTCATGGGCCACTTCCTGCATGGTGCAGTGAGAGTAACGACCGCATGAAGCTTTGGCTAATTAATGAAATCGTTAAAGTTGTAAATCAGAAATGCATAAAAGTGTCAACATTGTGCTTTTTGTACACTCTTGTTCTCTTATCTTATATTAGGTTTGAAGATCTCAAAATTCAGTGTTACTTTTTTTTTGCAACAGCAGAAAAAGCAAACTTCAAAGAAAAACTCGGACCTTTGCTTATTTGGCAAATCATGTAAATTAGTAAGGGATGATTCAAGATTCAAAATTCAAGCTCCATTATCACATCATCATACTTTGACAGTATTTTGAGTGAAAAATTAGTGCATGCTATGTGGCTTTGCAAGAATAATAATGATAAAAAACTATTTACATGTATATAAAAAATTTACAGCAATAACAGAGCAGCCAGTGAGGCATAGAGTAAAGTGCTGCAGTGACTGATTGAAAGTTCAATAAGGTGCAGCCCTAGAATTGTCATTATTTCTTGTTGAGAAGTCTGGTGGCCTGGTGGGAAAACTGTCTAGTTGTTCTTGATTTGAAGGTGCGGTACCATTTGCCAGATGGTAGTAGCTGGAACAGTTAGTGGTACGGGTGGCTGGGGTCCCCAATAATCCTCTTGGCCTTCCTGATACACAGCCTGTCATAGATGCACTGGAGGGAGGGAAGCTTACCTCCACGTGTACGTTGGGCAGACCGTACCACCCTCTGCAGGGCTCTGCAGCCGAGGACAGTGGAGTTCCCGTAATAGGCAGTGATACAGCCAGTCAGGATGCTCTCTGTTGTTCCTCTGTACAAGGCCCTGAGGATCCGGGGACCCATTCCAAATTTCTTCAGCCGTCGGAGATGAAAGAGGCACTGTTGTGTCTTCGTCACCATGCGGCTGGTGTGCTCGGTCCATGTTAGTTCCTCGGTGAGGTGGACACAGAGGAACTTGATGCTGCTGACCTTCTCCAAAGCAGCCCTATTTAAGCTGATATGAGAATGTTGACGTTCTCCTTCCTGCTTCCTGTATTCGGCGTTCAGCTCTTTGGTCTTATCGATGTTGAGGGAGAGGATGAGATCCTGGCACCTCTGCACCAGGGCGTTGGCCCCTCCCCTGTAGGGGAATCATGGGCATGGCATGCCAATCGAAAGCCTAATCATGAATACAGACACTTGCTTTTGTTCAGTCTTTACATAAACAGACAGATTGTTACTAAACACTCAACATGTGTATTATATTAGTAAGCATGATATCATTGTGGAAAATGGATCTGACATAGTGTACATTTATACTTATTTGTAAGAGGAGAAGAAAGAGTCAAATTCAATGTACAATAATAATGTTCCCATGGAAAAAAGGGCACTATATCACAAACAACCTAAACCATAGATTATTACACACAAAAGTACATAGTTAGTCTCGCAAGATGCTGGAATTTATCATTGTAAACTGCTGTGTGTGGTCTTATATGCACAGTCAAACATACTTATGATTTATGTAATTTCATTGGCCTGGTCAGGAGTTTTCTGTCAGGGTCTGATTAAATGCACTGGGGAGAGGAAGACTCCCACTAGCCAAGCTTTTCAGCTGATTTACACCAGGTAACATTAGCTACCCCGACAAATAAATTTAAATATTTGGTCGCAATCATTCAATTAATGAAAACATGCTATAAAACAATTTATTTTTCAGTTTCAGGTAACAGACATCTTAACATCTAATACTGAATATATTCAACGAATTACCTCAGAAGCTTCAGAGTTACAGGACATTGGCTGAAGGTATCTTCACAATCTGTGCACCTACTGCAACTTTAATCAGACCCTTTCAGTTTAAATCAACAAAATGGATCCTGAGTCTACCGTATGAATTGAAATAGTTTTGTTTGGTAAGATGTGCATTTTGGGTGTGCAAACACATTTGTGTGTGTGTGTGTGTGTGTGTGTGTATACCCTGTTCTGACTAGCAACAATGTTCAGTGTTCAAAGGATTTATTTTCTTGTAGCAAAGGGGAATGCCCTGATAATCACTTTCTAGCGAATTCTGATGCTGAGGAAACACAAGGTCAGACACTGTTTGCAACAGGACTCCAGCGGTATCAATGCATTGCCTTGACCCCATGTAAGGGCGCCGTAGTCTATATTCTGCCCTTTTCTTTTGCATTGATAAATACTAAACTGATTCCCTGTCTTTTAAATCTTGCATTTAAGTTCGCATAAACTGTATAGTGTGAGAGGTCTGGTCCCACGGGTTCTTGTTATTCTGTAAAGAAAGAACATATTACACCCTCTGCAGGGAATGTCTCTGATGCAGGAATTTCAATGCTCCCAAAACAAATACTGTAATATGAAGAACCACAGACATTTTCATCTTCCATAGAAATGCACATGACATTATACAACAACAGACAGTAATTTATTCCACTACAAAAGTACAAGCATGAATAAGCAAGTGCAAAAGCCTGTTGTTATGTGCACCAGAAGATAAATAGCCTTAATACAATGTGCACTAAAATTGTGTTATTCATTTATTAAAGTATATTTGCACAGCACAAAAGTACAATTTCAAGACTTAAAAAAGCTTTTTTTACAGTTAGGTTTAACAGCTGCATTTACAATTTCATTGAATGAAAGATATTTTCCAGCTCTATCAAAGTGCAGTGTATGCATATTACTTTCAGTTGTTACTGGTACTTTTCCTCTTTTCCGCCATCTCAGAAAGCAGTGGAGGATAGCTGGCATCTTTACACATGCCAGCTCTCACAAGGACAATCAATGACACAGAAATATTAGCGGTATTCTATAACTCCCATTTGGAACAGCCAGCAGTGATGGGGAGAACAATGGAATCTTACCCTCAAATCACAGTATATGGCGACTGAGGTGGACAATGTTACATGTGACAACTTGGCAACTATTATATCAAATTTTATCACTATTTACCAATGTTTGAAAATAATTTTCTTCAGTTGTTAAACGATGCTGTGATAAAGGGAGTACATTAAATACATAGGGGGGTGCGTAAGCTAAAACCCTAGTGTTAACTCCTGTTTTCATTAACTGAATGATCACAGCCTAATATTAAAATGTATTTTTTTTACATAAAGGTGGTACAGACAACTAATTATGTCATCTTTACCATATCTAAGGTAAATGAGAGAGCAGAGGGGCAGAGTTATATGGAGAAAGCCAACATCCCCACAAAGGTTATTGGTTAACCTTACATAATACATTATTATCACTGGGGAAAAAAATCAGCAGACTGATAGTTTTCAGAGAAGACTTTTTAAATACATCAAAAATATCAAACTGAATGAGTAGAAACTAAGACCATGAGTCTCCATTTATCTCAAAACATTTAAGAATTCTGGGTCCACTTAACAGCTTTCTGAAGGCCTTTGGCATTCAGCAGTCAGTCTGGCTGATCTAAAGTGCCTGTACCATTTAGGCCCGGTGGACAGGAAAAAGCACTTTTCTGAGTGTTTTCGTGGAAAAATTCTGATTCGTGGCCTTCACTTTGGGCTTCATGTTGGCATCAGAGTCCATTAAAAGGAGGTGTGCTCTCATCTTTCTTCAGTATGATTGAAAAAAAAAAAAACACTTTTAGGCCATCTTAAATCCATAAGTCCCTGCAAATCTGGTAAAAAAAAGAACAGCTATAGTGGACCAAGACCCAGCATTAGTTGTCTACACTGGCACACTTGGTGACATGGCAGTTACTTAAGTTGCTGGAACACTCAGGTTCCATGGATAAAAAGTGTGACCTGGTTAACATTGTGTTTTTGGTACATTTTGGTTTTCTTCAGAATGACCCAAGACATGTCTGAAATTGCTTGTTGGTGTGGAATTCTTCTGGCCGTGTGTGTTTAAAACTGGAGATCAGCGTAACTGTCTGTGCTGCTTAGGAACTCAGGCTTGGTGGATCCATTCAAATGACATGAACGAGGCGGGGCGGTGTGGTGACTGTCATTGGCTATTCATCAACCAGTCCCCTGAATCACATGACCAGTCTCCTGAATCACATGATGGAAGCTCAGAACAGCGTGGAGTGCATCTGCTGGGATGTCTTGCTTTGTGTCTGTAAGCATTATTTTTCAAACGGCATGTGAATGAACAGTCATACATTGAAATGGTTTTATTTCACTTCTTTTAGTATGACAACGATAGTCAAATATTGTAGTCTATATTGTTGTCTGTATTTAAAAATGCATTTGTATCATTTGTTTTTTAAATCCAGAGCCTGTAGTGAAATCAGCGTAATGCTGCACTTGTTGTGTATCAGCTTCTTTCTTCCCATGTAAGAGGCGGCTTTAAGATTCTGCCTTTAGCTGATCACGTTTCAGTGGATATAAAATGAGGAAATTTCATCTGAGACATGAAACATGATTGTCTCAGTGATGTTAATGAAATCTTGTCATAATCAGTTTAAAAGATATTGGAAATGCCTTTCGCTGTGTTTCAGTTTGTCATCTGCGATAGAACAGTACTGATATATTATACATGGACTATATCACAAAATAGTACAATTTGCAAAATTCGAAAAGGAAAAGTAACCCAGTTCTCATGTCTACACAACATTTAAACAACAGCCCTCTCATTCCACCAACTTGCAAACACATTCTCTGTCATTACAATTTCAGTCACTGAAAAGATTCACAGCAGTGCTCTCTAGGGGACTGTAAATAAATAAAAAAAAAAAAAAAAAAAAAAAATTCTTGGAAGTCACAAATCTTTTTGGGGTTGTTTTCCCAGTGAGCTGAGCAGCTTCTGGGCAGTGATTTCTCAAATTGGACACTTTATTAAATTCCACTGCAGCCCGTGTGGCGATCCAATTTCACCCTTGACCACACCATTCTCTTTCTTCTGCATGTGCCAGTGTTGTTCTCTCTCTCAGGCGTTAAATATTCTGTTTGGCCAAAAATTCCTTCTTTGGAGAATCCTCTCAGAGTGTGCACATCATTGAGCACGCACTAAAGTGTTCCTTAAAACCCTCCATTTCAAATATAACTCTTCTGTGGCTTTTTTCTTCTGTGGCTCAGGGGGAATAGTCCTTCCACTTTGCAGTGGTTTTTGTCCATAACTTTGACTTACAAAAATGCAAGAAGCGTCACGTTTTTTTTTCCCCCATCATTTACTTGTCTTTTTCATTTAACTCTGAAATGCATGAATGCATGATGTTTTATAATCATAAAAAGTAACACTTGTTTCACACATAAATTAGTAAAAGTTAAGGACAAATCATAATTTGGGGAAAAAAAAACAATATTCAGTGAATGACAGCACCATTGTATATAATGATGGCTCTCATGTTTTTATTTTTTGAGAATAGAGACAGAAACTCCTCAACCTCCTTAGATATATAGCAGAATCAGAGAGCATTTGCATTAAATGTCAGGCAAAATTGTCAAGTTAAAGCAACTCTACTCAAAGCTGAAATAACCGTAAAATAACTATTTATCTTCTTTAACTGTAGACAGGACCATAGGGCCATAGTAGAAGTACAACACAACAACACAATAAAGGTAAAATGTTCAACCTGATTGCACAAGTTTGATTCCGAAACAGTGCTCCAAGTCAAGGTTATAGAGATGATTATGGAGTTTTGTGTGGAGACAGCAGGGTCTGTGGGAGCTGCTCTATCTGCATGACGTTCCCCAGTCACAGGGCGATGTCTGTAGCTAGTCTGAGCCTGGTGGTGGGTTTCACCAGAACACCTCACCTTACATCATCATGACTGGAGCTTGTAGTGACTAGGAGGGGGCTCTGGTTGCCTGCCAGATTGGTTTGACAGGTTTCATTAATTGATTATATGTCTGTCTGAACAGCTTCCTCTGAAACCTTCTTTTAAACCTCCATTTTTGCACCGCTTGAGGTGGAGTGGTTGAAATGGACTAAAAAATGAGTGCTTACAAGTTTTAGCTTGGAGTTAAGGATGGAGCTCTGTTTGGATGCACTGAGTATTAACTTCAATCTGACTCTTGCTGTGTTTTACTGACTCAGGGGATTACACCTCCAACGTAACATCATATTGACCTATTGCCGACACACAGAGGTCTAAAAAGGGGAATGGGTGCAGGACGGAAAGTCTGAAACACAGAAAGGCAAAAAAGTAAACAATCCATTTGATGAGGGTTACAGCTACCAGGAGGCTAGAGAGATCCCATTATAGGATCTAATCCTCTTAATGTGAACCAAAGATATGGATAAGAGATTAGGGCCGCGTCACTCTTGGTTTGTGGAGCATTCTTACCCCCCCACCCCACCCCAGCCTCCCGCTTGAATAAGGTCACCTAAAGCAAACTGACGCTATCAGCAGATTACCCCCTCGTGGAACCGAATCATTTGATAGGTCCACCCGCTGCTCCCTGTGTGACATTGGCAAAATCCGGCACTGTCACATCTCATTCACTCTGTCTCGCTCTCAGAAGCAAGGCTGTCACCAGCAATTTATCCAGCGTCCTCCCCATGCTCGTGTACCTCCAGCCCGGCACCTGAATGTGCCGCAGCAGAGCTAAATAATATTGGATGCCAAGCTGCCGCAGCCTTCAGCTCTGTTATCTGCCATAGATTTGGTGTGATGAAATGTTTGTATCACAAATATATCTTCAATGTGGCACACACCCACACACACCCACATACCTTGGACACACACAACCACAGGCACACACGCGCACACGCGCACACACACACACACACACACACGTGCACGCACACACACACACACACATGCACACACACGTGCGCACGCACACACACACGCACACACACATGCACACACACGCGCGCACGCACAATATACTTGTAAGTAAATACTCTCTAAATTGCATGCAACCTTTTTTCCTGATATGTGCATTGCCGTCTTACCGTGGGATGAGTCCATGCAGTATGTGCACATAAGTTTACAGTACAGATGGCTTTGTACTTGCAAATGTCATCACCTTAGTAACTTCTCTTTGGCAGATATGTCACGCTGATTAATTGTCCGATTGACGTGAGAACTTGTACAGGGTGCATATTTTTACCCGTTCCTGCTGTCAGGTCCTCTGATGACATCTGTTATAATTGTTTTGATTGTTTATTGTTGTCATAGTTACTTACTTACTCTTTTCTCTCTTTTTTATCCATTCAGACATATTTTATGTACTGGTGTAATAATGCCACAATTTTGCAATTTAGTCACCTAATAAGCCCCACAACAAAACAGCAAAAACTGAAAAGAAATCCTACCACAAATGATCAGATATAATACTGTAGATATAATACTTCTTGGTATCTGTGTTTGTTACTCTTGGCCTTTAAATTGAATACTCGGTGTTGAGCAGTTTTGCTAGGGGCTGTCTGCTGTTGTCTTTGACATCAAACGCCAGTTCGCATGCAGGGAGGAAGCAGTCATGCGGAAATGAGAGAGATATGTTCAGAAAGTTCTGCTTTTGTTTGTTTTCTTCATTTCTGTTCCGCCTTCCTGCTGACATTAGACCACATGTTGGGGAGATGCTACCGTCATGGAAACTACGGGAATTGCGGGAGACTTTTGTGCACCAATTTATGTCTAGCCCTGTTTGTCCATCACCTAGTACTCCTCTGGATAAGTAGAGCTAACAAGCACTGCTGGGCAGGTTCGTATATGACTATATCAACTCGCAGACCGCACAAATGAGAGGACAGCAAGAGAAATCTGACTGGAAGTCTCTTCCATCCACACCATCCCATCATGAAAACTTGCTCTCTGTATTACATCCGTGTCTTTGTTAGTATTTACCTTTTTTTAACTCTACACAAATATTTTGAATAACTAAAACCTTTATGAATCATTTATTAACAAAGTATTACATAAGTAATACATCGTTAATAAATGAGATCTTCCTCTTACAGATGATTTTCGATAAATCATTGGTCGTAGTGGTAATGGGACACATTTACTTGCCACAGCAATTCATAATGGATTTAATGTATGTAATTACACAACAGACTACTTCAAACTACTGTTCAAACAAGTCAGATCATGTATTGTGAACCGATGTCTTCATGTGCATTGAGCATTGAGTGGTGTCTTTCCTCTGCAGATATAACTGAAAATATCAGTTCTGAGTTGAGTTTGCTGAAGTTTTTTTTTTTGCTAGGATGAGTCATTGCTGCAGCTAAATGTCATGAAAACTAAAGCTGAGATCATTGGCTTCAGAAGACAAACCAACCACACCACACAAAACAATCCTAAACAATCAGGGAGAAGAAATTGTCTGACAGAAATACCTGGGGATAGTCATTGCTTCAGACCCTGAAAAGATCACTGCACGAAGGGACAACAACATGTTTTCTGTCTCGGGAAGTGTAGCCTTTTTTTTCCAAGTCAGCAGAACAATGATGACAGTTCTCCAAAGATTTTATTGAGTCTGTTTTAACCCTTTCATTGTCATCTCTGGAGAGCGTCCTCTCATGTCTGGCTGGCTTTTTATTGCTGAATTAATCATGGCTAGATGCTGTACCATGTGCCACCTGTTTTCGAGAGTAATTCTTTCATTAAGACACTTCATCTCAAAAAGCCAACAATTTCACAATAGACATATGAAACCATTTAGCATAAAGAAATATCTTTCTTACCAGAAACATTCAATTTGGCAGTCTTGATACTAAATTTAAAAAAAAACAGTGGCTACATAGGACCTTTATTATCAAGCAAAAGATGAACTATTTCATGTGATATTTTATTTACATGCACATCCCACCGGTGGATATCTGAACCTCATTGCTGATCTGGTGTATCCCTTTATGGCAGCACTGTATTCCTCTGTGAATGAACAGGTGTTTTGTAGTATTACGCTCCATGCCACAACATTAGGAGCAGTTCTGGTCATGTGACAGCTAATTCAGTTTACAGCCGTGACTTCCCCAGTCATCCAATCTCAATCCAATCAAGCACTTGGGGTGAGACAGAGTGAGCTGTTTGGAGCCCATGATCAGGTGTCAGGATTTCAGTATAGGGATTATGGCCTGTAATCTCTATCCACTTTGACTACATTTCAAACACCACTGTTTCCCTGACAGATCTATAACCAAGACTGCTAAGCCCCCACCCACCCTTCTGACTTGTCAGCAGACATCATAATTAGTCTCACAGTTTTTAATAACCAAAGGATTGATGCTTGTTAAAGGTGTAATTTCTTCTGTCGACATGGATGGGTGTTGACTTCAGTGCCACCACTGATATTCTTATAGCAAATAATAAAGTCTCCACTACATTATTGAACTCACTGTTAAAAAAAAAATATGAAAGCATTCTTTGTTTTTTATGTTTGGCTCAGGTCCATATGGCTTTCCAATGTATGATAGTGGCAAAAATTTTTCAGATGCCAAGAGACAAGTCACATGGCTTACTTAAAGTTCTGGGCTTGGTTGTCACACAGCCTATGAGAATTGCATCGCCATGGATATTATGCAGGTCAAGAGAACAGATTCAAATGTGCAAGCCATTTTACAATGGGATCCAGCCAAGGTGAATTGCTACGAGTGGTTTCCCAACCCCCTCCAACCCTACCCACCACACCCCCCCCCTTTCACCTTGGTCAGACAGAAAGCAGATGCTTGCTTTGTACTTCTGGTGTGATTGATTTTTGGAGAACAGAGCACAGAGCACAGAGACATTGTTACTTATGTTGAAATTGCATTCTGAATCATCTCAACCGATCTGCAATAACTGTCCCAAGCTGTTCAGCAACGGCCTGACACAGAACCATGAAATAACCTTTCTGAGATGTCAATGAACAGTATAGATCTTTATGGGTAACCCAGAGTTAGCTTTGTCAGCAGTATTAAATACATTAGTTGCTAATCTGCTCCTTGGAAAAAAAAAAAAAAAAGTGATTGTCCTTTATTCTATTCCTCTACATGATTAATTTCGTTAACATTTCACTATTGTGTCAAATTAATTTAACTGTACATCTGTAGACTGGACCCCTGCATTTGCACGGTTGAATATTACCACATAATATTATTCAGTTACAATTCTGGGCTATTTAAATCTGGATACAAAAGTTGTTAAGCTCTTTTTTTATCAAGTTCAAAAATGATATGTTTGCAGGTAATTTACGCTTCATATCCTGGTGTATTATTGGCCTAATCTTGTGTGTGATATATACACTATTAAAACATATCCACCAAGATAAATAACATTACCTTAGCTTACAGTAAACTTTACCTCAAGAAATAAGAAATAAATTTGAATGTGTTATGCAATGTTGTAATTAACATGATGAGCTTGGAGATGACACAAACTGAGCACATATATGTGGGAGTAGATAAGGAACATGCGGATGTTATAGAGCAGCTCTGGACACACCTGTGATTCAACACTGATTATTTAACACTCACAGGTGTATTCACTTAGTCCCAGGCAGCCTCAATGTCTTAATAGCGTGCACACACCTGTACTCTATATGTGTGCGTTGTGCTAAAAGGGGGGGCCATACCATGTTTAACCCCAAGCTATCTTTATCTATGCTTAAAAGACAGGGATCTGTGGAGCACGGTCGCAAGTTTTGGCTTTTCCACTCAATTTGGCTGAATTGCCCCTAATTTTTAATTGTAGGATTGAAAAGCAAGCTGGCATTTTGGCTGCTTTCCAAAAATCATTTGAACATTTTTGTAAGATAAACAAGTACTTTGAGGAAAAAAAATATTCTACATGAAAAAAGTGGTCCTTAACAAACTGTTTCCTGTTTGATTTAATTTGCCATTTTCCTCTTTTCTGTAAAAAATATAGGAAACTTGATAGTTTCTCCTTTATTTAAAGATACATCATTACTTTTCCTTTTTTCATAAGTAAAATGACACTGAACTGCTTTACCTTTTGTAGATGAGTAGTATAATGGAGTTAATTGACTGTGCAGTCATTCTTGGGATAAATTTAGTATTAACTATACACTGTGAGAAGTATCTATTGTATGAAAAAATAATTGGCTTCCACTGAGAATGGACGTATCTCAGTCAACATGATATCTGAGTTTCACTGGGTACCCAGAAACCTGCCCCTGGTCAATTAGTCAGGCACAGTGTGGCTGTACAAAGTAGCACATGAGGAGTCCCTCTCTGCCTCCATGTCTGTGCCCACTCACCCAGCACACCGCTGAGCGCAGAGATGCAGCAGCTCTCTCCAGCCTTCAGAGGGAACTGGCGGAGGGGAATGATGAGAACGAACATTCAAATGCAATTAGGCACTCCAAACTCTGAGAAAGCATCGGTAAAACAATAATAAATAAATAAATACATCAAAACCCAAACTGTTACTAAAAAAATAATTAAGCACCATCTGTAATATTCAATACTATGCCGGTCATAGAAAGTAACTTTTTTCATTACTGTTTGAATACACATTATAGAAAGCAACTTCACTTTTAAAACGGTTTGAATGCAAAAATTTAAATATTTGTGGTTTTGAGTTGTTTGAATAACTTATTTTGTGCAAGCTGAATTTCAGCATTCAGCTGTGCACCCTGCTTTTGATGAGACAATAAATTACTTTCAGGATATGTTTTTTTTTTTGGAAGTCAGACTGATGATGTTGAATCCTACATGTCTTCCTTTCTTGTGGAGCTGAGGAGAAAATTTTTCTCACATGGGGAATTGCACTGAGAATTCAGAACTTCACTTCAGTGGATTTTTTCCATACATAAAAGCAGAATTCTTGAGATAGCGAGTTTGCCTGATTGGAAAAAAGGGATTTACCTGCCTTCCAAACTGAGCCACTCTTTTCAAACATCGTCTCTCCTTCCACCTTCCTATCTCTCTGACATATAAATTGGTAATTCATAATGCATATGGTTATCCACTCTCAAAAGCCCTTGCCTTGCCATATCCACTAATCAAAAGAGAGAACTGACATTAACTTTTGTAGTTTTAGTAGCTCTCCTGAGCATATTATTTTTCTGGATATTGATGTATCCTTCTTTTCACTTATAACCCAGTTCACTCCAGCTTTGAACCTATGAGTTTAAATGTGTGAGCGTGCACCTAGATCTGCGTTTTATGTACGTTTCCTCCTGTTTTCTTTCTCCACTGACTATAATGTAACAAGTGTGGTAACTGTGGATTTATTGAGGTCTGATCATCATCTTCTTGGGCTGCATCTTTTCACTACAGAGGGTCATAAAGGTATCCAAGGGTAACTAATTAATGGAGGCAAGATTTTCACATAATACATATTATCATTTTATAACACAGGTTCTGCAAATATTCTTCACATCTGGGGTTAATTCAGCTGAATTAACTGTATGTTCCCTTTGAAACCTGTGCCGCTTGTTGCCCAGGAGGAAGGGCAGCCCTCACAAGTGGATAATGACACAGCAGAGATTCAGCTGCAGGACACACAGGGGCATCTGCAGGACTCACAGGGGCAGATGTGGGTAACACAGGGGCAGATGCAGGACATGCAGGGGCAGCTGCAGGTCACACAGGGGCATCTGCAGGTCACACAGGGGCAGATGTAACTCACACAGGGGCATCTGCAGGACACACAGGGGCAGTTGCAGGTCACACAGGGGCAGTTGCAGGTCACACAGGGGCAGCTGCAGGACACACAGGGGCAGTTGCAGGTCACACTGGTGCAGATGCAGGACACACAGGGGCCGTTGCAGGTCACACTGGTGCAGTTGCAGGTCACACAGGGGCAGTTGCAGGTCACACTGGTGCAGTTGCAGGTCACACAGGGGCAGTTGCAGGTCACATGGGCACCACAACGATGTTACTATTGGCAGCCCCTTGAAGGCCTTTGCTTTAAAAAATAAAATAACATGAAAAGAGAACCATGAAATCAAATTTTACACTGAAGAGAAATATAAAAAGTATATGCAAGGACAGTTTCTAAATGAGTAACGAGGAACAAAACTGTGGTGGGTTTCCCAAAAGCCTCTTAATGCTAAGAACCTCTTTAAATGGCTCTTACGATCGGTCTTAAAATAACGTGGGTTTCCCAAACAAGTTCGTAACTAAAGCGTCTCTTTGGTCCGCTCTTAACTAATGAGAGATCCAGACCACTCATTCAGAGCAAAGAACCTCTTTAAGATCCCACTCGCTGCTGTCCGCTCTTCCAACGCACACAATACGCATGCGCTTTCAATGCACGTTTAGAATCACAGCCCACAAAAGGGGAAGTGGAGTAAAAAAATACAAATATTTCTGAATATATATACATATATATGTATTTAATGCACTGATGTGGAATAACAGTGTATTAAATTATTTTGAACATGATAATGTCACATTGATAGTTTGATAATATTTAATCCAATTACAATAATAAGAAAATGTAAATAAATAATAAAAAGTTATTACTTTTTATGATGATAACACTGTGTCTTTAAAATATTTTATTTCAGTGTTGATTGGTTAAAACGAGTGACGTACAACCTCACAGCATCGATTTATGAGCTACTAATGCTTTAGTGAGGATGCACTTGGCAAAGAAGCTCTTTGCAAAGTTCCTCTTAAGGCTCCGTCTAACGATTGTGTTTGGGAAACCCAAGTAATGAGAGGACGTCCGTTGCTTAAGAATCTCTTAAACACACTTGTTAGTCCTAAAATCCAACGTTATCAGGAAAGTCACCGCTGATCTGTAAGGAAAAACAAAGCCCAACACAATGCACCATAAACCAGGTTTATGGCCTTAATTAACATAAATATAATATATATCAGCATCTCAAGCATATGACATATACGGGTATGAACAAATCAAAACTTATACCATTTTTCGATTGATTTGCAATTTGGGTCTTCAAGAAAAGGCCAGAATGTGCTGCTGCTTCTAAGCCTCAGATAGTTTTCAGCTGAACCCCAATTCCACCCAATTTACCACCCATTTCCCACCATTTCATGAACTACAAACTAATTTACCCAGAGAGCAACCACAAATAGAGCAGGTGGCCCACAGTACGATGTGCTGAACAAAACAGCATATGGTCTATGGGTATAGCAATGGTAGTATCTGTGTGTCTAGGTTGAACATGTTACAGACTACCACACCAGCCATCTGTGGACATGCACTGGATCCGCAGGCATGCCAACATTTCCTTTTTCCTACCACTTGATGTGTCTAATGTTTGGCATTCAGGACCAAGACTGTGTTTTACGATTATAATACAGCATACTTGTACAACACAGGCCCAATCCTGGATGTCGATTGGATGAAATTCTAGTCTAGTCATGGCTCTATTCATGACACACCGCAGCCGAAAATTCAAAGAGTATCAACATGCGTTATTCGTTTACCAAAAGTAGTTTTGGTGCCACTGCAGTCAGTCTGTTATTCTCATGGCTCTCTCACCACACAGAAGATGAGCACTCACAGCCACTTGATTGGCTTGAATCCAGACTGTGAGCTGGCCGGCTAAAATGCTGTATACTTTGGAAAGCAGTCCATACATCTAACCAATTACTGTCTGATGCACAAATGACTATCCCATTGAAAAACAGGTTAAGAGAAAATGATGGCATTGTGAAATAGTCTTTCCCTTCCCACAAATATTATTATTCCAACAAAAGTAACAATTAAAATTACCTGGATAAAACATAAACTGCTGAGTAGAGTTAGTTTGCAGGTTACTCACCTCTTAAAAAGAGAGTTGAACTCTGTAGACAGTGATGCTTTAATGATGCTTTTATCTGATTTTGGAACCTGTGTGCTATCTTGCTTTGCTGTTTTGGGGGAGCAGGTTCTTGTATTGCAGCCGTCCTCTTCAGAACTGAAAGCCTGAATGCACCTTTTCTTTTCACTGCTGAAGTCAAGACTCAAGTCTTCTCTTTTGGAGGGTCAATTTCCAAAGTCTTCACACACACATTTCACGTTTTTGTGTTTGTATTTATTTATTTATTTTTCATTGTGCTTCAGAAAAGGGACCTCTCCTGTCACAAATGGGAGAAAGCAGCACCATGCTGGAGTCTCGACTGGAGGACAGTGCTGAAAGTGGTATGAGGGCACATGTTTACGGGTGGGGGACTCCATTACGTGCCAGTCCTGGATTGTGACTGTGTCTTCCCCTTCCCTTTTTTTGGTACAGCAGCTACAGCACTTTGGTTGCAATGGCTTTTTGAACATATTTTGGATTATTTTATAATTACACCATATCTTTTTTTTTTTTTTTTTTTTTACCAGTAGCATTATTAGCAAGAGTTAGCCAAAACTGAATTGGGTTGGGGTAAAACAGACCGGTGGTAATTTCTTTCTTCCTTTCTTTCTTTCTTTCTTTCTTTTTTTGAACCGACCCTCTGGCTGTTCAAGCTGGCAGCGTCTGGCATTATCTGCTGTCCAGATTCTCTGATGAGAAGCGCGCGCATCAATTTGTTCCTCAGCATTAAGAGAGATGTGCTTTGAGCACTTATGCTTCGCAGTCCCTCCCTCCTCCTCCTCCTCTCATAGGAATTGTTTCAAAGGGGTCTCCTTTGGGGGGAGGTGTTCAAAGAACTTTACTTGAAAGTGAATTTAGCACACAAATTACACAGGCACTTCAGTGTGTGAATACACGTTTTCATCCATGTAAAGAAAACATAATACTATGGCACTTCCTTCTTATGGAATTCATTTCGGTTACTTTGGGGTCATAATATCTGTCATTATGACGGGGTTAAAGACAACAAAAATTTCACCTATGGTGAAGCAACATTTAATTGTCTATTTATTTTGGTTTGGCATATACGGTATGACGGTTTAATGTTCATATGAATTGGTTTGTAGCTCCCTCGTTGATCTGTCACTAATGCATCACTCATAGATAGATAGATAGATAGATAGATAGATAGATAGATAGATACTTTTTTCATCCCCTTGGGGAAATTCAGGTGACAGACACAGTTATTGGTTACTATTACAAACAGACGCATTCATTGGTTTTTCATATGCATACTGCCCAGCTAAGCCAAAGCCAAAGCCATCATATACAGGCTGTTAGGGCCTGCGCTGCCACAGAGTAAACATCCTGTTCACCTTCAAAAAAGCAACAATGTCTCCGGAGATGATGCATTACAGGTCAAAATGCAGCCAGCGTATCTCAGGCCCATCTAGGCTGTTATTTGTCCATTTGGACTAAAAACATCTGAAACACCTGGAAAAGTAGCCAGGCACTGTGCTTTCACTGAAATAAATAAATCATTAATGTGACTGTATTGAATAATGCATATTTAGAAAGAGGTAAGATACAGAGCAAGATGCCACACAGACTGAATTTGCCAGGAATTTCAACAAGCGAAAGAGTAATTTCTTTTTCTTATGTGTGTGTGTGCGTGTGTGTGTGTATGTGTGCTTGTTAGCATCTGCACTGTAGTGATTCATTCAGTTGTTAGAGAGATCCAGCTGTAGAATTTTAAGTATTTCTTAGCTTTTACAATATTGTGACATCTCAGTTATAGAGTTACATCAAACCAGTCAACTGTTTATGATTTATTTACCAACAATTAAGGCAAGATGATGCAACATTGATCAAAAGAAATATTCCCTTAACACAAGTGGAGGAATATTCATTTTCATCCATTCCTGTGACACTGACTCTGTGTTCTCATGGTTTCTAGTCAGCTGCAATTACTTTTCCTGACCCTCACTAGTTTTGTCGTTTTTTAGACTGACAGTGTGTTCAGGAGTGATCTGTTAATTAACACTGACACCCACTGAACCCACCAGCCAGTGTCTGTGGAGAAAAAGGACTGTCATAGACATAGGATACATGCTGACTGAATCCAGGTGGTACACTTGCCAAAGAATTAGTTCATTTCTGGACGGAAAAAAAAAATGTCATCGCTGTAAACATTGTTCCTTTGAAGGCCATGCCACTCTATTGTAATGTTGTTTGGAACCAAACCCCAAATCAATCATATTGTACTGTATACAGCTGATGGGATTTATACAATTAAATGTAAAGTCTTATTTAGCTTTTTGAAACAGTCAATGAAAATTGTATTCCTCTACAAAATAATATTAAAGTGGACAGGATGTTATTGTGGATCATTGCTCTCTTTGTGTCAGTGAGAACAAGCCATGATTTATGATTAGTGGTATACCTGGATGCTTATTTTATTTATTTATTTATTTTTTATTATTAAAACCCCACTTTTATTCCCTTAAGGATTTATTAAGTGCCCGTTGCCATAACAACTGCTTGGCAGGATATTGCTAGATGAACCATAATGGGTCTCCTGGCACATCTCAGTATTGCTGGAGAACCTCATCCTCCATTAAAGGCAAAATGGTACCCACTCTCGCAATGGAAATTGGGCAATATCTAAGGTTTACTCATGAAGGTGTTCCGAGTTAGAGTTGGGGAATGGGGAGGGGGGTATTTGTTTGTATAGGACAATCTCAGGGTAAGCGTGTTGGTCCAGGCTAATACACAGGCTAATACACAGCCTTACCCTTGCCCTACATTACCTTTAAGCAAAGCTTCAACAGCCCCCAACCAAAAGCTTCATCAGCTGTATGCATCTAAATGTGCATCTTACTGTAGGTTTCTACATTTGGTATATGCATCCCCTACATCTCTTTGTTAGCAGAAATCACACGGCAAAGTTAAATATGTTACCGATAAAATATTTCCATTCATTCATTATTTTGGCCACACCCATTTTCTCCTGACCCGCTGTTTCTGAAAATCATCCTCTATGGTTCTTGTAGTTGTTCTGTTAAGGCTGAAAGTTAAGGTCGAATCACATCCTGTCTTTCAGATGGAACACCAGTCTGTGCTTTAGGTAACAGTGCTTTTGTGACATGCATGTTCAGTATACCTCTCATTTTCATTCTGCAAAAGTGTTCCCAAAGTTTGATTCAGTTTCTGTTTGGATATTCCAGCACTACACCTGCCCCAGTGGTATTCCGTATTTTTAACATATTCACAGGAGATTGGAGCACTGGTGGTAATATACACTAAGGATAAAAGGATAAGAAAATGGATAAAAGGATCCTGAGGATGAAAGAGAAGCTAATGAAGCAGCACTGAGGGAGTCGTGAGTCTTAATGCCTTCTCTGAAAATGAACACAAACTACAGGCCCGGCAGTACGCACTGCGCAGTATACTGCTGATGAGGTGTGAGAACCTGACCTTCACACATCTATACCGCCATATCCGGCGCAGTGCACTCTGGCCCGGTAAAGCAAAACAAAAATATTACACATGATGGTTTAGCTTCTGATTACTGGGGCTCATGACAGAAATTCTTACAGAAATACCCACAGCAAACCATACGTCTTTGATTACAATTTGTTTGAGCTAATCAAAAGAGTTTGCCCTCCACAGAAAAACAGTATGATGTTGTCTGTCATCAATACCATATCCTCAAAATAAAAATGATATTTTGAGTTAAATATCAGCAAAAGCCCATACTGCACTGATTTTCTCAGAGGTCTTACCGGTAGAACATTCATTAAATCATATAAAGGTCATAACGTATGGTTGCGTGATAGAATGATTAAGCTTGGTGCAATTGTATTAAGATATGCCACTTATGACCCTGGAACAAATAAGAGAAAAATACACATTACAGGATTGTTCTAAATGTAGATACTGACCTCCAGAAAATAGGGTCTTGTTAAATTTACGGTGTAGACACTCTGAATCCAGCAACAGTCTACCATTACAATTATTATACTACTAAATTATGTTATGTACTGTATAATGACCTAAAAGGACAAAACACAGATTACTTAATGGTATGTGTATGAACATATTTCACAAATTTACATGAATTTAGTATAAATAAAATAATAATAATTAATGACAGTAATTTAAACTATAAGCCAAATTTATAGATGGGTTATTAATTGCACAGTGTAATTGGAGGAATAACCCTCCAGGGCAAAACTGAGTCAGATTAAAGCTTGAGTACTGAAAGCTTACTGAAAAAGTCAAACAGCCTTTTCCCTCTCAAATATACAGCATACTTTCCATATTTGATTCCCAGATATAAAATGAAAAGCAAACACTATATACTATGCTAAACTAAATCTTTCATAATGTCATTGGGGCCGAAGTCTTTTTAGACAAAATGTTCCTGAGATGAATGAGGAGCCGTTGACTGGCGCTCCTTTGTAATACACCAGTGACATCTTTCAATCAGATGAGCGTATCAATACAGTTCTGCAGCTGAGGCATAAATCTATTGGCAGGCGAGAGATGGATGAAACTAAGAGTACATCTAGGTCAGTCAACTCACAAAATATTCATGTCTAATTCTACAAAGGAAAAGAACACTTGCCAAGATGCATAGAGGGAAGAAATCCAAATTTAGAACTTTGTTGGACACGTGGTATAGCTGCAAGCGCTGAGCATACGCTGGATTTGCACTCCACTTTTTTCCTCAAGTCTAATTATGTACACTACTTGCTGTCAGACAGCCGGTTGTCAAATATTTACATATTTTATGGTTTGATCCTCTCCTCTGTAGATATTTCTTTTGGCTTTGGCGGCTTGTACATTAAAATTTCAGCGATTGAATACAGAATCTGTTAACCTCCATCAAGATAAATCGCCCAATCAATATGACTTGGAGTCACATGCGGTTGAAAGTTTCACAGTTGTTTTTGGACCCCATTCTTATTATCTCACTGTTCCTGCTTTTTTTTTATTATTTCTTGGCCCTGTTTTTAAATTCGGGCAGAGAATGAACAAACAGCAGCTATTTGGCATCGTGACATGAGTCCAGTTTGGTATTGAGTCCAATATTATCATTAGTGTCTCGGTTTATGTCTAGGACCCATGTGAAGGCTAAATTCCTGGATATTGAAACTTCTTGGCAGTTTATTCATCTTTACTGTTTATTGTACCACAGTGGACCATTTGGTATGCTAATATTATATGCATAATATTATCTTATTATATTATCTTATATATTTGGATCTCTAAAATACTTGTGATAGCACAAAACTGGATCATATACACAAGCCATCAAAATAATGATTTATGAATGCGGTTGTCAAAGCCTGAAGTCTCTGAAAACTAGAGTACTAAATTGATAAATTGCAGTATCAAAAATGTGATGATGCTGTGATTCTCACTAATGTTATTATGGCAACAGATAATTAAATTGATAATAAAGATGTACATTCCCACCCTCTTTATTAATGATGTTCAATTAAATATGATTATTACAACAGCTTGATCTCAGACATCAACAAAGTGGAGACACACAAATAAATATGGGATTTTCTTAATTTATTTCAACTACAAAATAAGGAGAATGTGAGATGTGAAAGTCAATCTGTAATGTAGTATTCAGTAGCATGAGTGTCAGGCTTCAAGCATAAATGCAAACACAGCTTGTATTAAAAAGAGGGGGGGAAAACTCAGAGTTTACCTGATAAACTCGATTTACACAATATTAAATATTACTGTTATCTCCAGTCAATAAATCACTTGTTATTAAAAAAATGGGGGCCATAAGAAAAGACTTGAATGTACTGTCACTAAGCCTCACACAGTTTGAGTAATGATCATAAAACATGACAAATCTTTTCACTGTCATGAGTGAGGACATGTCCTCTGAAGTCTATGGGGAGGTTTGCATTGGGTGAGTGTTGTAACATAGTTCCATTACAGTAGGGAAAAAAATGAAAGAAAACTATAAATGAGGCTAGCTATATAAATGAAATGACCCACTTATTCAAACATTTCAGAAATGACAAAAATACACCAAATTGTTCCATTTACAATTAAAATTTGACCAGCAAAAGGCCATTTAACTTGAATAGCCTAATTTCCTGCTGCTTCCCATGAGGGGACAGACAGTGATACACAGAGCAAAGAGCAGATCAGTGAAATTTATCACAATCTCATGTGTTTAGTGGCATTAATACCACCTGTGTATGGTGAAACTCCAAATGATGCATTTGATAAAAATGGATTTCTATTACCTTTGAGCTGCCCTTTTTCAGACGGTGGATTTTTCCTAAAATAGACACACGATGGTTCAATTGTGCAAAGTCAGCACATTCAAAAGTCTGTTGTCTCGTATTTGGAATGTGTAATGATGAAGATTTATTTTTTTCTCAGTTTGTCTTTTGTCTGATTTAGAAAAAAATAAATCTCCATCTTTTGTCTGAAAAGGAACATCTTCCCAAGAGTTACCAGTTCTGGTCCTGAAAAAAAGCCACAGCTCATTTCATCAGGAAATCAATGATTGATTTGGACCCATAAATACAGGTGAAGCAACTGTGTAATTAATTTCTTCATTTCATCAATAGTCTGATGATTAACAAGAAAAACCAGCACACTGGAGCCGGGAACTTTTACTGCTGTATGGATACCTTCACTGTCATGCCCTGCGTAAGCTTCAAAGTGTGACGACAAAGCATGTGAATGCTTCAGAATTCCAGCTGAGCAAATCCTCTTCGCTAAGTGGGCAGTAACACAGAGATTCTGTACTTGTCAAAACAGGATGGGTCAATGCACCATCTATGTGACTCATAAGTTGATGGACGGCAGATATAACAGAGGATTGTCACTTTTTGATTGAGAAGTTTGAAACTGTTAGACTTACCAAAGTTCACATATTTATTACTTGTTTATTAATATATGTGCACATTTATTACATATGTATCAACTGTTTACTTAGCAATGATATTCATGTTCACAGTACTCCCATAACACCCACATGTATGTGACAAGCTCTGTGCATAACCAAAAAGAAAACTACATTGACATTAACTAATGATCATTTGTTCACCTAACCTGTCAATCTTTCTGGCAGCCTCTGATTTTTTCATTAAAATGAATATTTGTTTTAAAATACAAGAGCTGTTTGAATAAAACCCTTTCCATTTTGAGCAGAGTATTGTTTTGCATCAGGTCCACTGTAGACTGATCCACCTTCTTTGTGGCCAGGCCCTAAACTGAAGCAGGCTCTGTGCTGGAGGGCTGTGCAGCTAGCGTAGGCAGTTAGCCTGATGCAGAGGAGTGGCTATTGAGCAATGAGATAGGATACCAAATGAATCCCCTGCTGGTGCTAAGGCTATAAACTTTTCATCAGCATTTATCATTTTTTAAAATTAAAATTATAGATTTAATACTAAGATTTATCCACCAAATATTTAACAGCAGGGAAACTTAATTTATTAATCAATGTTGTGTTATTTTATTGATTTGTAAGGGAGAAATCAAGCAAAATCACAACATTTTATGCAATATTAGTCCTGTCCAGTGTCGTCAAAGCTTGATAATTTTGTTATAGGTTCCTAATAAAGGGGTACACACTCTGATAAAATATTCTGAGCAATCAGAATGCTTGAAATGATAGGTGCTGTGCTCTTTAGGAAGCTGGGCTCTTTTATAGTGTATTTAATCAGCCTGACAGGATTAAATTACATTGATTGTCATACTTCAAGGGCACAGCTCCTTCACATAGACACACATGGGCATACTTATGGATTATGCACTTTGCCACATCTCATGTTAAAAGCTGACAGCTCATCAACGACACGTTTGAAAATCTTTGCACAAAGGATAAAAGACGAAAATTGTTGTCGCAGTAAGCGTATGCAGACTAGAAGCGAGGAATTTTGGTTTTTCTAGTATATGCCCATTCGCTTCATCATTTTAAGAAGAAAATCACTTATGTTTTAGCATGAATTGCTATTCAGGAGGGACATAAATCTACCCCACAGCTGATGCCCAGATTCGCCATGCTTGTGTGCAGCACTCTCATTGGATGGTGCCAAGGCCACTTGTCCTTGTTTATTTTTTGTGTTTTTTTTTTTTTAACAAATCCAGTCAACGTTTTATTGAGATGAGTGCTCATGGCAACACTGGGCAGCTCCACAAGATCAAGAAACCATGGCAAGAAAGACAGAACCAGGTTTTATTTACTAACTTTGCACAGACAGGAAGCCACAGCACCGGCTTTCACACTCACATCAGTTTTCCTGTTTGTCTTAGAAATGAGTGTAACTGCAAGGACAATGAGGCAGGCAAGAAAGTGAATTTTGGATTTTTTACATATGTAAAAATATTAATAATAATATAGAAATAATATCTGTAGCATTTTGTCACATAACAGTGCTCTAAAATGAGACAATGCCAATAAGTACATCCATAAAAAACTCCAGAATTATGGTATTCCTTTAACCGTTCTTCATAGCCTAGGAAACGGCACGCACCTTTTGTATTAGCAGTTCTGTGTTATGTAACACAACATTACCTTTGCTAACAATACAGATCACTCATATAGCAATGATTATTACCCAATAAAGTGTTTTACTTATCCATTAACTTATCATCCATTCATAACAAAACAATGTAGGTTGTATTTCTGATAAACTAAAACAGGTCAAAAAACCAAAAGCAATGATAGAGAACTGAAATAAATGTCTTTCTTATGCCGTTAAGTTTATTTTGTGATGACTTGCAATGTATTATTTTGAGTGAAGTAAGACTGTGCATTATTAAAAGTAAGAGTGGAGTGTACAGGTGCTGTGAAATGTCAGACACAGCAGGGGAGAAACCTTTCCCGCGACACAAGGCCAGGAGTGGACAGCAGGACATACAGTATGGCTGTGCAGTTAAACAAAAATGATTTAATAGAGTGTTTCAAATTGATGTGCAGCGAAATACAGTACAGCAGGACGAGCACTCCAATAAAAGTTTGTACTGAAAGCCTAAGGGAGGGCCTGTTTGTTTAAAGCATATTTAGAAGATTATCAATTTTTAACACTAATAAGGTGTTTTGTTTTACAGTAAATGTTCCTGTACGTTTTTCTTTTTTCTTTTTGAATAATATGAAGCATTTGTAGACACTTGAAACTTATGCATCAAGTAGCACATGTAACATCACAAATAAGAAACCCCCACAGGCTCCATCCTTAATGAAGTTGAAGGAGATGGTGTGGCGTGTCGACAGCAAGGAAAAGCACTTAAGATTCAGAGATGTTTCCCAGAGAGGCCGTCCTCATCATCTTCCTCCCTGCTTGAGGCCTAATGAGTGAGTGCAATTAAGTCCTCAGTCCCTCCGCTCTCCCTCTGCTCACAGCGACTGCCACCCCCACCCCCACCCCCACCCCAAGGGAAGATTTTGATCATTGGAGGAGGAAAGGAAAATGGAGGACCACCCACCAGCTTTCCTAAGGGCACCGGTTATTTCATTCTCCACTACTGCGCCACCCCCCACCCCAACCCTTTCTTCCACACCTGTGTGGTAGCAGGTGCGGCTCACTTTCTTCAATCATCCCAGTTGTTCTCTCTTTTTTTTTTTTTTTTTGGAGAATTTGGTGCAGCTGGAATGTAGGAAATAGTGGTGAGTAATGAGAGGAGGTCACTTTACCCTCCCTCCAACTCCACAACTCCTTTTCTAAGAGAAAAACAAAGATATGAAGAGAAAGAAGTAACGTGAATACTTAGACACACAAAAAACAAATAGTTTAAAATGCCCTAAGGAAGGCAGTTGCCAGGATTTGCCTAAGTTCCCTGAAAATAATTGTTAATTGGTAATGTAAACCATTCAGTTTTCATATTTGCATTTTACATGTTGACAACACCTGTGTAATGAAACAGCCTACACAACACATGCTAAACAGGATTCCATTAGTTTCATTTAAAGGGGTTTTATGTAATACTCGACCCAATCAGGGACATGCACAGACATTCCACAGGGCAGCGGCTCCACCAAAAAGGGGTGAGTTCAGCAATGACGTACTAGTGCTACTGATGGCTAATCCCAGCTATGGAAACCCTTCGGAGGGGCAGCTTCGCCAAAAGAGGGCAAAAATGGGCCGTTGCCCGGGCGACAACAGCACAAAGGTGTGCATGTCTCTGACCCCAATGGGTCCAGAGGAACGGCAGGGTTCTTCAACAGCAGCAGATCGAGCTTTGTCTGCATGTGTTCCCGAAAGTACAGGACCAACTGTAAAATATGAGAGTCCAAAATCAGCTCTCGAAATACCCGGCCGATCATTTCCATTGATTCCCTGACATTATTTGAACCGAATCTATGATGTGTAATTACTGTTAATCACTCAAAGGGACAGTTAAATGCAATTATCCATAATTAGACCAGAAAAACATAATTGCAAGTCAGCTCACTCTCAAGAGCTCATCAGTGAAAACAAATCCCTCCTGGCATTCAGAATGAGAAACAATATTACAAGCTCAATAACACAAACAATGCGAAGGGAAAAGATCATGGAGGACATACTTTTCCTCACAAAGGATAACTTTTTTGCGTCTCGTTGTTTAACATTACCAATCCATGACTACAGAATGTTCCATTCAGTCCGGCTCTGGTAGGTCTGGTAGGAAAAACAAATATTAATGCGAAACATTAATTCTGGCATAGGCTGCTTTCCCTGATAATATGATATTATGTGCTTCTATGAAACCTTCACTCCATGCGACTTTCCTGGAGGTATAAAAGTGCATTCATATGATATAATAGCACACATTTCAGAGATGGGATCTTTTGTAACCGTGGTCTTTATTTATTTTTTTACAACCTGAGATAAACACATACCAGTCCATCTTTTTCCACACCACTATATTTTCAGTTAATGTTTTATATTTTAAATATCACATCAAGTTTACTTTAACCAGAAAAATAAATAAAATAAAATAACATTTTTAGTATCGCAGCTACCAATGAATCCTTTATATGATAGCCCCCATAAGCAGTGAGCATATGTTTAGTGCTGAATATTTTGGCCTAGAAATGGGAATATAAATTCTTCCCTTCTATATTCCCCAAGACAACTTCACAGGAAATGCAACTAGGCCACATGATAAGTGTTTCCAGACAGAGTTGGCAAAGTTGAGGGTTATTCCAATGAATGCTTAATAAACTGCTCAATATTTCCCATAGCAAATATGTTCATAGATCATGTGACGCATCTGAGACGTTCTGCTTAAATCAATACACTTGGAAAAAAAATATTGACCGATCGAAACAAAACTGTACCTTATGTAATTTTTTTATGTTTAATTTATTCTCTTGGTGATTTGTCTTTCGGAAAACTATAAAACTATGCCATTGTCCCTCCCCCAGTCACACTAGGGACGACACATGGACTATTACCTCAGTCATCACAAAGCATTTACCCATACTTTAGTCCATACTTATGCTGTGCCATTATCTCATTATCTCAACAAGTATTTTAGTAACATCTTGACTTGACTTGTCTTTATTGGAACCATATGTATTAAATGTTCTTTGCCTGACGATGAATAAAGATATGAAGTTACCCACTCCCTGTCAATTTTACCTCTTCAGGCTGTGATTTTGGGTGGATAAGGCCGCATACTGGCCTCTTTTAGAAACAGAGCCAGTCTGAAATGGCCTGCATTTCGCTTTACTGCAGATCCTCTCAGGACAGAATACAGAATCTGATTCCCATCCATCATTGCAGAGAGCGCCTGTAAGACTGGTCCCAAATAAACTCCTCTCTGTGCTTAATGTTGAGGTGCTGGGGAGCATGCCATGAGAAGCCAGCTGCTGGATAAGAGCTCTGCAGACAGCACTGCTGGGCAGGTCTCCAAAGCGACGCCCTGGAACGTGTGATCTGATCTGGCCTCCTGTGCTCGTGGGACTGGTGAGGGCGAACTGGGATTTCAGCTGCAAATAGGAATGAATAATACTGTGATATCATTATGACATTTTGTCGGGGCTCATCCACATTGTGTTCCCTCACTTGTGCCATTAATGAGCCATTTACGTTAATTACTTCCTAATGGTCTCCAGGATCGTTGCTAATGAAATAAACCATTTTCGGTTTGAGTAACAATATCTATGCCATCTCTTAAGACAAGGAAAGCATTATTAAACATACAAGTTACTGAGAGGCTATATGCATTAGTCACTGGTGTGATTGGTTGAACGTGGGAGCGAAACAGCACTGTTGTGTGGAAACACAGACTTCTGAACTTAATGTGAGATATCACTTCACACCCCCACCACCACCTCATTGTGGGAACAGAACTTTTTTATGTTCTCTGGAGAACAAATCTGTGTAAGGATCATTTTTATTATTATTTTCCCCCTGGAAACCCTTTCTGCTCTGGAGAAACATCTCTTTCTGAGAAATATTATTCTCAAGAGAAATTTCCCTCCTCAGAGTCTTTCTGAAATAGCTTTAACTTAAAAAAAAAAAAAATATAAAAATAAAACAATTGAACTCAAGGTCCACCGTATTCATGCCAAACAACAAATTGCTAGCATATGGAATTTTATAAATGCTCTCATTTCATTTTAAATGTGTATGTGTGTGTTTTTGTGTACAGTGAACTCAGAAATTATTCACACCCTGGATGACGATGAACAAAAAAGGACTGTAAAAATAAAGTCTTGTCAGTCATGTCTCCTCTGAGCTCAAACCCCCTGCTGGTGGAATGAGTCTCTACTACAGGCAGGACGGCTGAGTTCCTGCCAATCACACATCTTCTGCGGCAGGCTGAAAACACACCTGTTCACATTTCCTCATGGCTCAACTAATCCTGGTCTCCGAGCTCCTCCCCTGTTTGACTATATTTACCATCCAAACCACATCTTTCTTGCTCCAGTCTCCTTGCGCTTGCTGTGGCACTTAATGATATGTTGCAGGTTGATGACATGGCTGCTGCTATCAGCGGTGATGCTGATTACATGCTATTGTATCTGTTAGTTGCCTGGCCCTATTGGATGCACCTTTTCAAGTCGCTCTGTATAAGATCAATTCAATGACATGCACCAATCATCCTTATGAAGATGCACCAAAGTTCCCTTAAACTAAACCAGACCTCCCATTGCACTTTGAACAATACAGTTCATGTTTTAATGTGTTGTTTGGTACAATGTTTGATGCACTGATCCATAGGCGATGCTAGGATGTTACGTTGAGCTAGGCAGTCTGAATTGGCTCACGCATTGACTGACTGTTGATCTCACTTCAACGTTACCGCTCTTTATCTGTGGGGACACTGCATGAAGCATTCCTCGCTAGCTCAAAAGTTCCAGCCCACGTATCCCTTTATATAGTGCTTTTCACGGTCAGAAACTTCCCATTTCAATGAACTTGACACAAACACAGGCAGGCATTCACATATTCTTTTGACACCCATCTTACAATGTTCTTACATTCTTTACATTCTTTTTTGTTTTACTACTACTACTACTGCTACTGCTAGAGACAAAGTTTTGAGATAACACACATTACAATAATCCAAGAGTTAATAGTAATCTGAAAGTCTACTGTACACAGGGCGACATGGAATCTTTGGGTTACATGAGATTAGATTATTTGGCTTTTTTTGTAAATTAAGAAAAGATAATTGTTTTGTGTGGGCTCCAGGGACTAAACAGCTCACAGCCACCAATATCCAATGCATATGTGCTCTGTTAACTCAGTATAATGTTTACATTTTTAGTGATGTATTTCATTTTTACCCTTCCTTCAAAGTGTTCTTCCGTTATAGTACTTTTCTTATGCCCTGCAGGCTTTTGCAAATTCTGAGTGCAAAACGTCCCACTTTAAGTTAGAGGTAGACCGCCGTTTGGGGGAAAAAGGCAATTTGCCACACTAAATGGTTATACTGTGCATCAGATGAAATATAAGTCATATAGCATATACCGGCACAAACAAAATAAATTAAGGAAATCATTTACATGACTTTTCGTTAATTTTCTCTTTGTTTACTTATTGAACCGCATGCAGGGTTATGTTGCCTGATATTGACTGATAAAGGATTCAAACGCTACTCCAAAAACAAGAACGTTCATAGCTTTTTTTGTGTTTCCCAAAGAACATTCGACTGAGGAGATTTCCAACAATCGTGTCAAGACCTACGGGTGAATTCCACCCATTGGTGAATGACCCAAAAGCGCTGGAAATTGATATATATATATTTTATTTTTTCCACATTTATTTCTCAAATGTGATACAGTCACACACACATGCATGTTGTGCATTGGTGCCACAGATAAAGACAATATTATTACTGAATGTACGGTGCAGTTTTTACATCTGAGCAGTTTACTGAAGAGAACAGCAGCGATTCCTCACATATAGCTCAACCCCTTCACTACTACAGGCCAAAGCCGAGAGCTCTAACGACCAAACCCCACCACTCTGCTGTCTCAGCCACATTTGCAGTCAAATGGGAATCTGATTCATGTGCTTTGAGAGGATTACACTGAGCGACACCATTCCTTTAATCCTGATACAAATGTGCAATTCACTGCAAATGGCACAATTAAAAAGAAATTTGGCAAAGTACACTCTTGCAGAACGGCACAGAGAGATGATGCTGTGTTGAAGGTAGATTTCATTGCATCACTCAGTCACACACTGTCCCCCTCCCCCCTTCCATTTTGCAGTAATTTCAAACAAGCTTACTGGAAATATGATGCTGATGCGTTTTCCCTTGTGCCCCTCCCTGTCTTTCGAAGTACTTCAGTCTAGGGCAAACCTTGGATGAATTAAGGCACTCTAGCCCATAAGAGCCACACAATTGCCAGTGTTGGGCTCAACCTTAAGTGTCATCAACAAGAAAATGTAAAAGCTTAGCATTGATTTTTTTCCCTGTAGTAACTTGCAGAGGTTTTGTGTATTATGATCTGATATTGTCAAGGTTAAATCTGAAATATGTACAGTTAGCAAATAAGACTAAAATGTACTTTTATCTACCTGACTTTAACTGTGTAAAAATTTCAATGCATGATGTTGGTTTATCAAGTAGTATGGTACAGTAAGGTACATAAAACATTGAGACTGAGTCGACTGCTGAATGCAGTGCAATATATGGTAAGAGTAAATAGTGTGGATAAAGTAAACATTTCATGAGGGTATATATTGATATATGACACAGAAGAAAAAAGGTTATTGCTTTTATACTTAGGTATACAAAGATTGTACACATCCTTACTATTTTACAACAGTTAATTGTATTTCATTCTAAAAACATTCAAGTAACCATCATAATTTATGAATATTTATATTATCAATAATTGTGATGTCCTGTAATCTATGTAAACTTTTGAGGGAACTTGGCAGCAACTCTCTCTGACGAAGCACATATTCTCAGTTAAGTGTATAATTTAATTTAGCCAACAGATATGCGTTAAAAATGAAAACATAGCCTTATAGATTCAGTAATCAGACATTCAGGGCTTCTTTAAATAAAAACAGCATTGTTTCCCTCGCTAGCTTTCAAGCTATCGATAATACATTCCTAGAGGGTAAAAAAAAACATGTTTTTCTCCAGCTGTACATTGTCCAACAACCGTATCAAATCAAAGTCTTAAACTTATAGAGAGTAACATGACAGTGCACCCCCACCACCCAGAAAGAAAGCTAAACTTTTAAAAGACAATGTTTATGACAACAAAAAAAAAGAAGTTTCCACATCGCACCCTGCTGGCATTCTTCTCACTCTGTCAAATTTTGCCTCTCAGAAAGGCCTCTTGTACTGTACACTGTACCTGATCGGCTGCCATTCTGTCATAGACACGGGGTTTTGAAAAGTTGTCAGGTTTCGTCTTTTTTTTTCTTTTTTTGGTAGACGTCTCAAACTTTTTCAGCTATACTTTTTGTAAGCATATAACTTTTCCACCTCAGTCAGATGACAGGTAACGATTCCATGGCCAAGCCAAGTTAATGGAATCGTGATTCACATAATCTTCACTCAATGGCCACACAGTATTTAGTCTATTTGTAAATTTTTGTACATGTTATGAATTTAAGCCACTGATATATTTATTCATCTATTTAGTTCCCACATGTGTTTGTCTCTGGGACAGTTGCAGAGTACTTCTCCAGCAGGGTCTCTCAGGAACGGACTAATTAAAAGTCATGGTATCCTGGGCAGTTAATTACTTGCTCTTTGAAAATCCGTAAAAGGTTTTAATGAGCAACCTCTCCCCGAGTCAAGTGATACCCCAAAGTGTGTTCATTTTGCTTTGGCAGGACAAATTAGCCTAGCCATGTGACATTCATTTTTAAGCAAACTCCCGGGGTTCACACTTACATAGAGAAATGCATCTTCCATACAGCACCTTCTGTATGAAAACAAACAAAAAACCTTCTATAAATGCATGCCTCTCACAGCTGCAGATCCATGAATGCACCGAAAGGAACACAAACTGGATAAATATATGTTTTGTAAATGCACCCCCTCTGATATTACCCTTTAACATAATTTATTTAGACACTATGCGTGGACAGACAGCATCGCTAAGTCATATAAGTCATAAAGAACTGCATAAAGACCCATGCTTATGGCAATAAGCCCTTTTTGTATTTCCATTAACAAATGGCATGCTGGTGTATAACAAAGTATCCTCTTTTAATCTTCCCTTGATGTTTAATGTCATCTTCTGCCTTCAACATCAAACATTTTTTTTTTTTTATTTATATTACCTTCCTTCAACATGCCATCAGATATACACAGTGATGCAGAGAGGAACACAAGCAATGGAAAGCCAATTATAAAATACAAGGGCATATAAAATGCCAGTTATGTGATGATTTTGACTAGTGCATGACGGAAGACGTACTGCATGTTAATTTTATCCCATACCACTAATAAACACAGAGGACAGTCCCACACGCACTGGGGGTGGTAAACTAACATAATAGGTGAATGGATTGCGGTTGAAAATAACATCCAGTAAAAGCTGATTTTATCTCTGAATTTTGTTAAAATGATATGCTTCCATCTGCATAAATAATATTAGCTAAGGTGTCCTCAATTTTCAATTCTGAACCAAATGACTGACTTATTTGGTTCTATGTTTCTGGAGTGCAACTTTTTAAAAAAAACTGATTCAAAACAAGTTGTTTGCACTAAGAATCCACAGTGCACAGTAACAGCGGTGTGATTAATATGAATTGAACTATAACAGCATTGAATTGTCTGATGTCATGTGTGTGACCTGTGACACGCTCATCTCTTCTGCAGACCTGCATCCATGTAATCTGTATGACTGAGGGTGGGGCATCTGCACCAGCTGGGCAGCTGCAGGCAGAAATAAGAGCTGTCAGCACTGCTCCACACATTCTACGCATAGCAACAGGGAGCCCACTAATAAGCAGTCAGAAAACAAATCTCTGCGCTGTACCTGCTCTTTGGCTGTAGCTGGGATTTACTAACATCCCTTTGAATTGTATTTTTTTCCCAAACACCTTCTTTCTTATTTATTTACTTTCCCATCATTTCATGGACTAAAAATAATTGACTCCACATTGCTATCTTTAATGTAAATTATTGATGCAAGATACGGTGACATATTGGCAAAAAAGGCAGACTTTCTCTGGTCTCCATGAATGGCACTGTTTGGTTGACATTGTGACATCCCATTGTATTCCATCGTAGTTCCTGCAGACGATGAACAATTAAGCCAAGATGACAATGCGGAATGCATGCTGACAGGTCATACTAACCATAGGCCAGATGACCATCTGCACAGGCTACCTGCAGACATTATGACATACAAGAGCAGATACAGCCAAGAGCCTGTTACACATGGGGTTCTTTTGTGCAGAACACCGCCTTATATTCTATGAAATGACCCAGCGTGAAGATCTATTCTTTCTTTGAGAGGCAGCCTGCACAGAAAAGAGAGGATGAGTACTGCCTTTGTAAATATGTTTTTTTATTATTATTTTATTTTGTTTTATTGTTTTCCATTTAAAAAGGGCATTTACCAATAACTCTATTTATTGAAAAAGAGAAAATAGAGGATGTGATCGACTGTCCCAAACAGACAATGTAAGTACGATAGTAAGTTTCAAGTATTACAAGCTATTAGTTTATGTTGATTCAAAATAGATATATTTCCTTTAATTTTGAGAATTCCCATATTCTCTTTAACTCTATCCCTGTCATTTTCCCACAGCTCTGTAATGTTGCCATGCGAAAACAAAAGAGAAAAAAAACTCAAAATTTACCACAAGCTGGAATCAGCCTCAACAAAACTCAGCCTCAACAAAACCTGCATGTCAGAAGCTTCACAGAATGATGTTTCTGGCAGAGGAATTCCAAAACTGCTTTTAACCAAGGCTAATGTGCAACAATGCATAATCTAATGAGCCTAAAATCTGGACATCTGTGCTTTTGAGCAGTAGATGAAAGTAAAATGGTCTGATCAGTCATCTTTCAATCTTTTCCCTACATCTGGATGGGTTTATGTTCGGAATAACCCAAAGAAGCCTACCATTCCACATCGCCTGTTCCTAGCTGTTAAAAAGCAGCATGACAAATGAAAAATTCATTGACATGGACTTTGTATAGCAACCGTTGCTAGGCAATGCGCCCAACAAGTTTTGCTTCCGAGCGATGATGTCATGCTCATAAATATATCTTAAAACTGTGGCATGCCAGATCATCCAGCCTTACCAGTAAGCCACAGCCCTCCTGCAACATTATGCCATATTTTCATCAGGTTCCAATTACATCTCTCTGTGAGATTCACATTTCAGACTTATTGCAATATGTATAGAGCATTTCCTGTCATGAATTCTCTTTCTGAGAAACGTGCTATGAGGAATGTTCTTGAGATATTTTCCTGGTGTTAAATTGAACGTTTTTGGAACCTCTATCACAATCACTTTTGGATATTCATATATATGATACATATATTACATTATAACATTCTGGAAATGTTCTCATGACATTCCAACAGAACAAATAAAGGAATATTTGCTCAACATTGGTGGCATAATAAGGACATGTTCAATCCAAATGTTGTATCCATTGATTGTATCCAATGATTTTGTGGCTTGGGTTCAAATGGTTTGAGTTGTATAAACCATTTAACCATTTAACATTGGTTTGCTGAGTGCATGCAGTACTGACGAGTTGGAGGATGGCTACACCTTCAAAAAATATAACGATGTTTCATGGAGAGGTCACTTCTGCGTCATACCTCCTGTATTAGTTTATGGCTGTCCCTCATTCTAATGCATCTGTACGATCGGTCAGAGGGTCACCTGACTGTTGGCATCTCTGCCGTATTTAGTACAACCAAGTATTTCTCTTTAAACCGGTCTGATACATATATGACTTCCTGATGCATTCTCCAATATGGCGTCCCACCAGCGAAATAAAATCATTATGTCAGACAGGCTCCTTCTCATCGCTCATGTCTCCGCAGCCCTGGGTCTCTCCATCTCACCTCATACCGATCCCAGTCTCAGCCTGCCAGCCCAGATCCTCAGACATGTCCTCCCAGATCATTACGTCTCTGACTCACATCTGCCCCGTTTCTTCCTGCTAGCACTGCGGGATTAGCATCTCATAGGCTCAGCTTCCTCATCAGCCTGTGCCTGCCTGTGCCCAGAGTCCCAGCTCTGAACCCCCCAATGAGCCCACTCATTCACGTCACTGCCTTGGGTCCCTCCAGTCCCACTAGAATCTCTACCATCAGGACGCGTTAATCTGGTTCAGAGAGAGTCAGAATGTCAGCCGCATTATTGGTTTGTTTAGCATTTCTGAGAAAATTTGTGAATTTTAACGTGACATGTTGCTGGCTGATCTAAACCCATGTGGGTCTCTTAAGAATAGCACAGACAGTAGTTACAATTTCAGTCAGTTATTAATAATAATATTATTATTTGGAGCTTGTTAAAACAAACGTTTGGGAGAAATGTTTACAGACATTTCCTCACTCAATCACCTGTACCTGCTACTCCCATTCTCCTCCTTATGAGGTCATTCTAATTCATTTGTCATCTACCATTTCCTCCAGTGGTCCAGAGGGGAGTCCCCTCCTACCACGGGGATAGTCAGGCATGACTCCGCCCCTTGTACTCCCAAGCCCAAGATCAAATACGAACATTTCTATTTCCACACTATTCACAGCTTAATAAACTCCCTCTAAACAATTTCATGTTAGATGAAAATATATTCTGCTGAAACAATATTATCTGGACTTGGTCAACTGTGATATGGTATTTGTTTTAGCCTGTTTTCTGCATTCATATCTGGAACGCTGCTGTGTGGAAGGAAACAGAACACTGGAACAGGTGGGTCAAGGTGGGTTCATGGGCTGAAATATAAGAGGGGTAACTATCTGAGTCACCCGTGTGCTCAGAATGCAGCCCTATGTCATGGCTTTTATAAGCCCAGCTTGTCCAGGAGCGACTTCCGCTGCTGAACAAAGTCCCTTTCTGTGTCAGCCTGGCGAGAATTTCAGGTCAGGAATGTGCCGCTTCGCTTTGATGGCTCATCTAATGTAGGCAGACCATGAAGGGAAGAGTACATTTCTTCACAGCCAAGCATATATTTTCAAGTAGCACCTTCCTACATACATTTTAAAAAATGTATATATATATATATATATATATATATATACATATATATATATGGATCACACTTTTTTAACCTTAGTGTTCATTTCATTTGAATGTGATGAATATTAACGACATCTTCTTATGAGCCATTTCAGAGTTGAGCCTCCGCTCTTCATTTTAAAGCCTCTCAACAGTCTTTCTGCTGTACCGTATTTACTCTCACTTAGGCATCTAAACTATGATGCATTATTAAAATATGCGTGCATTTCTCACACAACACTTCCTGCTCTAAGAGGACAGTGGAAAAAGCAATTACTAATGCATCCAGGGCTATTTCTAGATGCGCAGGTAAGGGGGGATTATCTGGGACTGCAAAGGATCACACGTCCTTTGCAGCAAGGCACACCACCAATGATGGCATTACTTCAGTGTCACTCCACTGAGCTTATTAGCTGATGAAGGAAAGAGGTCTGCATAGTTAATCACTGAAGCCAAGAGTATTTATTTTCAAATCATTCCTGTAGGTGTGTCTTTCTCTGTGTTACTGTGTCTCTAGCACGCAGGCACGCACACACACAGACACACACACACACACACACACACATGCATACACACATACAAACACACAACCACACACACACACACACACACACACACACACGCACACACACACACATGCATACACACATACAAACACACAACCACACACATACACACATACACATACACACATACAGGTATCTTTGAATGTTGCAGTTTTCAATGTCTTTAAATATTTACACAGTACAAATTACAAATTCTACACATAACAGTGCAGTTCTATTTTTTAGCAGTGTAGTATGAAAAAATACAGGTTGCTCATGGCAATACCAAGAGGCCGGTGGGGCTTAATGACTGAAGGTCGAAAATAAAAAAGGTAGTGCTACACGGTTCAGTCCCCCAGCATAACTGTACAGGTCAGCTGATCTACAACTTTCTGAAAAGAAGCAATGGGCATGAGACTTCCAAATGCAGACTCAATCCCCAGGTAAGGTGCTGCTTTTGTACTACCAAGGTACATGGCAAGAATTGCCTCAGAAAACATCAATATCAGTTGTCTAATAGTTGCGTCTTAGTTTGCACTGGGTACAAAAAATATTATCGTGACATGTAAATACAGAGACCCAGCTACCACCAGTTTCTATTGTATTCATGTTATACTTTTGACGTTCTATATGCTCAACTTAATAATATCATTTAAACATGACCAAGACTATGGCTTCTTTCATCATTGTACAACTATCCCTTACATAGGGATTTACAGAGGGATGAAGAAAGCTCCCCCATCCACCCCAAACTATGTAGAGTAATAAATAGAATGAAATACCAAGTATATTCTGCAGAGATGATAGAGCTCTCTAACCCTACGGAGGTTTATATTAGAGAACAAGTGCCTTTGGCCAGCCTTTTCAGATCTGAAGTCAGAATATCTTCCCAGACAGTTTCCCAGAGTGCTGAAGGTCAAAGTTAGTTACATGTCACTGTCATTTCTTAGACGATGTGATGTTGACTGATGAGCTTTTATGATTTGAGATAACTTTTGGAATATGAGGAACAGGGACGTTTGGATCTGAGGCTCAGAGCAGAATTAGTAATGGGAAACTTTAACAATGGAAGGAGTCACTATGGACACCCACTGCATAGTTTGATCCAATCAAGTTAAGACAACGGGTGTCTAGATTACAATTGCTGTACACACTATGATAGGTTCAAAACAATAGGTTTCTGAAAACACACAATACCTCCACCCATTCCAGAGTTTGTGAAGTCTCATTCTGTCACATGAACCAAAGGAAATCTTAAAATTAGCACAGCATTTGAATGGCTTGCACATCTATGATGTAGATCATCCCACTCTTAAGAAGCTAAGCACAACAAAGTCAAAATTACAGTTTCTGAAAGTGACAGCCAAAGCTATTCCAACAGAGAAGAAAAACTTCATTTTTTCACTTTGCTTTTGGGATAACCTGCCATGATATATTTTGTTCTGTGCCCTTCGAGTGTTATTCACAATTCTCATCTTTGATGCGTTCACAGAGAAAAGAGGCTGTTAGCCAGCGGAGTAGCTCTGATACGTACATTAATAACCGTGACATCAGTGCAAGCTGCACAGGAAGTGAAGTTCGTTGGCAGTATTTGTTTTAATGTTTTACCCCTCCAGGGGTCTAGTCAGGAGAAAAGTGCACTCGCTGCTGCCCACAGACAGAGCTGTGGTTCCTCCAAAGGGAGGCTCCCTGAAGCCAGGCTAATGGTGGCACAGCCATGATGCAAAGCCCAGGCTGATCTGGAGTCACATCCAGGCCCTGCTGCCCGCAGACACTGCCCAGGGATTGCTGCATGAGGCGGTGGAGCTTAGAGAAGCTAGCAGTGGTTTAAGAAACAAGTGCTCAGGGTTGGAGTACTTGGGCTTGTTTCAGAATGTGGAGCCAGTCGGGGTGGGGGGTGGGGTGTGGGGTGTGGGGGAGGCAGGGAGCTATGGGACTTTTGGAAGACTGAGTTCACATGGGTTCAGGGATGATGTGATCCTTGGCTTGATGGGGCTATCAGTGAGGGAAAGGTCCACACATTCCGTTACAGCCCACTGGTCCACAGAGAAGCCAAAGTCAACACAAAATCGCCAATTAAAGATCGAGAATAGCCAAGCAACAGCGGGGAAACATAACTCGCATAACAGAGAAAAGGTTAATTTGTGGTATATGGGTATAAATTCCTATACTCACAATCAAAAAAATAAATAAATAAGTAAAATAATGAAGACTAGAATGAGGGAAAATGATAATTAAAAAGTTTCTGAAAGAAGCCATGCATTGAAAAGTTACATTTCTTGGAGGGAAAAAAAAATACTGAACTCCTTTCTCCTACTGGCACATTCACAACTCCTAAATTGCGGGGAGCCTTAAATTGCCATGCCACCTGATCGCAGATCTCTCCCCCGCACTGGCCATGACAAAGACACGTCCTCCTCAACATTTGTCACTTGGGTTGCTTTACAGTCCGGTGCTGTATGCAGGGACTATGAGATGTCAGTTGGACTGACGTAGCCTGCCAGGGCCAGTCACACTGTGCCGACAGTAAGTGGTGCTGATGCGTCAAGGCGGTGTTGCTGCTTAATAGCACATAGCCATAAAATACCAAGAAACTACTAAACATTCAACCACAAATCCTAAATGAGCAGTGAATCATACATGAAATGAGTAGCACTGAAAATCATATCTATATTAAAGGACACTCTATACATTAAAATCACGCAAGAGATGTATGCAAGAAATGACATTTTTAGTATACTTTACCATGGATAAATAGTACCAAATAAGGCTGCACAATTTTAGACATGTGAAATGGACACAGATTAAACACGACAAAAGATGTTCATATTAACATAATTTATATTTTGAATCAAAGATATTCTGAATAACACACCTGGAGGTGAGTCACAGTTACATAACGCAGCATGGTAATCACAGTGTCTCTCCTTTTTATTCATCAGAGGGCGACTGTTCCCTTTCTGGATAAAACATACAGTCTACACAGAGAACAGCAAGCCTATTTGCATTTAGATTAACATATCTTTTTTATTAACAAGCCATCCGCCGGGCTGGAGAATGCTGTGGAGAATGCACGCGAATCTGACTGCAAGTGCATTACAGACGGCTTCCGTTTGTCGCTGCTGCATGTCAGGGTGGCAAAGGTAGGAAGCCGGAGAGGGTAGGAGGGATTCACGGTAATGGAAAGAGATAGGGAGTGGTAGCGAGCAGCCCACGAGGCCGAAGTACAACAGTGCCATCTAGCTTGAAGCTTTTAATTGGTACAGCACATAGGGAGAAGATGAAAGGAGACTGCTCTCGGTTGCGTAATAGAATTTATTTAGAGATAAATTCTATCAAATAAAATTACAGCAACCACACATTACTCTTCTCTACCCCATATCATACTTGTATACTATCATTTGTACGCTGACATATATCTTAAAGAGAATGCTGTGCTCCCTAGTGTTAATGGTTAAATGTGTTTCTCTCTGTCCATGCCCGGGGATCTTTTTTCCCTAAACAGCAGTGCCTAATCTGTGTTAAAGAGAGACAGGGCAAACAGCTAAATGTGTTCTGAGTTCCTGTACAGCAAATCTCAGGGGGCTCTGGGTCTTGCTGTACAGTAAGCTGTCAGTAGCACCTGGTTTCACATTCATATTCTGGCTCTTCCTATCTTCCCTCATCATTTTCTTCCTTTCTTTTTTTTTGCCGTATATTTTCCGGTCAATGAATTACTTGCTACGCATACCATAAATTTGCAGTTTCAAGTCTGAGTAATTCTACAAGACTCAGCAAATGGTCATGCATGCTGAATATTGATGCCCAGTGAGTGTGCCTTGACTTACCTGTGGAAATTATTTTTATAAAAACACCTCATTTCAATGTATTTCTATGGCTGGAGCAGAATAAGGCTTTGTGATGGAGTGTAGGTGGATGGTATTTCTTAAAAAAATGTGAAAGCCCTGAAGAATGGTGAAGATGCCAAATGCCCAGGTCTAGCACACTTTTGATATCTTATTGGCCTTGTAATAAAGGTCTTTTAATTTGTTTGGTTTCTTAGCAACCAAAATGTAGAAATTCAAGGGCTCAAGGACTTGCAAAACAAAAAAAATAATAAATTCTGATTGTTTTAATGGTAGAGTTATCTAATGTATCTCAATGAAGATGTTGGACTGTGGAATATATAATTCCACATTTGAGTTTAGAGGAAGCAAAGTTCAGTGTTGTAACCCTCATGCATCAAACTTACTTCAATTTAAACTATAGTTGTCCAAGGAATTGTCTTCAAAAACATATAATAATGCATTTAAAGTTACACAGTTACACAGTAGCACATTGCTTTACAGTCTGATTGGATGTAGCTCTGCAAGCTATGAGAAATATGGACACTGTTTCCACTGCTTGTGCATTTGACAAACAGTTTATTCACTACTATAGTGATGTAGTGTGGGCCTCTAGTCTGATAAAAGGAATCAGGACAAGAAAGGAGGTGAACATGATCAGTGGCATGAAGCATCTTTGGCTTGGAGGACACAGAGTATACAGGAGTAAGACTGGATTTTCCAGTGTATACTGGACCATAGCCTACTACAGTCCTTCAGCTCTCCAACAACTCTTCTTGGAAAAGTAACATATTCTCAAATGAAATCTGCTTATGTTGTCAAACACAATATATTACTTGGAATGAGTATAATGTAGATCTGTTTTTGTCTCTTTCATACCTTCATACTGCTGTGGTATGTTTTGGAGTATCTGATGCATTGGAGGTGTAGGTGCATCATATGCAATGCTTACAGTGCAGAGCTCACAGCAGATTCACAGAGTTAGGTATGCACACTTAATGCAAGGTGCCCTCTTTCCCTAATGATGCCAGTGCGACTTTCATCAGGCAGCCATGGTGGATAACTAAAAAGCCCAATTCCCTCATCCTTAAACTGCACCTTCACACTACCAGCTCAGTGATAATTGATATTATCATGTGCCTCAGAGACATGTTCCCAAGGCCAATCTCAGGCTTGAAACCAGCTCCGTGGGTCAGGTCAGAAAACAAAGCGTATAGTGGCTATTTTTGTGTTTGTCCTTGTGACCGCTTGTTTCAACACAATGATCTAGTGCTGAAAGGAACGTGGAGGGAGCCACGAGCCGATCATCAACCCTCATCCTTTGCACTCTGTCAAAAGAATCAGGAGTCAGCGCGCAGACATGTAATCCCGAGGATTTAGTCATTATCCGTTGGTCAGACAGAGTGTGTTAACAAGTATCTATGCAGGTGCCTGAGGAAAAAGAAAGAGTCTTGTAAATCCAGTTGCTAGGGTATCAGCCTACAACACATGTGTTTCTTCTACATCTGTGAAATTGCCATGCCCAATTTAGTCTATGCCCTTGACTGAATCTGGAATGAACTGTGAATGGAAAGACCAAAGTGTAGGACTATCCAGTACTGGAAATATATAAGTATGGATTTCTTACCCATGATAATAACTTTCATTCATCTCCTCTTAGTTTAGAGGCTTAACTAATCATTATTAAACTGTAATTTATTTTGGATATGTATATGTTTTAACACTGTGTTGGATAATCATGAGCAAATTTTTTAAAAATAAACCAATCAAAAATTGCATTCATAAAGATTAAGTCTTTATTCATTCTTTCATTCATTTTTGCTATATCCACTCATTCCATCAAACTGCACTGGTGATAACACCCAGCAGGTGCAGCCATAAGGACCTCACAGCCTGCCTGAGTCTTTCATTAAACTGATTTAGAATTGTGCAGATATTGATTCTCTAAGAGGAGGTCTCGCCAGGCTGCCATAGGTCACCACATGAGGCCAAAGGGTCATCAGTGGACACTGGACCAGTGAGGAGGAGAGGGCATGTCTTGACTCCCTGTCAAAATCTGATTTGTAACCCTGCCAATTTTTTTGCTCCAATGTCTTTCCCTTTCAACTATCTGACATTTATTTCCCTCTCTGTCACTTCTCATTCTGAAAAAGCAATATGCATGGCTTGGATTGAATATGCAGATTAGGCAGGTGGGGATTTATGGGTCTTAGGAGCGGTAAACATTCATTATCATTTCAGTGATAAATAACCACTTATTAAAATTGACATTCTTGAAGAGCACGATATGCTGTTATAGTGATTTGCATCTTCTATAACCTTTTTATATCAACTGTAATAACTGTTTTTCTTTTATTATTATTATGTTGTTATGCAGTCTTGTGGATTTCATTGACCTAAGTCACTACTGCTTAAAATCCATACAGGGGACCATTGGTATACTTGTGCATTGGTATACTTGTGTATGCAAACATCATTACCAGTAATGAAATTCTTAGTCTCAGTGTTGGCACTGAGACTAAGAATTTCATTACTGGTAAATATGTTTGCATTGTTATCCAGTACATGACAATAAACTTGAAACTTGTACTTGAAACTCATAAATTTATATCTGTGCCTTTAAATGCACATGCAGCATGAGCAAAACATGCTGGTTTTATAAATAACAACATGACAAATAGTACTGTTTATTGTAAACATTGATTTGTGAATGTACTTAATATTTCATTAATGAGATCAGCAGAGGTCATGCACTAAAATGATTCCTGTAATTATTATTATTTTAGTTTGATCTTTGTGGGGGATATCGTTTAAATCTGGTGCATGATTACAACACATTGCATTCATAACATAATTTGCATACTCGCGTCTGGCGTTTTTTTTTTTTTTTTTTACGTAATACACTGTAAAACATGCAATATGGCATAATTGAAGTGGAAGCTATGATATTTGGAAATAATGCATAAGTAGATTGCCAAATAGGCAAGTCCCTATGAAGATGACTGTAAAGCACGTCTCTGATCTGAAATCAAACAGAATTCAATGACTGCAGGCCTTTAGCTGCATGCGCTGGTCATTCTCCAGGGGGTACACATGTTGTTTTTTTTTTTTTGGTGCATGGAATCAAATTGTCTTTACATTGTCTTACAACACTGTTTTCAAATATAACATACAGTAGCTGTTTAATAATATCATTCGTATTTTCTGAATGATGTTTCGGAGCAGAGAGAGGCAGCATTGCCAGCATGGCAGCGAGATGTCATCATTAAGCAGGTGCCTCCCATGCAGACCGTGTCCAGGCTCGTTATCCACCATCAGATGGGGACGGGATCCCACATGCGCCTGGCTGCTCCTTCAGGCAATGCACGCTCCCCTGGCAGATGCTGAGGGTGTGATACCAAGGTAATTCTGTATTCCTCAGTGAGCCTTACCGTAAGTCCCTGTCCAAAACCAACACATAATGAGAGCAGCGACCTCCCTCCATGTGGAACATGCTGTTTTAGCATTTAATCCCACTGTAGTCCACTTCGGGAGGAGAATGAAGGGTATAAATGTGCTTTTTTACCCCTCTCTTTCCTTGCTAAAATGTGTCAGTGCGGTTTTATAACTACAAGTGAGGGATTATTTATTATGAAGAAGTTTTAAGGAAATTGAAAACTGCATTGGGAAGATTTTTTTCCTGTCATGCAATGCACCTGCTCATTCTTTGAGGGTAGCAAGGGCTGTCCGACATTAATTTTTTTGGGAGACCTTACCCCATTCATGCTCCAGCCCTGATCTTGCCCCTTCAGACTTCTTTTTGCTCCCAAAACTCAATAGAAAGGCAGCTGTTGACTCAAAGTTGAATGTAACCTTTGGTTTTTAGGGTGTTATTTGTACTTGTCAATAAAATATAGGACTTAACAGTGAGGGCAGTATATACCATTTACTGTAGCTTGAACACTGAAATACAGTACAGGGGTGAACATTCAACAAGCAGATATAAAACTAACCAGCTAACTGGGCAGCTAATGCTCATTTAATGTAAATAGCTATATACCACCTTACAATGTAACATTAACACATTAGTCATAACACACCTTTACGGTGCTAATTTATACTGCTTTGTTCATTATAGAACTTAAGTGACAGTTAAAAAGTTTTCCCTTCTTCATGTTATTCAAGCATACCCCATCGTGAATCAGTGATTACAATTTTAGTTTCTTTAATAGGGTTACATGTTTCTCAGGACCTGTGACAGCAGTTTGACTTACATCCTATACAGGAGTGAGTGGCCTATTTATAAGTCAAGGAGGATTGTAATGTTAAGTGAGCACACAGAACTCGATCTCAGACACCCATTGTTTACGCGAAAATGCTGTATCCCCGTTATGTGAGTGCTGTGTGAGTGCTGGGCTTTTCTCAGTCTCTGTGTGATTAAAATGGGAGGGAAACATTACCGCAATAACACTGTACTCACTGCGGGAGGCGCCACTCAGCGGCTCCGTCGACTTGAGTGATGCTCTTATCAGACACGTTTCCCACTGGAAACACGGGTGAATATTTCTGTGTTCTTGCCCATTCCAACAGTATGCGCTTGTGGCAGCAGGCATTGTGAGTCCCTTGAAAACAAACAGAAAGCATATGGTGATTTAGACATTTCCTCCTCATTAAAATTCTCTCCCTGCGCCGTATATGGGAACGACATCACTTCGTTTTCAAGGACAATCAAGCTTTATGACACTGGGATAATAATGTGGCAAAATATTCATAATCACAATTAATTAAACACTCAAAGTAATAAACAAGTTATAAACAACAACAATAACAGTAACAATAATAATATTAATATCAATAATAATGAGATGATGAAGAAGAAGAACCAGTGGTCATCCATTGAACACTTTCATTTTGATCATTTGTCGGATGAGCTTATTCTTATCTGTATGAGTGGCTAAGACAAGACTAGCACTCCTTGTGCTAATTACACTCCTGGTGTTATTGGTCCCATGAAACAGGTAATATAATGCAGTCTCTGAGGAGAGTAGCATATCTCTCACATGGCCGTCTGAGTAATCTCCCATTGCTGTAATAATTATCCAGTATCGTCTGCCTGGAAGTTCAGACCATTTTGTTTGGCAGAAAATGGTTCTGTGACTGCCTACAATATAAACTGGGTGGCTCATCCTATTAAAGCAGTGCTGTAGTGTGCGGATGGCCCCCACTGTCTGGTACTGAATCTGGGCTGTTGTCATTGGCCTTCGCTGGGAGGGTCTGATTATGCATCAGTTAACCCCAGTTAGGCAACAACATTCAGCGTGCACAAGCTACAGATGAAGTGTCTCTCTCAGTTTCAGTAACTGCAAACCGAACTGGTGGACAGCAAAGTGAAAGACAGAAGCATTTCGTCATGTCGTTAGCTGTTTTAGAGGCGATGAGTTTGCCTACAGATGACAAAATTCAGGGGTCACTGCAGCGATACGGACAAACGCATGAAAAATGGTACATTCAGACAGATTTTCAGAGAGGTCGTTGTAGTATCTCATTAAGCACTGGGTCCTACAGCTCTTCCCAGGAATCAACATCAGATTGACTACAATGTGTTCCTGGAAATATAGCCCTCCGATCACGCTATCAATTAACACAGCATTCACAATAAAACAATTAATCATCCAGGGTAAAGATCCAAGCTCACGATAATTTTGATCTGGGTCATGCAGAGGTTTCAATAGTACATTATTCAGATTCATATGTTATGACTGCAGTCATGTAGCTAGTTGTAATAAAAAAAGGATGTTTAAAAGTGTTTATCTGGAGGGAAAACTCACCGAATTTCTTTCACCGTCAATCAAAGCTTTGGATAGTCTATTTTGCTGGGTACAGGTGCAAAACCTTATGGGTACCATAGATAATGTCAATTTATACCAGTGCATCATAACATTGGCTGTCACATGAAACACTGCCTGTAGAAGAACCAGCAACTGATCATGGGGAGGTTTCTAAGTTACCGACTGCAGACTGCATGTATTCTACTAAGACAGGTTTTGTGATCACAGAAACATAGCTCATTGTTGGTTTTAGATCATGTTATCCAGGTCTCCATGTACAGTATGCCTGGAATATAGCAAGGGTGAAACTAAGCATTGTTTAATTATAAGGGATTCAACCTGTTTTTCCTTTTTATTTGATAAACAAGCAGGGTGCTTATCTGAGCTGTCCATGATTAGGTAATCTCCTTTTTTGTCACTGTGACTCACACAGTGCCCTTTTCATGTCAAACGTGAGGATTTAGGCAAAGAGATTAGTTTAAAATTATTCCAAACAACAGACATGTGATTTACCTAACCTTTATATCACACTGTTTTTGAGTGTTCAATAAAAATGCATTTAAACAGGTTCTGCATGCCCAGTCATAAGTGTGTGCATAAATATGTGTGTGTGTGTGTGTGTGTGTGTGTGTGTGTGTGTGTGTGTGTGTGTGTGTGTGTGTGTGTGTGTGTGTGTGTGTGTGTGTGTGTGTGTGTGTGTGTGTGTTTGTGTGCTTGGTGCATGTGTGCAAATGCTTCTGTGTACTAGGAAACGAATACTCTATATTTTTTCTTAAAAATAGACATAGAATAAGGACACAGGGAAAGAGAGAAAGAATCTGTACAATCCTATTTTAAATTCTCTTTGGGGTTTTTTCTTACTAAAATGAGAAGATTAATCATTACACAAGATGAATGGAAGCCATAAAACATGAATGCCATATGTGGGCATTGTGGTAAATTATTAACACCTGAAAATTGTTATTTCTTTCATAAATAATTGACAGTAAAGCTGGAGTGGGAGAGAACCAAAATGCAGGGACCCATGAAAGTGAGGATGAGAGAACGATTTGTGCATTCAGCTGTCCATTCATAAATATCTGTGCACATTTTGCAACTCCCAGTGTTATTATATTTAATCAAAAATACAATTTCACTATTTAATTGCTGGGTATTTAATGTCTTAATTAATTGACATGAAATTGAAACATGATATTGAAACATCTCTGTTTTGGATGAATTATAACATGTTCCAGTAGCACTTCTTCATTTTGTTGTATGTGGTGGGACTTAAGCAAAGTATACAAAAGTCAAAGCAGTTACTGCAACAGTTTCAAGGTACCATTGCTTTAGTTTGTAAAATAACACAAGGATATCAAAACTAATGAAAAGAGATATTTATACATTTGGCTGAAAGCCGCCAACAGTTATCATACTTATGAAAATATCAACCGGAATGACAAATTGGGACAGTGCTGAGAATCTTTGTGGGTTGTGATAAAAACTGAAGCAGTTTCAAAGAGAGGCAGGCATTTTTAAACTCAAAAGTTGATTTTTTAATTGCGGAAGTAATAGAAAACTCCTCTGAAATATCTGGGAACACATCAGAGTATCTATTTTTGAAGACTCTGCTGAGTTATGACTAACTTTATTCTTTATATTGGTGGATTAACTAGTTGGCCTCCATTCACGCAACAGTTTGACCTATTTTTCTTGTTTGTCAATTATTCATACGATGGTTTTCATGGTATATTTTCGAGTTGTGCGGTGAGCACATGACCGTAACTTCGCATCCACTCCATAAAAATCCAGCCTTTTTCACCTTCAGAAGTACTCCTGATGGAGCATCATGATTGGCCGAGGGTCTTTCTGTGAAGTCAGTGCGACCAGGAGACTGATTGTGGCGTGGAACAGTGATAATCTGTTGATTGCTATTCTTTGCATGGTCGGCTCCTTGAGGGCCCTCTGTACCTACACAATCAGTCTGCCTCCTGCGGCAATCTTCTTCCTCTGAAGACGTTCCTATTCTAAAAATAAAGAAATACTCACACCTTCCCCACTGCCCCTCGGAAGATGAGCATGAATTAGCTCCTAATGTCCTCTGAGACTCGGGGGGGCTTATCTCAGACTACTACCCTCCATCCACTAAACTAGGCATGACTAATGTGTCACTCAGTGCACAACACAATTGACTGCACACAGATTGCATTGCAGTGTGGAGCCATAGGAGGCACTTGTCCTTCTCCTTATAGAAATATGTGAAAAGCCGCACTCTGATTCTGATAATGTTTAATCAGGTATGTATTTAGTAACTGGTGACCTGCCCTGCTTTCATGTGGTACTACAGCTGGAGAGAATGCCTGGAGCAGTACCTTTACTCAAAAGGCTCCTCCTGATTGCTTTTTTTTTCCTGTCCGTCTTTCACAGCAAACAGCTGCAGATCGCCTTCCATGGCTGGCCTTGAGATAAAGAACATGCTGTAGGTTGCTGACCCTCCAGCATTTTAAATTGAAGTGGCCAGGCTAGATTAGCTTGTGTAAGCTTGGCCATTCTTTCTCCAAAAGCACTAGCGTTAGGAATCCGTCCATTGATTTGACTCTCTGTTCTGACCATGTTGTAGATTGCATTCACTTTCCACCTCCCCAGTAAGACACTGTGATGTATCCACAGTACATTCTCTATTTTTAGAGCTTAATATTATTGTGTTTCATCTTTTTAATCTCCATATATAAAGAGTTTTCCTCATATCCCAACAATGTTTTACAGTGTATTTAACTGTAAACACTTTAACTAAAAATGTTGCACAGTCCCATGTGTCACATGTATGCTAGATAGAACATCCTTGTAGTGGTGGCAATGGTGGTAATGACCAAACTTCACTGTGAAAAGCATGAAGGAGCATTCATGTCTTATATTTTTAGGTTAGTTGAAAGTGAAAATTATTATTAATGCAATTACTGTTTTGGTATTACCAGAAATATTCTTTTTTGATTAAAATGAGAAATTACTAATTAATATTAGTACCCATGTGCAAAAGATATCTCTAAATAATACTGTGAGGCCTATGATGTGTTGAAATATACTCCTGCAGTTAAAATGCATTACATGTAGAAAAATATGCTCCATTACAAGGATTTTTCTGAAAGCATTCAGAGGGCAAAATTGATTCGACGTCTGCAGCAGCAAAGACAGGATAGCTGTTTGAGGATTCAGGAGCGTGTGCCTAGAATTGAACAAAGACCAATATTTCAGGCTAAGCACAGAAATAAGAAACAGTACTGCATAATGATTGTATTTTGAGGTCAGGCTTGAGGTCAAGAACCATTAAAGGGAACTGAATGTAAACCAAACTTTACTTCTATTTATCCTCTGAAAATATGCAGTGAATATGAAATGAATGATGCATAATAAATGAGTGTTTTTTTCAATTCTCTGAAAGCACATTTATGCAGCCTCGATAAAACAAAAATCTGTATGACGATGTTGCCTGTAGCATTTGCTGTCGTGAAATTGATTCTTTAAAATTACTTCTGTAAATTATGTATCTGAATCACTTTAAGCTGAATTGCCTGCAATACTTTTAGGAGCTGCCCAAAGATTTCTGCATTTAGAAATGTATATATAGTGTGCAGATAAATATTAGATTTATGCAATTCCACAGCAGTATTTTTGTATTCAATTATTTATATTTGGAGAACACTATGGCATTATTTCCATGTAGGAGATGGGCTATTCCAAACCCTTATGACAGCTAAAACAATTCACTTTAGAGAACATATGCTGCCTTAGAAAAATAAGACTTCAACACTCATTGATAGACATTTAGAAAAATATATCAATTGATATGTTTTTCATTTAGAAAAATATATCAATTTATATATTTTTATTTAGAAAAATATATCTATTTACTAAAGCTTTTCCTTCTGCAACTTCTCCTTCCATTACAATAATAACCACTATTACCACTACTGACACTGCTACTGCTGCACTCTTAATATGATCAGTAATTGATGGATGCAACATACATAAATCATTAATAATTCATATACAGAGTTATGGCCATGTTTCCAGTCTGACATGAAACTTGTTTTCCTTATTTCTTCTCTATTTATTTTTTATAGTTTTTTTTTTGTATTCTGCTATGTTGTGTCCAATATAATTGTGCAGCAGGAGAGAATTGTCTTTTCACTGGGGATAAATGGTGTTGACCTATGGCTCACAATGGACAGAGTGACATGGGGTTCATTGCGTTTAGTGTTTGAAAAGCCAGAAATGTCATTGTCTCCCTCCCCAGGACCGAAAGAACAATTGATTTGTTCTGCACCTGGTACTGCTCCTGTTGTTTTATATGGTGACACGGATGGTCGTGTCGTGATTCAGAGCCTCATTTTACACCTGCTGAATTGTGTTGTGACTTTGGGTTTGTGAACAGAAGGGGTAAATTGCCTTCCCTCTGCGTTTGCACGTGTGAGTGGGTATGACTGTTTTTAAAAACTGTAATTTACCTCTGTAGGCATCACTGTTAAAACAGTGGTTGTGTCCAAAATTATGCCTGATTCAGTGCATTACTTCCTACTCCACATTAGCCAGATGAATAATGCTAAGCCCTCCAGCAGGTCATCTCCCTTGTGTGGTAATGAATTCAATGTTTTCCTACATTACACATGCAAACTATGACAGGTGACAAAATTCAGTATTCACCAATTAAAGCAAGAAAGAAAACTTAATGCCTGGCTTTGTAAGGAGTAGGACACGGATATATTGCAATAGTGTAGTCCAGCTTCCAAAACACCTGCATTTCATATTTTATATCCTTTATGCTCATAAGTATCTTTCGTACAAACCCTGCTAGTGCTATATTTTCCTTGTTATGCTGCTGCCCAGCTCAGGTTTACCCCTGTTACCTTGGAGGGGGAAATTCAGGGAGCATCAGAAGGTGAATTACATGACTGCAGCTCCCTAGTTCTCATGGATCAGCCCAGGGGCCCACCCTGAAATCACACAGATATAAGATGAAAGGTTATTGTTAGAAATGCGCTGTGGCGGACAGACCCTGGCATGGGATCGGTGTTAGCAATAATAATCTCCGTGGCTCTCCAGGTCTCCCCTGTCTCTGTATTTCTGAGAGGAGGTGCTCACATGCAGGCCGCAGCCTGTCTGTGAGGCACACAGCTGAAGTGCTTGAACCCCTGTCAGCGGAGATCTCTGACAGCCTCTCAGATTGCACAGCTGGTCTCAGCAGGTGTGGTCTGAACGTGGACGGACTACTCATTTGAGCTCCACCTTGGCGGCGAGTGAATGTCTGAATGAGCTGCGATCTCTGTGTGCCTCTGTGCATCCATACTGCTGCTACCTAGACCCCTTTCAAAGACCTGATCCTTCATCTCCCCAGAGCAGCACGCATCCCACAGAATTTTTCATTCAAATTATCACTGATCATTTCGCTTTAGCGTTAAGCACTGCTCTCCTTGTGAAGCGCTGTCTCCTCTGTGCCCAATTATTCTGTGCTCACGATATTGTTTAATCGAAGTTGGGAAAAATAAATACCAAACTGTTACCGTCAATTCAGAAGTGCAAAACTTAAGGGTATTAAGATACTCTGTTATGAATACACCAGACTTCAGTATGACACGGTGAAGGAGTCACTGTTGAACATGCAGTGTGCTGTATTTGAGAGGAACCGTAGCCGAGCAGGTCCCAACCCCAACGATCCCTGGGCTCATCTCTGACCAATCCCAGGAGAAATGCCACTCTGATTTATGTATGACACAGCTGCTCCTGAGTCAGTCAGGACAAAACCACCCCGTCAAACACAACTTGAATATGGTACTTTTTTTTTAACTCCACCCAGAATTTTTTGTTTGTTTATTTTTGTACAAGGATAATAGCTGATGTGTCCTTAAAAGACTGCCACATCAGCTCTGGATCAGAAGAGGTGATCATATACAGAGCACTGTGTGCAGACCTTTAGCATCAGCATGCTAGAATGTCCTTAAATACCTCCCTTCACTCTGTATGATGAAGTAGCTTTGTAATGGATTTTTGTTCCATGGGTACAGTCTGGATCATACACAAACCCATGACTGAGTACTGGATAGTATTCAACGTCTTTATATGGTCATCAATAGCAAAGGTCGAACCTTACAGTGAAGAAACTGTGGAGTTTGGATAATGTTACCCGTGACATTTTGGGTGACATTATGAAGCATGATTATTTGTGCCTTTCTGTATGTCAGCGATTTAAGATGATGCATTGCCTCTACCTTGATCAGTGTCACCCGGTGATTTTTCACGGGCACTTGTGGAATATTTATGACGACCCAGTCAAAGTAAAAATCTGAAAAAATATCACAACCCGGAGCTCTGCCGTAAAGTCCCAGAGCATGTTTCCAGACGACATGGTCTGCGGTCACCCAGGACGACCACTCCTGTCAGGAACCACTCTCACTGTACCAATACAGTGACTTTTATTTCCCCACAATCCCTGTGATAAATACATTGAGAGGTCGCTCAGGTGAACATTCGGGGGCTCGTGATTGTTTCTGAAGTGACTCTCCATTTAAACTCCCCTTGAGCGCGTATGATTGGGGCCAGTGATTAATGTCTATACCGTTCCAACAATCCTGAGTTTACGATAATAAGGTTCCAGATGGACCACTGCTAAACTTGGCCAGCCTAATTCTGAAAATGACATTACAGTTAATATTAACCAAATTCCCTCAGCAACAATAGACTTCCTCTACTTTCTCTTTTTTTGTATTTGAAAATAAACCACACAGCTATGGTGCGCTGTTAGTTTCATTGCTTATGCTCAAGCAATTCATCTTGCTTTAGCAGAAATGTTTTGCCTGCTGTTTTGCCCACTGCTGAATACTGCATGTTTTACTGTGATGAGCTCTCGCACATATGATGTGGAGAAGTCCTCATTGACATATATTGCTTCGTTTTCCTCCGGGGCAGTTTGGTGTCCCGTTGAGTGTCGCGACTGTCAATATTCATGTCTGCCCTTTCCTGGCCTTTTCAGTCCCCTTCAGGGAGCGCTCCCCATGAGTCACCGAGAACACCACATAAACATCACTGGCACAGATCTTTGTGTTCGGCGTAATCTTAAAGTGAACTGGTCCAGAGGCAGGGGTCTACCCTAAGGGGATTGTGAAAACAGTGAGCATTTGGACAGTTGTCATGCATGTTGCTAAACTCAGAAATGTTGCTCACCTTAATGTTCCATATACACTCACATTGAGATTGTCTCAATCACAGTGCTTCCAGAGGTTACAATCAGTCATTAGTTGTGAAAAGTCTGACAGACTGTAACAATCAATTAAATTAGAGAAAGTAACAGGACGGAGAGGAGAAGGTTTCCAAGACAGTTTTAAAGAGATGGTATTTATCCAGAAATGGTATAGCATACAAGTTACAGGTTTTAACAGCTTATGGTTATAAAATGTACTCTTTGATCATGCTGTAGATGAAAACACAATCAAACTGAGAAAAAAACAAGAAAATGTGTTATATCTCGTTGGCAAGAAGCACGCTGGGCTATTTTGGAGCTGATAAAAGTACTTGTGTTTTACTGCTAGTGCGGGAGTACCATGCTGTTGAATCAAATATTGAAGCACATATAAATAAATAAGAGGTTTGGTCTTCACCATGGGAATGAGTGATTAGTTTTATTTAGTCTCAGTTGTAGGTGTTCATCAAATTAAATTAGAGCGTTTCTTTCCTTTACTTGAGTAACATAACACAAAACACATGTACTGTGGGCAGTGCCATAAACAATATTTTATTTAGTTTCCAGGAGCATCTGTCTAGCTGGAGCTCCCACGTTTGAAAAGTTTGTCATATAAAACTTTGAATTCCTCACAGATTTGTGGGTACTGGCCACTCTGTGCTCCAGTCTGACATGGAGCTCCCAAACGCCATACTGTAAACAGGCACCACAGATTCCACTTTTCCTGTTTTTCTTCATCCTTCTTCCCATAACTCCCAACAGCTGAGCCTGGATTAGCTGAAAAAAAAAAAAAACCTGTTGCCATAGTAAACAGATGTGAACAAACCACTGTGGGCTACACTGTGCCCAAGGACCCACCCAAGATGGCTGCCAAATACATTTTTCCCACATGAGTATCTTTTGACAAGATCGACATATTCATCACATTTGGTGCCTTTATCAGTCACAGTCAGTTTACGAGGACAATGTGACTGGAATGACTGTTGGCTCCTTGCTTGGCTCCACCACTCAATACATGTTCACAAAATATAATTGATTGAGAACTGTTCACATGCCATGCTTGATGTCATTTGAATATGGTACATTCATAGTTCAGAGCGCCATTAATCAAGGCATGGGTGGAAGACCTCTCGCCCCTGTGACCAGCCATGAGAATTATACAGGAGAATTTGACTGCTTTACCGAAGCATGTTCCAGTTGTAATGCAGTTTAGGTCCACTGCTCTCCACACATTTGTTTTCCTTAGCTGTTGGGCCCATGTAATGTCCCCCACGTTTTTCAAACAATGTCTGTAGGCTCATGACCAACGTCAGTCCTCCGGCTCATCAACACGAAGCCCTCACAGTTTCCATGCGCTCTCAAGCTGAACAATGTTACAGAACCCTCCTCTTGCAGAGTGGTTCACCTCATTTTCCCATTCTCTAGATATGCAATGCTCTTGCACAGAACTATACAAAGTGGTTTGACATTTCAGGGTGAGGTCCACATTCAGCCAGAGCAGAAAATAATTAGCCTATCAGATTAGGTGTAGTAATTACAGTATTTTAATGTAATGACTATTTAGAAAGAAAAATCTCTGTGTGATGTATATTTGTATGTACTTTTTTAAAAGAAATACTACATAATGCCTAATTAATACTGAATTGAATATAATGAATTTTTGATTACGTGGGCATAATCAGTATGTAGTCTTCTGTTATGATAATAATGAGGTAGAATATTGGGTTATTATACATTGTGTTTACTGTCATTCCACAGTAGGGCATGGTGTGGTTTGTACTATGATAGGGGACCTACAGAGAAAGCCAAGCTGCTCCTGGAATTTGTGTGTGAATGCACTTCCAGGTCATGTCTGCTGTCTGTCTTGGCCCCCCGGTGGTGGAATGACCTTCCCGTGGAGGTCAGAACAGCAGAGACACCGGCCACCTTCAAGCGAAGACTGAAGACTCACCTCTTCAGGCTGCACCTCTCCCCTTCCTTCCCTTGCTCTTCGTAATGTCTCTACCCTTATTGCTCTTGTTTTATCTGTGATTTGTTTTTAAACTAGGCTGTTGTTTACTGTCTCTTTAGATAGTTGGTAGGGGAGTCCTAATCTATTCAATCACCTTTGGCACTTGAGACTTTACCCCTCACTAGGGTTATCTTTGCACTTTTTGTACCATTCTTATGCACTTTGCCTTGTAAGTCGCTCTTGATAAGAGCATCTCACAAATGTCCTGTAATGTAATGTAATGTAATGTAATGCCAGCAGGGAACAGGGTGACTGTCTTCTCTCCAGGCCGGTCCAGATAAATATTGTGGTCCAGGGGTGTCTCATAAATCAGAAGATGCTTCACATGAGTTGATATACTGATGTGCTGGATTCATCTGAATGCCACATAAATGTGTTTCTTTCCTTCCTTGTGCGGTACAAGTTGTACCCCATGCCTCTGTACATCCCAGAAGGAGGAAACTCATGTCTCTCACAGAGAATGCTAAAATTGTGTAATAAATGTTGGATTGATGGTAACATAATCCATATCTGTTTGCCTCATCAGGTGAAGGATTCATCTCTGAATTCGTTCTGGAAGCAATTTCAAATGAACATGACTGCAAGTAAATTGGTTGGGAAATTTACGTTAGGAAGGAAATTGTAACTAATTGTTATTAATTGCTATCAATCCAAGCAGTCAATCATTCACAATGGATTTCAAAAACATACTTTTTGTAATTGCGATAAGGGAATCGTTACAATGCACTATTTACAATTCAGATCAGGTAGGAAAATAAACAGCCTTTGGCACATGTGTGCAGGAGAATTCCGTAAATCAGCTCTTTACATCTGGCCTTCTAATCACTCCATAAGGATCTAATCGGTTTCATAATACCTTAAATTCCCAAGCCAGCTTGATTCTGCAGATCATCACAGCAAACAGGAATGAAGTTATAGCGGACCTTCAGATCACAAACAGGGTAAGGAACACGTCTCTGGTACAGTTGTGCGTTACTTACTTACAGATGGGGATCCATATTGGCTCAGTCTCGCCCGAGAGATTTCATCCTGTTGTTCATTAATGCCCTTACAGATGACCTGAGTAGTAAGCTTAAAGAGTGATGTTGTGGATGGAAAAAAAAACATTGCCCTGGAAATGAACTGGAATCTGCTCAAAATGAATGCAGAGATCCACTGTGAAATGTCTGTTAGATATCATACAACCCATAGCAAAAAGAGAAAAGCAGGTCCAGTACTCCAAACACCGATTATCAGTTTGCAGAAGAGTTAAGGTACAGACCTGGGACACATACAGCTCTTGAATGTCTCAGCATTTTAGTCATGCAAACGTGTACATAATCACATCCATCATGCGATTGAAAATTAAGATTGTTTATGGTTTACAGTCTAACAGGGTTACTATTCGTCAATTCTACAAAATATACTTGCAATGTTTCAAACAATGTGCTTAATTTTTTGTTCTGGGTTTTGTGATGTATGTGCATAAAATGTTATCACCTAGAATAAAGATATGAAGAATGCATAAAAATACACAATAACATTTCATAAATCCACTCAAAAAAGTATCATACACCTTGTTTGACTCTTTGTAAATCCACAGAGGACACTTTCCAAAGCATTACAATAAGGAAAATAGGATCAAAAAATAAGATCAGAAAATCAATTTTCCATCTAATTGGAAATAACTCCTGGTAAATAAAATTCTTATTTGAACAGCTGGTCGAAATTTAATTTTGAGTCAACCTAATGTGTTTGCCCGCACTCAGCAATTTGTAAACATTAATAACAATAAATTGAGTTAGCTGAGAGCCTCTGAGGAAGGCGAGCTGCGAAGAGTATTCAAATTATACACATTCTAAATGATAATTTTATGGAGATTCTCGGTACATGAATAAAACTTGAATGTGAAAGGTAATTATAATGTCATATACTTTGGATTAAGTGTGACAACACTGCATGGAGATTATTTTTAGGCCAGCTCATTATAAAATGTGGAGCTGTTATTGTTGCATTCTCATATCTTTTGTCTCCTATATATATATATATGTCAGTGTATTATTTTGAACCAACATGTGCTTAATGTTTCATTATAGTCAATGTCATTACTTGTGACTAATAGTGATTGATAATGAACATGTCAGTTTGGTATTTATTTAGGCTGTAAATGCAAACGACATGCATTATATATATTATCGTGTGTGTGTGTGTGTGTGTTTTATGTTATAGTTATTCAATGTATTGACTCTGTTGCTTCTGCTGCATGTTTATTAGCTAAACACACTGAGATCACTCTATATTTAATGGCTAAAAACACTTAATATTAAGTGCAAAATATATAATTATTATTATTCGCAATATATAAAACATGGGGTTAGAGCAAGTATAAATCGAACAAAAAATCGCAACAATACAAGCATTCAAATAATGAAGAGCTAAATGAAGAGCTTTACTCTCATTGCTCATGTGTCAATTTCATAGCTGCACAGAAAACCGGATTGGACGAATAGAGGTATTGAGTGAGGTGTTGTCTGACAAAACTTCTCCCAAACTTTTTTTTTCCTGAATGAATTATATGTTGCCTGTCTTGTCACATACAGATTTAAATATTTTGAAGGGCCATCGTTTACAGCCATATCTGTAGTGTGGAGTGTGTGTTCTTTCTGTTTTCTTCTGTAGTGTTTCCAAATTAGCTTTTTTTTTATTTCCAGGTTTATTCAGAGTGTGGTCTCTCAAATTATGACAAAGGATGTTTTTTTTCCTGTTTTTTTCTCAAATTAATGGAAAGCTACACAATGGATTGTTTTGTTATGCATTTATTTGCTGGGAGTGCTTCTCAAAAAAAAATCTTACAATAGGTGCCTGTGGACCAAACGTTAAATTGATTAGGCTATTGGTGAGTTTTAGTAGAATGGGTTACAGAGACAAATATCTGTTTAATTTCAGCAAACATTACATAAACAAATAGAAATAATGACTGGGAATGACAGGTGGCTCTTTCTCTGGATCCCATGGTCTGTTCCTATGGTGACCGGTGCTAGCTGCAGCTGGCACCCTGTGGCGGTGAATAACTGTTCATTGCATTCCCCAAGGTGGGTTGTTTCAGTTGCCGTGACAGTCGTGTTTCCTCACGCACTCACTACCCCCTCTGGTCAGCCAGTCGCCCACGATCCAACAGCACAAACTTCACATGAACGGTTCTCCCCCTGGCTGGTGGACTGGAAAGTGAAAACAAACAGTGGCTGGCATTGAGTGTTTTAGAGGATAGAGCATGATTTTTTCATTCCTGAATGGAAGACGATCTACTTGTGATGAGCACTGTTTCAGTCTTTATGAATAAAAATAAAACGCTGTTTTTCCATCAGTGTTGAAAACTTTTGCAGTAAGCTTCTTGAGCCCATTTCATCCTGGATCTGGTCTGACCCTTTGATCTGTCAGGCTCTGGCAGCATATTGATGAGGAGAAAATGTTAAATATTTAATTCAACTGACTGACATTTGTTTTTTTGGTTTCCACTCATTGTGGGTAGATGCACCAGATTTGTTCACCAGTTTTATCTGTCATATCAGAAAGTCCTCACAATGTTTCAAAGTGACATAATATTATAATACCGCAAGAAATAACACATTTTCTAATATGCAATGGGCTGCTTTGTCATAGGGGTGCTAATCTCAGGTATGCTAAGATGCATTAGCATATAGCAAATCATTTATGCATTTTGTGAATCAACCCTACCTTGGTTTTGGATGTTTTAAGGCTCTTATTGTAGCCAGATACTCAAAGCCTGTGATAGCTATACACACATGTCACATTTCGTTTGGCAGATTAGTTTTAAAGAAAATAAGGTTATTATTTATAAGCCCTGGTATGACATGAGGAAGTTCATTTTCCTTTTTTTTATTGCACATCCAAAATTAAACGGCTTGGTTCTGGGGGGCAGCCTATAGCCTATAGCCTAGTGGTTAAGATACATGACTGGGACCCCTGAGGTTGGTGGTTCAAATCCCAGTCCAGCCACAGCAAGAACACCATTGCTGTTGGGCCCCTGAGCAAGGCCCTTAACCCCACATTGCTCCCAGGGGAGATTGGCCCTTGGTTAGTCTAATCAACTGTAAGTCGCTTTGGATAAAAGCGTCAGCTAAATGACAGTAATGTAATGTAATATCTCAATGGACATCATTGGAGTGACAGCTGATATTTAAAAAATGTAAAAAGCATGTTAGAGGTAAATATCATCAGAGAACTCAAAGGTATGGCTAAAATATGTATTTGGTTTATTTTTCCATGCACAACAATGTCAAAGAATAAATAACTAAAAAAAATACATGAATACAGTAAATGCACTGTAAACCATGAAAATAAATTATTATTTTTGGCTCAGCAACAAAACAGTATGGCATTTTGTTAGACCCACACATGTCTAGTTTTAGAATAAAATGTTTCTACTCTATCCAATAAATGTTTTATAACACAGAGATTACAGGGAGCATTTTATGAAGCAAAACGTGTCAGACAGATTCAAACAGTAAATAGAAACCAAATTTCCTAAGGAATACTAGGAAATAATGCTGATAGTGTATGTCAACGAGAGTTTCTCAACAGCTCTGTTTTTCACATGCAGCAAGAGCTCTCCACAGTAAAATATGCGGTCTTGAGAACAGTAACAGAAGTAAACATCTCCTGTAAAGCAGGACAGTTAATAGCATTAATGTGGAATCCATAATAAAAGGTTTAAAAGCTGGGTGAAGCTATATTATTTTTTTTTCATTAATTGATGTTAATAGCTTGTGTGTTATTTCTCTCCAGGAAATAATATTCCACTCAGTGGGAAGTTTTCTGCAAAGCTCTGCAAGCGTGTGTGGTTTTGTTCACACAGTAATCCAGATGTGCTCTCTTAGGGTGCAGACAGCAGTGTATCCAGGCCTTCACACGCTTATGGAGCATCTGTGCAATGTTTTTCAGTAATGGGGCTGTGTTATTTTGCAGATGGCGAGATAAATGGAATTACAGATATAATCAATAATCATTGGTTACTATTATTTTTATGGTTTTTGTATATACAATGTGTCATAAGGGGTTGATTCAGTCATTTGGCACTGCCATTTATTGTATAGAGGTTTTCTTTTTAAAACACTTCACAGCTATATATTTTATTGATAGTTTAACCATTATGGCTTTTTTTTATCCAGAAACGACAATTTATGTGCATATATCTATTCAATGCCTTTGTATATTTGATGCCTACAGAGGTAATACATATTCTTACATGACACATGTTAGTTCATGTATTGCAAATATAATTAATTTTGGTGTAGATACTTTGGGTTTATGACAAAGAGGTAAAGTAAACACCTCCCATGACCTTTTAAGATGAAAATAGGGGGAACAGAAGCAGATGTAAATAAGATTACGTGCTTAGCTTATTCATGCCATGCATCATTTCTGGAGGAGGCACTTAAGCATGGAATTTGAATATAAGTAAACATATTGTGAAAGCAAACCACCAAAATGTTAAAGATCCCCTTGTGTTTTTCCTCCATACTCTCCTCCTAAAAGTGTGTCTGCAGAATCTCTTACCCTTGACATTCAGGCCGCACCAGTTTCCTTTTGGAGATGGATGGGACACGGAGCTAATTTGCATGAGCAATGTTGCACTGACCAAACTGACATCTATTTTATCATCCCTAAAGCATATTTATTACCAAATGCTCGCAATGTGATGAGAGGAAATGCACACTCACCAAAAAAGGTAACTTTGCGCTCACTGGACTGCGTTTCTCCACACCGTTGGTAAATGCATGTGAAAAATGCACAAAGGCAGTAAAAATGCGAACAACAGTTTGCAGTAAGGTAGGACATGGACATTCAGAGGTGCGACCACCTTAACATGGAGCCGAACTGGCTGTGGTCTCAGTAACACTTTAGTCTTCCGTAAACACATTAAGTAAAGTTTATGGACCTATGGACTTGCTTTTAATCATGTGATTCACCCTTACAATTGTTTGTTAATGCTCAAACACCAAATTCATATTAAGGGGATGAAGTATCCACTTTTTTGGCAAAGCAAACCATTTCCAAAACCATGAACAATAACTATCTTCAAAGCTATGTTTTTTCATGTGAATACATCAAAGCTAGAATGTAATCGGTGCAATCGGTAGTCATCATAGAGATTTACAGTCATGCTGTCTTAAAGTACAATACATATTATTTCTTTATTGTTTGTTTTTAATGATTTTCTTTTTGTAGGGTTGCACAGTGATTTTTGTAATTTCTGAAAAACCGGGCATAGCTGCTACTTAGCAAGGTAAGTCACTGTCTTGTTAGAGGCAGTAATCCTTTTTTCATGTTTTCCAGATGAAATGATTGTGACATTACCATAAAGGTCCACAGCACTAGACATTTGTATAGTTTGTTCTCCTCTTCTTTCACTGCCACACCACTGATGTGAACCGTAACAAAGTCTGCCTTTGACTGTAACTTGGCATGACACATTTCAGCCAGTAACACGGCCCCAGCTTTGAGACAGTGCCCTGGAGATGGGATGTGTTGATTTTAATCCCATTCAGTGAACATATTGCAAGGATAATTCATTAACTGCATTTTTCACACAGGAGTTAATTTCTATTACTTAACAAGTGTGCCCTTAATAGCAGAGTTAATTGATGTTTCTTCTTTTTTTTGTGGAAGGAATTACTGTATAATGAAGTGATGAAAAGGCTTCAGGTTAGGCTTAAAAGAATAGGTGTTTCAGACTAATTAACTATGATAAACTTGGTTCTGTGAAGTCTGAAAGTCTGATATTGTGCTTGCTTAGTCCTCACAGCAAAGGAACATAAGAAGATTAATTTGAATTTAAGCAGAAGAGAAAGAAAGATTAGAGTCAAGGATTCTGAAACATAACAGCGCATAAAAATTTTGCGTTTGATATGTTTGCAAAAAGTAATAGGAAACTGTAGAGGTTTGTCCAGACCATTTTACTGATTTAAAGCACAATTACACAATAATTTTATTCAGTTCAGTTTTGGATTTTCATTCAGTTTTCTCCCTATCTAGATTTCTCAGATGTATTTGTTTATTTGATTTCTATTGAGTAATCTCTGTTGTATACCTGACCAATTATTAAAAAAACTATTGCGTTAATTTTGAAGATTTTCCATTTCGTGGCTTTCAGGTTTGATGATGTTACTGGCCCTCAGCTACCAGAAAATCTGACTACTTGATAATCTTATTCTATCAATGACTTCCCAGCCAGGTATCATATCCGTGAAACTTGAATTTTTGTTTCTTACTTCATACACAGGATGTATTTACCACTTACAACTACTAAAAAGATGTTGAAGAGAAATGCAATTTTGTAGAAATGTATGTTATGTTGAAGAACAGCTACAATAGCAGATATCTTTCATTTCCCTCTGAAACTGGTTAATGGGCTGTGTATCTTTTCATTTCCATTAGATGGAGAGCAAATAGCCACTTGTCTGTTGTGTGCAAGCTATCCATCTTTGCTGTAATCCTCTTTTTTAAAGGAAGTAGCGGTCCTGGGTGTAATTGGAGCATTAATTTATCATAAAGCATACAGAATCCAGGAACGTAAATTGCACCGTGAGTTTGAATCGTCAGTCTGAAGCATCATACTCTTCAGTTCTCCCAATGCACAAATCTCTGATTTGTAAATCTTTCACTGGACTTCCTGGTAAGCAGATATGGAGAAGGGCCGGTGGTAGTAAAGCAATCCGATCAAAGCTCCACTGGGCGCGGAATTCAAGGTTTCCAGGGCAAACATCAATGACTCCTAATGAGGTTTTATCAGCGCTGACCAGGAGCTGTGTGTGTTTTTAAGTTAAAAACCTGCCTTACCATCTGATTGACCGTATGCCCCCCCACCCCACCCCCTTGTCTTATGCTTATTGTGGTTTCTTCTTCTGATACATGTTTGGCTTTAACCTTGTAACATGTATTTTATTTGAACTGCATAATTAATATCTCCATACTCTTAGAATATGGTGGCTATAACATTAAAGTTAATGGACATAGTTTAAGCTGCTTAAACATTCAAGTAACGTTGTCTTTGTGGAGTAATTTGTCTATAAGTTATGGCCATAAACATATGGGAAAATTCCAGTTCAATATTTACAGATGGTTGTAAACTTGTTGTGCATTGAGCAAGAAAATAGAAGTAGATCTTTTTACATTCACATTCAATTTTATCTTTCACCTTTTCTTTCATATTTTGCATAATAACATGAAATACCTTTATTATTGGTATACTCCCACACAGGCCCTCCTGCTTTTTATTGTATTCATTGCATTATGGAGGACGACCCTGAAAGATGATTCTCTGTATTTGGAAGAATGCCGTTGCGCTGCGTCTTCAGCGTGTAATCTTACAATCTTCACAAGGAATTCCACATATAAATCACTCCATAAGCAAAGCAGAGGAATATCGACCGCTCGTTCCATTCAGCCACCTTTGTGCCTAAGTGTGAAAGGCCTTTGCATTCACAATCAATGTCATTGATTTTCAGTGGGGATTCCGCACGGTTAACTACACCTCAGCAGTGTCTGAATTCTCACATACCGATGATGGATTATTAGATATGACACTGCTAATATCTAAAGCAAAGAATTCAGTTATCACTTTTTAAGTGTGGGTGAAGTCACGCTGGTGTTTCTGCTAAGCACACCATTCTTGCCTTTTGACTCCCCCATACAAAGTTATCACCCTGGGCTGGCCTTGGTGGCTGGTGTAAACGAATATACAACATTAAGTCAACCATCGGTTTAAGGGCGAATACATCTGCCAATAGGATAATATGCAACAAGTCGGCATTAAAGCCTACTTTAGAAACAGACTGTATGAACAATCAAAACGATCACATTAATGTTGATGTTAATTTTAAGGAAGGAGGGATCAGAACGACATACATACATACACACTATTGCATCTCCATAATCAACTAATGCAATTATGCAATTATAAGCTTTTTAAAAATAAAATAACTTGATTAACTTTTGTTGCTCCTCTTAGACTTTGTGTAGGTATACCAAGCCTTTGGTGTTTCCAATGAAACAGGGCAACTCTTATTTCCCTGTACGAACTGACAGTCATACATTTGATTCATACGTTTGACAGTCAATTTGATTCTCACACATTGTAGAGTGTGAACGAGATTCAAACTATTGATATTACATCTTTCCTCTGTAATTCACCCATATATCTCTGTGATTGTTTCTTTTGCATTCACTGATACACCTGTGCTTAGGTTGTGTTATACTTTGCAATTCACAGCATCGCTGTTGTATGACACTTTTGTGCTACATAATAAGAGAAGAAAAAAGAAGCATTTCTTCCGGCTCCTTGCACACATTTTCACCACTTCATTTTAATCAATAAGACTTAATGAATGGAGTGGTGGCCAGCCAGGCTGCTGAAATTACCATTTATCTGAAGGCTGTCTGTCGGGAGTCAGTGATTTGTTAAAATAATGATTTATAGAGCTGTGCACATGTCTGGCGCAGCACGGGAGTTAAAGCCTGGGTATGACATGTTTCTGTCTTTGGGTATTACCTGCAAACCCTGTCCTCTTAATAATTTAGTTTTTCTCCAGCAATTCTCGCATATTCATTGGAACATGATTTCAAGGACAATCTGTTCTTGTACTGGCTTGTCAACAAAGGACTACTGCCTGTACATTATATTCAGATAATTAATGTGGAAAAGAGTGGAGTGGTATGTCAGATAGTTTTATGGCTAACCTGTATCACAAAAATACTCAAGTATTCACAATTCAAGAATGAATTTTGCTTTTAGTCAGCTTACGTTTTAGTTGGACACTTGAATAGTGTATGATAATGGCTACTTTCCATATAAGCGATGATGGTTTTGCATAAGATACTTTCTATACAATTAAGCTAAATCCAGAAAATAGTTAATTAATAGGAAGCAACATGACAGGCAGTTTTTAAAGAAACTGGTCCTTTGCTAAAAGGCTCAGAATTATTATTATTACTATTGCACTGTGCTTGAACCCATGAGCAAGTTAACTCAGATTAATTTCTTCAGTAAACATACCCAGCTGTGGAAATGGAGAATATGTAAACTATATAAGTCAGTTTGAATCAGACCATCTGTAAAGCAAATAAGATTTTCTACATAGACATTATTTTCTGTTTTTATAAGTGTGACATGGGATCACAGTGGCATTTTTGTATGTATGATTTCAAAACAATAAAAGAAAGAGAGAGAAAAACACTGACAGAGGATATGGGTCAATCCCAAACAATCCAGAATGGGTGGCAAACCTATCTAAAGCACACAGCTAGCTTGTTCTCAGAAATCAAATCAAAAATAATCAAAAAAACCATATATCTCTTCTTACTGTGAATAGATTACTGGAATTTACTTTCTAGAACTATTAAGCTGTATTGTTTAATTCAATGTTTTTCTTATGCTGTTCTTAAATCCTCTCCATCACATTCTCTCTCTCCATTTCTGAATCTCTTTCTAATCTGGTGCCCCTTTCTTTCAGGAATGTCCTAGACTGTTATCTCAGGGAGCAAAAGATGATGGGTGACCTGTACCCAGCTCTAAAAGATACAGGATTACTGTCACCAAGCCTACTGTAACCACCCTAGAGGAAGAACACACATGTGAATAGGTTCAATTTTTTTGAATTCATATTTAGGAAAAAGAATAAAACCTTTACAACAAGGATGAGCTGATACAGAAATTCACCAACTATTGAAGAGGAGATTGAACAAAACATCAATATGTTCCTTCCCAAAACCAGTCTGCACAAGGTTTTTACAGAAAGATCCAAAATATTTGTATTTTTTATGAATACTTTATCATGATGCAAAACCTGTTGTGTTCCGAATGCAGAATTGTGTAGCAATACACGTGTGGATTCCTGTTAGTTATGTAACACAAGAGTGGAAATAAAGCTTATTTGTGTTCTCAGAGAGGTCAATACACAATTTACCTCAAACATACAGTTTGCTTTGCTCAGCATTTTGTTTATTTGTATGCACTGTCTCAAAGTTTCATCCATGCAAATTTACATTTCTTTACATTTACATTAACTTGAATTATATTTGAGTAATGTTGTCAGTGAGTATAGATACTTAGATAACGTGAATTTCAGTTTTCTAAAACATAATCTGGAGTGTATTGATAACGGACTGACTGTGATTTGTAAATCTGGTTTACCTGTTAATCTACAGTGTGAATAAAAAAAATGTTCCTTCAGTTCTTCTGCGTTTTTCAGTTTTTTCTATTTTCAACTGGAACTGCTCAGTGCTAAGCGTATACAGGGTTTGCCATCTCAGCAGTGATATACATTTCAAAAATATAGATGATGGGGAATGGCAATGACCTTCTTTCTTCCCCTGATGGGTTGGCTCCATATGCACCAATCACTGTGGATGGGAACCCTCTCAATTACATTGAGGAGTTTACATATCTGGGATGTCTCCTCAGTAAGGACAATGCATGCAGCAAAGACATCAGTTTAAGGCTTGGGAAAGCTCGCAGTATTTTTGCAAGCCTCCTAACCATCTGGAAGTCAAAGCAGTGCGGCCTGAAAACCAAGATCCGACTGTAGAACAGTAACGTAAAGTCAGTTCTGCTGTACGGCTCAGAATGCTGGCGAGTGGTTGGGAGTGGCATTCCTCGATCGATGTCTTCTTAGGATATGTCACATCTTTTGGACAGAAAAGATCTCCAGTGAGGACCTGTACAAAAATACAAACCGCCGCAATGTGGTGCTGGAAATAAAACATTGACGGCTCCAATGGCTCGGACACGTCCTCAGAATGGACCAGGACCGCATTCCTAAAGCAGCCTTGAGATGGACTCTGCCTGGAAAGAGGAAACAATGGAGGCCAAGAACAACCTGTTGGAGAACTGTGACATCGGAACCGAAAATGGCAAACCTTACTTGGGGCGAGGTGCAACATGCTACACAGGATAGGACCAGATGGAAGCAGATAGTCGCAGCCTAATGTTCCACAGGGAACGAAGAGTAAGTAAGTAAGTAAGTAAGTAAGTAAGTAAGTTACTTCTCCCGATATGTGTCCTTTTTTATCACTGTATCTTAACTCTGCTCGGGTCTTGTGTGTTGGGGTGAAGGATAAGTTAATTAAGCTGAGTGTATGTAAAGGTCTGCAGTCTTAATTTCACACACGCTCATGCGCAATGTTGCCATGTCTCTCCTCACTATTGATCTTCCTGTCAGGAATACCACAGTAATGACTCATCAGGAATGGATTCTGAGGGGGTGCGGTTGTGATCTGAGTGGGAATTACCCTCAGGCCTCTTAAAGATGACCTGTCAGAGCAGGAAGAAGATGAGGGGATCTTTAAGAAAGAGGGGATTTTACATGCAGTCTGAATTATTTCCCATTTATAAGGTGTCTAGTTAGTTTAATAAAGTATTATCAAATACAGAGTTTGCGATGTTCATTTTATTTTCTATTGAGCATTTGAAAAGCACGCTTGTGGCGTAAATGAAGTTTCAATAAAACAGTAGCAACAACCCTGACATGGCTAAACAGGTTTAAATCATGGCATGGCAAGGCCTGTAAGAAAAGCAATTATGCTCCATCCTGAAGACGAACATATCAACTTTTGTATTTTTGCCTCTGCTTTTTTTCTCTCAATGTTTCATGCCAACTCTGTTGCAATCCATTTTAAAGAACCCTTGTCAATTGCATAGTACGTTATTTCAATAAAAGGCCAATGTCAAGAGGAGATCTCTATTTGCCCGACAGTTGTTAGTTTGTGAGTGGGGTCATTGTGAAAGAAGACAGAAAATTGTGTCCATTGTGTTACATTGTATGATGTGCAGCAAGAATGACTGTAGCCTTTCACTGTTTATTTGATGTGCCATACATTTACTGCCCAGCTGTACGTTTATATTGTTTAATACATCCTCCCTCCCACATGGCTGCCAAGATGTTGAGAGGGTTGAAATCATTCTAGGTTGGACAGAAGGGAAAGCTTCTGAGAGATCAGAGGGTATAGACTGTTCCAGAGACAGCCGGTGAGTCCTTTATTCTTGATGGAAGCCCCGCAGAGCTGATGTGAGGTCAGTAGGTGCAGATGCTGCAAGGACAGGGTGATTGATGCTTTGGGTCAAATCCCCAGCATTAACTGTGTGCTAATTCCCCTTGCTCCTTGTACAATATAATGGATGCGTTTCAGGTAACAAAAACTGATTTGTCCCTATTTGTCTGTTTTAATTTTATGGGAAAAAATGGCAACTTCACAAGTAGTGCTAAAAGTCCAGCAACATCCCTGCTGACAAGAGTTAAGGCCATTTTAACTTTAATTGAAGCATACAAAAATAACATAGCACTTAACCTCTGCCTCTATTTTTAGGTAGAATACTCTAATCATTCTCTATGTCTCTCTATGTCTGCACGCTTTTAAATCACAGTACATGTTAATCACCATGGCAACCTCAATAAAGGGTGACTTAAAGAAGATTAGGCCTGTTAAATATTCATCAAACTTTACATTTATGAAGGAAGTAGCTGAATCTTGTTTTTTAACACTTGATTGCCCAGGGGTCCGACCTGCAGTCCTTTAGCTGGAGGTTATTGTCCACTTCAGGGGTTTCAAGGCGCATGTCACACCGAAACTCAGATGCACACAAATAGTCTGCCCCTAAGCTGTCATTATCCTCCCCGGAGAGATCCAAGCGGAAGTTTAGCGTTTGCTTGGCGTGTGCACAATGCCTCCAAATGAATTATTTGCACCTCTACAAGCTCTAAATGCTCTGTCTTATCAGGAGGCTTTACTGGCCCATGGTTGCTAAGGAGACAGCCGCACGTGTAAATTCTAGAACTGTACCCAAGCATCAGGAGAGAGCTTGTGACCCTCTCTGATCTGTGCATAACTATCTTATGCTAGCTCTATTGCAATGCAGTACATAGCAAATCAGACAAAGGGCTAGGTTCAGTCAAACACAATGCACTCTAATGCAAGATAAAAATGAGTTCCATTCATTTTTTATCTTTTTTTTATTTGCTTGTTTTATTATTTCCAAGTGTGGTTTAATGAGGCAATATTGTTTACATTTACATGCTTCAGTGAGTGTAAACCATGCTATCAAAATAGCTCCTCCCATGTGTTTGTACATTGCAGCATTCAGTTTTTCTATAAAAATATAGCAAAACCACAATACCTGCTGATGCTATCATCACTGTATTATCAACAACATTTTCAAAGCAAGACCTGAAATACTGGGTGTCATTCTTTATTTTCTAAAAACTGGTTTATGACATTTTTAGTAACATTTATTACGAACGATTATTATTCAGATGTAATACTGGAACAATTTTGCATTTAAAATAATTTTCAAATCATTTCGCCCCACATTATTTTTAGGGATGTGATTCTAGATGCAATTTTGATATATTTAATTATTCATTACATATTGTATCAAGCATTCAGGATGGATTTAATAACCAACAATGTAATAGGTGTTTTAGACAACTGCTTTTCCCTTTTAACACTGATTGCTAGTTATTACTGTGGATAAAATAAGCTTGTGGTGGTGGGTGTGTGTGCCTCGGACTGAAGGTACTGTAATCCCTCTATGGTAGGGATGTATGATATCTAATTCAGTCATAGCCATTGCCCCCTGAAAGACTTCACTGTTGTACCTGACAAAGTGACAGACATTTGATTCCAGACATTTAGGAGAAGAGAGATGTAGGAGAAGTTCGTTAAGTGAAGAATGTATGTAGATGTTTGTAGCATACAGTGTTGCATATAACAGCAGATTTTTCATCAGATGGAAATTCAAAGCTCAGATAAAAAAACATATACATGCATACAAAACATAAATATTGCTTGATGCAACAAGAATAAAAATGATTAAAAAAAGTATTTATGTACCAAACAATATTTGCAAAATTATTAAGTAATATGCTTTGCAACAATTCTGTACATTTTATTCTCATAAAGTAAATATTCACTAATAAGTGTAGAAGAATGGAAGTTTATATCTCCAGATTGTACATCATCCAGCAATGGCTATGTGGCAAGTCACAGCAGTATTGCCATAAATATCATCTCGATGTTTTGTGGTTTTCAGGGATCGTCCTGTTTAATATCCCTCAGTCCCTGTTGATCACATTTGTCCTACAAATACTTTTCCTCTTTCCCGATACAGTTTGGCATAAGCTGTCATGATTGACAGCGCCGCTCCCATTGCGGCATTGAATCATTTTCCCATTTCTGTGACTGACGCAGCTAATATCCAGACACCAATTGCTTAACCTAAGTTGAACTTATTAGATGTATCAGGTTGCTTCATCGGATATTGAAGAAGTGTTTTAACTCAGCTGCTGCTGTGGCAGAAAAATATTGTAAGCAGGACGTTTTTGAGGAGTTTTGAGGTCCCATTTTTTGTCACCATTTGTCATTTAACCACCAACAAATTGTGCCGGATGCCTTACATTGCATGTAATCAATGTTCCATGTGCAGCTACACTGATTTAATCGCCTGAGGCAACTGGCATGTTATCAATGGAGGATTAAGGGAGATATGATGCTGCTGATAGCCATCACTGAGTCTGCAAAGCTCCTCGCTCATTTGCATCGAGTTGGATTTTTGTTTCCATAGAAATCAATGGGAATGTTTAATGTACGATTTACACCTAGAGCGTACTGTACATTGTCCACAGTGTAAGGTGGATGTCCTTTATAGCAAGAGTCAAGGACTTTTCTGTGTACATCAATACAGCACATAGGAAGCCTGTCCACAGCCACCTGTGTATCAGAAAAATTAACTGAAGAGGTCCACTTACTGTAGTTATACAGTTAATAATATGTTGATGATGGGGTCTGCCATATTCCCATATTCCACGTGTATGTTTTCCTCTGTCATCACTGCAAATAGTCCTCATTGCAAACATAAGGGTTGTTAAACCTCAAACAAAAAACACATTTTTAGCTTAAAAAACAAGATGTCACAATGCATGTGGATATGTCATGTATTGCAACAAGGAGCAATGAGGCAGTGGGAGAAATATGAAAATATATACTTCAAACATCAGGACATGATGCAGAAAGATGTTGGTTTAAATTAGGGAAACTGAGGATGGAAAGCTTTAGAGATTAGGAGATAATGTCCATGACGCAAAACAGGCTGAGATGGTTAAAAACATCAAACATCTCTGACGACCTTAACTGAAACATAGGGTTCTGCAGCTCACCTGAGATTATACTTCGCTCACAACCAGAAATATAGCAATGATTTCACTGAGTGAAGCAACAATGAGATGAGACCGGCTAGCCAGTGAATTTCAGACAAAACCGCTTGTACTGAGGTCCAGAATATTGCCAGCTGGATATCCAGATTTGACCGCTCAGTCTAATTGTAGCTTTTCTGTTAGATTTAATCAATTTAACATTTTAACAAAGTGGGTGGCAATAATTCATCCAATAATATAATGTAATGAATAATAATTCAATTAATGATGAATTTAACAATCCGCTTTCGCTGGATATGCTGCAATCATGTGCTCATCTCCCCAGCAAATGCTTAGGTCTGAGTGCTAAAGGAGGAACTGAGAGGACTGAAGCCAGAGATCAGAAGACAGACCAAAGCAACTGTTTGAGAATGAAATCAAATATCAGTGTAAAATCTACACTGATTCCCCCAGTCATAGACAGGCAGACTGTCCTAAAATCAACCACATAGCAGCATATGGATCCAGCAAGATATTCACTTCCTGCCATAATGAGTAAAGTGCTGTAAATTTAAGCTCTAGCCATTCTTTTTCATGTGTAAGTTATGTCATTGCAAGATTTGTTATCACTGCTTGCCATGTTGGGAAAAGGCTACTGCTCCTTTTGAAGGGTTTTAGGTACATTTTATGCTTGTGAAAGCAGTGGCGTGTGGTAACCTGGCAACAGTTGAGGCACAAAGCACATCGTTTAAACTGATCACTTGGCTCATGCGTTTCTGTTTACTTTACTCAATTAATAATCAAACACTTAATTCACTAAATAATCATATAACGCTGATTGAAGATTCCAAAAATCAAAATTATCAAAGTTATTGTATTAGTAACTCTCTTTTTGTGTGATGTGTATTGTTGTGTATGTGAATTTCCTGTGCATTGTTACTCTGCATGTCTTTCCATGCTTGTCTTGCAGAAGGGATTGGCATTGTCAATAAGACTGACCAGGTAGAATAAGGTCAGAATAAAATAATAAAATAATACTGCCAATAAAAAGGCTGAATTCAATTAATTGAAATCAATAGAATGGTTGTAAGTGTTCTACACATATATTTGACACATAGAGCAAGACCCTTGTATAACGTCATGTTAACTTATCATGATATGTCAAACACAGCTGACTCTAAGTACTGTGGTGAAGATTGGTATTTAATGTTATGATCAAGTCAGAAGTTTTCCCATTAAAAAGTTACAAACCAACAAGTTTAAATGGATATTAGGAGTGAGTATAAGGCTGACCCACTTTCCAAAAACTTACTGTAGTGAGGTCTGACAAATCTTGGATAATTTGACTTTGTGAAGGAAATGCTAAAACGACATGGAGACATTCTATCTCTCTGCTCTGAGCATCACTCTCTCTTAGCATCTAAGAAACTTTTTTCAAAGACTTCTGTACTGTATATCCCTTCTTTAAGATTATTAAAAGGGAAAAATCATGACACTGAAAACTTTTGGCTGCATACAACAGAGAACTGCATTCATAACTAAAATTAAATGAAAGGTTAAATCAACTTTCTCACATATTAAAATAACCTGGAATCCACTTAAATAGAACAGAGGCATGTGCACTGTAAAATGTTTCCAAGTGAAGGTACAGTAATTTACTGGCTACAGTTTCACTATTAAAGTACAGCGCATGTACTTGAATGTATTTAAAAAAGTACATCACTGAATGATGCTGAAACTGTACAATGAAGATGGAATGGGGGACTACGTACGTATATTGTCACCTTACCCTTAGTAAGTCGAAAAGTAAGGACAAATGTTGACTAATACCAGTTCCGTTGGTGGTCTCTGGCAGTGCCGTTTTGGGAGACTGTTTTATGGGGGATTTAATCTAACAGTAAAATGAGAGAACTGTTTGGCTCATGCAGCATGCTGTGGAAGAGAGATGAAGAAGATAAGGGGCTGAGGAAAACCATGCTATCGATTCTTTTCCTCACAGAATTTTGTGAATACAGAAAATGCTCTATTGCAACTGACTTTCTACTGCAAGATTCCCATACTCAAAAAAAAAAAAAAAAAACATTGTCAAGCAGACCTGACATAAAACATAGTTTTAGTATAGCACTTAGTATTTAGAATTTGTATTCAACAAAGCATGCAAAAAACTGAAATTTGTTTTTGCAATGAGAGACTCCAAGACAGATTAAATTTATTTGTCATGTCATATATTCACAGGCTGATATTCACAAAACAGATACTCGGTGACTAGTTACTTTTCCCCTCACTTCTGTTGTCTTAATTCCGCTTTGACAGGTTCTCTGACTATGCAAATCCACCCACTCCTGCTTCCAGAATCCATACCAGAGGTGTATGATTTTTTAGAGATGTGTCTTCCTGTTTTTTTTCATAATTCTGGGAAATGATTAACAATTCACTGAATTTCAGTTTGCGACAAGACAGAGAATGAACACATTATATTCAATAAGATGCACCTTACTGAATTATTTATTTATTACAAATTGGAAGACAGGCAGGCAGCCAGAAGAAATGCTGGAAATTATTATAATAAAATTTTCGGGTTTGGAGACACTCCTGCCATAGTGCGGAGTGTGAGTGGGATCCTATTGTGAGGAACTGCACATCATAATCATTTACCCTCAGGTCACAAACGGAGGAGACAGCCATGACATTTTTACAACGACGGAGGCAGATAATAGCAGCATATCTAGCAATAAACATAAACAGGCTATGAATAATGCACTGCACATTTTAACAAGAGCACAATTTCCTTTTCAAGGGCACTTGAAGCTCTTCCTTGAGAAGAAAGTGCTCATGGTTAT